>CM057453.1:1135037500-1136385000 GCA_016271365.2 Neoceratodus forsteri | reverse complement strand
TTTAAGCTAGTCGGAGGAGCAGGTCGGGTTCGACTGTGTCGAATGCTTGCTGAGGTCAAGAAACACAGCACATACTGACTTTTTATGCCCAACCCAGCTGCCAGTAGTTGGTTACTTTAGCTAATGCTGAGACTATACTGTGGTTGGCTCCTGAACCGGATTGAAGGGGTTTAGTAATTTTCTCTGTCGATGAAGGATCTTAGTTGGCCATTTCTGTTTTTCCAGTAGCTTCGAAGTGTGGGTAGGAGAGAATTGGCCTATAGTTATTAAGGGTCATAAGGGTCTCCAGATTTAAATAGTGGGATAACTGATACGATCTTCCATATTTGAGGAGGGTACCTTGTGTTAGGGACAGGTTGAATAAATGAGTAATAGGCACTGCCAACATTGGCATGCTATCTTTAGGAAGTATGGTTCAAGTGCATCTGCTCCGCACTTTTCTTGGTATCCAGGTGGAGAATCAAGTCTTCTACTTCCTTGAGGGAAACCGATGAGAATGAGAAATGTTGACTAACAGAGCCAACATTTGGTGGGTCATGCCAAGTTGGGTGCGCAGGCTACATGCAGGTGAGTTATCGAAGACTAAGCCTGCTGTATGGAGTGTGTGTTGAATGCCTGCAGTATCTCTTTTTGTCATTGATTACTGTATTGTCAGAGGTAATTTTGTAGGGAGCATATTTTAGAGCGTGGTTTCCACAGTTCTTTGACTGTGGCCCAGAATTTGGAGGAGAATTGACTGCAGTATCTAGTTCTGCTTGATAATAGCAGGCTTTAGTTTCCTAATCAGTTTGGTGCAGCGATTTCTGGCTGTTCTAAAGAGGCGCCAGTCTTCCTCTTTTGGGATTTGCAGGCAGTTTTCCAGAGTTTATCCGTGGACAGTAGTGCAGCCTTGAGATCTTGGAGTGAACCAATGGCATTTCCTAGCTTTTATGCATATTTTTGACAGAGGCACATGTAGATTCATGGTGTAGGTAATGATTTCATGTAGTATAGAATATGCAGTTTCCACTGTTTTAGCAAGGTAAAAACTCTGCCACAAGGGGAGTTTTTAAGGTCAAATAGGTATGTCTTTGGGTCGAATGACCTGGTTGACCTTTGGTGGAGAATGCATGTAGTGGCACTTTGTTGGCTGCCCAAACTCCAGCTATTAGGCAATTGTCACTAATATCCATGTCAAAGGTTCCAACATGGGAGAAGGAATGGGGTTTATTCACAAGCAGGACATCCAGAAGAGTACTTTGGCTGTATTCTTTTGTTGATACAGGTGGGCTCTTGATTGAGTAGGGTGGAAACCAAGGAGTCGCAGAAAGATTTAAGCGGTGACCGCTTCTGACAGCCAGTCATAGTTTAGATCCCGAGGATAATTGTTTCCAGGGGCTAGTGTCCAAGACAGTTGTAAGATAGGACAAGAGCTGAGGACCAGCAGATGGTGGTCTATAGCATCCTATGACTCAGAATGCTAACAATGAGGATAGGTCGATTTTTATGTCCAGGCACCCAAATCCGCTACCAGTGAGTTAGAATTAAGTGTTGATGCCACAAATCTATCTTCGATGTAGATGGTGACCCCACCTCCTCTGGATTGCCTATCGCATCTAAAGATCTGGTACTTAGGTATATTAATCATGCTATTTGGCGTACAGAGCTGAAGCCAGGATTCTGAGATAACAAGCACATCTGGCATTGTATGGCGGTCCAAGCCTGGATAAGGGTGAATTTTTCAGCAGGCTGCACATGTTAATGTGCATAAACTAATACCTTTAAGAGATAGTGACTCAGAAGGGAGGTAAGTTTATTTATGGGCCTGGATTAATCTCAACATTGCCAGAACAGAGTAAGAGGAGGAGTAGCAATTTTTCAGGGATTCAAGTGAAAGGCAATGAGCTTGAGGCTTTTTCCGTCTTGGCATGGAGGAGAAACTGTGGTGCCAAGCATTGTTTTTAATTTATGCAAGCCTAAGGACACTGAGGCTAATACTCTGGCTATGTAGCAGCCAGTGAGAGTAACTCAATTAATTAGAGAGATAAGGAGGCGTGAACAAGCCTGAAATAATTGCTCTTAGGAAGGTAGTCCACTTGGATCAGTTGGCAAGGAGCCTTGGCATAACATGTGATGTGTAGAGTCAGATTAGGCGAGCAGTCTTCAGGATGAGGATGTGGTGTACCCCAGTCTCAAATTTTTGATAATAAGCCAGTAAGGGGTATGATACACAGTGCAGTCAGGAGGAGGAATTGCCATGAGGCTGCCATAATTGCAGTTGTTGGTAAATGAGGCATTTTGATAACAAGGGTAGCTCACCGCTGCTGGTTGCAGGATTCCCCTGGCAGAACCCTGGCAGTAACAAATTGTTTTAGTAAGAAAGAAGGCAGGTGATTTGTCAGGGATGGGAGTGGGTGGTGCTACTGGTCTATATAATAGCACAGAGGAGGAGGATGGGCAGGTGGGCAAAAAGCTGCGGCTTTGCCATACCTCTCAAGTGGTGGAAGTCTGGCGAGGAGGTCTCGGCAGCAACCTTGAGGCAGCCCACCCGCCCGGTGTCCGCAGTCCACGTGGAGGGTGTCTGAGCTGGGATCCCTAGCGGATTCTCGACTATAGAAAGGAAAGAGGAGCTTGAATTAATAGTGGGGCAACACAAAGGCTAGCAGTCTGAGTGAAAACAGCTCAATTAGCAACTGAAAATCCTGTGATTTCCTTGGTGCTTTGCAGTCTGGAAGAGCTCAAAAGTCATGAAGGGGCTGTAACACTTGGTTGCTGGGAACATTTTTAGACAATAAACACAGTTTTTTGGCAAATCAGTCACAGTTCAGTAATTTGTAGTACAATTTTCAAGTAAAACAGTGCCTTAGCAAGGCAGGATATGCTAGTCAGCAAGACAGGATATGCTAGTCTGCAATAAGCAAACCTAAAGTACCAAAATGGTATGCCTCAGCAAGACAGAATGAGAGAAAGCTGCTAGAAGGCTTAGTTGCAAAAAGGGATGGGAAGAATTGCACTTGTTGACAGTAAGTAACCAATAAATTGAAACATCAGATAGGAGTGGCAGAGACTGTGTGCATTTAAAGGAGGCCTGGGAGGCGGGGTGGGGGGTGGGATGCAAAATCAAGTGGAAGTTTGCACAGCTAGCACTGAATCAGTGCACATACAGTGGAGAGAAACTGCAGGGGGAATGGTAGTTACTTTACACAGGCCGAGCAGAACAGGCTAAATTAAAATATATAAATTAGAAGCTGAGTACAGGGATGCAGGCTTACATTAAGCCACCACGTCTCAAGGTGCTCCTGTCTCAGGTAGTGAGACCAGCCAATCAGACAGCTCTACACAGGCGTGGAGCCAATAGCGCTACCCTGAGAAGGCGCTGAAATTGAAAACAAGCAAATTGCAAGTGATGATCTGGTTCAGCATTCACACAGCCCAGAGAAATTGTATGCGATTTTTCAAGCATCGTACCTTATCTATCTCTTTGGGGGTAGGTGGATCAGGCTCCTTGCACCATAGAGGTGCTATGGCTGGATCATGACCTTTGCCCGAGTGGTTGCTGCACCCCAATATTGGTAATGTCCGTGTTTCACTTGCTGATGGCAACCTTACCCAGTTAATCCATGATCGTGACATGGGTCAATCCAAAATCTGGTAATCACAAACTGCTAGACTGGATAGTCACCACTTAAAATCAGATCTGCTGGCATGCTCCGACTGCAAAGTGATCACTCTCCCACCTTCTGTGTATGGAGAAACAACTATACCAACCCTCCTCGCAAGATTTCCCTGGTCCGGGATATGACTAAGTTTGATGCCAACAGGTTCCTGTCATCCATTAACTCTACAGACTGGGGCCCCATTAATACACTTCCTGACATAAACCTAGCCCTGGACTTCCTAATCTCCTCTCACCAAAATAATTAACCAACATGCCCCTCAGAAGAAATGCAGATCCAAGGGTGTTAAAGCCCCGTGGCTCTCCAGGGATATCAGATCTCTTATGGCACTCCAGGACAAAAGCATGGCAAAAGTACAAAGTGGACTCCCTTGGGCTGGCTTATCTACAGACAGCTCAGGAATAAGTGTAAAAATGCTATACAAAAAACTAAGAGATACCATCTCAAATCTCTTCAAACAGAGCATCTAAATAACCCAAAGAAATTCTGGAGACAAGTTAATGCTTTAGTAAAAGGAAAAGCTGTAGAAAACCCAAGCTTTATTTCTGTCATATATCCATAGCCACTGAATTCAACAATTTCTTCACTGACCTCTAAAAATACATCTCGATCTTCCACAATGCTCCTCTCTTCCCACAACTCTCTCACCCAACCTAGGGGGTCAGTCCTGAATTCCATCTGAAACTAGCCACATTCAAAGAGGTGCGCAACTTCTATCTAATCTAAAACCAGAGGGCTCTCCCGGATACGACTCTGCTGGAACCAAAATTTCTTAAGATGGGTGCCTCTGCCTTAGCTCGCCCCATCCACAACTTGTTCAACCGTCCTTCCTCTCTAACATAGTGCCAGATAAGTGGAAGTTGGCAGTAGTAGTCCCGTCCACAAAGGAGGACCTAACTCCATCATAGAAAAACTTCGCCCTATATCTCTACTTTCTCACCTGGCAAAAGATCCAAGAGCGATCGCTTATAATCATCTCCAAGACTACCTTGACTCACAAGCTACTATCACCCTGCCAGCATGGTTTTCGAAAGCATCACAGTACCCTCACTGCACTCATAAAAGTAACATCTAACATCTTCCACACAATGGATAAGGGCCACGCCACTGGAGCCATATTCGTGGATCTCACCAAAGCATTTGACCTCGTGAATCATGGGCTACTGCTTCAACAGCTGCATCTACTTGGCCTGGACTACAATGCACTGCACTGGATGAAGAGCTATCTGTCTGATCGATCCCAGAAAGTCAAGTGGGATGGCTCCCTGTCTGGACAAAAGCAGTTTCCCATGGTGTCCCGCAAGGCTCAATACTGGGCCCCATGTTATTTTCGCTCTTTATCAATGACCTCCCCAACTTCTGGGGTGCCACAGTTCACCTATACACAGATGATGCCATTATCTACTGCTCCTTTCCAGATATTGACCAAATCAATGGAACCTTGCCTCAGACTTGCCTCCATGGAAGCCTGGTTCCAATGTAATCATCTTGTTCTCAACTCAAAGAAAACAAAATGCATGGTCTTCATCCATCGGCCTGGAAAAAGCCTAACCTACCTACCCTTAGTATTTCCGCTAACAAGGGTGACCCATTAGAGGTAGTTCAACCTTCAAATACCTGGGTGTGACCTTAGACCCTGCACTATTGTTCAACTCCCATGTCTCTAGCACTATCAAAAATCTCAATCAGAAAATTGGACTCCTATATCACGTGCACCTGCACCTCACACTTGCCTCTTGCCAAAAATTGCTACTGCATCCCTCCTTCCCCTACTATCCTATGCTGCATCCTCCTCCTCTTCACTAATTCCTCCTCCATGTCCCTCTTCTCTCAGGCATACCACAGGGTTGGTCGTTTTGCCATTGGGGCACCTACCCGTTCTCACCATTGTGATATTCTCGCCTCACTGGGGTGGCCTCTTATGGGGCAAAACTGAGGTACTCCGCCTTGAGCCTCATGTTCAAGCTTGTCTACAAATTCACCCTCCCAGCCTCAGGAAACTTATATGCCTCAAACCAGCACCACGTACACTTTGCTCTACCTCTCTCCTCCCTTCTCATTGTCCCCAAAATACATCTTGCTGTATCCAAACACTCCTTTTCATATGCTGCTGTAACTTACTGGAACACCCTCCCTCCCTTCTGGAAATGAGATGTTATGCCTTAGTTGGACTATCTTTGGTAAAGAAACTCAGAAAAATCTAGTCAGAATCTGTGAAGAAACATCAAAACAAAATGAAAGAGACCCAAAAGACCCATAGGTTAGCAAAAACTATATTATAAATCATGACACTGTTCTTTTGCCTTTATTTCTAAACATTCCAGGTACTCTTATTAGTATAAGTGGTGTCTTGTGGAAATAATTTTAAAATTCTGAAATTCTAACTTCTATTGGCAGAGTCCATTTCCCACACAGGGATTTCTATAATTTTCTACAAGTAAAACATTTTGATTTTGAATTCAAGTTCAATTTAATGAAAGTAGAAATCTTTAACATGATTTCTAATGTTTTTATTTATTATATCTACTGATTTATTTGTTTTACCAGGTAGATGGACTGAGACTGGCCCATTTTCAGCCACGTCTGGGAGTAATTACAAGAGATTATTTAACATACACAGGTCTCCTCAAGAGCCATGGTAGATACAAGACAAAGAATAGACAAGATTACACAGGGATGGAAATTTTATTTATTTATTTATTTATTAGTGTCTCGAGTGACACCTTTGAGCCAACAGCTCTTTACATAGATTCCACGTCAGAGGAATAATATACAGGAAGAGCAAAACATAACTGGCACAATACTAGAACAATCATATGATTAGGAGAAATGAACATTAGGAGCTAGAAAGAGCTAATAACATGGCATTGTACAATGTATTTATTTTATTTATTTATTGCACAAATCGGATTTACAAACTTTGAGTCAGAGACTCATTTTCAAAAGCACCTCGTTGCAGGGAGGGTAGACAACAATTGTGGAGTACAACAATGGAGAACATTACAGGTGAAATACAATGACAGAACATGCAAAGTAATTCCAGAGATACAGTGGTGAGCAAAGGCTTCAAATTAGTGTGTAGGCTTCAATTAGTTACAATTAGACATATATAGTAATGTATCCCCGAGGTTCTTGGGAGAGAGGGTGGGTGGTCGCTGGGGAACAGCAGTCCGGAAGACTTTGTCTGTAAATTGGGTCAGGCGGGTGGTAGGTATGGCCCAGTATGCCATGGGCATGATAAGATGGAAATAGGGAGAAGAAGAGGTGCAGAACTAGAATACAACATGAAGGGAGGTTACAGCCCAGAGGGCCAAGTCTGAGGTGGACTTATGTAAACAGGAAAACCATAAATTAGGTAGATTAGGAGAAGGGAGGAGCAGTAGGAGGAACAGGCATGTGATGAGAATGGTAGACAGATACAACAAGAGAGGAGATAAAGAGAATCAGCGCAGAAGGCTCAGTCAAAGGAATTGCAAGACAACTGACACAACATGTTCAGAAGATATATTACCATTTGGCCTAGAAAGAGCTAATAAGTAAGGATTAAGCCCGAGAAAGGATGGGTCTGTGGAATTAATCCATGGTTGGGGGTTGAAGACACGAGGCTGAAGGCGAGTCGCCCAACCACCCAACCATGGATTAATTCCACTGTAGATCCATCCTTCGAGTGGCTTAATCCGCTTGTAACATGGGTAGCTGTTTAGGAGGTTAGTCTTTATTATTATTATTACACAACAATATTATCAATACCAAAGTCACGGTGAAAATATTACTTTCCTGTGTGTCTCACTAGTGTGTCTCTAACTTTGTATACAGTTACTAAGCTGCGCGTGCACGTTGGAGAATTCCACTTTATTAATATACTGATGTGACATTTGGTGAGTTACACATGAAGTGGGTATAATATGCAGCACTCACATACAGACTGCTGACTGTATGCAATTTCTTTCTCTGTGTATTTCTTCCTGCGTTCCAGGTCCATTGCACAATACTTCTGCTGTTGTTTGCTGTTGCATTCTGGTGTTGTCCACATTTCCTTAGTGCCATAAGACACACTACAGCTCACGGGTGTGAATTTTATACGCCGCATCATACTTTCTGTCCTATTCCAGCTCTATCATGCTCTGACTCCTTACATTTGCTGCACTGATTCCGTGGTGTTCTCCCCCGGGTTCTACTCAGTGCTATTCCTCTGTTTCCGTTGCCCCTAGTGAGATTTGTTTTTAACCAACCCTGCTCTGCTACTATTTTAGACTTTCTGTTATGATTGCTATTTCCTACACTAGCTGTCCCAGTCAGTGAGCTCTGTGACGCCACTTTGTGTATTGCAAGTCGGACACCACTGAGCTTATCACTTTCTCTGCTGCACTGTGTACAGATTGCTCCCTGCTGACACACGCTGTCACAGCACCAGTAACATCCAACTGTGGTCTAATTATTTTTGCGCCACTCGATTGCTACCATGATCTACAT
Source organism: Neoceratodus forsteri (assembly GCA_016271365.2). Lineage (NCBI taxonomy): Eukaryota > Metazoa > Chordata > Ceratodontiformes > Ceratodontidae > Neoceratodus > Neoceratodus forsteri. Next base: position 1,136,376,871 of record CM057453.1, on the reverse strand, counting down.
GGTATTAGACCATGGTTTCTGATGTACCACATGATCTCATTCCTCCAATCTCTTTTTTATTCTCCACTGCTTTTTGCCATGTTACAAACATGGTATAGTACAATATGTCCATGGGTAGAAAATAACAGGAAATAGGAGAAAAAGTGCAAGACAAGAATTACAGCAAGAGGAAATTACAGTCCTGAGGAACTAGTCTAAGGGTGTGAAAAATACAGGAAATGGAAGAGGATGAGATGCAAAACAGGGATTATAAGAGGAAGTTACAGCCTAGAGGCCAAGTCTCAAGGGTGAACTTTTGTAGACAGGGAAGACAGGAGATATGGGGGAGGGGAGGAGTGACAGGAGAGGTATAGGCATGTAGGTGGAAACATGGTAGTCAGGTACAGCAGAGAAGAGAGAAACAGCCCAGAAGGCCTAGTCAAAAATGAGGAGGAAAGGAAGGAAAGGTAGAATGCGTAAGCAGGGAGGCATAGTAGGGGTGTGGGGGGTGCAAGGGAGAGAAAGGGAGGAAGAATGAGGAGAGCTAGGAGGAGACCAAAACACGGGAAGTGCAGGCACTGGTAGGGGGCTAGTTAGTGGAAGCAGTTATATCATTTGATTAATCAAATATATATGCATTGTAGTATTAAAGGAAAACTGCATTTAACTTGTAAGTCTGTATTTTCCATTGAAGCTATTTTTCAAATACTGGTTCTCATTCTGTTAGTGTTCTATCTTTATGGACCTTTGAGTAAATACTGTGCATGTTTCTCACTTGCACTTTGGTGCTAAAGACCATTTTAGAATTGCGATGTACTTTTGTATATGCTAAGCTCTTCCATTGTTGGAACAATGCACTTGTGTTGTATTATGGAACTCTGTGGTTGAAAGGGACATAGCCTACATCATCAAATTCTAAAATAGTGCTTACCACCAGTGTGTCAATCAGAAATACGACTAAGTTTACTAAAGACCACTAATAATAAAACAATAAAAGAATTGAAACTGGTATTTAAAGAACAGGTTCTTAAAAAAATTCCTTATAGGTCAGTGTACTCACCTCTTATCTTGTAAATTTTGTTTTCTTGCCAATAGATAACTCTTTTCATGTAGCTGGTAGCAATATATGTGCTTGCTTTAGTTTATTTCACTGCTCATACTAGTCCCGGTAACTGTTCTGGGGGTCTCCGTGTTCTGGTCGTTGAAATCTCATTGTCCCTGAGACCTGCATTAGCACATGAGAACATGATGTATCAGTATCATAGAATCATAGAAGCTTGATGGCAAAAAGGACCATAGTGGACCATCTAGTGTGCCCTTTTTTTCCCCTACCCCTCCCTCTCCTGCTGGCCCCGCCTCCCCGCATACTCAGCCCCATATGTTGTCCCATGCCCTCTTGAATTCTTCCACTGATTTAGCCCTGCCACTCCATCTGGTAGTCTGTTCCAGGCTCCACCACCCTCTCCATGAAGAAATGCCCTCTCCACATTGCCCCTGTATCTTTCTCCTTGCAGTCTGAGGCTGTGCCTCTAGTTTTGACCCTCCTTTCTCTTAAGTAAACCCTCTTCTCCCACTTTATTGAGCCTCCAGTACCCTTTAGACCCCACAGTATGCTTCACTGCTTACTTACAGCTCAATAAAACAAGTTGCAACAAGGTGTGAAATACAGATGTGTCAAGCCACAGTGAAGCGTAATAACTTGCAGTAATGACATGTCACAAAATCCTGCATGACAAAAGAGCTGTGTACCATTGACTTACAATGGCCCCTGCAGTAATGCAGTATTCTGTGATATTCTGCAGCATTTCTGCACTTCATCCTGACTTGACACATATGTACTACATATGTAAGCATTGTAAACTGTTTTAGTTGTAATGCAAGTTTTTTCATTTAAATTACATTCAGTTTGTGTGTTTCATGAGTGACCAAGGAATTAGATCAAGGAGAGGCGTGGATGTGGCCTACCTGGATTTCAGCAAGTCCTTGATACCATTCCACATAGGAGGCTTGTAAAACAAGCAGACAGCAACCCTAGTAAACACTGGGTCAGGGAATTGGTTAAGGGACAGAACACAGAGGGTGGTGATAAATGAAGTTCCTTCTGAGGTGAGAAGGGTGACCAGCAGGGTGCCATAAAGTGTTAGTTCTGAGGGCCAGTCCTCTTTTAATGTCATCATTAGACATTGTAGAGGGGCTGGAAGGAAAGTATGTTCTTTGCAGATGACACCAAGATCTGCAACAGGTTGATACTCCGGGGGTGGAAAAAAAAGGAGGGACCTAAACAGGCTTGAGGAGTGGTCAGAGTGTGGCAGCTAAGATTCAATGCAAAGAAGTGTAAAATCATACATTTGGGGCACAGAAATCCAGGGCAGGAGTACATGATGGGGGAGGTACTCACAACCACCAACCATGAAAGAGATATGGGGTAATCATATCTGATGACCTAAAGGTGATCATACATTATCAGAAGGCTGTGGGACGAGCCTGTGGGATGCGGGGTGCTTAGGGAGGTATCACTAGCAGAAAAAGGAGTTGATGATACCACTGTACAAATCACTGGTGAGACCCCATCCAGAGTACTGTGTCCAGTTCTGGAGCCACATCTCTGGAAGGACATAGAGTAAGGGCAGTTCAGACAGGGCAACAAAATGGTCTGCACCAAAAGTCTTATAAGGAGAGACTAGAGGAATTCAGTATGTATACCCTGGAAGATAAGAGAGAGAGGAGATATGACAGAGACTTCAAATACCTCAAGGGCATAAATAAGGTACAAGAGGGAAGCATCATTCAGAAAAAAAGATGTTCAAGAACAAGGACTCATGATATGAGGCTGGGGGAGCAGTCTCAGGGATAACGTGAGGAAGTATTTTTCACATAAAGATTGGTGGATTGCCCCTGCCTCTCAAGGCGGAGGTGGTGGGGAGCAAAATGGTAAGGGAATTCAAGAATGCATAGGATAGGCACAAGAGAACCCTAGCAAAAAGGAAAGAGAGGAGTAAGCAGGAGATCAAGTAGGATCAGCAGTATTATAGCAGGTAGGGAAAATGGGCAAACTAGGTAGGCCAAGTGGTCCTTATCTGCTGTCAAATTCTATGTTTCTATGATGCAGCTCTCCAGATCAATGAGATTTCAACAATCAGAAAAAGAGACCCTAGGGTAGTTATAGGGACTAACATAAACAGTAAAATAAACTAGAATGAACACATATCCCTAACTGCTACATGAAACGAGTTGTCTGTTGACAAAGAAACAACATTTACAAGATTAAAGGGACACAATTTAAAAGCTAGAGGGCGGCTCAGGAGCAATGTGAGAAGTATTTTTCACAGTGAGGGTGGTGGGCGCATGGAACAGCCTTCTTGAGGAGGTCATGGGGTCAAAACAGTGGGAATTCAACAATGCATGGAACAGACATAAGACAATTCTTATAATAGCTTGGCAGAAGACACCAGGAGAAAGGACTGCTGTGTGACTGGACTTCTCTGCTGGGACTAAAGAAGAAGAACTTTGTACTGGACCTTTAATTTAGGGTAAAAAAAACTAACAAGCAAAACAAAAAAAAGTGTGTGTTTGTCTGAGTTAACTGAACTGAATGGTTACCTGAACAGTTATCTAGGTGTAAATCTCAGGTGATTGAAAGGACTTCATAGCTGTGAGGTTTAAATTACTTGTAGAAAGATCTAGTAAGTAGGGGAGGCTTAGCTAGAAGGAAGCTACATTTAAAGACTGCCTTAGAAAGATTCTGCTAATAGCTTGGCAGAAGACACCAGGAGAAAGGACTGCTGTGTGACTGGACTTCTGCTGGGACTAAAGAAGAAGAACTTTTGTACTTGGACCTTTAATTTAGGGTAAAAAAAACTAACAAGCAAAACAAAAAAGTGTGTGTTTGTCTGAGTTAACTGAATTGAATGGTTATCTGAACAGTTATCTAGGTGTAATCTCAGGTGATTGAAAGGACTTCAAAGCTGTGAGGTTTAAATTACTTGTAGAAAAGATCTAGTATGTAGGGGGAGTGGCTTAGCTAGAAGGAAGCCACATTTAAATAATACTGCCCAGAAAAATTCTCTCACAATAGCTTGGCAGAAGACACCAGGAGAAAGTGACTGCTGTGTGACTGACTTCTCTACTGGACTAAAGAAGAAGAACTTCTGTACTTGGACCTTTAATTTAGGGTAAAAAAACTAACAAGCAAACAAAAAAGTGTGTGTTGTCTGAGTTAACTGAACTGAATGGTTATCTGAGCAGTTATCTAGGTGTAAATCTCAGGTGATTGAAAGGACTTCATAGCTGTGAGGTTTAAATTACTTGTAGAAAGATCTAGTAAGTAGGGGGTGAGCTTAGCTAAAGGCTACACATTTAAATACTGCCTTAGAAAGATTCTGCTAATAGCTTGGCAGAAGACACCAGGAGAAAAGGACTGCTGTGTGACTGGACTCTCTACTGGGACTATATTACTCCTTCCCTCCCTTCACCCTCCACCCAAAGCTAGTTCTACTTTTATAGGCACAGGATTTGACTGACAACAGGAACTTCCTGTTTGGGAGCAGGAAGTGAGTGATCACGAGCCACCTAAAGACCCACCATCCTAGAAGGCAAGAGTAGCCTCAGGCCCCTCTAGCTGCTGGAGGTCTGCCTCTGAGCAAGTAAGGGGTCTACTGAGAAATATAGGATATTCTTGTCTCAGAACAGGACAATCAGGAGCTAAAGGCACACAGGCAGAAAGTAAGGAGAAAAAAAAACAGAGGAAAGAGTAAGGATTCCAAACAGTTAAGGGGCAGAAATAAGACAAGATTGGAGTGGTGCAGTGCAGTGGCTGTGGAGCAGCAGTTCCGGGAGATGTTCTGGAGGATGCAGTGTTGTCCCATCTGCAGGCACCTCTCTGGGCTGAGGAGGAGGTTGCTCATCTCCAGGCTGAGTTGGCCAGGATTTGTGGGACCTCCTCTTCCATCCAGGGACCACCAGTGCCACTGCCGTTGCCTCAGAGGTTGCCAAGAAGAGGGCGGTTGGACCACAGTGGGCTCAGGGAGGGTGAGGTGGTGGAACAGAGGCACATCCCTCCAGTTGTACCTCTCCACTATTCCTGTGCCATTCTGGCAAAGTGTGGTTCCTCTATGGAGGCACCCGCAGTGGAGACCAAGAAGGATGTTGGGAACCTCCACAAAGGAGACCCATAGGAGGGTGGCAGGGGACCCCAGGGAAGGAAACAACTCCTGCTGGGGACTCCATTGTTAGGAAGGTAGAACTGGGGAAGAAGGAGGGGAGGTAGGCCTGCCTGGTGCCATGGCTTGAGGGACAGGGAGCAAACCTCAGGATTGCGGAGCAGCTGCACAGGAGAGGGGCGGGATATCATTGTCCACCTAGGGACAAATGACCTGGCAAGAAAGGGATTAGAGAAGTGCAGGAAGAGTTTGTGGAATTGGGGAGGGGCCTTAGACAAGTAGCACGCACGGTAACCTTCCCGGAGGTGCTGCCCATCTATGGCATAGGAGAGGCTAGGGTGTTCCGCATCATGGGATTCAATCAGTGGTTGAAAAACTGGTGTGGAGCTCAGGGATTTGGCTTCATTGGGGACTGGGGTCCACCTGGAGTGATGCAAGCCTATACTGGCATGATGGGCTGCATCTGTCTAGGAGGGAACCAGAATCCTAGGTGATAGGTTTAAATGCTTCATTGGCAACATTTAAACTAGCCAAGGGAAGCACTGGAAAGGAGCAGGAAATCCTAGCCCCCAAAAATCACGGTAGTAAGTGGCAAACACCAACATAGAGGTGTCGATAGGGAGAAGGGCAGGGGTAAATGGAGAAAGTGACAAAGGCAATAAGGACAGGGATGGGGCAAAAGGAGTAAGGCCATCAGGAAATGGAGGTAATGAGTACCAATGCCCATAGTCTGGGCAACAAGCTCCTGAGCTGGTGGCCTTGATGGAAGAGGGATGCCTGGATATCGAACAGTCACAGAAACATGGTACACAGAGAACCATGACTGGGATGTTAACATACCAGGGTACATAACATACAGGAGAGACAGGCAGGGAGAAGAGGGGAGGAGTAGCTCTCTATGTAAAGGCGATAAAAGCAACTGAACAAAGAGTAAACAGGAGAGAGGAGGCACTGTGGGTCGCCTTGGAGACTGGAGAGGGCACACATGAATCCACACAGGGGTTGTGTACAGACCCCATGTCAGGGAGAGGGAATGGACAAGGATATGATAGAAGACATTCTTAGAATGGCAGAGAAAGGGAGATACTGTTGATGGGAGACCTGAATATGCCAGATGTTAACTGGAGCACATTTGCTGCAGCCACATCCAAAACGGAGGGCCATTCTTGATGCCCTACAGGTGGCAGGCCTCAGACAGCAGTTTTCAGAACCCACTCGTGAGGGAGCAATCTTAGACCTCGTGCTCTCAAGACGGGGCAGTGAGAGGGATCTCAGATCTAGAAGTGGGTTTGCCATCTGGGACATCAAACAGTGTGGTTCACGTTAAACTCAACTGACAGAGTCAGCCATACTAAGTGAGGGTACTGGACTTTTAGGAGGGCTGACTTTGCAAGATGGGAGAGTGCCTCAGAAAAGCACTAGCAAACAGGCTAGAAGGAGGTGTGGAGCAACAATGGGGAATCATCAAACTGCCATCACAGAGGCAACAAGCCTTTGTGTGAAGCAAATAAACAAGTCAAAATGAAAGAAAAGCCACTATGGTTCTCAAAAGAGGGTGGCTGTGAAAGTCAGGAAAAAAGATAGCATTCGGAAGTATAAGGAAACACAAGAGAGCAGGACAGACAGCTACAGTACCAGTTAAGGCAGAAGGAAGCAGGGAGAAGTCAGAAGCAAAGGCCCAAACTGAGGAAAAGATAGCCAACTCAGTTAAGAAGGGGATAAAACCTTTTATAGGTACGCTCGAAGCGAGAAAGACAAAGGGAGGGATAGTGAGGCTAAATAGAATGAACGGTGGGTGGGCAGAGGGGACAGTGAAAAAGCAGGATACCGAATGAATATTTCTGCTCAGTATTCACAAAAGAGATGGGGAAGTGCCTAATCCAATTAACAGAAGCACTCTTGATAGGAGGGTCGATCCCAGTCCTTTCACAGAAGAAAGGGTTCTGCAAGAACTCCTAAAACTGAAGGTGGACAAAGCAATGGGTCCTGATGGAATTCACCCAAATTCTAAAAAAATTAAAGGAGGAACTAGTGAAACCACTGGCTACTCTTTTAATAAATCATGGGAGGATGGTGTGGTACCCGAGGACTGGAGGAAGGTGGATGTGATTCCCCTTCACAAAAGTGGGACCAGGACAGAAGCAGGAAGCTACAGACCTGTCAGTCTGACCTCTGTGTGTAGGGAAAGTGATGGAGTCACTTCTGAAGGAAAAGAATAGTTGAGTACCCTAGAGGCCAGTGGGGCACAGAACCCAAGGCAGCATGGGTTCACAGCAGGAAGGTCATGTCAGATGAATCTAATAGATTTCTTTGACTGGGTGACCAAAGTAGTAGACCGGGAGGGGGCTGTGGACATGGCCTACCTAGACTTTAGCAAAGGCATTTGACACAGTCCCACTAAGATTAATAGTCAAATTAACCAGCTGGGCATGGGTCCCAGGGTGGTAACAAGTAAAACATTGGCTGCACAACAGGACACAGAAGGTAATTGTAAATGGAGTCCAGTCTGAAGAAAGAGGGGTTACTAGTGGGCTACCCAGGGTTCAGATTGGGTCCAGTCCTTTTAATGTCTTCATCAGTGACATTGCAGAGGACTGGAAGGAAAAGTATGCCTTTTGCAGATGACACAAAGATCTGCAACAGGGTTGATACACAAGGAGGTGTGGAAAGGATGAGAAGGGACTTGGCAAGGTTGGAGGAATGGTCGAAGTATGGCAGCTAGGATTCAAAGCAAAGAAGTGCAAAATAATGCACCTGGGAAACAAGAACCCAGGAAGAATATACAATGGGGGAGGGTAGTAACACAACAAAAAGGAAAGGGACCTGGGGTAATCATATCAGATGACCTTAAGGTTAGCAAGCAATGTGAGAAGGCAGTAGGGAGGGCTGGGGTATACTGGGATGCATAGGGAGAGGCATCAGCAGCAGAAAACAGAAATTGTTATCCCTCTGTACAGACAGTTGGTGAGACCCCATCTGGAGTACTACGTCCAGTTCTGGAGACCCATCTCCACAAGGACATAGACAGGATAGAGGCAGTCCAGAGGAGGGCAACTAAAATGGTGCAGGGTCTGCAAGAGAAGCCATCTGAGGAGAGACTAAAGGAGCTTATATGATACCCTTGAGGAAAGAAGGAGAGGAGGACACGATAGAAACTTTTAAGTACCTCAGTGGAATCAACAAAGTCCAAGAGGGTAGCATCTTTCAGAAAAAGAGACATGCAAGAACAAGGGGACACAATTTAAAGATAGAAGGGGCAGTTCAGGGGCAATGTGAGAAGTATTATTTCACAGAAAGGGTAGTGGATGCATGGGCAGCCTTCCTGAGGAGGTTGTGGGGTCTAAAACTGTGGGAGAATTCAAGAATGCATGGGACAGACATAGGCAATTCTTGTGGGGGTAGGAAGAAATAGGCTGTTGGTTAACTAGGATCTGCGGCCTATCCTGTAGGTAGGGACATGGGCAGACTAGATGGGCCAAGCGTCCTTATCTGCCGTCCAAAGTCTATGTTTCTATGTTTCTATGGGGCAGGAGGAAGTAGGCTGTTAGTTTACTAGGGTCTGCAGCTTATCCAATAGGTAGGAAATGGGCAGATGGTGGGCCAAGCAGTCCTTATCTGCCAATCAAGTCTATGTTTCTGTGTTTAAGATATGAGGGTGTAGTACTCCTAAACAGTTTTTTTAAATCAGACATGTTCAGTTCAAATTAGAGATTGTTAAGCAGCCAGGGCTAAGTCCTTAAATGATCTTTTTCACATTACGGTTCTGTTAGCTCTTTCTACATAACTGTTGGACATCCTGTTTTCAATTCTGATAACAAGATTATGCTATTGTACTTGTCGGTGAATAGAAGTGGAAAGGCAGGTTAGTCATCGGATAGAGAAAATTAAGGTATACAACTGAACGCTTCGCTGGAGGCAAAGTGTTGACTTTCTTGTGAGAATACAGATCCCAAAGGTGTGTCTTAGGTGGTTCAAGGAAGGCAGACCGTTATACGTTATTGAAGGTGACTCGAATTTCTTGAAGACTAAGTCAGTGACTTGTGAAAGGATATGACTTTAATAAAGATTTTCATGATAAGAAAAAATTAAAGATACTACTAAATTCCACAGTGGATAGGGGCACTTGTTTGGCTATCTTACCAGTGCCTCAGGGTTATTGAATTAGATGTTTATTAATTTTCTTAATGAAACATTGAACTGAAACAACATACAATAAAAAACTGTGTGTACTCCATTCCTGCAGGTAATCACTATAAATTATAACTTCACACATTTAAATTTTAGTTTGTGTTTATCCTGTAGGTCCATTTTCATGCAACTGTTCTTGCAATAATTCTCCTCCTTTCTCCTTTTCGCTACAAACGTTGATGTTGGTTGTCTGAATGGATCACCTAATCATAAACTAATACAAATATACATAACGAAATCTAATACATCACAAAGTGAACCTAAAGAACATAGACTGAATTAACTGAAGAGTGTACCCTAGGAGCCAGATATTCAAAACTTTGCACTGAGGCTTAATTAGCACTGCCCGACATGCTAATTAGCCCGGAACTCAACAGTCCACTATATTCAAAAGGGATAGCCCCAGTGCAAAACCTGCTGAATATAGCGTCATAATGAAGCCGGGCAAACTGGTCTGCAGATGTAGTGCTATATAGCCCAGGAAGTAAGACGGCACAGAATATAGCAACCAAGAGTAGTGCAAACTGCAACAGTGGCATAATGTACACAGAGGTGGAGTTAGTGAATGCCGAACAATGTGAGCAACATGTGTGCTTGCAAAGTGGTGCACAACAACCGTGCAGGCCAAATACTACAGAACCATATAATGGAACAGTACAGTCTTGCATGGTGCTAACGCTGGGCTATGCTGCACTGCACATTTGCTCAGCGAATCCCATTTGCCCGAAGCAAAGTTTGCCATATTCAAACTTCTATGCAAATGAGCCTACCCGGCAATCTGAGGGCAAACAGCTTCATTAGCACCTCATTACAGCATGCCTAGCATGTCGATTGCCCAGTGCTATAACATGGTGTTCACAGCTCCACTTGTAGGTCCAACTGGAATTACAGGACAGAAAGCACTTTCCTGGCTGTGCTCACATCTCCACCTGTAGGTCTGACTACGTTGTGGGCCAGTAGCCACATTCCATGTGTGTTCACAGCTCACAGAATAATAGCTGCAGACTTGGTTTGGACACAGATGCTAAGACTAATGTGGCCAAGGGAGTAGCACTACAGGAATGGATGGTCATGTTGCATGCAGCATGCCAAAGGGGAAACAACATACCAACATACAGGCACACTGCTGTCAGGAGCATTACCATCAGTGAAAGTTTGCACTGTGTAGATGGCCCCTGTGTGTGGCAGTACCCACTATGTGGTGGGGCCCAGCCACCTGTACACTCTCCATTCCTCGAGTACAGCATGTGTCCTCTGGATTGTGTTGGTGTACCCAATGGGGGACATGGAGGTGTGTGCTGCATGGACGCACTGCCATGGTGTCCACTGGGCACTGGGGCAACCACTAATGTCTGACATGGTTAGGACCAGTGCCAGATGATGACAACATTGGTGGTGCAGTCTGTGTGTAACATGTCTCAGCTATGTATGTTTCTTTTGCACATTGTTCTGTCTCACCATATTCACCGGTGGGCACACTGGGCCACAGCCCAGTGTCGGAATGACCCGGAAGATACCAACTGTGTGTGGTTGCAATGCAATGGTGTACTATACAAACATAATGCACAACAGCAGGCCAATATACAAATTTACATTATGTACACATTACAGTACATTACATTACATTATATAATGAATAATGCATGGGGATGTGTGGTTCATTCAGTTATGCAGATCTGAGGTGTATGATGCCTCATAAACCCCAAGGGTGATGCCCGAGGGTTTCTCTCTGGGAATCACACACTGAGGGGTGTGCATAGCATCCAGTTCCCAAACTTCCCCATGTTTAATTGTAATATGTACTGTTGGTTAGCGTGGTGCACTAGTGACATTGCGTGACTGTATGTGTCCACGCCTCGGCCCTGGTTTGCCCGGACATAAGACTACCTTTTCATAGGCGGTAACTACCACTGTTCTCAGTGCTGTGCTATTGTGCCTTGCACCATGCTAAACATTTGAATATCGCTGCATCTGTGCATGGTCCCACCCCTCACTTTGCCCCATGCATACATTATCTTTTTGCACGGCAGTGTCGTTGCACCAGTGCTATTACCAGTTTTGAATATTAGGTCTGGGCGCTAACCAGAACTAGCCCGCACAAAATGTTTGCGTGCAGCACAAAGCTTTTGAATATCCCAGCCTGGGTCTGTAAAATTTAAATCATAACTTGTAGTAAATAAACTAAGAGGTAAAGTTGTAAATTCATTTTCTTGTGCATCTTTTGTTACAGTCAGCTCACTTTCGTGCATGTTCGTAATTGTTTGCTTCCTGGGAGAGGACCTTGGCATATCTTGAATCATCTCCCTTTCCTCTGTTAGAGTGTCATGCACTCCCAAAATTTAGACCACACTAACTAAAGTTACTTGTCCCTTCTCTATATGGCACCGGTGAGTGTCTCCAATTTTGTAATTTTGATTAATTTTGCTAGCCATGCTGTGTAATGTTACTATAATTTTATCTATCCACTCCTTGGCTGTCAACTCTTTGGCTGTCACCACTGCCACCACAGCTCCACTACACTAAGTGATCATTTACCTCTGTCCAAAAGACATGTGTCCCCTAGGACACAAATCTGGGCTGCATGGGAGCCCCAGTAAATTACTTTTGGTTCTCATGACCTCTCCCCAGAAGGCAAATTCTCTAGGACATTCATAAAATATATGTATCAAGGTCCCATTTCTTTCCACAGTTTCAGCACTGAACTGTCAAGTGTAACTCATGGGGGAGTGTGGTGTACCATCATTGGAACAATTTAAATTGTAGCTGTATAGTTCTAGCATCCTAACTACCTAGTTGTCTTATTCTACACTATTTCTCATACCACCATGCCTAGTTACACCCCAGGTCCCTTTCCCATCTTGCTTCTTGTGGTTTGACAGGCTTCAGGAGAGCTGTCTTGATATATTTGTAGAACTGGACAGTATCCGGTTAGAGGAGCACTACATTTATAGCACGGTCAAGAGAGCACTCGTCCGTATAGCGTTACATGGGACAGTGAGTGGATTTACAGCACTAGCTATATGTGCTCCACTGGTCGCTGTTCATGGTACTGCTATTTGGACAAGGGCAGCAGAATCCAGGAACCCAGCTTGAGCTGCTCCTGTGGCGTGGAGGGCTGGGGCATAAAGAAGTTTGCCAGGCAACAGTGGAGACCAGGGTTCTAATCTGGCCTGGTCTCAAAATGTTTTGCCAATCAGGACTTTAACACTATCGCTGTGGAACAACCTAACTGATGCATTAAACAGAGTTTTGCCATGAATATCCTGTCTTTTGAGAATGATAAGTACCAATAGTATCTGAAATTTTGTTGTGGCAGGACCACACATACATAGGCAAATGCACCAAAATGAAGAACACAGTAACTCATCTAACAGGATTTTCTGTTATGAAGAGTAAGACAACATCCATCTCAACCATATGCCTCTTAATATTTATCTATTTCCTTTCATTTACCACTCTTATGTCAATACTAATTTATTATGTTGCATTGTTTTACTCACTATCTTTTGCAGCCAATGAGACTACTCTTCTGAGACATAACGACGTGGTAGTCTATTTCTAAGTGCCACTGTTAAATATTCAGATATCTTACATCATCCTCTTCTGTACCTTTACTAGACAAAATTTCAAACATAACTCATACTTACTAATGTACCTACAAAAGTGTTTTCATAACACTGCAACATACGTAACTACAACAATAATTTAAATGTGTTATCTGTTTAAACCTCAAATGCTGTCTATAATAACCTTCTTTACCAAACTAGGTAAGCCAAATGGTTTCTTATAGAATATTTAACCAATAAGTCATGACCAACAGTTGTGTTAATGGTCTGTTAATGACCTGCTAGTGGTGTAGCGTGACACAAAGTGTACACGACTAAAAGATGCACTTAGAGGCTGATTAACTGATCATTTATATAATCCCTGGGAGTCCCTTATTGGGTACAGTTATGAAAATGGTTTTAAATAGTGTTAAATCTTGTTCAGCATATGATCAACCTCTATATGTATGTTAATAAAATTCACATGAGGTTGGTAGAATGTTTGAAGCAATGAGAAAACTACATTTCTCAAACCTTTTGTTATAAATATTGATGACAAATATCCTCACAACTGAATAATACCACAAACAAATGTTATATTCAAAAATATTTATTTTATATTCTTATAAAAGTAAAAATATTTTTTTTAAATCTTAAATGAAAAAGTCAGTCTTGACAAACAACATTTTTAATGCATTCAATCTTATAAACTGTAAAAGTAACAAAAAACATTAAACTATATTGATTTTTGGTCTGTTTTCGAAAAAATAAATAGTACATAAAAAATATATATTTTCATTTATAAAACTTACAAAAATGTAATGTAAAAATATATACAAAATACTACAAAACTATCTTTACAATTTGCAGCAACTGTTTGCGAGGTGTGCGCTGCTTGAGGCAGTCCAACCCGTAAGCTGGACTCAATGTGGAGCGCAACGGAAGTGGAAGCTGTTGCGCCCTCCAGAGGAGATACCAGACAGCTATGGAGACTGGTCACTTTGTCCCAGGGAAGCTGGATGCCACAGTTGGAGGTGGAGGTGAAGAGCTGGTACTGGCCATGGTGTCTGGCCGCTGTCATCACAGGCTCGAGCACAAGGTTGACAGTCCACTGTTGAGCTTCCATGAAGGACAGCAATCTCTCCTGTCCTTCACGGAGCACAACATTATCTTTAATCAGACTGTCAACCTTGCGCCCAGTCTGCGAGTAATAGCGCAGTGGCTGTACACTGCCTAAGCTTAGGGGCCCTGTAGTGTCAAAAGGCATAAATCAATATATCAGCCTCAAAACAGTGATTACCTATCTGTCTTTCATCTTACAATATTGACATCTAATTGAATAATTGTTATACATTTTGATGCCACTCTTAACACTAGTTAGAAGTGTGATACAAATTAGAAGTCCTGTCTTGCCAGTTCAGTTATTATATTTTTTCTACCATATTATGTTCTTTGTTGACAACTTAAAAAGATTTATAAGAAGAGTATACTTTCTACTATTCTTGTATTTTACTTACTATATGGCAACACTCAGTACTTAAATGTTTTACCGTAATAAACAACACAGTCTCATATACACTGATACTAGCTCTTCAATTGTGTATGAACAACTAAACTTTAGCATCTGTACCTATATCATTTCTTCACACCTGCATGAGAATAATAGACTACCTGTACACCAACAGTATGTTTTCCATTATCTAATGTTCATATAATCATCTGTTTAATAACTGCTATAAAAGAGACACACATGTCAAATAGTTATTTACTCTGTGTACATATTTCCATTCATACAAATCATCTTTTACTGCTGTAACATTAATTAAACAGCAAGGCATGACCAAGTGTTATTTAAATGTTTTGTTAATCACCTGTACGGCTGTAGTGTGGTAGAAAGTGTAATCAAATACCACAATGTCCTAGATGGCGATTAACTGACCACTGACACAATCTCTGGGAGTACCTTATTTGTAATAATAATAAAACAACTTTATAACACTCTTAAACCTTGTTCACCATATGTTCAATTTGTACATGTATGTTAGTAAAAGATTAACATAACCTGTTAGAATGTTTACAGAGAATCAGAAAGCTCTATTTGTCAGACTGTTTTATAATACTTGAAATCATCTTACACATTTAGTAAGCAAGAGCTCACTTACTTTAGCAACTACTTTATGTAATACATTCTTTACACATCATGTAAAGAAAGAGTGGTGACATATTCAGAAGTGTTGTGCGAGAGGCACAACAGTGTCACCATGCACAACCCAGTGATGCATGCCAGTGTGATATTCTAAAAGTGTAATGTGCCTGGTACAAATGCCATGAGTCAAAGCACAACAGTAATGTATGCAGCACAATTAGGAGGTTCATTACCATCCATGTTGCATACATCCCGATATTCAGCCCAGGATGTAGTAACACATACAGCCACAACCCCTACTTGTACTGAACACAGTAGATCCCCTCATTAAAACAGTCAACAGCTGCCACTCACAGCTGAGCTGCCATATCACCGCTTGCAACATGACAGCTGACAGCTCTGGGTGACCACCCAAGCTACAGCATCTTCATCCTGACACCCCCCATGCTGACTGTGGGTATTACTACAGTAATAGTGGTCCTGTGTCCCTGGTGTTACAGTGCACCACTCCAAAGCCGATTGCAGGAATCCCTGCTATATTATGTCAAAAGCAATCCATCCTTGGTGAACTAGTGCTACACCCTCCCTCCCACCCACCAAGCCGCACCACACCCACTCCCCCACTCCTGTCAGTGCCAGTAAGTAGCTGCTTCCAACTTGCAAACCCTGATGCCCAATCACTGACTCTGTGGAATAGGGCTGTACACTCATTAGGCCACAACATAAGCCAATGAGCATGAACTTGTAACTGCATTACATACAACCCAGATTTATGCATGGATTCATTTACATTTCTGTACAGTGTAGTACTATAAAACCATCACAACCACTGTTTAGGCTATGAAACAATGATGTACACTCCTACTGTATGAAGTCAGTCAGTACACAACAGACTAGCAAGCAGACAATGTACATAACAGACATTCTGGGTACAGGGTACTGTGACACTATATCTTGTATGAATATCTGTTGTGATGGTACTTACGCTGAGAGCTGGTGCCTGGCTCTTGCTTCACCTCCACAGGTGTTACAGCCACAGCTTACCTGGGCTCTATAAAACATACAAGTAAAAATATGATTACATATAGCACAATATATTAATCTAGCACTATACTTTTATTGTGAAATCCATTGTTTCATATTGTCTCATTGTGTAATTAAACCATGTAAACCATTTCTCTTTGCAATGACACTTCTGTGTTTCTATGGATGTTGTATCATTAAGCAACAGTGACATCCACACATCAACCATGCTCGTGTGTACAGTAACAAACTGACTTACATGAATAGTAAAACAATGTCACAAATGATGTTACAGAGACGTTCCTACACCTTGTGACCACATCATCACTGTACACCCCACTGTAATTCAGAAACTCTCTCTGTACAGTACTGCACATGCCCATTGAGCTGTTCAGTCACGCCCACCCCATTTTCAGTTAATGCGCTAGTGTTACCATAGGCATAGAATACTGTCCAGTCAGTAATGTACAGATTCTGGCAATATGTAACAAGGACATAACAGGCTCAATATCATAATCTGTTACATATACATGGGTCATATCCCCAATCTCATTAACAAATATTACTATTATTACCTTCTCATATCACTATGTGCATCAACAGAAAATTCTCTTGTGTATATTGTATCTGGTGACATCAGTATGTCTCACATAAGTGAGTAGTATATCAATATGTAATAACACTTTCATATACTACCCAAGATCTAGATAACAGATATATTGGGCTGAGTACCTCTATTACTCATTTCTAAGATGAGACGACACAAAAATACAATTCAAATCTGTACAAATATCTTCTTACACTGGAATGAACACAACATTCACTTATTAAACAACTGAAAAAAATTCATAGCACTACAATACTTCATATGTTATTGTTGTCTACAAATGTCACGACCAGTTGTGGATCATAGTCAGTTAACCCAAACTGAGATGTATACAACTAACGTACATCTGTCTATAATATCTGTTCCTTTTGAATCACCATTTATATAATAAAATACCACGCCTTGTTTTTTACAATTCTTAGGTAACATACTCCAACAGGGTGTTTGTTTACTGGAGATGTCTCATGACTGCTGTAGTTCAGTCACAAAGTACAGCTGAGAGACTTAGCCATGCCACATGTGGCAGATCCTCCAGTATACCCACCCTTTGTAGCAGTATATTTCAATTATACAAAGTGTTTAATCATTTTTTCACAAATAAATTAATTTAATACATCCATTTGGTTTCAAACTTGCTTCTCATTTCTGTGACATACATCCATTAGCTTTGCAGTGCTCTTTTGCAATTAACATATGCATTTGCGTAGAGTTCCTGATGTGGCTGAGTGGTGACTGGCATCTTTCACAAAAAGTACACAGTATTATCCACAACACTAAAACGTTCCAGGTACACAATCAAAACTCAGAATTCTACAGATCTCATTGCTGTACATTGTATTAATACAAATATTACATAGGTGCTTCAAGTAATACTAACTTACTAAAGGTATTTCCTAGAAAGAAGTGAGTTAAGTAGTACAGGTTACACCTTACATGATAACCTCCATACCACCCCAATTACATATTACAATTATTTCTATCAGTATCTTACCATCTGACTGACAACAATGACACTGTCAGTGTCAGAGTGACCAACCTCAGAGCCTGGACTCTGCTGGTACTACCTCGGCTGCAGCTGGGGAGCCCTGCGTTGGTCTGTGAAAGAAGATAATAAATAGATCCACCAAGTCTTGCATGTAAATGTCATCAGATTTTAACAGCACTTTCTTTAAGCATTAAACATGTATCAGGCACCTAACATTGCCTGGCATCAGGTACAGCACAGGCACCGCAGGCACACATTAAATAACAAGTACTGCAAATATCAAAGCATAATGCTTGAAGAGCAGGTGACAACAACACTATAATCACCTCAAGTGGTTGCTTGGGTAATGTGGAAAACCTTGAAAGTGCAACTCGAGGTTTACTGTACCCTAAGTAACCACAAAAGGTGATTTTAGAGTGTTCACACAGATACCCAGACATCATCTTTCATAGTGCATGGTCAAAAAAACACTGTTTGCATTCTATGTGTCGGAATTATGCAACTCAGGCACATTCTGTTTCTGTTATGCCAGTATTTGGAAGTTTCAAACTGTATTTAACAACCTTTAAAATTCCAAACTGTGCATAACTAAGTTGTGTGACTGCTGATTATGGTGATTAATACACACTAGCCATACATTATAAATATTTCATAAATAAAGATCATAAACTTACTCAGTACACAAAAGTTAATACTTACATAGAACTTCACATGAAGTACAATTCTGCTTAGATTAAATGAACACTGCATACTAACTCCAACACTATCATTTGGTGATTATTTAAAAGCATCATAAAATGCATGTAATACAATGGGTTATGAAAATTAAGTAACCTAATTGGTCAAAACACATCACATAACAATAAATCCTCCAGTATACCCACTATTAAAGTTTCATATCAGTATAAACACAACAGGACAAGTTCAGCATTGTATCGTAGCAAATGCCTTGACAGGGACTACGACACAGGTGTGTTCACCACTTGTGGTGTTGTTAAATCACTCAGCTGAACCTCACAACCTAACCACACCAGGCATGGCAAATCAACAATATACTACTACCTGTCATAGCATATTTCATAATTTTATCTAAGTCAATATCAAGACACATGCATTGTACAAAGTTCTGTTGAGTAACTTACGATGAGTGAGGCGCTCCCCACAGCTGACTTGCCTGCAACCTCCCACAATTCATAGGCAAGGTAGTACCAGCACCTATCACTGTCCAGTATCTCCTCCGCTGCTTCAACACGTAGAAGGCTGGCGCAACAGCTTCCACTTCCCTTTAGTTGCAGCACAGTTTTGTTCTTCACCTTCAATATTACATGAAGAAAACTGTTTATGCGCCTCCACATTGAGTCCAACTTACGGTTTGTGCTCTGCATTAAAATCGGGCACCCCTGGCTTGGACTGCCTCAAGCAGCAAGCACACCTCACGTAAGGTCCACTGTCTCATTCTTATGTTTCGATTCTGCAATAGAAACATACAAAACATTCCATTACTGTCATGTCTCAGAGTCAATATATTTCTATGTATTGTATGAAGTATTATGATTAGAACATGACAAGAACACATTCACAACCCTACCAAAGCCCTTCACACAGAAATTACATTTCATGGGTTGTTTTGGGAACAGTCGCTACTATGCACATTAAAGACATCCTGGTATTGATCCTGTAATGACATGAGCATCTGCAACCATAACCCATACTTGTGCTGCACACTGTTGAAGCTACCCCAAAATAAAATGTTAACAAATGAGAACCACAATGCACCTGCAGTATTGCACACCACAATATGCAGTCAACAGCTTTGCATTGACAGACAAAGTCCATGGTACCATGTGTTGTCATCCACCTGCCTTACCAGCTATGATGTTGCTATGAAAATATATCCATGGTAATCCACTGCACCACCCCTCACCCAATTGTGGACTTTCTGTTTAAACTAACCATTGTGCTGTACTGCAGCTACCACTTCAGCTCAATTTAATAGCAAAGTAGAGCTAACAAGGCCACAAGGGATTATTTTAAAAACTTAACCCATTAAAATGTGAAGGCAGCACTCACTGCACTACCCTTTTTTTCCAAAAAAGTCTAATTTTGAAATACATTACCACCAAGCTACGGGGGCATCACTAGACAACAGGTGCTGACTCACACAATACCAGCAACAACTTACTCCGTAAAGGGACACCTGCATACTAATGACACCATGATAATATGAAAATAGCTGTGTTGACACCTTGCATGCATTATGGCTCCATTTGCATGTATAGTACTAAATAGTGTAATACTTAAACTTACCACCACTGCACTTCAATGTTGTAACCCCCCACTCCTCTCCTGCCCACTTCACTTGTGCAGTGCCAGAGTAATATGTACAATGCACCTTACAGACTGAAATATTTCCGAATGCTAACCACACCACAGCAGTGTTAAATATTGTACCAACAACAACCTGCTGCATTGCAATTGTGCTTGCCCAGTGTTGTTCCACAGTGTGGCACGGTCTGAATATTCCCAACCCATATGTTACATGTGTGAGTGATGTATACAGCTGTTCTATTTTTTGACCAACATTTTTGGTTCTGAAAAGAACCTTTGTTAGCACTTTGGATTTGATCAAACAGTCTGACATTCTTAGAGGACTTTGAGGATTGCATCTTGAAGGTCTCCCAGGAAAAGGCATTGCCAGCACTACGAAATGTACACCGTCTGGTAGGTATAGCCAATCATAACAACACATAATTTCTGGGTGGCGTATGTTGTACATTATAGACATCGATAGAAATGCAGATATTTGTATGTTGACTTTTCTTTAGGCTCTATCAATCAGGTACATATGATGTTCTGCTTGCCAGACCCTACGCTCTGTAATATCTGAAAAATGATTTTACAGGCAGGCAACATACTCATAATAGAAGCAAGGTCAATTTTGCTTCTGTTACTTAATCTACCCAGTGTTTGGTGCCCAAATCATTGCCTCCGAGATGTATCAGCAATATGTCTGGATGAGGCTGAGTACTCAAAAGTCTGTGCATGGTTGGCATGAGGTGCTCCAACCTCATTCCACCTCTACAAAACCACTTTACAGAGCAATTTGGGGCTGCAGGTTTCTCCCATAATCACTATTTTGAGCATACTCAGATGCTCGTCTCAGATACTGCTTCCAACTATCACAAAGTCCTTTTGCTATTTTCTGCCATTCTCAGGTTTTAAACTTAGAAGTGGACAGAGAGCTACCAAAAAGTCAGTGTTCACCCGCAGTGCCTAAGCAGTAGTGAAAGTAAAACTGATATTTTCCTCCTAACTTCAAGCCAGCTGCACTAGGCTGATCCATAACACACAAATAAAAAATCATTGGCTAGTACTCTGCCTTCATTAACCAATGTAGGCTATGCACTGACTATTACTGCACTTCTGCCACAGCTAAAGTGTGCACACATTAAGAGGTGGGAAAATGCATCCTTTTCATAGGCAGTTTTAAACAATTACAACTGCAGAAACATGTCTGATTGGTTCCCTCTTCTGTTATGGGTTCACATGCAGCTTTCTATCTCCTCCATTTGCAGCTGTATCTGTACAAGTAAGTACTAAACTACTATTTGACTTTAAACAGTTTTACCTAAAGAATGCAGCATCTTAGGTTATAACAAACATAATCAAATACAGCACTAAAAATGTTTTGCTTAATAGTATTTACATGTTACTAACACTTTTTATCATACTAGAACAATGCTTTATAAAATATAATGTACTTACAGTGTGAAATATGCTGTCTCTCAGTGTAAACTAAGATGGCTGCTGTTGACTTCTTTTTCAGTGTTATACGTCTCTGATTGGTTGTCTCACATGGCCTGACAAATCTAGCATAACATTGGCAGAACAAGCTGTCACTCAAATAACAATCAGATCTGATTCAATAATGAATGCACTTTCCACTCCCAAGATAAAATTTGCGACACTTTCACACGCACGACATTACTTATGCCACACTGTCGAATGCACAACAGTACTTTTGCAACTCTGTCAAATGTTCGACAGTATTTTGTGATACTGTCGAATGCACAACATTGCTATTTGCAGCACTGTCAAATGCACAACACTATTTTTGCGACACTTTCGTCACACAACACTACTTTTCCAAAATTTTCAATTTTCAACAGAATTTGATGATTTATGGCAAAAACAAGCAATTTTTCAATGCGAACATTGTCACACTGCATTGGCAGTGTCACAAGTGAGAACACATAGTGTTGTGACTTTGTAAATGTACCCCAAAAGGTGATTTTGTTCAGCGAGTATGTCACCGTGCAACAGACTTGTGGGAATGCATTGTTTGGCAGTTGTTAAGCACGCTCATAAAACAGTCATTTTATGGAGTATTGTCACCAAATTTTTGACACAGTCATTTTAGAACCTCTGCTCAAGACCAGTGTCACTGTCATTTTTGTTATGTGCTCTGAACACTGATTTCGCACAGCAACTGCGCCATCCTGTCAGTGTCAGTGGCTCGATAGGTAGCACACTCGCCTCTGAGGCTGGGAGATCAGAGGGCTGTGGGTTCAGTTCCACATCTGGCACTTGGGTTAATATCTCAGTACTGACACTGTAGTGCAGCATGAGAGGGTGCTGCACTTCTGAGGTGCTGTCTTGGATGAGACATTAAACCGAGGTCCCATCTGCCTGGATTGGTGGTAGTTCAGGTGGATGTTAAAGATCCCATGGCACTTATCGAAAAGTATAGAGGAATTTCCTGGTGTCCTGGCCAAATTTCCTCATTCACTAAAATACCACCAACAGCTGAATCTGGTTCAAGGTCAGTTGGCATTCATCTGTATCTCCCTCCCCAGGTCATGTTTGAAAATAGGCAGGATTTGCCTAGTGCACTTACCCAGTCAACAAAACTAACTAAATAAATAAATCCTTCGCGGAATTGCAAAACACATTTCGGCAGGATATGAAAATGACACCTGTACAGTTCACAACAAACTGTGGCAAAATGTCAAAGCTGAGAATCTGGCATTAAAATAGTGTGAATATGCTAATTTACAGTGTGTGCTATGCAGTTCCACGCACACTCGTAAAAGTCATTTATGGACTATTCACACCAAAATTTCAACATAGTAATTTTAGGACCTCTGTTCATGAACAGTGTCACTGTCATTTTTGTTATTTGCTCCAGACATTGATTTTGCATAGCAACTCGTTATTCTGCGCCAAAGTGCAGCACACATTTCGGGCAGGATGTGAAAAATGACAGCTGTATAGTTCACAAGAAGGTTTGGAGAAATGCCAGTGTTGAGAATCTGCCATGAAAATACTGCAAATCGCTAACTTACGAGTGTGTGTTATGCAGTTGCTACGCACTCATAAAACAGTCATTTACAGAGTATTATCACCAAATTTTCAACAAAGTTATTTTCATACCTCTGCTCATGAACAGTGTCACTGTCATTTTCACAATGTGATCTGAACACTTGTTTTGCACACGGCTGCGCCACTGGACACGGAACTGCGAAAAACATTTCAGCAAGGATGTGAAAAATGACAGCTGTATACTTCACAAGAAGATGTAGTAAAATGCCAATGTTGAAAATGTGACATGAAAATATTGCAAATGCACTAACTTAAGCTAAGTGTGTAAAGTTGACTTACTAATGTGTTACTCATTAACAGAAAGATTGTAAATAAAGTAATTGTTTAACCAGCAGTGTAACAGCATTAGCTAAAAATCACTATTCAGAATAACACTAATTGTGCATTACTGAACAGTGAAATCATATGGAACAAAATCTATTTGCTACAGTGATAATGCTATACAAGACAATGTAACAGGAATGAAAATAAAACTGTAACAATGTGAACAACCAATGTAATTAAAACATTTAATTTTTTTTTTAAATAGATGTTATACTTAAATCATCTGTCTCAATGTACAATGTTAGAAGGCATCAACACATGCATATACTAATATTGTCTTTTTCTGTCTTTTATACAGGTGCCTGATACTTCTATAAGACTGCTGACTGCGCTGTGAACTTACATATCGAAAGATGCCTACTAAATACAGGCGTGGGTGTATAGGAAAGCTAAACAGGTATCATAGTACTCCACTGTTGCTTAAGAATGATAAAAACACTGATGTGAGTTCAGGACATAAAAGAAAACAGAGTTCAACTGCAATAGTGAGCTCTACAACAACTCACTCCACATCAAAGCACATACTTGCTCAAAAGCAAGAAAAATACTTACCTGTGCAACAGTTGTGTGATCTCTCAGACAAAACACAACTAATGCAACAGCAACCATCAACAGACCTTCTAAACAATGCCATAAACTCACACCTGGTGATTTTCATCTGAGAAAGCAAAGTATTTTCGATCACTAGCAAGTAAAGCTAAGATCGACAGGCTTATTGCTGCTGTGATGAGACATGAGTGCAAAAAGACAACGATTCATCTGTCTTTGATGAAATTGCATCTCAAAGAATGCACTTTTGTTAACAGAGCAGTATTTGTTCTTCAATGTTTATGGCGTAAGATGTCTCATGTGCTTGAACTATTCAGAAAAGTTGTGTATGACATCAAAAAAGGCTACAACAGTATCCTTCTTTGACTGTGCACAATTTCTGTGATGTATTCACAGGTCACTGGATGCACAAACAGCACTCAGAAGCATATTTCTGGGAAGAATCTTATTATTCACAGAAAAAGAAAGCAAGTTCACCATTGATGGGTCCGGTAAGCTGGTTAATGTGCTCAGTGTCTGTGATGACACAGCAGTGGACACAGTTGATGACTGTGATGCAACTACTGTGTCCCATAGGCGACACTGTCTGTCATGGCCATGTGATGACACCTGCAACCGTAGGCAATTGTCATTTGAAAAAGTTGAACAGTTTGTCAACCTATTTGTGATAACAGATTGCAAAGAAAGATATAAACTGTTTAACAAGATTGGCCATTGTGAAATCCGTCCACATACTGGACTTATGGGTCACTCACTAGCATGCCTCGATAGCGATGTTTGTGACAGTGTCTTTCACAACATGTGGATGCTTGGAGTGCATCAAACAGGCATGCAAAACTTTGTATATAGAGTATATGAAGTCCGATGAGTTGTCAATCAGTACACTTGTTTAAATGACTTATTGCAGTCAGGTGACATGCAGGTGTCATCACATTTCTCAAACAGCTGCAACATGTAACTTCTGTACCAGACACAACTATTTATCAGTTAGCAAGTTCTGCTGAAACATCTGTTTCAGTGTTAGAGACTGACATACTGAGACAGTACGGCAAAGAAATAGCAAAATTTGAGCTGGCAAAGGCTCAGAAGTTTGACTCTGTATGTGTGTCATGTGACTGTCTGTGCTACAGTAAACAGTCACAGTGAACCTGGAAACCTTGTCACCATACAATGACATGTGGTTCTGTCTCTCAGCATTTTTGCTGATGAAATCTGACTTTCAGTTAAAAACACCATTCTGCTGTGCAAACACTGTTTCTCCAAACTAAAGTGTAACATTTTGCCACCAAGGTCACTGCTGAATAATATGGAGGCATGTGTTACACCAAGTGAGATTTCAACATTGAATATGTTTGAAGCATTCTAATTCAGACAATGAAACTATTTCAAACCATTCTTTGTCTGAACACAAAGATATGGAACATTCCACAGAAAGAACTTGTTAGATCTCTAAAGGGTTCCGTGATGTATCTCCACTTCCTCTACAGGAAAATGTGGAAGCAATCTCTACAGAAAATAGTTTGGTGATTCTTGTAAATGGTGTTCCAACAAAGTCCAAGGTCATCTGGCAAGATGTTGTCAATGTACAGAAGGTAAAGCTGGCTCTTACTTATTTAAAGAGTAACAATCCCTTTCATACAGACCTTGTCATAGATCACATGACTAGTCTCTCTGTCCAACATGATCTCTTAGAAACAAGTAAACCAATAATTGAGAAGGTCAGTGGACAGACAAGTGACAATGTATGAACAGTACACAATTCACTCACTACATGGCAGAGATCCAGTAGGAGACAACATTGATCTCTATCAAATGAAACAGGTGGAAGGTGAGCCTGTCAGCATTTGGGAGGCAACACTAGAAGCACACTGTTTCCGGACTTATTGCCAAAAGGGTCAGGTGGACATCTAGAAGAAGAGAAGTGTGTCTACAGGGTGCTGAGTACCGCACTAGCTGTGTGCTCAGTAAAGATGGCAAATTCAGGCGTAACATACAGTACCTGTTTCATCTCATCTGGGAGAGTGAACTTAGCATTCTGTCTGCATCTATTGCACATACTATTCGTCTCACAACTCCACTAGATGGAATAACAGCTGCTCAATTTCTAGAGAAATTAAAGCAGAAAGATGAAAATGTGCAGGTGAATCTGTCTTCCATTCTTTCAAGTCTTTGAGGCACCAAAGAATATTGGTATCATGAACACTCTGAAGTGATGACAATGCTGCGAGGTATGGGGCAGCCACGTGGTTTGTCACACTAGGTTGTGCTGAATATGCCTGGGATGAGCTCATTGAAGTGCTGAAGTGGGCAAATTCTGATGTCGTGACATCTCATCAATGATGTCGAGATGTGTTCACTTGATCCTGTGTTTGTCACAAGACATTTTCACAAGCGGATTCATGACATTCTGACTTTCATATTATCAAAGGACAATCCAACTCTTGGTATTGTAGAGCATTACTTTTGGAGGACAGAGTATCAAGCATGGGGTGCCCTCACATCCATATGTTGTTGTGGATCAAGGATGCACTGCATAGATGAACATGAAGCAGCACAAGTGCTGGCATTCATCAAAAATATATCACTTGTCACATTCCAGACAAGTATGACAGTCCTACACTATGGAAGTTGGTTCCAGAAGTTCCAGCGACTTATTTGTGCAAAATACTGCCGTAGGTAGTAAAGAACAAATCTAATTGGTACACACAATGTAGCTTTGGATTTCCTAGACGAGTTTGTCAGGATGGTTCCATGAATGAGCTTTTCTCAGCAATGTGACACCACTTGAAGGCAAAATCAACCAAGAGGGTATATGAGTTACCCAGAGATAAGAAAGAAGTGTACATCAATGACTACAACCCAATTCTTCTCTAATGTGGCAAGCTAACAAAGATGTTCAGTTTGTGGCTGATAACTCATTAGCCCTGGTGTGGTACATGACTTAGTACATAACCAAACATGAGCAGACTAGCTTGCAAGATTTTGGGAAGATATTGCCAGTTCAAGCAGAAGTCTGACATCTCAGCTCTGGTCATTGGGCTT
This sequence comes from Neoceratodus forsteri, assembly GCA_016271365.2. Classification (NCBI taxonomy): domain Eukaryota; kingdom Metazoa; phylum Chordata; order Ceratodontiformes; family Ceratodontidae; genus Neoceratodus; species Neoceratodus forsteri. The sequence continues at coordinate 1,136,349,942 of CM057453.1, read as the reverse complement.
GAAGACTCTTTCACACAGAGAATGTGGAGCTTATGAAGCCAGTGACCATTTAATGGAGTATACATCTGTAGGGAAGTCTGAGCGCTGTCGGTTTGTCAGTGTGAACTACAAAGAGAAACACAAACATGTACTGATTCCCATGCCAAAATTGAGGAACTCACTGCCAATAGACCTTCTTCAAAACATATCTTGAAGAATAACCTGATAGACACATACTACCCTGTAGACATGGCGGCATGGATGACATGTGTCTTTTCAGGTGGCAAAGTGATATGACTACGAGGCAGATATATCACCTGACTCAACCGCAGATTTACAAGGTGAGCAGGTGGATGGCTGTCTCATAAAAGATACAAGCCATGGCTCATAGACCACTATAAATTGCATCTAGGCACATGAGAGAGCAGCGAACATTACTACTTTGCTCTCCTATTTAGACCCTGGAGGTGAGTCCTAATTAAAGGTGACTGTGATACATTCGAGGAAGAATTCAATCTCAGTTACGAGACTTTCAAAACTGAATACTCAGAGACATACATACAGAGACTAGAGGCTGAGAAAGAACAGCTTGAGAAGGCAGAGAAGCAGCTTCAGGAAGACACTCCTGTTAGTTCACAAGACAACCTTGATCCAGAAGGACAAGCTGTTCTAGGAGAACCTCTGCCTTTAATTGCCCCAGAAGTGTTAATCTCAGAAATTAAGACAGCCACGGAACATGGAACACACTCCACTGTCAACCCAGCTGACTTGAGAAAAGACTAAATCAGCAGCAGCATGCAGTTCACTCTCAAGTAGTTGGCGCTGTCCGACATAGCCTACTACATGAAACAAAAAATGTGACTATCGTGACTATAAGCCACTACTAATCTTTGTTAGCAGTTCAGCTGGCACAGGAAAGAGTTTCCTTATTAGGCGATCACTGCTGAAATATGGAGCGGACAGAATTCGTCAATGTCTGTTGCTGTTACTGCTCCCACAGGACTAACTATATACAACATTGGTGGGTTACATTACACCGTCTCTTTATGCTGCCAGTGGAACATAGACAAAACTGGAAGCATAAATAAACTGTCATTTGAGGTTGCATCTCAGCTCTGTTCCATGTTCACAAAGATGAAGTTACTCATCATTGATGAAATCAGCATAGTCCCCAATGTCATACTTGCCTTTATTCATCTACTGTATGTCTACAGGAGATCTTAGGTACTGACGATGGAGTACCATTTGGTGGCAAAAATATTGTTGTTCTGGGAGACCTTTTACAGCTTGACCAATTAATACAGAGCATGTGTTTGCAACTCTAACTGCCAAGCAAGCTAAGAATATTCTTGGCTGCATTGCAGGCTATAACATAGGAGTTATTTACCTATGTTGAGTTGTATGTGAGAACATCGCCAAAGTGGTAATCTGGCTTACAAATCACTTTTAGATGAAGCTCATACAGGTTTTCTATCACCAGAACATGTTGCTATGTTAAGCGATCGGAGAATCAGAGTAGATACTACATACATGAAAGAGCATGTAATGTTTTCAGCGATGTATACTCTACAGGGACACACATAGTGTGCTTATGCCACAACTAAAGAAATGCACTGAGTTCAACAATGTAATGCTGCAGAGAGAAAACCAAGAAATTCTAACTCTGCATGCTGTTGATACAGTTGATGGTGTCATTCTTAGTCATAACCTAGTAGCAAAGATGACTGAATGACTCAGTGAACTCAAGTCAGATGTTTCACGCTACAGCTGGCCTAGAAGCTGTTCTTACACTTTGTAGAATACACGTATCATGCTACGACGTAATCTAGATGTTGAATGAGGCATGGAAACATCACTGACTTTGTCTACAATGTCCAGGAAGACATATATTGAGAACTTGTAGTTCTTTGACAACATGGAACAGCCTGTACACATAGAATGTACCTGCATAAAATTCCAGGTATTTAAGGATATCTATGTAAACAAGAAACAGTTTCCATTATGTGTTGCATATGCTGTTTCTATTCACAAATCTCAGGGCTTGAGTTTGGACTCAGCAATGGTGGACATAGGTACAGACATTTCAAGGATGGCATGAGCTACATGGCACTTTCACATGTCTGCAGTCTTTCTGGGTTGCACATTATAACTCTAGCTTCTCGGAAGATACAAGCTGACAAGCAATGTATTCTTAGTACAACAGGTTATGTACTCTGCATCAGCCACAAATGTCTTTAATACCACTGCCTACATATCTGGCTGTCTCACATTGTACAGTCAAAGCTACAGGTGTCACCAAATAGCCACGAGCTTCCAGAAGTGATTCAACTCAAAGAGAGTTCAACAAAGGTCACAACTTCAACTAAACATTCAGAGCCAGCAATTCATCAGAAATCAGTTGGTGTAGCTGCTGTACCAGTCTTTGACAACAGCACTAGAGTGAACTGCTATGCTAACTCAGCTATGCAAGTTTTCTACATGCCACACTTTGTGCAGGCAATATCTCTTCACAAGACAATCCCCTATCAAATGCTTTTAAGCAGATTGTCAACATGACTTCTGACCAGTCTAACAATGTACAGTCACTAACACCACTCGACAGGTGTTAGATACATATGACGGATGTAGTACATTTGCTGCTGACATACAGCAAGACACTAGTGAGTTTATGATGGCTATCATAAACAACTTGAGTGAAGACGGCACCCCAATGCGCCACTACTTCACAGTGTCATATGTAACCAAATATGAATGTGTTTCATGTGGCCATTCACAGCGTGAAACCACAGAAGACATGCTGTGGATTACTCTTTTTGTCCCTCAAGCCAAAAGTGTCAAATTTGACAGCTATTCACCAATGCTCAATGTGGTCACTCCTGTAAAAGGTGTGGAGGCAGATGCACTCAGTCCATGTGTCTCAGGAGTTCCTCTCAATATCTGTGCTTATGTTGCACAGATTTGACTCCAACAGGCTCAGAGTTGACACTCCTATCACAGATTACACAGCTGGTAGAATAGTTTTTAATCAATCAGTGTTTGACACTCACAGTATGTCTATCACCATGGTCAATCAATGCATTCTGGCCATTACACCTGTTTACTAAGGTACAGAAGTGGATGGGTAGAGTGTGTCGACTCTACAAGCAGTTTTAAACAGAGACTGCCACGACACTTAAAAATGCAAATCTTCTAATATGGAAGAATTATGATAACCTTCATATTTCAGAAGAATAGGACAGAACATGTTGCATTTTTAAATGACTACTTTGTGACAGAAACAGTCATAGGTCAGTACAATTGTTTCCAATCTATGACTCTCAATAAACCGTAGCATATCAACAAAATGCTATACTGGCAGAGACATTTCATGCACTATGACAACTAAGATCTGTGTGGATCAGTGACAACATGGAAATTGTTGTAGTGGCTTCAATCGGTGCCAACAATATTCATAGTCACTACAGAAACAATGCTTACATGTCTATCAAAGATTGTACATCTCAAAACAGAGGCCTTCCTGGTTCTCCTCTTCTGTACATATCTTTTCTTGTAGCTGTATCATACCCATACAAAACAAGAAGTTGTTGCCAGTTTCTAACTTTTCTCTCTGCAGAGAAACAAACGTTCTCACTTATCATCTTAAATAACTGTGCAACACGTCTCATTCACGAAAGGTACAGTCTATCACAGATGTCTATCACCAGCTTTTTTGTCTATTAGCTGTTGACATGTAGACAACATCATTACTTTCACATGCAACTATATAGAACTATGCCTGCTTTATTTGTTACACTGAAACTGTACATACGTAAAAATAACACTCTTTACTCATAATGCAACAAGTTAAATGAAGCAAGTGTAAATACTGAACGATTACATCTTATTATCAACTGACTTTGACATACCTTTGTAATGACGGGTAAATAATATTTACATTCTTATTCCATCTCACCATTGTTGCTAACTAGTTTTATTGTTCTAGTAAAAGTATTACTATAAGAGTCAAGTAACAATAAATGGTTAACATATAATACAATACTATATTGATTAAGTTCAATGACCCATATCTTTGATAAAACAACGCACCACACATTTTTTTACTTACTAGTTCAGAGCTACATAGAAACCAATGTAACAATTGAAAGAAATGTATACTGTACTTGTAATAATATGAAATCTTTTGTACTTATCATACAAGTAAAAGTAACCTATGGTAAAAGACTGAAAATTGTAAATCAGACACTGTTACTGATCACAACACTTCATACCCGTTCCTGATAATATTTATGATCGCCTCTATTGAGGGGTCCGTGGGAATTTTCCATATCGCCTAGTCAGTGATATATCTTAAAATATTTAACTGAACATATCAGTTATCTAATGTAACTAAAATCAGTTTTTTATATTCTATTACTTGAACACTTAGCATCTGTTTTTGCCACCCCAAGAACATACACATTATCAGTCACACAATAACAACTAAACATTACTGTTTCATGTGTGTAATCACTGCTAGAAGCTCCTGATATACCTTTATTAATATAGGACACAACTAATGGATGACACATAATTAGAACATTCAACTACTTAAAACATATAAATAATATTGTTAACAAAGTCTCTTCAAGCTGAGTAGCAAATATATACAGAAGAGCCACAAGTTCAGCTTGAGGGTCACAAGTTCAGGAGAAATGTCAGAAAGTACTTCTTCCCACAAAGACTAGTGAACACTTAAACTTCACTGCTAAAACAGGTCACCTCATTAAAGACAGTGACCAGCTATTAAAGAACCAGGTATATGCATAGAAGGAAGATAACAAGTATGCCAACAGAAGATGGGAGAACACTGCAGGGATAGCCAAGACTTTACCTCAAGATGTGAACCCTGCAACACAGTCACACTTAATAGACCAAATTACCTTCTTATGCTGCCTTCTTTCTATGCTGTATTACAATATGTACATACTTGTTTCAATTCATATAATCTAATTGCTATAAATGTGACACATTTAGATATATTCCAAGCAATGATTACACACATGCAAGGATTGTATTGTGAGACTGATTTTGTGAAAAAAATACAATCTTAATTGGCCCTTTTTAGTTTCACCAATTGGCAATAAATCTTTTTAAAACATAAACACCTGTGTTGAGTCTTTATTGAAACGTAGCATAGTGACATTAGAATGTAACTGTTGTTTCTATTAAGCATGCAAATCAACTGCAACAAATAGTACCACAACTACGTGTCCATGGACTTATTTTTTGCTATGGCTGTCCACTCAGTATCCACAACATAGGCTACAATGTGGCACATGCATGTCATACTTCCCAAAATTCCTGAGAGTGTTAAAAGTCTGCAACGCACTTACTTTTCCTGTGCCTCTCCACTCCAGCATGTAGTAATTACTGTAGCAAGGTGTCGGACATCACTACCTAACACTATGCAGCTGTGGCTATACACTTAGGATGCAGTAACTGCTATGTCTACTGCAATTCCCTGGCTGAGCTCATGCAACTCCTAATTGTGGTAACTTCACTGTACCTACAATTACAGAGGTGTGCCATTGATCTCCCCATTGTTCCTACAGATCACCACTTATAATGCACTACATTTGGAGTGCAGCAGCTCTAGCTGCCTAAATCCATGCAAATCCTAACTGAGGTAACTTCAGTATCCCTGCAATCAGTGATGTCTACCATTGATGTACAAACCCTCACCTGTGTTGTGTATCTCCACTAAGATGTTCATTCCCTCACCTGTGTTGTGTATCTCCACTTACAATGCAGTACCTGCTGTCACATTTGGAGACACATTGCCTGCCTGAATCCATTCAAGTGACAACTGTGCTAACTGGACTATTCCTGTAATCAGAGAGCTGTACAACTGATGTACATTGCCTAGCTTTTCCTGTGGCTGTTCACTTAGGATGCAGCAAGTGATGTGGAAGTGCAGTTCCCCATCACATTGTTCACCTCCATGGTTTTGTTTGTTCTGTACTCTCCATTCAGTGTGCAATATGTGGCTAGGGGTTCAGACATTGAGTTACAGATCTCCTGTAATTCCTAACTAAGTTAACTAGCATGTACCACCCTTACATTTACTGTCCATCTACAGTCAGAGTGCAGTAGCTGGTGTAGAGAGCTGTGTGAAATTCTACCTAAGGACATGCAGTTGTGGCTATACAGTCAGGATCAGTAACTGGTATGTGGGTGAATTGCCTGGGTGGGGCCATAGAAATCTAACTTTCTAACTTGTGTCTACCAACAATTACAGAGGTGTACCATTGATGTCCATTGCCTCAGTCTTGCTCTGCATCACTACTCATGATGCAGTACAAATTTTTGGGGGCATTACTTGTCTGAGCCAACACAAACACTAACTGTGCTAAATTGAGTGTTCCTGCAATCACTGATGTCTACCATTGATGTCCATATCCTCAGCTGTGCTGTGGGTCTCTACTGAGGATCCAGTGCCTGGTGTCACAGTTTGGAGAGGCATTCCCTGGCTGAAGCCATTCAAGTGATAACTGTGCTAACTACACTGTACCTTTAATGAGGGAGTTGTGCAACTCATCTACATGACCCTTCTTTACACCATCCATGTCCATAGGCATATTTTTTGCTGTGGTTCTCCACTCACTATGTAATATGTAGACTAGTTTTATATTATCGCTGACACCTCTTGCTGATTGTCTGTGATTGGTCCTGTTACCTTGGTCCTTCCCCTACTTCCATGTGTGTCTGTCTCTCTCGTGTGGCAATGTTGATCAGGAGGGGTAGGGGCCACGTGATGTCTTCACATGCCACATGAAACATAAACATGAACAGTACTGCAAAATAGTGCCACATAATGTGTTCACACATACGAACACAGTGCCAGCAAACAGAAATGTTAATGCACATGGTAGCACAAATCAAAACACAAAGATAAACAATTTCAGAAAATACTGAATGTAATACAGTGACGGGAGCATGGGTCCCTTCAGGCCCGTGGTCCCACCATGCAAAACACAAACATAAACAGCACTGAAAAATACTGAATGTGATACAGCAGGGAGGACAGGGCCGTTCACACATACTAACACAGTGCCAGCAAACACATGTTAATGCACATGTAGCACAAATCAAAACACAAAGATAAACTATTCTGAAAAATACTGAATGTAATACAGTGATGGGAGTGCAGGGCCCTTCGGGCCCCATGCTGCCGCCACACGAAACACAAACATAAACAGCACTGAAAAATACTGAATGTGATACAGCAGCGGGAGCACAGGGCCTCAGGCCTCACGGTCCCACCACGCAAAACACAAACAGTACTGAAATATACTAAATGTGATACAGCAGTGGGGATGGGGCATGCCATGTGATGTCTTCACACATACTAACACAGTGCCAGCGAACACAAGTGTTAATGCACATGGTAGCACAAACCAAAACACAAGATAAACAATTCTGAAAAATAATGAATGTGCCCGCAAAACACAAACATAAACAGTACTGTAAAATATTGAATGTGATAGTGAAGGGCGTGCATACATGAAACACAAACATAAACAGCACTGAAAATACTTAATGTGATACAGCGGCAGGAATGTGGGCCCAAAACACAAACATAAACAGTACTGAAATATACTAAATGTGATATAACAGCAGGCCCCACGCCCCGCCCACGTGATGTCTTCACACATACTAACACAGTGCCAGCAAACACAAATGTTAATGCACATGGTAGCACAAATCAAAACACAAGATAAACAATTCTGAAAATACTGAATGTAATACAGTGATGGGAGCGCAGGGCCCCATGCTCCTGCTACCACAACAAAACACAAACACTGAAAATACTGAATGTGATACAGCAGCAGGGTGCAGGGCTCTTCAGGCCCCCAAGGTCCCTACACATAAACACAAACATAAAAGTACTGAAAAATACAGATGTGATAGTAGCGGGAAGCGTGTGCCACACAAAACACAAACATAAACAGTACTGAAATATACTAAATGTGATACAGCAGCAGAGCGCTGGGCCCCACACGTGATGTCTTCACACATACTAACACAGTGCCAGCAAATGCAAAGGTTAATGTGCATGGTAGCAAAATCGAAACACAAAGATAAACACTACTGTAGACACAAATGGATAAAATTACATAAACACAAGCACAAATGAAAATGCAAAGCGACAACACACAAGATGGCATAGAATACACAAAGTTACTGAAACAGGTACAGAACCACAAACAGAAGCACTAAGGGTAACACTTGCACAAAAACACACAATAGTTTTTCCAAAAATCTGCATATAGAAACACAGAGTGTACAAAGAATGTATGCATAATACTGGCTCTCGAGCACAAAATGAGGAGTTGGAATACTAAATTGTTTATATCTCAGGAACCGTACAACATATAAAAAATGTAAAAGTCATAGCAATTAGCACTTTCTTGGCTAGTTTTATGTAGCCCCCATTAGGGGCTAAGCATTTCAATGAAAAGTCCGTATCTCACATAATTTCGCGAGATACGGGCCCCGAAAAGCGTGAGAACGCCGTAATGTTATCCTATGGGAAAAAAGAGAAGTTCGAGTCCCATAACTTTGGCTCCTGTAACATTTTTCACCAAACCACTGAAAGGCACATCTGTGGGATATTGGCTTTCTTCCTCAAATTTCAGTGCAAAAGACTAATCCGTTATTTTGCAGCACAGTGCCAAAGATTCCTGTAATGGCAGACGCCGTGATGTTATCCTATGGGAAAAAAGCACCAACTTTGGAGTGCGATCACTTTGCCGTCAAGTAATATTTTTTACTGAAGAAGGAAAAGCACATCTGTGACATCTTGGCTCGTTCCTCAAATTTCAGCCAAAAGACCAAACCGTTCTTTTGCAGCACAGTGCCAAATAATTGCTCTCATTTTCACACACCCTGGAAAAGTACTGTCGAACTTTGCAAAGCTTCATAAATTCATTCGACAGTGTCACATGATTCGACACTACTTTGTGAAAGTACTTTTTCTAGAAATGTGAAAAACATATTTCTGGGGTGTTTACCCCAAAATAAAGACATGCCTAGCATCCTCAGGGTCCGACTAGGTGAATACAAAAAATTATGTTGCTAGAGGTCCCAATTTTAAATACAAAGCATTTTATGATCGCTAACTGAAAACAAAATGGAGGATTTGTGACAGTAACAGGGCCATTGTGAAAGTAAAAAACTGCATTTGCGACACTGTTGAACTTTTGTTAACTTTTCCATTGACTTATAATGGAAACTTGTTTTTCGAATAACTTTTGAACCATTTAATATTTTTTCATAAATCTTCAAAAGGCACATCGGGATCGGCTGAATGTTTCCTGAAGATTTTGGACCAGTCATCAAACCGTCGACCTGTAAAGAGGCGACCATAGAATTCAAAAAGCGTAAACAACGCATGAGATCACACTTAATAACTCCATAGCCATATATGCGATTGGTACAACACTTGGCAGATCCCAAGGTGTATGAGTTTTGATTGTGTGTTCCAAATTTTAGGAAAATCTGTCAAATGGTTGCAAAGTTATTAAGGTGCAAAATTTTGGGTTTAACATGTAAATGGCTCCTCAACCCTAACTATGGTATATATATATATATATATATATATATATATATAGATATATAGATATACAGTATATACAGTATATATGTATATATATCTATATATATATATATATATATATATAAAAGGACAAAAACTCTGTTTAATGCATCAGTTAGGGTTGTTCCTGGCGACAAAAGCGAAATTCGATGTTAGGGTTGAACCCCTTTGCACCTCAGCCACCACCCAACTGGAATCAGGAGTGCGTTGGGGTCATCGACCTCAAGTGTCACCCCATCACATGTGGAAAGAAGCTGAGGAATAGGAGAATGAGGTGACAGTTAGGACCGATGACCCCAATGCACACCCTGATTCCAGTTGGGGGTGGGCTGGAGGGTGCAAAGGGGTTTCAACCTAACATCGAATTTCCTCACTTCTGCGTTGTGAAACAACTAACTGATGCATTAAACAGATTTACCCTCTAATCACTTCTTTTGAGAATGATAATGAGAAATAGTGAATGTAATGCAGCAGGAGAGCAGGGGTGATGTCTTGTCGCATTGTAACATTGTGCCTCAGCACCAAATCGTAATATGCATGGTGATGCAAAAGCGAAACAGAAGAGGAACAGTACTGTAGACAGAAATGTTAAATACAACAGAAATGCAACCACAGAATGAAAGCATGAGAGTAGCATACATGGTGGCGTAAGCATGAGCTGTAAGTGAAGCAGGTATGGAACACATAACGAGAAACTGTAATGGTAAGAGTAATGGAAGTGCACAGGCTGGTTTTCCCCAAAAGCTTATAGAAAGACAGTGATGAGAAAGAATGTATGCAAAATAATGACTCTCAGAACACATAAATCAGTAGTTGTAATAGTAAATTGCTTATATCTCTCAGTAACTGTCGACATAGAAAAAATGTAAAAGTCATTTGTATTATCACTTTCCTGGCTAGTTTTACATGTATGTTTTGACAAAACTCTGTATCTCACACTGTTTTGAGATACAGGCCCTCAAAAGCGTGGCTGAACGCAAATGTTATCCTATGGGAAAAATCAGAAGTCTGGACTGCCATAACTTTTGAACAGTTTAATATTTTACGAAATCTTCGAAGCACACGGGGACCCCGGCTGCATGTTCCCTGAAGATTTTGGGCCAGTCAGCACAAACTGTCTGCGACCTGTGAAAGCAGACCATAGAATTCAGAAAAAGCATAAATGCACGCACAGATCACGCTTAATAACTCCGCAGCTGTGTATCTGCCAGTACAAAACTTGGTAGATCCCAAGGTGTATGTGGTCTTGATCGTGTATTCCAAATTTCAGAGCAAATCTGTAAAACAGTTGCAAAGTTATTAAGGTGCAAAATTTGGGGTTTAACATGTAAATGGCTCCTCAACCCTAACTATGGCAGCTACCGTGCTACCATAATACTATATATATATATAGAGGCAAAAATTCAGTTTAATGCATCAGTTAGAGTTGTTCCACAGTGACAAAAGTGAGAAATTCGGTGTTGGGTTGAAAACCCCCCTTGGACCTCAGCCCACCCCACTAGCATTGGGGTCGCACTGGGGTCGTCGGCCTAACTCTCACCCCATACACATGTGTAAGCAGCAGAAGTATAGGAGAATGGGGTGAGAGTTAGGACTGAAGACCCCAATGCGCTGTCCAGTTGGGGGTGGGCTGGAGGGTCAAGGGGTTTTCAGCCTAACACCGAATTTCCTCACTTTGTCACTGTGAATTCTTGATGCGTCGTGATTTTGCCTCTAATCTCTTTGTGAGAATGATAATGAAATGAGTGAGATGTAACTGCGGCGGGGAGCATGGGGCCCCATACCTCGTAATACAGCGGCGGGTCTGCAGGGCCACATGCGTGATGTCTTGTCACATAGTAACATTGTGCCCATAGCGCAAATCGTAATGCGCATGGTGATGCAAAGCAAAACAGAAAGAGAAACAGTACTGTGAACAGAAATGTTAAAAACAATACCAGCACAACTGCAAGTAAGCATAATGAGATAGCACATGGTGGCGTAAATGTGACAGTAAGTGAAACAGATGCTGAACATAATGAAATAGTAATAGTAACAGTAATGTAAGCGCTGAGCTGATTTTCCCAAAAAGCTGTATAAAAAGACAGTGAGTACAAAGAATGTATACAAAATAATGAGTCTCGGAACACAAAATGAGGACTTGGAATAGTAAATTGCTTATATCTCAGTAACCATGCGACATAGAAAAAAATATAAAGTCATATGAATTATCACTTTCCTGGCTAGTTTCTACTTAACATGAGGAGCTAATGATTTTGAAAGTCCGTATCTACTTTCCGTTTCGAGATCACGGGCCCTGAAAAAGCGGCGAACGCTGTAATGTTATCTATGGGAAAAAACAGAAGTTTGGAGTGCCAAACTTTGCTACTCTGTAATATTTTTCACAAACCACTGAAAGGCACATCTGTGGGATGTTGGCTGTACTCCTGCAAATTTCAGCCCAAAGACCGAACTGCTATTTTGCAGCAGAGCTAAGCGATTGCTGCAATCGTCTATCGCCGTAATGTTATCCTATGGGAAAAAGCATCAACTTTGGAGTACCATAACTTTGCCGCAGTGTAATATTTTTCAACAAAACACTGAAATTGCTCATCTTTGAGATATCAGCTCGTTCCTCAATTTCAGCCCAAAACTCCAAACCGTACTTTTGCAGCGGGATGCCAAAAGAATTACTGTTATTTTGAGGCATAGTGTCACAAATTAATAGTAAGTGATTGAAAGCTTCATAAAATTGAAACACTTTCATAAAATCGAAACATTACTTTGAGAAAGTACTTTTTCCAGAAATCTGAAAACATATTTCTAGAGTGTTTTACCCCAAAATGAAGACATAGCTAGCATCCTCAGGGCCCGACTAGGTAAATACAAAAAGAATTAGGTTGCTAGAGGGTCTGAATTTTAAATGCCAAACAATTTTCTGATCACTAATTGAAAACAAAATGGTGGATTTGCGACAGTAAAAGGACAATTTGTGACACTGTCAAACTTTTAACTTTCCTATTGACTTATAATGGTAAATTGTTTTGAATAACTTTTGAACAGTTTAATATTTTTCACGAAATCTTCAAAAGGCACATCAGGGTTCTCTGGCCACGTGTTCCTGAAGATTTCAGACTGGTCACAAAACTGTGCTACCTGTAGAAACACGACCGTAGAATACAGAAAAGAGGTAAGCGCATGCGAATCATGTATAACTCTGCAGCCAGTATCCGACCGGTACAAAACTTAGCAGATCCCAAGGCATATGGGTCTTGATCATGTATTCAAATTTCAGGCAAATCTGTCAAGCAGTTTGCAAAGTTATTAAAATTGCTAAGTTTTGGGTTTAACATGTAAATGGTTCCTCAACCTAACTGGTAGCATATATATATATATATATATATTAGAGCAAAAACTCCATTAAATGCATCAGTTAGGGTTGTTCCACAGTGACAAAGTGAGGAAATTCAATGTAAGGCTGAAACCCCTTTGACCCCTCAGCCCACCCCAACTGGATAAAGGGCGCAGTGGAATCGTCGGCCCTGTCACCCCCATCACATGTGGAAGAAGCTGAGGAATAGGAGAATGGGGTGACAGTTAGGACCGATAGTCCCAGTCTGCGTCTTTACTCAGTCAGTGGATAGGAGCAGGAGAAAGGGTTTCAACCTATGCAAATTTCCTCACTTTTACGCTAAACAACCTAACTGATGCATTAAACAGAGTTTTGCCTCTGGTACCCTTCTTTGAGAATGATAATGAGAAATAAATGACTATGTCTTGTGGACGGGAGCACAGGGGCCGCACGTGATGTCTTGTCACACATAGTAACATTATTGCCCATAAGCGCAAATCGTAATGTGCATGGTGGCATAAAGCGAAACAGAAGAGAAACAGTACTGTAGACAGAAATGTTAAAAACAACATAAACACAACCAAATGAAAAGCATAGGTACGCGCACATGGTGGCGTAAATGTGAACAGTAAGTAAGCAGATACCGGAACCATAAGTGGAAATAGTAATGGTAACAGTAATATAGCGCACAGGCTGGTTTTCCCAAAAGCTGTATAAAGAAGACAGTGAGTACAAAGAATGTATGCAAAATAATGAGTCTTGGAACACAAAATGAGGACATGGAATAGTAAATTGCTTATATCTCAGTAACCGTACGACATAGAAAAAAATGTAAAAGTCATATGAATTATCACTTTCTTGGCTAATTTTGTACTTGGGGGCTAAGGATTTTTTCAACGAAAAGTCCATATCTCACACTGTTTTGAGATCTGGCCCTGAAAGGCGTGAGAGCAGCTGTAATGTTATCCTATGGAAAAAAACAGAAGTTTGGAGTGCCATACCTTTGCCTCCCTGTAATATTTTTCACCAAACCACTGAAAGGCACATCTGTAGGATGTTGGCTGTAGCTCCCTGCAAATTTCAGCCCAAAAGACCAAACTGTTATTTTGCAGCAGGGCGCCAAGCGATTGCTGCAATGCGTTTATGCGCGTAATGTTATCATATGGGAAAAAGTGTCAACTTTGGAGTACCATAACTTTGCCGCAGTGTAATATTTTTCAACAAAACACTGAAATGCACATCTTTGAGATGTCATTCGTTCCTCAAATTTCAGCCCCAAACTCCAAACCGTTCTTTTGCAGCGGGATGCAAAAATTACTGTTATTTTGGGCATAGTGTCACAAAGTAGTGTCGTGATTTGTAAAGCTTGAAAAATTTGCGACACTTTCAGAGTGCGACACTACTTTATGAAAGTACTTTTTCCAGAAATTGAAAAACATATTTCTGGGGTGTTTTACCCAAAATAAAAGACATGGCTAGCATCCTCAGGCCCAACTAAGGTGAATACAAAAGAATTAGGTTGCTAGAGGGTCTCAATTTTAAATGCAAGCATTTTTCTGATCACTAACTGAAAACAAAATGGCAGATTTGCGACAGTAAAGGGCCATTTCCGAAATAAAATGCATTTGCGAAAGTGTTGAACTTTTTGTTAACTTTTCCCATTGACTTATAATGGGAACTTGTTTTTTGAATAACTTTGAACGTTTAATATTTTTCATGGAAATCTTTGAACACACTGGGGACCTGGCTGCACATTCCCTGAAGATTTTGGACCGTCGTCACCAAACCGTGTGACCTGTAGGTGCGGCCGTGAATTCCAAAAAGAAGTAGCATAACGACGCAGATCACGCTTAATAACTCCACAGCTGTATATCTGACTGGTATGGAACTTGGCAGATCCCAAGGCATATGGGTCTTGATTCCATATTCCAAATTTCAAGCAAATCCGTTGAGCGGTTGCAAAGTTATTAAGGTGCAAAACTTTGGGTTTAACATGTAAATAGCTCTCACCTAACTATGGTAGCACTACCGTGCTACCATAATATATCTATATATATATATATATATATATATATATATATATATATATATATATTAGAGGCAAAAACTCCGTTTAATGCATTAGTTGAGGTTGTTCCATAGTGACAAAAGTGAGGAGATTAACTGTTAGGTTGAAACCCTAACTCCAAGTCACCCCAGCACCACACACACACATATGCAAGTATGGGGAGGACCAAATCAACACAACCAATGACAGACATCCAGCAGGTGACAGAAATAACAAACAATTGCCTAAATGTACTACAAGACATCCCCACCCACCTGACCAGGTACTGCATGCTCAGTGGAGATCAACAGCAAAACTGAGGCCATGTACACCAAACGTACACATCCCTGATTGCAGCTGCACACAACATACCACACTTAGTAGTTGCATGGCCTTACCTACGATGCCCCACAGACCACACCACATGTGGTGGGCCACCTGAACAATAGAGTTCAGCAAAACCAGGAGTTGTACAGGTATAATATCTCTATTATAACAAGGGTTTGAGAAATGCAGCTTTCTAATTGACTGTAAACATTGTAACAGCCTTATGTTTAGTTTTTATTAACATACATGTAGAGCCTAACCATATGATGAACATGGTTTAATGTTGTTTAAAAACAGTTTTATTATGATAGCAATAAGCCACTCCCAGGTATTATGTTAATGGTCAGTTTATCACTGTCTAGCGACATGTGGTATTCGGCTATGCCTCATTCAACATTAAACCCCTACAGGGTGATTACCAGACCATTTAACATAACTGTTGGTCATGCCTTATTTGTAATTGTCTTTATGAGTAGATACTCTCCCTCTGCTAGGCACTGCAGCAGCTTTCAACACAGTGTCCCACCCAGTTACACCATACACTGTCTAGTTACTGGAGAATGGCTGTGAATATGAACTCATGAAGATGAACAGTGTAACTTGATCATTACAGTCATCGAAACCTTAGTGTGATTATAGCTGACAGAGTCAGTGATAGAGAATAACCCCTGCTGTCCTAGTACACTTACCCCATTGTGAGTTAAATCAATACTAAAAGACATTCTGTTTATATCTACACCATACCTACTTGCTTCCTGTTGTACCACAATTAACATAGTTATCACTTTGATAGCATCAGTGACAGAGTGTGGCAAACTCAAACAGTAGGCATACAGCCTGAGTATGAAACAACTGTTAAAAAAAATTACATTGTGTCCATAAGTGGCATAGATCACTCATTGCAACAATAGTAAATGTATTACTATTTGAATAAGTTAGTCATCACAGATGCAATGAGATTGTCTTTATCAGGTACAACATACTCAGTAAGTGCCTACTGGAAAATCTATACTATATACATATCCGATACAGGTATGTCATTGTTGGCTCAGTAGTGCTATGATATTTAGAAGTTGCTTGGCCTGATCCATGCAATTACACTGTTTCTTACAAAGAATACTTACTTCATCTTTAGTATTGAAACACACTGAAGGTCTATGTATGTACATCAGCAGTACACCTTCATCAGTAAGAATGCATCTGATACTGGCAGTCACAATTTCTGGCGTTGAACAGGCAATGCTTTTCCATACGTTTACATCAGCCTCTCTATCTTGAGTAAACCGTTGCAGTAAATGTACTACTATATAAATCACATACTAAATGTAACACTACTTTTATCTTGAGCATGCTAGTGTCTTGTAGCTAATTTATATACTTCTCTTAATTAATGTATACTCACTAGTGTTAAAACCTTTCTACAACTGTCATCATGCACCTTCAGCATTTATATTGACTAACGGTACAGTACCAGTTGTGGTGTGGTGTAGGGGCATCAGTAGGTAAGGCCATGCAACTACTAGGTGTGGTGCATTGTGTACAGCTGCAATCAGGGATGTGTACGTTTGGTGTACATGGCCTCAGTTTGCTGTTGATCTCCACTGAGCATGCAGTACCTGATCAGGTGGGTGGGGATGTCTCATAGTACATTTAGACAATTGTTTGTTATTTCTGTCACCTGCTGCTGGATGTCTGTCATTGGTTGTGTTGACTTGGTCCTCCCCATACTTGCATGTGTGTGTGTCTGTGTGTGGTATGGTGCTGGGGGGTGGTCGGAGTTAGGGTTTTCAACCCTAACAGCGAATTCCTCACTTTATCGCTGTGGAACAACCCCAACTAATGCATTAAACAGAGTTTTTGCCTCTAATTTCCTTCTTTTGAGAATGATAATGAGAAATAGTGAATGTAATGCGATGGCGGGGCGTGGGGCCCTTCCGCCACATGATGTCTTGTGGCAATAGTAACAGGAAGAACCCAACACAAACAGAAAGGCGTAACAGTGGGCGCACATGGTAGCATAAGCAAATGACAACAGAAAGGGCAATGCACACTGTGGCATAGGCAGGAACAGTCTGCCATGTGATGTGTTGTCACATAGTAACATGGTGCCTGCAAGCGGAAATGTCAATGGGCATGGTGGCCTAAAGTGAAACAGAAGAGAAACAGTACTGTAGACACAAATGGCAAAAATAGCAAAGCATAGCGCAAATGAAAGCATAAAGGATAGCACATGGACCCCAGCTCCCCAGCACATAATGCAGCAGCGGGACTTGAGGGCCCAAAAACCCCCTCTCACCACATGATGTCTTGTGGCATAGTAACAGGAACAGCAACTCAAACAGAAGCGCTAACAGTGGCGCACAAGGTAACGCAAAGCGCAATGAGAACAGAAGGTAACGTAACACGGTGGCGTAGCGGGAATGGTGCCACGTGATGTCTTGTCACATAGTAACATGGTGCCTGCAAGCGAAATGTCAATGGGCCTGGTGATGCAAAGTGAAACAGAAAGAAAACAATGCAGTGAGCACAAATGGCAAAAATAACAGAAACTCAAGTGAAATGAAAAGAAAAGGATAGCGCCGCGATAGTGGCGTAGATGTCCTGATAAGTGAAGCGGGCATGGAACCACAAGCGGAAAGGGCAATGGTAACAGTAATGTAAGCACACAGTCTGGTTTCCCAAAAGCTGAATAGAGAAAGACAGTGAGTACAAAGAATGTATGCATAATAATGGGTATCGGAGCAGAAAATGAGGACTTGGAATACTAAATAGGTTATATCTTAGGAACCGTCTGACGTAGAAAAAAAATTTAAAAGTCGTATTATTTATGACTATCCTGGCTAGCATTGTACTTAGGGGCTAAGGATTTTTCCGATGAAAAGTCCGTATCTCGCATCGTTCGAGATATGGCCCTGAAAGCGCGATACGCCGTAATGTTATCCTATGGGAAAAAGAGAAGTTCGGAGCACCATAACTTTTCCTCCTGTAATATTTTTTCACCAAACCACTGAAAGGCACATCTGTGGACTGTTGGCGTCTTTCCTCCAAATTTCAGGAAAAAGACCAAACCATTATTTTGCAGCAGGGTGCCAAAGGATTCCTGTAATGCATTGGGTGCTGTAATGTTATCCTATGGAAAACCATCAACTTTGGAGTGCCGTAACTTTGCTGCCATGTAATATTTTTCAATACAACACTGAAAGGCACATCTGTGAGATTTAATATTTTCACCAAATCTTCAAAGGCACATTGAGGGACCTGCCGCGTTCCCTGAAAGATTTTGGACTGATCCACATAAACACGTACGACCTGTACGTCGCGACAGTAGAATTCAGAAAAAGCATAAGCAGCGCAATCATGCTTAATAACTCCGCAGCCGTGTATCTGACTGATATGAAACGTGGCAGATGCCAAGGCCTATGGTTCTTGATCGTATTCTCAAATTTCAGCCAAATCTGTCAAACGGTTGCTAAGTTATTAAGGTGCAAAGTTTTGGGGTTTAACATAGAAATGGCTCCTCAACCCTAATGATGGTAGCACTACCGTGCTACCATAATATATATATATATATATACTTACACACGGTGGTGAATAAATTAGGTATATAAATCATGTTATTTGGGGATAAATATTTATTTTCACTTAGAACAACATTTATTTCACTCAGAATATGTTATTTCCACTTAGAATCTGGAACTAGAACACAGAGAACAATGGGCCAGATAGAAAACTTACAATGTAAAGAAAGGCAGTTTTAAGCTAAAACAAGGAAAAACACCAGTAAAAACATTACAAATGGGTTGTATATATCAAATACATAATGGGTTTGCAGTAGAATAACACATTTATCTCCACATAGAGTGGTAAGACCCTTATAACTAACTTGTGGCTTTGTCACCATGAGTTATGGGTCTTACCACCTCTAGTGGAGACAAATGTGTTATTTCACCGTAACCCATTATGTAATCCCTATATGTATGTATATATATTAAAAAACAAAACGTATTACAATTAAAAGACAACTACTGTATATATATATATAGAAAGAGAGAGTTTTATTTACTATGTAAGTGCACTTGACAATTAAATGCCTATTTTAGGCATGACCTGGGTGAAACAGACAGAGTAATACAGTGAGTTATAATAACAATACATAGATATGGGACAAAGTAATGAAATACAGGCAATACTTGACAGGGTACCTTAATACATATGTTCTGGGACTGTCCCTAGTAAAACCTTTATGGACAGCAGTAACAAATTTATTTGAAGGCGTCCTATGATCACAGAGAAATATTCACACACACACTTGCATCCTAGGACATTTTGTAGGAGATATATGTTGGTCATATGAACAGCGGCAAACATTATTGCTATTAGGAGTGTCAGTGAGACGTGCTTTATTGAAACATTTGTTAGAAGACACGGTTCCAACAGTTCAAAACGGAAAAATACTTTAATAGATATTCTGAGAACAGAGAAACTAGCATTAACCTTAAGAGACCAATCAGTCAAATTTACCAAAATGGTATTCTCTATCCAATGTGCTGTTTGGGACAGAATAAATATATGCATCTTGATAACATTACCATGGGCTTTTGGACTCCTGACATTCTAATTTCAGTAGAAATTAAGTGTGAATATATTTAAGGAAATCAGATTACTCCCTTCTCATTCTCAATTTTTCTTCTTTCTTTCCTCCTATACTTATCCTTTCTTCATTCTTCTCTTCTCTTTCTTACTTGTAGCTGATAAAGTGATACTTTAAAGCAATTATATTTCTCTAATTTATTGTCATTGATTCATGATATGGATAGACATTACTTATTTATCACATTTATTAATATACATATATATATATATATGTTATATCTTTTCCAATATATTTGTTAGATTATTTGCATTTGCAACGTAACTGCAACTGTATACATATTTTAAAATAATAAAATATATTGTTAAAAAAAAGACATTGCATTGTTTGTGTGGCATTGTGTGTGTGTGTGTGTGTGCAACACTAATGAGGACTAGCCTGTCCACTCTTGATGTCACAGGTCAAACTGCACTTGGAGAAGTCTGCAATATTTCTGGTGAGAGCCATGGGCGTGTTCCTGGCCCTGAAAGGGATTCTGAGGGCCAGTGGGTTTACCCAGTCAACAAAATTCAACAAATAAATATCATATATATATACACACACACACACACACACACACACACACACACACACACATTTATTGTCATGGGCAGGGGAGCTGGGTAATTCCTCTGCTCCAAGAACAATTGATAGTTCCTCCAGCTCCATAATGTTCTGAGCAGAATCTTCCTTTATACCTAACATTCAGTGAAAAAATGGCACAAAAGCATTAGTTTAAAACCTACCAGCTTCTGGCATTGCATAAATGGCACTTGCCATGGACTGTATAGCAATGAATTATTTTGAACAGCTGGGTTCATGGTTCATGGTTCATGGTGATCCCTTTTATTGAAAAGAAACTGCTGCTTTGTGGGGTCCCACACTCACCTTACGAAAAACTCTTCAGGATGGTACTATCCACCCCTTGATCAGAAGAGATAAAGTCAAGTTGTTTTGGAATGATAATGTACCACACTATTTTATTCTTTAATGCAACTAAAAACCCATCCCACTCATCACTCCTTCTTTTCCATCACACAAATAAATTGCAGTAATTTTCTAAAGTAGGATGGGGTGTGTGAATGACTTTTTACCCTTTCTTTCTGTTTGATCTCATACTCTTTTGTAAACCACATCATCAAGTGCATTGGTAACCTGTACAGCCCACCTACCTGCAGCACACTATCTTTTTCTACTAAAAATTTGTCGTTATGCGGTAACAAAGGCAGTGATCTCTGGGGAGGGGCAAGAGATATTGCATCTGTGTATACACACACACATACACACGATACACATACATTCACACTCAAATATATATATGTGTGTGTTTGTGTGTATGTATACACTACATATATACACACACACACAGATAGATAGATAGATAGATAGATAGATAGATAGATAGATAGATAGATAGATAGATAGATATTCATTAAGAGAATATGAGGGAGAGATGGCAAGGAGGAATACTACAAGCAGCAGCTGTAAGACTGCACTGACGCCTCCACGTCTCTGCCTGCTCTCCGTGTCTGCTGCCTATGTCTGGCAGCCCTGGCTGAACTGAGCTTACAGGCCGACTCACCCCCTCTTTCTCTTCAGCTTCAACAGCAGCGTCTTCCTCTGCGACTTCCTCTCACCGACGGTCAGTAGCTGCCGCTACTCTCCCACTCACTCCACAACCTTCACAGATTGGCTGGCTTTCTGCTTTTTCTTTGCAGAATGGCGACTTGTAAAAGCAGCAGTGGTACAGGGAAGAGACCCTGAGTGGAGGTGAGGACTCAAAATCTAATAACCAAATTGATATGAGTAGACAGCGGTCACTCCAGCTCCAGGATGAAGGGCGCTGAGCTACTATCTTCACCTATTTTTTTTATTTTTGCTTCCACTTCTCCTGTTTATTTATTTCCCTTTGGTTGGTTTTACTTGGTGACGGAAGTGCTGTCAGTTTCTGTTTATTGTACACCCGACTGTGTTGTGTCTGCTTGTTTTTATAATGCCTGAGATCCAATTGAGGTCACCTGTGTAAATGCAGCCCTAGTCCTTGTGTTTCTCTATATGGTGGGTTGTTGTTAATGATTTTATTTATTATGTTTATAAATGGGGTTAGTTTGGTCCAAGAGAGAGATTAAGAGGATGGATGGTGGTGGGAAGAAGGGGCAAAGTTGGCATTTCTGGTCCTTGAAGTTTGAGAGGAGGCAGCTGGTAAAGAGACACAAAGGGGGCAGATAGCAGCCAGGTCGAGGGACATGGTGGGGAGAGTTCAAGTTCACGGCTACCACTGCTGCTCAAATGGCTGGTAATGGAAAGCATAGGGTGACTGTGTGAAAGTAGTGGAAAATGGCCACTATAGGCCCTACAGGAGTACCATCTCAACTTTGCAGCTGAGGCCCAAGGAGGCGCACCATTGGCCATCCAGTGCAGGCAGGGCTCCGTATTAAACCTATACTTCCTCCTGTCCCTTACTGCTCTCCAAGATGAATGTTTCACTGTCATTCTGGTTGATCCTTCTTTCCGACAGGCTGCCCACCGTTGGATGTGCTGTAGAGAGGCTGGGGGCTAGGAAGGCCTGTCACTGGAGCTGGTGAGTGTCAGTGCGGTGGAAGTTGTAGAAGTTATAATTCAGTGCAGCGTGTCTCCGGCAGAGACTGCACAATCTGACCACTTTTAGAGTATGAAACTAACCTGCCGTGATTGAAAAGTCTAACTGTCCATGTAGACAACAAACATAAGTCATACACAAGCCCCAACACTGATCAGTCCTGTAACTTATTACCCACTATACAACAAAGGCACGCCTGCAATGATAGTCGCTCCCTCATTGCAGTGGTGAAACTATTTCAAGTTAGTGGCACACTATTATTTTTAATAGACAGCATACTATTTGTGCCACAGAGCCCAGCCTGAAAAAGCAGTGGTGCCATTGGCCAACAGGACCGCACCTCAAAACCTGCTACTCACTCCAAGCTACCACAATAAGTTGTCTGTGCTGTGCATGGAGACAACATAAAAAAGGAACCAGTCTGTTGGGTATTCAACTACTCAGTGCCATGTCTGAGAGTTTGAACTAGTCAGTAAGGGACAAAAGGGTGTGTAAAGAACATCACAAAGAAAAGGAAGGCTCTGAAAATATCCCCAAAACCAGACCATGAGCTGGAAGGTAATGCTAATTAATGCACAGAGCCTTAACAATGGGAAAGAATTAGGAAGTCACAGTTGCCAAAGAAAACCAGAAATTGTACTTATAGAAACTTGGGAAACAAATAAAAGTGGGATACTGAAATGCAAAGGCTTTTCCTTTACTAGGTTAGACAGGGACCACAGATGAGGTGGGGACTGGCAGTAGACATCAGAGACAAAATAAAGCAGGCAGATATAAATAAATAAATAAATTAATTAATTAATTAATTAATGTCTTTGATTACGGGTAAGTGCACTGAACCTAGGGACCATTTGCAGGCACGACCGGGCCACTGAAATGACACAGTACAAAGTGATAGGCAGTTGTACACACAAGATCTGATACAGAATTCAGCCAAGGATTGCAAGCATACAAATACAGTCTATTTGGTTAAGGACCACTGTGCCAAGTAGGAGGTGCATGATATTAGACTTATGTTATAGGTCCCTAAATTCAGAAGATGCAGAATAATGTCATCCTATGTGAAATCTAAGGAATGTAATTTTGGCCTGTGATTTAATTACCTAGACACTCATTGGGCAAACAAGATATGGGTATGTAGCCTATCAAGCATTTCCTGAACACTATCACATAGTGTGCACTGCTATAATACATTAAGGAACCAAAACAGGGGATAACCTATTAGACCTGGTCCTTGTTTCCCATTAAGTAAACACTGCTTCATATAGGGTAATGGAAACCTTGGCAAATAGTGACCATGCAATAATGAAGTTAGGAATAAAAGTAGCAAGGTATTCAGGAAATATATAAGTACAGATAAGCTAATGTCAAGAATATAAGGAAACCATGGAAAGCTTACATTGCGGAGACATAAATCAATTAAATAAATTCTAAAAATGTAGATACTGAAAGATCTTGGAAGACCTTCAAATCAATTATCCTGGGAATATGCAACAAGCAGATACCAAAAGTGAAAAATACAACTCTAAAGAAAAAACTGTGAACAGAAAATCAAAAAGAACTTAGAAATGTACAGCATTTAGAATTTATAAGAGAGACCAAACCTGGAATAGTCAAATCAAGTACAAACAAATGGTTGAGTATAAGAAGGAGAAAGAAAGCAAGAGTTAAAATTAGCTAAATTGGTCTCTTAAAGCGAATGAGAAAACATTTTATAATTACATAAACTCACTAAAGAAGAACTCTGGATATAGGACCATCAGGGTCAGCAGGTGAAACCATCAGTTCTGCAGAAAAATGTCCATGATAACAGGTTACTCACCTGTAATAGTAGTTCTAGAAGTAGTCTATTATGTACATCCACACTTCTGGCACTGTTTCTTTCCCTTTAAGGTGATGTCATACTTCTGCAACTGCAGGAAGGACATCAACACCTGAGCCCTAGCAGAAAAGGTCACCCTGAAACTGAATTTCCTTCTCTTCTCAAGCTTTCCACCATACCATCTTATTATCCACTTAAATCCTGGGTTTGTGCCACAGGTATGCAAGGTAGCTGGGGATTAGTGGTTGCATGAGTTCACTTAGCTGGGGTATCCTGCTTCCAGATGTTGTATGTAGCCTCTATGACTGGGTGAGCCCTAAGGTGGAAGCCGTGAACTTAACAAGGGACTCAGGATGTGACAGCTGGCCACAGCCCATTCTGTCTCCATCCAGGGAGGAGATGTCAGCTGCTCAGATGTGAGCCAGTGAAGGGCCTATTTCATCTGAAAAGCTTGACAGTACACTTACACGAGAAGGACCAATGCCTGAATTTTTTTCAATATGCCCTGAGCTTATTCCTGTTCAGCTGAGTATGTTTTCTTTCCCACAAGAATTGCCCAACAATTATGTCAATACAGGGTCAGCCCAGTGGCACTGAGGGTTGAGGCGCTGGATGCCACAGCTCGTGCCATGCCAGCGACTCAGGTTTGGGAACAAGTTTGGGTTGTCTGGGATCGGCAGGGGCAGGAGAGGACTAAGCATCTGGAAGACTGCTCTCCTCTCTAGGGGTAGCTGGATACACTTACTGCAGTACTAGCGACCCCTGGTGGAGACTGAGGGCAGCACAACTTACCAGAATGCTCTTCTGAGGAGATGGGGTCCATCGGACGCCTTACACTCGAGTGCGGGGTGCCCGTCACATGCAGGATGTCATTGCACATCCACAATCCTGGGAAAATCAAAAAGTGGAAACATCCTGGCACATGGACAGGCAATGGTGGGCCCGTAGACTGCCCCACACCCATTGCTGGATCCATCCTGGCTGGTTGCTGTTCTATCCTCCACTCCTGACTGCCCTTCTAGATTATAGATAGAGCACCAGAGGAGTATGGCGGTCCCACCTCGGGGGCTCAGAGCCAGGCGGCAGGGTGAGTCGGAGGAGCTGGAGGGAGTCCAAGGAATCAGCAGACCAGACCCAGGAGGACAGGGTAGGATAAGGCAGCTCGTGTGACCTCACCGGAGAGAGTTTTAAGGGGCCAGAGTAGGAGGGTAAAAGAAAGTTACACAAAACAAAATAATGTCAGTGCAGGAAAATAACTTGTCTGGCACCGTAGGAGTAATTGACTGAAACAATAAATACATTTGGGAAGGCAAACATTTGTATGGTTTGTATCTTAGCTTCATTGTATGGTTCATTTAAGTCCTCTCTGACAGTCCACATCCAGTTCCTCAATCATGGGTACAAGAATCATACAAAACATATCTGCCCAGCAGGTCAACATTTAATTCCTAAATATTTAATCCCCTTCCTCCACTCCAACTCGTACATTGAAATGCCCTGCAGTGCATCCTGTGTTCATAGAAATAACCATGGTCTTTTTCAGGTAACCTCCAGCCCAGTTAGCAGCTCAAATCTGTCTGGGATTTTTATCAAACAGGGAGGGAATGACTGGGTCAAAGATGGTCAGTAGGAGGTCACCTGCATAAAGGTTGGTGAGATGCATTTTGTTTCCATGGGAATACCCTGTATCTCCACCATATCTAATAGTTAATGAGTAAGGGTCTCCAGGGCAATAAGAAATAAAAAGGGGTAAAAGGCATCCCTGACAGCCCAGACACCACAGTACTATCAGAAGGAGTTCTAGATTCACCTGTTCACAACTATTATTGCCGATGGTGCCTCATAGATTGTGTCTACCCAATGACAAAACTGGGGTCGAATCCAAATCTCTGGTGGGCCTGATGTAAGTAGTCCCACTCTGTGAGTTCAGCGCCTGTTTGGAAGTCCACTGCTGGTGCCTGCCAGGGAGATGTCCCATCAACCACAAAAGGTTCAAGAATGTCTGGATATTGTCTGCCCTAGACTTCCTTTGAAATTCCACCTGAGTGGGTGGAGGTGGGGTATAAATAACATAAGGAGTACCTCTTGAAGTCTGGCTGCTAGGGCCTTTGTCAGGATCTTATTATCTGCTGGAATCAGGCAAATATGGCAGTAGCTGGAAAGTCTTGGGTGTCATTACCCTTCTTAGACAGGATCATAATAAGGGCTTCATTGAGTGTCGGGGCAATTTAGTGGGGCTTGAGCTTCCTGGAGCATCTTAAGTGATGGCAGAATTATATGATCTGAAATAAGCTGGTATAAATCTAGGGGTAAGGCAATCCCTACCCAGGGCTTTCTCCTTGGTCATATTATGATGGCTTTCTGGGCTCACCTTCCTCCACTGGTACCTCCAGGGCCTGTTACACCTGCAGAGGGATCTGGGGTAAGGTGGTAGTTCCTAAGAAGGTGGCAAGCCCAGGGGAAGACTGACCCGTATGATAAGAGGTATACAGATGTTCGTGAGAAATCCTTCATGGTGGAAGATATATCTGTCTGGGAAATGGCCAATAATCTGTCCATGCCCCCAAAGAGCTGGAATCTGGGACTGGCCTTCCACTTCCACAAATGATTCACTAACAGTTCCCCATCACCCTCCTCAGTTCCTGTGTTTGGCACTTGATAGTATGCACTCCAACTGTCATTGTAGCAACAAATTTAATTGTATTTAACTAAATGTTTCACCCATGTCTCCCTATCTCTGGTAATGTCGCCTTGTATTTAATCTCTAATTGTACAAGCTATTGTGTGAGTGTCAGCTGTACCTTAATGCTCCTTCTTGGAAGGAGAAAGCAATAAGGTGGCCTCAAGGTAAGCCATAAAGGCTTTACATACCATGGCAGCTGAGGCGTCAGAATTCATTTAATGTAAAGTACAGGTCTGCATCTGCATAGAACCCAGTTTGGGAATTCAGGATCAGATAGCAACAGCAGGTAGCAAGTACAACAACTCAACCTTGGGAAACTGATATGCCTAGAGGAAGCTGTGAAAAGAACAGATATGGATAATGGGGCTATTAGCGCATCCATTACACGCTGGGCCACTTCAACATTAGCCAAAAATAGTCTGTAGAACCATGGATCTTGTGCACCAGAGAGGAATGTATAGTCTCTTGCTGTGGGATATTGCCAAACATCCTATAGCCCCTACTCAGCCATCATCATTGTCACTGTTGCCCTGGTTTTAAAGTGGTGTTTTGTATTTGAGAGTGACCTGTCCAAGAAGGGTTCTGAGGCCACATTGAAGTGGTGTACTGTCACTGCAGTGAAACCCGATGGCGAACACCAGCACAGTGGCAGAAATCCAGGCAAAACCCGCCCATCACTGTGGTGGACAGTGTGCCGATGGGACTGCCTCGCTGGGTGATTGCCCCCGGTCCAACTCTGACTTGGAGTTAGAATCCTAGAGACTGGGGGTGTGGGGTGCAGCCCCACAAAGAGGTAGTTGGGAGGCACAGCCCCGATTGTGGTAGCTGACATCCCATAGCTACAGCGCCCAGCAGTCGGCATTGTAGCTGTCATTGTGGGGAATGCCGGCACTAGTGCTGTCAAGGCGCTATAGGTAAACCCATTGAAGTCCCACATGACAATAAGGGCCATGCCTGATCTCCCCTAATGCTCAGAGTAGCCTTAAGGGTGGGGGATGCAGTCTGGATTGTCCACATTATGGGCATACAGGTTTGCCAAAACAAGCGTTCTCTTAGGGTGATGGTTTCTGCTACCAGCAATCCACCCTGCATGTCTGTTTGAATTTCACCTATCTTCCAAGGAAGAGAACTAAGTGCTAATATAGCCACCCCTATAGTTTTGGATGTGGCTGATCTATGGATAACTTGGTCCACCCGCCCTTTTGCAACCATTGCACTGTGTTGTGTCAGGTGGGTCTCCTGGAGAAGGGCTATCTATGCATGTAAGTTTCTAAGATGGTTAAGGACCTTATGTTATGTAACTGGGTAGTTAATGCCTTGACTTTTCAAGAAACCAGATTGACTTGAGCTGTTGAAGGGGGCTAGCCACTGTTAGTTGCAGAGGGGAACAGACATGCTTACAGAACAGCTCTCCATCCTGCCTGATGCAAGGGATCTATATGGGACTAGTATGGGGAAGGGCATCCTTGGCTCCCACATCCCTGGTAAGGATCTGCAGTTAAAAGTGATCAGCTTCCAACCTAACAATTCAACATACTGAAACAGCTTTTGATACTTACATATTGATACCTCTATGTGCCCAACAGGGTCAAGAACCCCAACACAAGGTCTGAAGTGTGGATATTGACTATAGAGACCAGTAGCAGAGGCAACCTGCCCCACAGGCCCAGTCACAGTCTGCATTGCAAGTGCTGGTGCCAGAGCCTCATAGCCACAGCATAGCCTTGCAGCATCTTGGCATAAACTTCCATACTGGCACTTCACCTGTGGTAATTAACAGCTCTGCAGCTTATTTTAAACACCCTCAGCCACTGGGACATGTCCTAGTCCTGGGGAGAGGGTGGTGCAGAAGCATAAAACAGGCACACCTCTCCTCAATGTCCCACAACATAGAGGCGGTGTGAGGTAGCAGACCACCAGCTCAGGCACTAAAATATTTGGGAGAACAGCCCGAAACCATGAGGTGCTCTAGCTGGTGGAGCGTCCCCTTGGAAAGGGTCCACATGACTCCGGAATGACACACTGCAGCCACCTCTTGCCGCTGCTCCAGGTTCAAGTACCAAGCTCCCCCATCCCCACTACCTCATCCATCCAACAGGGATGACTACCTACCCACCCCTTGTATATTTTATACAACACTCACATCTGGAAGATTTACAACAACGATAATCAGGAGGAGCAACAAGCTCACAGGTGAGGGAGAACTAAAACCTCCCTCAGGCCATCCAGGTCAACAAAAGTTCCATGTTCTGAGCACCATGCTGATGTGCTGTACCAGCTCCTCCGGCAGCTGCCTGGAGCATCAAATAAACTGGGAAGGTCAGAATTAAGCAACTAGTCCGCCATTGTCAACAACTCACCACAGTTCCAGTACTTACCCTGCAGAGATGTCGGCTGGCCAGAATTTCTCCTCAGTGCTCAGCCTCCCTCCATTCAGGATGCACCTCCAACTGCACCCTCAGTGGAAACTTGTTGTGCCAGTCCTTCTGCCAGCAGCCAATCTGGTTCTCCTGCAATGTCGGATATATAAATCAGGTGCCTTGAGACTCCTTTGTTCTTTGGCCTGCATAGACTTTGATAGCCGATTCTAGTTTTTTGCATACCCAAATAAATGTGTTAGTTAATGATTGGATTGAACGAACCTCTTTCTAGGTATGAATTTTGGTGACATTACTAGTACAGTACATACAGTGCTCTTGGCAATATATTTATTAGTGCTAGTCTGTTCCAAGTATTTAAAGGTAGCTTAGTCCATCTTTCCAGATGTTTTGTTACTTTTTCTTTCCAGTTGTGGAGGCTTATAGAGATTGTTTTATTGAATTATTTGTTTATTTTTATTCTAGTATATTCCATTGTATCTGTTACTCATTTTACCCAGGTCTTCTTTTAGTGTATTTTCTATTTAATGATAGAAATTGTGTTTTGTCTTTGTTGACTTTATACCCATATATGCATCCAAAGTTTTTTATTGTATCAAAGACAGCAGGCATTGAGGTTGTTTTTTTTTTTGTGGTGGGGTGGGGTTAATAGCCAGGAGAATGTCATCAGCAAAGAGGGAGTTCAAATATGACTTCCTTTTGCAAGATATGCTTTCAATCCTTGTGTCATTTTCCATTTTCTTACCAATGGACCTAATGATAATATTAAGCAGGAATGGAGAAAGTGGACAACCCTGTTCTGCTCTGTGTTCAAGTTTGAAGTATGGTGAAGTCACAACATTAGTGAGAAATGCAGTTACTGGGTTCTTGTGCAGTAGTTTTCATGTATGAGATGAATTCATTTGAAAGTTACATAGCTCTAGAGCCTGGAATATGTGGTCCCAAGACACTGTTTAATGCAGTTTTGGCACCTCATGCTAAAAGGGCCATAGGTTGTTTCTTTATTTAATTTTATTACCAGATAAGTACACTAAACAATCAAATTCCTATTTTTAGGAACAACCTGGGAGATTACATCTATAATGGTAAACATGGCAATACATACAGTATGATAATGAGACAATAAATAGTTCAGAAGAGATTAACAATATAGTATATTGTTACAAGAAATCAAATTAGAAAATAAAATCAGTGAATTTGCAGGAAGCAATTGTCACAGGAATCAGTTTACCACATTTAGAGATATTTATTAGATGTCATACTTTCCTCATGTTATCAGAGGCTACTCTTTTTTTAATCCAGTTTGTGATAGACCATTTAGCTCTTGAATAACATTTTCTAATCTATTAGCCAAATCTTGGGTAAAATTTTATTATCTGAATTGATCAACATGATAGGGTGATGAATTTTACACAGTGGTTCCTTTCCGGTTTGGTAATAAGTGTTAAAATTCCTTATTGCATTGTGCCTGGCAGATAACCCATATTTAATGACTCATTGAAGGCATTCAGGAGGATAGGTGCTAGTCTATCTTTAAAGGTGCTATAGAAATTTACAAAGAATCCATCTGGCTCTGGTGTTCTATTTTTATTAAGTTGGTTGATAGCTGTATTCATTTCTTCAAGATTTATGGATACCTTCAGCTCTTTAATATAGATATCCCTTACTTTAGGAATAGCCAAGCCTGTACAAAATGTTCTCAGAGTCTTTAGCAGGATTAATTTCCTTACTGTGTGGTTCTTTGTAATATTTATAAAATATTTTGCTGATTTCTTCCTGTTAGGTTAATTGAGATTGGTTTTCTGGTTATCCAATTACAGAGACACAGGTTTTCCATGTTTTTCTTTAGTCTAATGACTAGTAATTTATGAGCTTTTGGACTATTGTCTATGTGTTTTAATTTAGCACATTGATATTTGAATTCAATATTTCCTCTGACCAGCTAATCATACTCAACTTTTTCCTTGACCATTCTTTCCACACTTGTTCATTACCATCTGTATCCAGTTTCATTTCCAGTTCCTTTATTCATCTAGTTATTTATTAATTGCCAAGATTCTTTTTCATATGTTTAGTGGAAAATCTTATCATACTGCCTCTAACGGAACATTTAAATGCTTCCCACACTGTTCCCCATAGAAGTATTTTCTAGGCTACGTGTCAATAAGAGTTCTTGAATCCTGTCATTTGTTTGTTCTTTTACTTCCTCTTTTATTGGAATTAAATTATTTAGTCTCCACCTAGTCCTAGGTCTTTCGTGTGTACTTAGCTGTATTTTTAGTACACTAGTGGCATGATCCAAGAGTGATAATTCTGAGGTTTTGGACACTTCTGTCCAGATGAATTTGATGTCATCATGAATAAATCCTATCAATGTATATTAGATATGCCCAGCTCAGTACCTTCTATATTAATATATATATATATATATGTGTGTATATATATATATATATATATATATATATATATATAATGAGCAGAATTATGAGTTGAAACAATCTTAAGATTGCTGTCTATTGGTTAAAATTTAAGTTATGAGTAAGCACTACCATATCTTTGTTGACAAAGAAAAATGACTGTATGCAAAATATTTTTTCTCAGCATGGGCTACACAAATACAATCACAGTTAAATATTAATTTGCTACATTTATGGAAATTGCATGTTAGAGTAGTAATTGTCAATAGAAAGTATTCAAAATATTCCAATTGCATCTAATTCATGAATGTTAAATTAAGTATTTAGAAGAAATTGAAATATCTAAATGTTGTTTATGGTATTCAAATTTTAAGATGTGCATGCGTTCAACAATACTAGTATCTCCTTGAAAATATGGAAGATAGAATAATGTCTCAAGCAAGGCTAGGTGTGCTTCCAACTAAAATTATTGAAGAAAGGTATGGTAAAGGGAGTTCAATGATAATTTAAATTGTGACTGCTCTTTGAATGCATTTGAAGACCTTTCCCATATAGTACTGAGATGCCCCTAGTATGCAGCAATTAGGGGACAGACCTTTGAACCAATGCTGACTAAAGTAGCTGATACGTTAGGGTGTTCAGGTAGTGACCCTGACTCTTTGGAATACCCTTCCCAGGTTATGAGAGGTGCTTCTTAACTGGCTGCTTTTAAAAGATTTTTGAAAACCACTTTTTAACTTATATTTTGGCCTGGATTCTTGATTTTAGATTAATTATAGTTCTGTTACTTAATTATGGTTTTATCCTGTTTGTTTTATTTATTGTGAGGTGCTCACAGCCTCGGGGATTGAGCACCGTATAAATAAAATGCCATTGCCAGTTGCTGATAATATGTGCAATACAGTACTTCTCAAACCCACAATCTAAAGAACTGGCAACAAAGGTTGTAATGTGTCTAAAAATAGTATTAAAATAAGGAAAAATGGAATGTCCAAATTACTGCAATGTAGAGTATTTATGATATTATTATAGTGTGTGTAAATGTCTTTAAATTTCATGTTTTGTATTTTATGATGCATGTATTTGTAAAGACAAATCTGTCAATCAATAAACTATTTTGAACTGAACTGAATTTGGTAGTAAGGGATCCACCAGTTTAGATTGGTCAAATACATTTCCATGGACATACCGTCCTTCACAATTGCTTTATTCATGACTTGGAAAAGGAGCGTTCATGAATCTTGTCCTCCGAAATCGCTGCCCATGATGGGGAAGAGCAGGCTGGCCCAGGGCAGAGCTACTGTATTCATAAGGTCTATTTTGCAGCACTGCTGAACTGAAATATGTAGTAGAAAAATAATTAACCCAGGGTGTAAAGAGATGTTCGTGTTGATTGTATTGATTTATGATTATTGATCCCTTGGCCAATGAAGCCTAAAAGGAGCTTATATCTTTCCAAGGACTCGATGAAAACAATAACCACCTTACCCTATATATGTGATTTCTAAGGCTCCTTTCACTTACCTATAAATTCAGTGTATCACCTACCTGTTAAACAAGTGTCCTGTGTGCCTGTTAAAACAGCAGTATTTATTAGATGGCAAATATTTTCATCATATACTTTTTTGGCAAAATGTATTTCTGATATCCTTTATTTATGCTCAGTTCATTTCTAGTTTCCTCACATATTGTTAAAACAAATTTTACAGCTAATTTTGTAATTAATGACTCCAGTCATTAAAGATGGCTGCCTCTTGCAATTTTCAAAAATCTCTTCCATTGAGGTAACCTGTTGAATGTAAATGCCAAAGTCATAATGTACATGTATTAGGATGGTGTTATCACATGTTTCTGATGGTAAACAGCACAACACTGTACCAAGATGTTTTAAAATCCAGAATCTTCTAGTCCCTTGTCGCAGCATTAGGGTTACAGCTCGCGGCACCAGTGACCAGGTTGAGGACGGACTCAGGCAGCTGGAGGGCGGCTGAGGGGAGGAGGATCGAGCACCCAGAGCTTCTCTCCTCCTCCAGGTGGGGTGGGATGTGGGTCCCACTGCGATACTGCCACCTGGGTGATCACGGGTGGAGGTGTAGTGAAGACTGCATGTAGCAGGGAGGGAGAACATTTGCCAGGAGCCGGAGCGCTAGCATGTTGTGACTGCATCACCCTAGGCTCTCCTTACGCAGATGCCCTATGGGATGGGCGAAACAGCAGGAAACACCCTCAGTGCTCCCTGTAGACGGAGTTTCAGGCCCCGATCCCAGGGCCCCTGCCAGCACAGGCAACGGATCCCCAATGAAACACAGATGCTCGGGCGGAGGGAAGGAGCCTGGCCCTGTATCTTCGCTTTGGGGTCAAACCAAGGCAGCATGGGGATGACTGCACCAAGCCAACAGATGAGCAGGGACGACAAGGCCATAGGAGACTCCTGAAGGTGAGGCACCAGGTGAGAAGGTAAAAAAAAAACCTGAGTCTTAGTTAAGGAATGAAAGAACGCAAAAAGAAAATGGGGTATCTTGATATTTTTACCAGATAAACATCATAGCTGAAAAATATTATATGGTAACTAACAAATACTACTGCTTTAAGTGCCTCTGCATGTTGCAGTCAGTAGATCATTCAACCAGCTAGCTTAGCCACTGTTACAGATGCAAGATGCAGCATCAGGAAGAGTAACTATCCCAGCTGCTGCTAGAGACAGTAATTGTGATAGCAATATAAGTGATTTTCACAGCTGTTAATGGGGAAGCTATTGTGGCTTCAGAAGGAGTGTTGGTTTTGGCAGAAGTGTTCATGCTGCTGATGGCATGCCTCTTCTTGCAGCTAATGAAGAGGTTCTCTTATGTCAACAGACCAGCTACCCTGGCTGCAAATTGGATCTCTATTACAGCCACAACAGAGCATATGAACATATGAAGTAACTAGCAGAGGAAGGTCATTTGGAATGTCCAGTCTGCTTTGCAGAGTCCACAGCTTGAGCTACTGTCCCTGCCCCCATCCTCCCTACCCAAGATCCTTACCTTCCCCTATGCCTATCCCAGCCTCTCTTGAAGCTGCCCACTATCTTCAATGAGACCACCTCTTCTGGCAGCACATTCCAAGTGTCCTCCACCCTCTCTCTGCTTCCTGACCTCCCTCCTAAACCTCCCCCTCCAGTTTAAGACTTGCCCCTCCTGTTATGGTTGCCACTCAACTTAAAGAGGTCCTCTTTACCCACCTTATTTATCCCTTTCAAGTACCTGAAGATCCCAGTCATGTCCCTCATCCCTCTTCTTTCCTCCAAGGAGTACATGTTCGTGCCCTCAACCTCTCCTCATATGCCTTATCCTGTGGACCCACTATCATCTTTGCAGCCCTCCTCTGGACCTTCTCCAGCAGGTTAATGTATTTTCTGAGGTGTGGCACCAGTACTGAACTTCATATTCTAGATGTGGCCTCACCAGTGACCTGTATAAGGGTAGTATAATCTCCTCTCTCCTACTACTGATCCCTAGCTATGCATCCCAGCATCTTGTTTGCCTTTGCTGCTGTTTTCTTGCACTGCATGGAGTGTTTCAGGTCACTAGTGATCATCACTCCTGGGTCCTTCTCCTCTGACGATGCAGATACCTGACTCCACCCAGGTAGTACTCCACCCTGGGATTCTTGACTCCAATGTGCATAACTTTGCATTTCTTGGCATTGAAGCCAAGCTTCCAGATCCCAGACCACCTCCCCAGCTTTTCCAGATCATCCTGTAGGTCCTGTAGCCCTTCAGCTGTGTCCACTCTCCTGCAGAGCTTGGTGTAATCCGAGAACAGGTACATTTCACCCTTAATGCCATTTCCAATGTCACTGATGAAGACATTGAACTTCACTGCCCCAGCACTGAGCCCTGCAGGACCCACTGGTGACCTCTCTGGTGCCAGATAACTCTCCCCACAACCACCCTCTGGGTTCTGTCCCTCAGCCAGTTTTTCACCCATCTGGCCATCTTATCCCCAACCTCAAGATCCAGCAACTTCCTGACCAACCTTTGTTGGGCACAGAATCAAAGGCCTTGCTGAAATCCAGATAGAGGATGTCTACTGCTTGGCCCTGTCTACTGTCTTAGAGACCCAGTCAAAGTAGTACACAATCCCCCCAACAGACATGTGCTGCCTTGCATCCTGGAGATCATGCTCCTCTAGATAGTCTACCAACCTTTCCTTTAATCACGGTCTCCATGCGCTTGTACACGATTGAGGTCAGACTGACTGGTCTGTAATTCCCTGGGTCATTCTTTGGATTGCTTTTATGAAGGGGCACCATATGTGTTGTTCTCCCACTCCTGCGGTACCATGCCTGACTTTATTGAACTATTAACTAGGCCTGTAGTGATCTTGCCAGTTCCTTAGCCAGTTCCCTTAGTAACCTTGAATGTACTCTGTCCGGGCCTAGTGATTTGTACAACTTCAATGCAAGCAGTCCCTCCCTCACTGTATCTTCCTCTGTCATTACATCTGTGGTCCCCCGCTCCTCTTCTTCCTCCTGAAGGCACTGGTCTGTCCTTCTCCCTGGTGAAGACAGAACAGAATTATTCATTAGTGTATCTGCTTTCCCCGTTATCCTCACAGCTCCTCCCTTTCTTAAGCCTAACATGCATGCATGCAGTAAACTCCACCCCGCACTGCAGCATAATGGACAATGCAGTGGCCATCTCAGTCACAGAGGGAGCGCTTAGTTGTGGCAGTGACCATCTTGACCAAATGAAATTGCTGCAGATTAATACCACATGACTTTAAGTCATACCATCTATGTGCATGTACCTATTTTAGGCTAAGTGGCAACCACAGATTTTACCCAAGCACAGAAAAATAAGTAATTTTATTCAAACTTTGAAGTGGCAGCACTACTGTAGTAGTAAGGTTCAGCTCTGCCACTTTTGCTACCCATCCAATATGGTGATGCACTGACATTCTGCAGTATCAACTTAATGACTGAAGGGGTCGCATGATGAGCAAATCCCGTGGTGTTTCTATATACCATCTCTATAGTACTTATTCAGATCCTGTAATGAGGAGAGACATTTTGGTCCACCATTTGAGAGGAGTTTTATATGTGAAATAAACTTGTGGATAAGACATTTTAAAGGACACATGTAATAGAAGCCTTATACAATATGTGTGAAAGGTGAGAAAGTAAGACTTTGACTTTGTTGTTTTATTATACTAACATGGAAGTGAGTAAAACTGAAGAGGGTGTCTGCCTGCCAGGAATAACGGCATGAAGATCATGGGTATCATTTTTGACAGAAACAATTCAGCAGAGAGGTCACTCAATGGCTCAGCAGAAGCACACTGTATTTCTGTTCTGGCAACCCAGGTTTAGAAGTGGATCAGAGGACAGTCAGTGTTATTAGGGCTGGGGAGTGCTACCAAGTGCACCACAAGCCAGCCCAAGGAGGGAGATGTCCTGCTCTGGCACAGCAGTAGCCTGCAAGAAGCAAGGGAGCCTGCAGTGTGCTGCTGCAACTGAGGCCATTGGAGGCACCACCCAACATCAGGGAGGTGGGAGGAGGCACCGCCTGACATCAAGGGAGGTAGGAGAAGGCACCGCCCGACATCAGAGAAGGTGGGAGGAGGCACCGCCCGACATCAGGGAGGTGGGAGGAGGTATCACTTGTCATCAAGGAAGGTGGAAGGACTTAGAGGGAAGGAAAAAATGGACACAAAAGAAATGTGCCTCAAACCATCTTACGATAGTCTACTGGCTCCTTGGGTTCCACTCCATGCTCTGTGTGGCTTCCCACCTGCTTAACAGTGAAGAAGCAGAGCAGCTGGTGGAGCTGGGGCCTGTTAGAGGCCCAATGCAAAGTGGAGCTGATGGCTCAAAGGCCAAAACGCTTTGCAGAATAAAACATTCAGCAGAAATCTAACTTGCACCAACATTTTACACAAACGTGAATTGTGGCTTATACTCTCAATACTATATTGGAATAAGAGACTCATTCACCAATTATTATAAACTCCAAAAGTAATTGATTAGTGAATGCGTGTAATAGTTGGTGCCTGTAACACACCGATGTTTAGGTGTGCCCACCTATCCTTTCTTTAGGGTGGACAGGTCTCATCTAGAACAACAAGATTTATCGGTCACTACATAAAAGCATTTTAAAAAGTCAATACTATATATTCTTTGCAAAACTATGTTAATGCACCAGTTGGGGTTCAACAACACCCACAAAAGTGGGAAATGTGGCAACAGGGTTTCCAACCTTAACTCCCCACCCCACACCCCAGGCAGCAAAAGTTAAAAACATTATGGTTTTGGGTCTCCAGAGTCTTGTTGAATCAGTGGTGGGTCTTCTTTGGGGTTGTCAACCATAATGCTCACCCTCTCCCAGCCCATAGCTTCCTGTCTGAAGCATAAGGTACAGCTCCAAGACAGTGTCTCATAGTGATAGTCTTCAAAGGTAGAGAAGTATGTTTCACCCATGTTGCCAACATAGTCTGTTGTAGCTTTCTTCATGCAGGGCCCTTGGACCCTGCATGAAGAAAAGGGTGACCTTGTTTGCTCAGGGAATGGGGTTGACATTAGGGTTGACAACTCCAAGGAAGACCCCACCACTAATATGTCAAGACTCTGAAGACCCCAAATCCTAATATTTTTCCTTTTGCTGCTTCAGAGGGTGGGGTGGGGAATTAGGCTGGCAACCTTAATGCCATATTTTACTCCTTTGTGGCATTAACTTGAACCATAACTGTGCATTAACACATATTTTAGCAAAAATATTTTTTTTCTTTTTGAGATAGTGGAATCAATATCCTCATTCGGGACCTGTATGAACAGATGCAGATGAGCAGGGCCCAAGAAAAAAGGAAGACTCCATTAGCCTACAGAAGTGCAGAGATGTATGCCAAGAAATCATGGGCTGGCTGGTGGGCTGCAGAGCACAGGACCTCTGTTCCCCATACTTCCATGTGGGCCAGACACAAGCGCGGGAGGCAAAGTGTCCATTTGTCAACCAGTGTACTGGGCACTCTGCCACCCACAGGTTCAGACATGCAGAACCTATGCCAAGAAAGTGTCATCTCACTATATGGAACCTTGGCCCATGTGGGCAACCCCAGCTTTCATTCTTCTGGTTGGGGGTCGCATAACAGCGCCATCCCCCCATCCCATCCAGCTGGGTCATTGAGTTTGCCCCCGAACTCAGTTCACTGGGATGGGATACCAAACATACCCCCTGAGGTCCAGACTGGGACTACACACAAGGTTTATTATATATTAATTATACTGGTGCAGTAGTGCTAGTATATTAGTGTTAAGTGCAAACTTCTATGTTAAACCCAAGACTTTGAACCTTAATAACTTTAGAACCACTCAACGGATTTGTATGTAATTTGGCATGCACAATCTCCAGGGGTAGGTCCTTGATGTGCAGAACTACATATGAATTCATTGTGTAGTTTGTGAGATAAAAACTGTCAAAAATCCTAAATTTACCAGTTTTGTCATGTTTCTTTGTCCACCTGTATCTCAGACATGCCTTTATGTTGTGGTCTGAAATTTTGAAGGTAAAAGCATTTAGGTCACAGATGTGCCTTTTGAACCAGCCAGGTGGTGTGAGGGCTAAGGCGCTTACCAACCCACGCCGCGACCTGGGATCGAACCAGCCCGGGTGTCGGAAGTCGGCATGGGAGGTGGAGCTGGGATGGAGCTGCAACAGGCAACCTCTCTCTCTGGGAGGGAGTACAGAGTCCCTCAGTTGATGGGCAACCCCAGTGGAGGCTGGAGAAGCTTGGACCGAGGTGGCCTAAGCACTAGGTCTGGGGTGGGGAAGGAGGCCGTGACTGGGGCTGTTCGGCACATCGCACCTCCACGTACATGTCGCTGACTCCTGAGGCCTCCAGAAGAAAGTACTCAGAGGAAAAATGCCAGTTGGCAGGTGAGACCGACCCCGCAGGTGCCACCTCCGGGCCAGGCAGGTAAGAGCCAGTGATTCCGGGGCTGGGGCTGGGGTTGGTTGGATGGGGCTGACCAGCAGGGAGGAGCATAAAGATATATAAAAAAAACAGATGTGCCTTTTGAAGGTTTGGTGAAAAAATATTAATCTTTTCCAAAGTTATTAAATTTTCAATTTCCCATTATTTCCTATGGAAATTGTATATATATAATGAAAGTGAAAGTACTTTTCCCACACTGTCATCCAGTTTTGCATAATTTTACCTTAATAACTTTGCAACCCTTCAATAGATTTGCATGAAATTTGGCATGCATAAGCTCTGGAGGTAGG
This sequence comes from Neoceratodus forsteri, assembly GCA_016271365.2. Taxonomy (NCBI): domain Eukaryota; kingdom Metazoa; phylum Chordata; order Ceratodontiformes; family Ceratodontidae; genus Neoceratodus; species Neoceratodus forsteri. The sequence continues at coordinate 1,136,309,832 of CM057453.1, read as the reverse complement.
TTTCATAATGTGGTAAATTACATGTGAATCTGTTATGCCTTTTCTGAGATACTTTGTCTTAAACATCCTTAAACTTACATGTTTTATTTCCATTTCGCAGACAGCCTCCAGTTACACATATTTGCACCTCAATAATTTCAAACCCTCTCAGTGGATATATCTGTAAATGTGATAAATTTCATTTGAGCCTCTTGTGTGATTTGTGAGATACTGTGTCTCAAACATCATTAAACTTACATATTTTTCCATTTTACCAACAGTCTTCCAGTTTTGCATAGTATGTACCTTAATAACTTTGGAGCCCTACAACATATGTGCATACAATTTTGCATGCATCATTTCATAGAGTTGATTTGTTGAAGTCTTTAATTCCATTTGAATCACTTGTGTGGTTTGAAGATACTGTGTCCCAAATATCTTTACATTTCGTGTTTTTTCACATTTTGCAAACTGTCATCCTGTTTTGCATACTTTGCACTTTAATAAGTTTGCAACCATTCAACAGGTATGCATGAACAGTTTGCAAGCCTAATTTCGTGGAGTAGGTCTGTTATTGTTGCTAATTTCATTTGAATTGCTTTTGTGGTTTCTGAGATATTATGTATTAAATATCCCCAAATTTACATGCTTTTCCATTTTGCAGTCTTCAGTTTTGATAGTTTACACCTTAATAAGTTAGCAACCCTTCAATGAATGTGAATGAAATTTTGCATGCATAATCTCATGGGGTAGTTCTGTTGATGTGGCTAACTTGGTTTGAACTGTTAATTGTGACATTGTTTGCCAAAAGAACTAGAGTACTGCTGCAGTTTGTGACACTTTTTCTAGATATGCCTGTTTCTTTGTCACTTTATGACTAAAAAATTGTTTGGGCTTTTGGGCTGAATTTTTCAGGGTACAAAGGATGTCCCAACGATGTGCCTTTAGCTGGTTTGTGGAAAAGTGTTACTGTGTGGCAGAGTTATTACACTTTGAAGTTTAGGAATTTCCTTAGTGGACATTGTGATGTTTAGGGTACTTTTCAGATGCTATATCTCAAAATGCTTAGGATACTTTCAGCGCTATGGTAGTTTTGTACACCTTTAGGTGTACTAAGTTGTTTTGCATGTTACCAGGATCTGTTTCAAATTGTTAGTGAATTGTAATGAATGGGGCACTATATGGCCTGTACTGTGGCATGCATTATCAACATTGCAACAGTACTGCTTTGCAGGGCACAGTGGTATCACAACACACTCTACACTGATGGGGAGTCCCACACACACATGAGGAAATTACATACAATAGAGCATGCATAAGGAGCACAGGGCCTGGAGGGCCTAGCCCTACTACTCCCTATGGACTGATGGGAGTGCAGGGCCCGGAGGGCCCTACAGTCCCATATGGAAATGAGGGATGAGTACAATAGGCATGTATGAGAGCACAGGGCCTACCATTCACTCTGTACTGATAGGAGCACAGAGCATGGAGGTCCCTGCACTTGCACATGGAAAAGAGGGACAAGTGCAATGGGCATGTGGATGGGAGTACAGGGCCCTCCTACCACTCCCATAATTAAATAAGGTTACAATTATACTTTCTCAAATAGTAAGAAATTAATTGCAAAAACTTTGTTAATGCACCATTAGGATTGAAGCATCAAAAGTAGGAAATACAACCTTTGGCTTCCAGCTAAATCACTATCAGTCATGTAGAATAGGCAGAGGGGTGTGTTTGGTTGTTAATCCTAATGCACACCCCATTCTCCTTGCCATATCCATCTTACCTTATTTACTCATGGAATGGGAGAGCATTAGGGTTCATAACCCCAAACACACCCCTCATGCCTGTTCCTGCATGCACAGTGGAGTGGGTTTTAGGCCTTTTAATTTTGACCCCAAATTTTCAAGAAAGTTGTTCAATGACTCCCTTATAAACTTGACATGTGGCTTTTACAGTATATTGTCTGAAATGTCATTTCACACTAGAAGTGTGAAACACATCTCATCCAGGATTTAAAATATGACATCTATCACATTTATGAGATAGTGTAAAAATGACTATGTTGAAAGTTTTGAGTCAAAATAAGAAAATTAGCAAAATTATGGGTGAATGTTGAAATATTGCAACTTTCAGTCATAACTGGTCATTTTACCATATTCATACACCAAATTTTCAGTATGCCTTTTTATTACCCCACCTGGAACCCAATAGGCAAAAATTTTCAAATCCTGCCAGAGCGTTATTCCATGCCACAGGTGCGAAAACACATTTTGGCCAGGACTTGAAAATGACAACTGTCATGTACTGTATATGAGGTGGTATGAAAAATGTTGAAAATTCTGGGTCAAAATATTTAAATTACCAAAGCTATGAGCGATCATACGAAATTTCAATATATTGATCATAACTTTGTCATTTTTACATATTTTGACGCTTTTCTATGACCCCACCTCATGAACAAGGGTAGCTTAAATGTTCAAATTTAATCTCAACAGGGGATTTCACAAAGCGACTGTGAAATCACCTTTCAGGTCACATTTGCATAATTCCACCACTATTGACCACGAGGTGGGATCCCAAAAGGCCATGTTGAAAATTTGGGGTCAAAAATGTAAAATGGCAAAGTTAAGAATCAAAGTTCAAACTCCATTGAAATATATTAAATCACATTTGCCCAACTTTCTCATTTCAAAGTCGCTGGTTCCAGCAGTAAATTGTCTTCGATCAGAGAGTGAATCTACACTATAGGACATGTTCAGGTGAGTGAAGAATGCAGGAGTTATCAACTACTTTGTCAATTAATGTATTCTTCCAAATGATATTTAAATAATGAACTCTTAAAAAATAAGGTTCAGAAATGTGACCAAATGAACCCAGAATTTTTAATCAGCATTAGAAAATATTCAATGAAAAGAAACATATAAGTCTTGTTGAAAGGTAACTAATTTATAAAATGCTACCAGTACTACAGGATGATTCTAATCCAGTGCATGAAAAATGGTTTCACATAATATGTCTCCTGTTCTGTCACTGCTCGAGACTGAAACAGAGCCTTCATCGATTACTATTCAACTTGCTTTATGTAATTAAAATGTGTGTTATATGGATATTTAAATAGTCCCAACCACTCTGAGGTTTTACCTATTTAGTCAAATGGAGTGAAACATTAGAACCCATCTTGCATTAAAAAGATACAACTACAGCTGTCTGTCACTATTGCTCCACACTCTGTTTGCCATGACACTGACACTCTGAGACACTAAGATTTGACAGTTCTGCAGTAGTACTGGTGGCAAATGGAGGTACTGACCAGGTTTGGGATTGTTCTGCCAAGACTGTCAAATGATTGTTATCTCAGACTGGCTGAAATCTATACTCGAAATGTGTGTATAATGGAAGTACAGTTAGTACATAGATATGCTGTTTATTACAATGATCAATGAGTACTTTATGCAGTATGTAAACTAACAGAAGCTAATTAGACACCTCACACAAGAGTTTATTTTTATTACATTTCACATTTATTACATTTATATTTTAGATAGATAGGTAGGCAGATAGACAGAGGAGACAGAGAAAGCAGTAGATTGCTGGCTCATTGCTTCATCTGAAGCTGGCAACACAACTCCAGCTACGGCTTTAGAATTCAAGAAAGTCCTGCTGTTCTTATACAAAAAACGTAAGTGAATGGCTCCTCTCCACTAAGCTGGGCACCCTGGATTTTGGGGTGCCCAGAAAAGGTATTCTGGCCATTTTCTGAAAAACAAACACCAGAATCTAGCTAAATATGTCTTGTTAGGTAGGTTCAAGTGCTTGTTTTTGTAAAATTACAGCTTTATGTATTTTCCATGTTTTTAGTTCAAGGGAAAAAAAAGATGGTGACTGTCATGGCACAAAAAAAATGTTGTCTGTGAGAAGCAAGTGGTGAGAAACCAGAAACAGGCATGCAAAACAGAATTTTTGTTGTAGCAGAACATTGTCCCAAAACCTAGTGAACATGCTCAGAACAGGAAAAACATTTTATATCATTTTAACTGTAAAACCATTTAATATGTTTTCATAAAGCCTTCCAAAGGCACTACCTTGATACAACATGTTTCTATTCTGAAAGTTTTGGAAAAAATGTCATTCCATTGTGGTTGTACCTGACAGCAAAACCAAAAATCCATGTTAAGTATAGGAAAAAATTGGATGTCTACAGAAAATAACATATTTGGATCTCAGAAACCGCACAAGCTGGCATCACAAAATGTTCCATATAGTTAGAGCTTGCTACTACACAGAGCATGCAAAATTTCAGATAATTTTGTCAAACACTGCCAAAGTTATTAAGGTGCAAAGTTAGGGATTTAACATAGAATCTGTCACTCAATCCTAAATATATTGGTGGTACCACACCAGTGTAAAATAAAATGTTATTATTTAATCAAATGTTGCTATGGATCACGATATTCACTGTCAATGCTGTCTTTGTCACATGGTAAAACAGGTCTAACTTTTGATCTGTTTAATATTCTAGCTATGGAGCATGTTGGATAAATGAAGCAACATACACCAATTAAAGCACAGGCTTAAATTACCTGAAATGTGCCACTTGACTAGCAGTTCAAACTGTTCATGTTGCCAATCAGTTCTCTTCTGAACACAAACATATATCTGTATATATTTATACAACATATGTGGGTCTGGATTGGCCTAGATAAAAGTACTATCTTTTTTTTCCACTTTCTGTTTTACCCCTCTCTGCACTGGCACTGTCACCCAACTACCTGACCCCTTCTGCTGCCCACTGAGGACCCCCACAGAGCACAGTTTAGACCTCCCAGGTGGAGACTTGGTGGATGGGGCTCACCCACTGAATCAAACCAAATGAAGTCTCATCGGGTCCTCTTAGGTGGTCTGCAGTGCAGACAGGTTAGGCCATCTATCAGCCCCTCGCTGGTGTTGCACTGGGTGAGGAATTTTTCTTGTGTATGCCCCCCAGGCGTGATGTGCAGTGACACCATGGCCCATGCCGGCCTGTCACATCTTCTCCTCTTCATGCAAGCTCGGGCCTGTGTTACCTACAGCCACAGCCAGAGGTCAGGCCAGTCCTGAGTCAGTGTTCCCTCCCCTAGAGGAGCCATGCAGTCTTCCGGATGCTCAAGCCTCCTCCCTGCCAGATAACCCTCTGACTCCTGAGTCTCCTCCTGAACCCGTCATCGCATTTCCAAGCAGAAACTAACCACTGAGCCAGTAGGTTGCCCAAAACTACTATCTTATGATTCAACTTGCAAGCTAGTACTACTATCTTGCAAAGCAGGGTATGTCACAATGGAATGCATGACCAACTTGCAACTAGTAATACTATCTTGCAAAGCAGGGTATGTCACCAGTGGAATACTAAACTAATCAGAGAGCAGCTTTAACAATGTTGATGACATTACAATCAGCAATGTGCAGCATAAAACCTGCAGTTACAGATGTAGATTAGTTGCTTTCTACTCATATCTATTTTGATTGTATTGACTTGTACTGTATACTATAGTGATCTCTGTTATGTATTGACTTGTACTGTATACTATAGAGATCTCTGTTATGTATTGACTTGTACTGTATACTATAGTGATCTCTGTTATGTATTGACTTGTACTGTATATTATAGTGATCTCTGTTATGTATTGATTTGCTTCTCTTGTGCAGGAGCACTGGTCAGAAGAGCACAGTTTACATTTTCTACTTTTTTTCTTTTGTAACTTTTGATCCTTTGTGTCACCAAAACACTTCAACACTTTTGTACACATTAAATATGACATGGGTGAGAGTGAGACAGTAGAAAAGTCTTCACTTGCCATACTTGAACTCTTCTGATCTCACTCGTGGCTTTGACACTCATGAGATCAGAAAGAAAGTATGACCACTCATGTTGCATGAGAAGCAACATTTTGGTTATATGTTTGTTAATTCGATATAACCCTTTGGGAACATGATGTGAACTAAAATGACACATAAAGAGGAATAAGGACATTTTGCAGTAATTACATTGCCTGGTCTGTATCATAAAAATGAACATGTTAGGTTTTATGTAAGAATGAGGAATATTCAGGGCTGGCCTGGTGGTGCAGAGGGCTGAGGCACTGGATGCCTTACCTCTCACCATGCTGTTGACCTATGTTCAGGAGCGAGCGTGGGTCACGGAGGTCAACCGCGGGGGCAGTGTAGGATTGCACTGCTGACTGGCAGATCTCCCTCAGGGAGGAATCTGTGCTTCCCTCAGCTCTTGGGTTCCTCACGATGGAGCCTGGAGGCAGCACAGCCAGGGAGCCAGGCCAATGGGGTGGGAGAAGGCTGTTACCCGAAGCAGAGGCGCATGCGCACCTCCCGATGCATCGTCTCTGTCTGGGGCCTCGGGCAATAAGGGAAGAAAACCAGGAGGAAAAAGTCAGGGCTGCAAAGAATGAAGCCTCCGGGCTGGCTCTGGGGGTCTGCTGGGGCATGCATAGCGTTAGGAAGCACCGAAGACCCCAGAGTCCAGTAGATTGGCAGACACACAGCTGCAGCCCACGAAGGAGCACAAATATCTGATGCAAGAAAAAGAAAGAATGGGAATATTCAGTACCTGGAATCAATAATATTTGGTTATATTGACTGCTTTTACCACTGAATGTATTTTTTCTGTGTACTCTCTCCCTAGGTCACACCTGGAAAGAAACTTTGGCTCAGTGTGCCTTTTCTGTTACCAATTGTCAATGAACAAATAAATACATTTAGTACAGAAATTGCCACAGGCTACTTTGCTTTTTCTCAGTTCATTTTGTCCTACACTTATGAAGCAGTGGCTCAAAGCATTACTTTTATCCTGCTGTTCATAAAACATTTTCAGAGTTTTATTGTCGCTGTTGTCTTATTTTTCTTGTGGTTTTATGCCACTCCTGATTTAACACCATCCTTCAGGTGTGGCATAAACAACAAGAGTTAAAGCAAAAATAAAGCAATAGTAATTTTGCTTGCTGGGTACATTAAAGCATAATAACATGCTTCATGAATATCATAGGCTCAAGTAATGTAAATGCCTAAAACATAAATTGACAGCAACTGAATAGACCTTCAGTGGCACTTAAGTACAACACATAAGTTCTGGTTTATCTCCTTACAGGCGTTGTATTTTATTTGCGTTATGCAAAGGTAGACCTGTTTATTATTTTACTTACTGTGAGTTAGAGGCACATTCATATCGCTCTGTACTTTTTGAAAGCTGCCAACTATATTTTGCTTGCTGGTTTTGACTTCAGACACAAACCACACCGACAGTGGCTGTGCTTGATATCTGAGCCTGTAAGTTTACAATTAGTTATATAGCTATTGAGAGAAAGCAATGTTGTTTGTTAGAAGAGAGTCTCGGTACTGTATGTTGCTGGCCATGATTGTCAAAGGTCAGATAAAACCTGAATACAAAGGCTGTGGTAATACCTTTTATGTATCTAACAGCAAGCCCGAAGTGAACAAAGAAACAAGCAGTTTATATACCAAAGCTTTCAATTCAATTAGACATCCTCAGGTGTTATGATGGCTAAGGAACATGATGTGTATGTACATTCATGTTCAATGTGATTTGCTGGAGCTATGTACACTAGAATTGGGTTATATGCCCTTTAAAACTCAGAATCCAGGGATCAACAGAATTGTGGTCTTAAAATTGGAACTAGCCATGGGATGACAGTAAGGAAAACACTGCAGGCAGCATGTAGTCGTTATTATGTTTGCTTGCGCATGTGCAAGAAACATAATCGCGATCATCCAAGATTGGAGGAATGTCACCTCCTCCTCCTCCAGTTCAGTCAGTGTGTTGGCAGTGTGACCCTGTAAGCAATGCATGCTGGAGCTGTCTATGACAAGCTCAAAATGCAGTGGCATACAGTTGAAAGTGGGAGCTACACTTCAGTGAGCAGCGATAAGATATCGCCTGCTCATGCGCAGCTCCCCTACACACACACACACACACACACACACAAGCATACGCATACTGTGCTGCCCTCCCCACACATGCACATCGTATAGCCGACGGGGTGCCCAATCCCGTTGGCTTGTCAGCGCTCCCCAAGCCTTCCACATGCCACGCTGGGTGCCACCCCAGCGGCAACTTGATAGAATAGCCGACGGGGTGCCCAATCCCCATTGGCTCCACTGTCCTCACCCCCCAGTACTGGGTGCCACGCTGGGAGCCCACCCCAGCGTGACAACTGATCATATATGGCGATGGAGGTGCCAAATCCCCTCGGCTCCACGGCCCCAGCCATCCTTGTGCCACGCTGGGAGCCACCCCAGCATGGCAAATGTCCCACGTCATCTTTTTTTTACCTGCAAAATAAAAATGGTCCCACCAGCGCTCCCAGCCCCCCTCCCACAACCTGCACCCACCCACTGCGCACCCTGCCTCCCCACACCCCTCACCCCATACTTACCTCCGGGCTTGGCGCGGCGATCTTGATGGACCGGGAACATGTCTGCACTCTTCAAAAGCCGACCCGCGAACTGAGGAAATGCCGGTCAGCTGTATAATGGGCTAGATAGGGGCTTTTCAACTTTATTGCATATCTCAGGCATTTTTGGAATTTTTGCACAATTTTCAACATGGGGTTTTGGGACCCCTTCTCACTGAATGATGTCAATGTCCTTGCGTTATTCAGGCCTGAAGGGTGATTTCGCAGTCACTGCGTGAAATCACCCTTTGGGCCCAAATAACACCATTACAGTGACATCATTCATGAGAAGGGTCCCAAACCAATGTTGAAAATTTGCAAAACCAAAAATGACTGTTTTACGAGCTGCATTGTGCAGTTCCACGCAGGCTTGTAAGTTCGCTGAATTTCAATATTTTCACTCCAGATTTTCAACATTGCCATTTTACCACCCCTCCTTATGAACAGTACAGCTGTCATTTTTCACATCTTGGCCAAAATGTGTTTCCGTCCATGTAGCGCACAATGGCACAGTCGATGTCGCGAAATCAATGTAGGGACACATTAAGAAAATCACAGAGACACTGTTCATGAGCAGAGGTCTTAAAATGGCTATGTTGAAAATTTGGTGAAAAAATTCCCTAAAAAATGAATTGTTTCTGGCCGTCGTTCTGCGCGGTTACTATGCATGCTCGTAGTTCTAAATTAATATTTTTCACTCCAGATTTTCAACATTGCTATTTATTACTTCCTTATGAACAGTACAGCTGCCATTTTCATATGTCTCACAAAATGTGTTTTCGCACATGTAGCGCACAATGATGCTGTTGGTGTGCGAAAGCAATGTTTGGGACAGATTAAGAAAATCACAGTTACACTGTTCATGAGCAGAGGTCTTAAAATGGCTATGTTGAAATTGGTGACAAAAGTCCATAAAATGACTGTGTTATGAGTGAGCATTGCGCAGTTTCCACGCACCCTCATAAGTTCATGACTTTGTAATATTTTCAGTCCAGATTTTCACCAGTGGCATTTTCCACACTTCCTTATGAACAGTACAACTGTCATTTTTCACAACATGGCGAAGTGTGTTTTCACACTTTCAGCGCAGAGATGCATGGTCGCTGTGGGAAATCATTGTTCGGACAGATAAAGAAAATCACAGTGACACTGTTCATGATCGGAGGCACCAAAATGCCTGAGTTGACAATCTGCTGTAAAAATCCTCAACCCTAGTTATATTACAGGTGTGCGTTGCACAGATTCTATGTACTTTCGTCACTTCACCATTTTTTTATATTTTACCTAGATTTGCAACATTGCCATTTTTACACTCCCCATGAACAGTACAGCTGTCATTTTTACATCCTGTTCGAATGTTTTTTGCACCTGTGGTGCTAAATGTCAGAAGTCACTGTGCATAAGCAGCTTTCGCTAACAAACTGATATTCTCCCCTGTTCAGCGAGGTGAGGTCACAAAAAACATGTTGAAAATTTAGAATGAAAATACCAACGAATGCCTGCGGGTATTAGGGTTTCCAACCATAACGCCCAACCCTGTAGAGAATGACAGGCACCAGGGGTGTGACTTGGGATTCTTGCCTGTAATGCTCATACCATTCCACCCCTGCAGCCAGTAAGAGGCATCGAGGTATGCCTTGGACTCTCTGGCCCCAAAGTTCACCCCATTCTCTATATCGCACCCATCTCACCGTATTTCCTAATGAAATGGGGTGCGCATAAGGCCAAAGACCTAAGGAACACCGTGACACTTGTCAGTGTCTGCAGGGTGGGTGCGTGAAATGGCGCGGGTCAGTTATGTCTGACGACCCAAACGCAAATTCCAATGCCTGTCACTCTCTGCAGGGTGGTGGTGGGGTTGGCTTCAGTTCAATACTTCACTGCCATTCCTATTAGGCAGCTCTGTAACTTCTACACTACCACTGCCAATGCCAGCAAGCAAACATTTGGCATTGACAAATGCTTGTTTATAGTATAGTGGGTGATAAAGACAGCAGGAATAGGGAAGATGATTTGAGCAGTGAGTGCATCAGAGTTACAGGTATACAGACAGCCTTCAGTGGCCATTTGTGATTGGTTTAAACTGCCACTGCAGAAATGTTATGTTTGTGCAGAACTTGGACCATAAATTATGTATCCAAATATCTTATATCAGAAATTCCATTGTTTCATGGTCTTGGGAGGAAAGGAGTAAGCTCAGATACACAGTAGTATAATGCAGTGCTTATTCATGTTTTAAAAGTATTTAAGTTCCAAAATTGTCTGGCTGGGTTGCCTATCACACTTACAATATGAGGTGTCCCTTCCTTTATGGTTCCTAAGTGAAGCTATGAGCATTGCTATGTTAATTCCTTGCTCCACAGAATTTATGCTGGATTTATGTTGGAAATTAAGCTGTCAATCAACTAGTATTTTTATTTATTGAATTTTGTTGACCAGTAAGCCTACTGGGCCTAAGTCCCTTTTTCAGGGGGTGACCCGGGAAGGGGATACAGATGGTAAGCAACTGAAATTGAACCAGATTAAGCTGTTGGTGGTATTTTTTAGTGAATGGGAGAAATTTGGCCAGGACACGGGGAAATTCCCTACTCTGCTTCCTGTGAGCTGTGGGGACCCATTTTCCTGTGGGACCAATATGGCTGCCTCTGGACTTGCTGTGGAGGACATGGAGGTGTTGGAGGCAGGGGTTGGTCTCCTCCCCAGTCTCTGGATTGCCAGAGACCTCATCGATTCTTCCTCAAGCTTCTTCTAATGGATCTAAGTTGCATGCATCGCCCAGTTCATTTCCTTCCTCAGAAACCTTGATGGATCAAAGTAAGCAGACAATTGTTTCTTCCCAGTCTGTTCCTATACTGCAACAGCTAGCATCTGCTAAAGAGTCTCTACATAATACTGAATGTTTCGACCTACAGATGTGGACGCTTTACTATTACTTGAGGAAACACGCTATCTTACAAAGAAACTTGAGCTTTTAGCACTTAAGAACTCAGCTTTGCAGCTGCCTGCTGATTCTGACTCACTGTTGCAGACTGCTGCGTCAGGCGCCGAAAAGACAGCCTTGACATTTCCACATTCCAATGCGGTCTGTTCGACTATTTCTTCTGCTCCTGCTGCTGAAACTTCTCCTGAAAACCTTGCTGTTTCCCGATCTTCTTCCACGAACCTCTGCATCTGACTTGCCCCAGCAGAGGTTGTTCCTCAGGAGACTGGTCAGTTGACTCTGCTCTTGTTGCAGCAGGGTGGGAGAGGGATCAGTTGCGGTACCTGGCGCTCTGGTCCCTCCCTGTTCAGATCACCCTGCAGACACCCAGCTGTTTCTCCTGTGCAAGACCAGTTGGACTTCACGCTTACGCCCGTTTCGCTTAACACGGAATCCAATTCTCAATTTACCAGTTTCCACTTCTCCTGCAGCTCCGTTTTCAGACTCTGACCCTCTTCACCAAAGTTTACCACCCCAGGGCCCTGGTCTACCAACTCAACGGACTGAACGACTGACTTCTCTTGCTTCTACATCTACTAAAACGTATGCATCTTGTTTTTCTGTTCCCACCCAACAGGCTAAGAGATACAATGCTGTCAGATTACAGTATTTGGGGTTTACCTGAAATGCCTGATAGGGTTTTGTTGGGTGCACTTTGCTAAAGACTCCATGAAATTTGCTGCCTATGATATCCACAGCGTTAATATATGTTTCTAATGAGTCCCATTTTGATATAAGTTTTAAAACCTTAAAAGGTTTAGAGAAATTTTGGTCCCAATTTCATCTGTTGAAAAATACCCTTTTATGGTCACCTTTCAGTGCAATTTCTTTAACGAAACCTGCACAAAAGACTGTCACTATTCTGTTTAGAAATGAAGGTGTTAGTTTGAACGATATTACAGTTTGGCTGAAACAAAGATGTACAGTGCTCTCTGACCCTGAAGCTATTTTTGAATCGGAAAATTTGTGGACGGAGGGTGGAAGGTTAGGGTTATGCTCGGACTACTGATAACTGATATTCAACACCTGCCCAATAGTTTTCTGTTAGGCAGGGATAGGGAGATTTTGTTCTATTCTGGACAACCTAAAGCCTGTTATAAGTGCAGTTCCACCTCTCATCTCAGCAGCATTTGTGACACTATTAAATGTACTGTTTGTGGTGGTCTTGGTCATGCAGGCTCACAGTGTACTGAAGAACCTCTCTGTGTTTTATGTGAAGACCTGGGACATACTTTTCAGCAATGTTCCTGGGCTGCCCATAATTCTCCTACTTTAGCTGATGGAGAGGAGCAACGGCTTATTATTACAGATTGCCTAGCTCTAACATTAAGGGTCCTCTTCTTTACTTCTACAGTTGCCCCCCCCCCTTACTACTTTAGCTGAATCACATAGTGTTGTTTCCACTGCCACTGTAGTAACTGCTGGGGAGGATTTGACTGAGCCTGTCCCACAACCTGTTACATTTTCTCTACCTTCCCACCCTCCTCCTTCCACAGTTCTTCCTAGCTGTTCTACTTCAGGTGGCTCTTCTATGGGACCCCGGCTCCATTAGAAACAATGGAACCTTCCTCTTCTGACCCTTTACTACACCTTCTAGAATTACAAGGGGTTCAAGAAAGTTTGGTTCACCTTTCTCTAAGGCTCAGAGGGTAGAGACTCTCCCTTTGACTAATGAATATGAATTGCTCGACATACTTCTGAAAACACAGACTCTGACTCTTCTTCTGTCCAGTCCTCTCACCCTGAACTTACTACAGATACTGAAGTCCCTATCGACAATGTGGAGTCCCAAAAAGGAAACCAAGGCCAAGACAAAACATAAAGAATGTACCCGAGAAAAGGGTAGACAGAGGTGATTGCTATGCATATGTCTACTTCTTTTGCAATACATACTGTTAATGTTAACAGTATAAAAAACAACATAAGAGGATTCAGTTTTTGTTTTGTCTTGCCTTACTGCCAGTCACATACTTCTACAAGATGTTAGATTCCATTCTTTGCCTGAAATTTCTAGGGCCCTAAAATCCTGGCATTTAGGCCCCTCATATTGGTCATTTGGACAGGAGACATGTTCTGGGTTGGGTATTTCGTTTCATCTTCCTAATGTCTCTATTATTAAGATTCTAGATTTATGCCCTGGCAGAGTATTATTGATAGACTTAGGTTCCTTTCTATCCCTTTTCGGATTATCAATATTTATGCCCCACAAACCAAGTCACTTAGGACTGAACTCTTGAAAGTGGTTTGACCCTATCTTTACACCTCTATGCATGTCATTTTGGTGGTGATTTCAATTTGGGTTGTCCATTAAGGACAGGTCCTCAGTCTCAAAACCACAAAATTATTTTGTGATACCACTTTTCTCAAAAATCTTTTTTTTTCTGCAAAACTGAAGGATGCTTATCTTTCTCTCACCCAGACACATACCCCAACCTTTCATAAAGGCTCTTTAGCTACCGGATAGATTTTTTTTGTGTCCTCCTTTTACAAACTTCTGCTGCTGAAGTACAGGTGGCTGAATCTTCAGATCACGATTTGCTTACCATTTTCCTTGGTCTTAAGAATGTTACTACTTTTGGTCTTGGCACTTGACAATTTAATGTTTCCTTATTGGAGAATTCTCTGTTGTTAACACTTCTTAAATCTTTTTCAAAATGGAAAATCTGTGTTTTTCTTTACGATGATCCTTGGTGGTGGTGGTTAGATATGAAGAAGGATTTGACGAAATTACTGAAATCATTTAGCAAAACCCATCATGAAGATTGTTATTTCACATACCATAGGACCGACATCAGCTGCAAAAACTCCTTACCCTTTAAGTATACCACTGGCCAGGATTTTTCTTCACAAATTAGTACCCTGAAAAAATTTTAATGGAATATCACTCCAAAAAATATGCTTCAATGCAACAACGTCAACATTTTAGTGTAAAAGGTGCCTATGGTTTGATCTGCCCGCTTGCATATTTTTCTAAACAGATTACGGGAGAACCATTGATACTATTGTGACTGAAGCTGGTCATACAATTACTGATTCTAGGCTTATCCAAAATTATGTGGCGAGTATACTCAAAACTTATTCAGTCCATTCCCTACATGTCTACATGATATATTGACCTTCCTTAGTCCCATTTCTGTTCCTGATGTGCAACAATCAGTATCTGATATGCTTGCTTGTGATATTCAGGCACGAGAGTAGTTGAGGTCATCACAACTCTGCAATCTGGAGTATCTCCAGGCTTGGATGTCCTTCCGAATGAGCTTTATAAATTGCTTAATATTGAGTTGAGCATGGAATTGGCCACAGTTTATAACTTCCTTTTAAAGCTGATACTTTGCCATTAGAATTTAATATGGGTAGTACCTTCTATATCCTTAAGAAAAGAGACAGAAAATTACTGACTAATTGGAGCTTCTTAGCATATAGAATACAGACTTTAAAATTTTAACTAAAATTATTGCTCTCTGTCTAGCAAAGCTGGCCCCTCTTGTTATTTCGGAAGTTCAATCTAGTAATGTCCCAGGCAAAAGTATACATAATCATGTCCTTTTATTACGGGAATTGGTGGAACATGGCAATTCAAATAGGTTAACAGGCCTCCTGTATTCATTGGATCAAAGACAGGCATTTGATTCGGTGAGTCATGACTTTTATGGCAAGTTTTGAGACCTTATAGGGTTCCTGTGACTACTCTCTCTGGTTCGCTTATTATATTCTACAGCCACTTCTATCCCTCTTGTTAATGGCTGGAAGGGTCCTTTGATACCTTTAAAGAGAGGTGTTTGACAAGGGTGCCCACTCAGTCCCCTTTGTATATCTTTTTGAATCCCTACTGCTCATTAATATGGCACACAATGTTAGGCCTGTTTGTTCCTTACCACTTTCTGTTTTAGCCTATGCTGATGACATGAGTTTAATAGTAGCTGATGTTCCTTCAGCAGACACTTCTCCATCTCTGTAAGTCCTTTGGTCTTGTTTCAGGAGCATCCCTGAACTTGGAGAAATGTGTCGATCGACGGCTTGGATCTCAGCAGTCGAATGATGTAATAGTTTCCAGTATTGCACTTTGGACACCCTATTAAGAGTTTGGGCATTTTGCTTGGCTCGAGGTCCTTAGACATTATCAACTGGACTCTCAAACTGGACCTAGTGCAGACCAAAGTTTCTCTTTGGAACATCTGGAAACTCAGTAAAAAAGAGGGTTTACTTGATAAAGTCTCACTTGCTCCGATTTTTTTTTTTGGCTTATGTTTTCCCCCTCCCTGTTTTGGAAACTAAACTTGAGTATATTTTTTCAGGCCTACAGGCAGCCGCCTGAATCCCATTAAACGTTCCATTACCTGCTTACCTTTTCAAGGAAGGTGGTCTTAATACGATACACCCATTATTTTTTAGAATAGTTTATTTTTGTGACTAATCTTAAACCACTTTTAGTTAATTATGATGTGGGATGGGAATTTTATTTTTCAATCCTGTCAACCTTGGTTTCATCTTTGGGACCTTAACACTTTGAGACAGGCTAAACATGTATCGTCTACCCCTTCTTATCTTCGCGATACCTTTTGCCATTTAAAACAATGGAAGATTACTAGCCATATGATTATGACTCTAAATAGGAAAGCCATTTATAATTTTTTGATAGATACCACTTGTGCAGACCTTGTAATTTCCCAAATGTCCCCTACTTCCTTACCTGCTTTATACACACTGTTAAGGAATCCGCATCCCCAGAAGATGTGGGATCTACATTGGCTTAGTTGTCATGAACGGATCAATATTAAGGCAAATCATAAACATAAACAGCTGAGTGAAAGATTGTGTTCCAGCGTTTATGTGTAAATCAGGATGAAACAATACAACACCTGTTTTTCTTTGTTCCTATATCACTAGTTTTTGGTTATTTTAGCGAACAGATGGAAGGAACCTTTATTTACTTCTGTTACTTATGAGATTTTATTGTATGGTAGGTTTCCAGCGACCTGGACAAAATGGAATATTAACACTCTAAACTTATTGTTTACCATCATTAAATGGCATTTATGGACTGCTCGTTGTCTTTTCACCTTGCAGCAAAGATATGTCCCACCTACTGGTGGTCCAAAGTATTGAACAGGATTTAAAAGATATTTATTTTCTGAACTAAGAAGTTTGTCATCTGGATCACTGTTTGCTTTATGGAAATGCTTACCATGGGTGACTGATTCTGATTTTCCTGTTACATGTGTCTTGTGTGTTTATTTTTGTCAATGTGATTTTGGTTTGTAGTTTCTTTGTCAATAAAATTTCCCTACTCTTTCAGCAGAGGCTGTGGAGCTGGAAGATGGGAGTCCCAGATGGAGGATGACAGTGGAGGAGGGCGGTTGGATGGCCATCCGCTAAAGCTGTGTTAGCGATCGGGAAGCATGGCTGGGATGCACCTGAACGGTGGCCAGCAGATCATGCCTATACCCTTGCTACACGCTATGGCACATGACAGTGTGGTTTGCACCTGTAGTAGTCTGCCGACAGCAGGCCTTTCGAGCCTCCAAAAGAAATTATTGCTGGTAATGGTCTAGCGGCTGGTGCTCCTGCTATTGGAAATTGGAGCACCTCTCAGCAGGCCGTAGATGATATTTCTGTTCTTTTGAGTGAAAAGCATCGCATTTTGGATGCTGCGGGGTGGATTTTCAGATGGCTCAGCTTATGGCAGAGGAGGAGCTCCAAACTAAAGCATCCTACTATGGACTCGCCCTCTGCAACCTCAGGTAGTGGTGCTAAAGTTTTTCTTTTCTCTACCTCGCCTGCGTCGATTCAAGTGATTCCCCACCCCAGACCCCTTTCCCTTTGCGGAGGAAGATGCGCACAATGGTCCCAAAATTGGCCCTGGAATAAGCAGGCTGGTTGCAACTTGAATCAGGTCAGTGGGTAGCTGATCCAAGCATACCAATTCCTGGGGTATCTGGGGAGGGTGGACCGAAGCAGGGATGGGCTTTGAATTCAGATCCTGGCCTTCTCCCCTTGTCTCTATACAGACTGCTACAGGTCATGAGATTCTGAGGTTGCAAGATGGTGACTCAGTTCCACCTATTACACATAATGTACATCCTGTTCCTTCTGATGACTCCTTATTACAAGACGCTGACATTACCTATTCCCCTGTGTTTCTGGGACTCAGGGGTGGTCTTGGATACCTTCACGGGAATTGACTCTCAGGCTCTGGGTTTCTTGCCTGCTTGGACTATTCACCCTAATTCTGAACAGGAGGCCTCGGGTTTACAAGAACCAGCACCCACGTATGCTAGTCTTTTTAAAAAACAGTGTCTCTTGCTAAACCAAATGCAGTTCGGCTCCGCTTTTAGGCCCAAATGATAACATGCCTGATAGGTTCTATGTTGGCAAAGTTTTGATTAAACAAATGTTGGGATTTTCACCCAGTGAGGTTTATGCCTTAATACACTCTCCTGGGGATAACACATTTGATATTAGTTTTCGGACCCTAATTTACTTAAATTCTGGATGAAATTTGCCATTTTAAAACTAATCCAGCCTGGGCCCATTTTCAGGCTATACCCTTGACCAAACAATCTTTTAAAGTTATTATGGTTCTCTTCGTAATGAGGGGTAAATGTTGAGAAATTTCATATTGGTTAGAGCACAGATGCAAGCTGCAAGGTAATCCAGAACCTATCCTTGACACGGAAGGTTTCTAGAATGGGGTTGGCGGTAAAAGGTTAATTTGACCCAGACTGATGAAAGGTTACATTTGCCTAGCTGTTTTATTTAGGCTGGGATAAGGGCTTATCTTTTACCCAGCCAGCTTCATCACTGCTACAAATGTGGTTCAGGATGCCACTTGAGTCAAACCTGTGACACAGTGAAATGTGTCCAATGTGGGGAGTTGGGGCATTTGATGTGGGACTGTCATCACCCCACCAAATGTTCCCTTTGCAAAGACTTACATGCTTATGTAGACTGTCCATGGGCTTCTCAAACAAAACCAATGGGGATTTCTGCATCAGGATTTTTCCTAAATTCGGCAGTTCATGCTGCCCAACACCAGAGATCGGCACCGCCCAGGAGAGAACAGACCATGACTTTGTCATCACAGGGGGGTCCCCTGATGGGACTTCAGACCCTGTTGTCAAACACATTGCAGGAGCAATCCAGGAGGGTACTGTGACAATACAGATGGTCCCTCGACGGAGGTTCCTCCCATCGCCTGACTCTATGCCCCTCGTCCTCTGGATGATGTGTTTCAGGTGGTCTCACACAGATGTCACAGCCTCTGATCTAGGTCTGTAATGAAACCTGTAGTGAGCAGGAACTTCCCTTACAAGACGCTTCATCTCGGCACTACATGGAGTTGGATATGGCAACGAGTGATTGGAAATGGGGTGTAATGTATGGGTTTATTGGAGAAGATGTCTGTGGTGGTGTAGGTAATGGAATAAATAACCCCTCTACTAGGCTGCTTCAATTGACAGAAATAATTCCAGGGAGGGTATTATTGTTAGATATTATCTTATTTGGTCTTCAGTGTCACTTTATTAATGTGTATGCCCACAGTTGAAGTCAGCTAGGGTGGACATGTTTAAGGTGATTCACAGTATTTGTGTACAGCAAAGCATGTGTTTCTTGGAGGAGATTTTAACTGTGGTAAGTATTTAACAGATAGAGGGGTAAAACAAGGAAGGTTTTTGTGATGCACACTGCTTAAATGATCTATTAATATAAACTGGCCTTGTAGATGTCATGGCATTGTCAGAAGCTCCACAGAAAACCTATTTTCGTGGTACTTTAGTCATGAGGATTGATTTCTGGTTTTTATCAGACTCCTTAGGGGTAGTTAGAGCAACAGCAGTTCCTGTGACTCCTCAGATCATGCTATTATTCAAGTGACAGTGTCTAGTCATGAAATTGTGCATCATGGACCTGGTTACTGGAGACTGAATATGGCCCTCCTTGCTCTTCCCACTGTGGAAACTGGACTGCTTTCCTTTTGGAAGCCAGAAATCTGTTTTTGGCTCTATGATTACCATTGTGACTGGTGGGAAGATACCAAAAAGACATTTAAACACATTTTCAAACTATTGGTTGGTTTAATGGGTTACATAAAAGACTTTAATCAGGTATACAGGGCTAAATTTCAAGAACTTCTTCCATTGGCTGCCAAGGGACTCAATCTGTTCTTCCTGAATTGGATCTGTAAGACACCTTCTTAATACAGTGCAATATGATAGACTAAAATCTTTGGATCAGGAACAGAGGTTTGGGACCAAGGGACTAAAGCATTTATGAATTCAGTTCACCTTTGTGTGCAACAACGCCAGTAGAAATATGTGGACCATCTCAGGGACCCATCGGGCAATTTTGTACATTTCATTCTGACATTTTCAGAAATTGATAGACATATTTCAACTTTGTTTAACCCTTTAGTTCTTCCATCAGACATACATATGACTTGGCTATCAGAGATTTCATTACCACAACTTTCTGAGACTCAAAACACCCTACTGATAGCCCCACTTACTTCCCTGGAGGTGTCTGCTGCCCTGTCTCAGGCTGCTGATGGTAAGGCTCCTGGGAAGGATGGTATTCCTTATGATTTGTGTAGGACAATTTTCAGAATACTGTTACCTGAATTTACAGCAGTTTTACAGGAAATATTGGATTCTGGGGCTTTACCTTATAGTATGACTGAAGAACTGGTTCTTTTATGTATAAAAAGGGATAGGGAACCCTTGACAAATTGGCGTCCCATAACCCTATTAAATTCAGATTTTAAATTATTGACTAAAATATTGCATAATCGATTAGTGCTTTATTCTGACTTCCTCATTCATCCTGCTCAGTCCTGCTCTACTCATGAGAGACAGATAATAGATAGTCTTATTTTATTGAGGAAATTTTTCAAAGGGTGACATCTGGGGAACTCATGGGCCTGATTTTTAGTATGGATCAGGCAAAGCCTTTGACTCAGTACATCACCAATATCTTTGGGATTGTTTAAGCAGTTATGGCATGCATAGAACCTTTGTTGGTTGGGTACAAACCTGTTATGACATGGCGATGGCGACATCTTACTGTAATGGATGGCTAGGATGAACTTGTTGTGTTACACAGGAGTCTGCCAGGGGTGTCCTTTGAGCCCTCTTTGTATATATTTATGTTAGATCCATGATACGAAAGGTGTATGACACTGTGAATATCCGAGGGTTCCTTTCTAGTTCGGATGCTGAGATTAAGTGCATTGCTTATGCAGATGACTTGTGTTTTATAGTTGGCGATAAAGCCTCAGCGCATGTCTTGGAAGGAGTATTAGATGGCTACCTGAGAAACACTGGGGCAACTTTGAATTATTCAAAATGCAATTGTGTACCTCTAGGACATGAAGCTATGGCTGACACACAGATTATTTGTATTAATGTAGTTTCTACTAGCACTGTTTTAGACTTACAATTTGGAGCTGGTGATTTGGATCTACAGAACTGGCCAACTAAATTACAATTAGCTCAGAACAATGTTTCATTGTGGAACAAATGGCGTTTATCCAAATTGAAACGTGTATATATGGTTAAAACCTTTTGTTGCCAATTTTTTATACGTAAGTATGGTTTTTGTCTTACCCTCCAGCTTGAGACCAAGATGAATGGATGTTTTCTTCCTACATCTGGGGTAGCAGGCTTAATCCTATTAGCACTGCCTCTTATTTAGGGATAAAAACATGGGGGTTGAAAATGCTACACCCAATTTTTTTTTCACAATGTTTCTTTACTCTAATGTAGATTTGAGAGTCTGAGGTGGACACCTTGGGTGCTGATTCCTTAGGCCAGATTTTAGCTATCTGGCTTGTTCATGCTGGTATGTCTAGACAGCAATCTTTGCAGCACCTCCTGCCTCTTTCAAGGTTTGTTTTGCAAAGGTTAAGCTTTGGATTTTGGTGAAGGAACATGTTATATCTTATACTAGAAAGTTTTATATAGCTTCATCCTGGATAAATTTTTCCAAGCTGAAGCTCCTTTTGACACTTTGCCGTTACAGGATAAGGTGGCTCTTGGGAATATGTTATTGTCCTCCCGTATTCCGCCTTATATATGGGATGTATTATGGCTTTCCCTTCATGGTAAACTGAATGTTAAGAGAAATTTAAATCATAGACAGTTGACTGATAGGTATTGTCCCGGGACTCTTGAGTTGATACTATCGAGTCTATGGATCACTTATTTTTAGACTGTCTGTTTATACATAGTTTTTGGCAGACATTGAAACGTAGATGGCCTTTTTCACCCTTTTACCCAATGACCTTAGAGATCCTGTGTTCAGGTATTTTGTCCTTCTTGTGGACAAAACATGATAAGGCTACTATGTGGTTATTTTCGGTCTGTTTTAAATTTTACATCTGGTTTGTTTGTTGTCGTTTGACTATACAGCAAATCCGACATACACTGGAAGAATTGTTTTTTCTAGTTGATGCCTCAATTAGGAGACTGAAATGGTTGGAAGGATGTGAAACCCCAGAATCTGTTATGGAATCTAGATGGGGACGATTGATTGGCTCTGAACACCCCTTTCTTTGGGTTTAAATTACATGAGTATAATGTGCATTATGTCTCATTCAAGATATAGTTGGTTGCAGTATCTTAATTAGACCTTTTTTCTATGGTTCAGGTTCATATATTTATCATGTTGGATATCTACCGTACTATTTTCAATACCTATTTTGTGTTTTTATTTTTATGATCTGGTGTGCTGTAACACTGATTTGAATATGTTTTGCTTTATGTGCTACTAAGAATTCCCCTACTCCTTTGATAGAAAGGAGAGGGGTGTCCTATTCAGTATTGTATTTTCTTAAGGTTTCAGCATAACTAAAATATTTCTTGTATTTATGTTTTTTCTGTATTATTTGCTTATTCCTGTTTTGGTTTTACTGTATGATGTACTACTTTCTTTATGTTTCATTCTGCTTTTTGTTAGATGGCTCAGTATGACATAATACTGATTTGTTTATATGTTCTTTGCTGATATGAATAAAAAATCCCTACTCTTTTGGATAAGTGCCATGGGATCTTTAGCATCCACCTGAACTACCACGAAGCCAGGCAGATGGGACCTTGGTTTAATGTCTCATCCGAAGAGCGCACCTCAGAAGTGCAGCACCCCTCTCATGCTGCACTACAGTGTCAGTATTGGGATATTAGCAAGTGCCAGATGTGGGAACTGAACCCACAGCCTTCTGATCTCCTGGTCTCAGGGTGGAGTGTGCTACCCTTCTTATTTTCACTAGCTCAACTAACACAATTAAATAATGCACAAACTAGCGCAATTGAAAATGCACTGTGTGCCACAGCCAAGACTTCAGCCACTGATAAGACAATTCCAGCATTTCTACAAGAAAGCAGTTCTGTCCCTTCAGTTCCAGCAAAACGTTGGGGCAAATACTCAATGACTCCCTTCTCCGATTCTCTCTGCTCCCATTGTCCTTGTTTCTCTCTTCTAGGCTTTCATTGTCCACTCATTCTTTATACTGCTTTTGCCTTCTACCACTATTATGATTCTGGACTCGGGGCACTGCAATCTCTCACCTCTTCCTCTCCTCTATTCCAACTATGTTGGTAATCAGTCATGCATTATGTGGTCCTGCCATCCTTGGATTGTTTGCTTAGGATTTTCCCAACTGGGTCCTGCTGTGGCTATAGTAACCCCAGAAATTGTTCTCTTTGAAACCACATCAGTCCTGCTTGTGCGAAAGTGCTATTGTGGGTTTACAGAAAAAAACAGTATGATAAAAAAAAACTAGGGGTGCATGGATACCTAAAATCTACCAGATATCAGATCCGGATATCTGGTACTCACTAAACTAGATATTATTGGGTCAGATAATCAGTGTGTCCACTTGTAGTGGAAATCTCCTGAAAGAGAATAAAATTAGTGTCTGCTCTTGCCTTGGCGATCAAATGCTCTAAAGATGGCTTAAGAAGATTAGGTATCTCAGGTTTGCAGCTCACTCCGATGCCTGGCTTCCTTCTTGCTCTAGTCTTTATCAATTTCACTGCCGTTTACTTTGTTCATAGGAGACAGATATTCAAACTGAGCCAGGCTGTGGCGCAAGCCTGGGCACAGCTCAACTATGTTGTGCAGGGGAGTGGCCTGGGCGATACTCAACGGAGCTGTGCTATGGCACAGCAGCTTTGGAATATCACACCTGGCCACCCCCACTGTGCATGGTGCAGTGGCACTGCATCAGCCAAGTGGCCAGAGTGGAGCATGGAGATGCGCTAGCTGCAAGTCCCATTGCGCCATGCACAGCACCTGCGATATTCAAAGGGGACATGCAAATGGAGCCATAATTTATGCAAAAGGTGCACAGGGGCCATTGCATCTCATCATGGCCCATTTGCATGCCATTAGCATGCAGGTGCGCCGATCCCCGAGGACTTTTACCTGGCACCCTGCCAGAACAATATCGAGGGGACCCGATACAGCCCGATAGCGAACGATCGTGCAAAAGGAAAACCCCTCCGATATCTCTGGTGGTGCAGTGGACCTCTATGTGCCTGATCACGGGCCTCTGTCCTGATGATTCGCCCCAAGTCCAATATCCCTGGTGTCCAGTGGACTGCACTGAGCCCTATCATGGGCATCAGTAGTAAGAAACCCCAAGTCCAATATCCCTGGTGGTCCAGTGGACCGATTGCTGCCCTACGTGGGCATCTGTACCTCAGCAAATACCCCTAAGACCCTGGTGGTCTAGTGTACCCCCACCCACCTGCCCACTGAGCCCCACCGCCCTGTCCCGGTCAGCCGGCAGGCGGCAGCACCCACCACCTGCCACCCGCCGCCCGCGACTGACAGCTTGGTAGACTGCCGCCCGATGGTTCACAGCAGGCCAATGGGCATGCAACCATACCCGTACTACTCAGTCCAGATATGTGAATTCATTCACATATCTGGACTAATGGTCTGATATGGACTACACACCCGATAACTCATGCTGCTTGAACCAATGGGCATGCAGCCCTACTGAGCTGTGTCAGTCAGCGGGTGGCTGGCGCTGGCCGAGTGGTGCCAGCAACGAGCGGCGAGGCTGAAACAGGCGGTGGGGACTCAGTGAGCTGAGTGAGGGCCTGGACCACCGGAGAATCTTCAAAGCTGAGACCACAGACTCCCGCAGTCAGGCTGCTGATCGTCCTGAACCACCAGGCAATGAACAGAGGTGTACTGATGCCGCCAGCTCGAGGCTCAGTGTGGTCCACTGGACCCTGAGATATTGGACTTGGAAGATTCATGGTTGCCCACGATGGGGCATGGGGAGCACCGCTAGGTGTGGCAGGAACTCGGGTACACCCAGGTGGCAGCTGCTGTGTTGTGCCCTACAGTGCGGCAGCTCACCTGTGGGTGGCCATCACTTGTTCCTTTTTTGTGGCGTAACTTTGTGCAGGCGCAGGTAGTGGTTGTGCATGCATGACTCTGCACATCCCGGGCTGAATATCGGGCTCGCGCAGGTTATGCATGGGCACGCCCCCACCTGTGCCTGCATACATTACTGATGTGCTCCAGTGCATTGGGATTTGTGCAGCGCACTTTTCCCCTTTGAATATCGCGCCGGGGTGCATCAGTGGGTTGTGCATGGCGCAACACTGTTGCGCCATGCGCCAATCCTCTTGAATATCTGGGCCAGAGTCTCAAAAGCAGCCACTATTTGACTTGTAGCAAAGATCAATATCTGATCAGGTCAGATTTTGTCAGAAAACTTGATTACCCGGCTGGTTCGGATATCAGGTCGGATATCCGTGCATACCTGAAAAACACATTGCGGATTGCAGAAGTCGGAAAAAATAAACATGCTTAGACACAGGATACTGCTTTCAGTACTTAATTGAGCTATAACAAAAGCAGAAATAATTTCCTATCATAATCTATGAGGAATCTGGATAGTATCCAAAAATCTACTTGAGCTTTCAGTCATTATGACTTTTCTATCCTCTTGGTTAACGCTGACTGAATGTTCCCATCCATGCAAATATCAAAATAGGCCTAGATCTTCAAACTGCACCCAGAAAGAGGTGCAAGTGTTTACACCATGCAACTGAGATGTAGCAGGAGCACAAAACTGCCATATTCAGAGAGATGCTTGGGAGAGATGTGCAAGCACATCCCAAAGATGAATATAGCAAAAGATGCACCATAGTGCTACCAGACATGTACCTGCGCATCCAGAACTGCGCTGGAGCAACTGGACAGGACTGAAGACAGCAAAGAACAGCCGGGCCTGGGAAACTGGAACAGTGAGGAAGGATGTGCAATGGCACATGAGTGCAGTACAACAGCCACAGTAGGGAGGTAGCAACCCAAGGTCAATAGGGTGGAGGAAGTGCACAATGGACACAGACCCAAACTCCATGAGCACAGTACAAACACCACACAGACACCACCAACCCAGGGGACAAAGGGCACACTGTGCATGGCACAGAGGAGGGCTGGGACTGAGCACCCCAGCACAAAAGCCCCAATGGACAGTACTGTATGGACCGGCCATGCACCATGATGACAGTGCAGAGGAACCAAGCAGAGCAGTCACAGTAGCCACAAGCGCAGGCACAGTTGCCCAGAGGCAGACTGGTACGCAGGCTGGCGGGCAGTATGCCGCACATGTGGCACATGCCCACAGGGACACAGGGCTGCAAACAGCACAGCAGCAGGAGGAACAGGAAAACAGCAGAGGCATGCACAGCACCAGAACAGGGGCTATTTGCAAGTGACAACATGAGCAGCACTGATGGATACCCCAGAAGTGGCCCAGGGTGACAGAGTATGGTACAACAAGGTGGAGATGGTGCATGTCTGTACAAATGGGCAGTGGTACAGAAAGGGCAGTTGGTCAACCATGCACAACAACAGGTGACTGGAACAACTGTAATGTGAGGAACACACACACACACACACGTAGCAAAGAAAATATTTAATAATAATCAACAGGAGAGAGTCAACAAACAACAACCAGAACAACAACAAAAATATGCATATACAACAACTGAAACCTGTACAAACTACTATAAAAATATAAACCATATAAATCCAACTCTGTGGGGAAGAGTGGAAGGTGGAACAGGGAATAAAGGGGAGAACTATTTACAGTGGGGAATGGGGTGTGGTGATGGGAGCAATGGGGCTATTTACAGGGGAATGTCCATGTGGTCTACGTCCCTAGCCATGTGCCACATGTTGCTCCAAGACATGATACAGCTGCCTGACCTCCACGATGAGGAGCCATGTCTCTGCCATTTGTCTCAAGACACCTTCAGCTGGGCCCTTTGCCTCCTGAAGATGACAACGATGAGTCTCTGCAGCTGCACATCCCACCACCCACCAGGACTCCAGGCCACTGTCCACCTCGAGTTCCAGCTTGATGTCATATGATGGGAAAACAGAGAACACGTACTCAGTACCACAGCCTACACAGGCAAAGGCCCCCAATGGGCTGGGCATGCATGCCTGATACTGGCTGGCCCCATGCAGAGGTCTGTCAACACACCATGCACAGCACACACTGGCAACATGCGGGACACAGCCACACAATGAATGGGACGTGGCACAGTGAACAGGCAGGGTAAGTCACCAAGGGACATGTGTCCATGCCTCCCCACAGTGTGGGATCCTGTCCATGTATGCACCACTCATGCATGCCCTGTGGCGACCCCTTATGAGCAATGGTGGGAGCCCAAAGCCAGGACTAGACATGGCAAGTTGGGACCTGCACACAGGTGCCATGGGCAAGAAGGACAACCACATACTGCCGACACAAAAGAGCCACAAAGACCACCACTACATGGACACACACACACAGGAAGCAGGCAATGACCCGCTGTGGACATGCAACAACCCCCATACCCCATGTACACATGTGCAGCACATGTCTCACGCTTACATGCCACACATCCCGGAGCATGTACTAATGCGTGTGCACCAGCTGCCTCGGACTGCTGTTTAGCCCTTGCTTGAGCTTGCTGCCCTCCTCCCAAACTGCAAGGGAAGCACAATGGAGGCACTGTGAGCACTATGTTTGAACATAAACCACCCCACCCCCAAATGGTGACACGATGCAGCATGGTGCAGCATGCTGTGTGCCCGTTTGAGGGCACATCAAATGTGGAGTCACAGTGCCATGGTAATGGCACAGTGGAACACCAGACCACACAAGGAAACCATGGCATGCATGGTAAAAATAACCTGGCCCTGCAACCAGGGCCATGTGGACCATGTGGGCAAGGATACACGCACCTGCTGCACACCCCAAAATCCCCAAGAACATGCACAGAAAGCATACGCACAGCACATACATACCTGGGTGTGGCATTGCCCCCACAAGCCTGCTCCTGCAGCCTTGAAGCCTGTCTGGATCCCTCCGCGCAGGTTCCTATACTGGTTCCTGCACTGCTTCCCAGTCCTGGGCATGCCTGTCCTCCTCTCCAGCAGCCTGGAAACACAGGCCCAGACCTCAGGCCATGACCCTGTAGCTCCTCTGCCCCAAACAACTGCCCTCCAAGGGGCAACAAGTGACACCATGTTGGCCATCTCTGCTTTGCTCCAACTGAGGACCCTGGGCCTTCCCTCCTGCAGCGCATGCCATGTGCTGTCAACAGTGAGCTGTGCAGTGAGTGGCACTGTTGCTTATGCAGTCTGAGCAATGTGGCCAGAGCTGCACCTGTTGCCTAATGGGCTAATGCAGTCTGCGATTACTGCGCACATCACGCGAATAGGTATGCACTATTTACACCCATTGTGCATTACTGCACATGCAATACCGAAGACCTGGCGGGAGAATGGGGTCACAGCACAATGACCCACGAACGTGCATCCACATGTAGATGCCATCTTGGTGAGGGCATTCAATGCCACACTAGCGGCCAACCACATGGCACATACCCGCAAACATGTGCCATGTTGGCCAATGGCGCCAACACATGGGGATGCACAATCCAGGGACATTGTCAGACTGGCAGTCAAACACATTGCACATGTCCCCAGACCTGCGCCACCACGGCACATGCACAGCACAGGGAGATGCACAATCCAGGGACGATGAGAGACTGGCAGCCAAACACATTGCGCATGTCCCAGACACTGCGCCATGCAGGCACATGCACAACACTGGGGGATGTGCAATACATGGCCTGTTACATCAGGCATGCTCTGCCATGCATGCCAACTGTGGTACTGTGCATTATGTATGGGGAAATGCACCATGCGGGGATGCTCATCGCATTTTAGATGCATGGTACAATTTGAGGTATGCCCAGAGCAAACCTGCAATATTCAGCTAGGACATGCAAATCACTTCATTAGCCATTCCAGGTGCAAGTCAACTGTTTAGCATCTCATTGCTGGCTGGTCCAGGGCTCATTTTTATGAGATGGGCCATAAAAGTGCCACCCACAGGTCACTGACAGGAACTGCAGCCTGGAAGGTAGGTTTGTTTACATTCCTCTGCTACAGCCTCTTTTGTACTGCATTATGTGTGACATTGCACAACTCCAGGGCATGCTGACCATGTGCTCATCCTTGCACCATTCCTGTCCACAGGCAACAGGATGTCAGATAGCAAGCATGAAGTGGAGCAGGCTAAACGATGGAAGCCCAACTTCACTGGGGACAAGAAGTGTGCCCTGGTGGAGGCCTATATCCAGAGGGAAGCACTGCTCTCTGAAGCTACCGGAACCTGGTAGGAGGGCACAGGGCTGGGATGAGGTCGCAACATTTATAAACACCCATGGGCACTTCAACCACACTCCACAGAAGTGCATGAAGAAAATGAAAACAGACAGGCAGAGGGCCAGGAGAAGGTTTCCACCATTTGGACATCCCTGGCACGCACTGGTGGTGGCCCCTCCACAGCACCGGTCCTCACACCTCGCGGAGGAGCTGCTTGTACCTATACTCAACTGGGCATCCATCATGGGTGGCCTGGGGTGTTCCAGACTAGGGGCAGCCCATTGCAGCACTGTGAGTATGCATGTGGAACCGATGGGGGTGGTGTGCAGGGCACAGGTGTGCCTGGTACAGCACATAGGGTCTGTACCGTGTCAATGGTGTATCATGCAGGGCTGTTGTGACTGCAGCCAGCCGCACTGTGGGCACACATGCCCCCTGTGTGCTGTTGTGCATGAACAGTGTCATAGAGATGGATGCAGAGTGGTGTGGCCCAGCAACACAACCCAGCAGTGCGCCATGCATGACCTCGGGGACAACATGTCGGTTGTGGTACCATATGGTTGTCCACGGTGTGTCCATGCACCATCCAGCCACAGTGGTCAGGTGTTCCACAGTAGGGCTGCAGTGTCTGTGTCAGGGCTGGGAGGGAAAGGGCACTGGCCTGTCCACAGCCCATGTATCATGGCCCATGCCACACACCGCCATGTGCGGTTACCCCCACAGTGACATTTCACCAGCGAGAACCCTACAGCGACTACAGTGCTTAGCCACAGTGGAGACCCACTGGAGCCTGGCACTGTCTGTCGGGGGTCCTGCACCCCCAATCAGCTCCGACTGGAGTTGAGAATCCTTAGGGTGGGGCCGCAGCCCCGCAGTTAGGGGTTCCCGGGGCAAAGCCCCCAAAGAAAACAAAGATACAAATAGTGAACCAGCAGCCAACTGTAGAATGCGGTCGAACGGTTGGTCTCGCTGACGGGGCATTCAACAAAATTTTTGTCGGACTCCTGTTGTCGATCCATGTGCATCCACCCCTGTGCACATGCATGTCCCTCACCACCAGTGCATTGGTGGTACACAGGCCACAATGATAGTCTCAGGTATGTGTGGCATCACAGGCACACCTGTGCTCCACATGCATACGTCCCCATCTAGCTGGTTACCTGTCATACAGACATGTGTCACTAACCATGTTTCTTTCTGTATTTAAGCTCAGCCATGCCTCAGGGGTGCCTTACCATCTGGGGCCAGCCCCTGGCACTGACAGAGGATGATGTGGTGCCTTCACCCTCCTCTGGTACCATTGCCAGTGCTGGAGGTCTTCACCCAGCTGCTGGGCTTTTGGACATACTGAGGCTGGGTGCTGATGACCTCTTGTCCAGCATTCTCATGCAGGAGGACCTCACTGTGCTTGCACTGGCCACGGAGGAGATGATGATGACTTTGATGATGACAATACCCTCATTGAGGAATACACAGGCAGCTCCAACCCTCTCACTGGTCCGTACACAAACAGGTAGTGACAGGCAGTGCTGGTGGTCCCATGCCCACTTATGCGCTCCCCAGTGTGTCCCCTGCCACCAGACGCTGCAGCAACTGATGGTGGATGGGGACTGGGCACTGCTGTGGGCCTGGGACTGCCAGCATGGTGCTGTAGTGCTGCAACAGCCAATGGGGACACTATCCAGCCCACCCCAGGGCCCACCATGCATGCCCACACCCAGTCCCTCCTAAACAGTGGCCTCCTGTGCAGCTGCCCGGACATGGGACATGGCACAGCAGGCTGGGACCCCGCCTGTTGACGGCCAACCCCATCACACCACCTGCCAACAGTCTTGATGAGCACAACCTGCCTCCTGCAGGAAACTGTTGCGGGCCAGGCAATGCTCAGGGAGGAGCTCCATGGACTGCATGTGCAGGTTGGGCAACTGCTAAAGCATGAGACCATAGAACGTGCTCAGCTGCTTGGCGAATTACGCTAACCGCGGGAGGCCATGACCACAATGCTCAATCGAATTGCAGAGAACATGGCAGTGGGCTTTGCATCCCTGATGTCTTATGGTCACAGTGTATCCTGCCGCACACCACGCAGTAACACAAGCACTCCCAGGGCATGGCGTCAGGTGGCCCCATTTGGGCAGACACCGTCCCCAGCCAGGGCCATCCCGACACCCCTGAATCTAGTCTGTTTTCCTGGATGGACACACCCATGAGAACCCAGTCATGTTATCAGAGTCTACCCCTGCCGGGAAGTGTTGTCATCCCTGTGGCTGGTGACCTGCCTGTGGCTGCCTCCCAGTTAGGGCATGGCCACGCACATGGCTGTAGCAGCTGTACTGGCTCACAGTGAGTTCTGTCAGGTGTGGCTGCCAGGTTCCATACCCTTCCGTTGTGGACCATGCACCAGGCCGGTTGTGGCAAGGGGTCACAGGTGCTGTGCACACGTGCACCCCTGGTGTCCACCTGCCTGTGCTGTCTGTGTGTTGTACGGGCCATGTGTGGGGGCAGTGGAGTTGTACTGTTTGGCATGGGCATGATGATTGCGGCAATGTGCCTGCTATGCTTGTGTGCCAGCACATACCCTCTGATCCATGCCAGTCTCCACAATGCTGTGGTGCCTTTTCCTGTCCTTGGTGGCACTATTGTGGATGCATGTGCATGGTAGCGTAGGCTCTGCAGTGCACTCTGCGGCTGTTGTACAGTGTCTGTCTACCTACATGTGTGTGTGTGTGTGTGTGTGTGTGGCCTCCCAACACCCACATCTTGTCTTAGTGTGTGTATTTAGGTACCTGGTTAGATTAGCTACAGGAATAGCGCCAGTCAAGACAGCGCTAGTCCCTGTAGCGCTAACATGGACAGTGAAATGGGATTTACAGTGCTTGCAGTAAGCTCTCCCAGGTCGCTGTCTGTGGTGCTCAAAAGAGACAAGAGCACCAGAATCCAGGTGGCTGGGCCGAGCTGCTCCTGTGGTATGGAGCGCTAGGGCATAGAGCAGCTTGGCAGCAGCACTGGAGACCAGGGTTCTAATACTTGTCTCCAACCATTTTATAAATATCAGGACTTTGTTTTTATAACAGGATGTGGAAATAGTATTCCACGCCCCACAAATTAACATGCCCATGATCTGCTCCCTCCTAGGCGGGAATCCTTAAATCCAGGGGTGTTGAGGGTGGAGCCCCCAAAAACATAGACTGCATTTTTTGCCGCACTGTTCATGCCGATGTTATTGTGGTCGTCTATGTTCTGACCCAGTGTCATGTATGTGTGTCTGTGTGTGTGGCATTGGTGCCCATTTTGTTCTCTCCTAGGAAACTCACCTGTGGTTTCCAAAGTGCTCCCTCCACAATGGTGTCCCGGTGTCTCCTGGCTTGAGCTGCCAGCCTTGGGTCCCTCCTCTCCATGGGTGGCTGCCCACCCCTTCATGGGGTTCCTCCTCATCTGAACTGTCACCCTCCACCACCTTGACAGGTATTCCACAGTCGATGGCCATGTTGTGTAGCATGCAACAGGCCAGGAATATACCACAGGCTTTTTCAGGGCTGTATTGTAGGGCTCCATCAGACCTGTCTAGGCAACAGAATCACATTTTTAGGATGCCAAACACATGCTCTATTATGCTGCATGAGGTGGTGTGTGCCTCATTATATCTTTCCTCAGCCCCACTGCTGGGCCGCCGTATGGGGTTGAGCAGCCACAGTTGGAGGGGATATGCACTTATCACCTGGGAGGCAGACACAAGTGTTAGTTGCACTCAGGTGTGCACATGACCTGTTATGACCGCCCTCCCTTTGCTTGTCTATGCTGCCACTACCTGTCCACCTGGTTGACATTCCCACCACCCCACATGTGCAGGCCCTGTCCCACCATTGTGGGACCCTGCATATGTGTCCTGCTGCAGCCTGGCCAGCCACGGCTGGTCAACCCCTCCCAGGCCTGTGGGTCTCTTTCCTGCTTGTGGGGCATCATGCCACTGTCCTGTCCAGCCACTGTGTCTGTCATTCACCTGTACAATGGTGGTGCCTGGAGGCATCTGTTGTTCCTCACAGTGCAGCATGTGGCTGCTTGCTGCACCCTGCCATGCCTGCCCTGTGGTCCTCCACATAAGTATTCCTGTATCTGTGTGTACCTGTCCAGCAGGTCTTCTGGTTCAACAGTTCATCATGGCTTTGGGCCATTGCACTGTCCCTGTCACTCTTCCCCATGCACTACCAGCAGCTGTGGGCTGTGCCATGGTATTCATGATAGTCAGGCCTGCACAATTCACCCAGTAGGTGCCCTCTGGCGATGTCCCCACTCTCAAATCTGTGGCACAGGATCAACTGGTGCCAGATAAAGGCATCATGTGTACTCCCAGGGTGCATGGCACGGACATTGATGATGTGCCCTGTGGCACTGCACACCACCTGGCAGTTGATAGAATAGTACCCCTTCCTGTTCATATATGCTGCACCATCTAGACCAGGTGGTGCACGATACTACATGGGTGCAGTCAATGGCCCTATCATGCCTGGCATGTGTGCCACCCTGTGGAATTCCTGCATGTTTTTCTGTACTCTCTACCTGTGTGCTTGGGAATTTGATGAAATCTGAAACATGTGGCAGCAGAGCACTGAGGAACTATGTGAGGAGGTGGGACATAACCAACTGTGTGATACCAATGGTGTCGCCCACTGGTTTCTGAAAGGTGCCCACGGAGAGCAGGCACATTGCTTCTGTCACCTTGGTCTCCACTGACATGGCATGACCCATTCTGGTTGGTGCCTGCAGTTCATCATGGCACAGCTCACAGAGCTGCACAGAATGGCCCTGTTGAGTTTGTACCAGCCCACTATCTCGATGTCACTGTGGTGTTCAAAAGGTGACACAGGCATGGTACCATCTGTGTTGGGCATACCACCTACAGGTCCTTCCATGGCCAAGTTGCTGTTCCACCCGTGTCCTCCACCCCTCATTACCTCTAGTATCAGAAACACTGTCCCATCCATTTTGCTCCAGAAACTTCTGCTGGCTGCCTGTAGGGGGCTTGCAGTTATGCCACTTCCTTTATGCCTAACTTTGTGTGGTGCATCTTGGGAGATACGCCACAGATGAGCCGCCCATTTGGACCAAGAGCATAGGGATCACGCGGAACATTCAGGCGTCCCTCAGATGCACTGCATACATTATCTTTGTGCTGCAGCACATCCGGAATTGCACAGTGCATCCTTTCCTTTGAATATGGCCAAGGTGCATTTCTGGGGATGTGTCAGTGCAACCAGTCGCACCTGGCGCAACTCCTTTGACTATCTAGCCATAAAGTGCACAGGCAGTCATACACTAAAAGGAAAGATGCATGATACAGAGACCAAATGGGTAGCCTAAAACATAGAAACTAATTATATATACTCCAGTTATGTTATTTATCTTTGTTACATTCATAGTTCTTGTTCATTCAGCTGCAAGGGAGGTAGGCTGGGTTTCCATGACACTGCAATCTGTGTGCTGCTGCTGGCACTGAAGGGCTATGGTATGGTGTTATATAAATGTATATGGCAGATTCATATCATATAAGTGCAATGTATATTGCACAAACAGTTGATTAAAGTGGCGGATAAGCACAGGAGGAAGCATGGCAGCTTTGGGGATAGAGGAGGTGCTCAGTTAGCCTGTGTGTCATATCTGCTAGTTTGTTAATGTAACTTTTATATCTTTTTCTATGCAGCATTCTTATCCAGCATGTCCTTGACTCGAGTTCTGCTGTTCTAATGTTCCTGTTGACAGCTGCAGTCCCGCTGTTTATGGTACAGTGCAACCACAAATAGGCAGTGCTGACTCCCTAAACCCACCTGCTAAATAGCAAAAACTCTTGTTCCAGCCCCTGCCACACATAACCAAGAGACACTGCAGCAGGGGGCACCTCATACACACTGGTTACAAAAGCACTTTGGACTTACCATACTTGTACCAACAATTATTAACTGTTTAAAAGCAAAGTAGGCTCAAAATGAAGGTTCACTGCATCCAGAACCAGATTATGGAGTGGAAAATCCCAATCCACAGCAGGGACAGCAATGGGGAGGGGGTGCCACTAGACACCAGGAAATAGTGGCTCACTGCAGCCTGCAGCATGAGTTCCAGCTGCGCAGCATAAGTCAAGAAAGTCCCACTGTTCTCATACAGAGAATGCAGGTGAAGGGCTCCTCTCACTAAGCTGGGCACCCTGGACTTTCGTACCCAGAAAGGTATTTCTGACCATTATTTTAAAATAGAAACATCAGAATCTAGCTAAACAGGCCTGTTTAGCTAGGTTCTAGTGTTTGTTTTAAAATGCCAGCCTTTATGTATTTTGCACCAGTTCAGGTTCAACCTAGAGCAACAAAAGTAGGAAATGTGGCATTAGGGTTTCCAACCCTAACTCCCCACCTCCCAAGCCATTGTCAGGTAAGACAAATAACATACAACTGTTTCTAGAAGACAAAAATGCAGTAGCTGATGTGCTACCTTTGTGGAGTTGTATCTGCAGCATGCACATTACAAGACATACACACTCACTTGTCACTGAAAATACAAATCCATGATACCAAATCATAACACTGCTTCTATATGCAGAAGCACAGGCCCCTGCTGTTACAGATACAAATACACGTTACCCAAATTACAAGAGTTCCTTTGTCTGCAGAAGTGCACACCTCTATGGGGCAGCACTTCTGTAGCCTCAGGACTCATGCACATTGTAAAACATACACATACTTGACGGGCCTATCTTCTACAACCACAGCTGTAAGACATACACACCAGTCTCTGGCTGCAGAATCACAGGTGCCACAAAATCGATGATACCAAAATTGCAATACTGCTTCTGTCTGCAGAAGTGCAGGCCTTAAGGGGCTTGCACCTTTTCAACCACAGGTGTTAGACATGCACACTGACTTCTGGCTTCAGAAGGGCAGGCCCTGTGGGGACTGCAGTTATTCAGACAGATGTACTTTCACAATGTGGGTATAATGGTTTCAGTGGTGGATTCAAAAACTGTTCAAGGGTAGTAGTTTTTCAGTTATGTATATGCATATAGAAAAGCATGCACTAATGGAGCATGCTATCTAGCTTGATACTTCATACAGTGTGCATGAGTACACTGGTATCACCTATGTTGCAGTGCAGTAACTTGCAGTAAATACCATGTCACAAAATACTGCAGTAAAAATACTTAAATGTCACTGAATTACACTGTTCCAGCAGCATACTGCAGCATTTTTGTGATATACTGCAGCATTTCTGCATTGCATTCTGGCTGGCACCACTGAACCTCTGGCTGCAGAGGCACAGGCCCCAAGGCCTTCTGTCAACAGAGGTTGACCCATGAGACCTGCGCTTCAGCCACCTACTCATGCACACAGTACAGTATACACACTCGTAGGTGGTTAGCATACACAGGCCCCTACTGAGCCTGTGCTTATAAAGCCATGGATACAATGTATGAAAGTAGCACATCAGTGCTACTTCATTTGTATCAGGAAACAGCTGTATGTTGTTTTCTTACCTGATGATGACAGTCTGTAGTTTGTTGTATGGTGTTGTACTTTTACTGCTTTGGGGGGTCGGAGTTAGGATTGGAAAACCCTAATGCCACATTTCCCTACTTTTGTTTCTTTAAGTTGTTCCCCTAACTGGCACATTAACTCAGTTTCTTGCAATGAATTTCCTTTGTTTTTAGATAATACAATCACATCCTCATTCATGCAGGTCCCTTTTGGACTTACGTGAACAGACCCATCTGGCTGCTGAAGGCAGGCTCCAAAGAGCCCTGTGCTTCCATGTGGCTAGAGATGAAGATGTGCAGGGCCCTTGAGCCGTCACGCCAAATGAGGTTGTCTCACAAACACAGAGAAAGGTGTGCACTAGGATGATGGTGCTCCAGTTAAACAGTCCAGAAATAAACTTAGAAGAACAGGCACAACATCGTCTTTTTCTAGTAAGGACTCCACGGCTTGAATATGTACATAATCACTTTATTATAGTCAAAATAATAAACCACAGCATACAGAAGTGCGTGGGTGCTTGGCGTGTTTTGGATTTGGTAACCCGTTATCAAAAGCAACTACACAATTCCAACTGCTACCAGAAGTACCCAAATACTCCATGACATCATAAAAACATTTCAAATTCATTGGGCCAGTACTAAGTGATCAGAACCAGTTGGCTCATTAAAATCATCCACATTCATTAAACCTTTTAATAAAAAACACCCAAGCTTTCTTTTACAAAACATGATAGAACACATTATAAATAGTTAAAAGCATTATTTGTTTTCATGCTGATATGAGGGAAGGGGCAGGGGTGGGAGGAAAGTAAAAGGTATTAGAAATTTCAGTGCATAAAACCATTATACTTTAAAGATACAGCAATCCACACACACGAAAGGCAGCTCCTCAAGTCCAGGCAGAACTGCAACACTGAGGAATCTTTTGCTGTGGAACAGAAAGTGCTGACAGGAGACTACAGGACAGAGGCTATAGTAAACAAAGCCTTGTTTCTCCCAGAGCTTTGTAGCAATGAAAGAAAAGAAAAGCTTCCATGAAGAAAAAACTGAGGACACAGGTAGACAAATTTCACTCATTACTACATACCCTCTCATGCTAGGCAAGCGAGTGATATTATTAATAAACACTGGGGAGTTTTTGTGAGTGAACCTCCACTCAGAGAGCTAGCAGCCACTAAACCCTGCATGTCATACAGAAAGGCACCAACACTACAAGATAAATTAGTCCACAGTCACTTTGTTGACAAAAAGTGCCAATGTGGTTGCAGCATAAAAAGGCTGCATACATTGTAAAACTGTATGTACAAACCGGCCCGGTGGCACTGAGGGGCTGAGGTGCTGGGCAGCCTTACCTCACACCATGTCAATGACCCATGTTCAGGAGTGAACATGGGTCCATGAGGTCAGCAGGAGTGGAGAAGGATGCAGTGTCTCCAGACAGCTCTCCTTCTCTGGGGTGGGGAGTCCTCCAGTTGTCGGTGTTTGCCTGGCCCCTAGCAGTAGATGGGGGCTGGCACACTGTCACTGAAATTACATGGGAGGCAGAGAAGCAGCTGTCGAACATGATGTGGCAGACACGCACGCACTACCTCCAACGGCATTGCATGATCCACTGCCTGTGGAGTAATCAGTGGAAAGGATGGCACCCTGATCACAATGGCCGTCTGCACAATCACCGGCACT
This sequence comes from Neoceratodus forsteri, assembly GCA_016271365.2. Taxonomy (NCBI): domain Eukaryota; kingdom Metazoa; phylum Chordata; order Ceratodontiformes; family Ceratodontidae; genus Neoceratodus; species Neoceratodus forsteri. The sequence continues at coordinate 1,136,271,521 of CM057453.1, read as the reverse complement.
AATGCTTTGCCCAGACTGGATTCATACAGGGTGGGAGTTGCGCTTCCTACCACCCTACTGTGGGGCACACCACAGGAATTTAAGGGCAAAGTCTGAAGTCGTTAGAAACTATGTACTGTGAAATGTGTGAACACTTGTAGTTATAAAGCTTTTATGTAGGCAAAACTACCCACCCTTTCAAACAGAGGTTGGGGAACATCACAGAGCAATAGATAGATGAGACCCCTTATATGCAACAGCGACCCACGTAGCAGACTCCCCAAGGTACTACGCATGTCTTCATGTTTACAATTACAGATAAAGTCAGTTGTAACCCCAGAGGAGGTGCTTTAACAATCTCCTCCTAAAGAGAGATACTTTGGGGATTTTAACATTAAAGGCCATTAGACACCTTGGTCTAAATACAGAGTGATTTAAAACCTTATCTGGAAGATAGATAAATCTGGTAGACTGCTTTTTGCTACATGTTTGGTTATCCGAGTTATAAAGGTACTTTATAGAGATTGCTATACATTTAAAAGTATAATAATTTTATGCACTGGAAGTTCTAATACCTTTTACTTTACCTCCCTTTCCTATATCAGCATGAAAAGAAATAATGCTTTTAACTGTTTATAATGTGTTCTGTCATGTTTTATAAAAGAAAGCTTGGGTGTTTTTACTAAAAGGTTTAATCTGGCACTTGGGTTAATATCCCAGTACTGACACTGTAGTGCAGCGAGAGAGGGTGCTGCACTTCTGAGGTGCCGTCTTTCAGAAGAAACGTTAAACCAAGGTCCCATCTGCCTGGATTGGTGGTAGTTCAGGTGGATGTTAAAGATCCATGGCACTTATCGAAAAGAGTAGGGGATTTCCCCGTGTCCTGGCCAAATTTCCTCATTCACAAAAAATACCACCAACAGCTTAATCTGATTCATGGTCAGTTGGCATTCATCTGTATCCTCTCCCGGTCGTGGCTCTGAAAATAGGCAGGATTTGCTTAGTGCACTTACCCGTCAACAAAACGAAATAAAATAAAATAAATAATGAATGTGAATGATTTGTAATGAGCCAACTGGTTCTGATTACTTAGTGCAGGACCAATGAATTTGAAATGTTTTTATGATGTAATGGAGTATTTGGGTACTTATGGTGGCAATTGAACTGTGTAGTTGCTTTTGATAAAGGTTACCAAATCCAAAATGTGTCAAGCACACACGCACGTCTGTATGCTGTGGTTTATTATTTTTACTATAATAAATAGATTTTGTACATATTCAAGCCATGGAGACCTTACTAGAAAAAATGATGCTGTGCCTGTTTTTCTAAGTTTATTTGAGGAGTCTGTCTGGCTGTGGAAGTGCAGGACCCTTCAAGCCCTGTGTTTTCATACATCTACAGATGCAGATGCACAAGGCCCTTAGGCCCTGCACCAAGTGTGAAGCCCATCAGGCAGTGGAAGCACAGGGCCCTCTGGGCCCTACACTTCTGTAGCGGCTGCAGATACAGATGTGTAGTGCCATCAGAGCCCTGCACCGGTGAGGAGTCCATCTAGCTGCAAAACGCAGGGCCCCTCTGGGATCTGTGCTTCCTTGTGGCTACAACATGTAGATGGGCAGGACTCTTCATGCCCCTGTGCCAACTGAGGGGTGAAAGCTGTGGAGAGATTCAAGAATGCATGGAATAGTCATAAGAGAACCTTAGTTGTTAGGAAAGGGAGGGAGGGCATGCCGGAGATCAAGCAGGTATACAATATTACAGAAGGTAGAGAAAATGGGCAGACTGGGTGCACCAAATGGTCCTTATCTGCCATCACATTCTATGTTTCTATGAGTCCATCTGGCTGTGGCACTGCTTCTGTGCAGCTATAGATACAGATGCACAGTGTCCAGACGGTTCTGGCACAAATATGTGGAGTTTGGGCCTGCACCTCCATGTGTCACAGATACAGACACGTAGGGGTCCCCTGACCCCTGTGCAAGTGTGAGAAGTCCATCTAACTGTGGAAGCACAGGGTCTAGAAATCCCTGCACATCCATGTGGCTACAGATACAAATGTGCAGGGCCTTTCCTTCATAACTTTGTTGTTTTATGGGAGGACTTTGATACAGAAGATCAAGAAATCTAATGAAAGAAAGATCTCACCTCACAAAGAAGAAATTCTTCTTTTGTGAGCTTCTTTTGATATGAAAGATTACTTAAACAAGAATTATCATAAAAGAAGGTCACAAAGAAGATCACAAAATGAGAAATTTCTTCTTGTGTGAGATTCAGCTCTTCTTTCATGAGCCTTTTCTAAGCCTTCCACCTAGGATTTTTGAGGCTGCCCCAAAAACATATTTCAGTGTCATTTTAAAAACAAACACCAGAATCAAGCTGAACAGGTCCCATTTAACTAGATTCACATGTTTTTTTTTCTCAGGGCACTATTTTTATGGGTTTTCAATTTTTATTTAAATGAAAAACAAGATGACAGCCTACGAAAGAAGAATTTTCTCACCAAAAGGATTCTTCTTTCATGAGCTAGAAAGTCTTCTTCGCATCAGACAGATAAATGAAAGACCCTACTGGGCATGCTCAGAATCAAAATTTCAAATCATTATAACTCAGTAGAGATGGACAAAGTTGGCAAACTTTGCTCCACAATTAATCAATTCACTGAGCACAGAATGGCAAGTTCCACCATAAAGTGCAAAATTCTGCCCAAAAGTGCAGAATTTTACCCCTAATGGTGGAAATTTGCTGTTCATGGGTAAATTCCACTGTTTGTTGGTGAAATTTCACAATTTGCAGGAGAATTCCACACTTCCATGGTGAACTTTGTGGTTTCAGACAAAGTGGAAGTTTCTGAGGACGGGAAATCTCCACAAAGCTTTGCAGAGGTGAACTTCAGCCTCTTCGTGGCAACTTTGTCCACAAATTAAAAACTTTGGCCCATCTCTATAACCTAGAAAACCGATTAATATTTTCTCACCAAACCAAAAGGCCTCTTTCTAGGGCAAGTTCCTTCTACCCTGAAATGTCAGAACAAAATTCCAAACTGTCTGGGATGTAGGTGACAGCAAAAAATAAAATAAAAATTGGACAAAGCCCATGATTTTCCACTTTTTGTACTATCTAGATCCCAGAATCTGGACATCAGACCACCATGCAACTTGCCAGATCAAGAGATCTTGCCCTCCCAGACCAAGCATGCAGAATGTCAGAATTCCACTGAACGGGCAAAGCTATTAAGGTGAAAAGTTAGGGTTAACATTAAACACTCTGCTCAACCCTAACTATAGGGGCACTACCACTTCCTTATAATATAGATATATATTTATCTCAAAGAACAGCAAAAGTCACAGCACTCACCCTCTGTGGCTATGGACTGGCAAAATAAAGCTCAGATTCTCAAAATACTGAAGAAAGCATTATTCAAAGTACATATGATAAAACTAGTCAAACTTGTCCAAAGCTGTGCAAAATATAACAGGTGCTAAAAGTCAGTGGTGCGAGCTCAATGTTTTGCATCTGTGCTTGAGTGCTTTTCAGAGGAAACATCCTCATATCCAGAAGGCACACCTTATATACCTATGCTGATATCGCTGATCAATCCGATCAAAATTAAAGCCATAAAGCCCAAACCAATTTTGACAAATGCCAGAAGTTTACGAAATAAAGAAAATTTACTCACCTTAGTAATGTTGTTTCTTCTAATGGAGTCTTGCTATATTATGACAATTGCAGTATGACCGCAGGTTAGAACTGCTCTGGAGGTGAAATAGTTAACTTTCCATGCAGGCATGGAACTTAGACGTGAGCTCAGTTGAAAACTCTGTCTGTTGTGCTTCAAACGCAAACTGTCAGATCTTTATGAGCTAAAACTCACTAAGGTTCTGTGGGAAGCTGTAAACCTACACTAGCCAACTGGCTACTAACATAAACACTCATTTTGGCCTAAAACAAAGACTCAAGTCAGGAGACCCAAAATGCAAAAACACAATACCAATTTACCCAAAAGGTAGGTGAAAACAACAAGATGGGCATCAAAAAAAGTGCCATCCTGTACTGCCCACCCACATCCCCAAAACAGAGGTTCTGAGAGGGGCAGGCAGAGGGAGGTCATAATATAGCAAGACTCCATTAGAATTAACAACATTACTAAGGTGAGTAATTTTTCTTCAAACAACATGAAGTCTTGCTATATTATGACAATTGCAGACTACACAGCAGTACCCCATGGAGGAGGGACAGAACCTACCTAGGAAATAGGCTCTGAAGCACGGCTGTGCCAGCAGCATCACTCCTAGCCTGGATGTCCAGGGTAATGCTTGGTAAAAGTGTGAACTGTTTTCCAGGTAGCTGCTTGACATATTTCTAGAATAGGAATGTCTCTGGCAGCAGCCAGAGAAGCAGTTTACCTCTGGTAGAGTGAGCCCTCAGGCCTGAGGGGAACTTTACCCAGCTTCTCATAGCAGAATTGGATACAAGAGACAATCCACCTGGTAATGGATCTTTTAGTGGCTGGCTTCCCTTTACCAACTCGCCATAGGTGAGGAACAGTTGAAAGGAGTCAAACCTATGACCCTTGGTACACTCTATGTAGTAACTAAGGGCTGTCTTCACATCTAGGCCATGCAGCATCCTCTCCCCAGAGGAGGAGTGGTCAGTGAAGTACACTGGAAGTGAAATAGATTGATTAAGGTGGAAATCTGAAACCACCTTAGGCAGGAACTTTCTGTTAGTCCGAAGGACCACCTTATCTCTGTGAAAGAGATAAACTCCTGCTCCACTGACAACGCTTGTAATTCCTTATCGTCTGGCAGAGTGATGGCTACCAAAACACAGTTTTCCAAGTCAAGTACTTGAGCTCAGCTGAAGACAAGGGCTCAAAGGGGGTTGCATAAGCTGAGCAATGCAAACATTAAGATCCCAGGCAGGGCAGGATCCTGAATGGAGGTTGGTGTGAAACAACCCCTTAAAAACTTGGAAAATACAGGATGAGCTGAAAGGAGAGAGGATTTACCTGCTGAAATAAAAGCAGACACAGCTGCCAAGTGCACCTTCAGGGCAGCTGGTCTCAGCCCCAAAGAATTCAGGTGGACCACATAATCCAGGACTGTGGGTAGATCAGCAGAGACTGGGAAATATGCTTTTCCGAGCACCATATGGAAAACCTTTTCCATTTGGAATTGTAAGTAGCCCTGGTGGAAGGCTTCCTTACGGCCTTCAATATATCCATTACACCTTGGGAAAGGTGTAAATCAGCAAACTCTAACTCTTCAAGAACCAAGCCTTGAGATTGAGAGATTTGAGATTCAGGTACCAGACCCTTCCCTAGGCACAGGTTAACAGATTGTGATTCCTGGGAAGGGACAGGGAGGATGGACTGCTAAGGACAGCAGGAGTGGATACCAGGGCTGTCTGGCCCAATCCGGAGCTATCAGAATGACTTTGCATGATTGGATCTGATTTTGTCTAGTATTTTGAACAGGAGAGGAAAGGGAGGAAGGCATAAGAGACTTCCCTCCCAACTGAGACTAAGGCATCCAGTGGGGTGAGCCCAACACTGGGGCCTGCAGCAAAAGAGGAAGTTGGTGATTGTCTGGGGCTGCAAAAGATCTATCTGCGGGGTGCCCCATCTGGTAAATACTACTCCCAAGACCAGGGATCCAGTGACCATTTGTGGTGGCCCTGGGAAATCCTGCTGAGAGCATCTGCCAGGACATTGTCCTTGCCTGGGAGGTGAACTGCCATAAGGGAGGTGTTCAGGAGTAAGCCAGAGACCACAACTTCACGCCTAATGCACAAGGCCATAGACCAGTGTCCCTTGCTTGTTGATGTACCACATTGTGAGTGGTGTTGTCTGTTCTGACCTGAATACTCTTGTTCTGAACAGATTTGGAAAAAACTTGAAGTGCTAGAAAAATTGCTCTGAGCTCCAACAGGTTGATGTGGAGCAGAGATTCCTGAGGAGATCACAGACCCTGGATGGTGAGGTCGCCCATGTGAGCTCCCCAGCTCAAGAGGACGCATCTGTAGTAAGGATTAGAGAATGAGACTGAGTGACAAAAGGACCCCATGTCTCAGGTTGCTCTGATCCTGCCACCACTATGAGGCTTGGATCAGGGTTCGAGTTACTGGGATCAGCTTGGTAAGAGGATCCTTTCTTTGAGACCAAAAAGCTCTCAAATGGAACTGGATGTCCCTCATCTGAAATCTTGCTCCTTGCACAACTGCTGTGGAAGCAGCCATGTGTCCTAGGAGCTGCAGAAAATGCCTTGCTGGCCGGGAGACCTGCAGGGTAAATGAGGAGGCCAGGAGACTAGGGTCTTTGCCCTGTCTGGGGAGAAGGCCCTGGCTTCCTGTGTTCAGTTCTGCGCCTATGAAGGTGAAGCTGGACCAGCTCTAGAACTGACTTTGAGAGATTCAGAAGGAAACCTAGAGAGGAAGCAGTTGCTGCATTATCTGAAGGTGTAAATTGACCTGGTCTGGGGACTGGCCTACTAAGAGCCAATCGTCCAGGTAAGGAAAGATGGCAATCTTTTGCCTTCTTAGGTGAGCAACTGCTACAGCCAGGCATTTGGTGAATACTCTTGGGGCAGAAGTGAGGCCGAGGGCATTGCTCTGAACTGGTAGTGGCCTGAGGGCAGCTTGAACCTGAGGTACTTTCAATGGGAGCTTCTGATGGGAATATGGAAGTAGGCATCCTTGAGGTCCAGGGAAGCCAACCAGTCCCTGGCCTTAGAGAGGTAGGATAATTCCCAGAGTCACCATTTTGAACTTTGGCTTTAAAAGGTGCTTGTTTAAATATCTGAGATCCAGGATGGGCTTGGTTCTCTTGTCTTTTTGGGGTAAGGAAGTACCTGGGTACAAACCTTTGCCCTGGTGTGGGGAGAACCCTTTCCACAGCTCTGAGAGCCAGGAGGGTGAGACCTCTGCCTCTAGGGTGAGTGCCTCTGATGGAGTTGCAGGTGGAAAGATCTGGTTCTCAGCTTTGGAAATTTTTGAAGCTGAGAACAGTCCTGCTTACTACTTCCAGGACCCACTTGTCTGATGTTAAAGACTTCCAGTCCTGGATAAAGTAAGCCAGCCTGCCTAGTGAGAGAATCAGCCCTGGCAATCCCATCAGGTGTCTCTGCTTGGCAGGGGCTTTGGGCTGAGGCGGAAGCAGACCTGCTTGTACCTGTCTGCCTCTCCTCTAAAGAACCCCTCTGAGCATAGGCGGAGGAGGAAGCTTGGGCTTGGTAAAAGGCCTATGAAAGGCCTGCCCCTGCCTCTAGGAAGCTGCTTTTGAGGAGTGGCCTGCCTTTTCTTGGCCTGTGCACTCCTATAGGTGGTCCTATATTCATCCATTTTCTTCATGCAATTCTCTGTTTGCTCCCAAATAGAGAATTTCCCATAACAGGAAAATCCATGGCCTTAGACTGGGTATCCTGAGACAGGGTAGTACATCTGAGCCAAGCCATCCTGCGAAGTGCCACAGATGTAGCCATGACTCTTGAAACATCATTAGAGTCCACTGCAGCATGAAATTGCACCTTGGATGCCTCAATACCATCCATAGCCACCTGTTCCAGCTCCCTGGCAAGCTGGTCAGGGACTTGTTTCGCTAGGGGCCAGCACAGTATCCCCTCTGGATTTCTGGTACCTAGCAGCATAAGCCATATAATTTGCCTGTCTGAGTCCCAAAGATGCTGCCATGTACTGTTTCTTTCCTAGCATCAATCTTCCTGGAGTCCTTCTCAGGGGGTGTGAAGCTAGGGAATATTAGCCTTGTCACAGGCTGCAGCCTGCACTACCACCACATGGCTGCATTGTTGAGTGAGGAAATCAGTGTAGGAGCCTGATAAGGTATACCTCTTGTCCATCTTTTTATCCACAGGAGGTATAGTGTGAGGAGTTTTAAAACTTTTACTGTCTGTTTCAAAAGATTTATGCAAAGGAATAGACAGTCTCCTAGACTCTGGAATATCCATCATTTCTACATAGTCTGGCTCCTCTGGGTCATCAACAGCTTCCTCAACAGGGGCTGGAGAGTTTCAACAACTTTTTATAAAACATGAAATGAGAAGGGACTCAGAAAGCCTTGGAGGAGAAACCCTAGGGGTCTATCTGTAGAGATGTCCGGATCAATGGGCACATCCAGATCTTCAAAATCATATTCACTCTCCTCCTATTCCTCTTCCTCCTCCCCAGTTCATAAAAATCCTCAAAATCATAATCTTGAACCCGGTGGAACCGACCGAAGCAACTTACCTGAAGGTGTCGATTCAGTCGAACTGGAGAGAGAGACTGGACAATTTGAATTGCTTTAGCTATTTCCTCAGCAGTTGGGGAGAGAACTTTTGGCTCTACACTAGCCGACTTTCTAGTCCTTTTGCTGGAACCGGCTCCTCAGAACTGGCTCTTCGTTTGCCGAGGAAGTATCGCCTGGTCAGAGGGCACTCCCTCCGGTTCGGTTGGCACTGAACGGCTGGCCATCCAGGTCAGCCGGACTTTTGGCCTCCCTTTCCTGGAGCCTACCAACTCTCTCTTATCTATGGTGGCAGCAGGGAAATTGTGACAAATCTGGCAGTCTGAATTGAGGTGGTCAAACCCCAGACAATAGACACATGTGGTGTGTGGGTCAGCCTTAGCAAAAGCTTCCCCACAAACACTACAGTGTTGAAACCCAGTGGGTCCGGTTTTTCTTTTGGGTTTCTCAGACATAATGCCAGCCTAACCAACTTGCCCGTTTATGGCAATCCACCAAGCAAGACACCCTTATCGGTTCCCAACCGTGTCACTGGTCGTGGAAAAACGAATGAAATCTTTTTTTAGAACCGAAGAACCGAACGCGACTCTAAAAAGGACTAGTAGATTTTAAATACACCTGATCAGTCAAACCAACCCATAAAGAATTACAAGTTCCACACAGAAAAAGAAATGTAAAACCTATCTATTCCTTACATTACCACAGACAGAGCTTGAACCGACCGGTTGTGGTTTAATTTTGGCTATAAAACCAAAAAATAATACTTTTAAACCGACAAATAGAACGAGCAGAAGGAGAAATCTCCGGGCGACTGTTCAGTGAGGCGGGGTAAAGAATCTGACAGTTTGTGTTTGAAGCACAACAGACAGAGTTTTCAACCTGAACCGCGCTCTAAGTGCCATGCCTGCATGGAAGAGTTAACTATTTCACCTCTGGAGCAGTTCTAACCTGCGGTCATACTACAAGTGTTATAATATAGCAAGACTTCATGTTGTTTGAAAAGACGAATTAGAATATAATATGATAAGGAGGACATAGTAATATGTGCAGTAACGAAACCTGGTTTGCTGAAGAAGATTGGGACACAGGAATTAAAGGATATAATAGTTTTCATAGGGATAGAATGGGAACAGGGAGGTAGGTATTATATTGTATATTACAGATAATATAGAGGCAAGGAGATATAACACCTGTGATAGATGCAATACATAATTGTGAGTTGATGTGGGTTAAATTACATCTTCCAACACAGCACCTAACAGTGTGTTTGTGTTACCGTCCTCTAATTACAATTGGTAGATAATACTGTGATTATGGATATTTTAGAACAAGTAGATATCGAAGGAGACTATATGATATTAGGTGATGTTAATGTCCCTAAAATTAATTGGGAAAATTGGTCAGAATTACAGTAGTAGAAAATAAATTTATAGATATGGTAATACAAAAGGACTTGATCAGATGATTATGGAGGAACTAGAGGTGAAAACATATTGGATTTGTTTTGTGTAATTCTGAGGAAAAAATAACAAAATGTTAGGGTAGACCCCCATTATCAGACAGTGACTACAATAAGGTCATAGTAGAGGTTAGTATAAAACAACCAATGTAAAGGGAGAACGAATATAAAGTGCTATAATAGAGCTGACTTTTCACAAATGAGAAATTATTTAAATGAATGGAGATGGGAAGAAGAACTAAAGATCTGGGAATGAAAGCAATGTGGATGAAAATTAAAACATGAGTAGATCACTGTGTTAGAGAATGGGTACCAGAATTACCAAAATACAATACAAAGGTACAGTTCCAGCATGGTGGGGAAAAATTAAACAGCAATAAGGAAAAAGAAGAATTCTATAATAAGTATAAACAAAATCCTACAACTCATAGTTGACAGAAATATAAAAAGCAGCCAATAAAACCAAACATATAATTAGAGTATCAAAAGCCAAGGCAGAAAATGGTTGCTTCAGTAAAAGATAACAAAAGAGCTTCTTTAATTATGTGGGGTCCATGAGGGCAATTAAAAGATATTGGTCTCTTGGAAGTGAATGGTAAAATAATTAAAATGAACAAGAAAGACAATAGTAAATGAATTGAATAATTACTTTCTAACGACTTTCAGCCAAAAGAAATAATCAAAGATAATCATTTAGATGGGAACAGATTTAAAAAGATAAAAATATAATATTCACAAAACAGGACATCTTGGAGAAGCTAAAGAAAATTAAACCTTATAAACCTATGGGACCTGATGGATTGAGTCCAAAATTACTGAAGGAATTGGCAGCCAATTATGTGGGCCAATTACAGAATTGTTTAATGCATCAATCAAAGAAGGAAAAGCTCTTGATGAGTGGAAGAAAGCTAATGTGACACCAATATATAAGAAGGAGATAGAAAACAAGTCAGCAACTATAGATCTATAAGTCTGACTTCAGTCTTGGGGAAAATTATGGAGGATAATACATGATCTAATCATAGAACATGTAAAACTAAAAGGACTACTTGACATAACACAGCATGGATTTGTAAGAGGAGATCGTGTCTTACAAATCAGTTGTGTTTCTTTGAACCAGTCAGTGCTGCCCTTGATCAAGGCCTCTGGTGGCTATTATATTTTTAGACTATACAAAGGCATTTGATTCTGTTTCACATAGAGACTTACTGGAGCAGTTAAATAATATTCATTTGCACCACTGTATCGTGAGTTGGATATGCAGTTGGCTACAGAATAGACAACAAAGAGTCAAGGACGAGGCTATTATTCTGAGTGGGGAGATGTTCACAGTGGGTCCGCAGGGAGGTGATGGGTGACCTTGTTAAACCTATTTATTGCTAATATGAAAACTTGAGAGACAGCTTGGATAGGAAATATGCTGATGATAGTAAACTTGGGGCTGTGACAAGTAATAGGGCTGCTACAGAAATGCTGCAGGAGGAATTGACAAATACAGAGAATTGGGAAATGCAAAATGAATTAGCCTTTAATATAGAAAGTGTAAGGTAATGCATTTGGGACATCGAAACCAACTGTTTGCATATAAATTGGGGGTGGCGTATTGCAGGTGACTGATAGTGAGAAAGACTTGGAGTGATGATAACAAATACATTTACTTTTGATGTACATGCGGCAATTGTTAAAAATGTAATAAACTCATGGCATGTATATTTAGATGCATAAAGAGTAGAAATGAAGCAGTTATACTCGCTGTATTCATCATTGGTGAGAACACAGCTGGACTATTGCTCTCCTTTTGTGCCCCACAAAGTAAGAGTCATGTACAATTAATGGAAAGAGTACAGAGAAGGGTAACAAAGAGAATAGTAAATATGAAAATAAGGATTATGATAATAGATTAATGCAGCTGAACTTATACTCTTTACAATATAGAAGGTTACGAGGAGATTTGTGTTTGGTATATAGTGCAACAAGGAATGAAGAACTGTTTGAAACTATTACCTTGGCTAAACATAATAATATTAAGAATACAAGATCACACTCATTAACATCAGTAGGGGCCGTTAGTAAAACTAATAAGAGACAGAAATGGTTTAGTCAGAGGGTTATTACTAGTTGGAATGCCTTGCCAGAAAATATAGTTAGAAGTAGAACAATGCATGTGTTTAAAACATCATTAGATAGGTACATGGCTATAAAGAAGTATCAGGGGATCCACTGATAAGTGGTGGGTCATATATGGACTTTGGCCTCCTGTCCCATATAAATCTATGAAATCAATGAAAATCAGATAAGGTTTTGGGTGGCCAATGGTTGTGCAGTATCTTGTAACTCAGTAATCAGTGAAAGTGCACAGTGCAATGTTCAGAAACATATACATAAATATAGAATTACACCTACTAATAAAATAAGACACATATCACTAATAAATACAGTCATTAAAACACTGATGGCCAGACTTAGATGCACACAGCGTTATCCATGATGTCTCATTATCTGATTAATACAGACATGTAAAATCAAGTCCCACTTTTTAAAGTCCATTTATTACGATAAGTGGAATGTCTTTCTTCAGCCTTTGAGGCTCTTCGCTGTATACACAGTATAACTCAAGGCTTGTTTCAGCATAGCCATCATAAAAATGTAATAAGGTGCTCTTTCCATTTATAAGATGAGTGAGGATCGACAGAAGGCATAAGGAAGAAAATTAACATTCTCAATTGGCAGCCAAGAATCCATTACAATTGTGCAAACAATGCAATAGCGTGAACATAAGTATCAATACAAAATAAGCATTTGTCAATGCTGAATGTTGTCTTGCTGGCGTTAGCACTGGTAGTGCAGAAATTAGAGATGCATAATAGGAATGGCAGTGAAGTACTGAACTGACCACCCCACCTCACCCTGCAGAGACTGACAGGCATTGAGGTATGTCTTTGTGTCATTGGCCATAATGCTCATGCCATTTCACCTCACCCTACCCTGCAGACACTGACAAGTGTCGCTGTGTGCTATGGGTCATCGGACCTTATCTCACCCCATTCCATAAGAAAATATGCTGAGATGGGTGCAGTATAGGAGAATGGGGTGAACTTTGGGGCTGAAGAGTCCAAGGCACATCTCAATGCCTATCAGTGACTGCAGGCTGGGGTGGGGTGGAGCAGTGTGAGCATTATAGCCTAAAATCCCAAGTCACACCCCTGATGCCTGTCAGTCTCTACAGGATGGGGCGTTACAGTTGGAAACCCTACAGGATGTGAAAAATGACAGCTGTACTGTTTATGAGGAGGTGTAAAAAATGGTAATGTTGAAAATCTGGAGTGAAAATATAAAAATTGGTGAAGTCATGAAAGTGCATAGAAACTGCACAACATACACCCGTAACACAATTATTTTGGGGATTTATTTAACCAAATTTTCAACATACACATTTTGGGACCTCCGCTTCTAAACAGTGGCATTGTGATTTTGTTAATCTGTCCCGAACAATGATTTCCACAGCAACCACGCCATTCTACGCCAGATGTGTGAAAACACATTTTGGGCAGGATGTGAAAAAATAGCAGCTTACCATTCTTAAGGAGGTGTGAAGAAATGGCAATGTTGAAAATCTGGAGTGAAAATACTAAAAATTCGAAGTTATGAGTGTGCGTGAAAACTGCACAATGCATGCTCGTGAACACAGTCATTTTTTGAATTTTTCACCAGATTTTCAATATAGGCATTTTTGGGGCCTCCGCTCATGAACAATGTCACTGTGATTTTCTTAATCTATCCTGAACATTGATTTCCCACAGCGACGCCACAATTTCCCACACCAGGCACTTGAGTTAATATACCAATACTGACACTGCAGTGCAGCATGGGGGTGCTGTAATCCTGAAGTGCCATCTTCGGATGAGATGTTAAACCGAGGTCCCATCTGCCTGTTCTGGTGGCAGTTCAGCTGGATTTTAAAGATCCCATGGAACTTCTAAAAGAGTAGGTGAAGTTTCCTGGTGTCCTGGTTGAATTTCTCCCATTCACTAAAAATACTACCAACAGTTTAATCTGGTTCAAGGTCAGTTGGCATTCATCTGTATCCCCCTCCCCAGGTCATGTCTGAAAATGGGCAGAATTTGTCTAGTGCACTTACCCGGTCAACAAAAACTAAATAAATAAATATATTGTGCACCAGATGTGCGAAAACACATTTCAGGCAAGATGTTAAAAATGACAGCTGTGTGGAGGTGTGGAAAAAATGGCAATGCTGAAAATCTGGAGTGAAAATATTAAAATTCTTGAAGTTGTGAGCATGTGTGGAAACTACTTGCAGCGTATGCTTTCATAACACAGTAATTGTTTGGAATTTTTTCACAAATTTGCAACATAGGCTTTTTGGAGCCCACCTCATGAAAAGTGGCACTATAGTTTTGAAGAATCAGTCCCAAAAGGTGATTCTAAGCAGTGACAGTGAAATCACCCTTTGGGACTGGAACAACGAAATGACAGGCACTGATTTATGAGGTGGGGTCCCAAGAACCCCATGTTGAAAATTTGGAGCCAAAAGTCAAAAATGGCCAAGATATCCACCTAAGTTGAAGCCTCCCCACTGATGCCACTATACAGCTTATCGGCATTTCTTCAGTTCACGGTCGGCTTTGAAGAGCACAGATGTGTTTCCGCTCCACGAATCACAGGCGCTGACCTCCTGAAGTCAGTATGGGGTGAAGGTGGTGGGAGATGGGGTTTGCACAGGGTGGGTGTGGGTTGGGGAGGCGGCCGTACGAGCGAGGGACCATTTTCTTTGTTTCAGGTACTTAAAAAAGGAACACTGTGAATGGTTTTCTTTCTTTACAGGTGTAAGAAAACAAATGTGCACACTGGGGTGGGCTCTAGTGTGCCCATGACTTTGGGGTTGATGTTGGCCACACTGGAGTGGAGCTCCCAATGTGGTACACAATGGGGGTGGGGCAGAAGATGCCAATGCGGTCAGATTCGAACACCACTTAGGCACACTAGGGTGGGCTCCCCAGTGTCCACACAGTCTTGGGGAGTATTAAATATGCCGACGGGAATTGGGCACCACCGAAGCTGGCTTTCCGGAATTGTGAGAGGCAGACGGTACAAGTCACCGGCATGTTTATTGAAATGTTTCATCAGGCAAGGCACATTGGGGAGACGTGTCATCTGTGCCGCTGCATGACGACTTGTCTCTGATTGCAGCGGCAAGTTCGTTTCAAGTTGGTGACACTGCATAAACTTGTGTCACTGCTAGCATGCTCTCTAATTGAAGAATGAGGATGCATCACAAAACTGACACACCTCTGCATTTCTCCTGCTACCATCACCTACTGCTATAAAATGTTGCTTGCATGTCATAGAACAACATAAAAATATAATAATAAAAATGAGTTGAAATTTCAAGCCTTGAGGTAACTGCAAATATGGTAGCTTCTCTCACAGACTTAGACACCCATATATTGCAACACATGCCGAAACCATCAAGCACCAACAGCAGCAATTTAGAAGATAAGCTGCTGACAGCCTTACATACAGCCACAGCAGTAGGATCAGGTACTAACCAGTGGATTCAACACCCAGCTATTGCGTACACAATTAGTTACACAGTTGAAGAACATCAGCTTTCTCTTTCTTATTTATTTTATTTTTTTTTATGATTCCAATTTGAGCATGCTTGCTGCTGTTGCAGTCGCTGGTCCCTGGTCCTGTTGTCAGATGCAGCTCCTCATCAAAAATATGAATGTTTAGTTTTGCTAAAAAGTTTACAGTTAGGAAAACAATACATTTACTAAAACATTTGCATTCTATAAAGCCGCTCCTAGAGTACTGTGTGTAATTCTGCTGACTGATCTGCCAATCGGTGTAACAAAGGCTGAAAGATTCTTTTTATCAGCTGGAGGTGGTGGGAGTCTTAAATACAACATTGGTGATACCAGATTTAAATTTCCTAATACGCTGCTACTCCCAATCTACTGCCCATTTGGATGACCCAATACATTAATATACGAATACACAAAATAAAATGTTCATCTTACTAGACAGAAGATGAAGCCACACCACTGAACATCTGAAAACAGGTGCATTGTTTCCACATTTCAGCATTATACCACACAGCAAGCACGAGCAGCAAGGGATACTGTACTTAGGGCAGCTATTAAATTCTAAGAAGTAAACCGAAAAAATGTCAATAACATTCTAAAAAAAAAAATTACTTAAAGACAGGTTGGTTCAGGGACAGTGAGGATTATGCCGTATGGTCAACCCAAGCACGCCTAACAAGCCCCTGACTCAGCACTGGTGGATAAACCAGGACATTATCACTAACATCTATGCTATTTGTGCAAATGCAGCCTCTAGCAGATGGTGGACAGTGGATAAAAGGGAGAATTAACATTACAAGTGGGTGGCAACATTGCAAGAGGGTGGCAGATAAACAATGGGTGGATAAATGGTGGAGCTCTGTATTATCTTGGTGTCCAGTGGTCCCTAGCACCAACCCCACCCAGTAGGCATCAATGTACCCTATCAATTGGTCAGAACTAATTCATCTTCTAACCGTAAAACCAGTGGTGTACCTGACTGCTCTTCCCATGAATATAAAACAATCTCTTTTCAGTAAATTTATTTATTTATTGAATTCTTGGATTACAACCTTTGAGCTACAAGCTCATTTACAAAGGTCCCACATCGGGAATAATGTGAACGATACAATAGGAACACACAGAGTTGCTGGTACATCAAACAAGTGACAACAGCAGTGAATGACAAACTACATGGTATTAGTTCGTGACTCAGCATACAGGCTAAGTTGGTGCATCACTAGTATCTAGAAAGAGAAGGAACAGGAAGAAGCACAACAGTTCTTGGTAGTGGGGGTGGAATGGTAGAGTAGTAGCTTGCGGTAACCTCCCAGCTCAGTGTCACCTTGTCAGAAGGGTTGGGGAAGTGGTAGGACAGAGGGTTTGGAAATTGGTGGGATGGGTGGGCTGAGGACCCCAGGGGAATAGGGGTGTGACTGGGGTGTGGGAGGGAGGGTTGGGTGGAGTGGGTAGAGGGAAGTAGCAGGTTGGGCAGTGCATAAGTGTGAGGTAGGTGGGGTAGCCAGTAGATTTGTTGCTGGAGGAGTTGATCAGGTGTAGCAGGTGCATATCACTTGGTTGGACAGGAAGGATCTAAGTGCGGTTGAGCGAGTCGATTTTGCTGATGAGTGGCTAGATCAGGCGGGGCGAGGTGAACCATAGTGGGCACTGTATTCAAAGGATCGCTGACCTTGGGAGGTGCATCGGTAAGGGATCTTGATGGAGATATTATTGGATGCCCTTGTAGTCCTTGTAGATGCGACCTGGTGTATGAGGGAGCTTGGTCCCGAGGCAGTAGGCCCAGTGTTACTCAGTTATGGACAACTTTTCCCATAATCTGGAAACCCTTGGACAATTTGGATCAAATTTCACAGAGAGGTGTTGGACCCCTCAAGCCACATGAGTAGTTGTAGGTGACACCCACCCAGATGAGTGTTCAGCAAGCACATTGGTGGCATCTGTTTTGGTGACAATAGCTTCAAAATAAATATAGCACTAAACTAAATACATACTATCGACCTACCCCATTGGATATTACTGTCCCCACCATGGAGCCTGAGCAAGAAGATATCAGCTCCCTCTGCCCAACATATCAACCACTGCAGGCCAGGGACTGGATAGTTACCAGTAAAAGAATGGCCAGGTACCGGAACAGATATCATGAAAGGGCACATATCCCAATGAATACTACCACCCCTGGAGCTTCAGCAACAAAATATCAGCTCCCTCAGCCCACCATATCAACCATTGCAGACTGCAACCTGAATGGTTGCCAGGAGAAAGAGGCCAGGTTCTGGAACAAATATCATGAAAAGGCAACCAGCACACTACCCGCAAAGATCCCACAGTCACAGCAAAGTTCCAAATCCCCAGCCTCATCTTCAGGAATATGGGGATCCCTTCCATGCCAATCAAGTTCCTTGCTGTGAGCTCCATCCCTTCAATAGCAATTGGACCCCTACTTCAAAGTCCTGCTCTGTTTATGACAGAATCTTCCAGCCCACTCCGAAAATCAGGAGTAGCAGTGGCAGTCACTATCCTTACTGGCAAGAGAGGTGAGAGGAGTTACTTGCAACAAGTTGTTGCAAATAAGACTCCCTCTCACCTCTTTGCCAATATCTGAAATAAATGCCATTAAAGCTGCCATGAGCAGCCGCCCACAAGCCGCTATTATAAAAAAAAAAGAGCTCACAACACACACGCTCATTTGTGAGAATTGCCAACCCTTAAGCACAGCTCCCAACAATAAAGAATCATTAATGGACAAGTTAGCACGGATGCCTCTAAATAGCAGCTATGTCTGTTACAAACAAATGGAAAGCCATGAAAGTCAACTAGCATGCTATAAGTCTAGGATACACAGCCCCAGACAGTTTCTTTTTAGCCTGACCAGGCGCTTGAGTTTGGATGCTTGGTTGCAGTATGGAACAAATATCATGACTGCTTGCACACAAACCCAACAGACGACCGCGGACCCAGAGAAGAACTGCAATGATGGGAACACACAAGCAGTGCACTTGGGTACCTAGGTATGGTAGTCTCAGTAGTAGGCTTGAAACTGTTAAAAATGTGTTCTGTGACTGCTAGAAAAATGTATATTTAAATTCATCTTCATTTTAAGTCATTGTCTGCTGACATACAAAAGAATCACGGGTAAAAAAACCTCGGTTCCTTGGTTGCAGTCGCGAGCAAAGCCAGACTCTGACTTGACTTTGTTTTCTGTTTGTTTTATTGGTCTCACATCACTCGCTGGACCATCCCCCACTGCTTCCTACTTCTACTATCAAGAATAGATTCTTTAGGAACTTACAGTTCGGCTATCAGCTAATGGCAGCTTGAAATACCGAGCTCCATCCCGGTGGTAAACTATCGGGTCTAATCAGAAACAATAAATTCACCATCCTGTCCCTAAATCATCACATCACGGACTACATCATGCCCACAAACAAAAAATAAAAAGGCACTAATTTAAAGCAACAAAATAACAGAGTGAGTGCCCAGACGCAGGCTGTAGCACGAGAGGAAGTCCTCACGCCCATGATCAGCCCGCAAGCCAGAGACTGGGAAGAAGAAGATTGTACTATAACATCTATGGTGCTCTGCAATACCTTAAAACAAATTAATGAAATGCTACATCATTTGGAGGCCAAGGTTACAGAAGACCACCAGAGACTGACCCACCGGGAGACCCACATGAGTGAGTTCGAAACAACGTTGTCTGACCACACGATTACCTAAGACCTCCACAACACAGCCTTTACTTGATCTACATAGCCGAGAGAAAGACCTCAAACAACAGCTAGAGGAACTCGAAAACAGAAACAGGTGCAATAATGTGTGTCTTCACAGAGTTCCAGAGGGGTCAGAATCGGGCAATATGTTACAATTCATCAAGAGTTTTCTCAGAGAAATACTGAACTTACCAGCTGATAAAAAGTTAGGCATTGTGCGTGACATCACTCACTAATTCCATGGACCAAAGATCCTAAGGCTAGACCAAGATGTATCATAATGGCCTTCCTAGATTTTAGAATTAAAGAAGAAGTGCTACATGCAGCTTGGGCAAAAAAAATCTTTTCAGAGATGTAAGCTTATTTTTGATCAGGACCATGCCCCACAAACACTGCACACAGACAAAAACGTATCAACTGGTAAAAGCACTTAGACAAGCAGGTCACCAAGCACAAGTAGACACAGAAACATAGAATTTGACGGCAGATAAGGACCTAGTCTGCCCATTTCCTACCTGATGGATAAGCTGCAGACTCTAGTTAATCAACAGCTTACTTCCTCCTACCCTCACTAGAGTTGACTTATGCCTGTCCCATGCATTCTTTGAATTCTCCCACTGTTCCTGACTCCATAACCTCCTCAGGAAGGCTGTTCCATGCATCCACAACCCTCTCTATGAAAAAATACTTTCTAACATTACCTCCGAGCTGTCCCCTCTATCTTCAAATTGTGCCCTCTTGTTCTTGCACATCTCTTCTTCTGAAAATACTACCCTCTTGTACTTTGTTAATTCCTTGAGATACTTGAAAGTTTCTATCATGTTCCCCCTCTCCCTCCTTTCTTCAAGAGTATACATATTAAGCTGCTTTAGTCTCTCCTCGTATGTCTTCTAGTGCAGACTCTGCACCATTTTGGTTGCCCTCCTCTGAACAGCCTCCACTCTGTCTATATCTTTGTGGAGATGGGGTCTCCAGAATTGCACACAGTACTCAGATAGTGTCTCTAACTGTCTGTACAGAGGGATAACAACTTCCTGTTTTCTACTGTTGATGCCTCTCCCTATGCATCCCAGTATCCCTCCAGCCCTCCTTACTGCCTTCTCACATTGCTTGTCCACCTTTAGGTCATCTGATATAATTACTCCTAGGTCTCTTTCAATTTTTGTTGTTGTTATTAACTCACCCCATTGTGTACTCTTCCCTGGGTTTTGTTTCCCAGATGCATTACCTTGCACTTCTTTGCATTGAATCTGAGCTGCCACATGTTTGACCATTCCTCTAACCTTGCCAAGTCCCTTTTCATTCTTTCCACTCCACCTTGTGTATCAACCCTGTTGCAGATCTTTGTGTCATCTGCAAGAGACAAACTTTCCTTCCAGGTGATCTCCAATGTCACTTATAAAGACATCAAGAGGACCAGTCCCAGTACCGAACCCTGCGGTACCCACTAGTTACCTTCCTTTCTTCACTGTGGACTCCGTTTACTATTACCCTTGCGTCCTGTTGTCCAGCTAGTTTTTATCCAGGCTACCACCTTGGAACCCACCCAAGGCTGGCTAACTTGTATATTAATCTTTTGTGTAGACTGTGTCAAATGCCTTGCTAAAATCTAGGTAGGCCATATCCACAGCCCCTCCCTGGTCTACTACTTTGGTCACCCAGTCAAATAAATCTATTAGGTCTGTCTGACATGACCTTTCTGCTGTGAAACCATGCTGCCTGTGCCCCACTGACCTCCAGGTACTCAACAATTCTTTCCTTCAGAGGTGATTCCTTCATTTTCTCCAACACCGAAGTCAAACTAACTGGTCTGTAGCTTCCTGCCTCTGCCCTGCTTCCACTTTGTGAAGTGCAATCACATTTGCCCTCCTCCAGTCCTCAGGTACCACCCCATCTTCCCATGATTTGTTAAAGAGAGTAGTCAGTGGTGTTACTAGTTCTACCTTAGTTCTTTTAGAATTCTTGAATGAATCCCATCAGGCCCCATTGCTTTGTCCACCCTCAGTTTCAAGGTTCTTTCAAAACCCTTTCTTCTGTGAATGGACTGGTATCGACCCCCCATTCAGTGTTTCTCTCTTGTTTGGTTTAGGTACCGCCTCCTCTTCCACTGTGAATACTGAGCAGAAATATTCGTTCAGTATCCCTGCTTTTCACTGTCACCCTCTGCCCACATTCCTTCCCCTTTATTAAGTCTCTGTATCCTTCGCTCCCTAATGTACCTATAAAAGGTTTATCTCCTTCTTAACAGAGTTGGCTATCTTTACTCAGTTTGTGCCTTTGCTATTCTGACTGCCTTCCTGCCTCCTTCTGCTTTAACTGATAAAGTTATCTGTCCTGCTCCTTCTGTGTTTCCTTATATTTCCTGAATGCTATCCTTTCTCCTTAACCATCCCTGCCACCTCTTTGAGAGCCATAGAGTTTTTCCTTCATTTTGTTTTATTGATTTGCTTCACACAAAGGCTTGTTGCCTCTGTGATGACTGTTTTGATTATTCCCCATTGTTCCTCCACCCTCCTTCTTGCCTGTTTGCTAGCGCTTCTCTGAGGTACTCTCTCTCATTTTCCCAAAAGCCAGCCTTCCTAAAGTCCAATACTCTTGTTTTTGTATGGCTTGACTCTATGGCTGTGTTTATTGTGAACCACACTGTTTGGTGGTCACTTGTTTCCAGATGGCTACACACTTCTAAATCTGAGATCCTTTCTCCTTCCCATTTAAGATTACCAAGGATTGCTTCCTCCCAAGTGGGTTCCAACACTAGCACTCTGAGGCATGCCCCTGCAGGCATCAAGAATGACCCTACTATTGGATGTGCCTGCAGCAAAGGTACTCCAGTTAACATCTGCATATTCAGGTCCCCATCAACAACATCTCCACTTTTCTGCCATTTTAAGGATGCCTTCTATCATTTCCTTGTCCATTTCCTCCCCTGAGATGGGGTCTATACACAACCCCCACACAGATTGTGGAGCCATTTCCTGTCTCCAGGGTGACCCATAGTGACTCATCAACTTCCTGTTTACTCTTTAGTTCTGTTGCTTTAATCCCTTCCCTTATATAGAGAGCTACTCCTCCTCCTCTTTTACCCACCCTGTCCCTCATGTAGACTGTGTATCCTGGTATGTTGACATCCAGTCATGGTTCTCTGTGTACCATGTTTCAGTGACTGCCACAATATCCAGGCATCCCTCTTTCATCAAGGCCACTAGTTTAGGGAGCTTGTTGCATAGACTGCGGGCATTAGTACGCATCACCTTCCATGTATTTTTTTATGGCCTACCCTTTCAGTCCCATCCCTACCTTTTACCATCTTTTTCTGCATTTATCCTGTCCTGATCCCTACTGACTTCTCTACCTTGTTGTTTACCTCTCTAACTACTGTGTTTTGTGGGGGAGGCTGGGATTTCTTCTCAGTGCCTCCTCCTGGCTGGTTTAAATGCTTGCCAATGAAGCATTTAAACCTGTCAACTAGGATCCTGGTCCCCGGACAGAAGCAGACCATCACGCCAGTATAAACCTGCATCCCTCCAGGTGGCTCCCAGTCCCCAATGAAGCCAAAACCCTGAGCTCCACACGGTTTTTCAACCATTCATTGAATCCCATGGTGTGGAATACCCACCGCATCACCCTTGCCATAGACAGGCAGCACCTCTGAGAAGGTTACCGTGCGTGCTACTTGTCTAAGGCCCCTCCCAACTCCACAAACTCCTCTTGCACTGCTCTGATCCCATTAACAGCCAGGTCATTTGTCCCTAGGTGGACAATGACATCCAGCTCCCTCCCTCATGCAGCTGATCCGGGATCCTGAGGATTCACTTCCTGTCCCTCCAAGCTGTGGTGCCAGGCAGGCAGGCACCTTACCTCCCTATCCCCTTCATCCCCCACTTCTACCCCAATGATCGAGTCCCCACCAGAAGTTGCTTCCTTCCCCTGTGGGGTCTCATGCCACCCTCCTGTGGGTCTCCTTTGTGGAGGTTCCTAGCATCCTCCTTGGTCTCCACTGCAGGTGCCCATAGAGGAACCACTCTTGCCAGAACAGCACATGAATTGTGGAGAGGTACAACTGGAGCGATGCACATCTGTTCCACCATCTCTCCCTCCCTGAGCCCACCTTGGTCCAACTGCTCCTCTTTCTTGGCAACCTCTGAGGTAGCTGTGGTGGCCCTGGTGGTCCCTGGGTGGGGAAGAGGTTTCACAAATCCTAGCCAGGTCAGCCTGGAGATGGGCAATCTCCTCCTCAGACCAGAGAGGTGCCTGCAAACAGGGCAGCATCGCAGCCTCCAGAATGTCTCCTGGAACACTGCTGCCCCCACAGCCATTGCATTGCACCACTCCCATCTTGACTTATTTTGTGTCCCCTCTCCTGTTACTTTGTATGCTTACTGTCTCCTCCCTCTATGTATTTTTACACTTACTTTCCTGCTGCCTATGTGCCCTTACAACTCTCGCCATCCTGTTCTGGGACAGGAACTTTCTGTAGTCTTCAGTAGTCTTCTCCTTTTTCTGTGCTTGGATTCAGCGTTCCAGCAGCCGGGGAGAGTTATTTTTAGGTTCCTTCAAGGTTGATGAAACTAATGTGTCTCAGTGATCCTTCCTTCCAACTGCCAAACAGGAAGTTCCTGTTGTCAGTCAAATCCAGTGGCTATAAAAGTAGGACTTGCTTTGAGTGGGTGGAGAGGTGGGAAGGAGGGAGCAATTAGTAAAAAATCTGTAGTTCTAGACTGCTGTATCTTGCTCTGAAACCAAAGTGTTCTCTTCTGTCAAAAACAGCAGGAAGTTGTAATTGAGACAGCTGCTTTTTTACTACTAAGCTGCTAAGCCACACTCCCAATTAGATTCACCCTCTGCTCTGACTCAGTAACTTAAGCTGATACAGCCCCTTCCTCAGAGAAATACACAGTGACTTTCTTCTTCTTTTTACTTAAATGAGACCCTTCTTCTAATAAAGTATCTGCTTAATCTGTAGTTCTAGACTGCTGTATCTTGCTCTGAAACCAAAGTGTTCTGTTCTGTCAGAAACAACAGGAAGCTGTAATTGGAGACAGTTGCTTTTGTAATACTAAGCTGCTAAGTCACACCCCAATTAGATTCACCCTCTGCTCTGACTCAGTAACTTAAGTTGATACAGTCCCTTCCTTAGAGAAACACAGTGACTTTCTTCTTTTTTTTTATGTAAATGAGACCCCTTCTTCTAATAAAATATCTGTTTGCTTAATCCACACAGGTACTAACTCCTGCAGAGATAGAAGTGATTTTATCAGTAAAAAATATGTAGTTCTAGACTACCTGGCTAAACTGAGAGACCTTACCAAAACTGGCTGGTGGCGTTTCCAGGGCTGACAGAGACCAAAGAATTCTTTAAAGAAATCAGAGTCACAGTCCCTGAGGACAAGTTGGCAATCAGAGAAAAGTCTTTACAAGCTAGAGAATGGGCCAAGGCAGGAACTAAAAGTACCCAGAAGCAGGTGGCACCAGGAACATCTGCTATGTGGGACAGAGTAACAGCAAAAATATTCCCCAAGAAGCAGTATCAACCACATTGCAAGGAGAGCATGACAGTAGCCAGAAGAACCAGATGTCTCTTCAGAGACTTGAGAGGTGCAAAGACTCAGTATGTACTATATTTATTCATTGCTCCACCTAAATATTTATATACACTGGTGAACAGCCCTACAGTCTCTAATGCTAAAGGTAACTGAGAGACCAATAATGGGCCATGTCAGGTTGATGGGACATTGATTACTCAAAAGAGACTTATGATAAACCAAAACCAGAATAGTTTGTTTCATTTTCCAGGCAGCTAATAATGGTGAACTAGATCTGGATAATAATAATGTTTTGTCTTAAATTCAATCCGGATTCAATGTTTATGTGGCTGGGAGGAGAGTACCACAAGGAGTTTTGAGAAGGGAAAGGATCCCATGGGGGGCAAAATGTGCTTAGTACAGACGGGCTTCCGGCTGCCTGCCCACGACACGGTGGGCACTCCCAGGACTGAGCCTCAACCACCAGTTCTTCCTCACTAAAAAGTTTTAAAGTGCAGTCCTGTAGTACCGGGAGAGAAATTTAACCCAAATGGAAAAGATTACAGATCGAGATTGATGGAAATTTGAAATAACGGCATAATCCAGGTGGAATAGGACAGAGATCCCAGAGGGGCCTCTCTTCAACACCAGCTTAAAACAAAATATTCCCTGGTAGACAAGGGCAGATCTTGCCTGAATGGGAGCCACATCTCAGGTTATCTCTGAAGTGAGGAAGCAGGACCACCCTTAAAGATAAAGGTACCATTAGAATAGAGGGGAGACTGGTGGGGCTCAGTCTAATGGGAGACAACTGGTGGGGGTGGGAGTGGAGGGGGCTTGACCACAGACTACAGGGGTACCAGCCTCCTTGTGAGAGAACCTTAACAACCCTTGGGCCAACAAAGACAACATGGCCCCTAATATGGGGGTCAGAGTCAATTTATCACCACCCTGGTCTGTTGGGGTCCTCACCTGCTCACCGGACTAAAATATCTAATATTTTGACATTAGTATACACTGGGGAGAGCAATGGTAAGAAACAAATATTGTTTCGCCTTTAGATAATTTTGAGCCATACATAGGCCCACCTACCAATAGCTGGTGATATTTGAGTACCCATCCGAACACCAGCTGATTAAGGAGGTGAAGTCCAGACAGGGAGTGGTGAGTGCCACTTCTCACCTCACTTCACTAACAATCCTTGAGAAGGTGAGGATATGGGTTTAATTAACCTTGAAGTACACTTAAGTACTTGAATGTTAACTCATTTGTTGATAAGTGTAAATAGTTTCATTGGCTACAATTTGTTATGTTACAAAGGTTGGGAGTTAATGTTTAATGATAGAAATGCAGCCTATTTTCCCAGATAAGTGAGCAGTACAGATATCAGACACAATGGGAGACTTGAAGATTGCCTCACTGAACGTCAGGGGATAAATAGTCCTATTAAAAGGACACACATTTTACAGGAGCTACAGAAACAAAAGGTGGGAGTGATGTTCTTACAAGAAACACATTTAGGAGCCAGGAACACTTAAAGCTTTGTCAAAGCTGTGTGGGAGAGGTCACGCCTCACACTATGAGACACACTCTCATCGTTGGGGGGTAGCCATTTTAGTTCGCAAGAACACATCCTTAGAGATTACACAGGTGGAGGGGATCCAGGGAATGTATATTCAGTTACAGGGGAGTATAGAGGACAAAATGCATCCTGCTAAATTTGTATGCTCCAAATGAGTAGTCAGACTGCACATCCTTTTGATGAGGGTAATTAGAGAAACAGTAATGGATACTCAAAGCTGGGTCATCATAGGAGGAGATTTTAACTCGGTAATGGATCTGCAATTAGACAGAGTGGGTTCCAAAAATTAGGGGCCTCTAGATTGGGTAATGTATTAACAAGACTCAGCACAGAACTAGCTTTTAGTAGATGGGTGGAGATTTACACACCCAAGAGAGTGAGATTACACATACTATTCACTTAAATACATAATGTATTCCAGAACAGATTTTTCTTGGTATCTTCAAACTTGATACTTACATGACACAGGCAATCATAGGGAATATCACCCCTCTGACCATGCCCCAGTATTGTTAGAATTTGAAATGGCCCAGAGGCCAACAGAAACCCCTTGGTGCCTAAAGGTCAGCCTCCTAACACAAACAGAGTTTAAATAACTGATCCAAACAGCAACCAAAACTTTCTTACAAAGCAAGTTACCTGAAGATACCAGTGCTGGGGTAAAAGGATGCTCTAAAGTGTTACCTACGCAAAGAGATAATAAAATACTCATCATATATTAAATAACCTGAACACAGGAGTGCCTAGACTTAGAGAAACAGATAACCCAGTTAGAAGAACAAAACCAGGCCATCCTAGATGACAACAAAGACACAACTAGACCAAGCTAGAAATAAACATAACAAGATACTAGACACAAAAATAGAAGGACAACTAAGATACTCAAAACAGAAATTCTACAAGCAGGGTAATAGGGCAGGCAAACTCCTAGCATGGCAGCTTTTCAAGGAAGTATCATCTGAGCAGTACTCAAATACAGGATCTGATGGGCAGGCAAACAACAACACAGCCACCCCTGATAGCAGAACACTTTCAGAAATACTACAAGGTACTATACACTGAGGAGAGGGGTCAGATCATTTGAGAGATCCAACACTTACCTAAACTCATTACAACTCCCCAAATTGACTGAGGCACAATGTCTAACTTTAGAAGCCCAGATCACAGAGCAAGAGATACACCAAAAGACTAAACAATTGAAAAATGGAAAATCCTGTGCTCTGACAGGTTCGTGTCAGAATTTATAAACAATTTGAGGGAACCTTGATGGCACCCTTGGCAGAAACATTTAATGAAACAGTGAGAGGAGGGGAATACACCAGCCTCCTGGAATCAAGCTTTAATATCAGTTATTCTTAAACATAATAAAAACCCAGAAGACTGCAAGTCAGACTGACCCATCTCCCTTCTTCAAGTAGATTTAAAGATTTTACAGGTATACTGGTAGACCAATTACAAAACATAATCACCTCATTAGTGCACAGAGACCAAACAGGATTCATTTCAGGCAGATACTTACAAGACAACATTCACAATTTTTTATATAATTTCGCTCAAAAAGAAAAAGAATTCCAAATGGCCATTAGTATGGATGCTGAAAAGCATTTGACAGAGTAGATTAGACCTTTTAACCTTAACCCTTCAGAATTTCAGATTGGGAGACAAATTTACTAAAATTATTAATACCTCTATTCATCCCTGAAGCTAGAGTAAAGGTGAATGGTTTCTTATCCAGTAGATTCCCACTACAGAGAGGCACAAAATAACGATGCCCCTGTCTCCCTGCTTTTTGCCCTCTCACTGAACCTCTAGCCATAGCAGTCAGAGCACACAGAGACATTAAAGGCAAATCAGTTGGAAATCCTAAACAAAAAGTAGCCCTATATGCAGATGAGTCCCTTTTTCTGTTGCAGAACCTGAATCATCGATCCCACCACTCCAGCAAGCCCTAACATAATATGGTTCCTTGGCAGGCTACAAAATCAACCTCCAAAAATCAGAAGCAATAATCCTAAGTGGTTTTCCTTCAATCAGTTTTAACAGAAGCTTCCCCAACATGGGCAAACAAAAATACATTCAGATACTTAGGTATTAGAATATCAGTGGACATATCCCAATTGTATAAAAATAACTACTTAAAACTTTTCAAGAATTACAAGCTGATATGGCCAGATGGCAATTACTATCTTTAACCATATATGGTAAAATCTAAACCTTAAAATGAATATATTACCTCATCTTTTATTCCTAGTCCAGACTCTTCCACTTCATATCCCAAGACATTTCTGGAATCAACTCCAGAAGGAATCTCAAAGATTTATATGGGCAAAACACCCTAGAATTGCTAGGACCCTTTTACAGGCACCAAAAGAAAAAGTGGATTGGCCCTTCCAAATTACTTTAGATATTATCTACGGCTCGGGAGCACAGCTATGTACATGGGCAAAACATAGAGATGATTCAGGCTGGTATCAATTGGAGGAAGCAACTGTGAAGGATGGGCCCTTTGGGCTATTCCTACAAATATCATTCCTCCATATATCTGGGCAATAGCAGACAACCCATGGGTTAGACACCCTCAAGATTTTAATAAAATTACGAAGAGTCACACACACACCAGAGGGCCTTGGGCCCTATGCCTAATCAGATATGAGACAACATTTGAACCCCTAGGATGGACCAAGAATTCAAATTTTGGGTGACCCATAAGTTGGCAACCATTTTACAGTTCCTGGATAGTCAGGGCTATATGTCCTTTGCCCAACTCAAAACTAAATTTGATCTTCGTACAGAGGATCACTTTTGCTATCTACAAGTACAACATTTTTGATGACCCCAGGGATCCATGATCAGATCTGCAGAGAGTGCACAGAACTGGAATCCTTTTTCTACTATTCTGTAATATTAAAAGGAAATACTCACCTACTTTCTCAGCTG
The DNA here is from genome assembly GCA_016271365.2 of Neoceratodus forsteri. Taxonomy (NCBI): domain Eukaryota; kingdom Metazoa; phylum Chordata; order Ceratodontiformes; family Ceratodontidae; genus Neoceratodus; species Neoceratodus forsteri. The sequence continues at coordinate 1,136,242,487 of CM057453.1, read as the reverse complement.
TATATTATACTTAACCAATAAGACTCCTAGTAATGAATAAGGTGAAAGACAGTTGAGAACTAGATTTTGGAGCCCTGATACTCCTATTTCAATAGAATACAATGCTTTCTAGAGGCTGGCAAGTCACAGCTTCTCCTACATGGAGAGAATTTAATTGAAGCGCATGACTAGATTCTTCCTCACTTCAACAGTCACTAAACATTTTGAGGCTAGGGATCAGATCTTTGTTGGAGGAGATGTGGGAGTAGAGGAACACATGGACATATTTTTGGTTGTGTTCCAGAATCCATAACTTCTGGAAAACCATCCATGCACACATACAGCAGATAACGGTCTCCAAATCCCATTCACAGGCATAGACTTAATACTTGGCTTCCCTATATTACAGAAAGGGAACAAAGAAGCAAGAACACTGGCCCAAATATTTAGTATGGCAGCCCTTAAGTGCATAACAACCAGATGGCTCTCCCACCCCCTCAATACAGGAGTGGCAAAACAGGGTGGCAGAACTGGAGATGATGGAAAATATTACAAGCTGAGTCAAGCTACAACAAGAAAAGTTTTTGGAGATATGGCACCCCTGGCACATATACCTACATTCAGAGAAAGACATCTCAAACCAGAACCCCTCAGAGTAAAATTATTTAGATCTGGAGTGATAAGAAACAGGCTGCATTACAGTTTAGAGACTTAGTAGCTCTGATATACAGAAGCTACAAGTTGTTGAGAATAAACTAATTTAATAAGATAAGATAATGTTAATTAATGAAAGATATTAGAATGGAAAACTGATATCACATATAGATGTATTGGTCAGCATGCATAAACATTGTAATGGCAGGATGAAAATGATGTAAACTGATGTATGTAAAACTTACTTCATACTACCTACAATAAAAGCTGAAGTTATTAAAAAAAAAAGAATAGATTCTTTCCTTTCCAGTTCACTTGAACAAGCTTGGCATTTGTTTGCACCACTGACACTGATGCAATGAAACTTGTTATGATCATTTTTCTTTATTCTCTTTAGGTCTGGTCATTGGGCTGGTGCAGTGCATAAACAATTAATTCAGAGGCAGCTTTTATGGCAAGGAGACCCACAGAAAAGCATTCACATACTTTAAATAATTATTTTTATCATTTTCTGACTTTAATAAGTCTCAGTTGACACTGCATACTTTCAAAAGTGCTTCCTTTTACCAAACGAACTCCAGTAACTGTGAATATTTTTTATGTAGTGATTCGTAAAAACCTTTGAGCACAAGCTCTTTTACTAAGGTTCCACATCATAGACTGTAAAACAAAAGTACAGCAAGAGAAAGCAAAGGTACATTACAATGAATGATACAGCTTGATTCAGAACTTACAGAATAACTCAAAACATAGGTACAAGTTAAATAACAAGAAAAGACACTTTATGAGGGTGGGGGAATAAGCAGCCAAAAAGTGCCCTGTCAGTAGTTCAGAGCGACGGGATAGCTGCAGAGGAGTTTAGAAGGGAGGTATGAGAGAGAGAGAGAGAGAGAGGGTAAGTACTGCAGTGGAGGTGAGAGGGTGGGGAAGAGGGACAATAAGGTATAGGGAGAAATGGTAGGGTGAGGAGAGGTGAGCAGAGAGGACATGCTAGAGCAAAATGTCATGAGAAGGGACAGAGGGAGGGGTATCTGAGGCCTGCCTAGTGCTTGCTGGGGGGAGAGATCAAGTTGGCTGGACTCAGGGCAGGTGCACTTAGAGAGTGTTATTAGGTGCTGTTTGAGGTCAGTTTTGAATTGTGCCAGACAATTGGTGGCTAAGAGGTTCCCAGGAAGTTCATTCATCTATGGGGCCGGTAGGCAAATGCACATTGCCCAAGTGAGGTGCTACAGAAGGGATCACCAAGGCCCTCTAATCCTCCCTCTGGTGACCTGTAATGAGTTGGCCACCTTGATTAAACTGCCACGTAAGGTGGTGTTTTACCCAATAGAGCCTTCTTCCTAGGATGCAAGTCTCGAATTGGACCCTATTTCTTAGTGACAGCCAGTTTGCATGTTCATACAGTGTACAGGTGTGAGTGCCATGCTCAGCATCCAGGGTGAGTCTGCAGGCTTTGTTGAATGCAGTCTGAACCCTCTTGAGCGCTGTATTCACTGCCGCCTGATAGACCACTAGTCCATAGTCAATAGTAGATATAATTGAGCTGTGGACTGAGAGGTGGAGGGCCCCGGGAGAAGTATTGCCTGTGCCTGTACAGGACACCAATCTTGGTGTTGACTGTCTTGTCCAGAGAGTCAATACGTTGCACAAAAGTGAGGTATCATCTATTATGACCTTCAGATACTTGAACAAGTGAACTTGTTCCAGCAGCTCACTGCATGAGTTGGAGATGATGAGGGGTGGTGCTATTTTTTTGTAGGGGCTGGACATCAGCAAGGCCTTGGTCTTCTTGTAGTTTAGTAGCAACTTATGACTACAGAACCAGTCCTTGAGTTTGGAGAAGGAGTTCTGCAGCTCAGATTGTAGGGCAGCTTTAGATGTGCTGCTGCTCAGGAGCACAGCATCATCTGCATACAGTATGAGTTCGGTGTCAGGCTGGGAAGGTCATTTAAGAAGAGGCTGAAGAGTAGTCTTCTTTTCTGCTTTCACGCCAATGTGTGTGACATACACACAGCAGCCTCTAATCTTTGGACTTCTTGATTTGATGGCATAAAACTACATTTGCAGTGTCAACTCAGACTTGTTAAGGTCTAAAACTTATTAAAATGATTTGAAGTATGAAAATGCTTTTCTGTGGGCCTTCTTGTCATAAAAGATGCCTCTAAATGAATTGTTTATGCTCTTGGTTAAGGCAACCTTTTGTATACTGTTGTATTTAGAGGTTTATTTTTTGAGTGTCTTATCCATTTATATATCTTGCCTTGCTATGACCAAAGTGTGACTATGTTTGAAGCCCTTGTCCCTGAACTCTGCTTGTTCATAACCAGATAATAGTGGTAGAGTTTGTACTTACCAGTAAGTGTAACTCCTAGGTATGCTTACAGACATTTTTTTGTAATAACTAATAATTAAACTCACTAGCTTAGATGATAATGGTATCTACTGGTAGGAGACCTAAATGTGCCTTAAGAGGCATGTAGGGGCACAACATGGCAAAGTGTGAACAGGGGTTTAAAAAGAGTGTACAGTTATTTGAGCTTAATTTTTCTGAGCAGTCACCTACATTTCTGCTGCATGGAGAACAAACTCGGTCAGAGTCACTATAGCTGCCAATTCAGTAACTTGATAAGGTGTTTCATGGGGTTAAATGTAAAGTTGAATTGCCATAGCCAGCTCCATGTGTAAGTTTCATTTTTGGTAAAGTTAGATCATTTACCTGGTTGATAATTAATTTTCCATTTGTTTAAAAAAGTAAGCCGCGAATGCATCTTATAGTATATGGGAAAGGAGAAATAAAATATAACAGCAATAGAAAAATCCCAGTCTGGTTTAACAACAAGATCAAGAGATGTATAAAGAGAACAAAAGGACTTCCAATAAATGCAAAAAAAATATCACCAAGCAAATGGCTTAGCTTTAAAAACTAGCAAAAGTTTGGAAAACATCCATTAAAATGCAAAATTAATGAAGAAAAAGGACAGCCACTATGACAAAAGATAAAAAAATTTGTTGAATTATATTACTGGTCAAAAATGGAAAAACAAAGGTAGGGCCTTTACATGTAGGAGATATAGTTGTATTGGAAGAAAACCATGGCAGATACCTTTAATAAGCATTTTCTTAGTATTTTTAGGATAAAGATAACAATTGTGGTCCACTATATGATACAGAACATGAATACAGGAGATTATAGATTTTGAGAAAAACAACATCATGGAAAAGCTACAAAACTGAAGGTGGATAAGTCACCAGGGCTGGATGGGCTGTATCCACATCTTGAGGAGCTGGCCGTGGAGCTAGTGGGTCCAATGAGAGTACTGTTTGGGGAATCATTAAGGAAGGAGAGATTCAAAAGGACTGGAATACAGCTAATGTAACACCAATTTATAAAATAAGGAGCAAAAACAGACTTCTGCAATTATAGAGCTATCAGTTTGACATGTATAACTAGTAAGGTTATGGAAGAATACATTAGGACTACTGTACATAGATAGGCATATACAAACTGAGGGTTACATGGACACATTACAGCATGGTTTTACACTCAAGAGTTTTTTGAACAAGTAAGCAGGGTATTGGAGACAGGGCTACCAGTCAATGTGATTTATTTAGACTTCTAAAGGCATTTGATTTGATTCCTTCCGTGGAATTAATAAAAAAGCTAGCAGACTTGAAAATTGAAAAGTCTGTAACTAATTGGATTGAAGCACGGATAAATAACAGAAAGCAGCATGTTAATATCAGGGAATTTGTGTCAGAGTGGGGGATGTGACCAGTGGGTTCCCCATGGTTCTGTCTTGGGCCCTACTTTATTTAATTTGTTTGTACAACCCTTCAAACATCAATAACTCATGGATAAGCAAATTTGCTGATGATAGTAAAGCTGGTGCTATTGTGAGTAGTATGCAAGATATCATAAATTTCCAAAAGGCCTGGACATGATCAACAAATGGGGAGACAACACAAGATGCTTTTCAACACTGATAAATGCAATGTTGTGCATTTTGGAAGAAATAACATGCTTGCAAACTATAGATTAAATGGTGTAAATTTCAGGAGCACTGAAAGAGAGAAGGATTTAGGAATATTGGTGACAAATGATCTAACATTCAAGCAGCATACTACAGAGGTTGTAAAGAAAGCAAACAACATGATGAACTGTATACAGTAACCCCTTGCTATAATGAACTTTGTTATAAAGAACAATCGGTTATAATGAATGCTCATCATGGCTCCTGACCCATACCTATGTTTTTTCCATTTTTCAACTGCCCGCAAACCCGCCCCCTGCAGATCACCAAAAACTCACGGCCTTGAAGGATGTTACATCTACCAGTCTACAGCATGTGCAGGATGCACATAAAGCTCAGAAAAGTTATACTGTACACGTAGTTAGCCCCGCAAAAAAAAAATAAGTAAATGTACAAATGGACAAAGAAATGGGCCTGGTGGATTCACCCATAATTCTAAAAGAACTAAGGGTAGAACTAGTGACACCGCTGACTACTCTCTTTAACAAATCATAGGAGGATGGGGTGGTACCTGAGGACTGGAGGAGGGCAGATGTGATTCTCTTCACAAAAGTGGGAGCAGGATAGAAGCAGGAAACTACAGAACGGTTAGTTTGACCTCAGTGGTAGGGAAAATTATGGAATCACTTCTGAAGGAAAGAATTGTTGTGTACCTAGAGGCCAGTGGGGCACAGGAGCCAAGGCAGCATGGATTCATGATGGGAAGGTCATGTCAGATGAATCTAATAGATTTCTTTGACTGGGTGACCAAAGTAGTAGACCAGGGAGGGGCTGTGGACATGGCCTACCTAGATTTTAGCAAGGCATTTGATACAATCCCACACAAAAGATTAATACACAAGTTAGCCAGCCTTGGCGGGTCCCAAGGTGGTAGCCTGGATATAAAATTGGCTAGACAACAGGATGCAAAGGGTAGTAGTAAATGGAGTCCACAGTGAAGAAAGGAGGGTTACTAGCGGGGTACTGCAGGGTTCAGTATTGGGACCGGTCTTTTTAATGTCTTTATAAGTGACATTGCAGAGGAACTGGAAGGAAAAGTATGTCTCCTTGCAGATGACACAAAGATCTGCAATAGAGTTGATACACAAGATGGAGTGGAAAGGATGAGAAGGGACTTGGCAAGGTTGGAGGAATGGTCAAATGTATGGCAGCTCAGATTTAATGCAAAGAAGTGCAGTATGCACCTGGGAAACAAAACCCAGGGAAGAGTACACAATCGGGGTGAGATACTGACAACAGTGAAAATAGAAAGGACCTGGGAGTAATTATATCAGATGACCTAAAGGTGGGCAAGCAATGTGAGAAGGCAGTAAAGAAGGCTGGGGAATACTGGGATGCATAGGGAGAGGCATCAATAGTAGAAAACAAGAAGTTGTTATCCCTCTGTACAGACAGTTGGTGAGACCCCATCTGAGTACTGTGCGCAGTTCTGAGATCCCATCTCCAAATACATAGACAGAGTGGAGGCTGTCCAGAGGAGGGCAATCAAAATGGTGCAGGGTCTGCACCAGAAGACATATGAAAAAGACTAAAGGGCTTGATATGTATACCCTGAGGAAAGAAGGGAGAAAGGGTACATGATAAAAACTTTCAAGTACCTCAAGGGAATCAACAAAGTCCAAGAGGGTAGCATCTTTCAGAAAAAGAGAGTGCAAGAACAAGAGGGCACAATTTGAAGATAGAGGAGGGACGGCTCAGAGGTAATGTGAGGAAGTATTTTTCACAGGAGGGTTGTGGATGCATGGAACAGCCTCCTTAGGAGGTCGTGAGTCAAGAACAGTGGAAAGTTCAAGAATGCATGGGACAGACGTGAAGGAAGTACTAGTGGGGGTAGGAGGAAGTAAGCTGTTGGTTAGCTAGGATCTGCAGCTTATCTGTTAGCTAGGAAAATGGGCAGACTAGGTGGGTCAAGCAGTCCTTATCTGCTGTCAAATTCTATGTTTCTATGTTTATTCCTCTGTTTTTCTGACCATGCGCTTGCACACCTGACTCGTCAATAAAATAAAAAAGTATACTTCTTCCTTTGCCTTCCTGACCATGTGTTCACACATCCGGATTATCTGACTGTCAGTTAGTGGTCAACAGGGCAGGGAGGAACTGACATGGAATGGATGTAGCTGGAAAAGTGGCAAAAGCGTTAGAGTTACTGATTTTTCAATTGAGTGAAAGCTCTCATAGGAATGCCATTTATGAGTACATTGAGTGAAAGTTCTAGTTCTAAATACAGTTTTGAATTATACCAGTAAACAAGCAGTACTTAGTACACAGTACCCTGCGCCCCTGATTCCTTTCTCCCACATTCTTACAGGAATGTCGATACGAGTAAAGTATAGTAAACCACAAATAAAAGCAAACTAAAGCAAACTTACTGTCATAAGCACTTAAACAACAACATAACATCAAGAAAATAATGAAGTTCAGTTCAAAGTACCATACTAAAGTCTCCCCATGCTGTGCTTCACCACTGTGTTTCAAAACATCACTACCTTTAATTGAAATGTAGTCTGAATGGTGTCCCTCAATTTAACAAATGACTTGCTATAATGAACATTCGATATGGCTCCCAAGTTGTTTGTTATAGCGAGGCTGTATTAAGAATTATAAAAAGTAAGGATAGCTCAGTACTAACGCCCACTCTACAGTTCATTGGTTAGGCCATTGGTGGAGTATTGCACCCAGCTCTGGAGCCCTAGGGAGATGTGTGTTGCCTTGAGAAGGTGCAGAGGAGGGCAACAAAGAAAAATAGTAGGCTAAAAACCTTACCTAAGAGGAACGGATCAAAGAACTGGGATTATATACTTTTGAATATCACACACATAGCGGTGACATCTGTTTCTTCTGTACTGCTTTTAGGAATGAGGATCTGTGGGAATGTCTGGGTTTAGAGGAGAGGGTTAACCCTTAGGAAACTGCAGGCATATATATCGTCCAAAATCTGTATACATTCAAACACACTCAGCACTCAAAACTACTACAGCTTATGGATATCAACTTAATGGGGAAAACTATCAAATGAATAAGTGAGAGTTCTGGATAAATCAAAGAGGTGACCCCGTGAAATGGACTTCCCAAAGACATAATATACAGTAATACAATTACTATTTTCAAAAAGAAATTGGACATGTATTTAGGTTCAACAGTCCATTTGGTGGAAACTATAGACTTGTAATCCAACTTATGAAACTTATAAGGAGAGGGAGTTCCGCACCAAGGCCTTCAAGTAATGGCAGAAAGAGTGGTACACAGAGGAGAGGTATGGCTACAGTGGGGCCTGTGAGCCAACCTGAAAGGATAAGATCCTATATCCAAGTGATGGCCAGCTTCCATCAAGGAGGGAGCCATAGTTTTCAGTGGACAGTTTAAAATGTTACTTGATGAACATTTAAAGTAGCTGAGGGGGTGACAGAAGAAATAGGGAGGCAGAAAGTGGGTCACCACAGGCTGTTATAGAGAGTAGGGAGATTCTGAGGGAGAGAGTCCAACCAGGATGAAAGTTACTCAAGAAAACAGGGATTGGCAAAAGGAGGAGGAAGAAAGTGGAAGGAGCAGTCAAAGGAAAAAGGTGAGGAAGGAAGAACAGTTAGAAAAAGGAGAATGCGACAAGAAGAGAGCTGAGTGATGTCAAAAATAGTGCAAGGTCTGCTTCAGAAGCCCTATGAGAGGAGACTGAAAGATTTCAATATGTATACCCTGGAGGAGAGGAGGGAGAGTTGGGATATAATTGAGCCCTTTAAATACTTGGGTGTTAACAAGGTACAAGAGGGAGATACGCTTCAGAGAAAAGATGCTGTAGAACAAGGGCCATGATATGAAGCTAGAAGGAGGTAGATTCATAAGAGATGTGAAGAAGTACTTCTTCACAGAAAGGGTGGTGGATTCCTGGAACAGCCTTCCATGGGAGGCAGCAGGGTGAAAGCAAAGGTGGGTTTCAAAATGCCTCAGAAAGGCCCAAAGGAATCCTAGGAGGAAGGAAGAGAGGAAGAGATAGTGCTGTGGATCTGCATCAAAAGTAATCATAATTGAAAATTTGCAGACTAGATGGGCTCAGCAGTCATTATGTGCCATTGGTTTCTATGTATGACAGGTTATGTGATTCAAATGGATACAGTGTAAAATTATTAATATGCACAATGTCACTACTGTAAACTGTGTGGCACACATAATTCATGTTGTACTATGCTACACAGACACAATAATCACATGGGCAATAATATATGCATTGAGCTGGGAGAAAAATCAAGGGCACATGTGTGAAGCAATATACTACTCACAGAGTGGTGGCTCTGTTATAGGTGCATACTGTATGAAGTTACTGTATTATGATGGTACCCAGCTGTATACCAATGTTGAGTTAGCTACAATATGGGATTTCAGTATTTTTGTTTTATTTTTAATAATCCATACATTGTCCACACAGTAATGACACATAGCCAAGAATGTTACAATTTGCAGCCTCGTTTTTTACCACTTTATTCATTTTGGGAAATCACTTGTAATGTGGCTGCATTTCTGTTACTTTGTAATGTGGCTGCAATTCTGTTCAGCCAATTAACTTTGTTTGGAGGAAGGAAGGAAGGGGTGCAAGAGACAGTGCTATAGATCAAGTTGGGTCTGCAGCAAAACTGATCATAGATAAAAAATGAGCAGACTAGAAGGTCCCAGCAGTCATGATATGCCATCTGTTTCTATGTATGACAGTTATGTGATTCAAATGAATACAGTGTAAAATTATTAATATGCACAATGTTGATACTGTAAACCATGTGGCACACATAATTCATGTTGTGCTATGCTACACAGACCCAATAATCAAATGGGTAATACTATATAGAATAATGGCTGGGGTTATAACGAGAACTTTACATCCCTCGAGATGTGGGATACCACATAAACCCCAAGAGCAAAGCTCGAGGATTTATAAAGGCATCCCACACCAAGGGGTATGTAACATTCGAGTTTCACACACTACCCAGCCTTATATTATATAATTGCTGGAGAGCATTTTTCACCACAACAATTATATAAAATATAAATACAACTTTTCCATGGCTCAGTCAGGTTTCAGTGTGGTGCATGGTGGCTGGTAAAACCAAAGGTTTCGGACTTCGGTGACGTCACTGGGATAGCTGCAAGCTAAATCTAAGCTCCTCTCCCCCGAATTAACAATATAAACTCTTGCTAAAAATACAACTCTGAGATATCTAGCAGTTGACACCCTAAGCAAGAGAAGATGGCAGGAAAACAACAGCGTAACAAAAACTCCAAGGCGCTAAGCAGTTCAACTAAATTTAAACAGTTAGTGCTCGATGAAGACATGGAGGGTTTTGCCTAGACACCGCAGACGCACGGCATCAGAATCTCAGAAGAGATGGATACGATGAAAACAACGGATCCAGAAACCATGCATAAGACTCTTCAGCAGATCCTTTCCACAGTCACCAGAATCAATTCATCCCTGGCAGACCTTAAAAAGAGGTTCAAATACTACATAAAAGTCACATTAAATGCTACGAACCTTACCATGGTCTCAGAGGCCCAGGAGCGCCTAGATAGACTAGTTCTGCTTCTGCTTCAGAGGCACAGAGAGACTCAGCGACTGGCTGGAAGATCTAGAGAATAGATCTTGAAGAAATAATTTTAGAATTCATGGAGTGCCAGAAGACGCTGAAGAGAGATTCCCTTGAAAACTGATTTGGTGCAGCATATATTATGGTCAGTACTGTCTCTCCCTCGATATCAAACTAGACATTGACTGGGCGATCGATCCCTAGTTGTAAAACCCAAGACCCAGCAGCTAAACCACGCTCCCTTATAGTTTGTATGGTCTTTTTCCAGAGCAAAGACTGATCCTGCAAGAAGCATGGAGACACAAAGACCTTAAATACAAAGAGGCGCCTATTTTCTTTGATCAAGATTTTCAGCAGCCTTGTAGTCGGAGAGGCTAGTGGTCAAAGGGTAATCAGAGACTTAAAACAAAAAGGGATCAAGGCCCAATTATTGTTTCTGGCTAGGATTAAAATTCACCTAGATACAGGCACTAACATTTTCCTAACCTGGTGGAGGCTGCACAAGTTCTTCAAAACCTGGAACTACCTCTCCTAACCTAGAGATGCAAAAATTAGAAAATAGTCTCAAGTCGGAGATATGGTCAAAAGTCTCTAACTCCAGAGGCCGGAAAAGAACAGCCTCAGGTTCTTACCCGCAGGAGACCTCCTCAGACATTCGAGACCTGATTGTGAAAGCCAAACTGAGATTACAGGAGGACGGGAAAATAACACAACCGACTGAGGGATGAAACCACCGGAGGGGTAATGGAAAGGCCAGAAACTTCTGTCATGGTGGATCTAGCAACCAAAGAATAAGACAGACTTGAAGAAATCTTTACATGTGGAATGAGAAAGATCTGAACATACGAAGAACAGTCTAAACATTTTGATTTTGACTTGTATAGACATTTAAATGGCAGACCCTAAGCTACGATGGAAATATGCTCTGATAAAGGGGGGGAGGAATGAATAAGTGAGACCGCTGAACAAGACCATATAATCAGGGTCAAAGATGCATTCTTGGTCAAAATGTGAAGGCTCTTTAAGGTAAGATGGACTGTATAACTGGAGAAGAAAGTAAATGCACCCTAGGGACATGTATATATTTTTATAAGAAAATCTCATCTTGATGCATGGGTGGATACGGAAATGGTCCAGAAAGATTATAAAAGGACTATTATATGGGTATATAACATAGCCCTAGGCTCCCTTGACATGTACTGAGTTGGAAATGAGTCTGAAAGCCTAGGACAACAATCAGGGTAATTTGTTGAGGGGACAGAGGAACTTTCAGGGGACGGAGATGGAAGAGGGGAAATACAGCGCATAATTACCCGAGAAGGAAAAAGGAAGTAAGGAATTAGGCAGAGCAGACAGGACAAGGAATCAATCCGAAACCCCAGAAAATTAAGCAGAGTTTAAAAGGTTGGGGAAAAGAGGGATAAGGAATGAGAACCTAAGGAGAAGTGCTCCTTCAGGAGTAACTAACTGGACTAGATAAGGAGACGAGATGTGGTCCCAAAACCAGGACATATCACATTAGTCGAAATAAATAATGGCACCCTCCGTGATTTGGTGTCATCTCGGGAGGCGAAGGATACAAGGGTAGCAGATGTGATATCAGTAGGGTATAGAGCTAAAACCGTCCTTCAGGCTCTCTCGGCCCCTCTCCAGAAATATATATAGAAAAGACAAGTGCATAACTACAGAAGCATCAGAAGATGAGGGAGGGAATACAACATGAGGAAAACATCCGAAATGCAAGACTACAGAAGGCAGGGAAGAGGTCATGACTATAATGTATCCCTGAGAGAGTGCCTTAGGTAAAAGATTTGAAGGGAGGAGGAAGAGCAATGTGAAAATGTCCTCGGAATGGATAACCTAAGGTTCAGGCTCACTGATCCCTTTCGATCAAGAGGGGCATTTTATGGACAACATCCAGCAGAGAATGAAATCACCATAACAGAGCCTATAAGGGGTCAAGTAGACTGTTGGTAGAGTCAGAGTAGAAAAGACCAGGAAAAACATAACAGAGAGAGAGAGATGAAAACATTAAAGGGGGAAAAAGGGGGCGGGAGGGAATTTAAAGAGAGACAACTGGAATCAAACTTATAGCTGCGGTTAGATCCTGAAAGTGACAGGTTAGCAAGGGGACAGGGTCTCCCAGAGGGGAGTCCACCCACACCTCCTGCCCCAATTATAAGGCACTGACTGGGTCAAACTTACTCTCCACAGTATATCTGTGGGTTTTGCATGGAAGTCAAGGAAAACAAAACTAACAATGTTATGTACATAATTTTAAAGTTTGTTGTTAAGATAGTACTTATTGCAGGTACTAAGTTGACAGTTAAATTCTCAGATCTTTATATTTTAGTAACCTTAAGTTTTAATTTGAGGGTCTTGCAGGCTGGACGCAATATGGCAGGGAAAAGTAAGTTGAGCATGGTTTACAGCAGACACACTTCTAAGCACAGCATGGCCTCCTGAACATTATCTCTTACAATGCGAAAGGGTCAGTTCCCCATTAAACAGACTAGGTTACTGACTGAGCTCCAACATCTTAGATGTATGTAGTTTCTTACAAGAGACACACCTTTCACAGTTAGAACACTTCAAACTCAGAAGAGGATGGGTGGGCCAGGTACTATCGTCGTCACACCCTACCAACAGGAAGGCAGGGGTAGCAATACTCTTTAGGCTAACATTCCCTAAAGATACAATCGATGGAGGAGGGCTCCAAGGTAGATTTGTCAGGGCAACTTGTGTGATCCAAAATAAAACACTACATCTAGTAAACATATATGCCTCAACGGGTACAGAAAAAATTTTAAGCAACGCTTAATAAGTTGGCCGATCTACCCAGGGCCAGATATTAATCAGAGGGATTTTAACGGCACCTTCACCACAAATAGACAGCTCATCTGGTAATACAAACACTAACAAGGCAGCAAGTAAAAGCTCAGGGCCCTAATGGCTGAATTTGAATGGCAGATATATGGAGAGTAACAGCACGGAGGAGAAAAGGATTACACCTTTTTCTGGGGCACAAAGCTCTTATTTATGTATTGACTTTTTCTCACATTTAAAGCTGACCTGCACTTTTTGAACAGTCAAAATACACTCTATTACTCTGTCTGACCACAGCCCAATCTCTGTTAGTCTTAATATAGGTCAGAAGACAAAACACACCTGTGGAGACTTAACGCCTCCCTATTAAATGAGGAGCCCTTATAACACTTATGAATAAGACAATTGAACATTTAGAAAAAGATTCCCCTATGGAAAGTTGCTCCCCAATGTTGTGGTGGGACACTCTAAAGGCTGTTGTAAGGGGCAAATAATTAGCTATGCTTCAGCAAAGAAAAACAGGCGAAAGCACAGAAAAGCTCTCAGAGACAAACTGTCAGAGCTAGAGACTAAACATAAGAAGGGCACAGGATCAAAACAAACACTTAAAGATCTAAATCAAGTTTGATCTGAACTGTATGAACTAGGAATAAAAAGTGGAAGGTCTCCTTAGGTTCACTAGTCAAAAGTATCATGAAACGGGAAAAGCTTTGGGACTCCTCGCCTGTTTTTGAAAAGGCAAGCCGAAGGAGCATCTCAGTAATCAGGGATACATCGAACCCAGAAAAGTGCTGGGTCAAACCAGAAGAGATTACCTCCCAGTTCAGGGCATTTTATAAGGAATTGTACATGGAAAGTAGAACAGAAGGAACAGTCAGATCAGAAGCTCTAAGCTTTCTAAATGCTATTAAGTTACCGACCCTGCCCTTAAAGGCTCAGGAGGTTCCCTCTATGCCAATTACGGAACAGGAGGCCCTGAAAGCCATTAGAGACCTCCCGACCGAAAAACACCAGGCAGAGATGGGCTACCAGCTGAATGGTACAAAAAGCTGGGCAAGACTTTAATACCCGATTGGTGCATATTTATAATGTTAGCCTCAAGAAGGGGCATTCCCTAAGTTCTGGCAGGAGGCACTGGTCACAGTCATCCCAAAACCTGGAAAACCCTGATCTCTGTGCTCATCCTTTAGGCCCATCTCACTACTTAATCAGGACCTAAAAATCTTAACCCACATATTAGCGTCAAGATTGCAACATTACATAGAACTCCTAGTTCACCCTGACCAAACAGGCTTTATTCCACACAGACACCTTCAAGATAATGTCAGGAAACTCCTGAACATTGTCACACATAAACATCCCCTAAACAAACCCAATGGCAGTATTCTTAGATGCTGAAAAGGCGCTTGACAGGGTGAACTGGGTATATGGAGAGGTAATGTCCAGGATGGGAGGGAAGGCAGCTTCCTTAAATGGGTAAACTTGTGCTACCAGAACCCAACAGCCTGAGTTAGAGTGAATGGTATAAATTCAGAATTCTTTGCAATAAATAGAGGAACAAGGCAAGGATGTCCATTGTCCCCATTCTGTTCACTCTAACTATGGAGCCGCTAGTGCAAGCCATTTGTGAAAACCCAAACATAAAGGATAATAATAATAACACTGAAAATAAAATTTCATTATACGCTGACGACACAGTAATATATATTAAAGATCCAGAAATCTCAGTCCCTGAAATGCTCCAAGTATTGGATGGATTTGGACAGATTTCGGTTTCAAAGTGAACATTGATAAAACAGAAATCCTGAGTTTGATGGACCCCCACACACACACACACACACAGGAACTTGCAAAGTCTCCTACCTTTCAGATGGGTTAAAGATAAAATTAAATATTTAGGAGTGTCAATACCAACAGACCTTACCAAACTACACCTTTATAACTGCCAAGCATTAAAAGAAAAAGTCTATGAAGATTTACAGAAGTGGCAAAATGTACCTATTAATTTTATGAATAGAGTAGAGGCTATCAAGATGAACATCTTGCTCAGGTTCCTTTTTTATTCTCGACCCTACCTATACTTATAGATAGAAGAGAATGGCGTGAACTGAGAAGAAAGTTATCTAAATTTATATGGGCAGGCACCGCTCACAGAAGAAATGGGCATCCTAATGGAAGCCAAAGACAAGGGGGATTGGGGGTTCCTGACCTTCTAAAATACTATTTACAGCACAAACAACCCCAGTTTTAAAAATGTTGAAACCTGAACAAAAGGGAGGATGGTACATGCTAGAGGAGAAAGCTCACCCCTGGATCCCCTGCAGTTTTTACTCTGGACAATCAGGTCTTCAGACCTGAAAACCCTAAATAACATTTGGACGAGAAACACCTCAAGAATTGACTAAGGGTCAGACAGTGGTGGGAGATATTCTCTCCTACCTGGAAATACATTCCTTGAAATATTTGCGCAGTTCCCAGCCACACACAAAGACCCTTGCTGGAGCAGTTGGTCAGACAAAGGGCTCAAATATTTGCACCAAATGGTTAATAGTGAAGGGGTTAAAACATTTACACTCCTTCAGGAGGAATTTGGGCTCTCTCACAAAGAGTTTTTCAGATATCTTCAGTGTAGACATTATATAATTAACACAGTTGGGATTGGTGCCATACAAAGTGACCCAGTTCCACCATTAAGGTATATGTATCAAAAAAGCCACATGGAAGACACCAAGAATGTGTCACTTTCATACAGCAAACCCTACAAGAAGGTTCAGGTGTCTTGCACATTCAAGCTGTTGAAAATAAAAATAAATGGCGGAGATTAGAATATGAAGGCCTAGTTTCAGATAAGGAATGGTCTCTTATTTGGCAGGGATACATAAAACAACCAACTCCCGGTATGGAGGGAGTTCAGATGGAAAATCGCAATAAGATATTTCATCACCCAGATATTTCATCAAAATATAGAACCACCAAACTAATACAGTGTTTGGAGAGGTTGCCCAGATATAGGCTCCCAGTTCCATATATTTTGGAGTTGCCCTAAGCTTAAAGACTTTTGGACTAAGATAACCACTGCTACCAAAGAAATTTTAAAATTGGAAAACTTACCAGAGTTTCCACATATGATACTAGGGCTTCCCCTCAGTGTTAAAACTAAAGCCCCAAAGTATTTATTTTATATACTAGTAGTAGCAGCCTCTAAGGCTATTACACAAAAATGGCTATCCTCTGATAAGGTCTCTTATTCTGAGTGGTGGACATATGTAATTAATAATAAAATATGGAGGCTCTCACAGCCAGACTCAGACTTCAAACAGATCAATTTAACTCAAGGTGGCTCCCATTTTATGAAAATGTAGAAACCAAAAAGGTACTCCAGTATTAGATCAATTTTTACTAGGATAGGCTTGTGAGGCTGTTGAGGCAGACTGGACAAAGGAAACCTTTGAAATATCTGTTGTCAGCTCATGGGACCCTATTTTATTTTATCTCATTTCATTTTATTATTTATACTATTCTAGGTATACCTTTCGAGATAAATTATTGAAATAATATTACCTTGAACCAGCCCTCAAGAGGAGAGGGGACGATTGGGGTTTGGGTTTTTTGTTTTGTTTTGTTGTTGTTATGAAAAGGACAAGATCAGTTTATACACAGACTATATTAGCTGTATACACAGAAGAATGGGAATGGAACTAGGAAAGACACATGACAACAAGCTGTTTCTTTTAATCATATATTAGTTTATTGAGACAGCATTGGTTAAAGGATTGCCAAGCACAGTTGGACAGGAGGAAAGAGAAGCAGAAAGGAGTATCTCCCAGTGGCAAGAATCTGAGAAAGGTCATTGGGCAAATGCTCTACTGGATTAGACTCACTATTCGGTCTAGCCTGCAAAAAACAAAATTAAAAAACAGCATAAGTGATAAACTCTGTGATTAGAAACAGTAACATGGATTGCATTCAGAATAGTCTGGGATAACATGATGTCTGGTTACTATGGTATTAATTTTAATACAGATGTATGTCTTTCCCATATATTGATGTAATAAGTTTACTGTAACTTGAAATGGAATATGAAAAATCAATAAAAATTAAGTTAAAAAAAAACAAGGTTTCTTTCTTCTTTTTTTCCTCTCTTTTTTTTTAAGCATATGTCTTCCAGCAGATAGCACCAAGTTAATGATTTAAAATTAGCTTACCACCAAACTGGAGTGTGAGTGGCGGTGAAGACTCCAGCATTAAAGTCTGGTGCAGACAGAGGAAAGAGCAGTAACTGGAGCATGTGTGGACTGAGGGAGACTGAAGGTTGTTCACCATTATAACTCATGGGTTATAATGGGGAAATTATAACTGGGTTTCCTATGGGAAAAAATGTGCACCAGTTATTGCCTATGCATTGAGCAAGGAGAAAAAATCAAGGGGAACACGTGTGAAGCAATATACTACTCATAGAGTGGTGACACCATGACAGGTACATGCTGTATGAAGTTACTATATTATGATAGTACCCAGCTGTATACCAATGTTGAGTTAGCTACAATATGGGATGTTAGTTGTTTTTGTTTTATTTTTAATAATCCAGACATTGCCAGCAAGTAATGACACATAGCCAAGTATATGCCTTACAGTTTGTGAGCTTGTTTTTGATTGTTTTTGTTTGTTTGTTTTTTACCACTTTATTCTTTTTTGGGAAATAACTTGTAATGTGGCTGCAATTCTGTTTAGCCAATTAACTTTTGATTGACCTATGCATGCCTTTTACAAGAGAGTACTGTATATATTAATTTCAGTGGCACAGTGTTACCCTTAGGATAGGTTGTGGGGTGCATTTGCATAGATGTATAAATTGTGATATTGCACTATAGCAGGTAAAATGGTGTCTCTGATTTTGAGTATTTGTCCCTGATTTTACTGGGCAGTGTCCCTCATTTTGGTCCTGGCAGGTTAAGATGTATGCATTCAGGGGTAGCAAGGTGTTGCAGTTAACATCCCTATGATTTCTTTGCAATCTCCTATGATGCCCTTGCAACCTCTGGAAACCCCTAAAACATTAGTTGCCTAGCATTTACCTTTCCTACAACTATAAAGTCATAAGAGTTCCAATACCACTAAGAATTAGCTAGGTCCTGAAAGGGTTAACATAAACCAACTCTCCAGACAGGAGGAGGAAGAGAGAGAGAGAGAGAGAGAGTGAGAGAGAGAGAAAACTGTAATTTGAAAATCATCTGAGTTATCTTCCTGGTCTGTTGAAAGTTATGTTAGTAAATCATTTACCCTCCAAAGGCTAGCAAATCACATTTCAATAATAAATAAAATTAACAATCCAGCAAGTGAACATATGAACATACCTAGAAGTCATCAAAAAGAGGCCATTTGTTCTACCTAGTCTACTCATACTGTGGGGTCCACAGCTTGAGCTACTGTCCCTGCCCCTCCCTACTCCTCCCATACTCCCCACCCATGTCCTTACCTTTCCTCTATGCTTATCCCAACCTGTCTTGACGTTGCCCACTGTCTTCAAAAGACTATCTCTTCTGGAAGGACATTCCAAGTGTCCACCATGCCCTCCATGAAGAAGTGTTTCCTGTCCTTCCTCCTAAACCTTCCCCTACAACTTAAAGAGCTAATGTACTGCCTGGAATTAATAGTAATTTTCAGATGCAGTCAGCTATCACGTTCTATATCTGAAGTTTTTTTTATTTCTGTTTGCTAATTAGAAGAAGGGGTGGCTCAGAGGTAATTTAAGGAAGTATTTTTTCACAGAGAGGGTTGTGGATGCATGGAACGGCCTTCTGGAGGAGGTTCTGGAGTCAAAAACAGTGGTGGAATTCAAGCATGCATGGGACAGTCATAAGGTAATTCTAGGGGTGGGGGTAGAAAGAAGTAGGCTGCTGGTTAACTAGGATCTGCAACTTATCCAGTAGGTAGGAAATTGGCATACTAGGTGGGCCAAGCTGTCCTTATCTGCCATCAAATTCTGTTTCTATGTTTCATGAAGATTTCCCACCCTGACAGTACAGGGCTGATGTGTGGAGCAGCACTCTGTTTGGAGGCTACAAAAGGAATTATGTTCCTCCCACTACATTGTCAGAAATGTGACCAGACGCATTGAGGCACCACAATTATTGCAGTCTGAGCAGTGACTTTCAAAAGTTACCAATCAAAATGCAGGAAATTGTGACATCACAAGTAACCAAGAACAGCCAGTCCCAGCTGCCTTATGAGAAAGAGAATAATCTGTCAGTGGTTCTCTTTGGTTACTAGTGATGTCACAGTCAGTGTGGTCTCAGTGCTGATGTAGTGGGAGGGACAGAACTGACTTTTTTTTATCCACCAGACAGAGTGCTGCTCCACACACCACCCAGTACAGTCAGGTGAAAATCTAATTAGCAAACAGAAAAGAAAAAAATATTTGAGACATAAGAAGTGATAGCTGACTACATCTGAAAGTTACAATTGATTCAAGCCAGTTTCCATGCAGTACATTAGCTCTTTAGAGCTGTGCCTTGTTATTTATGGTTGGCACTCAGCTTAAAGAGACCCTCCTTATCCACCTTATTTATCCCTTTCAAGTACCTGAAGGTCCCAATCATGTCCCCTCTCTCTCTCTCTCTCTCTCTCCTGTCCTCTAGGAAGTATATGTTTAGTACCCCAACCTCTCCTCGTATGATTTACCCTTCTGACCCACTGTCATCTTTGTAGCCCTCCTCTAGACCTTCTCCAGCAGGATAATGTCCTTTATGAGGTGTGGGCACCAGTACTGAACTCCATACTCTAGATGTGGTTTCACCAGTGGCTGCACACATGCTGTGCATCTGAGTATCTACTGCTGCTGTTTTTTTTTAAATTTTTTTCATAAAACAGCTTTTATTGTTGAAACAGCCTATGTTTTCTAAGAGTAGTGACTGTAGAGCGGACCTCCTTTTTGCTGTGTAGTCTCACCAGTGACCTTTGCAAGGGTAGTATAACCTCCTCTCTCCTACTACTGATCCCCCTAGCTATGCATCCCAGCATCTTGTTTGCCCTTGCTGCTGCTTTCTTGCACTGCGTGGAGTGCTTCAGGTCACTAAGTGATCATCACCCTGGGTCCTTCTCCTCCTCCTCTGATGCAAATATCTGAATCCACCCAGGTAGTACTCCATCCTGGAATTCTTGGCTCCAATGTACATAACTTTGCATTTCTTGGCATTCAAGCCAATCTGCCAGATCCCGGATCACCTCCCCAGTTTTTCCAGATCATCCTGTAGGTCCTGTATCCCTTCAAGTGTTTCCATCTCCCACAGATCTTGGTGTTGTCTCTGAATAGGCACATTTTGCCCTTAATGCCCATCCCCAATGTCACTAATGAAGACATTGAGCAACACCGGCCCCAGCACCAGGCCCTGTGGGACCCTCTCTGATGCCAGATAACTCTCCACCCACAACCACCTCTGGGTTCTGTCCCTCAGCCAACTTTCCACCCATCTCGCTATCTTATCCCCAGCCCAAGATCTGCCAACTTCCTGATCAACCTTTTGTGGGCACATAGTCATAGGCCTTGCTGAAATCCAGATAGAGGATGTCTATTGCTTGGTCCATGTCTACCCGTCTTAGTGACCCAGTCAAATAAGTCAATCAGAGTCATTTGACATGACCTGCCCCCATGAACCCATGCTGCCTTGCATTTTGGAGACCATGCTCTTCTAGCTATTCTACCAATCTTTCCTTAAACAGCAGTTTTGCACTTCAGCATGTGCTTTCTTAAAAAATGTTTCAGCTGTTACAATTTACTAGAGCATATATTTTTTCATTTTCAATATTCCTTTCTAAGACTTACAGCACATCTTGGTAGTCCATCTAAGAAGTCTGTATAGAAAACATTTGAAAAGAATTGCCTCCCTGTTAAGCTCACAGTACCTTTGTTTATGACACCATAGTGCTCACCATGACAGCAGACTGTGATGCCACAAACAACAATTGCGTGGTTAGCAGGGGAGAGTCAAATACAATTTGAAATGCTCAGTGAAATAATTGCTGCATGATCTACAATATTTAGTTGACGAACAGCAAGAGAAAGTAAAATAACAAACAACTACAAACAACCAGTTAAAACACAATGGGCTGGATATTCAAAGGGTTAGCCATGCATGACCAAAGGGTTAATGTCGGAGAAGTAATTCGAAATTGTGCCATTCTGCGATACTCAGTGGGAGGCAGTTTGCGCCCCAAGTCATGCTGAGCAACAGTGCAATACTAATGAATGCATGCTCAACCAGAGGAGGGAGGAACCATGCATGAACTGCACAGCCCGATATTCAGCGGGCTGTGCAGAGTTAGTGCAGGCGCAACCCCCAACCTGCGCCTGCACAACTTGAGCCAAAAAAATGATTAAGTCGAGGGTCACCCACAGGTGAGCTGCCGCATTGCAGAGGCGCAACACAGCAGCTGCCACCTGTGGGTGGCCCTCCACTTCTTCCCTGTGCTTCCCCTGCAGCCCGATCACGGGCATAATAGTAACCCCCCATAGCCCGATCATGGCCAGATCTCACTTCCCCCGACTGGCCGATCATGGGCATAACACAAATGAACAACTTCCCCACACTGGCCCGATCATGGGCATAACAACAAATGAACAACCCCCACTGGCCCGATCGCAGGCATAACACAAATGAACAACCCACACTGGCTTGATTGCAGGCACATGTATAGAACCACCCGACTGGTCCAATCGCGGGCATAATGTATAAGAACCCCTCCAGCTGGCCCTATTGCGGGCAGAACGGAGTTCAACCCCCAAAGACCAATATCCCTGGTGGTCCAGTGGACTCGGGCGCAATCGCGGGCATTAGAGTCAAACCCACCCCCAAAGTCCAATCTCCCTGGTGGTCCAGTGGCCCCCACCCACCCACCCACGTAGCCCCACCACCCCGCCTCCCCATCAGCAGGTGGGCAGCAGCACTCACCCGCCTGCCACCCCGCCCGCGCTGACTGACAGTCGGTAGACTGCATGCCCATTGGTTCAGAGCAAGAGCCACTGGGCATGCAGCCCATGACCACAAGGCAGTCCAGATATGGTGGTGGCTACGTGGGTGGGTGGGTGGAGGACCACTGGACCACCAGGGAGATTGGACTTTGGGGTGTGTTGATCTAATGCTCGCGATTGGGGAATCGCAGTCCACTGGACTACCAGGAATATTGGTCTTGGGGGTTTGAACTCATTCTGCCTGTGATTGGGCCAGCTGGGGGTTTTATACATTATGCCCGCGATCGGGCCAGTCGGGGGTTCTTATACATTATGCCCGTGATTGGGTCAGTCAGGGGGTTCTTATACATTATGCCCGTGATCGGACCAGTGGAGGGGTTTTATACATTATGCCCATGATCGGGCCAGTCGGGGGTTTATACATTATGCCCGCGATCGAGCCCGGGGGTTCTTATACATTATGCCCGCTTATCGGGCCAGTGAGGGGTTCTATACATTATGCCCGTGATCGGGTCAGTCAGGGGGTTCTATACATTATGCCTGTGATCAGGCCAGCCAGGGAAGGTTCTTATACATTATGCCCACTATCGGCCAGCCGGGGGTTTCATACATTGCGCCCGTGATCGGGCCAGTGGGAGTTCTTACACACTAAGCCCATGACTGGGCCAGTCGGGAGGAGATTTACATCATGCCCATGATCAGGCTGCAGGGTGCATCGGTCCCCAATGGCTGCTGCCTGGCAGGGTGCCAGGTGCAAGTCGTCAGGGATCGGTGCACCTGCATGCTAATGACGAAGCAAATGGGGCCATAATTAGATGCAAATGGCCCCGTGGCCCTGCATAAATGATGGACCCATTTGCATGTCACCTTTGAATATCGGAATTTGGCGCTACGCAATGGAACTTGGCGCACCGCAAGATCTGAATGCTCCACTTTGATCATTTTGGCGGCGGCGCAAGTTGTGGTTAGGGGCTTATATTCAAAGGAGTTGCTCAATAGCTCAACTACATTGAATATCGCCCGCCACACCCCCTGCTAACTTTTTGAGCAGCGCAAGGGCTTGCGCCACAGAATGGAGCAGTTTGAATATCCAGCCCAATGTGTGTAAATCTAGTGTTTTCACGTTTTTATTATAATAAAGAGTTGCTCTTAAGTATGGTCTCCACGAGCTTGCACATGATTGAGGTCAGACTGACTGGTCTCATCCTTGGGACTGCTTTTGTGGAGGGGCACCACATGTGCTGTTCTCCGGTCCTGCAGTACCATGCCTGTCTCCAGTGAACTATTAAATATGCTGCCAGTGGTCCTGACAGTTCTTCAGTCAGTTCCGTAGTATCTTTGGATGTACTCTGTCCAGGCCTGGTGATTTGTCTACTTTCAATGCCAGCAGCCCTCTATCACTCTATCCTCCTCTATCAATACATCTGCAATCCTCCCCGTTCCTCTTCTCCATCCTGAAGGCACTGGTCAGTCCTTCTCCCTGGTGAAGACGGAATAGACGTATTCATTTAGTATCTCTGCTTTCCCCATTATCCTCCAACCACTCCTCCCTTTTCTTAAGCCTAACAATCCCATCCTTCTTGTCTCTTTTCTCACTCATATAGTGAAAGAAGGCCTTTCCCCATTTTAATTTCTTCAACTCTGTAGCTCCTTCTGTGGGCTTCCTTACTTGCCTCAATAGCCAACCTTAAGTAATTTTCCCTAACCACCTCTTTCTTGGTCTTCCTCAATTTTCTACAGGCTAACCTCTTTTCCTTTGCCTGGTGACCCCAGAGCTGAGCCAGCTTGGTGCTTTGGCCCTTGTGTTTCTTCCTCCAGAGCTTCTTATATTTTCTGTGGCAGCCAGTATTCCTCCCTTAACGATGAACCACCTGTGGTCCTCCCCATATCTGCTTTGATGCCTGCCAGGTGGCTCCTTAGCACTTCACCCATCTTCCTGAAGTCCACCCTCCCAAAATCCAAGACTTTGGTCTTAGGATGCTTTCCTGACCATATCTAACTGGAACCACACTGTGCAATGGTCACTCCCACCCATACCTGTGTTAAAACAGGTCAAATAGACTTCTGATGTTTCTTTTGACAAATGTCTGGTACAACTAATTGAAGTGTTTACCTCTTTCAGTGTGGGCTGTGGAATCAGGAGAATAAATTACTTCCATGCTAGCTTTCACTTTGGGCTAAGTGTAACTTGCCTTTGTGACTACTCAAGGACACCATCTGTCAGGTATAATGAGAGACAAGCTGAAAAAATAGTACTGCATCGGGGGAGGATGAGCGGAGGATTTGGAGTTGCAGAAGCATGTACTGCAACTCTGAATTTGTGCTTTGGTATCCTGTTTTTACAGCTACTGCAAGATGGCTGCAGGCTCCACCCACTGCAGCCATAATAATTCTGCATTACATAACAGTAGCTGCAGCTCTAATGTCCTGATATTTCAATTTATAATTTAAAGAGGTTAGAACACCCAGACTAGAGTTATTTGCTCATTTGTTTAGTAATATGCCTTTTCCACTGATTTGTTGCAGTGAAAATGAACCCAAAGTAATTGAAATGGATTTTGAATTGTGTGGGGAACTGGGTGTGTTGGTGGGGGGTTGGCCATATGTATAGTGGGAGGAGCTGGATGTGTCAAGGGGTGAGCTGACTGTGTCTGTGGGGAGGGGAGCTGGCCCAGTGCGTAAGGGGAGCTGGGGAGGATCACTGTGTGTAGGGAGTGGGGCAGGGGCACTGAACATATTGTGTGGGGTGGGAGAGCTGGAAGTGTTGGAGGGGCTGAGCTGGCCATGTGTGCAGGGAAGAGCTGTCTGTAGGTGTGTGTGTGGGGGGTGACTGTATGTGGTGGGGCTGGCTACGGCTGTACAAGGTAGCTGGTCATGTGAACGTGGAGCTCACAATGTAAGTGTGGGCACCTGATGGGGAGCTGGCTATTTGCTCATCTTTGCTAAACTGAAGGCTAAAAGCAGGACTTACTGAACAGGGAGCTGGGCTTGTCTTTGGGGAGGTGGGCATGTAGAAGGTTAACATTTTGTTGGTGTTGCTGAACAAGGTAGTGTGTGTGTGTGTTTATGCTTCTGGCCATACAACAGTTTCAAACTGTCACTTGTGCTTGCTTGATTTGGAGCCACCCATTGACTGATTTGCCCCCTCTGGCTCACATACCTGGCCCCGCCACTGAATGATGTGCTTCGCCATTTTACCTGTGGCTGCATAAACACAGGCTCCCGTGGGCCTATGCTTATGCAGTAACACGTGTGTGTGTGTGTATGATATACTGTGTGCATGAGTACCTGTAGCTACAAAGGTACAGCCCCATGGCGCCTGCTGCAGTGTGGGCATCATGGTTTTAGCAGTGGATCTAAACATTTTCAAGGGGTAGAAGTTTTGTCGAGGGTAGCACTTTCCCAAAAAGTAAAATGCTTTCTTTAAGCTCAGATTAAGTTAAAATGAGGGAGGTGGCAGAAGAAATCAAGGTGGCAGAAACTGCCCCCAACAGGCTGAGGTAGAGAGTAGGGAGACCCTGAGGGGACAGCAACCCCCAGGATGCAAAATAAGGAAGGAAGCAGGGTGATAGAGACAAAGGGAGATGGGAAAAGGTGCATCAAATAGAGACAGGGAAGGAAGGGGCAAAATGGAAAGAAGGGTAACAAGCAAAGTGCTAACAAAATCTTGAAGGCCATGTGTGCAATGCTAGAAATCTAGGAACTAAGATTCCGGACCTAGAAGCCATCATGGCAGGTGTGGTGCTTTATGTGAGGGAAGCATAAAAGCAACAGAGATACAGGGAATATGAGGGCAGAAGTATTTCGGGTTAACCTGGAGATAGGGAATGGAGCCATTATTCATACTGGCATGATCTACAAACCTCCAGTGCATGTGGAAGAATTAGGTGAGGTCCTGGTGGAAGCCACTGGACAAATGGCAGAAAAGGAAGATGCTACTGGTGGGGACTTCAGTCTGTGGGATGTACAGTAGATTGGAGCCTCTCAGCTGTCTGTGGCTTCAGCTAGAGAGAAGGACATCATGGATTCCCTGCAGGGTGTTCCTCAGGCAATTAGTCAGTGAATCCACTTGTGTTGAGGCAGTACTTAATTTGGTACTCACTAACAGGACAGTCTCACAGAAGTCAAGTTGGGAGGCAGCCTGGGGACCAGCGGTCAATATACAGTGTGGTTCAGTATGAGGACAGCTACGGATCGAACCACACAAGAGCAAAACACTGAACTGGGAGGGCAGAGTTCAGAAAGATGAGTGAATGCTTCAGGGATGACCTGGTGGGGGGTGGAGGAGCAGTGGGTGAAGAACAAAGGGCCATAGCGAGGGCAACAAACCTTGCATGAAGCAAGTGAGCAAAAGCAAGAGGAAAAAGAGACTGCTATGGTTCTCAAAAGAGGTGGCAAAAAGGTAAAAGTTAAGAGGACAGCATTCAGAAGGTATAAGGTGGCACAGAGGGAGGAGTATAGCAAGTACACCAGAGGAAGCAGATGGAAGCATGGAGAGTAGTAAGGAGCTCAAAGGCGCAAACAGAAGAGAGTCTAACCCAGGCAGTATCATAAGGGGACAAGGTATGTTTTAGGTATGTAAGTGAAAAGAGGAAGACCTGAGATAGGAGGGTAACATTAAAAGGGAAGGGGCGACTGTAGAGGGGACCAGGAAAGGCAGACATCTTGAACAAATACTTTTGTTCCATGTTCAGAGGAAGGCAAAAGGAGGGCCTAAATAAGTTATGTATAACTAGAAATAAATGCTGACCAAAAATATTCACTATAATCGCATTCCCCTTTAATGCTGGCAATACTTTGACAGCGTTTATTTCTAGCTTCTGTCTGTGCTACATGGTGTCTTAGCATGTATGCATATTTGCTTGAGAAATGACAACAGGAAACAACACTTTCTGCTGGTGAACTGTATTTAAGTGCCAGATACTGTAAACTTAAAGAAAAATAAAATAAAGAAATGATCTGTTTGTGATTCCATCTTTGGTAAAGCGGTGTCTGCAGCTTCAGGGCATCATCAGCATCAATAGCATAATCAGCATAAGGCATCAGGTACAGGTACATCACTTACATTAGGTACACGTACAGATACATCACTTACATTAGGTACAGGTACATCACTTACATTAGGTACAGGTATAGGTGCATCACTTACATTAGGTACAAGTACAGGCACCGCACATACATTAGGTACAGATACATCAATTACACTAGGTACAGGTATAGGTGCATCACTTACATAGGTATAAGTACATGTACCCACATACATTAGGTACAGTTATATCGCTTACATTAGGTACAGGGTACAGATACATCAATTACATTGGGTACATGTACATCACTTACATTAGGTACAGGTACAGTTACATCACTTACATTAGGTACAGATACATCACTTACATTAGGTAAAGGTACATCACTTACATTAGGTACAGGTACAGGTGCATCACTTACATTAGATACAGGTGCAGGTACATCACATGCATTAAGTACAGGTACAGGTACATCACTTACATTAGGTACAGGGTACAGATACATCACTTACATTAGGTACAGGTACATCATATGTATCATAGATAATACAGAGCATTAGATAGACTTTCATCCATAGGCAGTATAGCGCAGTGGTTTAAGGCTCTGAGCTGCAAATCTGGAGACCTGGGTTTGAATCCCACAGCCCCTACTTGCATACCGTGTGACTCTGAGCAAGTCACTTAACTTCCCTGTGCTCCCAGATTGCACCTGTAAACAAGCTTTCAGCTTGTGTGTCTCATCTGGTTAAACAATTGAAAAAATTGAAAAACATGTTAACTCTAAGGACAGTGTGTTCCTTCCCCAAAATGTTTGTCTAAGTTAATCTTAAACTGGTCTATCGTCCTGCTACCAACTACCTCTAAGGAAGTGCATTGCATATAGAAACAACTCGTTGGTTGAACCAAGCGCCGCTTCCACCAACTGTTCTCCAGCTGCAGAGGGTGGGATCTGGTAGCATAGGATTGCACCTTACTCTGCTGACCTACAAGTCCCACAACGCGTTATCCACCCATGCTCTATGCACTAGGCACATGTCACCTCTTAATCTCCTGTATTCCAGGGTAAACATATTAAACTCCCTCAGCCTATCATGATAAGTCCTAACTTTGAGCCCCTCAATGGCCCTAGTAGCTCTTTTCTGGACTCGCTCAATCCTCTGGACTTCTCCTTTTTATAGGGGACCAGACCTGGGCTCCATATTCAAGTATGGGCCGCACTAGGATGAATACAAAGGACCAGCACCTCCCTGTTTCTACTCGATGTGTCTTAATATACAGTTTAGGATTTTGTTCCTTTCTGGATTATACTGCTGCAGTGGATTTAAAAGAAAGATCCTGTGTAATCATAATTCCCAGATCCCTTTCTTTCCTAGCAGTATATAGGTTTATTCCATTTAGTATATATTTATAGTTGTGTTTTTTTCCCGTATGCATAAGCATGCATTTATCCTGGTTCAAAAGCAGTTTATGTTTGTTAGTCCAGTCCTGAATGAAGTCTAAAGCCTGTTGAAATGCAGCAGCATCTTCCTGATTCTTTACTATAGCCCACAGCCTACAGTCATCAGCAAATTATGCCAACCAGATTTTAGCATGAACATATTGTATAGTGGAGACATAGATATTAAATGGGCAAAGGGGCCAGCACTGAACCCTAGCAGACACCGTCGTCACATCTGTGCATTTGGAAAAGACTACTGTTTGAGAGCCAAGAATTGACCCAAGATACAAGGTTGTGATGTACTCCTGATCGCTGAAGTGCAACTATCAATTCAGCTTGTGGCAGTTTGTCGAAAGCCTTGGACAAATCTAGAAAGACCACATCCACTGGGTCACCTTCATCCAGAGACTTGTTCACCCTGTCATAGAACTGCAACATGTTTGTTTGGCAGGATCTCCCTTTGGTGAACCATGCTCAGTTCCATCCAGCAGGTTTTCTTATTCTAAATGCTTAATGATGTAGTCTTTTAGGATACCCTCAAGTATTTTTGACTAGATAGCTGTTAAACTAACGGGACAATAATTTGCAGAGTCTGCCCTGGATCCCTTATTATGAAGTGGGATGACAGTAGTCATCCTCCAGGCTCTACCACTACTCCCTCATCCAAGGATTCTTGAAAGATGTGAGTTATAGGTGGTGCCAGTTCAGTGTATATCATCTTAATTATGTTTGGATGACTGCCATCCGCTAGGGATTTATTAGGGTTTGCTTGTTGTAACCTAATTTCTACATTATTTAGGTGTATGAGTATTGCAGAAACCAGATGTTTTGTTTCCCCATTTTGTGGATTCAAACTAATTGGCATTTTAGAGCTAAATACTGAGGAGAAGTATTCATTTTGCATATTGGCCATCTGTTTCAAATCGCTTATTGTATTACTTTCTTGATTTCTAAGGGACTTACAGAATTGTTTACTCCCTTGGTTTT
Organism: Neoceratodus forsteri; assembly: GCA_016271365.2. Classification (NCBI taxonomy): domain Eukaryota; kingdom Metazoa; phylum Chordata; order Ceratodontiformes; family Ceratodontidae; genus Neoceratodus; species Neoceratodus forsteri. Next base: position 1,136,213,010 of record CM057453.1, on the reverse strand, counting down.
ATTTATGTATGCATAAAAACTTTTATAATTATCCCTTGATTTATTAGCTCTCTTTAATTCAAAAGATAATTTTGCTCTTTTGATCTCCTTTTTCACCTTTTGTTGAGTTCCTGTAAGTAAACCACCCTGGTTCCCTGTCTACCTTTAATTCTCTTGAACAGCTTTTTTCTTTTAATTAGACCCTAATTTTAGCAGTCATCCAGTTTGGTGTTTTCCTTGGTTGCTGTATTTAGTTTTGACTGGTATGCATTTGAATGTTTCCTGATCCACGTTTTTACAAAAGATGTCCCATTTATCTTGAATTGATTTATTTTGAAAATCATTTACCCAATTCCATTTAGTCATGCTATCATTCAGTTTAGAAAATGTGCCCTATCAAAGTTAAAAACCTTAGCTGAGCCTAACTGCTTGAAAGTGTCTCCTGTAGTTCAAAATGAACAATTTCATGATCACTATTGCTAAGGAGGGCTGATGTAATACAGCTTGTTAGTGTGTCTCCCAAATTGGTTAGAACCAAATCAAGAATATTTGACCCCTTTGTTGCTTCTTGAACCCTTTATTCTAACCCTATAAGACTGAATGTCTTGATGTAGGTATTTTCAGTATTATTTGCCCTTTAGCATTGTCCAGTTTATTCCTGGTAAATTTAGGTCCCCATGAGCAATAACCTGTTGTCTGATTTAATTCCTGTAGATGTTTTATTAATAATAAATCATCTTCTTTCGTAGTTGATGGGGGTCTGTAAATTACACCCAAATAATTTTAGGTTTGTTTAATGGAGAACATTTTAACTAAACATGTCCCAGATTCAGATTAAATTTGTAATTTTCCTGGGACTGAATATTTTCTTGTATATAGATGACTACTCCTCCTCCCTTCCTATGCTCTTGAATTTGTATATAAGTTATAACCCTCAATGTTTTGGTCCCATGTATCTGACTTATCCCACCATGTTTCTGTTACAGCGCATATTTGTACATCATTTGACTTTAAAAGCAGTCTAAGTTCGTCCATTTTTTTACCAAGCTTCTTGATTTATTAGAAGACCCCTCCAGTTTGTTTTGGTTTTAGAAGTACATGCACTAAGTGTATATTCTCCCATTTGGTGGCAAACATATGTCCCTTTATCCCCTACCTATTAGTTTAAATCCAGGCTATTGCCCCATTAAACCTTTTGCCAGAATTCTTGATCCCATCTTATTTAAATGCAGACCATCTGGCCTGAACAGATTCCTGTCTTTAAAATGTCCCATAATTCAAGAATGTTTATTTCCTTTTGTTTACATATATTTCCAACCAGTTGTTTATCATAACAATGTTATTCATTTTAAACACGTGAAAGTCATGAGTTGGGAGAATACTAGAGAGGATAATCTCCTCCTCTCCATTCAGTCTTTGCTACTGACTCAATATCCTTGCAAATATCTCTGACTCTTCTCTTTCCAACATCGTTCACACCTGCATGTAATATGACAAGTGGTTTTACTAAATTTCCTATTAGATCAGTTGGCATGTCTTACACATGTGGCTGAAGTGGCACAGACCTCTCAGGGGCCTGCACTTCTGCAGACAGAAGTACTGTTGCAATTTAGTAACATGTATTTTGTGGCACTTATGCTTTGCAGCCAAAGGTTGGGTGTATGTCTTACACTGCAGCTGCAGAAGCGCAGGTGCTCTGCTTCTGCATACAGAACTGTGTGTATGTCTTACAGTGTGGATGAGTATATGTGGCTACATGGGGCCAGCACTTGCACAAACCAAAGAACTCTTGTAATTTGTATATCATGAATTTGTATCTGTGGTTGCAGGGGCCTGTAGTTCTGCACACAGAAGCAGTGTTTTGATTTTAGTATTGTGTAATGTTATCTGCAGCCAGCAGTGAGTGTGTATGGCTTGCTGTGTGCATACCACAGATATAAATTCACGAAGACAGTACATCAGTGCTACTGCATTTGTGTCAGCTATAAACAACTGTATGTTGTTCTGCCTTACCTGATGATGGCTATCTGTGGTTTCTTGTGTGGTCTTGTTCTTTTGATGTTTGGGGGAGTTAGGGTTGGAAACTTTAATGCCACATTTGCTTACTTTTGTAGTGTTACATTGACCTAACTATTGCATTAATGCAGTTATTTGAAAGAATAAATTATATATATATATATATATATATATATATATACATACACATTTATAGCAAAAAATACATTAATGCTCATGAGAGTTGCTACTGCACAAACTTAAACCAGTACAGCAGTTGGAAATAAACTATTAGGTTCCAGCATCTTGGCAAAGCACTCATCAGTAAAAAACAGAAATCAGAGGACACCACCTCCCACCCTGCACCCCCACACAATTTTGGCAAATCTTACAAATGGAACATATATTTTTCTGCCTGAATTTCCTAATTACTTATGTAATTTTCAATAGGAGTGGATATCTTTCAGTATTCACTTCAGGGCTCTTTCTGAAGTTACTCAGCTACAAAACGTCGACGCAGACCACCGATCAGCTGGATCCCTATTCCACAATGCATCTGCTTGAAATTGCTTCCTTTATATAAGATGCACATACTGAATTGGCTTAATCAAGGTGTGCTCCTTAACCAGTGTGTAGATAACTAGTGGTAAGCTAGTTAATGAGAGAGCCACATTTCTCCAAACCGGCTCTATGATGGCGATTCAACAAACATTTTGTTGACCGATGTTACATTGACTGAATTATGTCGACTGCAAATTGCAGTTGGCATAAATCTGTCTGGAAACCTGTCTGTTTTTAGGGGCTTGCCCTGCACCACCCAGACTTAAGGATTATCAATGCCGGTCAGAGTTGATTTGGGAAGGGTGCAGGACCAGGAGAAAGAGTGGCGGGTCCAGGCCGACTTTACAGTGATCTGTCGATGTTGTTGGCATCTACATGTTCACTGTAAAGGTTTTATGGCAGGATTGGCATATGCTCCCAACCAAATTTAGCTGCTTACCTTTGCTCATTCACATATTTTAAAATGGCTTTTCCATAAATGGTGCTACTGCATATGGCATATAGCATACATCAGTACAAACAGAAATCAGTGCACACTCCCCCCCACACACAAACAACGCGCCAATTTTGGAAAATCTTATAGACAGAAAATGTTTTTTTTCCTACCTGAATTGGCCACTTGCTTATTTAATTTCCAGAAGGAGAGGGTGTCTCTAGTTTTCACTTCAGGGCAATGCTGTGAAGTTGCCCACCTACCAAATGTGAAGGTAGACCACCCATCAGCTGGATCCCTATTCCAAAATGCATCTGCCTGAAATGGCTTCCTTTATATAATGTGCACTGCCTGAAGTAGCTTAATCAGGTAGCGGTCCCTAACCAATGTTTTTTATTTTATTTCATTTATTTATTTAAAAGTTGGTAACTGGGAAAGACATACTGAGCTGAGGCTCGCTTCCAGGTGCGACGTGGGGAGTTACATACATCAAAAGGTAGAGATACAGCTCTGAACAATACAAAGGCATAAATGTACATACAATAGGTAAAATTGAACACGGTTGAAAATTAAATCAGGGGCAGAGTACAATTAAGCCAATAAAACAACCAATAGTGACTAACAGATAAGATAATAATTTTCACATAGAGGTCTGAGTTATAAGGATTTGCCCCCAGAGCCACGAGACTAGGTAGGTTTAGGTGGAGGGGTTAGAGAGTTGGAAAGGAAGGAGCAAGATTGGGACTGGAGTGAGCCTATAGCAGATGCTGGCACACAGGAGGATTGGGATGAATGAATGTAGGAGGAGAGCTGGTTCCAGAGATATGGAAAGCAATAAAAGAAAGCTGATTGTCCTGAAGTAATGCGAGGATTTGGAAGAGAGAAAGTGCAGGAGTCCCTGGAATGCAGTGGGTATAAAGATGGGCTTATGGGGATAGAAGGGAGGAGAAATATAATAGAAGGTCCCAAACCAGAATTTGGCTGTAAATGCCAGACAGTGAGAGAGATGCCATAAGGAAGAGGAGTGATAGATAGTGAGGAATATAGAGTGCAGTGGTGTGTACGGAAGGTGGAGTTAGTAGCAACCCAGCAGAAGGAGTTAAGTAGAGTGTTGATCTTGGCAAGGTGTACAGAATGGGCAGTGCCACAGACTACATCAGCATAGTCAAAACTGGCAGGATCATTTTAGTGATTAATTTGCAGTGGATAGGAAAATAGGCAGTCTTTGTTCCAAATAAGAGTTCCAAGCTTAGGACAGAGTTTGGAGTGCAGAGTCGATGTGTGTGGTGAAGTCCAGGTGACTGTCTAGCCAGACCTCCAGGTATTTAAAAGAGGGTACTAGGTTCAGAGGAGGCCATCAGGGGTGGAGGAGACCTGGAGTGACTGGAAATGAGCCAACCTTTGCCGGCTCCAAAAACCATTGAAACAGTTTTTTAGCATTAACTCTGTCTTGGAATCACTTCAGGACTCTGTTAAAGTTCTGCTTGAGAGGGATTGCACAATCAGCAGGAGATGTGCCCGACATATAGATAACAGTATCATCTGCATACATGTGGACATAACTGTTAGTACAGACAGAGGGGTGGTTGTTTATGAAAAGGAAGAAAAGTATAGGACTGAGTAGTGAACCTTGGGGAACACCCAGCTTGGATACAGAGAGGAGATGAGAGAGTGTTTCCTACCAGGATTGACTGTTGCCAGTCAGAGAGGTAGGAGCGGAAACAGTCAACTGCTGAACCTGATAAACCAGCAGAGGTTAGCTTGTGTAGGAGTAGAGACTGGTATACTGAGTTAAATGTCTTCACTAGAGCTATAAAAGATAGCTGTGGTAATGTGCCCTGGTCGATACCTGAAAAGACAGTCTGTGACCTACAGCAGTGAGGATATGGTGGAGTGGTGGACAGGAGGTCAGCACATCTGGAGTAGACAATGGTTTCCTCTAGTCTGGTGAGGGAAGGGAGAAAGGATATGGGCCAGAAGTTGCTTGGTAGAGAAGGGTTACGATCTTTGTGAAGGGCAGCACCTTTGCTACTTTCCAAGTAACAGAGTGGTACAGGAGAGGAAAGAGAGTTTAAGATGTGAGTGAGAGGAGCAACAATAGCTGAGGCAGAGATGCAGCTTGGGTGCAGTCCGTCAGGACTGGATTTGAGGGGTTCAGGATAGTAGTGCTTGAAGGACCTCCTGGGAAGAAATGTGGGGGGTGTATAGCCTCCAGATGATGGGGGTGGGGAGGGTCGAGTGAGACAGGAAGAGGATGATCCAGGAGAGCACAGGAGTTAAAGAATTTTTTACGATCGCAGTGACAAAGGAGGGATCAGAAATAGGAGGGCCATCCATGACAAGGGTGGTAGGAGGGACTGGGAAGGTGGATCAAGAAGGGAATGAATCACGTGCCAAACTTCTGAGGATGATTGCAGGTTACTAGTGGGGAGCTAGCTAAAGAGAGAGAGAGAGAGAGAGAGACATACTTCTCCCAACCAAATTTAGCTGCTCACACTTGCTCATTCATATACTTTAAATGATTCTTTCCATTAGGGGTGCTACTGAATATGACACATGGCATGCATCAGTAAAACAGAAATCAGTGCAACCCCCACCAATTTTGGTAAATCTACAAACAGAAAATATTTGTTTCTGCATGAGTTGACCTCTTATTTATTTTTTTGTATTATTTCTTTATCCCTGTATGCCACACAGCCCACCACTCCTTCAGGTTGCCAAGGTCCTTTCCGCCCATCTGTCCCTTCCTGAACCCTCCGAATCATATAGCAGCCACCCCCAGGGTAACCCAGAGTAACCCTTGCCGGGTGAGTCCCCCTCCAAGGGGAAGTCACCAGGGAGGCAGCCAGCACATACTTGGCCCTACAGTGCTGCTAAATCAGAAAGGCTCCTTCAGGGCATCAATGGCAGTGGAGGATCGGCGGCTGTCATCCGGTCGGCCAAGCAGTGGATTTTCATTTTCTGTACTGTTCCCTTATGCCACTTCTGCAAAGCTCCCGGTCCACCAGACTCCACTGCAGAGCGACATATCCCACAACCCACCCCAGGAGAGGACAGAAGTTCCTATGGATGCTCAATCCTTTCCCTCCCTGACAGCCCCCAGTGTCCCGAGTCTGTTCCCAAACCCAGGTCGCCGGTGTGGTGCGAGGCGTGGCGTCCAGCGCTCAACACTCAGCACCACCAGGCCCCTCTTACCTATTTAATTTCCAATAGGTGTGGGGCCTCTTAGTATTCACTTCTGGTCCCTGCTGCAATGTTGGTCAGCTATCAAACATCAGAGTAGACCACCCCTCAGCTGGGTCCCTATTACAAAATGTATCTACCTGAAATGGCTTCCCTACAAGGTGCACATCCTGAATTGGCTTCTATCAAGGTGCCATCCCTAACCAGTGGGTAGGCAACTAGTTGGGAGATTGCAATGATGAAAACCATACATCTCCCATCCAACTTTAACTGTTCACCCTTTCTTTCATACACTTTGCATCAGTACTATACCCTAGGTGGTTATAACCAGCACTGTAGTCTGAAAGAAATGATTCTTTCATCCACAGTGCCCACTTTTCTATTAATTTCAGGCTTCCATAATATCAGATACCTAATATACCCTGTGAAAGGTACGATTTATTTTGTGGGCAATATGTAAAACTGTATCAAAATGGAAGCAAGAACAAAAACAAATGTAAAGATGTGGAACAAGGACAAAGAAAAATAAGTGGGTGGAAAAACAAACAAATACAATAAAACAGAAAAATGACAGGTCTTAATTCCTTTTTAAATAATTTTATTAGGAACCAAACAAGGAATTACAATTGCCATGTTATCCAACATGTTAACATCACTTATTATAACACAAAATGAGAAAGAAAAATGTTTAAGTTTTAACTCAAGATTTGACAGAGATATTGTAAGATTTGGGGTAAGATTTTGATTATGATTGAGTAGACAAAGATTGTTGAATGTACAAAAGACATTTTTTTTTGGCTTGAGGTGGAGCTCTGCATGCCATCTTGCTATCAAGAGGAGAAGGCACATGACACTCGAGCGAAGCACACAAAATTTAGAAGTTGACGTAATCCCTCCACTAGTTGAAGCACTCTGCTGTCTCCAGTACTGCTCTCCGTGGACCCCTGCCCCTTGGGTGCACTATTTTCTGTCTACTCATCACTAAAAGAAGAGCCCACTGTACCCAAGATGGAAGCTATGATCTCGCTTGCTCATGCGCAAGTAGTCATCAGTAACGCGCATTATTACTATGGTCACGGTGGACATCTTGGGCATGGTGGGCTCTTTTTCCTCATGCATGCTAATTATCAGTCACTGCAGATGTACTAGTACGCGCAAGTATGTCATCAACTGTGGTGAGAGCTCCTGCATTGTCTGACTCAGGCTCACAGCTGCATCTGTGTTGGCTCTGACCAGACTTTGTTTATTATCTAGCTTCACCAATCACATTTTGTTTGAGAGCATAAAGGAAAACACATTCCATCAAACTGTCTCACTTTTCCAGTTTTATAGTAGTGTTTTCATTCAGTTGTCTTATATCTAACATATAATTAACCCATACCTGGAATGTTGAGTGGAATCCTATCTTTCCATTTAAGTAGTATGCATGTTTTGTTATGATAATACTTAATGTAATACGTTTTGAGTTTGAATAGGAAACTTGAGATGTGGCTTGGGGATACCTAATAATGTTAGCAATAGAGAAAATATTAATGGGGCTTTACTGCTTTTTGTTAGTACTGCTAGAATTTTGACCAGAAGTTTGTAAGTAAGGGCATGCATGTAACAAAGGAATTAATGTTCCTGATTTATGTGTGCATCTAGGCATTCTGGTGAAATAGTATTATTCATTTTATGTAATCAGGCTGGTGTGTAGTATACACAATACAATGTATTACATTTAATCTGTTGCGTTTGAGATGCTGCAACCGTAGCTGTTGGAGTTAATATGGTCATTCCAAGTCAAATTCCTGTCACTATCTGGTTCTCAGACACCAAGATAAAGAGATGATAAATCTGTCAATAAAGTATAAATTGTTGATTTTAATTTAGTTTTATTATCAGGTTGCATTGATAATTCTGTGACCAGAGAGTTAATAGGTGATTGCAATCCCCATTGTTTTTAATGACATTTTGTATCTGCAAGTAGCGAAACAAGTGTGAATAAGAAATATCCAATTTTTCCTAAATTTCCGAAATGCCATAAATGTATCATTTTTATACAATTTCACTTTACTTTGTCTGCCTACCTCCTGCTATAGCATTCCCCTGCATATCTGTGCTGTGAGGTTAGGTGGAACAGCTTGTCTGCAATCTGTGGAAGCAGGGTGAGAGACACACTGCAGTGTGTGTTTTGTGCTCCAAGACTGTGCTAATATATTTCCCAGCGAGCAGGGGAATTGGGTGAACAGACTGCTGACTATTCTGTTTGAGGCGCTTTAATGTTTAAATCTCTGCACCGCTGGCTAAGCGAAGCAATAGTGGTGGTAGCGGCCACTGTACAGAAGAAAAATCAATCTGTTGTTTGGCTTTAGTTTGCACAAGATATTTCTAGGCAATGTTTACTGGCTTAGTTACCAAAATGAGTTCATAGTTTTACTATTCCCCTTTATTAGACATATAATATGGAGCTTACCACAGTATTTGTTTGTATCATAGTTCCTTGGGTGAGTCTTGTGTTACTAGCCTGTATGATAATAATTGTGTCTGTTTATTTACTTAATATTATAGTTTGTAGATATTTAGGATTTTGCTTTATTTATTGTTTTTGTTTTTTAATTTTCATAAGGAATCTTTTATTAAGTTTAGTGATAACATTTTGGTTATATATTTTGAGCTTCCTGACCATGCTGAATAATTATGGTGTTAACACCTCAATTAAGTACATAGGGGAGGTCAAGTACAGAATTAGAGTTTTCAATTTTAGTTGTTTCTTCTACCCCTTCCTAGAATGTTTTTGGAGGGTTTTCCCAGATAAACCAGAGTATGAAGTGGATTTTCTCAAAATGTTTACTACCTACTGCTATTTGAATGCTTTTGTTTCCGTGGTTACTTTAAATTTGTTAGGCACACAACCAGAGGGAGAGACATTTTGAGAATAAAATTAGGTTATGGATGATGTTGGTTCTATTGTTATTGATTTCTTGTCCTGTGCATCCCCATCCTGGTCCAGCTACCTTTGGTGTAACTGATACTGTAAAAATTCATCACCCTCAATTGATTCTACTTTAAAATTGTTCAACTTAATGTTCAGAGCCTACCAGCGAAATGGACCCTATGTTTGTTGCCTGGATTGAGCAGCATGGTTTTGATATTGTCACTTTGTCTGAAACATAGCTTAAAGATAATGTTAAAGATGCAGCCATCTCCCTGGAGGGCTATGAACATTGTAGAAAGATAGGGAAGGTAGAGCGTGGGGTGGGACTATGATTTATGTTAAAAATAAATTCAAGTTTACTATTGCCCGCATTCCTCATGTAATTCTGGCTGTGATTTAATTTCTATAGATCTGCTTTTGGGTCATAACAAGCATCTCATTGTTAGTTCTATCTATTACCCCTGGAAGGATCGAGCTTGGATTGAACCTTATCTCAGAAGTTAAACATGCACTTCCAGTTCATAAGAGAATGGATACTTCTTGGTGATTTTAATTGTAATTGGGCAGCAGAGTCTTGTGGTCCTGCTAGGGATCTTTTGGTTGATTTGGGTTTATTTCAGTTGATAAAATGATGTTACTAGATTTAACCCTAAAACTGGTCTGGGAACTCTCTCTCGACTGGATTGTCGTTACTCATCCTGATCAGACCAATGCATCTGGCATTGCCTGATGTTTTGAGTGATCATTGCCCAGTCTTTTGTCATTGGTCAGTTAAACTAGTTAATCTACCCCTAAGTACACTGAATTTAGGAAAACTAGGTTCCTTATACCTGAGCTGGTAGATGCTGCCTGCTCTGATATTGATTGGACTAGGTTTGAGTCCATTAAGGACCTTGATATTATGTTGGATGTTTTATTTCTTGTTATCTTGGGGCAATCAACAGGTTTGCACCACTAAAGTCATCGTCTGTCGTCTGATATTGGGGTGTGACAGACTCACCCATACCTGTGTGTTATATAAGGACACAAATTGGCTTAACCTTGATAACAGAATCCAATTCCATACTTGTGTCTTAGCTAAAAATCACCCTTGGCCTCTCCCTCACCTCCTTACTCACCTTGTACTCTAAAGATAAACTTACCCGTAGCCCGATACCCTTTGTTTCTCCATCCCTCCCTGTCACTACTCAATTTCAAAGATCCTTTTCTACAGGCACCCTTGTGGATGAATAACCTACTCTCCTCCTTGCGTCTAGATCAAAGAATTGATCACTTCAAAATGCACCTCAGGGCCCATCTTCCCTCCTCAAGTGACTGTAACTGCATATGAACTAGTGCCCTGTCCCTCTATTACTGACAATGGCCTCTGGCTTGCCTCTGCATACCCTCTCCTCCCTTACTCAGGGATGTTAAGTCTCCAGTCTCCTTTAATTGTCTCAAACTGCTCAAGATCCTTAATACTAGCCTAGCATCCCAGTTGTAACTTAACATTACTTTGTCATAAACACTGTATTTGCATCTGTAACTGTACTAACTGTATTTGTGTATCTGACTTGTTATATGTGATGTAGAACCTTTGTAAAGGAGTCTATGACTCAAAGGTATATCTAATTCTTCCGAAAATAAAAAATAAAATAAAATAAAGAGAATGCGAATTAAGGCTACTAAACATAAATGGAGTCACCTGACTTGTTACATCTCATGAGATCACGGATAAAAGATGGAAATTGTATAAACAAAGTTTGGATCCTTCTCTTTTGTTGAAATATATATTTCTAAGGAATCAATGTAAATCTGCTATTCATAAAGCTAAAACCATGTTTTTCTTTCTGAACAAAATAAATCTTTTGGCAACCCCAAGAAAACCTGGGATATATTAAATAGTTTAATTGGGAGAGGTAAAAGCCTCTGATATTTCCATTCAAACAGAGACTGCTTAATTAGTAATTATTCAACTGTTTCTGAAGCCTTTAATAAGTTTTTTGATAATATAGATAGTTATAGGATTTCGTCCCAAGGAACGTTTTCCTATGGTGACTTTCCTAGTGCCTCAAATCTGGTAAATGAACAGGTATCTTTGGAATTCTGTTTTAATCAGGTATCTCTGATTTAATTGAAGAATATGTGTTAAAAATAGATCCTTGGCCCTATATTTTTGCGATGGGCTGGATTTTCTAATTATTAAACTGGGAATAAATTCCTTCTCTTATCCACTCTCAGTTTTATTTAATTTTTCAATGTCTACCGGGTTTTTCCCAGACTCTGGAAGATGGCTATAGCCACCCTATTTTGAAATCTGGTGATCCTACTTTATTGTCCAATTACCATCCAATTTCCCTGTTATCTCCTTTATCTAAAATTTTGGAATGAGTTATCTTGGATCAAACATTTGATTATCTACAAAAACATAATTTGCTTCCTATTTGTCAACATGGCTTTAAGCCATACCATAATACTGAGATGGCCTTGGTAGGGTTCACTGGTGCAATCCTGGGTGCCCTTGATAAAGGTAGGCTGTTGCGGTGCTTTTTGTGGACCTCACCAAGGCCTTGATTTGTTGAACGTGGTTTATTAAATGGTATTCTTTCCAAATTTTATTTTTTTGATAATGTTATTTCTTGGTGTCAGTATTATCTTTCTAACAGATCTCACTGTATTCATATAGGTGATAGTACTTCTTCTTCTAGTACTATTAAATGTGGGTACCTCAGGGGCAATTCTTGGCCCGTTGATTTTTCATTTTATATGAATTCTGCCCCATGGTGTGCTCTCATTCATCAATGATATTGTATGCTGACGACGCAGTAGTCTATAGTATGGGTCTCACCCTAAGGATGCTCTTGCTGAGGTTCAGTCTGACTTTGATTCCTTTCAGAAATGGTTGCTCTTAAATTCTATGGTACTTAATTCAGGTAAAACTAAAGTCATGCTGTTTTCAAACAAGACCATTGAGCCTCAGGGTTTATGTCATATTGTTACACTGGATGGAAACGTGATTGATTTGGTAGATAGCTTTAAATATTTAGTGATAATTCTTGACTCTAAATTAACTGTTGAACATCATTGAAATAATTTAAAGGAAAACTCTTCACCAGAAATTAGATTCACTTTACAGAGTTAAGCAGTTCTTAACCAGGGAATCTAGGTTTTACTTCCTCATAGTTTTCTGATGAGTGTTCTGGATTATGGTATTGTTGTCTACTCTTCTTTTCTGGTTGATTATTCAACAAACTTATGGTAATTTATAACTCTATTTTACGTTTCATGCTTGGTGCCCTTTTCGAACACATCATTGTTTCTTATTAAAGCATACTCATAGCTTATCCCTTAAAATAGGATTTTGTACAAAATGGGTATTATGATGTTTAAGGTTAAAATGGCCTTATATCTTCTGTAGTTTCTTCATTGTTCCCTAGGTTTCTTAATTTGAGTGGTACTAGATCCCATGCCAAATTTGTTTATGACATTCCATTGTTTCGATCTGCTTTTGGTCAGAGATCTACTACTATAGGGCTCCTTTGTTTTTAATTCACTACCTGTTGATATTGTAGAGAGTATGACAATATGGTCTTTTAAAACCAGACTGACATTTTGGTTGATGGAAAATGATATTTGTTCATGCTAAATAATTGTTGTTTGCCTTCTGTATTTTTGTATTATGTTTATTATTGACTGTGTCTAACATTGTGTATGTTTAAATATGTTTTGTACTTGTCGCTGGTGAAAGCAGGCAGTTTTCTCATCCTGCTTACAAGTATAAAAAATAAAAATTAAATAAATTAAATGAAATATCCTGTAGCCCTTTTTCATGCCATGATTTAAACACACTGTCTGTAATGGATGGAGAAAATAAGTAAGTAGTACTGAAATGTGTTGGGAGGGCTTTAGGATGGTCAGGCGCTTCTCCTGCTCTGTTTCGGGACCGCCACCCTTTTCATTGTTCCCTTTGGCAGCTGATGTGTATAACAAATGTCATGCATTGGGGATAATCAGAAAGCATTTGAGAGGTGGATGGACCGGCAGAGTGGGAGAATGGATAGGGGTCGATCGATAGAGGTAGTGGGGACTAAGAGACGCCCTGGGGTGAAAAGGATCCAGGAGAGGAGTCCTCCTGCCTGATTCCCATACCCAAGGGCTCCACAAATTGTGGCAGGTACTCATGCCTCCTCCTCAAAGCCCATCCAACCCAGGCAGTGCTATGTAATGCCAGGTCAATTAAAAACAAGACCGCTATCATAGAGGACCTTGTTGCAACATCTGACCTGGCATGTATCACGAGATCTGGTTGGATGAGAATGCAGGCCTTGTTTTGGCATCTGCAGCTCCGACCAGGTTCTCGATGATACACCGCCGGAGGTTGGATCGTAGGGGCAGGGGTGTAGCCATATTTTTAAAATGGAGCTGGGTCTTGTGGATGTACCAATGGGTTTCACTCAATCCTTTGAGTGTATCCTGGGAGCAGGTGTAGGGTTCAGGATTCTCCTCATTTACCGACCACCCAGTGATGGTGGAGAATTCCTGAAGGAGTTTGTGGACTTCATCGTTGACATAGCATTGGAGCCACCCAGGTGGTTGATACTGGGTGACTTCACTGCTTGGGTCGACGATGAACTCTCACCTTTGGGAGAAAAGCTTCCTTCAACTTATGATGATGTTGGGCCTTACACAGGTGGTTACCTCTGCTACCCATATAGGGGTCACTCATTGGACCTAGTGTTCCTACTGGAGTTGGAAGTTGCACATTTGGGGTGGAACCAAATGTGTGGACAGACCATCATACCATAAGATTCAGCTTCAGGGCACCCCCAATAGGCCTGCTCCTACGGAGATGGTCCAGTATCGCCTTTGAGGGAGTTACCCGGAAGGTATTTTGGCAGTACTGGACCTATTGGATATTTCAAGTGAGTGCATGGGTCCAGGGGATCTTGTACTTGCCTATAATAAGGCTGTAGGTGAGGCACTGGATCAAATTGCCTGTTCATTTTCGCCGCTCACTCAGCACCTAAGATATCCATAGTTTGATGGGTTTCTGAAGGAGCTGAGGAGAGTTGGGCGAAGGTTAGAGACAGCATGGCAGAAGTCCAGCCTAGATGCTGACAGGCTTAGATTGATGGACCATTATAGTGTCTATCAATCAGCAATCACCCGTAAGAAGGCAGAATTCCTGTCCAGGGAGATTGCTGCTGTGCAGAATCGACCAGCTCAACTCTTTCAGGCTGTTGACAGATTATGCAATCCACTCTGTCTGCAGTCTGGAAGAGATTTTTCACAAATAAAGTGTGATGAGCTTGCTCGATTCTTTGCAGATAAGGTTGCCAGCATCAGGTGGGAATCCGATCCTGTTCCTCTTTAGGGAGCGACGGTGATTGGTGAAGTGAAGCGAACCCTTGTGTCACCTGGTCTGACTTTAGTAGGCTGGGTTTCATGGATGTTGTGATGATTGTTCAGACTGTATGACCTACCAGCTGTAGTTTGGATCCGAGCCCTACGCCACTATTAATAGGTTGCGTAGATGTTATCTGCCTGATCCTTGCTGAAATTGTCTGGAAGTCTTTGGAGCAGGGTTTTTCCGATCCCTTAAAGGAGGCGGTCGTTCGACCACTCCTTAAAAACCTTCATTGAACCCAGACTGTCCAGCCAACTACAGACCTATCTCTAACCTGCCCTTTGTGGGTAAGGTTATTAAAAGGTGGTAGCGCAACAGTGGGATGACCATCTTACGAATCACAATATCTATGATGCTTCCAGTTGGGGTTCAGGAAAAGACATAGTACTGAGACTGCTCTCATCTGGGTTGTAAATGATCTCCTAATAGCGAGAGATTGGAAGGCTTGTACTATTCTAGTCCTTCTTGATCTCTCTGCAGCATTTGATACTGTGGACCATGGTGTGCTGTTGGAATTCCCATGCTCCTTTGTGGACTGTCTGGTACAGTTCTGCATTGGTTTCGATCTTTCCTCACAGGGCGGACTTAGAGGGTTGTCACAGGAATTTATTCCTTTGATGCCATCTCTCTGTCCTGTGGGTGACGAGGGCTCCAATTTGGTGCCCATGTTGTTTGCAGTTTATATGCTGCCATTAGAGATATCATTAGGTGTTACAGTCTGGTTTTCACTGCTATGCAGATGATACCCAGCTGTATCTGTCCTTTACTCTCAGACAGGATAATGCAGTCTCTTTTCTTAACAGCTGTCTAGCTGAGATCAATGACTGGATGAGTGCCAGCTGGCTGAGGTTAAACTTGGATAAGACTGAGGTATTGATTGTGGACCCAGGTCACCTGGAGGTGGGTCAAAGGGCTGGGGTTCCGTCAGACCTTTGGCTCAGTGATACCAACTCTTGACCTCAAGCCAGGTGCATAATCTGGGCGTTAATATTGACAGCGGTTTGACCATGAAATCTCAGGTGTCGGCCTTTGTTAAGTCCTCTTTTATCGTCTGAGGAATATTGCCTGGTGAAACACCTGGTTCCTCCAGCTGACCTTCCAACTTTGGTCCACACTTTCGTGACCACTGCCTTTAATTACTGCAATTCTCTTTACCTGAGGCTACCGATGTTTGGTATCCACTGCCTGCAGCTAGTGCAGAATGCAGCAACCAGGCTTTTGACTGGAACATCTAGAAATAGTCATATTATGCCTGTTCTGTGCAGGCTGCACTGGCTGCTGGTTCAATGGTAGATTACCTTCAAGGTTGGATTACTGACCTATAAGGCCCTACACTAACAGGGACCGCAGTATCTGCAAGATCTCCTTACTCCCTACTGCCCTCTTACTCGCTCTGATCCACTGATGAGGGATTGCTAGAGATTCCCAGGGTTCATTTGAAAACATCTGGAGCATGTGCATTTTAGTATGCCGCTCCAGCCCTGTGGACCCTCTACCTCGCGGATATCTGGCTGCCTGACCGCCGAGAGTTTCAAAGCAGAGTTAAAACATTTTTTTACAAAAGCTTATGATGTCTGATTTTATTATTGTCAATGTTTGATATTTCTCTGTTATTTATTTATTGTCTGTACAGCGCTTTGGTTTAAGAATAGCACTTAAAAATACATTTTACTTTACTTACTACTTATTAATTATTATATATGGATGTATGTGAATGAAGGGGACAGTGAGAGGATCTCAGATCTGGAATTGGGTAGCATCTGGGAACAAGTGACCACCAAACAGTGTAGTTCATGATAAACTCAGCTACAGAGTCAAGCCATACTAAAGTGAGGGAACTGGACTTCAGGAGGGCTGACTTTGTCAAAATGGGAGAGTGCCTTAGAAAAGTACTAGCAAACAGGCAAGAAGGAGGGGCAGTGCAACAATGGGGAAACATCAGAATGCCATCACAGAGGCAACAAGCCTTGTGTGAAGCAAATAAACAAATCAAAATGAAAGAAAAAGCCACTATGGTTCTCAAAAGAGGTGGCTGGGAAGGTTAGGGAGAAAAGATAGCATTTAGAAAGTATAAGGAAGCACAGAAGGAGCAGGACAGAGAACTGTACCAGTTAAGGCAGAAGGAAACAGGGAAGGCAGTCAGAATAGCAAAGGCCCAAACTGAGGAAAAGATAGCCAACTCGTTAAGAAGGGGATAAAACCTTTTATAGGTACATTAGGAAGTGCAGAAAGACAAAGGAGGGATAGTGAGGCTGAATAGAATGGACAGTGGGTGGGCAGAGAGGACAGTGAAAAGCAGGGATACTGAATGAATACTTGCTGCAGTATTCACAAAAGAGGAGGAGGGGAGGTACCTAATCCAATTAACAGAAGCACTCTGGATAGGGGTTGATCCCAGTCCTTTCACAGAAGAAAGGGTTCTTAAAGCACTCCTAAAACTGGAAGGTGGACAAAGCAATGGGTCCTGACAGGATTCACCCCAGAATTCTAAAGGAATTATGGAGAACTAGTGACACCACTGACTACCCTTTTAACAAATCATGGAGGATGGTGTGGTGTCTGAGGGCTGAGAAGGGCAGATGTGATTCCCCTTCACAAAAGTGGGAGCAAGACAGAGGTAGAAAACTACAGACCTGTCTGTTTGACTTCTGTAGGGAAATGATGGAATCACTCTGAAGGAAAGAATTGTTGAGTGCCTAGAGGCCAATGGGGCACAGGACCCAATGCAGCATGGATTCACAGGGAAGGTCATGCCAGGTGAATCTAACTGATTTAATTGACTGGTGACCAAAGTAGTAGGTCAGGGAGGGCTGTGGACATGACCTACCTAGACTTTAGCAAGGCATTTGACAGTCCCACTGGCTGGACAACAGGACACAGAAGGTAACAGTAAATGGAGTCTACTCTGAGAAAAGGGGTTACTAGTGGGGTACCACAGGGTTCAGTACTGGGTCCAGTCCTTTTAATCTCTTTATAAGTGACAGTGCAGAGGGACTGAAGGAAACGTATGCCTCTCTGCAGATGACACAAAGATGTGCAACAGTGTTGATACACAAGGGGTGTAGAAAGGATAAGAAGGGACTTGGCAAGGTTGGAGGAATGGTCAGAAGTATGGCAGCCTGGAGTCAATGCAAAGAAGTGCAAAATAATGCACCTGGGAAACAAAACTCAGGGAAGAGTACACAATGGGGGAGAAAATAACAAAAATGGAAAGGGACCTGGGGTAATCATATCAGATGACCTTAAGGTTGGCAAGCAATGTGATAAGGCAGTAGGGAGGGCTGGGGGATCCTGGGATGTATAGGAGAGGTATCACCAGCAGAAAACTGAAAATTGTTATCCCTCTGTACAGACAGTTGGTGAGACCCCATCTGGAGTACTGCATCCAGTTCTGGAGGACCCCATCTCCGCAAGAACATAGACAGGATGGAGGCAGTCCAGAGGAGGGCAACTAAAATGTGTAGGGTCTGCAAGGGAAGCCATATAAGGAGAGACTAAAGGAGCTTAATATGTATACCCTTGAGGAAAGGAGGGAGAGGGGACATGACAGAAACTTTTAAGTACCTCAGTGGAATCAACAAAGTTCAAGAGGGTAGCATCTTTGAGAAAAGTCAAAGTCTATGTTTCTATGATTTTATTTTTCATCTTGATTATATCATGTACTTTATGCCAGCAGATTACCATGATTTTGTGGCTATATTATTTATTTGGGGGATTGCAGTAGTATTCTGAAGTTACTTTATATTTAATATTGTAAGAGTATAGTTCTTGCTCCATTTAACTTACAGATCCTACAGTTTCATTAGCTGAAAGTCACTCATATGTAATGCATATCTGAATAGACAGGTAATACCATACCAGATTTGGTAGGCCCAATCCCTTTATTCTTGGTAACATTAATTTTTCGTAGCTAATTTTAGGATTTTTTATTATTCCACAGAAATTTGGTAATAGCTATTTATAATGTTTTGAAGAAACTTGTTGAATTTGAATTGGAAAAGTTTGTAAAAAGAAGGACTATTTTTGGGACAATATTCATTTTAATGATGCTTACTCTTCCCATTAAGTTTAATGGGAGAGGTAGCAGCATTTTAGATATGACTGTACTAATGTTAGTAATGGAAGGTAAATAAGATTATATAAGACGTCCAGTTTTGGTGATAGCTTAACTCTGGGGCATTTAATTAAATTTGTTTGTTTACAGGGACATGGCTGTGGTGTTAATATTTATCTAGTCAGATGTGTTATATACAGTAGTGCATTATCTGTATATAGACTTACTTTGTAAATGTATTTTGAATACAAATTCCTCTATACCCTGCTCTGCATGAATAGCTATTGCAAAGGGTTCTATTGCCAACGTAAAATTAATGAAAAGGAGAGTTTTTGTCTGGTTCCTCTAGAAAGTCCAAAGCTTTGAGAAATTGTTTTGCTTGTTTTGACTTGTGATATGGGTGAAACATATACTTATCTGATCCAGTTTCAATACAAGTATATTCAGTTGAAGGATTTGATGACTATACAGTAGTCCCATTCCACATGATCAAAGGCTTTCT
Organism: Neoceratodus forsteri; assembly: GCA_016271365.2. NCBI lineage: Eukaryota > Metazoa > Chordata > Ceratodontiformes > Ceratodontidae > Neoceratodus > Neoceratodus forsteri. The sequence goes on along the minus strand of CM057453.1, from coordinate 1,136,194,000 downwards.
CAGCAACTATATTTCTCTCGGCCCTATATTTTTATGTACAGGCTGGATTTTCAAATTATTAAGATGGGAATAAATTCCTTCCTTATCCACTCTCAGTTTTATTTAATTTTTCTGTGTCTACTAGGTTTTTCCTAGACTGTTGAAGATGGCTATAGTCACCCATATTTTGAAATCTGGTGATCCTACTCTATTGTCCAATTACTGTCCAATTTCCGTTATCTCCTTTATCTAAAATTTTGAATGAGTTATCTTGGATCAAACATTTGATTATCTACAAAAACATAATTTGCTTCCTATTTGTCAACATGGCTTTAAGCCATACCATAATACTGAGATGGCCTTGTGGGGTTCACTGGTGCCATCCAGGGTGTCCTTGATAAAGGACAGACTGTTGAGGTGCTTTTTGTGGACCTCACCAAGGCCTTCGATTTGGCTTGAACATGGTTTATTAAATGGTATTCTTCCCAAATTTTATTTTTCTGATAATGTTATTTCTTGGTATCAGGATTATCTTTCTAACAGAACTCATTGTACTCGGATAGGTGATAGTACTTCTTCTTCTAGTACTATTAAATGTGGGTACCTCAAGGGCCAATTCTAGCCTGTTGATTTTTTCATTTTATATGAATTCTGCCCCCATGGTGTGCTCTCATTCATCAATGATATTGTATGCTGACGACGCAGTAATCTATAGTATGGGTCTCACCCCTAAGGATGCTCTGGCTGAGGTTCAGTCTGACTTTGATTCCTTTCAGAAATGGTTGCTCTTAAATTCTATGGTACTTAATTCAGGTAAAACTAAAGTCATGCTGTTTTCAAATAAGACCATTGAGCCTCAGGGCTTATGTCATATTGTTACACTGGATGGAAACATGATTGATTTGGTAGATAGCTTTAAATATTTAGGGATAATTCTTGACTCTAAATTAACTTTTGAACCTCATTTAAATAATTTAAGGAAAACTCTTCATCAGAGATTAGGTTCACTTTACAGAGTTAAGCAGTTCTTAACCAGGAATCTAGGTTTTACTTGCTCATAGTTTTCTGATGAGTGTTCTGGATTATGGTATTGTTATCTACTCCTCTTTTCTGGTCGATTATTCAACAAACTTATGGTAATTTGTAACTCTATTTTACTTTTCATGCCTGGTGCCCCTTTTGAACACATCATTGTTTCTTATTAAAGCATACTCATAGCTTATCCCTTAAAAAGGATTTTGTACAAAATAGGTATTACGATGTTTAAGGTTAAAAATGGCCTTATATCTTCTGTAGTTTCTTCATTATTCCCTAGGTTTCTTAATTTGAGTGGTACTAGATCCCAGGTCAAATTTATTTATGAAATTCCATTGTTTCGGTCTGCTTTTGGTCAGAGATCTACTCTATATAGGGCTCCTTTGTTTTTAATTCACTACCTGTTGATATTGTAGAGAGTATGACAATATGGTCTTTTAAAACCAGACTGACATTTTGGTTGATGGAAAATGATATTTGTTCATGCTAAATAATTGCTGTTTGCCTTCTGTATTTTTGTATTATGTTTATTATTGACTGTGTCTAATATTGTGTATGTTTAAGTATGCTTTGTAACTTGTCACAGAAACGGGCAGTTTTGCTCATCCTGCTTACAAGTATAAAAAATAAAAATTTAATAAATGAAATGAAATATCCTGTAGCTCTTTTCATGCCATGATATAAACACACTGTCTGTAATGGATGTAGATAATAAGTAATTATTATATGGATGTATGTGGATGATGGGGACAATGAGAGGATCTCAGATCTGGAAGTGGGTAGCCATCTGGGAACAAGTGACCACCAAACAGTGTGGTTCACAATAAACTCAGCTACAGAGTCAAGCCATACAAAGTGAGGGTACTGGACTTCAGGAGGGCTGACTTTGTCAAAATGGGAGAGTGCCTTAGAAAAGCACTAGCAAACAGGCAAGAAGGAGGGTAGAGCAACAATGGGGAAACATCAAAACTGCCATCACAGAGGCAACAAGCCTTTGTGTGAAGCAAATAAACAAATCAAATGAAAGAAAAAGCCACTATGGTTCTCAAAAGAGGTGGCTGGGAAGGTTAGGAGAAAAAGATAGCATTTAGAAAGTATGAGGAAGCACAGAAGGAGCAGGACAGAGAACTGTACCAATTAAGGCAGAAGAAAGCAGGAAAGGCAGGAAGAATAGCAAAGGCCAAACTGAGGAAAAGATAGCCAACCGGTTAAGAAGGAGATAAAACCTTTTTAGGTACATTAGAAAGCACAGAAGGACAAAGGGAGGGATAGTGAGGTTGAATAGAACGGACAGCGGGTGGGCAGAGAGGGACAGTGAAAAAGCAGGGATACTGAATGAATACTTCTGCTCAGTGTTCACAAAAGAGGAAGGGGAGGTACCTAATCCAATTAACAGAAGCACTCTGGATAGGGGGTCGATCCTGTCCTTTCATAGAAGAAAGAGTTCTGAAAGAACTCCTAAAACTGAAGGTGGACAATGCAATAGGCCTGATAGGATTCAACCCTAGAATTCTAAAAGAATTAAGGAGAACTAGTGACACCACTGACTACCCTTTTAACAAATCATGGAGGATGGTGTGTTACCTGAGGAGTGGAGGAAGGCAGATGTGATTCCCTTTCACAAAGTGGGAGCAAGACAGAGGTAGAAACTACAGACCTGTCAGTTTGACTCTGTGGTAGGGAAAATGATGGATTCACTTCTGAAGGAAAGAACTGTTGAGTACCTAAAGGACAATGGGCACAGGACCCAAAACAGCATGGATTCACAGTGGGAAGGTCATGTCAGACGAATCTAATCGATTTCTTTGACTGGGTGACCAAAGTAGTAGACCAGGGAGGGGCTGTGGACATGACCTACCTAGACTTTAGCAAGGCATTTGGCAGTCCCACTGGCTGGACAACAAGACACAGAAGGTAATAGTAAATGGAGTCCACTCTGAGGAAAGGGGGTTTCTAGTGGGGTACCACAGGGTTCAGTACTGGGTTCAGTCCTTTTAATGTCTTTATAAGTGACATTGCAGAGGACTTGAAGGAAAAGTATGCCTCCTTGCAGATGACACAAGATCTGCAACAGGATTGATACACAAGGAGGCGTGGAAAGGATGAGAAGGAACTTGGCAAGTTTGGAGGAAAAGTCAGAGTATGGCAGCTTGGATTCAATGCAAAGAAGTGCAAAATAATGCACCTGAGAAACAAAACCCAGGGGAAGAGTACACAAGTGGAGGGGGTAGTAACAGCAACAAAAATGGAAAGGGACCTGGGGTAATAATATCAGATGACCTTAAGGTTGACAAGCAATGTGAGAAGGCAGCAGGGAGGACTGGGGGATACTGGGATGTACAGGGAGAGGCATCACCAGCAGAAAACAGGAAGTTGTTATCCCTTTGTACAGACAGTTGGTGAGACCCCATTTGTAATACTGTGTCCAGTTCTGGAGACCTTATCTCCACAAGGACATAGAAAGGATGGAGGCAGTCCAGAGGAGGGCAACTAAAATGGTGCAGGGTCTACAATATAAGCCATATGAGGAGAGACTAAAGGAGCTTAATATGTATACCCTTGAGGAAAGGAGGGAGAAGGGGACATGATAGAAACTTTTAAGTACCTTAGTGGAATCAAGAAAGTCCAAGAGGTAGCATCTTCAGAAAGGAGATGTGCAAAACAAGGAACACAATTTGAAAATAGAGGGGACGGCTCAGGGGCAATGTGAGAAGTATTATTTCACAGAGAGGTGATGGACACATGGAACCACCTTCTTGAGGAGGTTGTGGGTCGAAAACTGTGGGAGAGTTCAAGAATGCATGGGACAGACATAAGGCAATTCTTGTAGGGATAGGAAGAAATAGGCTGTTGGTTAACTAGTATCTGCAGCTTATCCTGTAGGTAGGAAATGGGCAGACTAGGTGGGCCAAATAGTCCTATCTGCCATCAAAGTCTATGTTTCTATCCCTTGAATCTTCTGCCTCCAATCTCAGCTGATGCCCTCTCATATCCCTCCTCTTCTAAGCTGGAAAATCCCTTCTGTATTAGCCTTATTTATCCCCTTAAGGTATTTAAGGTTTCAATCACATCCCCCATCCTCCTCTCCTCCAGGGAGTACATGTTCAGCTCACCCAATCTATCCCTGTAGGACTTTTTCCTCCAATCCCTGGATCATCTTGGTCACCCTACATTGCACCCTCCAACAATCTGATGTCCTTCTTCAGGAATGTATGCCAGTACTGCACGCAGTACTCAGGTGCGGCCTGACCAGAGATCCGTACAAGCGGAAGTATCACCCTATTTCTGGATGAGATTCCCTTGCTATACACCCCAGCATCCTGTTGGCTTTTGCTATTGCCTTCCTGAACTGAGCAGAGTTGTTCATGCTGCCCGTTATAAGCACCCCAGATCCTTTTCCTCCATGGTGCTTTCCAGCTGCACCCCTCCTAGCTGAAAGCGCCTCCCTGGTTCCTAGCTCTGAATGCAGTACCTTGCACTTCTTGGCGTTGAACCCACCTGCATATTCTGATCACTCCTGTAGTTTGGTCATGTCCTATTGCAGCCCTTCCACCCTTCAATGTCATCTACCACAGCTCCCATCTTTGTATCATCAGCTAACAGACTAATCCTACTCTGGATCCCATGTGAGATGTCAGCTATGTATATCCCACACTGCACTGATCCCAGTAATGATCCCTGTGGCATCCTGCGTTACTTCCCTCGGTGATGAGAGTTCCTCCCCACCAGCATCCTCTGCTGCCTTCCTTTCAGCTAGTTGATGATCCATCTGACCATCTTCGCTCCCACCCTGTGTATTCCAGCTTCCACTCCCCAGCCTCCCATGTGGCATGGAATCAAAGGCCTTGCTGGAGTCCAAATACAGGACATTCACCACATGGCCCCTGTCCAGCTCTCTGGTCATGCAGTCGTAATACTCAATTAGATTTGTCTGGCAGGATCTGCCTGAAACAAACCCATGTTGTTGGCCATCCTGGAGACCATTGTCCTCCAAAAGGTCATTAGACTCTCTTTTAGGATTATCTCCATGAGCTTCCCACAACTGATGTGAGGCTCAATGGTCTGTAGTTGCCTGCCTCATCCCTTTGGCCACTTTTGTGAAGGGGCACCAAATGGGCCATCCTCCAGTCTTGTGGTATGCATCCTGTGTCCAGGGGTACTGAACAGGTCTGCCAGTGGTCCTGCCAGGATCTCTGCCAGCTCCTGAGTATCCTAGGGTGAATGTTGTCCAGTCCAGGTGCCTTGTCCCCCTCAGTGCCCTTAATCCTTCCAGAACCCTATCCTCTGTAGTCCCTATGTCAGTCACCCCTCTCGCTCCCCCACTACCCTCCACTCCTCCTTGGGATATCTGCTGCCCTTTCTCCTTCATGAACACAGAGCAGAAGTATTCATTTAATGCCTCTACCTGATCCACCCCTTTCCACCCACCCTCCATCCTTTCTAATCCTCACAATCTGGTCTCCTTCTTCCTTCCTTCCTTCCTTGTCATTTCTCCTCCCTTAGTACCCTGTGCCAGTCTCTACTCTTGAAGCCTTGACTGCTCTGACTAACTGTGTAACCTCCCTGGACTTCTTTGTATACTCATCCTTGTCAACCCCTCTTCCCAATGTCTTGAGTTTCCAAAATGCCTTCCTCTTGGCTCTCACCACCTCCATAACCTCTCGAGTCAACTAACTGGGCTTCTTTACCTTCCCATCTTACTCTGTGTCTTTGTACAAGTCCAGTGACCTCTGTCAGACCTTTTTAATAATATCCCATTTATGACTAGCATCCATGTCTGGTTGAATTCCTGCCAGATACCTACCCAAATTTCCCCATTCTTTTAAAGTCTGCTCCTTTAAAGTCAATCACCCTGGTCCCTGTACCCCCTGTTTCCCTACCCATATTGAGCGTGAACCACCGGTGGTGGTCACTCCAGCCAGAGTGTCCTCCACCCCAGTTCTCTTACAGCCCCTCCATTTGAAAGTACCAAGTCCAGCATCCTCTCCAATCTAGTCAGCTCATGTACCAACTGCACCAGGAAGCTGTCCTGAAATGCATCTAACATGACCTGCTCCTTGCACTCATGGTGGTTCGGTGCTCAATCCACCCAGGTAGGTTGAGTCCCCACCACCACTGTGTTCTCCTTCCTACAGGCCCTTCTGATTTGCTCAGCTAGCTCTCTATTCAGGTAATCCTCTTGTGCTGGTGATCTGTACACACCCTCATCCTCAGTGTCCTACCTTTCAAGTCCTGAAGCTGCATCCATAGGGCCTCTGTTTGCCTTCCTCTCCCTACATATTCCTTCCGATACATGAATCCCCCCACTTTTTGCTGTAGTCCTGTCCTTCCTGAATATTCTATATCCTGGGATCATCATATCCCAGTCCTGGTACTGGGTGGCCACATTTCGTGATGGCTGCAAATGTCCACCTTCCCCACTGCCAGGAGAGCCTGCAACTAGCTGACTTGTTACCTAGGCTCCTCGCATTCAGCGTGACCACCCTCCATCCCGTTTCCTTCCTTACCTTTCCTGGTTTCCCTCTGAATCCCACCATGCCTCTACCTGACTCCTACCCTGTTAACATGGGGTGTAAGCTCAGTCTGGCTCCCCTCTCTGGGATCCCTGCCTACTAGCTGTCCATTAGCCACCCACCCACACCTAGTTAAACACACACCTTTGGTGCTATGTATTCTCTATCCTGCTTTAATACTCCCTTCCCTCCCTCCCCACTCAAGTGTAGCATATCCCTGCGTATAGATCGTTATTGTCCCAGGTTCTGCCCCAGCCACCCACTAACCCGTACCTCTTGGATTGACACCATTCCCCCGCCATGTGTTGAACTCTCTAATCCTCCCTTTCCTCACTGTACTCTCACAGGGCACTGGAAGCACCTCTTAGAATGCCACCGATTTCCCAGCTCCTCATACAACCTTCCCAGCTCCTCAAACCTCACCCTCAGAATGCCACCGATTTCCCCAGCTCCTCACACAACCTTCCCAGCTCCTCAAACCTCACCCTCACAACTTCCACCATCTCCCTGCCAGGTCATTCATACCCATGTGTACCACAAGATGCAAGTTTCTCATACCCTCCTTGCACACTAGAATTGATTGCCCTGCCCTACCCACTGTTAACCCAGTTATGGACTCCACCAATATATGACTATGCCTTTCCCTTACTGCCCCATCTTATCCCTTTTAGTATGGAATTCTCAGTACTAGTATCCCCCTCATTATTCCTCATCCCCGCCCCACTCTATTACCAAGGTACCTATCTCTAGAGGCTGCCACATTTGTAGCTCTGCCCTTCACCTCTATGGCTCCCTCCCCCACCCCTGACCTGTCCCCTCTCACTCACTGTTCCTTCTCTATCCTCCACATCCCTCCCAACCTCCCTGAACCCCTTCTGCCTTCCTGTCCACCCTACCAGCATTGCTCCTCTCCCTTGCCCGTTCCTTTCGACCATCCATCCAGTTGTGCTTCTCCCCTTTACCCATGTCTCCCTCCTCCAACTGAATACTGTTCCCTGTGCATTTCCTTCCTGTCCTCTCCTGCCCCTCCTGGAGATCTTTCCCCTCCTCCTCCACCAATGGTGCTTGGTGCCAGCACCTTACCTGATAGGTCCTCGCCCTTTTCAATTGTTCTGCACCCTCCTTCATACTTGCCTCATGTCCTTAAGAAAATCTCCTACTGCCTCCGATTTTGATGTCTCTGTGAGGTATACAGATTCAGATAAAATTCTTTAAATTGTGCATTGATTACTTTAGGTTTTATTATATCCTTGCATGTTTGTCGTTAATTTATATGATTTATTTAATTATTTATTTATTTATTTATTTATTTATTTTAACTGCCAAGCTATTAAGTTGTGTGGATTGCCTGCAAAACAGTGGAATTTTGAGGGTGAATAATATTTGTTTTCTGGATGTTGAGATATTAAGTTATTATAAGCTTTATTCTTTTGAATCAGAGGGTTATATCTTTGAGTATCATATGAAGCACTATATATTTTTCTAAAGACTGCATATCCTTTTCCAGGTCTTGGGTTCTTCCACTTAGTTATCGTTTGTTATAAGATGTGGTGAACCCAGGCTTTAAAACATATCATACAACAGTATAAGAAGTTTGTCCAGAAATAGTATTATTAAAGAAAATCTGAATTTATGTCTCTAACATCATTAGTAAGTGTTTGTCCTTTAATTTTGTTTGATCTTGCATTCAAGTTTTAGATGTTGAATCTTTTCATATTAAAGGTTAAGAAGCAAGAAGCATGATCCAAGATTATTCCTGAGTATCTTACTTCTTCAGTTTGAAACAGATTCTGACACTAAAATGGAATCAATACAGGAGTTGAGGCTTCCAGTTCGCTACGGCCCAAGCAGCAGCCAAAAGGAAAGCCTTCTACAGACGGGCAATAAAAAGCCCTTTTGCTATACAGTTGTCCTCCAATGCTCTAAAATGCCATCGAAAGGAGAGACAGCAATAAACCTACAACAAAACAATCAGATCAGACTCAGATGACATTAGATGGCTCCGGATATCGACTACTATCTCAGGACAGAAGCGTAGTCCTTCTACCATGAGCTCAGCAACAGGCCTCAGACCTCGGGAATGATGCAAGCAGCGAAAAATACCACAGATTTAAACACAATATTGGCAGAAATACAAGCGCCAGCAAAAAAACAAAACAGAATTTCAAAATTACACCTTAAGCTTCTCTGACTTGGATTCATTGCTGAAAGAAGTAGATAACAGAGTCTCATTGTTGGAAACAGACTCAGCCATGCACAGAGATTCCTTGGCCTCTCTTTTGATTATACCGACCTAATACAACAAAGTGCATAGACTTAGAGGCAAGATCAAGAAGGATAACCTAAGGCTATCGGGACTGCCAGGGGTAGAGACAGACAATATGGCCCCTATTTTTGTAAGATATGCTACCGACATCCTCGCTTTGCCACTAACATTGGAAGTTCAAATCGAAGCGGGCTCATTGTACCTTAGGGCCGTGGTCCTCAGATCCCACTTCTAGGCCACACCAAATACTGATGAAGTTTTGAGCTATCACACCAAAGAAGAGGTTCTTCTTGCGCAGGCTTGGCAGCAAAAGAAATTACATATAATGGTGCCAGACTGTTCATAGACCAGGATTACCCCCAAAATTCAGAGAGTGCGATTACTATGTAGACCTAATATGAGAGCTCTAGGCAGCACAAAATACAATTCCAGCCCCTACCCTGCTAAAATAAAAATTTTTGGAAGAAGGCCCTCAGATGTACCTGACTCCAGAAGAAGCCAATACAGCCCTTAAAGATCAGGGGATCATGCTGGAGGCCAGACCAGAACAAAAGAATGTCCAAAGCAGTCAGGAACCTTATACAGCTAAGCAAACTGCTCCTGGGGACAAGACAATTTGCGATAGGGTGTGTCCTCATTTAGCTCCCTCAGGAACCACCTTGGAACAACGCAGACCATCTTCCAGCAACTGAGATCAAAGATCGAGATGGTACAAATACCTGACCAGCTAAAACTCTGTTTGAAGGTACTGTTAAAATTTTATTGACTTCCCTCAAGGGTGTGACTTTCTGGCATGGCTGGTGCTGAAGATGTGTGCTGGGACATTGAGTGGAGGAGATGGGGCAAAGTGCATGGACATGGCAGGGCATTGAAAACATGTTGAAGCTCCAGTGGCTGATCGCCTTAAAAATTAAATGCATTTAGAGACTGTGCCATCCTGGCTCTTTGATGCAATCACTATGAGATTGTGAAGACTGAGCTGTTTTGCTCGGACACTCTGATTTAAAGCTAGAGCCAAACTGATAATTTTGCATCGCTGAAGGGCAATTGCCTACCATAGGAAGCGGAGTAACAGGGGAGGGGGAAGGGTTACTTAGACCTGGATTACATAATGGTCCTTGGGACTTGGTGACCCTATTAATGATGGGGAAAAGAAAGAAAAAAAATGAAGATGTGGAGGGAGGGTGATGCATTGTTATTTTGGGAGGTCATAGTAACTTCCATACATTTATAATGGAGGAACCTTGATTTGCTGGAGAAGCAGATCCTTACTGAAGGAAACCCATCTGGGAGTGGGGGAGAGCTGAGAACAACACAGCTGCAATGCAGCCAGGTCAGTGGTGGATTTAATTATTTTTTATAGGGCAATGTTTCCAGGCTCTTTTCCATCGAGTAAATTGCCCTGTAGCAAACCTTATAGTGGAGGATATCACAATGCTACAGCTCTGCAGGTGTTTTAACCTTAGCAGAGAGGGTGCTGAAATTTCAGTGCCCTCACCTTGGAGGTGAAAATGTAAAATGCATTCTCTAGTTAGTTTTATCTAGATAGTTGGTTCTATACCAAGTTAGTGATGTCTGTTAATGTTATGCCTTTTCTTTTATTTACTGGGTACAATTTTTATCCTGACTTCAGAGATTAGTTAGAAAAAGTGGAGAGGGTGGCCCTGCCTTTGGCCAAGATGCAAACCGACAAAATCTTTTAGACAGATATGGGAATCAAAATACTGACATATAATGTCAATGGTCTAACAAGCCCAATTAAACATAAAAAACCTTACAATATATAAAACAAATGAAACCAGACATTATTCTCTTACAAGAGACACATTTTCTGTAAAAGAACATAAGAAATTCTGAATTTTGGTTACTCAAAGGTCTGCTTTTCTTCTTATAAACAGGGCAGATGCCGTGGGGTTGCCATTTTAGTTTTGAGGCATACCCCTTGAGTTACGTCGAGAATACAGGATAGTGAAGGAGATATGCCCTCTTAAAGGGCTCCTTTAATGGACACAAAATCACCTTGGCCTTGTATATGTGCCCCTAATTCTCCCTTCGAGGTGTACAGAAAATATTACTACTTCTAGCTGAGAAGGAGGAAGGAATGACCATTCTGGGAGGTGATTGGAATATGACCCTCAACCCCGTTAATGACACCACCTCTAGAATTCTCCGAAACCGTAAAATCATAAAACAAAGTTAGATCCCTTTAACAAGATTAGACCTACAGGTTGCTTGGACTTTCTTAGAAGGCCAGAGAAAAGGGCTTTACACATTACTCTTCCACGTATCAGTTATACTCTAGACTAGACTATTTTTTCTGTCCAGGGACTCCCTTGGAATGCAGCATAACGATGTGAGATAGGTAATCTCGGATTGTCAGATTATACATCCTTAACTTGACAATTGACCTCTCCATGCACAAATATTTACCTTTTGAGACTAAACCTGTCACTTCTTAATGATCCTGAGGTTTTGGAGCAGATCCCACAAGTAATGAGTCAGACTATGCAGTAGAATGAGGCTAGTGGAGTAAGTAGGGGATCCTATGGGACACTATTAAAGCTGTGGTCCGTGCAAGTTGATTGCAATTGCCATGGCCAGAAAAAGACAAAGGCAGAAAAACAAAAACAATGGGAAACGCAAATAAAAATCTTGGAAGAACAACAACAAATTAGACTTGACAGGGAGAGGGAAGGAGCTTAAGAAATTGAAAACCCAATTAAACAAATTGCTGAATCTAAGGGTAGAAAGAAATTTATATTTTTGAAACAAAAATATTATGATGGGGGTCATCAGTCCCTGACTGCGCACATCAGACTTGAGCCAGATGAGCCCAGGCTCAGATCACCCATATCCTCCACCCCACACAAAAGAAAAGTTACAACCCTCCCTCACATATCAGAGACATTCATGGAGAACTATCAGAGCTCTATGTCCCACGAGCAGATCCAGAACCAGGAAAATCCATACTCTTTTGTGACCTGGGACTACCATAGATGTCTCAGACTTGGAACTCCCAGCTTATGGCCCTATCACTACTGAGGAGTTTAACAGGGTGATAGCAGAGGAAAGACATGCCAATCCCCCAGCAATGATGGACTTCCCACAGAGTTCTACAAGAAGTTTCGCCAGACAATCATCCCATTATTGAGATCAGCCTATCATGAAATGTTTAAGGAGAACAGTCTTACCCCTTTCCTGGAGACAGGCGGTAATATCCGTGGTGCACAAGCCCGGCAAGGACTTAACAGCCTGTTCTTCATACAGACCAATTTCAGTTTTGAATGTCGACTATAAATTTTACATCCATAGTAGCGGACGACTCCAATCAATAATACCAAATCTGATCCATAGAGATCAGATGGGATTTATCCTAATAGACAAGCCACAGATAATACCCGTAGAACAATACATATCATAGACCATCTAATTAGGACTAAAGAGGGGCATTAATACTCAGCCTAGATGTGGAAAAAGCATTTGACCAGATAAATTGAAAGTTTTGTATGAGATACTTGCCAGGTTTGGGTTCACGGATGACTTCATAGCTATGATAGCCAGGTTGTATACAGACCCACAAGCATATATATGCACTAATGGGATGGTTTCCAGAGGGATTACCCTGGGCGAGGTACATGGCAGGGTGCCTTTGTCACTCTTGTTGTCCTCCTTATATATCGAGCCCTTGGCCCAATGGATAAGGACAGACCACAGCATAAAGGGAGTTCAATTAGCAGGGATGAATCACAAGATAGCACTCTATGCAGATGATATCCTTTTATATTTGACATCTCCAGATATTTCCCTGCCTAGGTGATGGATATCATAGAGGAATATTCTTTATTGTCAGGTACACACTCAATACCACAAAACAGAGATTTTTAAAATAAAGTATATCCTCCGCTAGCCCTACAGCAAAATACAAGATGAGATGGGATTTGTATACCCTGAAGTATTTGGGAGTCACCCTAAGGGCAGATACTAACTATTTATATTTAGATATCTATAAACCAATAGTAACACAAATAGAAAGAGACATACAAAGATGACTGATACTCCTTTCTCTATGTACTCCAGAATTCAAACAGTAAAAATGAATATATTACCTAGGATTTTGTATTTGTTTCAATGTGTTCCTGTGGTATTATCCCAAAAATGGTTTAGGGATCTCAAGGAAAATATTTAAATTTATTTGGGCCAACCAGAAACCTAGATTATGTAGACCCCTTCTAATGGTGGGAAAAAACAGGAGGCCAGGCAGTACCAGATATTCTAGAATACTGGCTTGCAGCCCAGGTAAAGTATGCCCTTCTCTGGGCACATACTCCTACTTGGACACATTGGCAGGACATAGAAACCACACTTTTACAGGGAGATACCACATCTTCATGCCTCTACCAGCCCTCTGCACAGAAAACCCCAGTAGTAAAAGAATATAGAGCTATACAGACTATTCTAATAACTTGGGACATGTTCTGCAAATACCCTAAGGTTAAAATAGATATTTGGAGATACTGCTGGCTAATGCATGCCCGGACTTTCTACCTGGTGGTCTGGATCCATGGTATAGACATAGATGGTGAAGAGGTTCAGGTACCCTAAGCAGATCATGAAGCGGACACTCATGTTCACTTTTGAGGAATGCTCCCAAAAGTTAGGATTGACTGAGAAAGATAAATGGCACTATTTACAGATATCTACATATATCCAAAGGAAATTAAGAATTATGTCACAAAACCCCACAGACCTCACTGGACATAAACTCCTTGAGGACCTGTTTTCCCTAACCACCTCAAACCAACAATCACCAAATTATATCAATTTTTAAATGCTCACAAAGCCAAGACAAGTCAGTATATTATTACAAAACGGAAGGGGAATGGGGTGTCCACCTCTCACCTCTAGACTGGAATAAAATCTGGGATAATTCAACTAAAGTGACTTCCTCTCCATTATGGCAGGAATTCTCTTGGAGGGTAAAAGTTAGATTTTTCTGACCCTGATAGGGTGACAAAGTGGGACCCAGCCATATCCCCAGCCTTCTGGAGACAGTGTGGGGAGCAGAGGGCTACCGCTGTCCATATATTTTATTCCTGTCCTTTTAGACAGCTTTAAGGGACAGGTACAAGAACCGCTGAGAAAATTATTTCAGATAGAAGAACCTTTCTCCTATATCGTTTAGTATTTGGTCTCCCTATGAAGGGTATTAGAGGCACAATTTCATTATATTTATGGTACATTTGTACCATGGCCTGTAACAAAGCCATAACTCGTAAGTGGCTAAAGCTACTTCCACCTTCTTTGAGTAACTGGAGCATTTATATTAAACATCCAGAAAATGGAAGATTTAACATTTCAAATCAAAATAGAGGAAACATTTGTAGTTAGATGGTCCAGATGGGCTCTACAACAAGATTAATACTACATATCAGTAGCTCCAGATATAGCAACTTATGGGGCTTGTTGACCAGAATAACACAAAACCTATCTAGTCATGTCTTAGGCTGAAAGACTTCTCCTTAGATAACAAATTTGGAACTGAAGTTGGGAATAATATTGTTATAGTTTTATTAAGGTTACCCAGTCTTGACCTTAGGAGATTGTTTTCTTTTCTTGTTGTACAAACAGGCCCAAGAGAGGCCTACTATTACTATCACAGCCATTGTTGAAGTGACACTAATTGATGTACTTGTCCATATCTGATTGTAATATATTTTATGTGGTGTCATGATGCTTACATCCTCAATAAAGTAAGTATAAAACAAAATACAGGAGTAGGCACAATGTGGAGTCAAAAGTATGAGTGTTGTCTTTCTTCTGGATTTTGTCTTTTCCAAGAGTCTTATTAGTGACAGTTCCTTTTGAAATAAGTTGATTTGTTGCTGAGAACTGTGAATTCCATATACTCAAGGTCTTGTCCTTCAATTTATCTTGTACCAGATGAAATCACCACCAACAATATATGGAGATTTACAGAATGGTAATTTCAAAAATAATTAATAAAAAGAGGTAATATTTTCATTTGGGCCATGTATCACAGATAAAGTAAATGTGACATCTGTATATTGACATGCCAAGATGATATATCGGTCCCGTGTATCCATAATGATATTTTGAAATGTGTGCATTATTGGGCCGCTTTAAAAAATGTGGCACCCTTGAATTGTGATCGATGGGAGACAGTATACAATACATGGTTCCCATCATTTTGTTTATCCAGTTAAACTCATGTTCAATAAAGTAGGTTTCTTGTATCATTAAGTAATTTACACAATTTCTTTTAATGTAGTTTAACATTTTGTTATTTTGGCCTTATTATGGAGTCCCTTAATATTCTAAGTTGTTGTTTTTATTTTGTTACCATATCTGTATCATTTTATCAACATTTTTGTCCAATATGATCCACCAATATTTTCCATATGTAAGTAGCTATTAAATAACCCTTCAGTTTATTTCTGTTGATCTCTTGAATCTATTATAAACAATATTTTACATCCTGTTTTTCCTTCTTTTCCTGCTTGATACACCACTAACAATAAATACCCCATGTACAAACATAAACTGTTTCTCCAACTTTTAATCATTTTCCTCTTATTTCCTTCTAACCCTCCTTCCCCATTGGACTATGGAGCAACGTTGGTCTGTCCACCCTGTAACTACAACAAAGATTACCTAAATGTCATATGAAGCCTGCCCCTGTAATTTTTTATCCTCAGAGCTACTAAAAATAAAAACTCTTCCTCCATTACTTATTAGTGTCACCACTTATAATTTACCTTTATAATAGAGTTTATAATCTGTGAAAAATTAGTGATGTTCTCATCATGTATTATACCATAAAATACTAGGAACTTAACCTTATGGTCTAGTTCTATTTATTAGTTTCTTCCAGCTGTAGGCATGCTATATGTGATTCCACAGGGAAAAACATGCTAATGGTGACTGGACATAGTTGAAAGGTACAATATCATAATCTGTAAAAAGGAAAGAAGAAGAGAAATAAATAAAATAATCTAGAAAACATTGAATAATCAACAGTTCACAACAACACATATTTATATTGGATCTAGTCCAAGATCGCACAAAGAGAACAGCGCGGTTAAAAACAACAGGGAAAACAACGAGACACAAGATCGCAGTGGGGAAAAGAACGAAGCTCACAACGCTGCAATCCTGCACTGAACCTTGACACAAAACACTATAGGGATAAAAATACCACATATACTGTGTAATGCGGGGGCTATGCCCCACACCACCCCACATGGGGGCTTTGCTCCATGCACCCCTAAAATATATAATCAACTCCGAGGAGGGACACATTCAGGAGAGGGACAAAAATTTGGATGCCAGTGGAGTTTGGGTGGCGCAGGAAAATCAAAGCACACAGACACCGAGACTGTAAAATATACGAGATGCAGGGAATTGAATTCAGACCCACCTCTTTCCTGTGCTGGTTTCCCAACCAGTGGCTCTGTCCTCTAAGCCACTGTGGCAGTACCTTGACTCTACTTGCACTTCAACTCCTTAAGCCATCAGTGCGAGTGAATAGCTACAAATATCGCGCTTTAGTGTTCGCGCTATATTTTACCTATAACTATAGTCGCTCATGTGCTTCTTCTTGCGCGATTATTACCGCTCTCATATTGTTTAGCGGTATTGACCTGATAGAATTTATATAATTGTACACTAAACTGTATCTATCACTGGGTGGAAAAAACAAATACAAAAAACATAAAAAGGGTGGGCACAATTCTCATTAGAGTATTGCATGCATTTAATCATGCTCAGAGGGATATGACCCATATTTTTACCTATATCACTTGCAACAAACTAAGCATCTAGGACTACCCTATTTAATACCTGTAGTTCCAAATGACCTACTAAAATTTATAACGGAACCATGCATTTCTCTAATAAGAAGGGACTCATTTGGAACGCATTAGTATAGCCAGTGGTGAAAGTGGTAGACAAGAAGTACAGGAACTCAGACATTAGAAAACATGAAATGCAGTATGAAAAGCCTCCATCTGAAGGATAACTCTTTCAATCTAGACACATCTATGTGTATAGTACTAGTAGATTCAGTTTATTTAGGACAATTACATTATTGTACAAGTCAAATTTTGTCATGGAAACCCTGATTTCAAATCACAAGTCCAGAAATGACCATTATATTGCTATTTTAAGAATTTCAGTTCAATATCAGTGGTAAAGAACAGGAACTCTGTTCCTGCTGCAAAAAGGTACAGGAACTCTGTTCTTGTGCATTCCTGTTCACTTTCATCACTGAGTATAGCCTGGATGTTGTGTAGCTTTTAACTTATACTGTATTGCCAAAACATTTCCCTCTTGAGGAGCTTATTATCCAAGTCACCACCTCTGGGGCCCACAGTCCTCTCTCTCAGTCCCTGAAATTTAAAACTATGACCCACACCTGTCCTACTGATGTGCTATGTCAAACATTGCCCTTGTACTTTTCTATTGCTCTTAGGTGTTCCCTTATTTTCTCTTAAACATATGCCTTGTTTTACCTACATAAAGGTTCCACATGTGCCAGTAGCTAGGTATATTACTGCCTCCATTGAACATGTAAAAATCCTAACTTGATAAGTTTTACTTCCAGATGCACAAGCAAAAGTATCACAACTTTTCTTGTCAATTTCAGGTAAAATTTACAATTACAGTGCACGTCTGTTATAATGGACACATCTATGCACCCAGCTTTTGTCTGTTACATCCAATATCACTTGTATCCAGAGGAAGTGAAGCCTACTGTATTTGTTATGTGTAACTATGTGTGAAGATGGGCTCAGAATGAGTGTGAATTAAAATGGCAATGCAACAAAATTGGGCAAACATTTGACCCTACCTTTTTTCACTATAAAGATTCCAGGCATCTTCCAGTTTTATTTGGTAGTACAATTTTCGAATTCCACGAAACATTTGAGTATTTTATGAATGCTTTATTTTAGTTTTTTCTCAAGAAAAAGATGGCTGCCACATGTTGCACAGAAATAGCACTGAAAACATGGCAAGGGTTAGGCTCAGAAAATAAAATAAAACTAATTTAGGGCAGCATAGCAGATACCTAGACAAGTACATTTGACAAGTATGCTAATATTTTTATTAATTATAGCAGAAACTAGCTTTTTGGGAAAAAAATGTTGCACTGCTGCTTTAAGCAACAACAACCAAGAATCTGAGGATTAATGACTTGTTGGGAGGATGTTATACTGAACAATTTGTATTTTTTATTTTGCTGTTATTAAAATAAAACACTATCTGTGTATTTTACAACTGCTCCTGGTTTTCCTATGCTTCCTGACCTGTGCCTCGATGACAGTATGGTATACAGGAGAGGGTCAAACCTCAAGGACAAGGGTATACAGTCTACATCAGGATGTGCCAACAAGAAGCAGGTAAGGTAAGTATTGGTCTCAGTCTTTCCTTCCCTTTTACAAACCTTTTTAACATGCATTTTAGGGTTTGATTAAAATGCTCAACAAGACTGTCTGTCTGAGGGTAATAAGGGAGGTTCTTATGGCAGTGATACCTAGCAGTCAGTACAGCTCCTTCAGTAATGCAGCACCAAAATTACTACCCTGATCAGTAATAATTTCTTTAGGTATGCCTACTCTGCTGAAAATTTTGGCAAGCTCTGCTACCACTTTTGGGGATGTGACAGTACACATTGGAACTGCCTCTGGGTACCGAGAAGCATAGTCACCTACTACCAGAATTAATTGATTGCCCTTTTACTTTTGTCTAAGGGCCAACCACATCCACTGCAATTCTCTCAAAAGGCTCATCTATCAAGGGTTTGGGCACTAGGGGCACCTTGTCTGTTTTAGTCACTGGGGCAACTTTCTGACACTCAGCACAGGAACTGCAATAGGTAGCAACATCTTCATGAATTCCAGGCCAGTAAAATCTGTACAGCAATCTGGAAAGGGTGCAGTCTCTCCCAGAGTGACCAGCCACAGGACTATCATGTGCTATTTGTAACAACTCAGATCTATACTTTTGCGTATAACCAATTTTTCTATATGGTCCTGTGTCTGAGGTTTAACCCAAACTCTGTACAGTAGCCCTTTACATATTTTAAACATAGGTTCACCCTGTTTTAGTTTCATTCCCAGCTGTTTAAAATAATCCTGGAGAAACATCATTAGCTTGTTCTGAAAGAAAATCACAATCAGTGATTAGTTTAGTTTCAGCATTTTCATATGTTAACCCCTTATGTCAATCAGTCTTTTGTTGCCACTGTTTCTTCAGGCGTCGTCTTTCTTTCCCGGACTTCGAATCAAAATCAGCAAAAGGAAAAGAGTCCCCCATCTGAGATTTTCTTTGCCTGAGCCTCTTGTCACCACAACTGCTGAAATATCAGGATTCACCCTCCTTGATTAACTCAGTAAATCCCAGAAAGTCATTTCCAATAATCACAGGTGCAAGTAACTTAGGTACTACCCTACTTTCATTTGGTGTGACACCCATTAATAGTGACAGTCACTTGGCTGGTGGGATATACAGCAAAAGAAATGGAGAAACAGAGAAGAGAGGAGATGCAGCAGAGAGAAAAGAGATTCAACGCTTAGAGGCACAGAGAAAAGAAGAAATGCAACAACTGAAGAAGCACAGAAAAGAAGAGCTGCAGTGAGAGGAGCAACAAAGAAGAGAAGAGATGCAGTGATGGATGGATGTCTTGCAAGTTATCAAAGCTGGAGGATCTGGCACTGGTCCAGCAGAGCAACAAGACACAAACAGCTTAAAATAGATTAAACTTACAAAGTTGTGTCCTCGGATGATCTCAAAGCATACCTGACAACTTTTGAAAGGGTTGCTGCAGCCTGCCAGTGGTCAAAGCAGCAATGGACAACCAGACTGGTACCTTACCTGACAGGGAAACCCCAACGTGCTTACAGCAATATGGACAATGCGAGTCAGAAAACTATGACTTGGTGAAAATAGAAATCCTGAAAAGGTACAGTATGACATCTCAGGAGAGACATACAGGCAGAGATTTCAGTCCCTGAAGTACAACTCAGTCGACAATCCTTGAGAATCTTTCACCCGACTCAGAGAACTCCTTATGAAATGGTTCCAACCAGCAGGCAAAACACTCCCACAGATCATCAAACACATTTGCAGTGGAGCAATTCATCAACATCCTGCCTACAGATGTACGCCTTTGGGTAAAAGAACACCAACCAGAAAGTGGTGAAAAGGCTGTTCTTTGGTTGAAGACACCAAATGGCTGGACAGATGCTACAGCAGCGAGGTAACAGCCAAGCACTGGTAAGACACTCTTTTCCCATTTAAACTCCAAGACTGATAAGAACTCCAGTGGGGTAACAAATATGTGCCCAGAGACTTCATTTGCTATAACTGTAATAAGTTAGGTCATATTGCAAGAAATTGCTGTAGTGAGAAGAGTGACATGGAGCAGATTTGTCCTTAGCAAACTGGGGCAAGTACTTAACAGATGTGAAGGTGGGAGATAAGACTGTGAAGGGACTTATAGATTTGGGAAGCAGACAGGTCCTCATGCATACTGAAGTGCTGGGAAAACACTGTCCAAAAGACCAGGTACTGGTGTCATCTGCATTCATGGGGACACTCAATACTATCCCACTTCTAACACACAATCAGTCATCGAGGCCCAGGTCAGGTAACATAGGAAAACCAGGAGCAGTTGTAATATTCACAAATAGTGTTTTATTTTTAATAACAGCAAAATAAAAAATAAAATTGTTCAGTATAACTATTTACAATTGCAGTACAAACAGAAAGCAGAGTCCTTCTTCTGAGTTTTTCTTGTCAATTTCCAATCTCAGTATCTCAGTTTCTGTCTCTCATGCTTGCAAAGCATTGCAGCTCTTTATAACAAGTCTTTGCAGGGAGCTCGTTAAGAGAACATTCTGCTTCTCACACAGTGTTCTTGTCAGTTTAAGCAGGTGCAGCAAAGAGCATAATGACCCAGAACTGACCTCTTGTTGACAGCTCTGGAAATATTTTTCAAACCAGCATCTCAGGTTAACCCTTGAATTCCAGTTTTGCAATCATTTGAACAGTATAACTATATACAGTTTTCAACAAAGGGATACCAGTACCACATACAGTTTTACAGAGATTCACATATATTTTTTTATAACTGCAGAAATGCAAGAGGAAGAAAGACAGAACAGCAAGGGAAGGCAGAAAGATAGCGAGAGGCGACAAATTGTGAAACCAAGAGTGATCAGTTCCTAGGTCTCACAAGAAAATTTGTTGCGCAACCAGTTAGAGAAGAGACAAAAAGGAGTGAAAAGAACAGATCCTTGTGTTTAAACTCTTTCTGCATAACACATGGGTCAGGGCCTTATTCAACCCTGTCACACATAAGTGGTCCAGTGCCCACTGCTGTGCTCAGACTTCTATCAGTTTCCAAATGTGCCAGGGTTTTCAAGAATTTGTCTCACTCGAGAAGTCTGAGGTGAAAAAGCAGTGCCAAAATTGACAGGGAATTATCCCTATTTTGTTGCGTAAGTTAACATTCTCATTATTCCATATCTCGGTATTGGCTAGCAAGGTCTCTTTATTAACCCTCTCACTCATGCAGCTGCACTGTTCACACATGATCTTTTCAGCCTCTCTGCTCAGATCTAGCACAGAGTTCTGTAATACCCATCTGCAATAGGAGAGCTAGCAGAACTAAAACTGTCAGACAGGAAAAAGATGACAATTTTAAGAAGTAGTCAGTTGTAACTTTTTATTTCTGAAGGGTTTTTATGTTAATTTTGCTCATTAGAAAGTTTTCCATGTGATAATATTGTGCTGGATGTGTGGAAAAGCTCTTGGCCTGGTAGCTGAGATATCTATCTTTATTTCCCCACAACATCATCAGCATTATGATCTGACAGTTATATCACAGGTGACAGACCTGGCAGCTACTGAGTGGTTGTTCCTAAGCAGCAGTGATGTCACAGTCAGTGAAGTCACAGTGCTGGTGATGTGGTGGGGGCAGAAGAGCTAAATATGTCAACTGTCAGACAGAGTGCTGTTCCACACAGCACACCTATTAACATCAGGTAAACAATCATCTAATTAGCCAAAGAGAAATTAAAATGGACTTCAAATATAAAAGGTAATGATTGACTGCTTTTAAAAACTAATATTAGTTTTCGGCAGTACACTAGCTCTTTAATGTTTGGTGCTGCAGTTATGTCTAAGCCTAATGAATTGGCCAGTTAGTACATTTTCCATAGTGTGGCAATGGTGACAGCTGGTAAAGTGGAGTGGGAATTTCGGTCTGTGTCTTTTCGATAAAGATCTGTTTGTACTCCAAAATCATTGTGTTTGATGATCTTAAGATCCAGAAAGCTTATACTTTTCCTATCATATATAAGAGAATTTTCAATTTCGATTACTGTTCTCCAAGAATTTTACAAACTGATGCAGTTCTTCCACAGATCACTGCCACACCATGCTTATGTCATCAATAAAACATTTGTAAATCTACTGGCACAAAAACGAAATTAACCTCTGCTGATATAACTGTTCTTCCGCCTACACTTCAAAGTATGTATTGCATAATTGGGGCAAATGATGTCCCATAGTTGTTTCCATTGTTTGTAAAACAAAATATCTACCTAGGAATGAAAAAAAATAGACTGTAATACCTTTTCTGTTAGGGAAAGCAATAGCTCAATAAATCTGAATCATAAGTCATATGATTGTACAAAGCTTCTCCAAGTACCTGGACAACATTGTCATGTGAAAACTGGTGTGCAAAGCTTGCTCATCCAAGATTACCAATAATCTATCAGGTTCTGCATTTAAACAGTCTAAAATGCACAGCATATATGAGGTATCATTGATCTATGAGGAGGAAAGGCAAGCTATCTCTTTGAAATGGCTATTCACAAATTTAGCTATGGGCTCGGTGAAGGAGCCAACACTAGACACTGTCGATCTACCAGTAGGTTCGAAAGATTTCTATGAATTTTGATGAGCAAAAATAGTTCCTCTAACTGGAAATTCAACATTCAAAATTTGTATGTATCCAGAGAAGTTAAACCATTACTGGAAGATCATACAAAAGATGTCAATTTCATTTTAATGTCCATAGTAGAGTCACTTGAAAGTTCTTTGTAAAAGTCTTTATTGACAACTGCCTCCAAACTTCATTGTGGCTGCAGAGCAGAGCTCTGCAGATGTTTTACTATCACATAGAAAACTGGACCTCAATAGATGCCTAACAGACTTATTAAAATGGACTTTTATTGCAATTCCTCCGTCTCAACAGTCTATATACTGCACTATTTTTTTCTGTCAGTCAGCGTTTTCTAGTGAGAAATGAGGTTTAGATTTCATTCAGATGTTATCACTGCAGGAGATCTGCAAAAGATAAAAATGATAAATATTTATTCTTTTTATTTATTTAGTCAGTCTCGGATTACAATACCTTTGAGTGCAAGGCACTCATTTACAAAGGTTCACATCAGTGGGAAGGTGAACAAACATACAAAGGTGGTAAGACAAAGACAAAGTTTAAACAAACAGCAATAGTACATACTTTGTATCTAGAATTAAAACTTTAGAATGGGTGGTGAAACAGAGCGAAGGAGGTACGGAAGAGAGAAGAAGGTGAGCAGCCAGAAGGCCTTGTCAGAACTTAAGTAGAAAGTGTGTGGGGTGCTGGCAGTAGGGTGGACAGGGAGGTGGGGGTAGAGGTGGGAGGGGAGGAAGGAGGCGAGGTAGGAGGGTTGAGCAAGGGTTGGAAAGGTAATGCTATAAAGTGAAGAGGTGAAGGAAATGGGTTGCTTGGTTGTACACACACGTGGTAGTATTTTTAGGTGCAGCACTCACAGGAACTGTTAGCCATAAGATGCTGATGGAGCATGTGCTTGAAAGGACCTAGTTTTGTAAGGTCAAGATTTCTTTGGGAAGTGCATTGAACCTAAGTGGCACTCTGTATGTGAATGAACGCTGTCCTTGAGATGTTCTAGCACCTAGGAACATGCAGAGATTGGTAGGCTGAGCTTCAAGTGTGCTGGGAGCTGCAGTGAGGGCTAAGGAGGTTAACGGTTCCAGGGGCTAGAGGCTGAGAAGTGTTTTTTAGCTAACAAGTATGTTTGGTACTGTATCCTTCAGCTTAGCTGAAGCCAACCAGTTTGAGCATACAGGTCATATTCTAGGTAAGGCATGCAGCACCAGTGAGAAGTCTGCATGCCTTATTTAATGCCATGGATATTCTATGGAGTGAGAAGTAGTAGCGCAGCAAAAATAACCAAGTCATAGTCGACAGTAGATATGACAGAGCTAATAATTGCAGTTTTGAGGGCTTCAGGCATCAGTGTTTATGTCTGTGGAGCAGACCAATCTTGATACTGACAGCCCGGCAACATTATCAATGTGTGCATAAGAAAGTGAGCAGTCCAAGGTTACCCCAGATATTTGAAGTGTTGGATTTGTTCAAGTGGTACTCCCAGGCAGTTTCTGATGGTAAGGTTGAGATCTGTGCTTATCATGGGTACCGCTGAACATCATGACTTTAGTGTTTTTTGTAGTTCAGGACCAGTTTGTGAATGTTGAACCAGGACACAACTTCTTCAAACTATGCTGTAATTGATGTTCCAGTTGCTGTGAGTCAGGGTTACTAGTAAAGATGACAGCATTATCCACATACAGGAGAATCCATTGGTGGCAGGCCTGAGGGAGGTTGTTGAGGAAGATGCTAAATAGTAGAGGCCTAAAATAGAGCCCTGCGGCACTCCAGAGAGGATGGGCTGCTGGTCAGAGGTAACATTTGCAATTTTCACCTGGTGGGAGCAACGAACCAAGTAACTTTTAAACCAATGTATCGCACTGGAGGAGAGACCAATGGAAGTCAGTTGCTGAAGAAGTAGAGTGCAGTGAACGGTATCACAGGCATTTATTAGGTCTATGATGGTCGCACCCACTAAATTTCTTTTTCAAGTGATTGATGAACGAAACCAGTGAATTCCAATAATGCCGTGGTGGTGCTATGACCTTTTCAGAACCCGTGTTGCTGTGGGCATTGGATTGAGTATTTTCAAGGTAATATACCAATTAGTTGGGCACTATGCACTCGAGCACCTTAGATAAAGGTGGGAGGATAGATATGGGCCTATAATTTGCATGTAAGGCCTGATCCCACTTTTGTGTATGGGGGTTACTAGGGCAGACTTCAAATATGGAAATTAAGCCAGTTGTAACGACAGGTTGAGAATCTTAGTAATGCGTTCAAGCAATTGTCCTAATGTGAGGGCAACAAGTTTAAGGTCCAACAAGTCTCCACTATTTCCTGACTTCCTAGCACTTTGCTTATGTATTTCTTAGCCATTAACAACAAGACCTTCCTAAAGTAAAAGGGTGGTGAAGCCACTGACCTCTCTTCAGGACTGCATGTATGAGTAGGGGGGATCATCAAAGAAGTCTGGGGAGAGGACGCTGTTCAGGTCGGTGAAGGCGCTGTTAAAACATTTGCCATGGTAAGAGGGTCCAAGATAGGAGTACCATCGATGTTAAGCATTGAAGGCAAGGGCTTTGGAACATTGCTGATTACATCTTTAATGTTATTCCAGAAATTCTTACTGTTCCCCCAGGAATTGACAAGTGCCTCCTGATGGAATTTGGCTTTCTTGAGGTGGATTGCCATGTGCATTCATTCCTGGCCTGTTTATATTCCTGCACGCCTGCTTGCCTGCCCATTTTTCTTGCTTGGTGCCAGAGGTGATCCCTGAGTTTCATCCTGGTGATGAGCTCTGGGGTTATCCAGGGGTTTATGGTGCCACAAACTTTCATCTTTTGAAGGAGCATGGATGTTGCAGGCAGCATTGAAGTGCTAATGAAATGGTCCAAGGCTTTGGAATCGCTAACTTCCATAAACAAATGAAAAGACGATTTTCTTTTCATGGTACTTCTCGCTGCATTCCACTGTTGCATATTTCAGTCTCTGCTTCAGCTCAATTCAGCATTACAAGAACTTGTCTTTAAAGAGCATGCTCCTATTATGTGCTAATAATTCTTTTCTTACTGCATATTTACCTGATTCAGTGGCATATGTGTAGATTTCCTGCAAAATGTGTCTTAAAATATATTTATACTAATTACACAGTTAATGAAGCTGTGTGCCTTTTCTAGGTGGCTTTGTGTTTCATTGTCATCATCCATCCCTCCCTGCTCTCAGGTTACCTTGCAACACATTGAGTTTTAACCTGGATTATCCTGCTAGTTTAACTTGCCTTCATGTGTACTTTTACACAGATCAATAGAAGTTGGCATTTTATTTTAGCTTCCTGTTCTATGCACTTACCTGTTCAGACACATAAAGGCATTGTGTTTTACAGTGTTTTTAAATTCCTTACCTCTCTCATTTTATTATACTGTCCAATGTCCACCTCCTCATTTACTTTTTTTTTGTTTCTATTTGATCAAGTTTCTCAGCACGTGAGGCAAGCTAGAGCAAGGTTTTAATTTTGTAAGGGACTCTGTAACATAGTAATTTAATGTTGTAAGGGATTCTAGGTCTAGCATGTCCAACCCCTCATTATAACGTAGTAATTTAAGGTTGTCAGGAACTCTATGTTCATCATGTCTAACCCCTCACTGTAACACAGTAATTAAAAGTTGTCAGGACACTAGGTCCATCATGTCCAACCCCTCACTGTAACATAGTAATTTAATGTTGTAAGAGACTCTAGGTCCATTATGTCCAGCCCCTCACTGTACTATAGTAATTTAATATTTTAAGGGACTCTAGGTCCCTCATGTCCAATCCCCACTGTTTAACAAGAGGTATTGTAAGTCTCAGGCGGTATCTGCATTCCAAAAGAGACTTGTTACTTTATTTTAATTAACTGAAGAAAAGTTAATCCCCTGATACAGGGAAGTCAGTGGATTCAAATTTTATAAAACCAGACCCACATTTCACCTGAGGTTTGAACGGCCAGCCTCGCATGATGCAGGGGACTGATTACTGGGCTTCAACTATCCAGGAGTCCAGGGCATGCCACTTTCACTGAGATGGCTGGGGTGGGCACAGAAAATGGTGAGGGGCAAACACAGGTGAGGGTCTATGGCAGCCAGGTGTGAGAGGCATGCTGGTTAAGGCATGCGGGGATTTGTGACACAAACAAAGAACAGTCAGAGACATATGAATCTTGCTTTTGATTGAAAACCTGAAGCTGCCACTATTAATATAGCTAGGCAGTCACCAGGAGCCAATCCCCAGTACCCCCCAACACTGAGTGCCCGCTCTAGGGCTGGATGGTAAATTAAAATGAAAAGTAATTGGATACAAGTCTATTTTCAAAGGAAAGGGTCCTAAAGGAACTGCAAGCAATTAGAGTAGATAAGGTTATGGGACCATACCAGGCTCACCCCAGGATGCTGAGGGTGCTAAGGAAGTGGTGGCAGAACCTCTGGTTACCTTGATCGACTTATCATTGTAACAGGAAGGTACCCAAAGACTGGAGGAGAGTTGATGTAGTCCCTCTACACAAAAGTGGAAACAAAGAGGAAGCAGGAACTACAGACCAGTCAGCCTGACCTTAGTAGTGGGAAAGATCATGGAAACACTACTGAAAGAAAGAATAGGGGAACACCTAGTTGACAAAGTCTACAGAACCCAAGGCAACATGGTTTTGCTGGAGGGAGATCGTGCCAGACCAACCTCATTGAGTTCTTCGACTGGGAACAGAGAGGTGGATCGGGGAGCAATGGATGTGGCCTACTTGGCCTCTGACATTGTGCCACATAGAAGGCTACTAAGCAAGCTGGAGAACATGGGAGTAGGTAAGATGTTGGTAAGGTGAATCGAAAATTGGCTGGATAACAGGACACAGAGGGTGGTGGTGGTAAACAGCAGGTACTTTGCAGAGAGTAAAGTGACCAGTGGGTAACACATGGATCAGTGCTGGATCCAGTCCTCTTCAGTGACTTTATCGGTGGCATTGTGGAAGGTCTGGAGGAAAACTTACCCATTTGCTGATGACATAAAGTTCTGCAACAGGGTTGACACACCAGAGGGAGCGGATAGAATGATGAGAGATCTATGGAAGCTTGAGGACTGGTCAAGGAATTGGCAGTTGGGATTTAATGCTAAAAGTGCAAGATAATGTACATGGGGCACAAAACCTTGGAACAACATATCAATGGGGGAGGAGAAAACAGAATGTTCCAATCAGGAAAGGGACCTAGGGTTATCATTTGGTAGACAGTGTCACAAGGTGGCAGGAAAAGTGAACAGGGTGCTGGGATGCATAGGAAAGGAATCATGAGCAGGAGGAGGGAGGTCATAATTTCACTATACAGGACATTAGTGAGGCCACATCTCGAGTGCAATATCCCGTTCTGGAGGCCTTACCTATGCAAGGACATAGCTAGGTGGAGGCAGTTCAGAGAGGTAATATTGTACAGTGGCATTAATACATCCAGTACTCTCTTGTAAGAGGCATGCATAGGTAAACCAAAAGACAACTAGCTGAACAGAATTGCGTGGTTAAAAAAACAAAGTCTCAAATTGTAATCAGCATCATTGGCTGTGTGTTATTACTGTGCAGACAATGTCTGGGTTATTAAAATAAACAAAAATAAAATCTCATATTGTAGCTTATTCAACATTGGTATACAACTGGATACCATCATAATACAGTAACCTCACAGTATGTACCTATCATGATGTCACCACTCTGTGAGTAGTATACTGCTTCACATGTCCCCCTTGTTTTTCTCCCTTGCTCAATGCATATATTATTACATAGACAATGACAGCAGAAAAGTCCAAAGGTCCATCTAGTCTGCCTAGACATCCCTATCTGCTCCGGGACCTATTGTCCACACAGAGCACCCCTGCTCCTCCTTAATGCTGCTGACCTGAGCAACCACCAAGCCCTTCACTCTATCTCAGCCATGCCTGAAACCATTTATGGTCTTGGTGCTCACCAGCTCCACTGGCATACTGTTTTACAGCTTCACCACCCTTTCTGTAAAATAGAATTTCCTCACATCCCTCTTAAACCTTTACCCTCCAGTTTCAACTCATGACCTCAGGTTCTTGTTTATCAAAACAGGTTTGTTTACAGTCCTTGATCAACTACCACTGCATCTTTCCTGGACTTGGGACCCCCAAAATAAAACATTATTATTCAGTGTGTGTGGGAGGGATATGGTATCTTGAGTGGCTGCATTGTTTGGGGTGTTCCTAAATTTCAGGAGTATAGAGTAAGAGTAGGTCAAGGATTTGAAACAAAACAATTCTGGGTATAGTAACACTATTAGCATGCATTTCAGTTCCACTATAAAATAAGCAGATAAAACAACCAGAAATAATTATGAATTTTAGAAAAGGTAAGCAATTAGAAAATATGGGTTTCAACTAGAAATAATATGATGCAAAAGGGCTGACAGTGACCCCTTTAAAATAAAAATTAAGGGAAAAGAGAGAGGTCCTGTTCCTTATCCATCTCGGTCATTAATAGGGGTCAATTTTTTTTTCCTGGCACTGGGTGTGCCGAAGGATCACCACCATCACCACTGGCTATAGTAAAATCAATGTGGCTAACATTTCTAGGCTCTCTTTGCCACTGTGCCAAGACATTTTGATGGATGTAACTGAATGTGGCTGGCTGTTGTACCACACTACAGCAGGCCAACACTGTCACATCCATCAGTATGTTTAGACAATTGGTGACATGCAGCAGAGCAATTTTTTTTGTCTTCACAAAATCATGAACAAAGCCTGCTAGAGAGCACAAGTTAACTCACTGCCCCTTGAGAACATGATATCTGTCCGTCCCGCTCGGTGCCAAACAGCGGAGAACCCCAGGATGTTTAGGTCACAGAGACAGGAAAGCAGCATCAGACCATGTTTGTAGAGTGGTTGATTCAGTTCACAAGTGAATAAAACACGGGGTGCATTTTGCCAGTGGTTAATTTTAGGCCCTTGCATTTACTCAGCTGGCATGAAGCAGCACTGGAACATTTGCTGGATGTGTAAAGGAAATATTTTGTACCCTTCCCACATCATATTCTTTTACACTTTGGAGATGGACAATAGCAATTTCTGTTAGTTCTTACTCCTTATCACAGCCCTTTGTGGGAATAAGGACCGTTGAGAAAATTAGACACATATATGTATGGGGATAACTAAATGACCATTTTACACAGTTATGAGACAACTATATATATGGAGGTACAACGTCTCCTGTTGACTCAGAACTCCTAGTAATAACTCCCAAGTATCAGAGAAAACAGCTTTGGAAACAGGAAAACAATAAGCTCTTATCAGTTTTTCTATACCTACAGTATTGCGTGGAGGCATGATATCAGTTCTATACATGGCAGGCAGGTATCTGGGCATCCCTCTACACTCTGCCCACAGGAAAATACATGTGATCAGCTGTCACTGAGCTTGCAACACCTAGCTGTCTCAGCTCCTATGTTCTCTATTACCCATTTGATTATCGTGTCTGTGTAGCATGGTACAACATGAATTATGTGTGCTACAGTTTACAGTATCAATGTTGCGCATATTAATAATTTTACACTGTAGCCATTTGAATCACATGTCCTGTCATCCATAGAAACATAGAAACTGAGCAAGCAATAATACCAAGAGGGTGGGTTGGTGGTATTGGGCATTACCTGACCACCCAGGTGCGTAATCAGGCCCAATGCCACAGGAGGATGGCCTTATAGCACCTGGAAGGTCCAGTATTGCCCATACTGCCCACCCTGGAGGTATCATTGCACTTAGAAAATGGGCTATCATTTCATTTTTATTTTGTAAGAATGATTTCATAAGGAAAAAGAGGCTAAATATTAACAAATATAATTAGAAACAGCAGCTTCTGTAAAATAGTCCCTTCACTAAACTGCCAGTAGAAGGTGATGCTGCTTATGTTACCCTTATTTTCACAGTGCAGCATCTGTCTTTATTTTATATCCACTAATTTTCAGTCACTCCGCCAGGAGGTTGCTCATAGTGTGTAGTGCTATAGCGTTTGTTTTTCACATAAAAATTGTTTTTGTTTAACAGCATCAGTGGGGGCGAGCAGCAATGCAGCGAGGATGACATGGTGCAATGGGTTGAGTGAGCTGTTAACAAAAAAAAATAGTTACTCTGTAAAACAGGTAATTTCTGTATTTTCATCTGGCTTTGCTGTACAGTTTTAAATAGGGAGTACTTAGGAGGGACAGTATTTTTGTTATTGATTTTTATCCTCTTGTTGCCACGGTCCCTACCTTGGGAGGGAGCCCCCAGCCTCATCCCCCGATGTCCATCATCTGGCTGACCCATAACCAGGCTTACCCCAGCAGGGCTGAGGGGTTCCCAACTCCTACTGGAGACCAAATCCAGTGTGGCCAGTGCAGTGGCTAGCCAGGAGTGGGGCTGTGAGGTGCCCTCCGCCATACGCCATGGCAACTATATTCTCCTCTGATTTTTCCCTTGCGGTGGTAAGGCATGCAATGATGCCCATAGAGAGAGTGTGAATGCATCCTGACGCCTCCTCTAGCGTTGCCCCATCTCTGCCCTCTCCTGCAGTGCTACCACACAGCCCCCAACCTCCATTAGGGGCCAGTCGGACGCTGACCACTGGTGACCCCCAAGGAGAAGGAGCACAGTCCCTTGGACACTTGATCCTCTCCTCCCTGCTGACCAAGGCGCGCCCATGCTCATTCCCGAACAAGTGTCGCCAGCGAGTGTGAGGTAAGGCATCAGTGCCTCAGTGACACCAGGCCAGGATGGACAGTATTTTAAAAATGAAGGCATTGGGAGAATGCAGCCGAGGAGCAGTGCCAAGGTGTTTCCTAACTTTTCCTTCCCCTACATGGACATGCATGCCAGCTTGCTGCAGGCACTTGATTAGCTGGCGTTTGGGTAGCATGAGACATTATGACTTTTGTGTCATTTAAGCACTTCCCTGTGAGTGTAAAACATTTGTTTTGTAAGAGATGTGGTTGTGCTTCTGAATGGAAGGGTTTGTGAGGTGGGCAGGGGGGACAACACTGTCCAATGTCTGTTGCTAGGTAAATCTTGATTACCGAGAAAAAATGGTGGGCTTACAATTTGAAATTTATAGTACCCATTGATTCTGATTATGTGATCAGTTGGCACTGGCACTTATTCTAACCTAGGCTCTATCTGTAAATTAATGTACCACTGCCATCCAATCAGATCTCTAGGATTTTTAAGTCAATTTTCTAATGGCAGATAATGACTGCTGGTCCCATGTAGTCTGCCCGTATTTAATTATGTTCACTTTTGCTGCAGACCCAACTTGATCTACAGTACTGTCTCTTCTACCTCCTTCTGTCCTCCTCAAGCAAAAGTTAATTGGTTGAACAAAATTGCAGTCACATTACAAGTGATTTTCCAAAAATTAATAAAGAAAAAAAAAACAAGGTAGCAAATTGTAAAGAGCATCCTTGGCTTATCTGTCATTATCAGTAGACAATGTCTGGATCATTAAAATAAACAAAAATAAATATCTCACATTATAGCTTACTTAAAATAGGTATACAGCTGGGTATCATCATAATACAGTAAATTCATACAGTATGTACCTATCATGGTGCCACGACTCTATCAGTAGTATATTCCTCTCACACATGTACCCCTTGATTTTTCTCTGACCTTGCTCACTGCATATATTATTACTGATTTGATTATCATGTCTGTGTAGCATAGTACAACATGAATTATTTGTACCACACAGTTTACAGTATCAACATTGTGCATATTATTAATTTTATACTGTATCCATTTGAATTGCATAACCTGTCATACACAGAAACTGATGGCAGGTAATGACCGCTGAGCCAGTCTAGTTTGCCCTATTTTAATTATGATCAGTTTTGCTGGAGACCCAATTTGATCTACAGCACTTTCTCTTCCATCCTCCTCCTTCCTACAAGGGTTCCTTTGTGCCTATCCGAGGCATTTTTCCCATATTGATGATTATCCTCTCGGCGGGCTGCAGCTTATGTCGGTCAACCTTTACTGGGTTGTAGGGTCGTTTGGGATCTTAAGGCACTTTACGTGTCCCAGTGGATCCCCAGATCCATCCAGAGGTGTCATCCTTGCGAGGCCCCATAATTTCCACATTTTTGCCCCATTACCCTGAGGCCCCAGAACACAGTAGTGCATGCACGTGGAGGCGCACATGCACACTACGGCTCCAGTGATGGCCCCTTCTGCCCTCCCTGGCCTAGTGCTAGTGTTTCCCATGTGTGGCACTGCCACTCAGCCTCCACAAGGAGGCAGCCTAGCACCAAGGAGGCCCTCTGAACCCTTCTGAGGAAGAGAGCTGCCAGCCAGCAGCTCAATCAGCTCCTTGCCCACCCCGGCTGACTCCATCATGGTGCGAGGTGTGGCGCCAGTGCCTCAATCCTCGACACCACCGGGCTGGCTATCGAAGGCATTTTTGAAACCCACCACTGGCTTCACCCCACTGCCTCCCATGGAAGGCTGTTCTAGGAATCTACCACCCTTTCTGTGAAGAAGCACTTCCTCATATCTCTCCTGAAACTACCTCCTTCCAGCTTCATATCATGACCCCTTGTTCTACAGCACCTTTTCCTCTGAAACACCTCCCTTCTGTACCTTATTAACACATGTGAGGTATTTAAAGGGCTCCACCATATCCCAACTCTCTCTCCTGTCCTCCAGGGTGTACATATTGAACTCTTTCAGTTTCCTCTCATAGGGCTTTGATGCAGACCTTGCACCATTTTGACATCACTCAGCTTTCTTCATGTTGCTTTCTCCTTTTCCAGTTGTTACTCCTTCCTCACCTTTTTCTTTGACTGCTCCTTCCTCCTTTACAACCCCTGCTTGGGATCTCCTACTCTCTATCTCAGCCTGTGGTGGCCCACTTTCTGCCTCCCCATTTCTTCCATCACCCCCTCGGCTACTTTAAATGTCCATCTAAGTAATATTTGAACTGTGCACTGAGGACTATGGTTCCTCCATAATGGAAGCTGGCCATCACCTCGGTATAGGTTCTTATCCTTTCAGGTTGGCCCTCAGTCCCCATTGCAGCCACACCTCTCCTCTCTGCACCATTTCTTCTACCATAAATTGAAGGCCTTGGTGCGGAGCTCCCTCCTTCCCCACATAGTACAATACACACTCGCCACTCATATTTTAAACACATGGGAAACAGGATCAACCAGATAAATTATCTAACTTTACTAAAATGAAATTTACACACAAAGTTGACTACAGCAATTCATCTTTACATTTAAGCCCATGAAACACCCATATCAAGTTAATGTTTAGCAGTCGAGTGGCTCTGACCAGAATTTGTTTTTATATTTCATGGTCTAGCACTACTATGGAAACTCTTTGTCTGTGGGTTTAATAATGGCAGAATTGATTTTAATGATTTAATTGCTTTTCTTTCATCATGGGTGCAATTATTATAAGGTGGTTTCTGTAAATTTGAGCATAATGTCTGCAAGCCCTCTCACATGCATGTCTGAATACTGTAACAGCAGGGTTATAAAGGGGTATACATTTAGATTTTTCTTAAGTTCACTTGGGACCCTTATGCTATTATCTGTACTTGGAGTCTCAGTGTCCATCGATGTACTTGAGACTAATGGTCTGAGAGACCCATTTCTACATGGTTCTCAAACACAGACCTTAAGTTCAATTTTTTTAGAACTGGCTGAGATCAACCACTGTATCATTATTCACTAATAATATTTGTGGGTACAAATGTTGCCCTTTCTGTAGTACTAGAGTCTCTTTAAGAGCTAAAGTATATTTAGATATATTTGCCACCACTAGTTGTTCCACTGCCCCTTCAAGGTTGATATTGATCTCTGTTCTAGCCATTGCCCTTCTGGTACTGTTAACAAGGTTCCTGATAGTTGTCACACCCGTTCTGTTCTGTTGAGGCCACCACTTCTTGCAGCTCTTGCCTCTCCTTGCTCATTTGAATCCACTGACTCCTGAAGTGTGGCATCTGTGGGCTCTCCACGGTAATTGTGGCTGTCTGGGTCTGATTTCACTGCTGCTTGTGAAGAGGCACCCCGCTTTCTCTTCTTCAAAAAAAGTACTAGATCCAGTGCTTTCAGAATCAGAAACACTGGTGTAGGTGTTTCTTAAAGATGATGCCCCTGTTGTAAAGTGGTGCCTGATTTTCTTTGTTTTTCAAAATGGAGTGCAGTGTTTATCTTTGTTGTCTACAACAACTGAATATCCATCTCTCTTGATAGTGCAGTCCTGTTCAAATTTCCTCTTTGGTTCATTTGATTCTGACATTGTGGGTCTATACTGTTTCTGTTAATCTCCGCCTAGAATCTGCATATCCTACAGATGCAGAGAAGGCACTCACTATTCTATCTTTTCCATTAGTTCTTTTGCACTTCTACTTCATTTCCTTATCATCCTCCAGAATAAGCTTCATAAGTCCAGCTGTGGATACCAACAAGAAATCTTTTCATTTCTGGAGGAATTTGTCATGCTCCATCTCTAAGGCTGGTTGCTTGAGAGCGACAAACCTTTGGGAATCTGTTGACACTCAGATATTTGTCTAAAGTTACCCTCTGCCAAGAAAGGCATTTGGCCTCGAGGGCAACTTGTTCAAAGTGCATGAACACTTCTTTTATATGTGTAGATTTAGTAGTACATTTCCTGGTAAGTCTACTGTTTGATTGGCAGTTGGCAGTATTTCAGCCAAAGGGGATTCTGGTCGCCTTCATACATAGATACATAGCATTTGTTGGCAGATAAGGATCACCTGGCCTATCTAGTCTGACCGCTTTTTCTCATTTTAACTTATGCTGCAGACTGTAGTTCATCTGCAGCTTTCATACTCTTCTCTTTTTCAAGGGTTCCTTGTATGTGTCCCATGCATTTTGAATTCCTCCACCATTTTGCCCCTACCACCCCTATGGGAGGCAGTTCAAGCATCCACCACCCTTTCTGTAAAGAATTACTTCCTCACATTACCCTTGGATCTTCTTCCTCCAACTTTGTCTCATGTCCTCTAGTTCTTGTCCATCTTGCAGAAAGTAGTTGGTGGAGAGGCACCTGGGCATGCAGTGCCGAGACAGCAAAATGTAGATTAGTAAACAAATAAAACTGGCACCTGCCAACAGTTACAGATATTTATTTGTTTAAGCTAGTGCATATTAACTTGATTCGTGCACTCAGAGCAAAGTAGAACAACAGTCCTGCATGTAGTTTTCAAGGTGCTTCTTCTTTATTAAAGTGCAACGTGCATAACAGTCAACATTTCAATAGCAGCAAACGCTCCTACAAATGCTCCTACAGGTTACTTTCCCTCCACTCCAGCATGAAGAATCAAAACATCAGTGTCTCCTACATGCAGGTCTGTTGCTCTACTTTTGCTCTCAGTCCACTGAATCAAGTTAATAATCACTAGCTTTAACCAACAAATCTGTACCGGTTTTCAGGTGCCGGTTTACTTTGTTTTTCTTGTCCATCTTCTTTTCTGAAAGATGCTACCCTCCTGTATCAAACTGATCCCTTTAAGGTATTTATATATATCATGTCCCCCTCTCTCTTCACATCCCAAGAGAACACATATTGAGGCCTTTCAGCCTCTCCTCATATGACATCTGGTGCAGCTCCTGTATCATTTTTGTAGCCATTCTTTAGATTGCCTCCACTCTGTCTATGTCCTTCCTCGGATGCAGCCTTCAAACTGGACGCTGTACTCCAGATGAGGTCTCACTAATGATCTGTATAGTGGTATCACCACCTCCTTTTTCTTCTTGTGATGCTTCTCCTATGCACCCCAACATCCCATTGACCCTCTAACTGCCTTCTCACACTGTCCATACACCTTTAGATCCTCGGATATAATTATTCCTAGATCTCTCTCTTGTTTGGTGGCTGACAGTACCTCCCCACTTTGACTACGCCTCACTCGGGTTCCCGTAACCTAAGTGCATAATTTTTGCAGTGAATCTCAACTGCCATACATTTGACCATTCCTCCAGCTTGCCCAGGTCCCTTCTCATTCTTTCCACCCTCCTGTGTGTCTACCCTACTGCAGATCTTTGTATCATCTGTAAAGAGGCACACCTTCCCTCCAGCCCTCTGCAGTGTCACCATGAAGACATTAAAGAGGACTAGGCCTAGCACCGATCCTTGAGGCACTCCACTGGTCACTTCCTTTCTATGGACTGAACTCCGCTCACTATCACCCTTTGTGTCCTATCAGCCAGTTTCTAACCCAGTTAACAAACCAAGATCTGACTCCCAGGCTGCTCAATTTGTTTATTAGCCTTTTATGTGGGCAATATCAAAGGCCTTGCTAAATCCAGGTAGGCTACATCTACTGCCCTCCTGATCAATCTCCTTGAGGAGCAGAGACACTGTGGGTCAGTCTGGAGGTTGGAAAAAGGACAGTCATTCGCACTGGTGTGATTTACAGGCCTCCAGCACAGGGGAGGAATCAGATGAAGCTCTTGTGAAACCATCCACAAAATGGCAGCTAAAGGGAACTGCTACTAATGGGTGACTTCAACCTGCCTGAGGTAGATTGGAGCACTCTGACCATGAATACAACAAAAGACAAGGACTTCATGACTGCTCTGAATGGGGCAAACTTAAAACAGCTTGTAGCAGAACCAACCCGTGAGAAGGTTATACTATATTTGGTCCTGACCGACGGGGCAGGATCACAGATGTGGAGGTGGGCAGTCCCTTGGTACCAGCGACCACAGGACAGCATGGTTAAAGGTAACCACAGTGGAGGAGGCAATCCATACAAGGATAAAGGTCCTAGATTTCAGAAGGCCAACTTTAAAGAGATGGGTAGAAATCTGAAAAGAGCCCTAGCAGTGGAAGGTACAGGGGAGATGTGAAAACAGTGGTCTAGACTCAGGCGAGTCACAACAGAAGTAACAGGTCACTGTGACAAAATGCATAGCAAGAGTAAAAGAAAGAAAAGGCCATTATGGTTCTTGAAGGTAGTGGCTGAGAAAGTAAGGGAAAAGAAAAGAACCTTCAGAAGATACAAGGAAACACAAAAGGATGAGGACAGAGAACAATGTCTGGAGAAGCAGAGGGAATCTGGGAAAATAATCAGAAGGGCTAAAGCACAGACAGAGGAAGGTATAGCCTGGGCTATTAAGAAAGGTGACAAGACCGTCTTCAGATACATTAGTAACAGGAATAAGACCAGAAATGAGATTGTTGGGCTGAAGAAAGAAGGAAGGAGGAGAAAGGGTGAAGGATGACCTAGAAAAGGCTGAGATACTGAACAAGTACCTTTGCTCAGTGTTCACCAGGGAAGGGAGGGTGAGGGACAGAGACTCATTAAGAGGAGTATTCAGGGAGGGAGGTAGACATCAGCCAATTCATGGTGAAAAGAGTCCTAGAAGAACTCAGGAAAATAAAAGCAGATAAGGCAATGGGGCCAGATGGGATCCACCCCAGAGTACTAAAGGAACTCAGGGAAGTGCTGGTGGAACCATGGGCTGCCCTTGTCAGTGCATCACTAGAGACAGGAGAGATACCTGAGGACTGGGGAGGACAGATGTGGTGCCTCTCCACAAGAGTGGAAGTAGAGAGGAGGCAGGCAAGCACAGGCCTGTAAGCCCGACCTCAGTAGTGGGTAAACTAATGGAGTCCTTACTTAAGGAGAGGATTGTGAAGTTTCTAGAGGATAGTGGGGCACAGGATCCAAGGCAGCATGGATTCTCAGCGGAAAGTCCTGTCAGACAAATCTTATAGATTTATTTGACTGGGTAACCAGGGTGGTAGATCGGGAAGGGCAGGAATGTAGCCTACCTGGATTTCAGCAAGGCCTTCTACACCATCCCACACAGGAGACTGCTAAATAAATTGGGGAGCCTGGGAATGGGTCCTACAGTGGTAAAGTGGGTTGGGAACAGGCTAATGGACAGGTCTCAAAGGGTGGTGGTAAATGGCATGAAAGCTGAAGAGAGGGAGGTGACCAGTGAGGTGCAACAGGGGTCAGTGCTGGGGCCAGTCCTATTCAATGTCTTCATTAGCAACATTGCAGAGCATTTGAAGGAAAGGTGTGCCTCTTCGCAGATGACACCAAGATCTGCAACAGAGTGGACACACCTGAGGAGGTGGAAAATGAGAAATGGCCTAAGCCTATTAGTGGAGTGGTCTGATGTCTGGCAGTTGAGTTTCAATGCTAAAAAGTGCACGATCATTCACCTGGATCACAGGAATCCAAGAAGGAGTACAGGATGGGTGGGAAATTCTGGCCACCACAAGTCAGGAGAGAGACCTGGGGGTTATCATATCCAATAACCAGAACATGACCAAACCGTATGAAGAGGTAGTGGGGAGCAAACAGAATGTTGAGGTGCATAGGAGAGGCATAACACACAGGAGTAAAGAGGTGGTGATGCCACTGTACAGATCACTGGTGAGGCCTCAGCTGGAGTACTGTGTCCAGTTCTGGAGACCACATCTCTGGAAGGACATTGACAAAACAGAGGCAGTCCAGAGAAGGGCAATGAAGATGGTACATGGACTGCACCAGAAGTCCCACGAGGAAAGACTTAAGGACTTTAGCAGGGGATATGATAGAGACTTTTAAGTACCTTAGGCTTAGGGGAATAAGCAGAGTACAGGTGAAAAGCATATTTCAGAGAAAACTCTGCACAAGAACAAGGGGCATGATATGAGGCTGAAGGGTGGAAGGCTCAGAGGTAATCTTAGGAGGTACTTTTTCACTGAAAGGGTGGTGGAGCCATGGAACAGCCTTCCAGCAGAAGTGGTGGATGTAAAAAATACAGGGGTTCAAGACTGCTTGGGATAGACGAGGGGTTCCCTGGAGATATACAGAGCAGGAGAGCCATAGATCAAATAGGATCTGGGGCTGCAGCACTGAGCACAGAAACAGGCAGACAAGTTGGGCCATATGGCCCTTATCTGTCAAAAGATTCTATGTTTCTATGTTTCTGTGTCACCCAGTTGGAGAAATCTATCAAGTTTGCTCAGCAAGACCTGCTCTGTCATGAAGCCATACCATCTCAGATCCTGCTGTCCACTGGATTCAAGGTATGTCACAATCCTTTCCTTGAGTAATGATTCAATCAATTTTTCTATCACTGAGATTAGGCTAACTGGCCTATTGTTATCAGCCCCTCCTTGCTCCTACTCTTATGGAGAGGGACAACATTTGCCCTCTTCCAGTCTGCCAGAACCATACTTCTTTCTAATGACTTGTTGAACAAGGCCGTCAGTGGTCCTTCTAGCTCCTTTCTTAGTTCCTTTAGAATTCTGGGATGTATTCCATCTGGCCGCATTCCTTTATCTATTTTCAGTTTTTCTAATTCCTTTAGGACTCCTCTACTGTCAACGGACTGGTTTCTACACTCCTTCTCTTGGTACTTCTTACACCTAGCTGTGGTCCTCCCCATCCCCTTCTACCATGAACACTGAACAAAAATATTTGTTTAGGATTTCTGCTTTTCCTGGTCCCTTCTGCTTACTCCCTCCCTTCCCTTTTAGTCTCACAATCCCACCTCTGATTTTTCCTCTTCTCTCTAATGTATTTAAAAAGGTTGTGTCTCCTTTTTAATTGCCTTCTATTCTTTCCTCTGCCTGTGCCTTGGCCTTTCTGACTTCTTTCCTGCCTCCTTTAGCTTTTCCAGATACATTCTTCTAGCTTCCTCCCTCTGTGTTTTCCTGTATTTTCTAAATGCTGTCTTGTTTTCCCTCAGCCTAAAATAATGACTCAATAAAGTCACTACAGCTGGTCAGGAGTCAGTCATATTACAAATCACTATCGAGGCTGTACTCATAATTTGGCCTCTGACTTGGAGGTGTCTAGAGCTGGCCATAACATGTAGAAACTGTTGTGGTAAATAAAATCAGGGTGCACATAGCAAAGAAAGTTATGTATTTACCTGCAAGGACAATACTGATTGGGTTCACACATAAAAGCTCATCGAGTTGCTTCTGAGTGGATTTTCCTTTATTGACAATACAAAGTAGATTTATTTAGTTTTGTTTACTGGTGGTGTGCTAGCCATAGCAATGACTTATTTTCAGATGTGACCTGTGAGTTTACAGGCAAAAACAGTACAGTCACAAAGCAAAAGGTGAGATAACACCAACAGGGGTACAGTTTTGACATTAACAGTAAGGTACAATTGAAATGAACTACAATAGAAGATACAGTTTTAACAGCAAGACAATTAAATTGCAACATCAAGAATACAGTTTAACACCAAGACATAGTTCGACTAGTGGATAAGGTAAATACCAACAAAGCACTTGTCATATAGAAAAGATAGTACAGGGCCAGTGTAAGTGCCAGCAGCAAAACAAAAGACATAAGAGCTAGTATCAATTAATCAAATCAACATTATAATTTGACAATACAAGTGGTGATTGCCAGAGGTATGAGGACAGATCACAGCAGGAGCATTAGAGTGAGACAGTGAGAGAAAGCTTAGGAGGAGCAGAAAGCAAGGCAGGGTGAGGTTATGTGCAGAAAAGGAACAAAGAGTGTTAAAAGACCACTATTAGGGGAGCAAGGAGCTCCTAATCAAGCAATTACATACAGGCGAGAACCTGGGGATTAAAACATATGCAAGGGGTAGGTTGACAAAGGTGAGATTGATCCATTTTCTTAAAGAGGGAATGGCTTGTCAGACACCAAAACACTAGGGAAGGGAATTCCAAAATTTAGGAGCAGCACAGAAGAAAGCACAGGTTCCTTGAATATTTTACATCTTGAATGTGAAGCAAACACTCTTGACATCCAGTGTTTACTCTGTACTAGAGCTTTGTCAAGGAGTAGTGCCACCCAGTGTATATCCATCTTTATACTCAAACCCATTAAAGGGACAGTGCTACTTCTATAATTCTATAGCATGTAGAATTCACATAGGACAAACAGCATAAAGTGAAAACGATACAACTGTGCAAATGTGATGAAGTGCTATGCTTTAGGTGGCTAAGACCAGCATTGTAGTGTAAAAGAAATGATCCTACCATCAACTGGACCCACTTTTTAATGATTTGAGGCTTATAATATCAGATGCCTAATATACACTGTAAGGCATCATTATTTAGTGGAAATATGTAAAACTGTGGAAAAGAAATGGAAACAATGCATCACATCAGATGTCTAATATACCCTGTATGATATATGTTTGTTTTGTTTTCATTTTTCCCACATTTTACATATAGCCCACCAAATAAGTGATATGTTTTACAGGGCATCTTAGGCATCTGATATTATGCAAATGTTATAGCTCTCTACCATGTATTAACAAAAGAGTTGACAGTGAATACATGTGATCCATAAGAATATTCGAGTAAGTAAAAATGCTGCTTATATAGTACTGATTACTATCTTTCTCAAGTTGACTTTTATACCCTCACCCTACCATTGGCCTCAGGGATATACACTGTATCCAGCGATATATCATGCTCAGGCAATTTACACCATAATTCAGATGGTGGGGGTTTACTTCCTGTTTTCCCTCCCTCCCTTCTCCCCAGGCAGGGTAGTGCTTCTGTCAGCCTCACCAGCTGCAGCCTGCCCTGTGGCAAGAGTAAGCTCCCTGGCATAGCTGCAGGGACACTGGCAACAGAACCCACCACCAACCTTCCCAAGTTAAGTGGCAGCTGTCTCGGCCACGGCTTGGTCCCCATACAACTTCCTGGGCTTGCTTCTGAACCGTGGTCAGCTTTTTTTTACACAGTGACCGAAAAATCTTGTTGTTGCACCCATCACGGTGGTGTGCTGTGTGCTGGTAAATGATGAGGGACTGTTTGCACTGGGAGCAGTGTCAGAAGCACTGTATGAACACTTTGGTGTGACAAGGCACACATCTCGGTGGTGTTCTGCTTGCTGGTGAAAGATGGAACGCCTGTAATGGGAAGCAATGCTCAGAAGCAATGCATGAACACGAGGGTGATATGGCACTCATAAGAGCTGCATACTACATGCTGATGAAAGGTGAGGGACTGCCTGCACAAGGAGTGGTGCTTAAGCACAGCTTGAACACAGTGGAGTGACATGGTGCCAATCGTGGTGCACTTTGTGTTGGTGAAAGGTAAGGTACTGCCTGCACAGAGGAGCGGTACTCAGAAGCACTGTATGAACACTCCGTGTGACAAGACACACATCACAGTGGTGTTCTGCTTGCTAGTGTAAGATGAGGGAATGCATGCACAAGGGACTAATGTCAGAAGGACTGCATGAACACAGTGAGGTGACATGGTACCCATCAGAGTAGTGTACTGTGTACTGGTGAAAGGTGAGGGACTGCTTGCACTGTGGAGTGATGCTCAGAAGCATAGCTTGAACACAGGGGCTACATGGCACAAAATCACAGTGGTGTGCTGTTGAAAGGTCAGGGACTGCCTGTATTGGAGATCAATACTCAGAAGCACTATAGGAACACTCTGCAGTGACAAGGCAGACATCACAGTGGTGAACCATGTGCTGATGAAAGATAAGGGACTGCCTGCACTGTGGAGCAATGCTCAAGCACTGCATGGACACAGTGGTGCAACATGGCACGCAGCATGCTTGTGTACTGTGTGCTGTTGAAGGTCAGAGACTGCCTGACTTAGGAGTGATGCCCAGAAGCACTCCGTGAACACAGTGGCAGTACATGGCACCCATCCCTGTTGCGTATCTGCGTGCTGGTAAAGGTAAGAACTGTCGCAATGGGGAGCGATGCTCAGAAACACTGCTTCAACACAGCTGGGTGACATGGTACCTGGTCAAAGATGGAGTGATCAGCCTGAGAGAAATGTTTGCCTACTGTTTTTTCAGTCTTCTTCATTTTAATATCATGTCTGTGCTCTTGCTTCATTGTTGTTTCAGGTACAACAATTGACAGATATTGTTCTTACATACCTTTAATATGCTTATATATAAAATGGTTCTATCTAATTTATTGAACTATGTGTGTTAGAGGTTTGATTTTAACTGGTGGGTGATGGGTTCATAAACTTTAGTTTCATACAGCAGACCTGCTGTTTCTAGCGTGCACACACACACACGCACTCACACAGAGCAAGTTGTTTACACATATAGGGTGTGAGCATCAGTAGGATAGAGCAGCTAAAATATTTCATTTTCAGTGGGGTCCTGCTTTTACACATTTTTCCAATGTATTTAGTAGAGGTAGCACAGGTAAAATGCAGAATGCAGTTTTTACTTGGGTCATGCTTTTATACATTTTTACAATGTAGTTACCCAGGATAGGTCAGTTAACATGCAGTATCTAATTTTTAGTGAGGTCCTGTTTGTACCTTATTGCAACACTAACAGGTCTGGAACGCCCTAAATGAGTTGGCTCC
Organism: Neoceratodus forsteri; assembly: GCA_016271365.2. NCBI lineage: Eukaryota > Metazoa > Chordata > Ceratodontiformes > Ceratodontidae > Neoceratodus > Neoceratodus forsteri. The sequence goes on along the minus strand of CM057453.1, from coordinate 1,136,149,902 downwards.
ATCACAACCTTTATGTTTTCAGTGACCAGATACTGTACTCTCTTCAGCTAGCAGGGTGAAGTGAACTGTGCAGAGTGCACATTTAGTGCCTCATATGTGCTTTGGGGTGCTATATTCAAACGTACTTGGGTCACTTGCATTTTGCTCCAAACATGTTTGAGTATAGCAAATTTAATGAACTGTGCTAATTTGCAATAAATGGCCAGCAGAGGTAGGCGTTATGCTGAGCACACATTTAGGTACCTAATCTTTGCTTTGGGAGTTGTATTCAAACATGTCTGGGGCACTCGACTTTGCTCAAAAATTTAGTGAAGTATGCTAATTTGCACTAAGGAAATGGAGTTTGTAAGGGCAACCTGATGCCTTTTAATATGACGCCATTACTCAGTGTAGTTCTGGTTTGCAGTTCTAGATTTGACAGCCTACTTCCAGCCTTGAAAGGGGCTGCTTCAGCTCTCCACGGTCAAACTGGCACCTAGCCAGCCACCGGCCGAGACCAGGACACCGCCTGCAGCTCCTTGGGAAGCTGCCTGCTCTTGAATGGAGCTGCTTCAGTTTCCCACGGGTTGGCCGGCACCCAGCCAGCCACCAACCGAGACCAGGACACCCGCCTGCAGCTCCTTGGAAGGTACGGACAGTGCAGCCAATCGAACACAGGCGCTTCCAGCAAACCCGCCTGTTGGCCAGGAATTTTCCTCTGCTTCTGCCACCTGACACTTTTACAAATAGATTTTAGACAGAACTAAGCACATTTCAAGTGTGTAACATAAGTTTTCAACTGTATTAGCTGGATTGTAATTTCTACTAGTGTTTTAAAGTGCTTACACCTCTTCTATTTCAGTGCTCCTCCTGCACCCCCATCCAAGCACTCTGCCTTGGCACCGAAAAGTCTAACTCCCTTTGACTTGCTAAACTGCTCAAATCTAAACCCATCCTAACCTCTATGCTGTTTAAGACCTTCTCTTTTTCTTCTCTCCAGCTGCCTTGCCCTTGAACGGGCTGCTTCAGCTCCCCACGGTCGGCCGGCACCCAGCCAGCCACCAACAGAGACCAGGACGCCCACCTGCAACTCCTTGAAGGCATCGGACAGCGAGCCAATCGGCACATGGGCGCTTCCAGCAAACCCGCTCTGATTGGCCAGGACTTTTCCCTGCTCCTGCCACCTGGCACTTTTACAAATAGAATTTAGATAGAACTAAGCACATTTCAAGTGTGTAATAGAAGTTTTCAACTGTATTAGCTGGATTGTAATTTCTACTAGTGTTTTAAAGTGCTTACACCTCTTCTGTTTCAGTGCTCCTCCTGCACCCCCCATCCAAGCACTCTGCCTTGGTGCCGAAAATTCTAACTCCTTTTGTCTTGCTAAACTGCTCAAATCTAAACCCATCCTAACCTCTATGCTATTTAAGACCTGCTATTTTTCTTCTCTCCACCTGTCTGCCCTTGAACAGGGCTGCTTCAGCTCCCCACAGTCGGCCGGCACCCAGCCAGCCACCGACCGAGACCAGGACGCCCGCCTGCAGCTCCTTGGAAGGCACGGGACAGCGAGCCAATCGGAACATGGGAGCTTCTAGCAAACCCGCTCTGATTGGCCAGGACTTTTCCCTGCTTCTGCCACCTGGCACTTTTACAGTTAGATTTTAGATAGAATTAAGCATATTTCAAGTGTGTAATAGAAGTTTTTCAACTGTATTAGCTGGATTGTTATTTCTACTAGTGTTTTAAAGTGCTTATAAGCTCTTCTGTTTCAGTGCTCCTTCTGCACCCCCCATCCAAACACTCTGCCTTGGTGCCGAAAAGTCTAACTCCCTTTTGTCTTGCTAAACTGCTCAAATCTAAACCCATCCTAACCTCTATGCTATTTAAGACCTGCTCTTTTTTCTTCTCTCCAGCTGCCTGCCCTTGAATGGGGCTGCTTAGCTCCCCACAGTCGGACGGCACCCAGCCAGCCACCGACTGAGACCAGGACGCCACCTGCAGCTTCCTTGAAGGTACGGACAGTGCAACTAATCGAACACGGTGCTTCCAGCAAACCCGCTCTGATTGGCCAGGACTTTCCCTGTTTCTGCCACCTGGCACTTTTTACAAATAGATTTTAGATAGAACTAAACACATTTCAGTGTGTAATAGAAGTTTTTTTTTTTTTTTTTGGCTAGTTTTCCATTAGCAGGTTATACAGACCTGCCACTAGAGGGGTTTTGGTCTTTCTACACAAATCACTGTACTCAATCGTGGGCAGTATAGCCTGCATTATCATTCTACTTCTAATCCTGGCAAAAAGTATTACTCATAAAGCACTGATCCATGCTAAGTCAGAAGTCATCCCAGCCTGGGAACCCACAATCATAGTTCCTGCTGCATCTTCATATTGCCCCTACTCTTAATCTGTCGGGTTTTCATTTTAATTCTCATCCCTCTCCTCTGGCCCTCCTCCCTTGCCAATGTCTTTCCATACACCTTCCCTGCTAGCCTTAACGGCCATGTCAGCATCTCCTATGCCCTGGCTAGACGACTTCAATGACTGAACACCACACAAGAACCCATATGAAAAGAACCCACTTCTACCTGATAAATGTCCTCAATAAAATGTTTCTAATTCTCCTTTTCTGTTCAGGCAATGTTGAACTAAATCCAGGTCCTCCAACTCAAATCACTTCTCGTCGGAGTTTGCAGCTGCTCCTGGGATGAAATTGATGATGGTCAATATTCTAAGCCTGCTCAAAAACTTGATCATCTTCAAGTTTGGCAGCCCACACTGACCCAGATCTGATTATAATTACCGGTCATGGCTAAAAAGACCAACACTGATCAGCAAATTACTATACCGGGCTTCAAGTTCTTTAGGGCTGATAGGGATTCAGGGGGTGGTTGTATATGCCAAATCAAAATTTGATGTTAGAGGCATTTCCTGTAAAACAAAGCCCAAGGAATATGATATTGTCTCACTTAAACTTCGCTTTCCATCCTCAGAGTGCATCACAATCACTGGTGGCTAGGACCCCCGTCAGAGGACACAGGAATTTTAACGTGTTGAAATCCATAACTTTGGTTGCTAACATGGAAACAATAATCTTAGATTTCAATATGGATTGGCTCACTGCTAAATCCCACTCCCTAAAAGCCATCTGTGATGAGCTGGGTCTTACACAGATAGTAACTGAACCCACAAGAATCAATGCTTCTAACTCTGCCAACATCTCACTCTTAGATTTCATCTTAACTCAGATCCCCATAAAATCTCACATTCTGCAGTTTTCCATAACTACATGAGCGAACCACAGTATCATTGTATGTACAAGATTCCAATCTAAAACCCAGCAGCACCCTAAATTCAGAATCAAATGCTCGTTCCATAAATTCAACTCAGTAAACTTCATAACCGATCTAGCTACTATCAGGTGGCAAGACCTGTATCTTGCCAAATCTGCTGATACCGCTGTCTCTGTCCTAAATGACAACCTCACCACCCTAATTAACAAGCATGCTCCTCTTATTAAAATGAGGGTGGGAAAATCTCGATCCGTGGTTCACCCAAGAGCTCAGATCTGCACTTACCAATAGAGACAAGCTATGGGCTAGGGCCAGGCACACAAGAACCGGCAGACTGGCAGGCGTTTAGAACTGCCAGAAATGCCTGTGTTAAAAGTGTATGTGCTACTAAAGTAAACATCTACATCTCCACTCTGGAGCAGGCCAAAGGAACTCCCAAAAATCTGGAAGACACTGAGATCCACTTGAAGGCCATCCTGCTGCTTCCTCCCTTCCCACCAAGATTCTGGCCAAGGACGGGATGGTTGAAAATAAACTGGGAATCCTCAAGAACTTAACCTTCACTTTGCCACTGCTGGGTTGGCATTCGACTCTTCCCATATGCTAGCCGAGTGAATAGCAACACTAGCCCAGATTCTACATATGCTACTCCACCTCATCCCTTCCAGTTGTGCCTGTTTAGCTACAAAGAAGTCGAAGACATAATTCTTAGCCTTGACACCAAGAAAAGTGCAGGGGACGATGGCCTTGAATCATTTTTTCTAGGTTAAGCTATGCCCAGCTTACAGCCCCCATCCATCACATCTTCAGCCTCTCTATTACCACAGCCACTGTTCCATCCTGCTGGAAATCTGCCCATACTCTTCCTCTCTTCAAATCAGGAGATCCTTGTGACTTAAACAACTACCGTCCTATTCTATCTTGTCCTTTCTCCAAAGTGCTGGAAAAACTTATATACAACCAACTAAAAATCACCTCAAAGCACATTCATTCCTAAACCTGGCCCAATCTGGCTTCAGGTCAAAGCACAGTACCATCTCAGCCTTGGCTAAAGTCTCTAATGACTGGATCCATGCTATGGACACCAAGAAGGTTACTGGTGCATCCTTTCTAGACCTCAGTAAGGCCTTTCACACTGTAGACCATCACCTCCTAATCACCTGTCTTGCCAACATAGGTGCCACTCCACTTACCTTACACTGGTTTAACAGTTATCTCACGGAAGGATACAAAAGTCAAAGCTGATGGCCTACTATCTGCCCCTTTCCAACTGCATAAGGAGTCCCTCAAGGCTCCATCCTAGGACCAATCCTTTTCCCTATACAGCAACAACCTTGACTCCCACATAAAGAACTCTAGCATACATTTCTTTGGGGCCGATACGGTTTTGTATGCATCAGGCTCGTCCTTAACTGAAGTCAGGAAAGCACTCTAAGCTGACTTTATCCAGTTAGAAATCAACCTTATCAATGCCAAGTTTCTTAAATGCCCAAAAACCAAGACAATGATTTTCTCAAGATTTGCCTTGTCTGGTGCCCTACCTACTCCACCTAAAAACTTCATAGTTACCTCCCTATGTGAACCCTTGGAAGTCGTACCTAAATTTAAATATCTAGGTATGTGGATAGACAACAAGTTTTCCTGCAGCAACCACATCGAGGATCTATCAAAGAGGCTTAAAGCATGCTTGGGTTTCTTCTTTAGAAATAGGATCCTCTTTCTCTCACGACCTGCAAAAGACTTGTCTAAGCAACATTCCTTACCTTGCTTGACTACAGAGACATTATCTTATCTTCCCCCAACCTTGAGCCTATCTAAACTGGACGATTTATCACCGTGTCTTCGCTTCATTACTAACTCATGCATAGGACCAACCACTGTGATCTTTATGCAGCAGTTGGGTGGACCTCTCTTGCCACCAGATGCCTCCTGCATGCTAGCATTTGGACCCTCAAATTACTACTCCACAAACTGCCTGTCTATTTAACGTCTCTCATACACATCTCGAGATAGCGCTACTCCCTAAGGAAATCCGACCTTATACTACTAGATGTTCCCAGGACACGCACTACAGCTGGCCAAAGAGCTATCTCATACGCCCTCCCAAACATTTGGAACCAACTAAAGCCATGCTGAAGCTAACCAGCATCATATCAATTAACTCCTACAAAACACTAGCTATCTCTAAATTAAAAGACATGTGTAGGTGCTACTAGGCCCCAACGCCAAGTCAACTTCCTAGGTACCAACTGGCCTCTACTTATTAAGCTGAAATGTGTTGCATAATTTTGGGCAAGGTTAAAGCTGAAATGTACTGCATATATAGCATAAGGACTTCTATTGTGTATATCTCTTGTATTATATATTTTTCTTTGTTCTACATTTTATATCTCCTGTCTATGTAATTGTGAACTGTATGTGTATGTGCCTCAGGATCTCCTTGTGAATGAGCTTGCTCAACGGTGTCTTTCCTGCAATAAACTTGAACTTGAACTATCTCAAGCTTTTAGCCACTGACTGAATTGCTTTTAATAATAATAATATTTTTATTTATATAGCGCAATTCTAATATCATGGCGCTTCACGACAAAACATCAGCAAACAATTCATTAAAATCACATAAAATAACAAATTCAATTAAAATCCATTGAATACCTAAAAGTTCAAATATTAAATGCCTGTTTAAATAAATAAGTCTTCAAACTGGTCTTGAAGCCCTCCACGGTCCCGCACTCTAATGTGATGAGGTAGAGAGTTCCACAGGGTTGACGCCATGAACATAAAAGCCCTGGCACCAGATGTCTTTAGCCGCACCCTGGGAACCTCTAACAACCCTTCGCCAGTTGAGCAGAGAGGTCAGCCCAGGCTGTAAGGAACCAGGAGCTCTTGCAGGTAATCCGTCCCAATCAGTGTAGGGCTTTATAGGTCAGAAAACCGACCTTGAAGGTGGACTGTCACTGTATAGGCAGCCAGTGCAGATCACAGCATGCAGGAGTAATATGACTGGTGCGTGAAGTCCCAGTCAATAACCATGCTGCAGCATTCTGCACCAGCTGCAAGTGGCAGACATCAACCCCGGGAGCCCTAGGTATAGGGAGTTGCAGTAGTCCAGGCACAAGGTCACAAAAGCATGGATCAACATGGGCAAATCATTGGACGGAACAAGGTGCTTAATTCTGGTGATGTTCCTAAGATGGTAGAAGGAGGATTTGATGACTGCTGACACCTCCACCCGCAGAGTCAGTCTGTCATCAAACACCACCCCAAGATTACGCACCCATTCAGAGGTGGGCAGCTGTACACCATCGAGCCAAAGCCTGGAAGGTAACCCCACCACCGGCCTCTCTATCCAGCACCCCAGATCCACAACTAACACCTCAGTCTTCCCAGAATTCAATTTCAGCCAACTGGACTTCATCCAGTCATGGATTTCCACCAGACAGTTGTTAAACATCGAGACCGCACTATCATGGTCGGGTGCAAAGACACACAGAGCTGTGTATCATCAGCATAGCAGTGAAAACTCAGTCCATATCATCTTACAATGTCTCCAGGGGCAGGAAATACACTGCAAACAACAGGGGGACAGCCCCAAGCCCTGAGGTAACCTGCAGGCAGAGAGAATGGTTAAGAGGAAAAACTCGAAATCACCCTCTGAGACTTGCCAGCTAGGAAAGAATGAAACCATCCAAGAATTGTACCAGCCAGTCCACAGATGCACCTCAGGCGCTTGAGCAGAACCACATGGTTCACAGTGTCAAACGCTGAGGAGAGATCCAAAAGCACCAAGATGGAACTGCACTCTGATCTCTCACCATCAGGAGATCATTGAGTACCCAAACCAGAGCGGTCTTGGTACTATGTTTCTTTCGGAAACCTGACTGGAGAGGATCAAGACACCATGGATGGTAAGGTGGTTCTCCAGTTGCAGTGCAACTACTTTCTCAATCACCTTCCCAACAAAGGGAAGGTTAGAGATAGGACAGTAGTTTGCACAAATGCCTGGGTCCATAGAAGCTTTTTAAGAAGCGTGTCACCACGCCTCTTCAGGGAGCTAGGAATTCTCCCATCTCTAAGGAGCACCAGACAATCTCTGCAAGGGCCGGGCCAATGATCTCCAAACACCCTAATACTAGGCATGTAGGGCCCGGATCCAAACTACAGCAAGTTGGCCACAATTCCTGGAGAATCTGCATGATGTCCCCTATCTCCGTTGGTCGAAGATATCCAAGAGGACTCAAGGGTAGGTGACCGACACCCACCACCACTAACCCTCAAAGAGGGTGCTGAACAGATTTCAGCCCTGATGTCAGCCACCTTAACATCAAAAAGCGACCAAACTCATCACACTTATCTTGTGAAAACACTCAACCTGTAGACAGGCTGGTTGCACAGCCTGTCCACGGTTGGAAAGAGCTGAGACGGTTGATTTGAGCAGCAGCTATCTCACCGGACAGGAACTCTGCTACTTACGTGAGATTGCTGATTGATAGCTTTGCTAGTGATCCATCAATCTAAGGTGGTCGACATCAAGGGCTGTCTTCCGCCAGCAATGCTCTAGCCTTCGACCCACCTGCCTCAACTCTTTCACGGTCCCATCAAACCAGGGGACCAAGGACGGAAAGAGAGGGGCGAACACGGAATGCGGTGATAACATCCAGAGCCTCAGTGACAGCCTTGTTATCGGCCAAACTAGATTCTCTGGATACGCCGCCTCAAAATCCCAATAGGTCTAACACCACCATAAGACCCTCTGGGTGCTACACCTCAAAGGGTGGTATCTGACCATCTCCACAGGGGCAGGCCTATAAGGAGGGGCTGGAGATTGAATCTCACGGTGTAGTGATCGGACCAAACAACTGGCTCCACCACCAAATCGCAGGACTCAATCCCTAGGAGGAAGACCAGGTCAAGCTAGTGACTGTGATTATGAGTAGCACAGGCAACTACCTGTGTGAACCCCGTGATAACATTAGCCACTGACTGTGATGCCAGCAACCCAGGTTTAAGAACAGATCTGGGTCACTTGGGACTGGCCTGGATGGAGAATGCACATCTGTAGGACAGGGAGGAATCTAGTGCAGCACCACATAGACAGCATGGGAAGTGACACCACACCTGGAGGCCTGAGGTGTCTTCATGGAGGCACAGTACACATGTATGAGCCTAATGGGGAGAAATTAGGAGGAAAGCCCTCTGACTGTAAACAGTGATGGCCTGCTCTCTAGCAGGCCCCACACTGATGACTAGGTGCCTCTGATCCAAGGTCCTATGACAGGACAACCAGAAAAGACAAGTCACAGAGAAGGTGGGTGACGGGCTGGGAATACTGGCCCAGATGGGGGAAGTCAGAGTGCTGAAGGAGATAAACAGCTTTGTCCCATGGGCACAGTGGGGTGACAGGCCACTCATCACGGTTGTGTACTCGCGACTGGTGAACAGTAAGGATTGCCTGTATGGAGGAGCAATGCTGAGAAGCAATGCATGAACACAGTGGGGAACATGATACACATCAAGGTGGTGTACTGTGTGGTGGTGAAATCTGAGGTACTGTCTGCACTGTGGAGTGATACTCAGAAGCACTGTATGAACAAAGTAACAGACTGCTTGAAGGAGGAGCGATGCTGAGAAGCAGTGAATGAACACAGTGGGGCAACATGGCACCCATCATGGTGATGTAATGCATGCTGGTGGATGAGTACGGTTTCCGCACTAAGGAACAATGCTCAGAACCACTGCATGAACACAGTGGAACGACATGGCACTAATTATGGTTGCCTTCTGTGTGTTGGTGAATGGTGAGGATTACCTACACTGTGTAACGATGCTCAGAAGCACTGTATGAACACTCTGGTGTGAGAAGGCACACATCATGATGGTGCACTGCTTGCTGTGGAATGATGACAGAATGCCTGCACAAGGGAGTGATGTCAGAAGCACTGCATGAACACAGTGGGGTGACATGGCACATATCAAAGTAGTGTACTACATGCTGGTGAAAGGTGAGGGATTGCCTGCACTGTGGAGTGATGCTCAGAAGCATGGCTTGAACACAGTGAGGTGACATGGCACACATCACAGTAGTGTACTACATGCTGGTGAAAGGTGAGGGATTGCCTGCACTGTGGAGTGATGCTCAGAAGCACTGCATGAACACAGTGGGGTGACATGGCACCAACCACAGTAGTGTACTTTGTGCTTTGAAAGGCGATGGAGTGCCTGCCCTGTGGAGTGATGCTCAGAAGCACTGCATGAGCACTATGGAGTGACATGGCACCCATCACAGTCGTGTAATACAGACTAGTGAATGGACAGGGATTGTCTGCACTGAGGCATGATGATGAGAAGCACTGCATGAAAACATGGGCATCATGGCACCTATCCCTGTTGTGAACGGTGTGCTGGTGAAAGGAAGTGACTGCCTATACTGAGGAGCTATGCTTATAAGCAATGCATGAACACAGGAGGGCAACATGGCACCCATAAGAGCTGCATACTGCATGCTGGTGAAAGGTGAGGGACTGCCTGTACTGGGGAGCGATGCTCTGAAGCACAGCTTGAACACAGTGGGGTGACCTGGCACCCATTATGGTGGTGTACTGTGTGCTGGTGACAGGTGAGGAACTGCATGCACAGGGAATGATACTCAGAAGCACAGCTGGAACACAGTGGGCTACATGGCACAAAATCACAGTAGTGTGCTGTTGAAAGGTGAGGGACTGCCTGTATTGGGGATCAATACCAGAAGCACTGCATGAATACAGTGGTGTAACATGGCATCCAGCATGCTTGTGTACTGTGTGCTGGTGAAAGGTAAGGGACTGCCTGCACTGGGGACCAATGCTCAGAAGCACTGCTTGAACACAGTTGGGTGACACGGCACCTGATCAAACATGAAGTGATCAGCCTAAGAGAAATGTTGCCCGCTGGTTTACTGCATGATGGTGAAAGGTGAGGGAAAGCCTGTACTGGGAGCGATGTTCTGAAGCACTGCATGAACACAATGGGGTGACCTGCCACCTATTATGGTGGTGTACTGTGTGCTGGTGAAAGGTGAGGACTGTCTGCACAGAGGAATAATACTCAGAAGCACAGCTTGAACATAGTGGGGCACATGGCATCAGTCACTGTGGTATGCTGCGTGGGTGAAAGAAGACGGACTGTCTGCACTGGGGACCGATGCTCAGAAGCACTACTTGAACACAGTTGGGTGACATGGCACCGGTCAAAGATGCAGTGATCAGCCTGAGGGAAACGTTGCTCCGCTGCTTTTTCAGTCTTCTATTTTTAACTCATATACAATATACATTTATTGGTTCGCTTGGAAGACAATTCCACTGATATATGCTACAATAATGCAAAGCTTGGAAGAACAGCTGTTGCTAACTAATATAGTCATGTCACTAAAATCATTTGCTCAGATGCAAAAGGCATAGGAGTCCAATTAAGGAGACTATAAATAATACCTCTGAATAAGCTCATTATAAAAGGGAAGTCTTCTTCATTTTTTTTTTTAAATCTTCTCTTATCCTCCTGGTCGCCTCGTCACTATACTCCTTTGGCTAGCTCAATGCCCTCCAATCCCCACTGAGTCTGTCCTTAGAGTGCCTTCTCTGGTGACTCCTACCTGCCTCCTTCACCTTGCACAGCGGGTCTGCCCGTGGTTGCAGACTTGGTGGCTGGAGCGGCCGCCATCCAGAGTGCCGGGTTATTTTCCGTTTTTCCATCCCTCCCTTCCTCCCACTGAGGACGCCGGCTCAGGCAGAACGTGCTTACGCACGGCAGCCAAATGCTGAATGGCGTACCCTCCCGACTCCCCGATGGGAGCCGCGCTGCCCCGAGAGCCAGTGCTTCACAGCTCTCCCAGGCGTCGGTGTATTACACTGCCGTTGTCCCTCCCTCAAGGAGGAGAGCATCCATTGGGACGCTTTGATCCTCCTTTCCCTGTTGATTTCTCAGCGACCCGAGTCCGCTCCTCAACCCGGGCCGCCGTGTGGCACGAGGTGTGGCGCCCAGCGCCAACCTCAGCGCCACCGGGCCGCCCAGTCTTCTTCATTTTAATATCATGTCTGTGCTCCTGCTTCCTTCTTGTTTCAGGTACAACACATGGACAAATAGAGGTCCTATATATCTTTACTATGCTTATATACATAATTTATTGAACTATGTGTGTTAGAGGTCTGATTTTAACTGGTGGGTGATGAGTTCATAGACTGTAATTTCATACAGCAACTATTACTAGTACACACACACACACACACACACACACACTCCCCAACTCACTTTCAGAAAGACATTTAAAGAGCCGGGGGTATATTCCTGCACTCCCTTTCCTAATCCCCATCCATCCTAATCCCCTTACCTCCCCTTACCCCATCTTCCCCTCCCAAAGCACTTCACCATGCTACCCCATGTTCTCTTGACAAAGCCTTTCTCTGGCGAACTATCCCTATACCCTACCCATGACAAAGCCTCAGGCTGCATACCACTCAGCTGACTATAAACATACGAGTGCCATTAGAAATAGACCATCCGGTCTATCTAAGTCTGCTCAAGTGTGCAGCTAGCACCTCTAGTTTGCAGCTGCCCCACCCTTCCCTTTGTCATCCCACTGCCACCCCCCACCTTCCCCACCTCAGTGTTCCTGTCCCATGCCCTTTGAAGCTGTTCACAGATTTACATGATGCCACCTGTTCTGGTAATGTGTTCCATTATGCTACCACCCTCTCTGTGAAATAGTGTCTCCTCGCTTCCTCCTAAATCTTGCCCCTCTACTGGGATTCTTCCCAGCCTGTTGGTCTCCCAGCACTTTCACTATGACTTTAATCACACCTGCATTGTGCAGATCGGATGTACTCACAAAACCCAAATTTGTTACACCCCTCATCTGTTTTAATGTTGGACTAATCACCCTTCTTAGCCTTTACTCACCGCTGACTTAGACCCTCATGCAGTCTTCCCCTGAACCTTATATTAAGACTTGAGCCGCCAGGCCCCTCCCTATGACACAAGAAACTCAGGCACCAGCCGAATTCCCCACAGGACCGTTTGTACCCCGCCCCCGGTCACAAAAAGCAGCATTCATTGCTTTAAACTAATTTGTTCTGTTCTCCTCACCTCTAAGCTTTGAAAATATTTTAAAAGTCCCAGAATCAACTGGGCAAGCATATGACCCCTCCATCATGCCCAACTGAAATCAATCAGTCCGAGCTAGACCACATCAAAAGTCTTGCCTTTCGCTTGCATTTGCAGACAAAATCAGCCAGTCCATCTCACTATGAGTTTCATCAGGTTGGTTTGAAAGTACTGGATCCCCCTTCCTCTTCGTATGAAGAATCATCCAGAATCGACTCGAGATTGTGACCAACAGGAAGTTGTGGCTTCTTATGCAGTCGGACTGTGTCCCACACCTCAGAGATGTACGTGTTGTCTCCCTGACCCGGTCTTTTTGGTTCCGTTGTTTGCCAGGATCTTTCAGCTACGCGTCCTCTGCTGGTTGATAGCATCTTTTGGAATGGAGATGTCAAGTGACTGGAGGAACTTTGTTGCTGCTAGCAGGTCGGAAACCTTGTTTGACTGTTTTCTGTGGCAATTCTTAGTTTAGCTGGGTACTCGATGTAGGCTTTAACCCCCTTTGCCTGCAGTGTCGATTACTACCAGGACTTTTAGCCATTCCGCCAACAGATTAGGGGTATGGCCTGTTCAAAGAATAAATGTGTGTCCCAAAAGTATTTCTTTCCTTCCCCATGCAAGTCGAAGGATTTCTTCCTTCACTCAGAAGTCCATGAAGCGAGAACCATTGATGGGGCGCGCTTTTGGGTCTTCGAGGAGGGCACCAGGGAGCAGTGAGCTCTGATTATGTTAAGGGCTTATCTGATGGCCAGTTAAGGATTTCTCCTAAAAGGACTCCATGAGTGCTGGTATCGGCTGGGTTTCTGTTCTCTCTAGTAGCCCATGTATGCGGATGTTATTCCGCCTATTTCTGTTGTCTAGGTCTTCCAGGACTCCTCTCTGATTGCTGTTCCCACCAGTGGAGGTCTAGTAGGGCTGAGTTATGGACATCCACCATGGTGGAGCAATCCGTGAGACTTGTTTCAATATGGTCTGTTTTCTGGGTCAGGTTTTCCAGCTGTTGGTGATCTTGATTGCTCTCGCTTCTAGGTGTTCTAAAGAATGGTGGCACATAGTTGCTTTGATGTGATCGTGCAGTCTGAGTCAGCGACTTCCTCGGGTCAGGGCCCACTTGGTGCAAGGCCGTGGTTGCTGGGGCCTGGACGGTTGCGTATAATCTAGCAGCTTCTTTTCTTGTTTTGCTGCCTGTTTGCCCAAGTTCTCCTTTGTTCTATGTCTAGCTGCCATACTGATCAGTCTCCATTCTATTTAGCGACGGGTGGGTTGAAATGCCTACCAATTGCAGGTGGGTTTAGTTCTGCGGCACTGTGAAGCTCTCGGTTCAGGCTGCAACCACGTGGTGTGCGCACCGAAGTCCCCTTGTTTCTTAAACTTTGATTATATGTTCATGGGTACAACAAGAACTGTAATCAGCAGTAACAACTGTTGTTTCTGTCTGTATGGTTATGCCCTGTATTGTATCTCACTGTAATGTGTTTGACTGACATGGAACCTTTGGAAAAGAGTCCTTGACTCATAGGTATTAATCTGAAACTGAAATAAATAAATTCAAAGCCAGACACATGTGCCGCATAAAGAGATGCACAGTGCAAGAACATGAACGGCTGAGAAACAAGGCCATAGTCAGCAGGGACGCATGGACATAGAAACATAGAATTTGACGGCAGATAAGGACCCGCTTGGCCCACCCAGTCTGCCCATTTCCTACCTGATGGATAAGCTGAAGATCCTAGTTAACCAGCAGCCTACTTCTTCCTACCCCCACCCCTAGAATTGCCTTATGACTGCCCATGCATGCTTGAATTCCACCACTGTTTTTGACTTCACAACCTCCTCTGGAAGGCCGTTCCATACATCCACAACCCTCTCTGTGAAAAATACTTCCTTAAATTACCTCTGAGCACTCCCTTCTATCTTCAAATTGTGACCCTTGTTCTTGCACACCTCTTTTTGAAAGATGCTACCCTCTGGGACTTTGTTGATTCCCTTGAGGTACTTGAAAGTTTCTATCATGTCCCCTCTCCCTCCTTTCCTCGAGGCTATACATATAAGCTCCTTAAGTCCTCTTCATATGTCTTCTGGTGCAGACCCTGCACCATTTTAGTTGCCCTCCTCTGGACAGCTTCCATCCTGTCTATGTCTTTTGGAGATTTGGTCTCCAGAACTGCACGCAGTACTCCAGATGGGGTCTCACCAGCTGTCTGTACAGAGGGATAATAACTTCTTGTTTTTCTACTGGTGATGCCTTTCTATGCATCCAGTATCCCCCAACCCTCCTTGCTGCCCTCTCACATTGCTTGCCCACCTTTAGGTCATCTCATATGCAGCGCAACACATGCGATCGCACAAAACCAGCTGAATATTACATGGTTGCTTGATCGCATAAAGCAACATGCGCAGAGCAACAGAGCAAGACGTATAGCATGATGGGCCATTTGTTACGGGCGTGGATCAATGCAATATTCAGCCAAGACATGCAAATGGAGCATTACACAGTCAGTGCCCATTCTAGATATTTGCATCTCATTACCTGCAGGAATTCACCTCATTTGCATGCAGTGGAGCTGATAAGCAGGGATGCACCACCGAGACAGTGTGGTGTACACCAGGTACTGCATCCTGAAAGGTAGGCCTTTTCCCATTGCTTGTGTGTCACCCTGTATGCTCTATGAATGCCATATGCTGGCCCAAGCCCTGCTGACAGGGCAGTAGCCTGTTACCGTGTTCCCACAGCACGAGAGATGTCACCTGGTAGGCGGAGGTGACCTAACCTCACTAGGGATAAATCCACACCTGTGTGTGCTGCATGCCATACCTGTGCATGTACCATCCACAGGCATCCCTTGGCCAGCTGCCCCAGTCCCTGCTGTCACTGTGCCCTGCCCCTCGGTCTCCTGTCACACTGTCCATGTTGCTCGCGCCTCCACAATAGCGTGTCTTCATGCCCTACCACACGCTGGGCCTGTTGTGCCCCCTGTACATCGCCCAGGTCTGCACCCTTTGTACCCTATATACACCTGCGTTGCTGTACTGCTGCACGCACGCACAAGCTGGCCCTGGTCAGGTCCCTGGACTCAGACCAGTGACACTGGTTGGTCGTGAGCCAACTGAAGGTGGCATGTGCACTTCCAGGGTGGTTGGCATGCATACAGGTGAGTCTCCTGTGGCATTGACCACCATATGGTGTATTGCATGGCAGCCCTTCTAATCTGGTACTCCTCACTGTCACCGCCAGGTACCCATGGCAGCGGGCACATGGCCGCGGTGCCCTTGACACCACCGCCATGGCATGGTGTCCATTTATGGGTGCCTGCAGCTTGACATGGTGCAGTCCCCAGAGCTGTCTCAGGGTGCCTGTTGGCTCAGTACTGCCCCACATTCCCATGTCTGTCAGTTGTTCATATGTGATGCAGGGACTGTACCATCTCAGCTAGGTATACCACCTACAGGCCCAACATCGGCCATCCTGGTGCTCCTCCAGTATCCCCATGTCAGCCATGCCTGCAGCCATTCAACACACCAGGTGTGCCATGGGTCTGTTGCCTTCAGAGTCTGTGTGTGTCCCTCTCCCCTCTCTCCCCCTCTCCCTTCTTTCTCATACTCTCTGGCTCTCCTTTCTCTCTCACACACTGTTTCCCCTCTCCTAGTGCAGTTCTTGTGCCTGACACTGGGTGGCTTGCTGATTTAGGGCTGCCTTTAGTGAACCTAACTCTCACGATGGTGCACACGTTTTGCACGATGCACCGCTGGCACAGTCCGGTTCAATATGCGGTTTGCGCAGCACATTCATGTATAAAACTCTCATTATCTGTGCCATATCCATTAATGGCACATGACCGCACATCCCTATTTGTGCGGCGACTCTGGTCTTCTCAATATCCCGCTGTCACACATTTCCTCCTGTGCACGGTGCATCTGCCATTTATGTGGCACATCTGCTTTCAATATGGGGCCCAGGTGTTTTTATATATTTGCACTATTGTGGTCCATCAATATGACTTGACATTTTTAAACAATAATTGTCTTCTTTCTTCTTCCCAAGCAAAATCTGGTTATGAAGAAAATGTCACATGTTAAATTATAACAGAAGATCACAGGTTATCAAATGAAACATACAATATTTTGATGGTAGACAGTATTATTTCTCCATAAAATCTGAAAACAGATTGCAGTTTCCTTTGAAATACATTGTCAGCCTTGTCTGTAAACAGTTTCTGACTTCACAATACAAGGATTCCATTGCATTCTTTTTTCAATAGCAGTTGGCAAAATAAAAAAGTAATAAAAAAAAACAACAAATGATAGCAAACTGAATGACTGCAGAGGGCAACGGGCCCCAAAACTACATTCTTCAAGGTATGCATCCTTACTAAGCACATGCTCTTTAATATCAGATAATTTACTGCAGGAACATTCCATACTGTGACATTTGATCCATCCTCCTATGGATTTCAGGGATGTTTTCTTATCCCTTTAGTTGCATTTCTTAACTAATTGCTACTCTAATCTGCCACACTGATGTGTAAAATTTTCTTCTGTCTAATATTGCTCTAGGTTCTTAAAGGCAGCTCTTGTAACAGATCAAATGAGTAACTCCTGTTCATGAACCAGTTTAGCTTTGCCTGGCAGGCTGCTGAGAGGAGACGGAGGCGAGAAGAGAGATCGTAATGAAATAGGTCAGATATAGTGCAGGCAGGCTGACAGGAAGTGAAGAAGGCAGACAGAAACAGACCACAGCTTTAAATGAGATAACCTGGACTGAAGCACTAATGTATGTCCACTTGAAGCACTCAAGGGAAGAACACAGTCATCTTATCCTGTCAGTCCTCCCCTCCCCAAGTAATCTCAAATTGCCTGCAGGGCTCAGCCGTAAAAGGTAATAAAAACCAGACTATGAGATGGCTGCCCATAATAGTAATAGCAATGAAACACACCAGAGGTTAGATCAACAATCAGTCATTTACCCACTAGGGGCATTATGGCACTCAGCTGCCCTTCGTGCATTAAACCGCTGGGGCCATTGTCAGGCTGTTAATCTAACCTCTGGGCATGCCTTATTCTTAATTAAGCTACACACACCAATAAATTATTTTTAGAATTTGTAATAATTGGTGAGGAGAGAAAGAAACAGAGAATTTTTGCTAGGTAAATATACATCCTTTATTACATAAATGAAAAGTTAAAGATGCTATCTTTCAAGGACTATAGCACTGCCTCTTCTTCAGGTATGTTACATAGTGTAGGCTGAAACAACTTTTGTAGGAGTTTGATTCCTATTAACAATGCAAGTAAAAAAATACAGATGTCTACGTGAACTCTGAAGTGCTAATTAGTATCAAAACAGTGGGAATAAAGGGCCAGATTTTCAAAGCTCCTGTCAGTCCCAGCGGTGGTGGGAAAAACTGGCACAAGTGGGTCACCACTTGCAGAGCCGCAGTTCTTCCCAGGCATGGTATTTTCAAAGGAGGCGGTTTCTGACCGGCTCTGATAGCTGATTTTTCAGTGCAGGTGTGGGGAGAAGTTACACCTGGTAGGACTGGCGTAACAACCCCGCAGCTGCACCGGCTGAAAATATGGAACTGCTGGGCAGAGATTTCAGTCTGCAGTGGCTGTTGTGGAGTGAGACTTAGTGCCAGGATGGGCAGAAAATTCCAGCCTAAGGTCACTATTTATATTCTAGCTGTGGTTAAACAGGAAGGTATTTTTAGAAGTGCATGCACAACTCTGCAGAAAGTTTTAAAAACTAGGAAAACAAGCTTAATAATGCTGATTTACATCAAACAGGGGCTGAGCAGAAGGTATTAAAGAGAGTGTCCAAGATGTATGGTGAGATTTCAAATCAGGCTTTTTAATACCATAGCCCATTACTTTCTGGTGCTGAAAGTCTTTTGAGCCATTAACTGAAAATGTAAAAGTTTTCAGGGAAGGGATCGTAAATTAAACTAAACACGCAGACAACCGATTCCTTCCACTTCCTGATCAGCCAGCCCGCCCCAGCACTCAGACATTTTGTGATGTTTAACCAGGGACAGTGCAGGTCATGCCCACTGAAGTCTCTGGGGCCCATTTTAATAACTTTTGCATGTTTAAACAGTCTTTGTTATTATAAATGAAAGTCAGCACTTAACTAATAGGGTCCTATTAATTAAGTGCTGGCTTTATATATCGAAGACTGCTTAAGCTATACATAAAGAGTTCTTTTATGGTTTATGATGGTTTAATTTATGATCCCTTCCATTCAACAAGAAAACTTTTAACATTTCAATTAATAGCTCAAAAGACTGTCGGCACCATAAAGTAATGGCTACAGTTCTAAAAAGCTCAATTCTGTATCTTAGACTTTTCCTTTAATGTTGTAGCCCTGTTTCTTGTGAGGAATGGGGACTGTATCTTTGTAATTATGTGAGTGCATGGTTGACATCTTCTCTGTTGGCAACAGAATATCCCAGTTCATTCTTATCTGCTGGCATCTTGCTTCAGTCAATAAGTTGTCTCAGAGTGGTGTTGCATATATGCCAGACGTAGGGGTCTGCGGAAAATGGCTTGCAGTCTTTTGTCCTTTTTGACAATATGAGTGATATCTTTAATGATCTTGTGTAGGTGTTCAGCATATAGACTGTACATGACAACCAGTATTGTGCAGTCATTTTTCTGTTTTTAATATTCCATTTAGTTCTTTCTGAGTATTCTTGTTACTTGGTAATACTTGCTAAAACAAGGTAAAAGAGGCCCGAAGGCCCATCATGATTACTTCCCACTCCAAGTGGGTGGAGTCAATGAGCTGTCTTCCACTTAGCAGGAAAGCATCTAATTCCCTTTTGAAAGAGAAACAATGTATCTGTTGTATTACAAAATTGGAATCTTATTCCAGAGCTTTGCTGCCCTGATGGTAAAAAATTATCCCTCATTTGTAGTAGCTTTCTCCACCACCAATTGCATATTATGTGATCTAATAATGCTTCCCTTTTTAAGTTTAAGACCACATTGTTTTACTAAGTCAAGATTATGTAGAATTTTATAAAGCAACAAAAGATCACCCGACCCTTCTCTCCTCCAAACTAAACATCCAAGTTTGTTCAGCCTCTCTGTATAAGTTAGATTTCTGAGACCAGTGATAATTTTAGTTGCCTTTCTTTGAGTTCTTTCCACCATACCCATGTCTCTCCTAAGATAGGGACAACAGATCTGCAATCTAAAGTCAAGATAGGTAATTATATATGCTTTAAAGATATGGAGCAGACAAATTGTGTTGTGTGTCACAAATGACTGTTGGACTGACCTCAAAATTCTGTTTGATGTTAATGAAACATGAGCACAATGATCAAGTGATGACAGGTCATTATTTATAATAATCCAAGATCCGTTCTTTGGTTACAGATTTGAGTAAACCATTCCCCAAAAATAATTATGACATGGTTTGTTTTACCAAAGTGCAAAATAGTGCATTTATCAAAGTTGAATGTTAAGTTATTATTTATAGACCAATTGTATTTTGAACTGAGGTTACTGGACAAAGTACTGTATTTTCATTTGTATCTACCTGTCCACCTAGTTTTGTGGCATCTGCAAACTTAACAATCATATTGGAAACTCCTAAATGCATATCAGATATGAAGACATTAAAAAGCAGGGCCAATACCGACCCTGGAGCACACCACTGGCCACTAAACTAGTTTCAGAAGAACCCCATTAATGTTCACTCTCTGATAGTGATCCCTAACCATGCTTGGACTCAACTGACCAATGATTGCGTAAATTGCGTAAAACATTAGAGGTAGACATGAGGATAAAATAAGTGCAAGATGTAGAGGCCAGAGAGACAGGGCAAGATAGGACACAGCGGAGCAGGGAGGAGACAAGGGAAAGAGCGGTGTAGAGGGAGGCAGGCAAGGAGGAGAAGGAATGGATGGGGGGGCAAGGTAGAAGCTGGAACAGTTAGGGAGAGGTGGATGTGGAAAGATAAGGATGGGGTAGGAATAAGTGCTAGTCAATGAGATTAGAGAGAGCAGAGGAATAGGGGTGGGGCAGAGGGGTCAGTGGAAGATAAGGGGAGAGGAGGGAGAAACAAGTTAGAAAGCAGGTGCAGTTCAGGGAGAGGGTAGTTGTGGAGGGATGTGGAGGGAGTGCAAGGAGGAAAAATGTCTGATTTGGGAGGTAGTTGGTTCCATAGCTTAGGAAAGGTGTATGAAAGCGAACTAGCCTGCTGAGGTATCTCAGTAAAGGACAGACAGGATGCATAAGTCTTGAGATCTGAGGCAGTGAGAAGAGGAGGAAGGAGGTTAATTGAGGAGGAAAGGTAGGGTGGGAGGAACCAAACCAAAATTTGGAGATAAATTTGGCACAATGTGCTAGGTGCCTGTTATCTAGTGAGGAAAGACTAAGAAATGATAAAGAGTGCAGAGATGGGTGGTGAGGGGAGAGTCCAGAGCAAAGCGACAGAATGAGTTGAAGAGGATGTCCAGTCTGGATAAGGAGGACTTGGAAGTGGCACTGTAGACTGCATTACAGTAGTCAAAGATAGGGAAGATCATTTTCTGCACAAGTTCACGCCTTATCGGTAGAGATAAGCAACTACAGGTCCTGTACAGGGTGCCTAGCTTGGGCGCAGTCTTTCAGGATGGCATCCACATGGGCAGAAAAGTTGAGGTGCTGGTCAAGCCAAACCCCAAGTATCTAAAGGAGGAGGTGTCCTCAAGTGTAGTCCAATCAAGGGTGTGGAAAGAGGGCATGGAAGGAGCCTAGAGAGTCTCTGCCTTGTGCCAAAAGTCATGGAGGCGGTCTTCTTGGCATTCAGAAGTAATTGTCCAACTTCATTTCCTTAAATGCTGACTACAGTATTTTACCAGCCAATAATGGCTGACTTATTATGAACATATGAAAATGCCATCAGAAGCAGGCCTTACGGTCTATCGAGTCTGCTCAAATGTGCAGCTAGCCCTCAACTTGCAGCTGCCCCACCCTCCCATCCCTCTTCATCATAACCCCCTCACCCTGCCCTAACCCTCTTAAAGCTGCTCACCATTCTACAGGATACCACCTCCTCGGGCAGAGTATTCCACCTGTCCACCACCCTTTCTATGAAAAAATGTCTCCTGATTTCCCTCCTGAATCTTCCCCTCCAATCTCAGCAGATACCCTCTTGTATCCCTCCTCCCTCTTCAAAGCTGGAAAATCCTTATGTATTAACCTTATTTATCCCTTAAGGTATTTAAAAGTTTCAATCATATTCCCCATCCCTCCTCTCCTCCAGGAGTACATTTTCAGCTCGCCAATCTATCCTCATAGGACTTTCCCTCCAATCCCTGGGTCATCTTTGTCACCTTACATTGCACCTCCTCCAACAATTGGATGTCCTTCTTCAGGAATGGGCACCAGTATTGCCGCAGTATTCGGTGAGGCCTGACCAGTGAACTGTACAGGGAAGGATCATCTATTTCTGAAGGAGATTCCCTCGCTATACACCCTAGCATCCTGTTGGCTTTTGCTGCAGCCTTCCTGCACTGAGCTGAGTTGCTCTTGCTGCCTGTTATAAGCACTCCCAGATCATTTTCCTCCTCGGTGCTTTCCAGCCTCACCCCTACCAGCTAATAACTCCTCCCCTGGTTTCTAGCTCCAAAGTGCAATACCTTGCTTCTTTGCAGTGAACCCCAGCTGCCATGTTTCTGACCACTGCTGTAGTTTGGTCAGTAATCCTGCAGCCCCTTCCACTCTCGATGTCATCTACCACAGCTCCCATCTTCATATCATCAGGGAACAGACTGATCCTATTCCAGATCCCATGTGAGATATTAGCTATGAATATCCCAAACAGCACTGGTCCCAGTACGATCCTGTGACACCCGCTCATCACTTCCCTCGGTGATAAGCGTTTCCCCACCACCACCACTGTGCTCTGCTGCCTTCCTTTCAGCCAGTTATTAATCACTGTTCTCCCAGTCAAAGTTATCGAGATACTGAAAATACTGAACACTGATCCTAGAAGTATAGAGTTTTGTTTCTTCTTAGTTTTAATCAAGTGACCTTTAAGCTTACCTGTCGCCACTCTCCAGGTCCAGTGCATGTTCTGGGAGGCGTGCTGGGTGATTGCTCTGTATAGGTGCTGTTTTGTGTAGTGTACTTGGTGTGTGTTGCTGTTCTCTTGGGTTCTCTTCTCGGTTTTATTGTAGTTGGTTGACTTCATTTCCTTGTCTCCCTCAAAACAAAGGTAGTCCATGTTCTCTCCATTTTGAAGCTGTGCAAATTTCCACTTTAGTTGGTAGCGACTAGATGAGCAGTTAAATTTAAGTATTGCCTGAGTTTTAAATACAAAGAAATTTTATGACTCGGGTTGATTTTAGAACCTAGGAATTTTAAACTTTATTTTGAAAAGACTGCAAAGTACACTAATTACACACAATATATATTCTTTTTTAAATTTAGTGCTCGGATGATCACTTGATCAACATAGATAGAGAATAAAGCACATGTGTTGGCGTTGCCATTCAGATCCACCATTTTTCCTGGGACTGAGCAGGAGAAAGCTGACCAGGACACATCTCCATTGCACTGGTTTCCCGTTTTAATTCTATAAATTTTAAGCGCTAAGTCAGACCAAAATCAAAATCTTGACACAGCTCTGCAGGAGGACGTGAAGGCCAAAGGAGTTAGTGAGAGTCAAGACTGAGCTGTGAAGGAATGGAGGGCATATCAGGCTGTGAGAAAAAGCAAAGAGGAGTAAAGGGTGTAAAAACTGCATTCAGAAAGCTGCTTCCTTGATCCCATGTTAAAGCTGTAGCCAAGACTGGGACATGAAGCTAGAACTGTAAGTACACATTGTCTATTCAAATTCTGGGAGAAGTGTTGCTAATTAGATGACTTTCTCATCACATAGTCCATAGCAGGAGCTGCTTTGTGTTGAAGTAACTATAAATTAGATAAACTATTTAAATGCCCTTACATTACAGTATGAGTAGAATTGCAAATCTGAAAATTATATCAGCTCCCTGAACTGTTTACCAGGAAGAGGGAGTTAGGAAACCAACATAGCCGGCTAGACTGTTAAAATATATCATAGTATTTTCTAGTCTTTTCTCTTTTTTTTTATTTTATCTCACATTGATACATTGTGAGTTGAGTTTTCCTGACTTTTTTTTTATCAATCTAATTTGCAGCTTCCTACTCAACTTATTTTGCCTGGCCTTTCATGAGAAGAAAATCTGAGGTATCCCCACTTTGGGTCGACAAATTAAGCCACTGAGTTACTGAGTTACAGTCATACTTAGAGGACTTCTGGACAAAAGATCTACATTTCCTTGATAGAATTTAAAGGAAGGGTCTACCAGACACCAGAGCTGGCGATATTTCCAAGCCACTACTACCACAATACTTCAGTGAACTAATATTTAAGACTGGTAACACCTCTTACTTTGTGAAAAAGCACTGACTGATAATCTGTAATAGTTTGCAATAACCTGGTGAATTGGGTAATCTGGACATTTAGTTTAACCATTTCCTCTACATCTTTTGAAATAACTGAGGAACTCAAGATCTAATAACAGATTTCAAATAGGACTGTAATTATCAGAGTTTCTAGAGAAACAGCAACTGTGTAAAAATATTTAGGGCATATTAAGTTTTTTTTTCATATTTGAACACTGATTACTTGTCTGAGTATTGAGTCTACTATCACCAAGGAAGAAAGGGACCTGGGGTTATCATTTCTGATGACCTAAAGGTGTCTAAGCAGGTACAAAGGCTGCAATGAGGGTCAGTGGCATGCTGGGGTGCATAGGCAGAGGTATCACTAGCAGAAGGCAGGAGGTGGTGATGCCATTTATTTATTTATTAGCTTTTGTTGACGGTAAGTGCACTAGACAAATTCTGCCTATTTTCAGGCACGACCGGGGAGAGGATACAGATGAATTAAACTGACTTTGAACCAGATTAAGCTGTTGGTGATATTTTTTAGTGAATGGGGGACAATTTGGCCAGGACACTGTGGAAATTCCCTGCTCTTTTCGATAAGTACCATGGGATCTTTAACATCCACCTGAACTACCACCAGAACAGGCAGATGGGACCTCGGTTTAACGTCTCATCCGAAGAGCGGCACCTCAGGAGTGCAGCACCCCACATGCTGCACTGCAGTGTCAGTATTGGGATATTAACCCAAGTGCCTGATGTGGGGCTAGAACCCACAACCTTCTGATCTCCGGCCATTGTCCAGGGTCAGACTGGGAAGCAAAAGACCCGCCTGGAAATGGAGCCAAGGGGCCCTGATACCAGCCGCATGGTATGCCCTAGTGCAGTGGTGGGCAACCTACGGCCCGCATGCAGCCCTTTGTGGGTTAAGCTGCGGCCCCAGAAGATTTCTGCCACCATAACAGGACTGCACTACACTGCACAAAAAGAAATAAACTGAGGTTTAATTGTATTTAATACTGTTTTAAACTTTAATGAGGTTACCAGTCCATTAACTAAAGGTTTTTGCATTCAAATCTGTCACTTTTGATAAATTATGTGGTGAAATGGGTCCAGTCTGGGTCGTGGTGGGTATGCAGCCCTCGAGGGTTTGAGGGCTTCATGTGCAGCCCTCGGATTATTTTAGGTTGCCCACCACTGCCCTAGTATATAAACTGTAGTCTGGATTTTACTGACACTGCTATGCCCTGGCATACAAACTGTAGGATGAATTTTCAACAATAAATAAACAGCATGTATACCATTTGAAGAAAGCTATTCTGTTACTGGTATGAGTTATAATATCTGACTATTTGGAGGCACACACACACACTCAAAATACTAGATACACACACCTTGCACCATAAGCAGGGGTTCAGTTACCAAACTATAATCAATTATAGCCCCCCAAGACACAAGTACCAGTTGCAGCCCTTCCCAGCATTGGGCATATATGGTAAACCTTCACCACCAGCTTCATGGTAACACTTTCCCATACAATTCAGACAGATTCAATCCCCACCTAAATGCCAGACACCACTGCAGTTTACTCTGTTCCTCAAGCACAAACTCCACTATATATAATATGGATCTGATTAAAACATCTACCAGGACTTGCCCCACACCTTAGTGTGAGCTAGTCACTAATTAGGCTTTGCAAGAAAGTAATACTGTGCCTCTAGGTTTTCTGTAATTTGCTTTTATTTGGTTGATCCTGCCATGCAATATTTTATAAACAGCACAGCTAGGGGCACATCCCAGAACACACTGCAGCAGGCAGCACAGCCATGGACCAGCCATGCTGGAGATGCAAGGTATTGGTGGAATGTCCACTGCTCAATCTATACTTAGTCTCTGTATGGTACCAAGACAGGCAGGCAAAGGATAAACCTGAGCTATTAATAGTTCATTCTATCAATAAATTACATTCTCTCTCGCAATGAAAAGCCTAATCACAGACTGCCCCACAGAAAGGTCCAGATAGGCGTTTCCTTTTAAGGAAAGTCTTCCTATCAAGGACATTGAGCCTAGGTCAGCTGAGGTCTTTTGGGTGGAATTGGAGGGGAAAGGAGTCAGAACCCTGCACAGTGAACCCAAGTTCAAAAAATCAGAAAAGTTGCAGACTTGGTGGGCCAAGAAGTCCTTATCTGCTGTCAAATTCTATTATTCTATGTTCCTGACACCCTTGAATAGCCAGGTAAAACAACAAACATGTTTAAAAGAGGAACAATGACACAAAAACCCACACGAGTCAATATGTCTCTCTAGTCTTAAAATGTAGTCCATGACTGACTGGCTGGCCAGCCATGCACACATTCATCTCACCCAACCCATCTCAGCTCTCCCACTGTGCTGTAGACTGCCTCTCCTCCATGTTTGCAGCCAGTCATCTTCCATGACCCTACTTTAACAAAAGACAAGCTCTGGCACAGCAACTATGACTGTGAATGCATTAACTAGATAAGGTGTTTCATGGGCTTAAACATTTATTTATTTAAAAAATATCAGATTTACAAACCTTTGAGTCAGATACTCATTTACACAGGCACCACATCAACAAGACTAAAGCAGTTCAAACAATATACAATAGCTAAAGCAAATAGACATCAGGAGTCAAAGAGAAGCCGGAGTGTTCACATAAAGGCTGTTGCATACACTAACTGAATCAAAGTACAGTACATTGAGAAGGGCATATTTAAACAGAGGCGAAGTCAGTGCTTCCACCATCCCAGGAGAGAGCGTTATTGCACCAATAACCAGGGCCAGATTAAGCTCCTGGGGGCCTGGAGCACTTGGACCTCTGGGGGCCCATGCGTGGCAGTGTTTATGACATCTGAAAATCCCCAACCCATCTAGGGGTCTGGGGGCATGCCCCCAGAAAATTTGAAAAAATGGTTGAAAATGGTGCACTTTATGGGGTTTCCTTAGTTTTCTGAATTTTTTCCTACTGTAAAAGTGACACTTTATGCTGGAAAATACTGTACATGCCACTGCCTCAAATCATATATTGTATGTTTCCATGTTCACATATATGGATAGTACAAATTTGTATGTGCTTTCAGAATATGATTATATAAACATACGGTGGATATTACTACAAATACATATAATATTTGCAAAGTGAGACAGCGTGGGATAAGGGCAGTGTTCAAACTTTGGGGAGGTCTGGTGGGGCGGGGCTTGAGTCTGGAAGGTGTTTACTACTCCATTGCAAAAGAAAGGTGCTACATACAACAGCTCGCTAAGTTCAGGGTGGACAAGGCAGTGGGACCTGATGGCATACATCCCAGGGTACTAAAGGAGCTAAGGTTGGAGATAGGATAGCCATTAGCCATTATCAGAACAGTTTATTGAGTCTCTGAGCACAGGAGAGGTCCCAGTTTTTTTTTTTTTTTTTTTGAGAGTGACATCTTGGAGTGCCTAAAGAATTGCTAGTACAGAGAGTACTCAGCAGCCAAAGACAAGTGTAAAGATGATTCACTGGCCACTGGGGTGGACGGTGATAGGGATAAGACACTGACTCCAGGGTCTGTTGGTGTCAAAGCCTCACATCACTTCTGCTGGTGCCAAGAAAAGGGCCAGAACTTGGCCACGTCAAGTCCCTATGGAAGATATCTAGGGCAACAAAAAAAAATCTCTGTATTTCTCCTATATTATAGTGGCCCATCCAGACTGAATGTGGACAACCTCTGTAAAAGTGGTGAGGCCCCAGAAGAAGACAAGATTCAGTGTGTACATCAGGAGAACTTAGAAGAAAGGTGAACCTAGATGAATATGGATTTGCAGGACTGGACTACACAGTCAAAGGTAGTAGAGATGTGTTCATCTACCCAGCATCCTTACAGGTAGTGTGCAAACAGCCCAGTTACACAAGAATGAAAGGGCATACCAATCAAGACAGTCTGACATAGTCAATAAGAAACAATTTCATCAAGAAAATGGGCTAGCTTCTCCATCAACCATAGGGATGTACCCTGTGTAAGAGGTAGTGTAGTCAATCCAAAAGGTGCATAGGATGTCCCATGAACAACTTCAAGCACAGTTACACTGAATAGTGCACAGGGGCATGTGCTGCATTTAGTAACTATCAGGAATATACCCCAGGCAGGGGAGAAGGAGGACAAGAAAGAAAAAGGTAGAAATAAGTTGCATTCCAGAAAATCCCTTGTTTTGGTTGGTGGAAGGGCCCATGGGATCCCTACCCTGACACTTGATCGTTTGTCACCCATTCTCTATTCATCATAATTTCCCCAAAACAAAATCAATTTATGCTACTAGAACATGGCATTTGCGTGACTTAGCAGTTGCAAATGTATCAAAAATGTCATCAAAGCTTGATTTGTCGAGTAGATCACTTTCAATACTTAGAAGAGTGAGTGCACTGAGACGGTCATCTCGCATTGTAGATCGTCAGTTTGTTTTTAATGAGGGCCATTTTGCTGAATGAGCGTTCACCAGAGCAGTTAGTCACCATTAGTGACAGGTACATGCAAGAGCGACAGAAACATTTGGAAAGGTCTCTTGCAGTTCTTCAGTATGAAGTAGTGATGCTCGAGATAGTGATGAATCACAACCTCTTGCCTTTGCAAAGCTGATGAACTGAGACATTTCACCAGGAAGACCTCAACAGACAAGTCTGATGGGTATTCTTGAGCTAATTTCTGAACCTCAAGATGTATTGCCTCATCAGTTAAGACGTCAGAGTCCACTATAACTTTGAAGCGATCATAGACACTTTGGTGAGTCGAAATCCTGTAATTCAAAGCCATAATGAGGCAATCTATTATAACCAAGTAGGTCTCAGTCCGAATTTCTCTCTGCCTGTTAGAACAACTCCTTCAGATTGCACATCGTCATACTGCATGTTTCCTTTCCTTTTCCTTGACTGATCAGTTCTGTAAGTAGAGGAGCCAGATAATTCTTGTGCTCGCATTTCAAATGTATCGAAACTATCACGTAATGTGTTGACAAAGGTTTGAGAGATGTCAGTAATTCAACAGCTGATTTAAGATCAATTTTGCTATGTTGCAAAGATTTGCTCGTCACATTAAATCTGACAAGAATGGTATTCCACAGATCACAAAGAAATGCTGTTTCGACTAACTCCATTGTTTGGGACAACGAGTCTGCCTCATGTCTTGAGGTGCCATTCTGATGTTCATTATCAGCCATTTCCTCTAGAGCAGCTTTGATGTTGGCATAGCTGTCAAAGAGTGCCTTCATGGCATCAGCCCCTGCAGACCACCAGTGTCAGACAGTGACTTCAGTGTCAATCCACCACCTTTCTCTTTTAAGTGTTTCATCAACACTGACCAGCGGTGTGTGAGCGAGAGAAGAAACTGTATACTTTCTGCAGAAAGCCAAAGAAGCTGACTGCCTCGACACAGCAATCAACAGAATTAGAACCAACTAGGTTCAGAGAATGGGCAGCGCAAGGTACAAATATTGCTAGAGGTTCACTTGTCTGAGTCGTGCTTGCATGCCAGATATCGTCCAGCCATGTTGTTTGCATTGTCATAAGACTGGCCACAGCAATCCATAAAGTCAATGGCTTCAGTCTTCAGGTAGTCTAGCAGAGTATTTGCTAGGTCTTCAAGCCATATGACTGCTGATTTGCAGGAAAGTCAAGAAGCGCTCAACTGGAGCACCATTTAAAACATATCGAGCAATCACAGTTAGCTGATCAGCGTGAGTTAAATCAGGCGTTGAATCAACAGATACTGAGAAATACTTGGCCATTGCGATTTCTCTAACAATAGTGCCTCGAACATGGTTCGCCATGATTTGAATGAATTCTTCAAATATAGTTGAGGACAGGTAAGCAAGCTTTCCTCGACCAGCATTACCAAAGTTTTCTATATGTGTTGCCAGGAAGGATCAAACTTTGCTATCAATTCTATGCAACCAAGGAAGTTGCCATTATGTTTTGATCCAATTATTTCATCATCTCCTCGGAAGGGCAGGCCTCTCTCAGCCAGATGAGTAACAACAGCCACTACCGACATAATACATCACGCCAATACTGCTTTCTCTCCTGACACTGCTTCTCCAAACTGCGGTCAACATGGCAATATTCTTGCGGCCGGTTGCAAATGCTGAGAATGCAATCTC
This sequence comes from Neoceratodus forsteri, assembly GCA_016271365.2. NCBI lineage: Eukaryota > Metazoa > Chordata > Ceratodontiformes > Ceratodontidae > Neoceratodus > Neoceratodus forsteri. Next base: position 1,136,119,950 of record CM057453.1, on the reverse strand, counting down.
TGTGCACGTCACTTTCTTCATGTGTGCGGATTCTCGTCCGCTTTTTCCAGTCATTAAAACCATCAACTTACGAAACTGATCCTTCTGACTTGTCATCAGCGTGCAGAAGACACAGTATACAGATCTTTTGAAGGACTATATAGCATCCATTTCCTCAGATGCATCTCACCATTCGTCTGCCTGGTGTAGAACATGTGATTTTCATGAAGCGAAATGCCCCTTTGGCTGTCTCTGTGTTGGGTTGTAATAACGCTTTGACTTCATGTAACTGTCAGAGTCAGTCTTATTCTGGCAACTGTCTGGTCCTTTCTCAATCCAGAAGTCCACTGTGGCCGGAGCGTATGGGAACCACTCCATGAGGATCAGTTGATCGACATTCATATTCATCATGCACTGAGTGTGATGAATCGCTGATAAACTCCTTCTGTCCCAAAAACATGTTATCATTTTCATTTGTGGAACTGGCAGTCAAAGGACAGTGGTGGACAACCACAGTATTGTCTTCAAAATGTTCTAAATCAGATTCCGCATTAAGATCACGTGCCTGTGAAACTTCAGAGTTGACAGTAGCATTCACACTGCTGAGGATAACTAGTTGGGGTGACAAGGACATCAGCTGACACAGAAGCATTAATCGTGAAAAATTGACTGAGTCGAGGGTCTTTGCCAACACGAATTCAGCTTATCTTGCTTCTCTTCCAAATCGCGGCGTTTCAGAGCACCTGATTGCAAAACCCTTGTGCATTTTCTTTAATCTTATATGCACACTGTCTCCCGCCGTCCCAGTCAGACCTGGGAAACAAAATGAGGATTGGAAAAGAACTGCATACAGTAGTAATTGTTAGTAATCACACAGTTAACTGTCAGCATAGTTGGAAGCCACAATAATGTTAGTCTCTATCCAAAATTTTAAGATGCACATTTTTTCTTTCATTCCTGAACCAAAATGTGGAAAAATGGGTACCATACAAGTCAGAAGGTAAGTGGCAATCTAAAATAGCATAAAAAAGTATAGGTCAACATTTTCACCAGATTCATGCACAGCTGCTTTGCCAAAATTATCAGAAACATGTGGAGCACCATTATTCATCCTCTCAAGCTGCCCATAGAAAATGGTTAAAAGTATTCCAGGCTTCTGATTGGCTGAGGGACTTCTCTAGCTGGGCATCTATCACACGACTGATGGCCGTCTATTAAAAGTATCAGCCCAGCCAACCCCATGACCATCACCCTCATTTCATTTTCAAATCTCGCCATTGTATTTGTCTTAACGAGAGCTGAGACCACACACCAGTCCACAACATGTTCTCCAAATAATTATGAACCTAATGCGTATCCCTGCCGAAATAAGCAGAGCATAGCCAGTAAAAAGAAATAAATAAGTTACTTTGCTTTCTTATATCCCGTCCACACCTGAGCTGTCACGATTTGACAGTACAATGGACAACGTGGCATTTTGCCCATTATCCAGCAAAATCCTGGTCACACTTTTAAAATCAAAACTGAAAACCACCATTTTTTCTCTGAGTCACCAAGACAGCCACTGAGCTGGCAAAGCTCCAACCCTCATGCACACATACGCAGACACCACCAAAATGACAATCTAAATAAAGATTTCCAAAAACAACAACAGCAGTTTTCATTTTCAGACTATGACCGCTTACCATGCCGTCTGCTCACCACCACACATCCGATGCTCACCTGTCTCTTAACCCAAAGACAAGCAACTCTATTTTTTCAATCCACATATAACCTAATTTTCTAAGCACAATAACACCCTCCAGGGTGGGTGGTATGAGCTATATCCACCTTCAGGGCTATAAGACCCTCCGCCTGTGGCATCAAGCATCATTACACCCCTTGGTGGCGGGTACAGCCAAGACCGCCCACCCTGTTGGTATTATTGGTTGCACACAGCATGTATAAAGCATGCTTTTATTTGAAATTGCAAGCCATGATGTAGCTGTCATACAGATATGTACTGTACACTATTCCCATAAATTTTAGTACAAAATGATGATGACAAACAACTAAAATGCAGTCTTACTTACCTCTGATAAACTCTCCTAGTCTCCTCTCTGCCTGAAAATGAATGAATTACAACAACTGTCTACTCGAGTTGGCCAGGCGCGGTCTTCTCTTTTTTACTATTCAGACTCGATAGCAAAATGCTCTGAAAATAGAGAAACAGAAAAATACTGTATCTTGAAGCCAAATAAAGCCCTCTGAACTGTAAATGACATCACTGATGACCTGAAATCATCCAAGCAGACCTCTAAAGCAGTAGGTAAGGCTGGGGGGGTAAGGTGTATTAGTAGGGGTATCCAAGTCGTAAAGGGAGGTAATAATCCCTCTGTATGTACAAGACACTGGTTAGGCCCCATCTGGAGTACTGCGTGCAGTATTGGAGGCCACACCTTCACAAGGACATTAACCAAATTGAGGCAGTCAGAGAAGGGCAACAAAAAGTCCAAAATGGTGCAGGGACTGCATCAGAAGACATATGAGGACAGATTACCAGACCTCAATATGTATACCCTTGAGCAAAGGAGGACACCTTAAGGGCATTAACAAGGTGAAAGAGTCTAACATGTTTAAATAAAAGAAAATAGCAGAACAACAGGACACAGCATGAGATTAGAGGGGCCAATTAAGGGATAATGTGAAATTCTTTTTCACAGAAAGGGTGGTGGATGCATGGAATGGCCTACCTCAGGAAGTGGTGGCTGTGAATACAGTGCAGTGCTTCAAACAGGCATGGGATAGGCATAAGGGAGCAATACAAATGAGTATGACTAGATAGGCCACTGACAGAGCAAAGGACAATGGCACATTTATCAGGTAGAAAAGAAATGGGCAGACTGCATGGGCCTTGCAGCGGTCCTTATCTCCCGTCAACTTCTACGTTTCTATGTTTCTATGGAAGGCCTCCTCACCACAGAGGGCTCCAACGGTATGAGTAACTGCATTGTAGTTAGACAGGGAAGCAGCATTATTATGGCAAGGTCAAGGAACAGGTTTGCTTTGGGAGACAGTAACACGACACCAGTTGTCAAGTTAAGCAGGTAGGTCACTAACCTTTAACTCAACGTTCTCCATCACAAAAATGCCTAATTGCAGTAATTCCTCCTCCCTGCCCTGGTAAGCGTAAGGGGTACCATGATCAGCCACATATGGTATCTTGGTATGGGGATGTATAAACTGAATAACTTCCTTCCTTCCTTATGACAGCGCTAGTAAGTTCGACTTAGCCTTCTAGTCCTGTCATAAGGAAGGAGATATTACAGATACATAGCCTCAAGGTGAACACTGTCTATAATTTGTTGTTGAGGTAATAAAAGTACAATTTCCATTTAATACATTTAAACAACTTAAAATCAAGTAGTTGAATGAATTTGAAATCATGTAGATTCACTCTCAAAAGGAAGGAAGGGCATTTCTATTACATCAACAACAAAATTACAGTGCACAGTGGTTGGTGTGTGTGTGTGTGTGTGTCAGTTTTCTGCTTCTGCTACAGTGCTTCTGTACTTGTGCATATTTTTGGTTCAACTGCCTGCCATCAGATCCTTGGGCAGCGGAGTCAGATCAAGAGCAACAGCAACAGGAGTTAGTAGGGACTCTGGAGGCGGGAGGGCACTCAGACAAGAGAGAGGAGTACTAGTGTCCACTCGACTTGACCGTCATCTCAGAGAAGTAATGAGAGAGGAGAGGTGGCGGCCAAGGAACTGGAGGTCAGACACAGAGTGTGGAAATAGGAGGACATACTAGCAGGTCAGGAAATTAATTATCAACTTGAACTTGAAATAATTTAACATGAAAGAAAAACATCACATACAGGCTGTAGCAGACCAGCCAGACCAGTTCATGATCTAACTTCTTTCTATGGTACCTACCTGGGCCTGGCTGGCTACCCCTCCTGGCCCCCACCCCAGAGTAGAATTCATTCAGGATGGTGGTCCATGCCTTTCAAGTGTCCCTGATTTTCAGGGTGTCCCTGATTTCACTCAAAATTTACTCTGTCCGGGACAGACTGTCCCTCTAAAATCTGTGTTTCCCTGACTAAACAGTGATGATTGTAAGAATAAAATATGTCAAAAACAATAACAGGGTTTTAAATAATTGACTAGCAGTTTTTTTCTTGGGACAATATTAACTGTATAGAAAGCATTTATATAGGTTTTCTAGAAGTGCTCTGTTTCTTAAATACAATGAGGCAAGAGCTATGCATTTCACAATGTTTTTAGAACTTTTATGAGCAAAATGCTAATCAATTTTAGAGTTAAATAAAACCCTGAATAAAGCTGCAGACTTCTTATATTCTTCAGAAAATGTATTATACACCAGTCCCTTATATTCTGCCAGCATTAATTTGACTGGATACTGGATTACTGGTTACTGGATAGCACCAATTTTAAAACTTTTAAGTGTGTCCTGATTTTGGGCCTTTTGTGCTTTGTCCATGATTTTTTAAGCCTTGTTTTTTTGTCTCTGACTGCAGGGGCTTTTACGTGTGATCCCTGCAGTAACAACTCGAGTTTCTTGGACATTTATTGTTTGTGGGAGTCATACATATACATTAACTTTTTTTTTATAAAACGCCGCCCACCACACTATAATGTAATTTTGTTATCCCCAGGACGACTTAATTAGTCAGGAAAACTATGCCCCCCAGTTAACCAGCAGCCTACTTCTTCCTACCCCTACCCTTAGAATTGCATTATGACTGTCCCATGCATGCTTGAATTCCACCACTGTTTTTGACTCCACGACCTCCTCCGGAGGCCGTTCCATGCATCCACAACCCTCTCTGTGAAAAAATACTTCCTTAAATTACCTCTGAGCCGCCCTCCCCCCATCTACAAATTGTGCCCCTTGTTCTTGCACACCTCTTTTTTGAAAGATGCTACCCTCTTGGACTTTGTTGATTCCTTGAGGTACTTTTTTTATTTGTTGTTGTTCCTCACTAAGTTTGATTACGTGGCGTCCACCCATTACAGAAAGCCTTACATTTTATTTCCCTATTTGGTGCATTCCTTACATCCTAGTACAGTGAACTGTAGTATTTTCTGTATCTATGTCCTTGGGTGAATAAGATAGCCTGTCCCTGTCATGTTGTGGATGGATCTTTTACATACCGCTTTCTGCCTGGGCCTTCCTTAACTTTAATGCCAGCAGACTGTTTGTAATATTTTTGGTTTATGTTCTGCAGCTTCCCTTCTGTTTGGGTGTCTTATATAAAGTTTGCAACTTTTCTGAATTATCATTTGAGTTTCTATTTGCTGGTACTGGCTGTTCTTGTGTTGGGCCTTCAATTCTTTTGGAGTGGCTTCTAAAGCCACTCAAAAATGAAACTAACTGGAACTAGCATGGAGGCGAGATGCATGGTAGCTATCTGGAGTCTGAGGTCTGCCTGAGGTGGTGTTACACAGATGCAAGGCACTTTAACTTTTTGTGCCAGTTAAGCATGCACACTTCAGGGTAGTTCTGTGCAGGTCAGATAAGACTATCACTTACTGTGACAGTGGGAGAAAGCAGGTGCAACCATGATACTGGGGTTTAAAAGCTAAAATTACTGTTCATGTCACAGAGGTTTAAATTACAGTATAGCCCACTTAAATGCATGCTGCTTCAACACATAGCCCAATTAAATATATAGGCCTTTGATATCCCAATTTCTTCTCTGTGCTGCCTGTGTTAAAAGCCCTTTTAATGCATTCGATGCCCATAAGCACGCAAAAATATTAGCATTTCTGATTCTTATTTAGCATGTTCACACATTTCAGTCGCTGCTGAATACAGTAAAGTATCTGAATAGCTGATTTCTCAACTCCTTGGCACAAAAAAACAACATATGCACTGACATGATACTACATATAAAGGGCATGTGTGGATGGAGGATACGAAACTGATCTTAAAATGAGAGATCACAGCCCAAGTAGGAGACAGTTACAGTAACAAGCACAACTGATCATAAAAAAAAAACAATTGATAATGGTTTTGTGAAACCATGGTGGCAGTTTACATTTTGGATAAATGAAGAATAAAAGAAAAAAGTCAAAAATAAAGATTACCGAGACAGAAGTTGCCTTACACACTCAGCATCTATCTCTGCATCACTCCCAGTTACCTCTCCTGGCCTGCTTCACTGTATTTATAGAGGACCATGTAAGCGCATAGCCTGCTTAAAGAGATTCACCAATGTACGAATATTGCCCCTGCACCTGATATATAGGTACCTTACCTCATGAACAGATGTAATCTGTTTATTTTGCTACAGTTTTACTCGTAAAAATAGTTTTACGGGTCCCAAGGACTTCCTGGTCTGAAGTATGGCCCTTATATCGACCGGTGCCAACATTTTATCACCAACTGAGCAATACCATGTAAAAAAAATAATTAGAAAAACCGCTGCCCATACACTATAATGCCGCTCACGCTCATCCCAATGCTCTCCTGGCATCGTGTCACAACTTAGCAGAGCCAGCAAAATTATTTTCACGAGTAAAACTGCAGCGAAAAAATTGATTATTTTGCGGCATCTGAATCTTAATGTGCTGTCCATGAGGTAAGGCAGCTATATATCAGGTGCAAGGCCCAAGACGGTGATGCGGTGAATCTCTTTAACGCATACTTTGCGGTGGACCTGAGGTTATGTATTTAAAGGGAAACTCCAAATTATGCAAGTCCCAAAAAGCCTTACCTCCTGGGTAGGCTTTTCACAAAAAGAAATTAAGTGCTTGCAGTTACTTTATATTATATATTTATATTCATAAACTCCGTCATCTGGTAACATGGCTGGGGCAGCGCAGTAGCATCTTGTGTTAGAACATGGTACCGCATGGCTCAGTCACTTGTATGCTTCTCATTCTCAATACAAGCAAGCCTGTGTGATGCAGTAGCTCTAACCCGATATGACACATTGCACCCGCCGCCATGTTATCTGATGGCAGAGTTTATGAATATATTATAAAGTAAGTGCAAGCACTTACATTTTTTTAATTTGTGAAAATCCTAACAAGGGGCTTTGGGTGTGTATGGAGCTGTATAAATTGAGTGTGTCTCTTTAAGAAGGATCGCTTCTAACTTGTCTTTTTCTTTCTGTTTAGTTGAGTCAAATAAGAAGTCATGACCCACCCCTTTTTCTTTTAGGCCCAGGGCATCCAATAACTATTTAACTTTTAGGCAGAGAGAGGCCAGTACCAAGGCAACTTCCTGAAGTACTGTAAAAACAAGCAGCACTGCAGCAACTTCCAGCTGAGCAAGATTCAAGATTGGAAATTTTTATTTAATAAACAACAAACTCTGTCGACTCGACTCTCTCTCTCAGTCTCTTTGAACAGAGGTTAGCCTGGGCGGGAAGGTGGGAACCCGATCGTGAGATGAGTCCACCCCAATGCCAGCGGCAGCGTAATACACTTAGTTCTGTGTCCCTCCCAACACAACACCGTCTGCTCTAGTCAGCCTCTCCCTACATCTGCATCGTGGTGCATTGCATGTGGAGTTTTTACTTATATTACGACTTTCGTACCGTCGTGCGTTACGGCTCTGATGACTAGTGAGCAGCACAGCATGGCGTCCAGTGGCGATGAGGAAGGAGGGGCAGGCAGTGGTGGCTGCGCGTGTGGCGACCTCGCTCGGACCACCACCACATGACCATCACTTTGAAATTTCTGCAGAATGCAGATCATGTGACAGGAGGATCCGACCATCCCCAGCCGTTCCTTAAGTTACCCATTGCCATGCGCGGCATCATGCAGTCAATTAGAGAGAGAGGCAACAGCGGCGACACTCACGGAAAAAGCAGGAACTGCAAGGCCGTCAGCAGAAGGATTTAAAGCACCGGCGGTCCGGCACGAGCGAGCCACTGTCTGGAAATGTGTTTTCCGGACCGCGAGGTACCCTCATGGTGGGGGCCTGGGCATTGCCCATTGCCCCCTCTTAATCCGCCCTGACGATAACACACACCCTGGAGTGCCTTACTGCAACTATACAATGGCTTGTTATTATAGACAGAATTTAAAGGATGTTTTTAGTTGGTGTGGAAAATATTTCTGAAGAGAAATGCAAGGAATGATCCAAATCCAAAGTTACTGTGTAATAACATCACTGTTTCAATGGGTCAGCAGGCAATCAGCTTCTTACATTTTCCTTGCCATTGTATAATTAAAAATAATGCCACCATCTGTATTATGGTTACCTATATGTTTTGCAATTTATTCTATGCACTGTTATAGCAATCAACTCAACAGAACCAGGCCATCATATACATGAAGGTACTGTACCCTAACTGAAAACACTGCTGAGACAACTATGTGTTGTGACAACGTGGAAGATAAATACAATGTTGAGACAAGTTTTGAAGACATTTAATGTGCCTGATTGTCTTTTTTTAGAGACTGATATACAGTTCACGCACAAAATTCATATAATATAAAAGTGCATATACCCAAATGCTACATTTCATTATAAGCTGTTTTCTTGAAGGAAGATATTACTACATAAGGCCTAAAAATGGGCATCAGGTAAATGTAAACTGGGGTAGGTGTGTTATTGAGGGCATTGCATAGTTTATCTTTTATTGCTGCTCCACCAGATAGCAACAATTACACAAGCTGTGTCCAGTCCAGATTCTACAGCTCTGGCCTGGGTCTGGCGATCTGGGTTTTATCCATGCCCCACTGCATGTGGCTTAATGATATACTGTACAGATGGCTACAAAGTCTAACCCATTGAAGGCTGACGTTTTAGAAAATCATTATGTTTAAAATACCAAGACTCACACTCCACCCCATCACAATTAATCCTCTACAAAGTCTTGCTTAAATACTGGTGCTTCTACATCCATATCACTAAGTTTTAATGCCAACATGCCACTTCTGCTGTTATGAGCTCCCTCATCCGTGAAGTTCCATTCTACTTGTGGCACCCCCACCCCCAAAACCAGGTAATTTTCCGGGAGCAGTTCTTTAAACAGCTGCTAAATAGCTCTAATTCATTATTTGTGTTTTTGATGTTAAAACACTCCTGCTAGCTAGACCTGATGCACAGAGAAAACAAAAGTAGTGAATTAGAGCTATTTAGTAGCTGTTATCTTACAGAAACCCCAGTTAGCTTGCTCTCAGGTATCTGCTAAACTAACTGTTGACATTTGTGCTCCTGGATAAGAACAGTTACAAGGCTCTGCTGTTGCTAAACTAATTTTAAAGCAGTAAACATACTAAATCTAAGGGCATGGCTACATCACTGTCACATGAGACAGGGGCATCGTGGGAGAAGAAAGCCAATAAAACTATTTGTTGTGGAGACCCCAGGGTCCTGCTCTAAAACTTCCTACAGTATATACTACACAAGGCACAGAAACTGGAATAATAGGTTCCAAGGAGTATAAACTCAGCAGGAATGTTAGGGGATAGCAACTCTGATTGTTGTTCCAGTCTTTCCTTTCACTGATAGAAACTGAGCCAGGAAAACAGTAAATACAGGTTACTCACCTGTAACAGGAGTTCTAGGAATGGTATATGTTGTTCATCCACACTTCATGGCAGGTTCCTTGCTGCTTTAAATCTTGCGGAAGGTCTTCAAGCTGGCTCCTCCCACCCACCTGGGTGGTAAAACTCGCTCCAGCCCATGATGCCAGATCTAGCCAGCTGGAAGCCAGGTTGTCTTGTCCGAAGCTGGGAGGTCGGGTGGGTTGTGTGGATGAACAACATATACCATTCCTAGAACTCCTATTACAGGTGAGTAACCTGTGTTTCTAGGGACATGGATAAGTTGTTCAATTCACACTTCATGGCAGACTCGAGCAGTTCTCTGAGGAGGAGGAGGCAAAGCGCACACCCCTACTTAGGAAACAAAGGCTGGAGAACTGAGGTCCCAAACCAGCATCCCCGCGTGACTCAAGGTCGATGTGATAATGGGTAATAAAGGTGTGTGCTGACTTCCAGGTAGCAGCCTGCAGATTTCCTGGATAGGGATGTCCCAGAAAGCAGCCACGAAGCAGCAGTATGGCGGGTAGAATGAGCTCTTATCCCTTTGGGAGGCTCCATGCCCGCCAACCTATAGCAGAGATCTATGCAGGAGGTGACCCACCTGCCTATCATCCACTTGGCTGCAGGTCTGCCAGGTGCAGCTTCAGCGTGAGTGACAAACAGCTGGCGAACCTCTCCCCAAACTTCAGCCATTCGCTCCTTATAATAAGAGAGCTCTTCTAGGGTCCAGAGTATGGAGCCTATATTGACCTCTGAGGGTGTGATTGGGGTAGAACACGGCAGAGTCAACACCTGGTTAAGGTGAAACTCGACACCACCTTCAGAAGGAATTTCAGGTGAGAGCGCAGGACAACCTTGTCCCTACGGAAGACCAGATAAGGAGACTTGATGAAGCACCTGGAGCTCTCCCATCCTTCTGGCTGACATGATAGCCACCAAGAGGCAGTCTTCCATGACAGGTGAGAGTTTCATACCTGTGCATCAGTTCGAATAGCTTGCCCATGAGCTTAGCCAATGCCAGCAGTAGATCCCATGGAGGTGGAGGTTCTCGCACCAGAGGATATGTGATCAGTGCCTTTGAAAAGCGTCCGACCACTTTCTCCTGTGCCACGACTGCTTCGGCCCTACGCCCAGTAAGCAGAGATGGCTGCAGGTGTACCTTAAGGAGTCGTCGACGCGAAGCCTAGCTGAGAAAGGGACCACAGGTAGTCCAGAATGCTTGCCAAGGAACAGGAGAAAGGGTCCAACCCCTTGCCTGACACCAAATGGAGAATCTTCCATTTGAAGGCATAGCATTTCCTGGTCAACTCCTTATGGGATGCCTCAACAACGTTGAGGACCTCTAGCCGCTCAGGAACCAGGCCGTCAGGTGCAGAATTGAAGGTCCAGGTGGTACCTTCCCTGACTGACTGAGATCAGGTCCGGGTGGGCTGGGAGCCGCCTCGGGAGCCTGGAGCTCAGGCTGAGGGATCTGGGGAATCAGAACTGGCGGGGCCAGTCTGGGGCTACCAGAATCACCTGCGCCTTGTCCCTCCTCACCTTGAGAAGCACCTTGTGGATCAAGGGAAATGGGAAAGGCGTAGAAGAGACCAGGGGTCCATGGCCTCGAGAAGGCATCCCCTGCAGCAAGCCCTGCTGAGGGGCTGGCATGAAACAGCCTCAGCCGCATTCTCCCTGGAGGCAAACAGGTCCACCTGAGGTGTGCCCCAGTGGGAGAACAGATCTTGTACTACCTCCAGCAGGAGAGACCACTCGTGAGGCAGGCCCCTATCCGGCTTAGGGCATCGGCCAGAGTGTTGAAAGCTCCTGCCTCATGGATAGCTAGGAGATCCACCCCAGGCTGCACACAAGGGACCAAGTGCGAGCTTCCTTGCACAGGGGCATGGGTGCATCCCACCCTGGTGGTTTAGGTAGTACATGGTCGTGGTATTGTCCGTCTGGACCTGGACCACTTGACCCCGTACAAATGGAGCAAAGGCGGTGAGGGCTAGATGGACGCTCGAAGCTCCAGCAGGTTGATATGCATCGAGAATCCGGGGACCAGAGGCCATGCGCTCTGTGCTCCCCAGATGGGCACCCAACACATCAGAGAGGCATCGGTCGATAGAGAGACCATTGGCTCGGGGGACAAGCGGGATACCCTCCTGCAGATGAGCTGGAGCGATCCACCACTGGAGAGCATTCCACATCTCCTGGGTCACTGCCACTGGCTGGTCCAAAGGACCGGAGCACTGTGATCAGTGGCTGGCCAGTCCCATTGTAGGGGATGCATGTGCCAATGGCCCCAATGGACCACGCTGGTGCAGGCCACCATGAGGCTCAGGAGGCATAGGAAGTCCTGGGCAGGGTGCAGTGCCCAACCTGAAATGACTGGGCAAGGAGGAAAGAACCTCGGCCCTGTCTGCTGGGAGCCGTGCTCTGGCTCGAAGAGTCAAGCTCTGCCCTGAAGAATTGAATCACCTGCTTTGGCACGAGTTCCAACAGCCTCGTTGATGAAGAGGCCAATCTGAGAGCAAACCTGGAGGGCCAGATCCCTGGATCGCTTCACCTCCAGTCTGGAGGAGGCCGCAATCAGCCAGTCATCCAGGTAAGGGTACACCGGACCCTTCGATTGCCACAGGAATGCTGTCACCACTGCCATGCATTTGGTGAAGACCCTTGGAGCTGGAGAGGGCTGAAGGGCATGGCCGGAATCTCGAAAGGACCCTCTGCTCTGAAGTGGAGGAATCGCTGGTGGGACGGACCGATTGGGACGTGAAAGAACGTGTCCTGGAGGTCCAGAGAACAGAACCACATGCCTCTTTCCAAGGATGGAATGATCTGAGCCAAAGTGACCATCCTGAAGATCGAGACCTTAGGAACCTGTTCAGGTCATGTAGGTCTAGAATGGGGTGCCACTCCCGTCCGTTTGGGACCAGGAAATACCTGGACACAAACCCTGGGTCTGGTGGAGGATCCGCCACCTTCCTGATCACCTCCTTCTGGAGGAGCAGGGCAATGTCGGCTCGATGGGCCGACAAAGAGCTCGGACCCTGTAGCCCCCCGTGAGGCAACGGTTCTGAAGGGCGGGCCTGCTTGAACCCAGAGGCAGACCCTTTCCTACCACTCCAACACCCAGTGGTCTGTGGTGATAGCAGACCAGGTGGAAAGAAAGTGGTGGAGCCGTCCCCACAGGGGAACCCAGGGAGGAGTGGCGAGGCTGGGGCGACACCCTCAACCCGTCACTGAGCAGGTTTGGAGGAGGGACTGGCCGGGGACACCCAGGCCTTCTCCTCCCAGCTTCCTGCTGGAGGAAGCTGCAGGCTTGGCTTTGGGGTGCCAAGTGCATGCCTGCTGGCCCTGATGCTGGTGTTGCTGGGCCGGACGTGCGCGAGGGGCAGAAGGCCAAAGGGCTTATGCTGCTGCTGGCGGCCTTTGTCCTTCTGGGCAGATGTGACCGAGTCCAAGGTAGCATTGGACTTCTCGATCCTTCTGGAGATGACCTTCCACCCGGGCCGAACAAGTCAGTACCCAGGAGGGCGTCTGCCAGCATTGCTGGGTATCCACCGTGAAGGTGAGATGTAGCCAAGCTCTGTAGTGCATGGTCACTGCGGCCGCTACTGACCGGGCACGAGTCTCAATATCCAGAGCAGTTTGGAGCTGCTGCTTCACCACTGCCCTTCCTGATCCGCACCTGCTTGACCGTTGTCTGGAGGTCAGCGGAAATGAGGGACTCACCTCATCCAGGGAGCCCATAAGGCGTGGGAGAAGTGCACCATCAGAATGGCTGAACTGGCCTAACAGAGGCCTAGGAGGATGCAGAGTACACCTTCGCCCGGCATAGTCCAGCTTTTGGACTCTTTGTCGGGAGCTTGTCCAGTCCCTGGTGTTCCTGGAATGCCAGAAAACACTATCGGCAACAAGCCCCTCCGCAGAGAGGTGCTCCAAAAACCGGACAGTGAACCAGTTGGGACTGCGTGCTTCCTGGCCATCCTGGCTGAAGGAGCAGGGCAAGAAGCCGGCCGCTGCCATAACTCCAAGGCTGGGCCAACAGTGGCTTCAGCCACCAGAAGTCCTCCATGGAGAATCCCTCAGTCCAGTATCTCCGTGAGGGGATACTTGGCCACTGGACACAGGTTTGAGCTGCATCCCAGTAGACTCTGAGATGAGCGAAGCAGACCCATGAACGAGGATGGGCTCTCATTCACGACTGTTCCCCAGTGGACTCCAGGTCAAGGGGCCTGGAGAACAGGGAAGAGTCATCATCAGACTCGAGGTCTGCAAGCAACTGCCTAGGGCCTGAGCCAGCCTCCACCTGCCGAGGACAGTCGGGAGTGAGGGTGACCGACAACCGATGGGGCAACCCCTGACCTGACCGAGAATCCTTGGTGAGCCCCAGATTTAGGGTGTGGAGGCGGGGTTCCACCACAATAGGTGGGCGACTGGTTTCACCGAACAATCAGCGCCAGTTTGGGCTCCTTGACAACCACGAGGGGTTGTTTTGGCCTTTCAGGTGACAGCCATAATGGCCAGGGAAAGCGTGAGGTCGGCTTGCTCCCGGTCAGAGGAGCTGCTGCTACATTAAGTCCTCGTAGCGTCCGGCGCAATCACTGAAGCCTTTCCTCTGAAGAGGAAGAAGGCGAGGGCGAGCAGCGCGCTGCTTTCCTCGATGCTGAGACCGAGACCGCTGGTATCGGCTGGACTGAGAAGGAGGTCCGAGACGAGACTGAGACTGTTGGTGTTTCTGAGGGTGGGTCTGGGAGGAGCAGGAAACCCATTCCTCCCTTGGCTCGGGAACCTTAACCGGGACTCCGGCACAGGAGGCGCAGGCAAGTCCTCAGTTTCCACCGGGGAACCGGTGAAGAAGGGTTGTCAGCTTCTCCAGTCGACGCCCATCAGCAGGTCGAGAAAAATCTCGACTGCATCGATGGGTGTCTTGGCGACTGACCTGGCGGGGACAACGTGAAGCCAGCGGCCTTTACGCAACCTGGTGTCGACTGTCAGGAAGGGGGATCTCTCCCGCTCCACAAAGCGCCCGTAGCGGTGGGACTTACTCTTTGAGTCCTTCTTCTTGGACCGAGAGGAGTGTCGATGGACCCTCACCTTTCGTGGAGAGGATTGATAAAAAGAAGCCATGTGGAGGAGGAGCCCAAGGAGGCGAGATAAATGTCTAACCGAGAAGGATGAAGATGCAGCCTGGGCCGCCTCCTCCTCGAGGCGATCATCTGCTCAAGCTGCTCAGCTGAGCCGCGCCATGGACACGCCCAATGGGCCTCCTTTGACTTCACCGGCAGAATCGTCTCTCGGGGATCCCAAGTTGGACTCTAGCCGCGGTCTTTGAGGACATTGGCCGAGAAGGACTTGTACAAATCGCAGGCTCATGGATCGTGGTCAAGCCCGGAGGCAATAGACGACATGGAGTGCGGATCAGTCCTAGACATCTTCTGCCTGCATGGGCACCGCGAAAACCGGAGTCGATTTATCCATCACAGCTGTGAAGGAAGAAACAGACCGAAGTCTTGTAAACTTTAAAATTAGTTTCGGTTAACGAGTTTGGATCAGTCTAGCAGGCGCTAAGGAGGGAACCTGAGCTTCCAAGCGGTAAGGAAGATCTGATGTCATGGGTGGAGCAGAGTTTTACCACCCGGTGGGTGGGAGAAGCCAACGAAGACCTTCCAGTAAGATTTAAGCAGCAAGGAACCTGCCATGAAGTGTGGATTGAACAACATATCCATGTCCCTAGAAAATACATTTAATCACAGACTGTTTACACCAAGTACATGAACCTGCATGATTTATCTGTAAAAACAATTAAAACTGGATTTCTAAATGCATTACTAACCAATGCTTTCGAGGTTTGAAACTACTAAAAGACAAACTATATATATAGCTAGATAGAATATGGTAAACAAATAAATCCCAAAAGCTGAACTTTGTTTTAGTATATAAATGTTTAATAAATACCTGAAAGCTGAGTCTTTCTTTTGAGATACCAGATGACTGATAATTATTTGTTCCAAGGGTTTTAAGTCAGTTTGAATGCATTATGTATTATCTGTTCTGGACTCCACAGATTTGTTCTGTTCCTTGGCCAGATACCAAATTAGTGACTCTTCTTTCAGCATGATAGGATCCACCTCATGCCCTCCCACATGAATAAAAAAGGTGGGCTGGATTGTTAGGAGCTTCTTGGGTGGAGGCAGGGTGGATCCCACTTCCCAAAAAATAATGCTGCCTCCCACTACTCAGGTTCCAGTTCTTGTACCACCCATTTAAGAAAGAAAATAGTGCCCTGCAACCATTGACTAACATGAAGCGTATTTATTTGAGGGCAGAAAACATTTCTTGAAGGAGGGTAAGGCAGAGAGACTATTTACATCTTCAGTCAGTTCCATGGACAGAAACCATGACATCCTCCTTTCATACATGCAATACTCCTGTAAGCTCCGTGATCGTAAAAAAAAAAAAAGCCACAGATACCCAGACAAAGAAAAGCCAGCTGCAGATGAGCCCATCCTGCCTATGTTAGTCTATATTTCTCACTCAGGTCAGCACCCCAAAAGAATTTTCCCCAAAAGACAACCATGAGCAGTTCAAGGAAACATCCTATCGTGCCTGCAAATCCCAATTAAAAAAAAAGCAGAAAAGCTGAAATCTGCTGACAGCAAACTTTACTTTGGAGCCCCAAAACAGGCAGCCCTATCGGAGAGAGATCTTTCTGTGTACACACCTTCATATTACTCAACCTCTCAGCATTAAAATTCATAGCACTGGCCTTCAAAATCAGCACAAATGGCCAGAATGTAGAGCACTTTCTTATTTCAAAGAATAATGTCTTTTAATAGTGGGCCCTTATATTTAGTGTCAATGAATGTTTCTGTCAAGTTAGTTCAATGGTTTAATAGTGTGTGTCCAGAAATAGCTCAACAGTTATTAAAAACATTAGTAAAGGTTTGCAAATAAGGGTAAATTTGAGAGCAAAAATCATGCGCTATACGAAATTCATTGCAGTTGAGAGGTATGCACACCATGTACTCCTTATTTTACACCACCACCACTCCTGCCTCCCACAGCAGACTAAAACAGATCCTTTGTTTGTAATTTAAATAGTAAAAAACACAATCCACAGTGTAGTAACAAAGCTCCAGTCAACTAAGCAGCAGTACTACCGAATCAGGAAGTGATCTATCAAAATTCTGCTTTTTGGCTGTAAGCATGTGGCCAAAGTTTCAGTTTCTATACCTGTAAATGTTTTTTCCAGTCATCTTTAGTTTTTAGATATTTGCAATTTATTTGAATTGTTGTAGCGCTACAACAAATAAGGCGGCTGATTAATTTCCAGCTGCGTTTTCTACCGGTCACATCACGTCTTTTGACAACAGCAGAGGGACCCTCTGCTGACCATTCTGATGTCCCTGAAAGTCATACACATGTGCAGTTGGCAGCAGAGGGGTTCCAGTGCAACATGCTTAGTGGCAGAAATGTAAACAAAGAGAATAACTGAACAAATTACTCGGCGATAGACTCGAGACCCCTAGAATTCTCGATTCTGCGGTTGCGGAATTTTCCATAGAATTTGCATCATGCCGCAGAATATGTATAGTACCACAGAATTCATTGTTTTGGTGAATTTTCATTCAAATATACTGTTTTCCATAGTGTCAGGTTTCTTCCCATCTCGTTTATCTTGGCGCCCTCGCTGCACTCAGAATGTGATGTCATCCATGACATCACATCATATGTAACCAATGACAGGACTGCGTTCTGCCAGAGAAATAAATAAATCATGCACAGAAATCAGAAAATGCTGCCACAGAAGCCACTTGAGCCCTGCGCAGAAATCAGAAATTTTGCCGCAGAGCACTAGGGGAGCCCCAGGCGAAGGTATAATGCTGGCAAGAAAGAGCACCAGATATATAATTAGCAAGGCAGAGGAATAAACTGTCAAAAAGTGCAGGTTTTTTTTTCATAGTACTACTGCTTTAATCAATGAGTCTGTCAGGAGATAAAAATCCAGATTGCCTTTTTCACAACAAGTACTGCAGCCTTTTGGTTCTCTCGTGACTTGCAGTACTTGGGGGTGCTGGGGACTGTAAATAAATTTCTATTCCCTCAATAAAATTATGCACACAAGCTTGAGCTTTGCTGTATGAAACTGATAGGAGACAAAACATGAGAATTTTGCCAGGCTATTGTCAGCCTAATAAATTTAAAAGATAAGGAGAATTTGCCTATCTTGATTTCAGTGAGCAAAGTGCAACATTACCAACAGAAATGTTTAGATGACTAGGTCTAGTAGGTAACAAAGGCCATGCTGGGGTGATCTGGGCAGCTGGGCTTTATAAAAAGTCATTTCTAACTGCGACAAGTACCAACATCATGTCCACCACTAACTTTAAGGAAATGGAGTGCACAGGGTATTGTTTTATTTTCCTGCCGTGCAACACTGGCCCTCTGCTATTTCTGAATCAGTCATGGTTGTGAATTAGGTCGTAACTCAGCATCGGAAGGAAGGGAACCATCTGTTTGGTGGCACTGACAAAGACAAGTCACAAAGGCATGTAATTCATGAGATCAAACAGCTGTGTCAAGTCCGTGAGATATCGCTAGCCCCCTTCCCTGCATGAGCGGGCAGCAGCACAAAAGACAGCGCAAAGAACAGGGACAGGAATGCTTGCTTTAGGATAGGAGATTATCACAAAAAGTACAGAATTATTTTCCCTTCATATACACAGTGATGCAGCTGCTTAAAGGGCAAAGGACCACCTAGAAAATTCAGAGTATCTGGCCAGGCCAGTCCAACACTGCATTGTACAAAACACTAGTGAGGCCTCACCTAGAGTACTGTTTGCAATTCTGGAGGCTGCATCTTGGTAAGGACATTGGCGTGATGGGCGGTCCAGAGAAGGGTGATTAAGATGGTACAGGGTTTGCACCAGAAAACATATGAGGACAGACTAAAGGACCTTAATATGTACTCGCTGGAGGAGAGAGAAGGTTTGGGGAACGTGATAGAAACATTCAAATACCTTAAGGGCATTAAAGCGTGGGTTCCACCACTGTACAATGACACTATTGATATTGTGGTGCTGACATCGACATGCACAATGCCGACAGTCAGCATTGTGCCCCGACTGGGAAAACTGTTTTTCTGCAGGGGCTTTGCCCCTCTTCTTCCTGCACCCCATCTTTAAATAAACAACTCCAAGTCGGAGTTGGTTTGGAGTGGAACGCAACACCAGGAGTTGCGATGTTGGGTCACAGTGGACTACCACAGCTAAATATCTCGACCCAGCGAGATTTGTTGCTGTGGGGGTATTTCGCTGTGTGGGTGTCATTGTTCTGGCGTGATACCAATTTGCATTCCAAGTTGATTCTCCTGCTATACTACCTTCACTAAGAGACTCATTATTTTTGTTCCAGTCAGTTCTTTTTCTACTCAAGGAGGGCTTTCAGTGTTTTGGTTGAATTATTCATGTCCACCATCAGAATGCCTGTGTGGTCAAGTTTATGTGACCCTGCTAGCAGCAGCTGGTGGATTTCAGGTTTTGCACAAGTCAGGTTTATCGATTACCAAGCCCTCTGAGGAAGCACTCTTTCAACCTTTACCACGTTTTGTTTGATGATATATTTTCCAATACACTTGATAGCAGTGCTAAGATGAAGATTATCAGAATATCATCATTTTCCCCTTGTAATCTTTCTACACCAAATATTTTCTATTTATTTGTTTTTCGATTACAATACTTTTGAGCCTGAGGCACTTTTACAGAGGTTCCACTTGAAGACAAATACAATAAAATATAACATTATATAATATAACAATTAGCACTAGAGTGTTGCAATAACAGGGGTAAATGTTCTGACAGGCACTAAAGGGTAGACAATAAAAATACATTTTGGAATAAGAATAAAATAGGTGAACATAGAGCAGCCAACAATGGCCTTGTCGTTTGAGACCAGCGGAGAAAAAGGAATGGGAGGGAATCAGAAAAAAAGGACAGGAGGTGGGAGGGCCATGGGAGAGGACTGGTCTAGGGAGGCATGCACAGTGGAGAGGGGAGAAATGACAGCGGGGAGGGATGGGGATGTGGTAGAATACAGGTCTATCTTTACAAGGGGAGGGATGGTGGTGGAATACAGGTCTATGTTAACAAGCAGTAGGGAGATAGGTGGTGGGGCTACAGTAGTATAGAGGGAGGGTAAGGGAGCCTTAGACAATAGAGACAACAGGGTGAGATTTCCCATGTGGACAATCATATCTGCTAAGTGTAGTAAGGTGTAGGCAGAGTTTATATTTCAAAGGGCCCAGCGTGGGTACTGACAGGATAGTGACTGCTAGGTCATTTAGCCAGGAGGGCACCTGGTAAGATGTGGGTTGTGCCTGCATAGTGCGGTGAAAGGTACAAAAGCACTTGTCTTGACATACCGGGTTGTATGTAGGTTGATCGCTTGTTTAAGAAGATCTTGTATTACTGGGGGTTAGTCCAAGACAGGCTTTTTGCAAGGAGGCAGGTCTGGTATTTTACTCATCCCATGAGGTTCAACCAATTTGTTTGTTTATATATGTTGCAGATATGGGTGAGGCAGTGTGCACCATGATTAACCTGCAAGCTTTATTAAGGGCTAGGTTGATCTTTTGAGCACAGTGTCTGTAGCTGCACTGTATATAACTAGTCCATAGTCAATAATGGAGACTGTGGCTGTTGACTGCAAGTTGGAGGGCATCAGAGGTTAGGCAATGTCTGTGCCAGTATAGCAGGCCCGATCTTAGCATTTACTGCTTTAGCAACTTGATCTATATGGGTGGCGCAGGACAGTTAACTATCAAGGGTTATGCCTAGGTACTTGAAATATGGACTGGCTCAAGTGTATCCCCCTGACTGTTCAGATAATAAGCCTGTGCAACTTGTGTTTTATTGTGGGTATTGCTGAAAAGCACAGTTTTGTTTCTTTGTAGTTCATAAGGAGTTTGTGTTTTGAGAACCAGTCCTCAACAGATGCAAAATCAAGTTGGAGCTGGGTCTCCAGGAGACACGGGTCCAGTTGGCTGGGGAAAATAACTGCGTCATCTGCATAGAGCAAGATGTTGGTGGAGTTTGCCTCAAGGAGGTTATTAAAGAACGAGCTGAAGAGTAAAGACCTAGTGTCGAGCCTTGAGGAACACAGGGCAAACTGGGCGGCTGTCAGAGAGAATGCCATTTATTTTGACTTGTTGAAATCTGCCTCCAGATAACTACTGAACCAGCCTATGGTTTTGGTGAAAGGCTAGTGGTGGAGAGTGAGTTTAGCAAAATGGTGTGGTTTACCATGTCGAAAGCTTTAGTGAGGGGTGATGTAATCGCCCCCACACTAAGTACCTCAATCAATTGCGTTATGAATGTAACAAGTGAATTGAGCAGGGCAGTGGTGGTACTGCGTGCTTTACGGAAACCGTGCTGTTGTGGGCACTGGATCTTGTATTTCTCTAGATACTTGTTAAGCTGGTCTGACACAATCCTTTAAAATGCCTTCAAAGGTGGGGAAGGATTGAGATTGGATGGTGGTTTGTATGGAGGCACAGTCACCATTTTTGAAGATGGGGTGACTACGACTGCCTTCCATTTCTCAGGGAACTGACCTTGGCAGAGGGAGAGATTGAGGAGTTTAGTTAAGGGAGTTAGGAC
Source organism: Neoceratodus forsteri (assembly GCA_016271365.2). Lineage (NCBI taxonomy): Eukaryota > Metazoa > Chordata > Ceratodontiformes > Ceratodontidae > Neoceratodus > Neoceratodus forsteri. The sequence continues at coordinate 1,136,098,814 of CM057453.1, read as the reverse complement.
TTCTTCATGAGTAAGGTTTAAAATCTTCAGGTCAGAGAATCACTGCTAAATCTTGACTTCCCAAGCACCTGCTGCAAAAATTTTCTGGCCTCTTGCTTAGAGACTGTCCTAAAATAGAAGTGGGGGGCTTGATGTGTGCCTTCTTTGTGCTCTGTGGTAGGAGGCACTGGCATATTGAAGAAATCAGATGGTAGTACACCACTTAGGTTTGAGAAGGCCAAATTAAAGTTTCGATCTCCTTGGAGTCCTGGGCGATTTCCTCATTTACAGAGAGCATGGATGGGGCTGACTTGCGGGTTATGTCCATGAGGCCCATTGATAAGCGTTTATATGTTATTAGTCTATTCAATTTGTGTGTTAGGTGTATCAGATCAGAAATTTCTTTTTATAGTAGAAAGGTTATAAGAAAAAGTTTCCAATTTACTGAATCTTTTGTATCCCTCCTTGTGGAAACTTTGTTGCTAATGGTTTTGCCAGGTAACTGGAAGTGGAACTTTTAAGCCAAAGGAAGTTTAGCCTCTGTTGCTTGGCCCAGACTCTTCTGGCAAATTCACATCATATACCATGACATATACTGGTGTTACATCACTGCTTATGTCTCTATAGATCATTAGTATGTTTTGTTTAGCATAAGGAATGCCTAACTCTGCTGTAACAGATATACAGATATATATGCCATTTAGTGCCTCAATAGAACTATATTGGACATTACAGAATGAGCTAGTGCCTTTTATTGTGTATTTCAAAGACTATTAGGGCACTGAGCCAAAAATGTGTTTCTAATTCTGTTTGCTCCACTTCTTTACCTAAGTTTGGTAAAAGTGTAATCGGGGAGCCTGCCAGTATTGACATGTTATGTGCCTGTTCTTGAGAAATAAAGACACATGAGCTAGGAAGAGAGCTCCAATGGGCTAAATAGCTCTAGTTTTGTTTCATGAGGTCTTTGGATGGCTTGCAAGTTGCTCACTGGGGAATTTGAACAGGTATTTGAATGACTAGCTAGTGCTCCCGAATTTACTTCCTTAACCTGTTCCAGGGCCTCTTGTTTTGGGTTAAGTGGTGTTTTACTGGACAGGAATCTGTTATGCCTTCTGAATAACCTCTTGATCTATTTGCTTTTCCTTCTACATTTCTTCCTTTCTTTTGTGCTAAGTTAGATTTTGCCCTTTCTGTATTTGTGTTTACCTTATCACATTGACTATTTTGAGTTGAGGTGACAGTTTAAGAAGAGGCATTTCCCTTTAATTCACTATTTCCCTGGATTTTTAAATGATTGTGGGAAATATCATTTTGATTTTCAGTATTTGTATTACGTTTTAGGATTTCTGCATAAGTGGAAGATTGTTTTGTTTCTATTAGTGTTGAGGTAGTAATTTGCAGGGCTTCTCTGTATACACTCCGTTATTATTTTCTCTTTAGTTACAACCACTTTCCCACTTCTAGTATACATGATGTAAAATCAGCAGTTTTATATCTATCTTAATTTGTTATTCCCAATACAGATGCAAAGATCAAATCAGTAATATACCAACAACAGGTAAACAATAGCAATACAGAAATTGACATCAGATAAGGACCACAAGGCCCATCCAGTCTGCCTGAAAGCCCTACACTAGTTTGTGGCCTCGGGCTCTACCTAGTCAATGGCTTTTCACCTCTCCTTCCCACCACTAAGGTACTCTTGTGCCTATCCCATGCATGTTTAAAACCCTCCACTGTGCTCACCCGACCACCTTCTGTGGCAGTTTATTCCATATGTCCACCACCCACTCTGTGAATAAAAACTTCCTCACATTTACCCTCAGCCAGCCACCTTACAATTTCATACCATGCTCCTCGTTCTTGTATATCTCTTATATTGGAAGATGTCTCCCCTGCATCTTTTTGGTATCACAGCAGAACAATGACACCCACAGCAAAATACCCCACAGTGACAAATCTGACCCGACATCACAACTCTTGGTGTTCGCCCCACCCAAAACCAGTTCAGACTCAGAGCTGGTTATTTAAAGATGGTGGCTGTGGGGCCTTAGAAAACACTTTTCCCAGTCGGGCACAATGCCGACTGTCAGCATTGTGTACATCGATGTCGGCACTGTCAATATTGATGATGTTGTTGTACAGTCGTGGAACCACGCAAATTTCCTGTCTTGCAATATAGCAAATCTGCAGGGTAAATTATTAGATCAAGACTGGGGTTTTTGTTGAAAATTTTGAGATAATTCTCTTTCAAGAAATGTGATCAATGGACCCAGTAAACATTAATGGTTTCAGTTGATATTTTGACCAGCAGTTAAGTTAAAGAAGTTTGGTAGACCTATGGGTGGATTAGCAATTTACTTAAAATTTGAGCAGGGCTATAACAGTTTTGTAAAAAGCTAAATAGAACAAAATTACATCTTGGCCATAAAATGGGACTACCAACTACTTATAATTATAAATCTTTATATTCCCCCAATAAACAAGCACAATCCTCCCACAAGATATGGGAGAATCTTTTAAAGGCTATAGAAGTTACATTTAAAAAATACCTTAACAGTATAACATTTACTGCTGGTGCTTTTAATGCCAGAATTGTGAATTATGATAATCTTAAATTACTGGAGACACAGATGGACCTAGGTGATTGTAGAAAAAGCACAGCCTTGACAAAATCAGAAATGATAATGGAAAAGAACTACAGAAATTAATCAAAGAAACGACTGCTCATGAAAGGTAGAAACATAGAAACAGAATTTGACAGCAGATAAGGACCACTTGGCCCACCCAGTCTGCCCATTTCCCTACCTAATGGATAAGCTGCAGATCCTAGTTAACCAGCAGCCTACTTTTTCCTACCCCACTCCTAGAATTGCCTTATGACTGTCCCATGTATGCTTGAATTCCACCACTGTTTTGACTCCACAACCTTCCTCCGGAAGGCCGTTCCATGCATCCACAACCCTCTCTGTGAAAAAATACTTCCTTACATTACCTCTGAGCCACCCCCATCTTCAAATTGTGCCCCTTGTTCTTGCACACCTCTTTTCTGAAAGATGCTATCCTCTTGGACTTTGTTGATGCCCTTGAGGTACTTGAAAGTTTCTATCATGTCCCCCTCTCCTCCTTTCCTCGAGGCTATACATATTAAGCTCCTTAAGTCTCTCTTCATGTGTCTTCCAGTGCAGACCCTGCACCATTTTAGTTGCCCTCCTCTGGACAGCTTCCATCCTGTCTATGTCTGTGCAGAGATTGGGTCCAGAACTACACACAGTACTCCAGATGGGGACTCACCAGCTGTCTGTACAGAGGATAACAACTTCCTGTTTTCTACTGGTGATGCTCTCCATATGCATCCCAGTACCCCCAGCCCTCCTTACTGACCTCTCACATTGCTTCATAAAGAACTATTCCAAAGTGATTTGGCCGCTCTTGAATCTTACCCATGGTTACCTCCTACCAATCGGAAATACAAAAAAGGGTCCGTCAAAGAACCAGACAAGAATATTTCTGCTTAGGTGAACTTTCGGTCCTGTTGGACACCTGACTGTGAAGCAGCTTTCCAATGAAGTCATATACCAACTCAACCACACCCCCATCCTCGCTTATGCTGATCCCACCAACCTTACAAAGTGCTATACTGATGCCAGTCTGCAGGGTCAGAAGCTGTACTGTATCAAGACTGTGAGGATGGTTTGAGACCAGTGGCATTCACCAGTAGAAGTTTGACCCCATCAGAGTGAAACTACCCTGTGCACAAGTTGTAGTTCCTTGTCGTTAAAATGGGCCATTGTCGACCAGTCTCATGATTACCTCCATGGGGCAAAACATTGGTGAGGACTGACAATAACCCATTGACCTATGTACAGACTTCAGCTAAGTTAGACACCACAGGCACTGGTGGCTTTCTGCATTGTCAACTGCACACTCAGCCCAGATTCTGCCAATAAAATTGTCCTAGGTCCCAACCATAAAGCCCTGACTATTGTCTCCGTATACATCCCGCCCGGGACCCTAAACATGGATTCAATGACGTCCTAAACTTTATCAACTCTCATCCTTCTGAAGCTGAACTTATTCTACTAGGGATTTCAACATAAACTGGTTAGCATCGAGGTGCAGTGCCTATAAAGACTCCATCTCAGCTGCTAACCTCATAAATGGTAAACTCCCTACTAGGATTAACTACAAGACTGGCACCAGTACCCTCTTGGATTGGGTCCCCACCACTCACCCCACAAGGATTTCTCGTCACGACCATTCTTCCAGACTCACTCAGTGACCACTCCCCAGTCATGTGTGCATGGTCTAACAAATTCCTTAAGCCCCTCCCAAAATTATGCTAGCAGAGTCCTTCCTCGTGGAAAACTTCCACATCTCAAACAACACCTGCTTCTACAAGACTGGCTACCAATCTATGAAGCAACAGATGTTAACTTGCTTTGATCACTTCATCTCAATTTTCAACAAAGCTCAGACCTCTTTGCCCCTGCTAAAGGCGCAAACAAAACTCTCTAACCCATGGGTCACCCCAGCTCTTCTCTCACAGCTGAAACTAAGAGATCACCTCTGGGCAGTTGCCAGGGCCACTGGCAAACAACTGGACATCAAAATTACAAACAAGCATGAAATGCCTGCACAAAAGCCATACAGGCTAATGAAATCCACCTATTACAAAGACGCCTCACCAATACATGGGAAATGGTGGTGCTTTCTGGGACAATATCAAGGATGTCACAGGAAGCAGCCAAAACCTCTCTAGCCATGTTAATGGTTGATGGATCCTCAACCCTTGACCCCAAGGTGATACAAAACATCTTTAACACGGCTTTTTCAGACCTTAGTGCTGTCCTACCCCATGACTTTTTCAAAACAGGGCCTACCTCCCAAATACCTCAGCCCTCAGTCTAACCATCCTCTTCTGCTTCAGGAAGGTAAGGCTGAATGAAGCTCGCCACTATATTACTGCAGCTATCTCTAAATCTAGATCTAGTAGCACACCCTGGACCTTGAGCTTCTGTTGCTCACCCTCGATGAGGTAATTCATCCATTAACAAAAATCCTAAACCTCTCTCTCAGCTGTGGAAAATTCCAGATCTATGGAAAACAGCCACCTGACACCTGTCCATAAAAGTGGGGACAAGGCGATTCACTCAGATTATCGCCCTATCTCCATACTGCCCCACTCTCTAAGGCACTTGAACGCATCGTGGCTGATCAACTTACCACCACTTGGATAAATACAATATACCTTGTCCACAACAACACGGCTTCGGAAGGTCACAGCACCACCACAGCCCTTCTTGAGTTCACTGGAGCTTTGCACAAATCCCTTGACAACGGCCTCTCAATAGGCTGCTGGCCGACCTCCAAGGCCCATACAGTACACCATGGACTACTAATACACCAACTACTGAATGCCGGGCTATCACCTGGCTCTTCTCTCTGGTTTAAAAGCTACTTAGAAAACCGGTCACAGAGAGTAAAAATTGCAGGCGCTCTTTCATAACACCCTGCCTGTTCACTCGGTGTCCCACAGGAACCATACTGGACCCTCCTTTAGCCTTTTCTAAACTCTCCCTTACCACTGCTCTGAGCAGATCATACTATATGCCGATGATGCTGTTGTATTCTCCACCCACAAAGATCCTGCAACTCTTCAATACAACCTTCAACTTGGTTTCAGTTCTGTAGAGACATGGTTTCTTAATCATAAACTGGTCCTCAATGACAAGAAACCAAATCTATGCTCTTCTGCAGCCTCATAACCCACACAAGCTACACCACTTGGCTATCTCCACCACCCAGGGCAACACTCTAGATCAGGTGGTGTCCTTCAAATACTTAGGGATTCAGCTTGACCCTAATCTCCTTATGGACTTCATGTAGATAATGTAGCTAGAGCTGCTAATACACGGCTTGGTCTCCTCTACAAACACAGACCACACCTCACGCCAGAAGCTTTGAAGGTTGCTGTCCTGAGCTCTGTGATCTCTGTAATAGACTATGGTCTCATCATTTATGGCTCGGCCACAACCACAACCCTTAGACGCCTCTCAACTGCCTTAAATAAAGCATGTCGGTCATCACTGGTGCTCACCATCTCACCTACACATGTGACCTGTACACTAGACCGGCTGGCTCCAACTATCATACCGCATAAAGTTTCTCACCTGCTCCAAGGTCAAAAAATCTACCTTGGCCTTGCACCTTCTGGGGTCTGAACTCTGTTACAACACCGATTAACAAACGGTGCCTTAAGAGATCCACGCTACAGCTACTGAAAGTCCCCACTGTCACACTTCACAGGGACAATGCTCTTTTGCTTATCGAGCACCACTCTGGTTCAATGGCCTCAGCCCAACCATCTCTCTGCCCCAACTATTGGTATGTTTAAAACTAGGCTCCGGGACTATCTCACTACCAACAGCTCCTGTGACTGCCCAACTTAACCTTGTTTCTCCACTTCCCTTTCTGCTCTAGTTGTCCCCCTCCTCCCTCCTCACTGGATTCTACCCTCACATCTTGGTATACTCAATGCTGCACTTTTCACCCTCTTGCCACCCTTCCTACATTCCTTCTCTCCCCTACTCTCTTCCCTCTCCCTATGACTCTGGCACTTCTTATCTGTTGTCTATTTTCTCTGACAAATGCAGTGACTGCCTTGTTACAATGCTACCCTTGAACTGTATTAATCTGTACTCTGTTTGCAATGTCCACATTGTTGTAATGCCTGTCTTGATGTTCCCATAATTTGTATTTCTCTGACGTGGAACCTTTGTAAAAGAGCCATGGCTCAAAGGTATTGTAATCCTAGACTTGATAAATAAATAAAGAAAAAATAAAACATATGATTATGCTGTCGAATACAGACCAGGCCTGAATTATATTGATGCTGATGCTCTATCTCGGAGGCCCATTTCCAAAGCGACTGGGTCAGACTGTCTGAACCTGACATCTAAGCATTGTGCCAAAAGTTTGATAGAAATGAACAGATGTCTACGGACACAGCGAACTGCTTAGTAGATTGCTTGGGCCCCTCTGACACCTGCATACCGACTGCGTGTTCACTTCTCTGCTCTAGATATTAGTGCACTCACCTCAGTTTGACAATGATAGCATTCAGTGGGCTCAATCCTGAGATCCTATGATTCAGCCAGCACTTGACGCCTTCGTGCAGGAAAAGATGTGTCCAAGTTGTTCCTCTGATCTGCGAACCACTTTATTGTTTAAAGAAGGCCCCAGGTTGAAGCTGCTTAATCAGTTGTTGTATAGAGAGACTGTAGATCAGGGTGGCCAAATAGACAAGCAACAATTGGTCCTGCCCACAGCCTTCAAAGATTTGGTACTGAGGTCCCTCCACAATGATATGGGCCACACCGGTATCGACCAGACCCTTGACCTAGTATGATCTCGATTCTACTGGCCCAAGATGGGGGCCAATGTTGAGCACCATGTAAGGACTTGTAATCGCTGCCTGCAGAGAAAAGCCCTGCCTCAGAGGGCTGCCCCTTATCAACATTACTACCAGCACCCCAATGGAACTAGTCTGCATAGACTTCTTGAGTTTAGAGCCTGATCAGCAAACATTGGCAGTGTGTTAGTGGTTACGATCATTTCACCACGGTATGCACAGGCTTTTCCACCAAAGATCAAAAAGCATCTACGTGGCCAAGGTCCTAGTAGAAAATCTCTTCGTCCACTATGGTGCCCACCAGCTAATTCACTCTGATCAGGGCCGGACTTTGAGAGTCGGCTAATCAAAGAAATGCTCTCTCTATGGGGGTGCTAAAGTCAACAACCACTCCTTATCACCCGCAGGGGATCTCAACCAGAACGCTTAACCGCACCTTACTAGACATGCTAGGCACCCTCCGCCTAAAGATAAGCATAAATGGAGTCAGCAGATTAGCACCTGTACACGACAATTGCACAAAGAATGATGCTACCGGGTTCTCTCCTACTGCCTCATGTTTGGGAGAGAGGCCTGTTGCCTGTTGATGTCTGTTTTGGGGTTTCTCCTGATGGGGTCCGAGCCAAGATTACCTGCAATATGTACAAAACTGAAAGCTCAATTGAACCATGCCTATCAACTGACCCATACAATGGCCGCCAAAAGAAATCTAAGCCAACAAAGAGAGACATGATAGAAAAGTAAAGGCTCAAGAGTTTAGACCTGGAGACCGTGTGTTGTTAAATTTAGGATTGCATGATAAATACAAAATTGCTGATCGATGGCACCATCTTCCCATGTCATAGTTGGAAAGTTGGATGATTTTCCAGTGTACAAAGTGCACCCAGAAAATAACTCAAAGCTGTCAAGACCATGCACCGTAACCACTTGCTATCTATTGGTCAAGTTATAATTGAAGCTGAACCCAGCGAGATTGATTCCCTGGACCAGTGACTCATGCTGCTGCAAGAAAGAAACAGGAGTCAGCCTGCCCCGTGGTTACCGATTTAAGACTTCCCCGCAGCAGGCCCAGAATGATAGTGATTGCCAGTCTAACTCGGATGACAGTGAGTGTGATAATGCCTATTACCCCTCATGTGAACTGAGTCAGTTGTTTTGTGGAAATCCTATGTTGAATTATGGGGTTGAAGCTGGGCCTTCTGGACTGCCTAATGCCCCGGCATCGATCCTTGGAGCCAATGCTCCTGAAGGTGAAGTGCAAAGTATCACATCTGAGGATGCTGAGTCTTTGTGTATCATGGAACTGTATGGATTTGCCTGAAGGAGAGGCTGATGGTATGAGTCTTTCTGGTGACATGCCAGAACTTGAGGAACACTATGAGAGTGCTGACAACCCCCTTCTTTGCCAGAGTGTCTTCAAACTGAGCCAAGTGTTGTAGAAATAGAGACTACAGAGCAAGGGCTGACAGTGCTCCCAGCTTGGACATTCCCTTCATGCAGAGGTACCCTCACAAGTGATGAAAGCTCCATGACCATTGCTGAGGTACAGAGACTGTGGTTGTTCACCCCAGAAAGACTGGCCGAGCTGTCAAGCCAGTGGTGTGCTTCAGTTACGATTCCGAGGAGGCCAGTGGATTTGCCTCTCAATGTAGTCCACAAAGGTGTTTATGTCTCTCAGAGCTCACTGTCAAATTGAGTTTGATGGCCCAATCCAGGTTACTTGTTTTGACCCTCACCTTGGTGCTCCTGCCCCATCCAGCCCCAAGTTAGCTGATAGGAAGGGCCCCTCTTGCATTGTTTAGAGTACAAGAAGTTATTACATGATTCTATACAGTGATGTTCAATTTACCTGTGTGAAATATGCATAATGTATTGTCAGACTGGAAATGATATAATGGAGTACATTGAAATGTATAGTAAAGTGACAAGTTATGCCAACTGATGAATCAGATAGTACTTGTATAGCATGCTAATGGTATAAATATCTTGTATATGTTGCATTTTCAATGTTATGATGGTACAGACTTGACGCTGACGCCAAGTTTTCACAGGTAGGGAAGGTGTAACCCCACTACAAATGGGGGTTCCCAAAAGTCTTCCTTGAGCTTGCCTAAATGCTGACTGCCAGGCTGGTGTCCTGCATTTTAGCAGTTTAAATGTGATTACCAGAGCCTGTATAACCTCTGTGTACTGTCTCTTTAAGAGCTGCCTGACTGCAACATAAGTAATCTGAGAGGGAGCTCTGTTGAAAGATGTAACTATTTACTGAAAATCATTTAGAGTGATAATGATAATGTAGTTTGTCTAACCTGCTTTCTTTGTAGCAAGGACAGTTTTGTTTGTCTCCACTATCTTGGTACTGGACTGCAAATTGGACCAAACAGTACTGGTGGGACCTAAAATGTAGCTGGACTACAGGAGTTGTCTGAATTCAAAATTTATAGGAACTTTAGTTTGGAGGTTTTTTGTGCCTTTTTGCAACTGAAGGAGGAGCTCTTGCTTTGACTGGCAGCTAAATCAGCCAACCAAATCTTTTGGATCTTGGGAAGTCCTGGGCTGCCTGCAGTTTTCATTTAGTTCTGAGCTGGGAAGTGAAATAAGAGGAGCTGAAGTGATTCTGAACAGCAATACTTGAGTGGATTCGCACGGGAAAACTGTGAAAGGCTAAGTTTTGGCTTACATGTCTGTCTGCTGCTCCTGAGAGAGAGAGAGAATTATTTTGGACTAAATCCAAGTTTTGTGTGACTAAAGTAAGCTACTGAAGTGGGCCAGGCTCAACCTGAAGAAGACCAAGATTTTGCTGAATGTGATCGGCCTGTCAGGAGTTCCAGCTATCCCTAAGCTCCCGGTGTGTGCAGAGACTTTGATGTATGGACTGGGAGTGCTTTGCCTGGTACAGTAGAATTCCTGTACATGTAAATGTGCTATGAGCTGCTAGTGGGTTGTGAGTTAGTTCCCACTGTGTGAACTGTGTTCTACTTGCTAGAAGCTGTATCCAGCCCAAAACAGACTGCATCCGAATTTGTCTCCATGCGGTCTGGGCCTTGCCAGACTGGCCCAGCCAGACTACCCACTGCACAGAGAAGCCATTGATGAGAGACCTGCCTGGGGATCAGCCCCTGCTCCACGCTTGAACAGGAATGATGCCTCTGTGACTCATGTGGGCCCTGCTTCCTGGCATTCCAGATCAACCACCTGCAGTCTTGATTTTCATCCAGCCTATGTCCAGTCTTGGGTATCGTGAGTAAATACTAGGGTAGTTATCTGCAACAACAGCTTAATCTGAGTGTGTCATCAGTTGTCTCGTTGTTTAGTTTCCTTTATGAACTGAGCCTCTGGCTGTGGATTACAAATATTGTGTACTGTGCATGTTGTGTTTTCCATCACAGGGCTCCAACCATCTGCAACCCGGACAACTGTCCTGGCTAGTCCATCTTCTTCTCCACCTGGGTACCCAGAGATGGACTGTGTGAGGGACTCAAAGCGCATGCATAACTGCTTGGCTGATATAACCTTAAAGCCAATTAATCTGATTTTGCCTCTCCCTTGTTCAAGTCCCTGAATAAATCAGATCTAACTTTTCTGCATGTAATCTGACCGTGGTTCCAGTTTGTGCTCAAAGTACTGTACTGTTGCTATTTGCTGTGCATAACCTTGTTTTACAGGGTCCCCAGGGTTGAGCCAGAGGAACCAGCCCTGGTGATAAGTGCAAACAGTGTGGGTACTTGTGTGGTGTACCAGGGTATTGTGAAAGTGATCATTGTACAGTGTTCAGGCAACTAGAGGGGCAAGAGGGAGGTTACAGTGTCCCGGAGGGCTGTGCCCAGGTTTGCTTGACCACTACCAACCCTGACCTCCAGGTGGAAGCACCTGTTTCAGAACTCAGGCCCTTAACCTGCTACTAGCCAAGCAGGCAGGGTAGTAGCCTTGAGATAGCACCAGCTAGGGTTACAGACAGATCAGTCAACCAAACCTTTTGGATTCTGGGAAAGTACCTGCTGGCAGTTAAGGCAGATCTAAGTTGGGAGCTGAAAGCAAGATGCTTGAGACAGTCAAGCAGCAATCCTGAGTGGATTTGTATGGGAGAACAGTGAAAGGGCAGAGCTGGTCTGCATGTCTGCCTGCTGCCCTGAGAGGAGAGAGAAGAGAAGAGGGAAGGAAGGGAAGGAAGGGAAGGGAGGGAAGGAAGGGAAGGAAGGAAGGAAGGGAAGGGAAGGAAGAGAAGAGAAGAGAAGAGAAAGAAAGAGAAGAGAAGAGAAGAGAAGAGAGAGAAGAGAAGAGAAGAGAAGAGAATTATTTCAGACTAAATCTGAGTTTGTGAGAACAAAGCAAGACAATGATTTTTACCAGGCTCATACCTGAAGAAGGCCAAAGATTTTGCTGAATGTGGTTGACCTGTCAGGATTTCCAGCTGCTTTTGAATCCCGGTTTGTGCAGAGACTTTGTGATCGTGACCGGAGAGCGGTTTGCCTAGTACAGTAGAATTTCCTTATATGTAAATGTGTATGTATTGAAAGTGGGTCGTGATTTTCCCGCTGTGTGAACTGTGTTCTGCTTGCTAGAAGCTGTATCCAGCCCAAAACAGACTGCATCCGAATTTGTCTCCATGCGGTCTGGGCCTTGCTAGACTGGCCCAGCCAGACTACCCGCTGCACAGAGAAGCCATCGACGAGAGACCTGCCTGGGGATCAGCTCCTACTCCACGCTGAAGAGAAATGACACCTCGGCAACTCGTGTGGGCCCTGCTTCTCCTGGCATTCCAGATCAACCACCTGCAGTCTTGATTTTCGTCCAGCCTGTGTCTAGTCTTGGATACCGTGAGTAAATACCAGGATAGCTCCTGCAACAACAGCTTAATCTGAGTGTGTCATCTGATTGTCTTGTCGTTTCTTTTCCTTACAAACTGAGCCCTCTGGCTCCGGATTACAACTAGTGTGTACTGTGCATGTTGTGTTTTCCATCACAGGGCCCCAACCAGCTGTGACACCGCCAACACCGGGCAACGGACCTGGCTAGCTCATCTCTTCTCCACCTGGGTACCCAGAGGTGTGACTGTGTGGGGGACTCAAAATGCATGCATAACTGCTTGATTGATTATAACCTTTAAGCTAATTAACCTGATTTCGCCCCTCCCTTGTTCAAGTCCCCTGAATAAATCAGATCTAACTTTTCTGCATGTAATCTGACTGTGGTTCTAGTTTGTGCTCAAAGTACTGTACTGTTGCTATTTGCTGTGCATAACCTTGTTTTACAGGGGTTCCCAGGGTCGAGCCAAAGGAACCAGCCCTGGTGGTAAGTGCAAACAGTGTAGGTACTTGTGTGGTGTACCAGGAGTATTGTAAAAGTGATTATTGTACAGTGTTTAGGCCACTAGAGGGAAAGAGGGGAGTACAGTGTCCCGGAGGCTGTGCCCAGGTTAGCTTGACCACTACCAACCCTGACCTCTGGGTGGAGGCACTCATTTCAGAATTCAGGCCCCTTAACCTGCTACTAGCCAAGCAGGCAGGGGTAGTAGCTCTTGGGATAGCGCCACCTAGGGGTTACATAAGTAAACACATATAGGCTAACACAGTATTATTCTTGTGATCACACCATGGGTCACTTTACAGGCTGGGGCTCCAGATGGCTAGGGGCTCAGGAGCATATGGTGTTACATTTACTGTTGCCCAAGGAACACCAGCTCATTCCTCCAGACCTGGATATTGGGGGGCTTGATCTGCACACCTACCCTAACTCGCCCAGCTTTAGTTCTTCTCACCATTATAAAATGTATTTTCTGACTTCTTAAAGGAAAACTAAACCCAAAAGAAAGGTTAGTTGCCTCCACGATATTGTGATGGACCACACAGCAAGGCCTGCCCAGCATACACATGGCGCTGCCACCACTTTTGGTAAACTGATGCAGTCCAGTAAATTGCGGTTTAGGGGCAAGTGATGGAGGCACTCAATTAATTGAGTCACAAGGGCTTTGGTTACTGATGGGCTTGGTAATGAAATCACTAATTTCTCTACCACATGGGGAGCTATAATGAGCCCAAGTTTAACAGAATAACACAGCTTTATTAACAACCACCCCCATAAAGAAGGAGGATAAGTTCAAATGTGAACTTTAAACAGTCCTCTTAGGTGCCCTCCTTGACAGGTCAGATCTACCCCTTCTCAGCAGGTATCAGGTTTTAAACAGATCCAAATGGGAGCTCTCTTAACTCAGTCCCTGGGTACCGGAGGTGTAGACTTGCTGCAGGCCTGTAGGTGTTCCTGAGGGGTGGCTGGTGCTGGTGCACTTTAAAACAGTGTGATCAACCACCATAGGCTATGCTGTTGCTTAAATGGCAGAAAACCCTCAACACAGGGCATTTGTAATCCAAATTGTGAAACACAGTGAAACAACAGGTGCTTATCTCTTGAAACAATGCGCACTATGATGTAGTCACAGTTTTCTGACCCAGATGGCTCGTTCTGATGCAGCAGACCACTGGATCTCTGCTCTCCCAGGGTGTCTACATTGCAGGCAGGCTTCCTCCCTCTGGTCCATGGTGAACTGGCTACCTTAGGCACTGGCTGCAGACTCTTCTGAACTCCTTCCACTTTTTCTGGACTGCTAAGGCTCCAGTCTGACCCTCACACATCCTGGCTTCCAATCCCCTAGGTGAAAGGCAGCCTGGTACCATCTGTAGTGCCTGCTACAGGAGCTGGATCAGCAGCCCTTGGTCTTTTTCCATGCCATCTCTTCAGTGCCACCCATGTGTCAGCTTGCACATGGTTGCCACTCTCTTCCTCTCAGAACTTAGCAGCTCTGTTTACAGTTTACTTTCTGCTTTTGAGGCCTGGGATGGCACAACTTGACACCTCCCAGCACTGCAGACCTTTATTCCACCACGAGATTGCCACCAGATCTGCCCTCCTCCATCACAGTAATGCCTTTATATACCCTGCTCACAGCCTCTCTTGGTTTGTGCCTAGGGCAGTCAACTCCAGAAACTTGACAGATCACGGGACACAAAAAAGTGCCAGAACCTGATGCCCCTACCTTCTCCAGCAGTCTTTCAGAGTCCCTTTCCCTGGAGGTTTCTGAGCACAAGGGTGCACCTGCCTGAGTGGGTTTATTACACACTGTCTCTGAATAACACAAATATTTATCCTAGAACCTTTGTGGCCCCTCTAGACAAAACTGATTTCTACCTTTTCACTGCCTCTCTCCAGCATGTCCACGCCAGTCCTGGGATCGCCATTTCCAGCTTCAATTTTACCCTCGTTGCTGCACATTCTCCTTCCATGGAAATGACATCCAAGTGACCTTCAGCCTGTTCCTATTCTTTTCTGTTTGTCTTCTTCCTTGCATCATTTGGCCTCATAGGGGATGCCGAAAAGCTCTCCATGCTGGCTGTCAGAGTGGTCAGTAATTGGCTGTTCTCTGTGCTTTTTAAACTGATATTTTATTGTTTTCTGTTAAAACAACAGCATACAGTTGATACCTCCTACCAGGCATACAGTCTTAAATGTAGAGGAGACATTCAAAGGATGACAGAATAAAAGAATCTTCAGTAAGCTGGTGTAAGTAGATGGGGCATTCCAACATTGTTACAAACATTTATATCCAGCAAAACCGCACCTCGCAATATTGAGGCAGACAAAGCAAAGGGGCCTGATGGGATTCACCCAAGAATTATAAAAAATAAGTAAGGGTAGAACTAGTGACACCACTGACTACCCTTTTAACAAATCATGGGAGGATGGTGTGGTACTGGAGGACTGGAGGAGCAGGCAGTGATTCCCCTTACAAAAGTGGGAGCAAGATGGAGGTAGGAAACTTCAGACCTGTTAATTTGACCTCAATGGTAGGAAACTGATGGAATCACTTCTAAAGGAAAGAATTGTTGTGTTCCTAGGGCCAGTGGGGCTGGGACCAAGACAGCACTGATTCACAGCAGGAAGGTTGTGTCAGACAAATCTAATAAATTTCTTTGACTGGGCGACCAAGCGTAGTAGACCAGGGAGGGGCTGTGGACATAGCCTACCTAGACTTTAGCAAGGCATTTGACACTGTCCCACACAAAGATTAATATACAAGTTAGCCAGCCTTGAGGTGGGTCCCAAAGTGGTAGCATGGGTAAACAATTGGCTGGACAACAGGATACAGAGTGTAATAGTAAACAGAATTCACTCTAGAAGGGGGTTACTAGTGGGGTACCACAGGGTTCAATACTGGGACCGGTCCTCTTTAATGTCTTTATAAGTGACATTGCAGAGGGACTGCAAGAAAAGTATGTCTCTTTGCAGGCGACACAAAGATCTGCAACAGGGTTGATACAGAAGGTGGGGTCGAAAGGATGCAAAGACTTAGCAAGGTTGGAGGAATGGTCAAATGCATGGCAGCTTAGATTCGATGCAAAGAAGTGCAAAGTAATGCACCAGGAAAACAAAACCCTAGGGAAGAGTACACAGTTGGGGGTGAGATACTATCAACAACAAAAATGGAAAGAGATCTGGGGTATCAGATGACTTTAAGGTGGAAAGCAATGTGAGAAGGCAGTAAGGAGGACTGGTGAGGTACTGGGATGCATAGGGAGACATCACAGTAGAAAACAGGAAGTTGCTATGCCTCTGTACAGACAGTTGGTGAGACCCCATCTGGAGTACTGTGTCCAGTTCTGGAGCCCTATCTCCACAAGGACATAGACAGGATGGAGTCACCCTGGAGACAGGAAATGGCACCACAATCCGCATGGGGTTGAATACAGACCCCATCTCAGGGAGGAATGGACAAGGAAATGATAGAAGGCTTTCTTAGAATGGCAGAAAAGGGAGATATTGTTGATGGGGACCTGAATATGCCAGATGTTAACTGGAGCACCTTTGCTGCAGGCACATCCAAAACAGGGTCATTCTTGATGCCCTACATGGGGCATGTCTCAGACAGCTAGTACTGGAACCCACTCAGGGGAGCAATCTTAGACCTGGTACTTTCTAATGGGGATGGAGAAAGAATCTCAGATTTAGAAGTGGGTAGCCATCTGGGAAAGCGACCACCAAACAGTGTGGTTCACGATAAACACAGCCATACAATCAAGCCATACAAAAGCAAGTACTAGACTTTAGGAGGACTGACTTTGGGAAAATGAGAGAGCGCCTCAGAAAAGCACTAGCAAACAGGCAAGAAGGAGGGTGGAGGAACAATAGGGAGTGATCAAAACAGCCATCACAGAGCAACAAGCCTTTGTGTAAAAAAATCAATAAAACATAATGAAGGAAAAACTGCTATGGTTCACAAAAGAGGTGGCAGGGAAGGTTAAGAAGAAAAGGACAGCATTCAGGAAATATAAGGAAACACAGAAGGAGCAGGACAGAGAACTTTATCAGTTAAAGCAGAAAGAGGCTGGGAAGGCAGTCAGAATAGCAAAGGCCCAAACCGAGGAAAGGATAGCCAATTCTGTTAAGAAGGATAAGACCTTTTATAGGTACATTAGGGAGTGAAGAAAGACAAGAAGGGATACTGAAGCTTAATAAAGGGAGGAATGTGGGTAGAGGGTGACAGTGAAAAACAGGGATACTGAACGAATATTTCTGCCCAGTATTCACAAAGGAAGAGGAGGAGTTACCTAAACCAAACAGAGAAACACTCTGAAGGCGGGGTTGATACCAGTCCATTTACAGAAGAAAGGGTTCTGAAAGAACTAATAAAATTGAAGGTGGACAAAGCAATGGGGCCTGATGGGATTCACCCAAGAATTCTAAAAGAACTAAGGGTAGAACTAATGACATCATGACTACTCTCTTTAACAAATCATGGGAGCATGGGTGGGTACCCAAGAACTGGAGGAGGGCAGATGTGATTCCTCTTCACAAAGTGGGAGCAGGACAGAGGCAGAAAACTACAGAGCAGTTAGTTTGACCTCAGTGGTAGGAAAATGATGGAATCACTTCTGAAGGAAAGAATTGTTGAGTACCTAGAGGCCAGTGGGGCGGGACCCAAGGCAGCATGGATTCACGATGGGAAGGTCATGTCAGACGAATCTAATAGATTTCTTTGACTGGGTGACCAAAGTAGTAGACCAGGAGGGCTGTGGACATGGCTTACCTAGATTTTAGCAAGGCATTTGATACAGTTCCACACAAAGATTAATACACAAGATAGCCAGCCTCAGAATGGATCCCAAGGTGGTAGCCTGGATAAAAAATTGGCTAGACAACAGGACTAAAGGGTAGTAGTAAATGGAGTACACAGTGAAGAAAGGAGGGTTACTAGTGGGGTACCACAGGGTTCAGTACTGGGACGGTCCTTTTAATGTCTTTATAAGTGACATTGCAGAGGAACTGGAAGGAAAAGTATGTCTTTTGCAGATGACACAGAGATCTGTAACAGGGTTGATAACAAGATGGAGTGGAAGGGATGAGAAGGGACTTGGCAAGGTTGGAGGAATGGTCAAATGTATGGCAGCTCAGATTCAATGCAAAGAAGTGCAAGGTAATGCATGGAAACAAAAACCAGGGAAGCATACACAATGGGGGTGAGATACTTACAACAGTAAAATAGAAAGGGACCTGGGGTAATATATCAGATGACCTAAAGGTGGGCAAGCAATGTGAGAAGGCAGTAAGGAAGGCTGGGGGATACTGGGATGCATAGGAAGAGGCATCAATAGGAAAATAGGAAGTTGTTATCCTCTGTACAGACAGTTGGTGAGACCCCATCTGGAGTACTGTGTGCAGTTCTGGAGACCCCATCTCTGCAAAGACATAGACAGAGTGGAGGCTGTCCAGAGGAGGGAACAAAATGGTGCAGGGTCTGCACCAGAAGACATCTGAAGAAAGACTAAAGGAGCTTAATATGTATACTCTTGAGGAGAGAAGGGAGAGCAGGGACATGATAGAAACTTTCAAGTACCTCAAGGGAATTAACAAAGTCCAAGAGGGTAGCATCTTCCAGAAAAGAGATGTGCAAGAACAAGGGCACAATTTGAAGATAGAGGGGATGGCTCAGGGGTTATGTGAGGAAGTATTTTTCACTGAGAGGTTGTGGATGCATGGAACAGCCTCCCTGAGGAGGTCATGGAGTCAAGAACAGTGGGGGACTTCAAGAATGCATGGGACAGGCATAAAAGGCAGTCCTAGGGGGTGGGTAAAGAGGAAGTAAGCTGTTGGTTAACTAGGATCTGCAAGCTTATCTGTTAGGTAGGAAAATGGGCAGACTAAGTGGGCCAGCGGTCCTTATCTGCCATCAAATTCTATGTTTCTATGTTTCTATGTTCTATGTTAGGCAGTCCAGAGGAGCAACTAAAATGGTGCAGGTCTGCACCAGAAGACATACATAGAGATTAAAGGAGCTTAATATATATACCCTCGAGAGAGAGGAGGAAAGGGGGACATGATAGAAACTTCAAGTACATCAAGGGAATCAACAAAGTCCAAGAGGGTAGCATCTTTCAGAAAAGAGATGTGCAAGAACAAGGGACACAATATGAAGATAGAGGGGACAGCTCAGAGGTAATGTGAGGAAGTATATTTTCACAGAGGGGTTGTGGATACATGGAACAGCCTTCCTGAGGAGGTAGTGGAGTCAAAGCAGTGGGGGAATTCAAGAATGTATGGGACAGACATCAGGCAATGCTAGTGAGGGGTAGGAGGAAGAAGGCTGTTGGTTAACTAGGATCTGCAGCTTATCCATTAGGTAGGAAAATGGGCAGACTAGGTGGGTCAAGCGGTCCTTATCTGCCTTCAAATTCTATGGCGATAATGCTATAATAGAAATATCCAAATATAGTTTATAATCAACCAATTGAAAAATCCAAAACCACATACACACTGGGGGTTGCATCTGAGCAGGAGAAGAATTTAGGAATTATAATCACTGACAACCTTAAGGTAGGGACCCAATGCAGAAAAGGTGGTGGCAAAGTGAACAGAATGCTGGCGTTTATAGGGAGGATAACTAGTAGAAAAAGGGGTGCTGATGCCACTCTACAGTTCCATGGTGAGGCCACACCTGGAGTAGGGTTCAGTTCTAGCTTTGGACAAGGACATAGATGGCATGGAAAGGGTGTGGAGAAAGGGCCACTAAAAATGGTGCATGGGCTAAGTGGGAAGACATATGAGGAGAGGTTGAGGGTGCTGGATTTGTACTGCTGGAGACCAGAAGGAGAGGGACATGATAGAAACATTCAAATATGTGAAGGGGTCAATAAAGTGGGGAGAGCTTATTCTCGGGAAGGTAGATGCAAAAACTAGAGGGCATGGACTGTGAGGGTGGGGGTAGGTTCAAGGAAACATTAGGAAACATTACTTCACTGAGAGAGTGGTGGCACCTGGAACAGTCTGCCAGAGGAGGAGGTGGTGGAGGCTGGTACAGTGGAGGGATTCAAGAGGGCATGGGACAAACACAAGGGGTTGTCAAGGGAAGGAGGAGGAATCTGTGGAGGAGGTGCAAGTAAAGAGGAAACAGGCAGGCTCGATGGGTCAAGAAGGTCCTTTTCTGCTAATACATATCTATGAATCTATGAAATGGCTGATGTGATCCCAAACCAAATGTGTAAAATTCAAAAAGGTTAGTACTCCTCCCCTACAGAACCTTAAATCCCTATATTAGTTTATGCTATCGATATTTTAATGGGAAATATTCAACATGCGACTGACAGGCTGCCCAAAGTAACCATACATAGCAGCTCTACCCATTATTCCCAGAGACATTAGAAAATATTTGAAGGGATGCAGTAATGTCATTGATGCATATAACAGAGTACTAGAGTAATATAGAGTTGTTAAATGTTTCAATTATAAGAGCTAAAACAGCAAGAATGCTAAAGGATACTGTTCAAACTACATCTAGACTGAGGCATGCCACATAAATTACCCACAGCAGTGAGAAACATCAAAAGAAACCTGCTGCACATTTAAAACTTTTAGGATGTTGCACAGGGCTGCCACGAGGTATCCGCCATTACTGCCCTTAGGCGAAGCTAGTTTCAGGTCTTTACAATGACATCAAACAAAGAAAAGGAAAGTGTTAAGAAAAAGAAAGTTACTGCTTTGTCCCTTCAGGTATATACCTGGGGATTTCAATGGAAACACCACATACTTTCTTCTAATGGACACAGTGTGATTGATTACATACTATGTAATCTGGAAGCTACAATTTGTTCTCCAGTTTAACCACTGATATGAGACCAGAGTGATCATGTCCCATTAAAACTTACGGTAACAACACGTATAATTCAACTCTTAACAAGGAATTAATGAATCCTCTCTCTACACTCAGTAGTATGGTAAACAAAAATTGAAGCAGGCACAACTTACAGGAAGGGTGGCAACAAATGTTTTAGATAACTGGCAATTCAGTCTTAATGGTCAAGATAATTTTGACATGATCTCTGCGAAGTGTTTGAAGAAAACTTGAACACCTGAGCATGAAATAAAAATAAGATACATGTAAACAATAATAGTGAAAGTCAACAAGGAATAATTCTTCGTTTGTCTCCTCTAGTAAAAGGCTAAGAAAGATCTAAATAAAATAATAAAGTGGTCCAAATAGCATCCCATAGGAATTAATTTTATTAATTTAAATAAAGCAAGGAAACAATATATGAAATATTTAGAGACAAAAAGCTGGACTTCCAACAAGCATTTCTAAAGAAACATGGGTGGAACATTTCAAAGCATTTTTTCTAAAATAGACTCAATAGAAGTTAATATAAAATATTTAAAATATTAAAGACACTTATCATGTTCCAGTATCATTTACAGAGGGAGAGGTTGAAGCAGCCATTGTCAAATTGAAAATAATAAGGCTCCAGGCCCTGACTATATCCCCATGGAAATTTACAAAGAATATGAAGATTTTCAGATTCCTTTATTAACTTGTTTTTTCAACACATGTTCCAATCAAAATAATCCCAATATCATGGATGAAAAACATAATTGTCCGCTACATAAAAGGGGTCAGTTTATAATCCATCTAATTTTAGACCAATTAGTTTATTAGATATAAGCTCTAAGATTTTCCTCTAGAATACTACCATATAAACTAACTCAATGGATGGACAACATCTCTCTGTCACCCTTTCAAGTTGGGTTTAGATATGTTTTCTACTATCAACAACTTATTTTGTTTTTCCCATATCATAGAAAAACTGTACAGCTCAGAAAAGAAATTATTCACTTTATGTTGACGTCAGCATTTGATTCCATAAATAGAGATATTCTCTGGGAAGTATTAATTAAGTAAGGTATTGACCACTCCCTATTATTGCTTATTTGCTTGCTATATGCTAAAACTTCAACTGTGGTAAGGTATAATAATTATGAAATCTAACAAAATGTGTTGCCACTGATAGAGAGGTAAAACAGGGTGCCTTCTTGCCTCTACACTTTTAATATATACATTAATACTTTATTAGAATTTGAGGAACCTGGGCAATATAGCTCCCTAAAATAAATAATATGCCTTTGCACATACTGGCCTATGCAGGCGACATAGTACTGTTCTCACCCCTTAACACATTACAACAAATTGGGATCTATCATTGTCCTCTCATGGTTCCCCAGCTATCTTTCATCTAGAACCCAATGTTTTAAAATTAATAATACCATCTCTAATATGCTTGCCTGTGTGCTCAGGAGTTCCCCAGGGATCTATCCTGGGTCCCCTGCTGTTCAAGATCTACTCAAAGCCCTGCCTAAATCCTGCCCCGCAACCTTCTCCTCTATGTAGACAATGCTGTTCCTTACACCACACATCCTGATCCTCTCTCTCTCCAGAATACCTTAAAAACTCCTTCTCTCAGATTGAACACTGGTTCACTGAACACAGATTGGTGGTCAACATAAAAAAAAAAAAAAAACTAGGACGTGCTATGCACCACCAAAACAGATCAAAGGATTTCCCTGAAATACTCTCCACCTCTCTCATCCCACTGGAACAGGTCCAAAGTATAAGTATCTAGGTATTACATCTGACTCTTCCCTCGTTCCACAAACATATAAAAATCCTCACCTCTGCCATCAACACCTGCGTTGGTCTCCTTTACAGACATAAAGACTGCCTGCCACCTGAAGCACTTCACCTAGTCATTACCTCCTCAGTCTTATCACTGGTGGACTATGGCCTCACAATCTATCGTGCCACCGACCCTACGGTGCTTCATCAAATACAAGTATTCATCAATAAGGCCTGCCAGCTCCTCTCTGGTGTCGACAGAAATACTCATACCTGCACCCTATGTGCTCACCAATATCCTCGCTCTTGAGGAAAGACTATTATACCAGACCTGTTTCTTCACCCAAAAATCCACCTGGGTTTAACCCCAATAGGTTTCATGACTTCTCTTCAGGCAGCCACCATCTCAGCATCCACAGGCCACCCCAAAAACTCTCTGGAAGGTGCCTAGGGTCAGGACCACCCTGGCCCAGCGATCCTACCCGTTAGAGCTCCATCCTGCTACAATGCCCCCCCACGGCCATCACATCAATCCCCAATCTAGGCCCTTTTAAAGTTTCCCTAAGGGCCCATATCCTCCTCACGTCAATGCCAGTGTAACCGGTAACCTGTGGATCCTGCACCCGCCGCTGGGCCACACCCACCCTTGGCCTAGCAGTGGAGAGCCCTCACTATTTCTAGCCTACAGGCTCTTACCTCCCTCTGTTACTATATAGTTGCACTGGACTATGAATGCATTGTATTATGTATAAAACAAGGCCTCCCTGAGGCAGCTTACTACCAACCCATATCATGCATTGCTTTAGCTACCAATTGTATAGGTCTTAACCGCTCATTAGGTAAATATGTAGATCGCTCTGCCCTGTTTTAGCTACCAAATGTATAGGCATTAACCAGTGCTCATTGTACTTATCCTCTGTATGATTGCTCACCCACATTTATTCTATGTGTGTACTGTATGAATGTCTATGTTTTATTCTGATGTGGAGCCTTTGGAAAAGAGTCTATGACTCAAAGGTTTGTAATTCTGATTTCCTAAACAAATAAAAAATTCTCTCTCACGAGAATGGGCCTTCAGAGAAAAATTAATCTTTTTCAGCAAAATGTGAACTAGTATTAAAAATAAACTTAACAAAACAAAACAAAGCCTATGATATTTGGACACAAGTCAAAAATCTGAACCAAAATCGGCCCTCAGTGTGGGTGCTGAAAATCGAGCAGACTCGAAAGACCGTTAGGCCTGTTCTGCTGGCATTTTAGTATGTTGACATCTACTTGGGGTGAAAGAACTGAAATTATACAAGAATATTGTTACCTAGGCATAAATTTTTTCCTAGTACAAACTGGGCTCATCATATTAAAGACCAAAATATAAAGGTAAAACTGGCAGCAAAAGCACTTCTGAAATTGAACTATCAATACGAGGTATACTATCCTCCCTGCTCTAAGAGCTGGAGAGTCAAAAATAAATCTGATCCTCCTCTATGCAGCTGAAGTTTGGGGAACATATGAATCAGATAACCTGGCGACACATTATCCTACTACTACAAGGCTTTGTTGGAGTTCCTAGCTCAACCCCTAATGCAATGGTGAGGGCTGAGTTTGGTAGAATTCCTATAAAAACTCTAAAGGAACTGAGACTCATCATTTACTAGCTAAAGATAACCCATAATACATATAATAACCTCCCAAAGATGTGCCTCAATGAGAAAATAAAATGGTCAAACAAGGGACTTAGATCCAAATGGTTAAGCTCACTACAAAATATTATAGTGACATTTAATATACAACACATTTGGACAGATTTTAATAAAAATATAAAGATATTTATTCAATGTAAAGGACCAATAAAAATGAAATTGTTTAACCTAGCACAAAAAACAGATATGGAGATAATTAGAAAACAAGGATGATCCTCATGGTTTAAGGAAAATAAAATTGGACATTCCCTAGAAGAGTACCTGATCATTTCATCACAACCAGAACAAAGAAGCTCTTAATATGGGCAAGAGTTGAACTAATAACATCTAAATATATGTATTATAACAAAACAAATGAAGAAAAGAAAACTGAAATAAGTAACCATTGTCCATGCAACAAAGGTGTTCAGGAAACTATCCAACATGTGATCACACTCCATTATATTCCAAATCAAGGAATCAATATTTAGTAACCATGTTAACAACGATGCACACATCAGCTATGACCTAGTTTTCATCGTCTTCACCCAAAATATACTGAAGTCATAGAAATGATAGCAACATTTTGGCATCAGTTACCAGGATAAAAGAAAAGCTATAGATCAACAAATGACTTATACTAAGGGCCAGTAATGAAGCTGGTGTTCTTTTACAATCTACTTGTATACTGCCATATGGAGTGATGTCAAATGTAACCTAAATGAAATTAGGCACCTCTAGCCATAATTTCTGTTTTTATATTCTAGTAACTTTTTTAATCTACTACTGTCTAATTGTATTTTAACAATGTTGTAAAAACCATAATGTGTGTCCATTGCGGTTTTATCAATAAAATTGATTCATTCATATTCTTTAAGAAGTTAAGGGTGTATAAGATCCTGTTTACTGGTGGTCCAGATAAGGAATAAATCATCAGTGTATCACAAAACCATATCTTAATAATTGATGTATATGTCTCTTATTCCAACAAAGCACCTAGATTGTGACTGCAAATATTAGAACTGACTGCTCCCTCAAAAGTTTGTTTCTTTCTATAGAAACTGGCGTGACAGAACCACCTGATCTGGCTTATATTCCTGCAAGCATTCTGAGAGGGGATGCCTAGGAGGCGACAAAGACAGGATCCAGGTCCACCTTGCAAATGAGCTTGCTCAATGGTGCTTCGCCTAGTAAAATGAAGATTGATTGACAGATTGGTGGGCAAAATAGACAGAGTGAGTCCCAACCAACCAGGCTTACAGGAACTCTTTGTGCTAATAAGTTGAGAAGATAGAAAGAGCTATACCAGATGGTCTCAGGCAGTTCAAGTTGAGGTGGGTGCCATCAAATAGGGAAAGAGGTTACTGCCATTGGGAAGTAGCCTCAATTTGAAACAAATTAGGTAGAACACCTGACTTACGTACAGAAACAATACAGCTACAGAGTGAAACTTACTTATTGATTTGAAAACCGGTAACAGGGAGCAGTGCACTGACTCGAACCTCATTTCCAGTCATGATCCAGGGGATGGGACAGACAAGCTAACTATGACAAGCAGTTGAAAATTCAAACCCATGATGGTATATACAGTCAAAACATGGTAGCAGAAAGTGACTAATGACAACAGTAGTGGGGCAACAGCTCAGTAAAACAAACAACTGCAACAATAACCCTGACACTAGCAGAGGAAGACAGGAGCAAGCAGGAGAGAAGTGATCCAACAGAAGCATCTTAAAGGAGAGATAGAGAGGATAGCCCTAAGGAGGAGGAAAGAGCTCCAGATAGATGGCAGCTGAGCTGAGAAGGAAGCCTGACCAGTGGACATAGAGCAACAGGGAATAATAAAAGAATGAGCATTGGAAAAGCAAGGAAATAAGTAAAAGGGCAATGTGGGAGAAACCAAGGCACTATACTGGAAGGAGGGACAACAACTGGTATTTGGAGAGAAGGGAAGCACAATGGGATAGGCACTGCAAAGATAAAGATGAAGAGGGAGGAAACAGTACAGGAACAGTGATCACTTAGAGATGGGGACCAGTACCAAAGTGGCAGAAGAAGTAAAAGATAGGATCCTGTTTGGCTAAGGTGGATTTGGAAGCTCTGCAGTACACCACACCCACATAGTCTAACAGTGGCGAGAATCCTTTGAGAATGATCTCACACCAGACTGGAGGTGCAAGATAGGATTCGTTCCTATAAACTGCAGCAAGTTTGGGGCATATTTTTTTTTGCAATAAAATGTTATTTGATTTTATACAACAAAGAAGTACAAATATTCCTCAACATCGTCAATCTGACAGAATACAATAAATAAATAAAACAACAAAAATCCAAGGCTACAAATTAATTACTAATACAACCTCTTAATCTAGGGATGACATGCAAATTCCAGTTGATTTAGTGCAATTTTGTACAAGCCATATAAGTAGATACTGTATATGTATTCATACGCACATATTTAGTGCTCAAGTGGGATTCCCAGGCAGTTTGGGGAGGATTACCCAGGGTCTTGGTGGTGGCGTTTGAGTCTCCTCTCTCCCTCCCATGCCAGCTTTGCTATTTGATCTTGAGTTTGTGTCCCTTCGGACTGTTCAAAAGGTTCATAAATGGTAACCAGTATAATTTGTTTTTCTGTGCAAGTCTCAACTTGGCTGTAAGCCATTCCATAGACAGTGTGCTTTTGACATTCAAGAGCCACATAGTTTTTTGAGGAGGTAGTGCCTGAAGTCACTTACGCGTGACAGCTTTGGAGCGTTGCCACAATAGAGATGTTGAATAAGTACAATACACCTTCCTTTTGATTTAACACCCACCCTCACTCCCATAACGTGTTGAATTTTCTTGGGAGGCGGAGCCATAGTATTTGGCTCACTGCAAACATTACTTCTTCCCAGTATCCTTTCAGTTCATGGCAGCTCCAGAACATGTGCTCATGATGAGGGCTCATGTTGCACAGCCTCAACATTTGTCCATGTATGTTGGTCCATAATGTGCTGTGATCCAGTTTATTTAAAAATAACTTATTAGGCCCTTCCACCTATGCTCACACCATGCATTCAAGGCCATGGTTCTTTGAATTCTTGCCCAGAATCCTCCCTCTTTATCAGTGAAGAGGTCTCAGCCTCTTGTTCCCACTTGTTTTGTATGTCCACCCTTAGTTTGCAATTGTGTCTTTTGTACACTTTATATAACAGAGATTAAGTGTTTTATTGTAGTTCTGTTACATCCACCACCATTGTTCATAAGGGCTCACCTCCTCTGTTAACTAAGTTCTACAAGGTTCTGATAATAAAATATCTAATCTGCATAAAGCAGTAAAGTCCCTCTGTGGAAGGGCAACTGTTGCAGCTGGGTAATTGATTTTTAGGGGTGTTATTAGCCATTAGCTCTTTAGTCTGCAGAGTCTGGCTACCTCCTACCTTTTATAAGTGGGATCTATTGTGCCAGGCTGAAAGCCTGCACCCCCAGTAGAGGTATATGTTGCAGAGGGTAGCTCTGTTCTCCCCATTATTGCCTCATACCAAACTTTCATCAGGAGCCTCAGCCAAGGGTTAGCAGAGGTTGAAATAGTGTCCGAAAGGGTACATTTCCACCAGAAATGTGGATGGTTTGCCATACATTCCTGACCAAATTGTACATTTCCACATTAAAAATAATTTAAAATTAAAATAAATTAGCAGTGAAAACAGAGTTATCCAAAGAACATAATTTACACCTCCCCTTACTGTCTCCCTCAGACGAACTGCTTTATAAGTTGCATTCCATGTATTTTTGCAACACTTTCTTTTCGTACTTTGCAGTCTCTGATCTCAGTCTTTCTCCAGTGCCCACAGGACAATGCACCAGTTGGATTGAACTCCTTGATTTGTGCTGGACTTAGTTTGACATTCATCAAATGTTCCAGCATCTCTGGAGTCAAGCATGATCTCCAGTCAGTTTTAATGCGTTTCATAACTGAAAACCCAGACTCAACAATACTTGAACTGGAACTTAAAACTAACACAATGTTCAGCAGAGCTATGATGTTGGGCAAGTCATCCTGTTTTCTAAACAACTTTTGAAGTAGTGCGTGAGGATTGTTAGCAGTACTGGTTCAAGAGGAAGCAGTCGGAGGGCATATTTCATTAGTAGACAGAATTCCCCAAAACATAATGTTGGGTTAAGGCCTTGACCTTCAAGTGCCTTAGAAAAGTGTTCTACTAGGAATGTCACATCTTTTCTGCTATATGCAACAACATCATTGCTGTCTGGATGCAAGCCTGGCCAGTTATTACGATAGAAAATTTGACACACTTGTACAACATTAGGCTGTTCATCAGTCTTCCCTTGGTGATGGACTTACCATGTTACTGAAACAGCTGTTTCATGGACTTAATTTCATCTCTGAAATGGGTCACCTCCTTTGTAACAGTACATATAGTGCCAGTGAACTGTCGCCCCTGTTCCAACACAAGTACCTCATCTCT
Source organism: Neoceratodus forsteri (assembly GCA_016271365.2). Lineage (NCBI taxonomy): Eukaryota > Metazoa > Chordata > Ceratodontiformes > Ceratodontidae > Neoceratodus > Neoceratodus forsteri. The sequence goes on along the minus strand of CM057453.1, from coordinate 1,136,070,347 downwards.
GAATTCCATTCTGTCAGCAGAAATGTTGTTGACAGCAAGGAAGTGTTCATAGAGCTTGCCGTATGTCATAATGTTCTAATGAAAGAAGACCGCCTTAACTCTTTCTGCAATTTGGAAAATTAGCAGCTTTTCTTGTTGAAATGCCAAAGATACAGACACAATCATCTGTAAAAGTTTGTGAATTAGATGTATTGCAATGCAATATTTAAGTGAGACTTTTTCTCAGCTTAGCAGCTTTCATTTGAGTGTTCACATGGCCACTAGTACTGACCTGACCATCCTAACCTGTGTCACATGCACAACAATAATTTTCCACATTTTAATGAGCACATTTAATGCTTGAACTCTGTGGGCTAGCCATCTGGTTCCCAGCACATTCCACAGACACAAGGTACTGGAGGCCCAGAACAGAAGATGTTTGTTTTAGTCCATTACGCATCACAGATGATGAATGGTAGTACGGAAAATCAGTTGTAATAGGTCAATTTGCTGTACTAAAGAGCAAGGGCTGGCTGCATCTTGCAATGCCAGTTCAATTGATGAGCTGAGCAGTGGATTGAGACAGCATGAGGAACCTGATCCTGAACTTTTGGCAACCCCATTATTAAGTCTAAAATTTACTGCTGCACCATCAGTGCAGAATCTTACCATGCAGGAGTAATCCTCAACTTTTGCATTTTCTTTATACTTTTCATAACCGCATGGAAAATATTATCTGAAGTAGGCCTGCCTACGTCTACGATGGTGAGAAATGTTGTCACAGGTTCACCATCCTTCACACAACATATATAAATGAGCTCTTCCTCTATTACAGCTGAGCCAGTACTACCATCACACAACACTGAAAAATATTTGGATTGCCTGACCTCCTCTGTAAGTTGTGCATTTAATATCCTTACTGATGAATTTAATAAAACTGGCATGGGTCTTGTCACTGGTGTACCTCAGCCCAATCTTTTCCTATTCCCCTATCCGTGACAATAGTTCCATGTCTTGTATGAAACTTGTGAATGGTTGCACTGCCTTAACAACCTAAAAGTGGCCAGGAACCTATGGGTCATGATTTCTGTTGTCTCTTTACCCATTGACAGCAACCTCCTGACAACTGGGCTTTTGCTAGGGTGACGTTGAGCAGTAATATGGAATCTTGACTTCATGATGAATGTGACTAGTTTTGTGTGCTTTTATTGTGCCCAGAATCATGGTTTTGCAGCCAACCACAAATAACCTTTGTCATTTGGAAATATTTTCTGCAGTACATCTCAGCTCGGTCATTATTTACTAAAAGCTATTCTCTATCTTTCTTCCATGACTCTTGAAAATGTCTGGTTATTTGTTTTCATACTCTTTTCCTTTTTGTGCAATGTTTGCTTGGTTTAGTGGCCAAGCATTATTTTTAATTGGGTAGGGGGGGTCTCACAGTACTCGCCTCCACAGAAGACATGGAACTACTGTCAGGGATGGTGCTTTCAGGTTCAGTGGAGGAAGATGGACCTGGCTGTGGTTGTTCTGTATTTTTCTTGGGAAAACCAAATCTAAGAAGAGACATGCTTACTGATAATCTGTGAAACAGTTAATATGATTAAAGATTTTCAAACTGACTTTTGTGAGTCTCTCTTCTAGTCAACAAATCACTATTAGGCTAGCTCAGTCAGAGATCAGACTACAGGATTTCCCCTTTTATTAGTGGCGTATTAAATGTATATGATAGCAGCAGCTAATCTTATATTTTTAGTCCACACACTAACTCTGAGAGATTGAGGTCAATCTCCCACAATGACCCTTATTGTAGGGCAGAGTAGTTTAGAATGCAGGAATTTATGTTTACTTTTTTTTAATACACACACATCAGTCGTCACCAGCTCCGACAGAGCTCTCCCCACAAGGATCCCTTATTGTCGGCAGAGTAGTTTAGAATGCAGGAATTATGTTTTATTATTTTTTAAATACACACACAGTAGTCTCAGCAGAGTTCTCCCCACAAGGATCCCCTTATTGTAGGGCAGAGTAGTTTAGAATGCAGGAATCGTGCCTTATTATTTTTTAAATACACACACAGTAGTCTCTGACAGAGATCTCCCACAAGGATCCTTGTTGAAGGACACAGTAGTTTACAATGCAGGAATTATGTTTTTATTTTTAAATACACGCACAGTAGTCTCCGACAAACTCTCCCCACAAGGATCCCCTAATTGTAGGGAGAGTAGTTTAGAATGCAGGAATTATGCTTTATTATTTTTTAAATACATACACAGTAGTCTCCGACAGAGCTCTCCCCACAAGGATCCCCTAATTGTAGGGAGAGTAGTTTAGAATGCAGGAATTATGCTTTATTATTTTTAAATACACACAGTAGTCTCCGACAGAGCTCTCCCACAAGGATCCCCTAATTGTAGGGCAGAGTAGTTTAGAATGCAGGAATTATGCTTTATTATTTTTAAATACATACACAGTAGTCTCCGACAGAGCTCTCCCCACAAGGATCCCTAATTGTAGGGCAGAGTAGTTTAGAATGCAGGAATTATGCTTTATTATTTTACCGTAGTCTCGACAGAATCTCCCTGATCCCTTATTATAGGGCAGTGAGACAGTTTAGAATAAATCAGGAATTTTGAAATTTTTATCCACACTGAAGCTCAGGCACAGGGACACACTTTCCCTTGTAATGTAGGGCAAGAGCTCAGTAAAGCTTAGCCAGTAATTTAGTTTACAGTAGCCAACTAAGGCACAGCTTAGATAGAAAATTCACCACAAGCGGCACTAAGACTTTTCCCCTATGGCAATCCAACTTTGCAAGCAGGCAACAGAAATGGCTTTAACTTCTAGTGTGGGAGTCACTAAATAGTAGTTATTCCAGATTAGACAGTGCAGTCTAGATAGAAAAATCCCTAACTGACTTCCCTCAAGGCAATCCAAAATTACAGCAGCAATTTCAGTGCCAGCTAAGACAAAGATTTTCCCCAGACTACAGTCCCCTTATACTCTATAGGCAGGAATGTTATTTTGTAAGCAAAAACCACTTAAGAATAGCCTAAGGACAGGTCACAGTCTGTGGTTTTATTCTGACTAGTGCAGCTGAGAGTAATTTATTTGTTTAATCCAGGCAGCTAGTGCAGGCTAATCCTCACAAAGACTAATTTTCACAGTTTAGGGCAATGTACTAGAAAGCAGCTAGCAAATTTATTGTTGTATTCACACTGCCAGCTGAACCAAGAGAGGATTTTCTCCTTAGTCTGTCCCTTACTGTAGAAGGCAATTAGGTAGGGTAATTAAGCAGGTCCAGGAGGAATTATTTTAAAGAAAAAGTCAGATCTCCCACACAATCTTAGGCAGAATGAATATGCAGTCTGTGGTTTTATTCTGACTGCTGACTTGACACAGACCCACTTACTTTAAATTGTTTCCCCACTCCAACTTACTTTAAATTGTTTAATCCACTCTCACTTACTTTAAATTGTTTCCCACTCCCACTTACTTTAAATTGTTCCCACCACTCCCACTTACTTCAAATTGTTTCCCCACTCCCACTTACTTTAAATTGTTTCCCCCACTCCCTTACTTTAAATTGTTTCACCCCACTCCCACTTACTTTAAATTGTCCCCCCCACTCCACTTACTTTAAATTGTTTCCCCCCACTCCACATTTATCAAGCCTGCTTCAGCTTAGGCTTGCTGATGCCTATTATGCCCACTGGTTCCGGTCCCATTCAAATACTGCAAATTCAGTGTTCTCACAAGAACACCTTAGTCTGTGATCAGAGGATTTTTTAGTCTGAGATCCATTTCAGTATTCCCCCACTACTACTCCTCAACGTTGTAAGCAATTTGTGTTCTCTGAGTGCTGCGGCTAGACTGCTGTTACACTCAGAGACACGATCGTCATGATTTATTTTCTCAATTTGAGTTGCGTGGCTCTGATGATGCGCTCTACAAGCAAGCGCGCCTTCCTCTCCCGCTGCTGACTTCTGAAGCAAATGGTAGTCAGTTCAATGGGAAGAACTCCTGGACAGCCAATTGGAAGGTAGCTGGGTTGGACTTAGTCACATGGGTCCCAGTTGAATGACCACATGGGTTGCATTGTTGCTAAGGACCCCAGCTGTCCAATGACACCTGCTTCCAAATTGGAGTCTGTTGCGAGTGTGCACCAAGAGGCTATGATGGCACACTTCACCTGCCCACCCCCCACCTGAGATCAGGCAGCACAGGTGCAGACAGAAGAAGTTACTCATGGGCTTCTCCGACTGGCAAAAAACAGCAGGTACAGCTGCAGCAACAGCATTTCAGATGGAAATTCTAAACTAAAGACACATTTCCTGCAGCCTTTCCGCTTTCCACGAAATCTGGAAAGGCTATATTTCAAACCCTAGTTAATCTATTTAATCTCTTGAAATTTGATAGGGTTGAAGGACTGTAGCCCCAGTGCCTCATCCCCTTCCACAACCACCAACCAGGTGCTGAATGCCCTTTCACGTGCACTAAGTGTTGTAACTGACAGACTGGCTAGTATGCTAGCAAATTCAGTAGCGCCAGACCCCTTTATCTTTATCTAACATCAGTAGAAGCCATTTAATTCTGGGGTGTATTTTTTGAAGATGGCATCAATGTGGACTGAGAAGCTGAGATGACTGTCTAGCCACACACCAATGTATCTGAAGTGGGGGACTGTCTCTTGGGAATGCTAACATGGGTTTTGAATGCAGGAGTTCAGCTAAGCCTGCTGAGGTGTTGGTAAGTACCAAATGGCATGGTGACTATTTTTAAGCATTGAAGGAGAGCCGGTTGGCACAGAACCGGAGTTGTTGTCATCAAAGTCACACTGTATAGACTGTTCCAGCAGAGATGGAGGTTCTGATGGTAAAAGAACTGTATTCAGCATACATATGTAAGTCAGCTGAGACATATGCCAAGGGAAGGTAATTTAAGATAACTGAGAAAAGGATTGGGACTAGGATAGAGCCTTGGGGCACAGTGGAGTTGGTTGGTGAGCCAACAAGGAATCCCCACCTAGACTGACTGGGTTCAGCCAGAAAGATAAAGTGGAATCACTCAAGGGTGGCAACCAAAAGCCCAGCAACCTTTAGTTTGTCTAAAATAAAGGATGGGAAACAGAGTCAAACACCTTAGCCAGGTCAGTAAAAATGGTAGCTGATACAAGACCTGATCCTTTCCCTTCAGGATGGTATTAGTGACTCATAACAGGGACGAGACTGTGGAATGGGCTACGGAAGCCAGACTGAAAAGGACAGAGAGAAAGGATGAGGAGTCTGGAAAGCTGGGAGAAAACCAGATTTTCCTGCAGTTTATCCAAAGAGGAAAGGAGGGAAATAGGTCAATACTTCTCAGGGGTGCTGGTGTCACATCACCCCTTTGTGAAGGAGAAGGACTTTTGCAACTTTCCAGCAGGTGGGAATAAAACAAGCCAAAAGGAGATTCAAAGTAGACAGAGAGAGAGCATGGGGCACTGAGGGCTAGTTCCTGCACAGGGCATGAGGAAGTCTTCACAGCAATGTGAAAGGGACCCAGCTCAGCTCCAGGAACCAGGCCAGTGCCTCTGTATGGAACCAGCACCTGAACTCCCTCATCCACATCATCATGGTAAAATGCTGCTGCTATGTCTGTCCCCTCAGTTAGGACACATGAACCTCCAGCCCTTGCTGGAATCAAATCTAGCACCCTGAGTTCCAAAGGTAGCACATCAAACCATTAAACTAAGGAAAATTCTAATAGCTAACAAGTTAGAGAGCTCCTTCGACTGGGGGTGGGGTGTCACACTTGGACAGCTGGTTCTGATCCCTGTATCATTTTTTTGTAAATATTAAAAATGTGTGATGGACTGTCTGGCAGGAGGAAATGCTGGCTTGCTGGAATTGACACATCAAACCCCCAGGGATAATTTCAAAGGACAGGAGGTAGCTTAAACTACAGAGCTCTGAGGTACAATTATCCTGTTAGTTTGCTTTGAAGGCAGGAACCAAGATATCCATTTTATAATGCCCTCAGGAAATCCTTTGATCTGCTATGCATGTTGTTTAGACCATCATCCCAGGAAGCTCATTTCATCAAAGAGACCATTGATGTCTGGGTATACCAGGTCCCAGACTAAATTAAGAATTCAATAAGCATTTGCTTGGAATATACAGGAATTACATCAAAGAGGCTTTGATGTCTTGTGGTAACAAGGTTCAGACTGGTTTGGGAAATCACATGAAGAGAAGATTCATCAATGTCAAATATTGTGTTAAAATATCTTATTAGGACTTCCTGTGTGATAAAATATAAATTTTAATACACCAAGGCAGAGTTAGGTGATCTCAGAGAAGGCTGGCTCAAGACTGCTTTAAAATATACTGAGCAAACCTTATACAGAGACTTCCATATTTCTGACTAAGAGAAGGAGGAACATCAAAGCACAGAAAGATTAAGAAAGTAAGAATATATTAGCTAAGTTCAGTCTAAGTGTTATCATTTCTAGGAATCTGCACGTTTAAACCTGTTTGTTTTAAGGCTGTATGTGTTGGGATATTTTGTTCTCTAATTTTACTGTTTTCCTATTTTAAAAGTAAAGACATATATTTTAAAAGCGGAAACTGCCTAGTGTGCCTTGAAATTTCTTTTTATATAAGTGAAGCTTTGAAAGTTATAGGTGACACTGCGTGTGAGCTTATTGTGATACCAAACTGGGAAACAGACAGAGTTCTCTAGGTCTTGCATAGAGTTTTAAGGTTCATTTTGTAATACCTGATTAGGTGCCTGTAGGCAAAGATATCTAGCCCCAAGACAAATTACCTGAGCCTGACAATTGGGTACACTAATATGAGGTTATCAGTTTGAATCCTCCAGAACTTGGGACTAAGGTGACTCGAACCCACAAAACAGACAAAGAGTTACCTTGTTCTGTTAAACTGTTCACAATTCTACACTCAGAGGTTGGCACTTTGGGAGTAGAGGGCTGACCTGCTGAGTGGGTTTGTGATCAGATTGGTTAACAGCGGTGGCTTATAAAGTTTGGTGGTATAAGCTTCATTGTTCAGTGTGTCAGCTTGAGACTGTTCAGCTCACTTGGAAAAAGAAAGGCAAGATTTACTTCAAAGGAAACAGAACTATATCCCTTGGCTTACACTCAAGTCCCTACCCATTTATTTTTTTTCTAAGTGCCAGTCAGTGTAGCAGTAGCCAGGGATGAAGACGGCGTCCAACTACAGCAGGCACACTGTAGATTACTTAAAACAGTTGTGTGGGGACAGAGTAGTCCCATTCGAGGTGACAGCCAAAATCACAACCTCATAGAGGCCCTGATGGTAGAAAATACCCAGAGCAGTGAGTCACAGACCTTGACTGAAAAGGACCAAACCTTGAGTGTGGCAGGGCTAGTGCCAGTGCTGTGCAGGTCAGTGAGGAGGACAGCAGGGCCACTGTCAGTGAAGGGCCACAGCAGCAGGAGATGGTCACCAGTATCCTGAATCCAGAGGTACTCAGACTGCAAATTGAGTTGCGAGGATGGAACTGGAGGCAGAGCGATAACAGAGAAGACAGACTGTGAGGAGCATGAGCACCATTGAGCTGCAGAGGGAAGAGGAGCGCCAGTGGCAACACGATCTGGAGAAGCTACGACTCCAACCAGCGGCACCAGAGCAGGTAAGTGGCTTGCATGCTTAACTGGGACTGCAGGAATGGGTTACAAATTGAACTCCAAATTAATAGCTGAGTTTAAAGAGGGGAGGACATGGATGCCTTTTTAAATTCTTTTGAAAAGTTTGTATTCAGGCTAAAATTCCTAGAGAGTCCTGGAGCTTCCAGCTATCCTGCTATTTGCTGGGAAAGCTCGAGTGCATTGGGTCAAATGGACAATGAGGACAGTGACAATCACAGCAAGTTAAAAGCTGCACTGTTAAAAAGTTTGAATTAACTGCTGAATCATACAGAGCTAAATTCTGTAAGCTCAGGAGGAGCCCTGATATGAGCTATGAGGAGCTAGCCATGAAACAATGTCAGTTTTAAAACGTTGGTGGGAAGAAATTGAGGCAAACTCTGTTGATAAAGTGAAAATGTGATTTTATTAGAACAGTTTTATTGGGCATGCTCAGCAGAGCTAAAACATGGTTAGAGGACCGAGATCCAAAACAGTGCAAGAGGCTGCTGAACTCTCGGACCGCTATGCCAAGACCAGACCTGCTCTGAAAATGAATGGGGTGGGTCTGGCAGCGCAGAAAGGAAAAGCACGCCTTCAGGGCAGCTAAAACCGTCACTGCCTCCACTGAAACCAGTTAGCCCCAGGTTTCAGAGAAAGATTTCTCTGAGAGAAAACTGAATGTTGGTTGTAAAGAGAACAGGATATTGCCAGACAGTGTTCCAAAAAGGCAAGCCATAATACACAACCGGGTGCTAGAAAAGAAGTAGGTTGTTTGTCTTCTCCTGGAAGCATGCCAGTGAACATGAGAAAACACATGCACCCAGTCATGGTGAATGGTGTACAGGCCTGAGGGGTTAAGGGACACAGGGGCATCCTGACATTGGTAAAGGGATCTGGTACAGTCTGGTCAGCTTATACCCAATAAATACATCACTGTACAGGTCTCTGTGGGCAGGGAGAAAACATTGCCCTCACTAGTGTTCTCCTAGACTGGGGTGAAGCAGGGGAACTGCAGTAGCTTGGCTGAAGACACCAGGAGAAAGGACTGCTGTGTGACTGGACTCTCTACTGGGACTAAAAGTAGAACTCTTGTACTTGGAACTTTAATTTAGGTAAAAAAACCTAACAAAACAAAAAAAAAGTGTGGTTTGTCTGAGTTAACTGAACTGAATGGTTATCTGAACAGTTATCTAGGTGTAAATCTCAGGTGATTGAAAGGACTTGATAGCTGTGAGGTTTAAATTACTTGTAGAAAGATCTAGTAAGTGGGGGTATGGTAGCTAGAAGGAAGCTACATTTAAAGACTGCTTTAGAAAGATTTTGCTGAGTAGCTTGGCAAAGACACCAGGAGAAAGGACTGCTGTGTGACTGGACTTCTCTACTGGGACTATATTGCCCTCCTTCCCTCCTACCCAAAGCTAGTTCTACTTTTATAGGCACAGAATTTGACTGACAACAGGAACTTCCTGTTTGGGAGCAGGAAGTGAGTGATCACAGAGCCACCAAAGACCCACCTTCCTAGAAGGGCAAGAGTAGCTCTCCAGCCCCTCTAGCTGCTGGAGGTCTGCCTCCGAGCAAGTAAGGGTCTACTGAGAAATATAGGATATTCTTGTCTCAGAACAGGACAATCAGGAGCTTAAAGGGCACACAGGAAGAAAGTAAGGAGAGAGAGAAAAACAGGGAAAGAGTAAGGATTGCAAACAGTTAAGGGCCAGAAATAAGACATGATGGGAGTGGTGCAGTGCAGTGGCTGTGGAGCAGCAGTCTTCGGGAGACATTATGGAGGATGCGGTGTTGTCTATCTGCAGGCACCTCTCTGGGCTGAGGGAGGAGGTTGCTCATCTCCAGGCTGAGTTGGCCAGGATTTGTGGGGCCTCCTCTTCCATCCAGGGACCACAAGTGCCACTGCCGTTGCCTCAGAGGTTGCCAAGAAACAGGAGCGGTTGGACCACAGTGTGCTCAGGGAGGGTAAGGGTGGTGGAACAGGCGCATCCCTCCAACTGTACCTCTCCACAATTCCTATGCCATTGTGGCAAAGGTGTGGTTCATCTATGGAGGCACCCGCAGTGGAGACCAAGGAGGATGCTGGGAACCTCCACAAAGGAGACCCACAGGAGGTGGCAGGGGACCCCACAGTGGAAGGAAACAACTCCTGGTGGGGACTCCATTGTTAGGAAGAAGGTAGAACTGGGGAGGAGGAAGGGGAGGTAAGGTGCCTGCCTGGTGCCATGGCTTGGAGGGACAGGGAGCGAATCCTCAGGATTGCCGAAGCAGCTGCACAGGGAGGGAGCTGGATGTCATTGTCCACCTAGGGACAAATGACCTGGCTAAGAAAGGGATTAGAGAAGTGCAGGAAGAGTTTGTGGAATTGGGGAGGGCCTTAGACAAGTAGCACGCACGGTAATCTTCTTGGAGGTGCTGCCCATCTATAAATGGGAAAGGCGAGGGTGTTCCGCACCATGGGATTCAATCAGTGGATAAAAAACTGGTGTGGAGCTCAGGGATTTGGCTTCATTGGGGACTGGGGTCCACTCTGGGTGATGCAAGCCTATACTGGCATGATGGGTTGCATCTGTCCGGGAGGGAACCAGGATCCTAGGTGATAGGTTTAAATGCTTCATTGGCAGCATTTAAACTAGCCATGGGGAGGCACTGGAAAGGAGCAGAGAAATCCTAGCCCCAAAAAATCATGGTAGTAAGTCGGTAAACACCAACATAGAGGTGTTGATAGAGAAGGGCAGGGATAAATGGAGAAAGTGACAAAGGCAAGAAGGACTGGGATGGGGCAAAAGGAGTAAGGCCATCAGGAAATGGAGGGTAATGAGTACCAATGCCCATAGTCTGGGCAACAAGCTCCCTGAGCTGGTGGCCTTGATGGAAGAGGATGCCTGGATATCGTAGCAGTCACTAAAACATGGTACACAGAGAACCATGACTGGGATGTTAACATACCAGGGTACATAACCTACAGGAGAGACAGCCAGGGGAGAAGAGGGGAGGAGTAGCTCTCTATGTAAAGGAGGATAAAACAACTGAACAAAAGAGTAAACAGGGAGAGAGGAGGCACTGTGGGTCACCTTGGAGACTGGAAAGGGCACCACAATCCACAGGGGTTGTGTACAGACCCCCATGTCAGGGGAGGGAATGGACAAGGATATGATAGAAGGCATTCTTACAATGGCAGAGAAAGGGAGATACTGTTGACGGAGACCTGAATATGCAGATGTTAACTGGAGCACATTGCTGCAGCCATCCAAAACAGGCCATTCTTGATGCCCTACAAGTGGCGAGCCTCAGACAGCTAGTTTTGAGCGCACTCATGAGGGGCAATCTTAGACCTCGTACTCTCAAATGGGGCAGTGAGAGGATCTCAGATCTAGAAGTGGGTTGCCATATGGGAACAAGTGGCCATCAAACAGTGTGGTTCACATTAAACTCAGCTACAAGTCAAGCCATATAAAAAGTGAGGGTACTGGACTTCAGGAGGGCTGACTTTGGCAAGATGGGAGAGTGCCTCAGAAAAGCACTAGCAAACTGGCTAGAAGGAGGTGTGGAGCAACAATGGGGAATCATCAAACTGCCATCACAGAGGCAACAAGCCTTTGTGTGAAGCAATAAACAAATCAAAATGAAAGAAAAAGCCACTATGGTTCTCAAAAGAGGTGGCTGTGAAAGTCAGGAAGAAAAGATAGCATTCCAGAAGTATAAGAAACACAGAAACAGCAGGACAGAGAGCTGTACCAGTTAAGGCAGAAGGAAGCAGGGAGGAAGTCAGAATAGCAAAGGCCCAAACTGAGGAAAAGATAGCCAACTCAGTTAAGAAGGGGCTAACACCTTTTATAGGTACATCAGCGGCGTAGAAAACAAAGGAGGATAGTGAGGCTGAATAGAATGAGCGGTGGGTGGGCAGGGGACAGTGAAAAGAAGGGATACTGAATGAATATTTCTGCTCAGTATTCACAAAGAGGAGGAAGTGCCTAACAATTAACAAAGCACTCTTGATAAGGGGTCGATCCCAGTCCTTTCACAGAAGAAGGGTTCTGCAAGAACTCCTAAAACTGAAGGTGGACAAAGCAATGGAGCCTGATGGAATTCCCCAGAATTCTAAAAAGAATTAAAGGGAACTAGTGAAACCACTGGCAACTCTTTTAATAAATCATGGGAGGATGGTGTGGTACCCGAGGACTGGAGGAAGGCAGATGTGATTCTGCTTACAAAAGTGGGACCAAGACAGAGGCAGAAAACTACAGACCTGTCAGTCTGACCTCTGTGGTAGGAAAGTGATGGAGTCACTTCTGAAGGAAAGAATAGTTGAGTACCTAGAGGCCAGTGGGGCACAAGACCAAGGCAGCATGGGTTCACAGTGGGAAGGTCATGTCAGACAAATCTAACAGACTTCTTGGACTGGGTGACCAAAGTAGTAGACCAGGGAGGGCTGTGGACATGGCCTACATAGACTTTAGCAAGGCATTGACACAGTCCCACACAAAGATTAATAGTCAAATTAACCAGCCTGGGAGTGGGTCCCAGGGTGGTAGCCTGGGTAAAACATTGGTTGGACAACAGGACACAGAAGGTAATTGTAAATGGAGTCCACTCTGAAGAAAGAGGGGTTACTAGTGTGGTACCACAGGGTTCCGTGTGGGTCCAGTCCTTTTAATGTCTTCATAAGTGACATTGCAGAGGGATTGGAAGGAAAATATGCCTCTTTGCAGACGACACAAAGATCTGCAACAGGGTTGATAACAAGGAGGTGTGGAAAGGATGAGAAGGGACTTGGCAAGGTTGGAGGAATGGTCAGAAATATGGCAACTAGGATTCAATGCAAAGAAGTGCAAATAATACACCTGGAAACAAGAACCCAGGGAAGAATACATAATGGGGGGTAGTAACAACAACAACTAAAGGAAAGGGACCTGGTGGTAATCATATCAGATGACCTTAAGGTTAGCAAGCAATGTGAGAAGGCAGTAGGGAGGGCTGGGGGTATACTGGGATGCATAGGGAGAGCATCAGCAGCAGAAAACAGGAAGTTGTTATCCTCTGTACAGACAGTTGGTGAGGCGCCATCTGAGTACTGTGTCCAGTTCTGGAGACCCCATCTCCGCAAGGACATAGACAGGATAGAGGCAGTCCAAGGAGGACAACTAAAATGGTGCAGGGTCTGCAAGAGAAGCCGTATGAGGAGAGACTAAAGGAGCTTAATATGTATACCCTTGAGGAAAGAAGGGAGAGGACATGATAGAAACGTTTAAGTACCTCAGTGGAATCAACAAAATCCAAGAGGGTAGCATCTTTCAGAAAAGAGACGTGCAAGAACAAGGGAACACAATTTAAAGATGGGGGGTGGTTCGAGGGCAATCTGAGGAAGTATTATTTCAAGAGAGGGTAGTGGATGCATGGAACAGCCTTCCTGAGGAGGTTGTGGGGTCTAAAACTGTGGGAGAATTCAAGAATGCATGGGACAGACATAAGGCAATTCTTGTGGGGGGTAGGAAGAAATAGGCTGTTGGTTAACTAGGATCTGTGGCCTATCCTGTAGGTAGGGAGATGGGCAGACTAGATGGGCCAAGCGGTCCTTATCTGCCAACAAAGTCTATGTTTCTATGTAGCTGTGCAACAGGTGGCTGTAGCCAAAACATCAGCAGTGGATGTGATCCTGAGTAACAATCTCCAGCAGGTGACAGTATGTGCAGTTACCCATAGCCAAGTGGCAAGGGAAAATTGTAGCTCCTGAACCCCACAGAAATCATTATGGAAACCACTGAGGCTGGTTCCCCAGCCTGTGTCTCCTGATGGGAGACTGATAAAAGGGTAGAAATTTCCCCAGTAGCAACCACACAGCTACAGAGGTTACTCCGAAGAGGAGGGGTGATCCTTGTCAGAGGGTTGGGATTGACAGTGATCCTGAGGGTCCTGATGCTAGTGCCAGGGACCCAAGTTTAGTGACTGAAGGGACCTGTCCCATGCTTTGGGACTGAGTGGAGGTTTGCAGTGGCTCAGAGGAGTGACCCTAGTTTACAGAAGCTGAGGGCTTGGACAGACTTTGACGGAGCACAGGAGGTGACAAGACATAAGGTTTATTGGGAAAATGGACTTATGTATACTCAGGCAGTACAGACAGAGGGAGGGGTGCTAGGCAGGCAGCTTGTCGTTCCCCAGGGATATCGTGAGCAGTTGCTCAAGGTTGCCCATGATATTTCCTTGTCTGGTCATCTGGGAATCGCGCACACTATGTAACAGTTAGCCCAGAATTTCTAGCCTAACTTCACCCAGCAGGTGAAGGAGTATTGCAGGTCTTGTCACGGGGCCAAGAAATAGGGAAATTAGGCAAGAAAACCCAAGCCGCTCTGATTCCATTACCCATAGTGGAGGAGCCATTCCAGAGGGTGGGAATGGATATTGTGGGCCTTTAAATACCCCCAGCTCCGCAGGAAGAGATTCATCCTGTCTGTGGTGGATTATGCCACCCAGTACCCAAAGGCAGTCACCCTATCCTCACTGAGGACAAAGTGGCAGATGCCTTACTTGGGATTTTCTCCTGTGTTGGGTTTCCGAGGAGGTAATCACTGATCGAGGGGTTCCTTCATGTTGGACCCGATGAAATGTTTATGGGAGGAGTGGGGTAGTGCAGAGATGCACAACACCATATAACCCATAAGTCAATGGACTTGGGAATGATTCAATGGTACCCTAAAGTCAATGCTCCGGGCGTTGTTGAACAGCATGGGAGGGACTGGGAAAAATACCTTCCCACCTGTTGTTTGCATACAGGGAGGTGCCCCAGAGTCAACAGGATTTCCCCTTCAAACTCTTAAATGGATGCCGGTATGTGGGCCCCTAGACTTGATCTGGGAGGACTGGGAAGGCAAGCATGCCACCAGGGAACTCCCATTGTGGATTACGTCCTTAGGGTTTGAGGAAAGACTGAAGGAGCTTATGGGGACAGCCCAGAGCAACCTGGCAGCTGCCAACAGAAACAAAAGTATGGTTTGACCGCAGAGTCAGAGCTACGCTCGTGCATGGTAGGTCAGGAAATTATGGTCCTTTCCGTCCGGGAAGACCAGCTGCAAGCTGAGTGAGCAGGACCGTCAAAGTGGTTAGGATGGTAAATTACATGAGCTACTGTACATTGTGGAGTTACCTGACTGTAGACAGACAGAAATGATGTACCATGTCAACATGATGAAGCTATATGCAAATAGGGCTGACATGGTGTTTGCAGTGTGTAGTCATGGGAGGGACAGACGAAGGAGACCCCTTCTGGATTTTCTGGAAGAGAGTAAGTGGAGGTCCTCTGTGGAGGCAGTAAAACTGTCTCCCCAGCTGACCCGGGCCAGATCCAGAAAGTAAGGGAGGTTTTAGCAGACTTTGCCTCCTTGTTTAGTGCCAAGCTTGAACGAACCCCTTAGAGACACACGATGTGGAGACAGGGACACAGACGCCCATACGGTGGACAGCATATCAGGTGTCAGAGGCTGTCCAAAGGACATTAGGAGGGAAGTGGAGGAGATGCTGGATTTAGGGTAATCCAGAGATTCCACAGTCCCTTGGCCTAACCAGTGAGTCCTTGTACCCAAGCCAGATGGCTCGACTCATTTCTGTGTAGACTCTCATGGACTGAAAGCAGTCATGAAGTCAGGCGCCCACCCGATGCCCGGAAGGATGAACTCCTGGACAAGTTGGGAGGCGACCTACCTTATGACCACTGACCTGACAAAGGGGTATTGTGCGAGGTAGAGTTGACGGACAGAGCTAGGGAGAGGTCGGCCTTCATCACTCCGATGAGCTTATTTGAGTTCAAAGTAATGCCTTTTGGAATGAAGAACATCCCGCCACTTTCAAAGGTTGGTGAACCAGGTGTTAAATGGTGCTGAGTACGCTGTGGCATACCTGGATGACATTGCCATCTTTAGTACCAACTGGAAGGAACACCTATCCCAACAAGGAAGTGCTGGACAGGATACAGAGGACTGGGCTCACTGTCAAGCCGAGAAGTGCCAGGTGGCCATGGGAGGGTGGCATACCTCAGGCATGTGGTAGGTGAGGACAGCTCCATCCTAACCAAATAAAGACAGAGGTAATCCAGGCATGGCCCAGATCAGAAGCTCAGAAGCAGGTCAGGAGTTTTCGGGACAGCAGGGTACTATAGAAAATCTGTACCCAGTTACAGTGCCTTGGCTGCTCCCCATCTGACCTGACAAAGAAATGGATGCCCAAGAAAATTACCTGTGGCCCAGCCTGTGAGGAAGCCTTTTTCCAAACTAAAGGAGGCACTGTGCGGTGCTCCTGTTTTAACAAGTCCTGACTATAGTAAAACCTTTATAGTTCAGACTGATGCCTCAGACATGGGTATTGGGACAGTACTGAGCCAGACATCCAGTGAAGGAGGCACCACCCAATAACCTACCTGAGTAAAGTTACTTCCCAGGGAGCAGTCATACTCCATGATAGAAAAGAGTGTCTTGCCATAGTGTGGGCCCTAAAGAAATTGGAGCCATACTTGTATGGGCAGCATTTTGTGGTGCAGACTGACCACAACCCCCTAGTTTGGTTGATGCAGATGGAGAAAACAACAGTCGATTACTAAGATGGAGTCTTGCTTTGCAAGGATATGCTATGACCATTCTACATAGGGCTGGAGCGTCCAATCAGAACTCAGATGGGTTGTCCGTGTGTATGAGGAGTGAACTGATTTAGGAAGCTCATCCCATGCAGGGACAGACCCCCAAAATTCATTCTAGGTGGGGAGGAATTGTCACACTTGGACAGCTGGTTCTGATCCCTGTATAATTTTTTTGTAAATATAAAAAGGTGTGATGGACTGTCTGGCAGGAGAAAATGCTGGCTTGCTGGAACTGACACATCAAACCCCCAGGGATAAGTTCAAAGGACAGGAGGTAGCTTAAACTGCAGAGATCTGAGGTACAATTATCCTGTTAGTTTGCTTTGAAGGCAGGAACCAAGATATTCATTTTATAATTTTATAATGCCCTCAGGAAATCCTTTGATCTGCTATGCATGTTGTTTGGACCATCGTCCCAGAAAGCTCATTTCATCAAGAGATCTTTGATGTCTGGGTATCTGGAGGTCCTAGACTAAATTAAAGATTCCAATAAGCATTTGCTTGGAATATACAAGGAATTACATCAAAGAGGCTTTGATGTCTTGTGAAGCAGATCAGACTGGTTTCGAGGAAATCACATGAAGAGAGGAGATTCATCAATGTCAGATATTGTGTTAAAATATCTTATTAGGACTTTCTGTGTGATGAAATATAAATTTTAATACACCAAGGCAGAGTTAGGAGATCTCAGAGAGAAGGCTGGCTCAAGACTGCTTTAAAATATACTGAGCAGACCTTACACAGAGACTTTCATATTTCTGACTGAGAGAAGGAGGAACGTCAAAGCACTGAAAGATTAAGAAAGTAAGAGTACATTAGTGAAGTTCAGTCTGAGTGTTATTATTTGTGGAATCTGCACTTTTAAACCTGTTTGTTTTAAGGCTGTATGTGTTGGGATATTTTGTTCTGTCATTTTACTGTTTTCCTATTTTACCTATTTTAAAGTAAAGATATATATTTAAAAATGGAAACTGCCTGGTGTGCCTTGAAATTTATTTTTATATAAGTGACCTTTGAAGATTATAGTTGACACTGTGTATGAACTTACTGTGATACCAAACTGGGAAATAGATAAGAGTTCTCTAAGTCTTGCATAAAGTTCTAAGGGTTCATTTTGTAATACCTGATTTGGTGCCTGTAGGCAAATATATCTGGCCCCGAAAGACAGAATTATCTGAGCTTGACAACTGGAGTACGCTAATAAGAGGTTATCAGTTTGAATCCTCCAGAACTTGGGACTAAGGTGACTGAACCCACAAAACAGACAAGAGGGTTACCTTGTTCTGTTAAACTGTTCACAATTCTACGCTCAGAGGTTGGCACTTTGAGAGTAGAGGCTGACCTGCTGAGTGGGTTTGTGACAGGGGCTTTAGGAGAAAGTGTGGGGACAAACTCCTATCCCCACCCAGATGTTGGTTGCCAGCATGCAAAGGCCCACCACCATGCAGCCTCCACCCACAGCTGGATACAGATATAGTCTGGGGATGGAAACCTTCCCTCAGATCACTCGCCACCAAGGGCAAGCTGTGGGTAAATGCAGAAGATGCAGGTTAGTAAAGGATGGATTGGACATTAACTGGTCACAGCCAGATGATGTAGTGGGGCTGGAAGGATAAAGAAAAACTCTATAGAAAAATAATCCATACAGTATATTTCAGAGGTTACTCAATACATGGCAGTCTGAGTAGCAATATCAGTTGTTTGTATTACTGTTATATTTGTTGCTCTTCTGCCAGTTACTTAGAACCATAACAGTAGCATGTAATAAGCTGCTAGCCTGAGGTCCTAATCACATAACACCCACTAACTCACACATATCATGTCGTTCAAGAAACTAATCCTAAAGCAATGCAGCTTATCCCTCATAATTTCTGTTGTGGAAGATTTCCAGTTATCCATAGCAATTAACTAAAGATGTGCTGTGTCTGGTATTTTTTTTTACAAACCTAAGGACTGTGATTTGTACCTGGGAGTGGGGGCTGCACAGTGATTTATCACTCTGACTTGGTCCTATATTATTCATAGACTGAATTCAGTTCTCTGTGTGACCAAATGGACCAAGATTGTGAATGGCAGTTTACGCACCTGGTAAAGGTGATTATAGAACACCGTTTTACAGCAGTCTAAGACTGCGATAAGGACTTAGGTGCTGTCGAAAGGTGCAAGGGATAATAACTGCTCCATAGTGAAATTTTAAATTCACTGTAGCCAGATGAAATCTTTCCTTGGGAAGGAGAACCGAGATAGGACATACACACTGGCTGGGATTTTCAAAGCCCATGTCTAGATGCCCTATAGCCGTGTGATGGAGCACTACCTCAGATTACTACAATTCTTGGAGAGAAACTGGAGTTGCCTCAAAGTTTAAATACCTAGGTGTGTGGTTAGACCATAATCAATCATTCACTGAGCACATCGAGGACCTTAGTAAAGTTAAAGGCAGAGCTGGGGCTATTCTTTAGAATTAACCAGTTTCTTACTAGAGATGCAAAGAGCACCTTGTCCAAACTACTTTTCTTTCGCTGATCGATTATGCAGATTTCCTTTATAGTCAATGTCCCAAAGCCTTTCTTGCAAAGTTGGATACACTTTACCACAGGGCCATCCAGTTTATTACTGATTTCCCCATCTCTACCCATCAGTTCCTTGTACAGAGCCATAGGGTGGTCCTCTCTTATGTTTAGGAATAATAGAAATGCAGTTTTTTGGACTTATAAAATCTTCTTGAAGCAGCTTCCCACAATATATAATAGACTGTCTCCCACTAAGTAAGCCAGGAATGTATGCCTAGAAGTGCATCCTACATCACATTATGTATCCCCAAGGCTTCATCACGCTATGGCAGAGTGGCCATTAATTTCCTGTTGCCAACATTGTGGAACAAAGTAAAAAATTACTGAAATTAAGCTGTCTCCACAGTATGAATGCCTTTAAATCTCTATATGCTTGGTATGTGTGTGAGCCATAGGTGCTACCCCAGCCCTAATTTCAGTCCGAAGCATCAGGCTGCTGCCCTCTGTGCGTAGTTGAATTTATGATTGCTTGCAACCTTTGGTGACCTTAACTTTGTGAGCGTCTTATGTCTTAAATGTTTTCCCCTCTAGAAATCCCTGTAGGGTTATTATCTCTTCATGGCTTTCACTACACCTTACTCACCCTGCTGTCTTTTATATTGCTTAATCTGTGGCTCTTATTCCCCTACCCTGTACCATTTAACTGCCCTATGTCATCATCATATTCCCTTTCCACTGCATTCCACTCTTACTATCTCTTTCCTTTGTCCCTAACTCTCTTCCCTGCCACAGACTAGCCCTTCAGGAGCTCCCTGCCCTTCAGGTGGGAGAAATGTGGATACCGGGTGGTTGTCACTTCATAGCCACGCCTGAGACACCCAGACTGAACTCCTTACTAGTGAGGTGCGGCACTGCTGATACCCAATCGAACAGCAGTGTTTTTCTGCTCTGGCGTCTGACTGGCTCCGACAGTCTGCTCCTGTGTCTTCCTCAATACTAAGCTAAAGTCTGATCTTCTGTCTAAATCTTGCACAAAAAGAGCTGTACTTACTTATTGCCTAACAGTTATGACCTATTTTTCCTGTTTAGAGTGTCAAGAGTTGGGACTCTGTTTGATTACACTCCTTTCTGAATTTCTGTGGTTGGGCCAGTCTTTAGGCATCAAGAAATACCGAACTATGTTGTCCTGCTGTTTTGGTCCTCCCGCTGGTTCAGATGTTCCATTGTCCACGGTCCAGTACTTAATATAGACCCCTTCCTCCATCCCCTGCAGAATATGCTCTCCACGGGCTCCCTGCCTATACGTAGGGGAAACCTGGGAACCTGGGCGGTCAGTACTGCCTCTACTGCCGCCTGAGAACCTAAGCTTGACTCTCCATTAGCAAAGCACAGCATTAGCAGCCATCCAATCGGAATGTGAGTGCTCGCCGGTGTTGGCTTCCGATTGGTTCCTGCAGCCTGTTTCTGTGTCCTTTCTAAACCAAGCATAAATCTGATTTCCATGCTGAAATTTGCCAAAAAGCTGTACTTTTCTCCTTGACTGTTAAGACCCTCATCCTTCTGTTTAGAGTGTTACATCAAGGGATACTGTGTGATTACACTACTTTTGAAATTCTGTGCTTGCTTCAGCTCCCTACATGAGCAGCCGATCACTTCTCCTATTTAAGTTCCTAGTAAGCCTCATCTTATGTCCTCCTTAAATATTACAGTAGCACTCTGAACTGATATGACTGATGTAAAATTGAGTACTTACTTGCATTACTTACATTAATGCGTTGTTACTTGTGTTATTTGGCTGTATTGTAAATATCTCTGTATGCATTGTACCATTTGACCAGGAACTAACCAGGTCCATCTTGTAAATGAGCTTGGTCAATGATGTTCGCCTGGATAAATAAAGATTTTGAATGATTGATTGATTGATTGATTGATGCAGTTTTCTATTGTACAGCTTTGCAAAAAACAAAATTGCCCCAATGCCCAATTTCCAAACCGAGGACAAAGCTAAGTCCAGTTCTTCAAACTCAGACCCCAAGAGGCGGAAAGGAGAACCCCATTGGAGGAGGAAGCAACTCCTGGTGGGGACTCCATTGTCAGCGAAATTGAGTGGGAACAGGGAGCAAGGGGGACAGGGATGTAAAGTGCCTGCCAGGAGGCATGGCTCGGAGAGAAGGGAGTGAATCCTGAGGATTGCAAGGGCAACAGTAGCGAGGGAGCTGGATGTCATTGTCCACATGGGGACAAATGACCTGGCAAGGGATGAGGAAGGAATAGGATGAGTGCAGGAGGAGTTTAGAGGACTGGGAAAGGGCCTCAAGCAGACAGCGACCTCCATGCTGCCTATCCAGGGCAAAGGGAGGCTAGGATGCGTCACATCTATGAATTCAAAACTTGGCTGAAGGAATGGTGCAAGGGGGAGGATTTGGCTTCATTAGGGACTGGGGCCCCACCTGGGTGGATGGGGTCCTGTATAAAGGGATGGCCTGCATCTATCCAGGTGGGGACGCAGTCCTTAATGATAAGTTTAAATGCTTTATTGAGAAGAGTTTAAACTAGCCAAAGGGGAAGTGGAGGATGGAAAGGAGATTAAATCTACCCCAAAGATCAGAGAACCATAAACATAAGCCAGGGAGAGGAAAACAACCAAATCCTCAAATGAACACAATGCCAGGAACAGATATGATCAATCAACACCAGGAAAGACAGCGAGCAAAGCTGGGGAGGGACATGTGAGAATAGGGAGTGGCAGAAGAAACACAAACTAGAGAGCCATGTGCAAGAATGCTCGCAGCCTGAGCAACAAACTCAGTGAGCTATAGGCTACAATGGTAGAAGCAAACCTGGGCATAGTGGCCATCACAGAAACCTGATGCAACGACAACCAAGTCTGAGAGATGGCCGTACCTGTGTAAGCCATCCCTCTCAGGACTGGCTTACTATACAGATTCTCCCTTTTGGTTAGATCTACTTTAATGGGCATTTCCATGTTCTGCACCCAGGAGGCATTGCTGCTTTGTCTGGGTTTAAAAGGGTTTCTGGGAGAAGGAAGGGGAGTTGGCAGGCTAGGAATAGGGCAAGTTAGGCTGGGGCTTCAACCCCCAACCTGGGAGGTACCAGCTGTTGTTAGCGTCCATGGCTATGCATTCTACAACTCCGATAGGGAGGCTGGTAGGAATATATCAACCATTGGGAAATGGGGTCCCCAAAAGGAACAGTGGCTGGGTGGATAGTAGACTGGAGGTAATCACATCGTTATCTGGGTTTGGGGTCCTGGAGCCCTTAAGTGAGGTATGGCAATGGGGCTGTCGTGGCAGTGGCAGGGCTGCAGCAGTGCCTCTTGGAGGTGGCAGCTCTGAGGTGGTCATTTCCCAGTGTGGCATGTTGCCAGGGTAAGCTGGGTGGACTGCATTTTGGAATCTCGTTTCTCAGGCCTCCTGTGCCAGTGTCTATGGCAGGTCCTGTGTTAGGCCCACTAAAGAAATGCAAAGTAAGAGTAACTGTAAGGAAGGAGCCAGTTCGCACATGCTGTAATTATCCCAGCATACTGTCCCTGTCTGAAGAGGGTTACAAATTGGTTGGTTCTCTGGCAAGGTTTTCAGGGTGGCTGCAGTGTGCTAAAGGTCACATCCCCAGTTTTGGTTACTTGGGTGGGGGAGTAAGGCATTCCCCAAGGACAGGTTTAGGTCATGTATTGTATCCTCTAAGGGTGTGGAGCTTTACTTGGCTCAGGTTTATCTGTGTGAGTCAGCGATGGTCTATTACTTTAGGCCTGTTTTAAAGCATCTGTATCAGCCGTGTACAGTGAGTACCTCCCACATATGTCTCTCAGATCCTTGAGCCGCGCACTAACAGAATTACATTTCTTTCTTTGTCCTTTTATCTTCGTATGTGCTGGAATTACTGAATAAACTAACCCCATTCCTCCTTTCAAGAAAAGTTTGGTTTATGTGATATGGCGATGCAGCGGAAGGTGATTCGTCATTAGGGCAAATATACATCAGCGAAAATAAATTTTGCCAATGTACACTCCCAATGCATGACAAAGGGCACCAGGAGTTGTTTTTATTTGTCTATGTGAGGGCACCCCTAATAAAGGATTCTCAATGCTGGGAGGTGCAAAACCAGACAAAGATTTTTTTAAGGGCGTGCAACAAAGCGAGCGTATGTCTGGAACTGAACTCAGAACTCTCACAATCCTAGCCTGCCACCCAGCCACCACACCACAGGGCCAGCTTCAGCAACCCACCACCACACTATGCCTCACGAAACCATCCCTCCCTTCCGACCGTCGCACGCATGCTTGCTTCCCCATGCGCATGTACACATAGCGACAGGATGTTGCTATATCTGTATTCGCCCCCCGTCCAGTAGCCCTGTGAACAGGCGCTGCTACTGAGTCGCCCTTTTTGTAAGCGCTCAATAGCGGATGCTCTTATCACAGGATATTGAAAAGTTCAGTCTCCGCCTACCCTGAAGGTGCAGCCACTGGTAAGCTACAGTCTATTTGGTGAGAACATCCTGCACTACACTAAATGAGGTCTGCAGATGTGGTAAGGCCTTTCTTGTTTTAGTTACAGGCCTTATGCCTGGAAGGTTTCAATTTGTACCCCCAGATTACAATCAGAACCCTATAATGAAAGGGGAAGGGGTGGGTTACAAATGTGGGGGCTTGTCCAGGATGTTATTTCAGGGTTGAGGGCTTATGTGTGGATTGGATGAAGCAGGGGTCCCACTACCGCAGTAGGCCTGGATGTTGGTAGTACATCACTGTGGACAGCCATGCTGGGGTATTCGGCAGTCTTTAATAATAAACTTTATTTCTAGAGAGCAATTTCAAAACCAAAGCACTGTGCCTGGTTACAGTGGCTCTTCAGGTGCCCACATGAAGAATTTTCCTATCTCAGTACTCCATGCCAGCAGAAAGTGGAGGAACAGGAGGCGGGTTCATGTGGGAGGTGCCAGCTGTACTGCCCTGAACAAGCTCCTAAAAGCTTATCAGTTGGCTGATCAGGAGGTATACCAAGCCATCTCTCAACGCTAAGTATGCCCTACTCTAAAACTGCGGACAACCTCCATGCCTCCCAGCACTGTGCAAGGCCACCCATTTCAGAATGGATGGACTATTGAGTACCGACCGGTGAACATTTTTTCCCCAGTTATTTAACCAGGTAAGACACACTAAGCTGAAAGCTTGCTTACAGGTGCAACCTGGGAGCACAAGGAAGTTAAGTGACTTGCTCAGGGTCACACAGTATGCAAGTGGGGGCTGTGGGATTCAAACCCAGGTCTCCAGATTTGCAGCTCAGAGCCTTAAACCACTCGCCATACTGCCTCCTAACACTATAGAACCCAAGTGTGGTTGAAGCCCAGCTGACCAGTGTGTGAGATCTGCCTCAGTGGTCACAAGCAGAGAGATGGGTGAGGCGCAGAATCCGGTTCAGACATTAATATCGTGGAAGAAAAATTACTCACCTTAGTAATGTTGTTTCTTCTAATGGAGTCTTGCTGTATTCTGACAAATTGCAGTGAGGTCCAACCTTGAACTGCCCGATGAAAAGTTAACTTTCCATGCCAGGCATGGGCAGCTGAGCTCGAGCTCGGTTGAGACTCTGTCTGTTGCTGTTTGAACTCAAACCGTCAGATCTTCTGAGCTATACTCACTGAGTGTCCTGTGTGGAAGTTGTAAACCTACACTAGCCAACTGGCTACTATATATAATAAACAGATTTTTGGTCCCAAAACAAAGACTCAGGTCAGAAACCCAAAAATGGAACAAACACAACACCCACTCACCCAAAGTAAAGGGGTGATAAATAAAGAGTGGGCACCTCTTGAGTGCCAACACTGCTGCTGCCCACCCACATCCCAAAACAAAGGTTCTGAGAGGGGGAGGGGGGAGGTCAGAATACAGCAAGACTCCATTAGAAGAAACAACATTACTAAGGTGAGTTATTTTTCTTCTTCAGACTACCAAGCAGTACTTCCATGGAGGAGGACAGAACCTACCTAGGAAATAGGCTCTGAAGCACTGCTGTGCCAAACCGAGCATCACTCCTAGCCTGGATATCCAGAGACTAATGCTTGGTAAAAGTGTGACTGTTTTCCAGGTAGCTGCTTGACAAATATCTTAGATAGGAATATCCCTGGCAGCAGCCAGGGAAGCAGCTACCTCTGGTAGAGTGAGCCCTCAGGCCTGAGGGTGGAGTCCTGCCTAGTTTTTCATAGCAAAATTGAATGCAAGAGACAATCCACCTGGCAGTAGATCTCTTAGTGGCAGGCTTTCCCTACCAACCTCACCATAAGTGAGGAACAGTTGGAGGAGTCAAACCTGTGACCCTTGGTATGCTCTATGTAGTAGCTAAGGGCCCTTTTCACATCAAACTGTGCAGCCTCCTCTCCCCAGAGGAGGAATGGTCAGTGAAGAAAACAGGAAGAGACATAGACTGGTTAAGGTGGAAGTCTGAAACCACCTTAGGTAAAAACTTCCTATTAGTCCTAAGGACCACCTTATTTCTATGGAAGAGATAAAATCAGGCTCCACTGACAGGGCTTATAACTCGCTATGCACCTGGCAGAAGTGATAACCACCAAGAAAACAGTTTTCCAAGTCAAGTACTTAAGCTCTGCTGAGGACAAGGCTCAAAAGGGGTTGCATAAGCTGAGCAATGCAAACATTAAGGTCCCAAACAGGGGCAGGGTCCCTGAATGGAGGATTGGTATGAAGCAATCCCTTGAAAAATTTAGAGAATACAGGATGAGCTGAAAGGAAGAAGGCTTACCTGCTGAAAGGAAAGCAGAGACAGCTGCCAGATGCACCCTTAGTGTAGCTGGTCTGAGTCCAAGGTATTAAGATGAACCATATAGTCCAGGACCGTGGACAGGCTAGCAGACTCTGAGGAAATATGTTTCCCAGGCACCAGATAGAAAATCTTTTCCACTTGGAGTTGTAAGTGTTTCTGGTGGAAGGCTTAGAAGCCTTTAGAATATCCATAACACATTGAGAGAGGTGTAAATCAGCAAACTCTAACTCTTCAAGAGCCAGGCCTTGAGATTGAGAGATTTGAGATTCGGAAACCAAACCCTCCCTGAACACATGTTAACAGGTTGTAATTCCTGGGAAGAGATAGGGAAGGTGGACTGCTGAGGACAACAAGAGAGGGTACCAGGGCTGCCTGGCCCAGTCTGGAGCAATCAGAATCACCTTGCAGGGTTGAGACCTGATTTTGACTAATACATTGAACAGGAGAGGGAAGGGGGAAAGCATACAG
Source organism: Neoceratodus forsteri (assembly GCA_016271365.2). Taxonomy (NCBI): domain Eukaryota; kingdom Metazoa; phylum Chordata; order Ceratodontiformes; family Ceratodontidae; genus Neoceratodus; species Neoceratodus forsteri. Next base: position 1,136,044,310 of record CM057453.1, on the reverse strand, counting down.
GAACTTCCTTCCCAATTGAAAACTAGGGCATCCAGGGGACTGAGCCCAACACTGGGGGCCTGCAGCAGAAGAGAAGTTGGTGATTGTCTAGGGCTGCAAAAGATCTATCTGTGGAGTGCCCATCTGGAGAAGATCACCTTCAAAACCAGGGATCCAAGGACCATTTGTGATGGCCCTGAGATATCCTGCTGAGAGCATCTGCCAGGGCATTGTCCTTGCCTGGGAGGTGTATTGATGAGAGAGGTGTTCAGGGAATAGGCCAGAGACCATAACTTCATAGTCTCTGTGCACAAGGCTGTAGACCGAGTGCCCCTTGCTTGTTGATATACCACATTGTGGTGGTATTGTCTGTCCTGATCTGAACTATTTTGTTCTGAACAGACTTGAAAAAGCTTGAAGTGCTAGAAACACTGCCCTGAGTTCTAATAGATTGATGCGAAGCAGAGATTCCTGAGGAGACCACAACCCTTGGGTGGTCAGGGGTCCCAAGTGTGCTTCCCACCCCAAGAGGAGGCATCTGTAGTAAGATTAGAGAATGAGACTGAGTGACAAAGGAACTCCCTGTCTTAGATTGTCCTGATCCAGCCACCACTGTAACGCCTGGATCAGGGTTGAGTCACTGGAATTAGTTTGGTAAGAGCCCTTCTCTGAGACAAAAGGCTCTCAAGTGGAACTGAATGTCCCTCATTTGAAACCTTGCTCCCTGCACCACTGCTGTAGAGGCAGCCATGTGCCCTAGGGTTGCAGAAAATGCCTTGCTGGCCGAGACACGGAAGGGTGAATGAAGAGGCCAGTGAAATAGTGTCCTTGCCTGTCCAGGGAAGGAAGGCTCTTCTTTTACTGCATCCAGCTCTGCCCTATGAAGGTGAGGAGCTGCACAGGCTCTAGAACTGACTTTGAAGATTCAGCAGGAAACCTAGAGAAGTGAGCAGTTGCTGAGTTATCTGTAGGTGTAACTTGACTTGGTCTGGTGACTGGCCTACTATGAGCCAGTCGTCCAGAGTATGGAAATATGGAATCCTTTTCTCCTTGGGAAGGCAACTACTACTGCCATGCATTTTGTGAACACCCTTGGAGCAGAAGTTAGGCCGAAGGGCATTGCTCTGAATTGGTAGTGGCCTGAGGGCAGCTCGAACCTCGGTACTTTCGATGGGAGCTTCTGATGAGAATATGGAAATAGGCATCCTTGAGGTCCAGGAGACTAGCCAGTCCCTGGCCTTAGAAAAGTAGAATTATTCCCAGAGTCACCATTTTGAACTTTGGCTTTAAAGGTGCTTGTTTAAATATCTGAGATCAGGATGAGCCACCATTCTCCTGTCTTTTTGGGGTGAGCAAGTACCTGGGTACAATCCTTTCCCTTTGTGTGAGGGTGGGACCCTCTCTATGGCTCTGAGAGCCAGAGGAAGAATACCTCTGCCTCTAGGACAAGTGCCTCTGAAGGATTTGCAGGTGGAAAGGATCTGGTTCTTGTCTTTGGAAATTTTTTGAAGCTGAGAAGCAGTCTCTGACTTACTACTTCAGGACCCATTTGTCTGATGTTAAAGACATCCAGTCCTGGACAAAGTAAAGCCAGCCTGCCCCTGAGGCAGTTGAGAATCGGCCCTGGCAAACCCATCAGAGTGCCTGTTTGGCAGGGCTTTAGGCTGAGGGTGGAAGCAGGCCTGCTTGTACCCTGTCTGCCTCTCTCTAAAGAACCCCCTATGAGCATAAGCAGAAGAGGAGTCCTGGGCTTGGTAGAAAGGCCTATGAAAAGGCCTGCCCTGCCCCAGGGATGCTGCCTTTGAGGTGTGGCTTGCTTTTCCTTGGCCTGAGCACTCCTGTGAGGGTCCTGTACGCATTCATTTTCTTCATGTAGCTCTCTGTTTGCTCCCCAAACAGAGAATTACCTAACAGGAAAATCCATGGCCTTAGTCTGGGTATCCTGAGACAGGCTAATACATCTAGGCCAAGCCATCCTATGAAGGGCCACAGATGTAGCCATGACTCTAGATGAAACATCATTGGAGTCCACTGCAGCATGGAATTGCACTTGGATGCCTCAATACCATCCGCAGCCACCTGCTCCAGCTCCTTGGCAAGCTGGCCAGGGACCTGTTTAGCTAAAGCCATTACAGTGTCCCATCTAGATTTCTGATATCTAGCTGTATAGGTCATATAATTAGCCTGCCTGAGTCCCAAGGATGCTGCCATGTACCGTTTCTTTGCCATGGCATCAATCCTCCTGGAGTCCTTATCTGGGGGTGTGAAGCCAAGGGTATATTTGCCTTATCACAGGCTGCAGCCTGCACTACCAACATGGCTGCATTGCTGGGTAAGGAACTCTGTATCTGAGCCTGAGAGAGTATACCTCTTCCATTCTCTTATCCACAGGAGGTATAGAATTAGGAGTCTTTAAAATTGTCATTGTCTGTTTCCCAAAGGACTTATGAAGAGGAATAGACAGCCTCCTGGACTCTAGGATATCCATCATTTCAACATAGTAAGGCTCCTCCTGGTCATCCACAGCTTCTTCCATAGGAAGCTGAAGAGTTTCAGCCACTTTCTTGTAAAACATGAAATGGAAGGGACTCAGAAAGCCTAGGAGGAGAAACCCTGAAGGTCTGTCTAGGAGATGTCAGGTCAATGGGCACATCCAGACTTTCATAATCACACTCACTTTCCTCATACTCTCCTTCCTCCTCCTCCGGTTCATAAAATTCCTCTAAATCATAATCCGGAACGGTGGAACTGACCAATCAGCGCCTTCCTAATGGTGCCGGTTCGGTCGGGATCGAGATAACGACTGAACAATTTTATCGCTTTGGCTATTTCATCAGCGGTCGGAGAAAGAACTTTTGGATCCGCACTGGCTGATATATACCTTCTTGTTGTTTAACTGGAACTCCATGAATCGGTTCTCCTTTACCGAAGAAGTTTCGCCCTGGTCAGAGGGCACTCCTTCTGAGTTCGTTTGGAACCGAACCGAGCTGGCCATCCAGGTCAGCGGACTTCTTAGCCTCCTTTCCTGAGCCTACCAACTCTTTTTTCCAGGGTAGCTGCAGGAAAATTTTACAAATCTGGCAGTCTGAATCGAGGTGGTCAAACCCCAGACAATAAACACAGGTGGTGTGGGGATCAGCCTTAGAAAGACTTCCACACACACTACAGTGTTGAAACCAGTGGACCGGTTTTCTTTTGGGTTTCTCAGACATGGCCAGTCCTGACAAAACTTACCCTTTTTCGCAATCGCCAGGCAAGACACCCTTATCAGTTCCTGACCATGTTACGGTCGTGAAAAAATCGTAATAAAGTCCGTTTTTAGAACCGATAAGAACCAGTTACCACACTCTAAAAGAGAATAAAGTTTTTTAAAACAACCTGTTCGGTTCAAACCAAACCGATCCCACGTTTACAAGTCCACACAGAATAACAAAAAATAAGCCTATCTAGTACTCACGAAACCACAGACAGAGACTGAACCGATAGAGTTACGGTTTAAATTCAATCGAAAACCGAGGAAAAGCGGTACTTTAACCGACAAATTGACCGAGCAAAGGAGAAAATCTCCGGGCGACTGTTCAGTGGAGAGGAGTAAAGAATCTGATGGTTTGAGTTCAAACAGCAACAGACAGAGTCAACTGAGCTCGAGCTCAGCGTTCCATGCCTGGCATGGAAAGTTAACTCTTTCATCTCCGGGGCAGTTCGAAGGTTGGACCTCACTGCAATTTGTCAGAATACAGCAAGACTTCATGTTGTTTGAAAAATATTGCAGGACAAAATGTTGCTGGTTGAAACACTGTGCAAAAAATAAAGTGTGGTAAAATATTGCAGGACAGAATAGTGCAGGGAGCAAGCAGTACAAGCTGCAAGGCAGCAAAGAACACAAGGATACTGGAGGGTTCATGGTGGGGGGCCTAACCCAGCCATCCCTCGCCACTTTGCTGTGCCGTACATCACAGTCCTGCATTGGGGGCCTAACTTCACAAAGTCAATGCGAGTTAAGCCCCCAAGGAACAACTGTCAGATTAGCCCCCATGAACCCTCCAGCGTCCTGTGCACTTCTGCTGCCTTGCGCTTGTACTGCCTGCTCCTGCACTGTTCTGTCCTGTGATGTTTCTACCACACTTTATTTTTTCCACAATGTTTTAACCGCAATATTTTGCCCGATATTAACACACGGAACGGCAGAATCCACATTGAATATCCACATATGGCATACCTTAATGCTTCAGAAAGGCTGTAGGGCATTATAGAAGCGTACTGACTTGGTGTTTTGGGGTGCAGTCCAGAAGCTGCAACGGGTCAGAATCGTCCAGCCCAACACAGAAGGCTATCCAGAAAACCAGATCTTTAATAAGAATATGAGGGGATCTAACGGGGACCATAGAACATAAAACAGCACTATACACTGATGACTCCTTATTCTTTTGAGAGACCCAGAAGTTTCGCGCACCTGCTCCAGGTCCTCAACTCATTTGGAGCAGTATCTGGATACGAATCAATTATTGCAAATCAGAAGCATTGATCTTGGGTGGAATATGCCCTCCAGACTTCAAGAGAGCCTTCCCATTCACATGGGCAAAACAAAACCAGATCAGGTATCTTGGAGTGCAGGTGACCACAAAGTTATCCAGATTATTTGCTATCAATTATAACAGGCTATGGAATGATATGCAGAGGGACATGGCTAGGTGGTCTGCTCCCATTGACCCTGGCTGGCAGAATAGATTCAGTGAAAATGAATCTACTTCCAAGATTTTGTTCCTTTTTCCTCCCTGCCTATCAAGATTCCTAAAAATTTTTGGCAGGAAACAAACTCGGGATCATCAGATATATCTTGGGGGGTAGGCCCAGGCCCATGATTGGACAATCAACACCCAGAAACCTAAATCATTGAGGGGCCTAGGTTTGCCCAACTTGAAGGCCCATTATTTAGCTGCCCAGATGGGGGCGGTGACCACTTGGGTAAAACAACGTTTAGACTCGGGTGGTATGAGATAGAGAATGGTGGAGACTGCCCAATTCCCTATTTGCTCTCCCAAGCCTGAACCTTTCTAGAAAGTTCATAAATCAAATCAAGAACCCGTGGACACGACATACCATGGGGATTATACAACTAACTAGATACAGAATGGGAGGGGAAAGGCATGTTAGGCCCGCTGTCACTTATTAGACATACACCAGACTACTTACCCCAAGGACAGATCCAGGGTACGAGAGATGGGAGAGGAGCAGAATTACCAGATTTGCACAGTTAGTGGAGAATGGGTTCTTATGTCCTTTCAACAGATCCAGACCAAGTTCAAAATTCCTAGATCTGAATTTTCAGATATCTGCAGATAAGACACTGTCTGAACACGCGGCTACTTATCTCTGGTGAGTAGGCAAAAGAATGTTTGGGAGGATTTTATATATCATACAGCTAAAATAAATCTAAACGGGAAATGTATCTCAGACCTTTATCCTTGCCTGAGCCAGAAGAGGCTATCCCACTAGAAAATATCAAAGAGGCCTGGCATAGAGAGGTGGTAGATCCAATACCAGAAGATGTCTGAGAAGACAGATCTCCCTGGGCTGGAGAGTAACCTCCTCGCCAAATTGGCGAGAATTCTACTGGAAGGTCCTAGTCAGGTTTTTCTATACCCCAAAAGTCACAAAGCATTTCCAAAGATCCAATTCAGATAAATGTTGGAGGAATGTGGCTCAGTGGGGTCCCTTCTGCATATCTTTTGGACTGCCCGGTATCCGAGGGTTTTGGGAGGAGGTGAGAACTGTGACCAATACCATAATGAGAGTGAACATACCCAGAGACATGACTGAATGGGTGCTGGACTTACCACAGTTTTGCAGCTCCCAACCCCACAGAGAAAGCTAGCCCAAATCTTAATGGTAGCAGCTCTTAAATGTCTCAGAAGCCACTGGCTTAAAAGGACCCACCCACAGTACCAGAATGGTGTGGTAAAGTGGACTCTATTTGTGCGATGGAACGTCCTTACAGTGAGGCTAGGTCTCCGAGAAGAGAAATTCAGGAAGTATGGAACCCTGGCTTCTTGAATTCAGGCCCCAGCCTGGTAGTAGAAGATCTTCAGGAAGGGAGAAAACAGGGTAGACTAGTTTTTATAGACTACGAATAGGGTAGAACTGGATGTCTCCTCCCCCTTAGCCTAATGGGATCCCCCACTCTGTCTCCACCCTTCTCTCTAAACCACCCACCCCCAAAGAAAATACCCCTCATAAATAACTTTAAAAAAGGGATCAAAATAATGAGTAAAATTTGTCTGTGTGAATGGTCCCCTATTGTTTGTCTGTCTGTCTCTCTCTCTAGTCTGGGTAGAATAGTTTCTTGTCTTACTGTTATGTTTTTTCCCCCTTTTGTTTCCTTATCAATTGTTGAAAGGAGGATAAGTTAGATAATAGAGTTTGTAATGAGCTGAACAACTATTCCATATTGCACTATGTATAAGTCCTGAAGGATCAATTATATTCAAGACTAGATGCCTGATGGCATCCAGTATCTAGCCCTAGATAATGGATTATTGTATTAAAAAAAAAAAAAGTATATAGGAGATCCAGAAAACTATGGTTGTGCATATGTAACTTAGAGACCAAATTATGTCTATGTTTGAAATCGTCTCATATTTTTCTTTTATGGACTGTATTTTAAACTCTTGAATAAAAATGAGTTGGAAAAAAAAAACCAGATCTTTGTGCTTCTCATTTCCTGGGCAGGGTTAACTTTGTTCAAGCACTCATGCCCTTGTCCAGGATGTGGCCGGTTGTTGCATGAGCTATTACATAATATCCACCAAGTCGTTTGCCAAAGAAACCACAAGCCAGACCCTGCTTATTACTACCCCGCAGTGGAGGGCCAGCTATTTAGAGGAGGACACCCAGCAAATTGTGATGTGCCAGGATTGTCAGCCAGTTTGTTGACTGTTTTCCGTTAAAAGAAAGAAAGAACTCTCCAAAGACACTGTGCTCAGTGGATGCTGCTGCAGGACCATTTCTCAAAATTTAGGGACTGGGACTGTTCAAATTATCTCACTATGACTGTTGTTCATGTTACACTGAAAAGTTTCCTGTTGGAACCAAAGAAAATGAATAATGATGTCTATAGAAGTTCTACTTCATGCTGTGAATGGGTTAAGTGAGAGCGTGTATGGAGCCGAGTGAGTGGGGTGAATGTGTGAGGAGGAAGTGGGTTTCCCTTCAAAAGGTATAAACTGTTTTTGAGCTGTTTTAATAACATTTGGTATCATCTGGGAGGAGGAAGGGGAGCCGCAGGCTGGGAATAGGCAAATCAGGCTGGGGCTTCAAACACTCCTAGCCCAGGAGGTACCAGCTGGTATTAACGTTTATGGCTACGCATTCTACAACTCCAATAAGGAGGGTGGTAGGAGTATGGTGACCTTTGTGAAATGGGGTCCTGGTAGGAGCAACGGCTGGGTGGACAGCAGCCTGAGGTGAACCCTTGTTATCTGGGTTTGGGAGTCCTGGAGCCCTTAAGAGAGCATGGCAGTGGGGCTGTTTTGGCAGTGGCAGGGCTGCAGCAGGGTCCCTTAGAGGTGGCAGCTCTGAGGCGGTCATTTCGTGTGGCACACTGCCGGGTAAGTCGAGGATTTTAAGTTACCACCTACTCTGTTTTTGACTGAATGGATTCGGTTTTCTGGTCCAGATTCGGTCCTCCTGTTTTCACCTTAGCAAATTTGGTTTTTATGGTGGGTCAAGCAGCATCTGTGAGATCCTCCACTAACAGTTTTATTTTCTTCTCATTTGACTGTAGCGACATTTCAGTGTGCTTGCTTGCTTGCAGTGCATGTTAATCAGGAAGAGCCATAAGTGCAGGGCATTAAAAGAATCAAATGTGTCCCTGTCTGCTCAGTTGTCACATTTTACTTCACACCAGCAAATTGGAAGATTATTCATGGGAGGGTAAACAATACCACCTTAATTAACACCTTCATTTTCTGAAACCCTTAGATGTTCAGACAGGCACCACATTAGGGTAGCCTCCTGTCCCAGTGTGGACTGTATAATCTGTGTTTCAGAAACCTCACCTGCTAATCCAGTGTTATTCAGAGCTAGTACTTTTCAGTCATTTTGAATGCTCACATGCTTGTAAAACAGATTCTGTTAAATCTTTCACCATTTTACTTGCATGTTCTGATTACAAAGAAATTCTGATGTCATGCAGACCTTTGTTTGTATACCAGTAAATCTGAGAGGTGTAAAGCAGGGCCATTAAGACCATTTCAGCAAATCAACCTAATCCTTTCCAAACTGCATTGTGAGTATGGCCTTTGACTGCTGTGACAGAGAATACTTTTATACCTTTATATGCTCACCGGTTTTTCTTTTAGGGTCTGTCCCGTATGTTAATATTTGTTACCCTTTTGTTGTTAAATAAATAATCTCATTTTTATTCCATTTCTAGCAATACTACACCCTCTCCTCAGTAGTTATTGCTGTCAATTTTCATACTACCTGGATATTCCAGGAAGACAATTCCAGGCCTTTCAGGACCGAACAGCACAGAATAGTATGGCTAATGTCATGCTAAGCCACAGAAATGAGAAAAGAAAGAGAGTAATAGCTGATGAGGTGAAAGGAACACAATCTAGATTTGATGGCACTGCAAATTTAGGTAATTTATCAAACATTTCTCAAACTATTTTTTTAACCAGAAGAGACACACTAAGCTGAAGCTTGTTTACAGGTGCAACCTGGGAGGACAAGGGAGTTTAGTGACTTGCTTAGAGTCACACAGTATGCAAGTCTGGGCTGTGGGATTGAACCGAGGTCTCAGGATTGTAGCTCAGAGCCTTAAACCACCGAGAGCTATACTGCCTCCACACTACATATCATGCTATCTGCTATGTATAACTGACATGGAAAGAAATAGGGTATTTAACAGCATAGAATAGTTCCTACCACTTTTAAAATGTTCTCTGACATTACAAATAACTTTAGAGTAGGAGCAATGGGAGGACAGTAACACATCTTAAAATGGCAGATGATATTTGTAATTACATCTCATCCACCATTACTGTTGTATTTTATTTATTTATTTATTTATTGAAAGAGTTTTACCAGAAAAGGCCACCTGATCCAAAATAGCCAGTTGTCAGGGGTGTCATTGTAGTCACTTGATGTGTGAGCTAGGCTGTGTATACAGGATGCAAAGTCCCTGAACGCCTCTCTAACCCACCAAATGTTAACATGCACTAAAATTTAAAATACTTAAATCTAAATCAAACAAACCAAAAAATAATAATCATGATGTAATTTAAAGAAGTTGTACACAATGCAACACTGTTTCAGCAGCAATTCTGAATAAATCAAAGCGAATCAGAGTCCAAGCGATGCCCTTATTAGTCATAAAAGGAGGGTTAGAGGTGGAGTTTGAGGCGTGGTTTAGTATTCAGTTTTCATCTCATACAAAGGTGGCAACCCTAGTGGATTGCATTTTGGGATCTCGCTTTATTGGGCCTGCCGTGCCCATGTCTGGGAAGGTCCTATGTTAGGCCCACTAAAGAAATGCAAAGTAAGAGTAACTGTAAGGAAGGAGCCAGTTCGCGACATACTGTCATTATCCCAGCATTCTGTCCCTGTCTGAAGAGGTTACAAATTGGTTGGTTCTCTGGCAAGGTTTTCAGGGTGGCTGCTGTGTGCTAAAGGCCGCATCCCCAGTTTGATTACTTGGGTGGGAGTAAGGCACTGCTCAAGGGCTGACTTAGGTCATTTATTGTACCCTCTAAGGTTTTGGAACTTTAATTCGGCTCAGGTTTATCTGTGTGGAGTCTGCGCCTGGTTTATTACTTTAGGCCTGTTTTAAAGCATCTGCATCAGCCAGGTACGGTGTGTACCTCACATATATGCCCTTTGGCCTGTCTGTCTTTTGGCTTCATGAAGCTGCGCACTCACTTTATTTATTTATTAATTTTAAACAGAAACAGAATTAAATGTAGTTGTTCTTTTACTTCATGTGTGCTGGGATTATTGAATGAACTAACACCATTCCTCTTTTAATAAAAGTTCAGTCTCCACCCACCCTGGCCTGAAGGTGCAGCCATTGGTAAGTTTAAGCCTATTTGGTGAGAACATCCTCGCTCCACACTAAATGAGACCTGCAGGCAAGATAAGGCCTTGTTTTCTTGCTTTAGCTGCAAGCCTTATGCCTGGAAGGTTTCCGTTTGTACCCCCAGATTATAATCAAGACCCCTAGATATGAAAGGGGGACGAGGGTGGGTTACACCTGGATACAATTTATTCAGGAAGGATAGGGTAGGCAGGAAAGGACGGGGAGTGGCATTGTATGTGAGGGACAACAGTAAGGCCACAGAATCACAGGGTGAACAGGGAAAGGAGGCAATACTGTGGGTTACACTAGAGATGAAGAAGGTGACAGCTATCCGTACAGGGTGGTGTACAGACCCCCATCACAAGAGGATGAGGTGGATAAAGAAATGTTACTATCAATTCAAAAATGGCACAGAGAGGGAGGTGCTGCTAGTAGGGGACTTCAACCTTCCAGATGTGGATTGGAGTCTCCACGCAGCTGCAACAACAAGGAGTAGAAATATCTTAGACAGCCTACATGAGGCATTCCTAAGACAGCTTGTGTCAGAACCTACTAGGGAGAGGTCAATATTAAACCTGGTGCTTTCAAACAGGGACAATGTGGAAAGGTCTTACTAGAGGAGCACCTAGGAAATAGTGATCACCGGATGGTGTGGATTGAGATAATACCTAAGCAGGAAAAAACAAGCATTTGCCAATGCCGAATGTTTGCTTGCTGGTATTAGCATTGGAAGTGCAGGAGTTAGACAGATGCAGAATAGGAAGAGCAGTGAAGTATTGAAGTGACACCAGCCCACCCCACCCTGCAAAGATGGACAGGCACACTGGGTGTGCCTGTGAGTCATGCCCATAACGTTCATCCCATTTCCCTCACCCTACCCTGCAGACACTGACAAGTGTTGAGGTGTGCCTGGGGGTGTTCGGCTTTACAGTCACCCCATTCCATAAGGAAAGACGCTGAAATGGGTGCGGTATAGGAGAATGGGGTGAACTTTGGGGCTGAAGAATCCAAGGCACACCCTCGATGCCTGTCACTGGCTGCAGGGTGGGGGTGGGATGGTGTGAGCATTACTGTCGACAATCCCAAGTCACACCCTGACACCTGTCAGTCCCTACAGGCAGGACGTTATGGTCAGAAACCCTAATGCCTGGGCATTTCTTGGTATATTCACTGCAGGTATTCAACATGGGCTTTTTTTTTTTTTTTTTTATTTCGTCTTTATCCCTCCTTACTGCCTCCAGTGCCCCTCCTTCCAAATCCGCTCCATGTCCCCGGTACCTACCTTCGGGGATCTGCCCTAGAGGTACTTAACCTCTCTCCTTTGCACCATCGAGGTCTGTCCCTATCGGTGGTCCAGGCGGACTTAGGGTGGACTTCATCTAGGGCTGCGGAGGGTATTTCAATTTTCTCCCTGATGTCCCGCTCCCCAGGGCGCCTTGCGCTAGGGGCGTCACGTCCCGAGTAAGTAGCATGCTTACGCCGCATGAACCCTCATGCACTGAGCGTCCCCTTCCCGACCCGACAAGCGGGCCGCCTCCACCCCTTCCCTCTGCGGTGCTTCCACCCCGGCTATGGAAAAAGTGCAGAAGCGCGATAAACTCTTAATATCCACCCCTGAGAGGAGAGCATCCGTTGGAACGCTCAATACTCCCTCCCTAACTTCGATTCTCGACGACCCGAGTCCGCTCCCGAACCCGGGTCGCCGGCGTGGTACGAGGTGTGCATGCCCAGCGCCAGCCCTCAGCGCCACCGGCCGCGCCACATGGGCTTTTGTGACCCCACCGCATGAACAGTGACACTATCAGTTCATTAGTCGAAAGGTGATTTTGCACAGAGACTGTGCTATTTACGCCACCGGTGTGAAAACACATTTCAAACATAATATCAAAATGACAGTTGTACTGTTCATGAGGAGGTGTAAAAATGGTAATGTTGAAAATCTGGAGGAAAATATAAAAACTGGTCAAGTCACAAACATATGTAGAAACTGCGCAACACACACGGTAATGCAATTATTTGGGGATTTTACACCAGATTTTCAACACAGGCACTTGGGACCTCCGCTCATGAACAGTGTCACTATGATTTTCTTAATGTGTCCCAAACATTGATTTCCTACAGTGACTGTGCCATTATGCGCGGATGTGCAAAAACACATTTCAGGCAAGATGTGAAAATGACAGCTGTACTGTTCATAATGAGGTGTGAGAAAAATGGCAATGCTGAAAATCTGGGTGAAAATATAAAATTCTCGAGAGATTCTGACGTGCGTGAAACTGCGCCATGCAACTCGTAGCCACAGTCATTTTGTGGAATTTTCCCACCGAATTTGCAACATAGGCTTTTGGGAGCCCATCTCATGAACAGTGACACTGTCGTTTAGTTATCGGTCCCGAAATGTGATTCCATGCAGTGATCACAAAATCATCTTTTGGACTGAATAACGACATGACAGTGACTGAAGTTAAGAGTGAGGTCCCAAGAACCCCATGTTAAAAATTTGTGCGAAAGTCGCAAAATGGCCAAAATATCCACCTAAGTTGAAAAAAAACATTTATGCTATTATACAGCTTACCGACATTTCTTCAGTTCACGGTCGACTTTGAAGAGTGCAGGCGTGTTCCCGCTCCACGGAAGATCATCGCGCCAGGCTCCGGAGGTAAGTATGGGGTGAGGGTGTGTGTGGGAAGGTGGGGTGCACAGAGAGTGGATGCGGTCGCGGAGGGGCCACTGCAGACAATGATGGACCATTTTTCTTTACAGGAAAAAAATTGAAAAGCACATCGCGGGAAGGTTTCTGAATTACAGAGACATTGGCCCGCTGGGTGGCTCCCATCGCACCACCTGGCGAGGACAGCACCAGAGGGAGGAAGCAGGAGGTTTCTTTGTAGCCAGAGGGTGAGATGGGGAATGAAGGAGCGGAGGACAGCAGCAGAGGGAGGAAGCGGAGGGATTTCATTGGCAATGAAGTGCAGGAGGGCGGAGAAATTGCGTGACATCAATATGCTAAATACACACATCGTTACCACACGCTGATTGCAATGGTGGTTTCTTTGAACGAAGACCACTGCAGCCGAACCACTGTTACAAACAACTCGTGCATCTATTGTGCGGTATGGTCATGCCTGCTAAATGGAGCACTGCACTGGACAGCAGGATCACACACCTCCAAAAAGTCATATGGTCACAATATGTTTCTTGCGCATGCATGCAAGCAAACATAAAACACATTAGGACAAGAATCATGGACTTCAAAAGGGCGATTATGGGAAAATGGGAGATTTCCTGAAAAGCGCCCTGGCTGTGGTGGGAATATAGCAACAGTGGGGAGCAGTGGAAAATAATCAAAGTAAGAACTGAAGAAGCAACACAGCTCTATGTCAAACAAGTCAGCAAGGGAAGTGAAAAAAGAGACCATTAAAGTTCTCCAAAGAAGTGGCTGAAAAGGTTAGAGCAAAGAGGATGGCTTTTAGAAAATACAAACAGACTCGGGAGGAGGAAGACAGGAGAGTTACCAGGACAAAGAAAGAAAGGCAGGGAAGGCATTTAGGAAAGCTAAGGCACAGACAGAGGAAAACACTGCAAACTTGATAGAGAAAGAAATAAAACTGTTTTAGATATATAAGTGAAAATAGAAAAAATAGAGGTGGTATAGTTAGGCTGAAAACTGGGAGGGTGGCTGGGTGAACAATTACTTTTCTTCAGTATTCACTGAGGAGAGCAGGTAAAGGCTAACATTAAGGAGAGAGAGACACAAAGGGAAGGAAGTGTACACAAATCCCTTCTCAGAGAAAAACCTAGAGCTAACAGTAACAAAGTCGATAGCGATGGGGCCAGACAGAATACACTCTAGGATACTGGGGAACTAAAGGAGGTGCTGGTCGCACCACTGGCAATATATTTAGCCTGTCATTGGGAACAGAGTACGGAGGACTGGAGGATCACTGATGTGGTCCCGCTATACAAAAACGGAAACAAGGAAGAGGTAGACTACAAGCCAGTCAGCCTGACCTCCGTAAGTATGCAAAATTAATGGAAAAATTGCTGAATGAAAGCATTGTGGAACACCTGGCAACCAATTGGCTGCAAGACCCAAGACAGCATGGTTTCACAGAAGGGAAGTCATGCCAGATGACCCTCATAGAGTTCTTGACTGAGTTATCAGGGAGCTGGATGGAGGGCTGTAGATGTAGCATACATAGATTTTAGTAAAGCTTTCAATATGGTTCCATATATATATATATATATATATATATATATATATATATCATTTTTTATTGTATTTTTTTCCCTGGGGTCTAGGGCATCTCCGGAGAACCCTCTCGTTGCTGCCTCTACTCCCACCTGAAGCCCTCCTTACCTGGTTCCTCTTGGCCTCGGCTAGGTCCAGACCCCAGATCAACCCCTGGGAGGGGCCACCTTTCTAGAATTATAGGGACTGCTGAGGAATCGTAAGGCAGCCAGAAGACCAGGAGATCAGGCCCAGTATTTGGGATGTGGGCAGGACACTGGAGCCCCTTAGCTTCCACTAGTCCACCAGGGGTTTTCACTTCTGATAGTTTCCCTGAATGCGGATGTGCAATGCCTAGCACCACACCTTGCGCAGCATGGCCACCTCCACTCCGCCCTTGATGCAATGTCTAGCCTGCTACCTGTAGGGCCCTGGTCTCCACCAGGAGCTGCTTACGGAGTGGGCCTACCCTGAACCCACCCCGGAGGGATAGCAGTCCTCTAAATGCTCAATCCCTCCCTCCTCCCTCCCTCCTCTGCCGACCCCCAAAACTCGAGTCCATTCCTGAACCCGGGTCGCTGGTGTGGCACAGGTGTGGTGTCTAACGCTTCAACCATCAGTATCACTGGGCGGCTCAGTATGATTCCATATAGAAGGCTGATAAACAAACTGGAGAACCTGGGAGTTGGTTGGAAGGTAGTGAAATGGGTAGAGTGTATCACAACCCCACTCAGCAGGTCAGGCCCTCTGCTCCCATAGTGCCAACCTCTGAGCGCCAGTATTGTGAACAGTTAACAGAACAGGTAACCCTCCTGTCTGTTTTGTGGGTTCGAATCAACCTTTGGTTTCAAATTCTTGGAGGATTCAAACTGTGAACCTTGTGCTAGTGTACCCAATGTACAGGCTCAGATAATTCTGCTCTTCTGGGGCCAGATATCGTTTGCCTACAGGCACCTAACCAGATGTACAAAATGAACCCTTAAAACTCTATTAAAGACCTCAGAATAAGCTCTTACCTTTTCCCAGTTTGGTATTACCATTAAGTTATGCACAGTGTCACTGTAACCATATATGCTTCACTTGTCAAAGAAAGAATTTCAAAAGCACACCAAGTAGTTTCTAAAATGAGATGTTTACTTAAAAATAGATAAAATGTAAAATGTAAATACAGAACAATATATCACAAAACCATACAATCATTTAAAGAATAAAGTTAAAAGTGCAAATTCTACCAATAATACACTTAGCCTTGCCTAGCTAATGTATTCTTATATTCTTACAGTGCTAAAAGATGTTGTAGCTTCAGAGTCCAAATGTATGCGTCTCTACAGGTCACTCACAGCATAATTAACAAACTGTCTTGAACCTGCCTTCTACATGTCACCCAGCTCCTCCTCTGTTTATGAAAATTATACAATCAGGATGTCTTGTGTCAGGAGGTAAATTAATAGGTGACATGAGCAAAAAAAAACTTGTTTCCCATATGACTTCCCAATTAAGTGTGTAATTTTCCTAGCTCTTTCTTTAATCCATGAGCAGTTTCTCTCTCAAGGACATCAAAGGACCTTTTATGACTTTGCACCACGGTGACATAACCTGTATTCCTCCTCTAAACATCATAAACGTTTCTGATTTTCAGCCTAGCAGGTGGCAGCTACAATTAAGCTAGATAAACAGGAGATCCTTAATTTAGGTCCCTTCTAGCCTTTAATTATCTCCTGGCTTTCATCTTTTAGCTGAAACAGCATGTCTCATGAGAAACACTCAATAACACATTTTTATATTACAAAAGCTCAGATTAATCAGAACCAGCTGTACAAGTGTCACAGAGAGTTGACTACAAAATAGAACTCAGAGGGTGGTGGTGAACAGTACATGCTCGCAGTGGGCACAGTTACCAGTGGAGCTCCCCAGGGATCTGTGCTAGACCCAGTCCTCTTCAAAGCCTTCATCAGAGACATCGCTGAGGGGCTGGAAGGAAAGAATGCCTGTTCGCAGATGACACAAAATTCTGCATCAGAGTGGACACACCAGACAGGCTAGAAAGATTGAAAAGGGACCTCAAAGGACTGAATGACTGGTCAAGGATTGGCAGTTGGGTTTCAATGCTAAGAAATTCAAGGTAATGCATACGAGGCACAAAATCCGGTGGCAGTGTACCACCTAGGGAGAGAGTAAACTGCAAGCTCCAAGCAGGAACAAGACCTGGGGTCACCATCTCGGATGACCTGAAGATGCAAACACAATGTGACAAGGCAGCAGGGTAGGCTGGCAGGATACTGGGTTGCATAGGTAGGAATCATCTGCAGAAGAAAGGAGGTAATTATCCCACTGTATAGGTCATTGATGAGGCTTCATAGATCATTGGTGAGGCTTCACCTCGACTACTGCGTCCAGTTTTGGAGACCTCATCTTCAAATGGACATAAACAGGGTGGAGGCAGTATAGAGGAGAGCAACCAAATGGTGGAAGGCCTGCACAATAAACCCTATGAAGACAGACTGCAGGAGTTAAATACAGTATGTACTCACTGGAAGATAGGAGGGAAAGGGGGCATGACTGAAACTTTTAAATACCTCATGGGGAAAACTGATTTCAGGTTGGTACCATCTTCCAAAGAAAAAGATGCTCAAGGACTAGTGGACACAATTTGAAACTTGGGGGGTCCGGGGTAATGTGAGGAAGTATTTTTTTTTTACAGAGAGGGTGGAACAGTCTGCCAACAAAAGTGGTGGAGGCCAAAATGGTTACAGGTTTCAAGACAGCATGGGACAGACACAAAGGGAGTTTGAGAATACAGGGAGGGGACAGTGGGCTGATTAAGATTGGCTTAGTCCGATAACTATGGTAACTGGGCAGGCGTGGTGGACCTTTATCTGCTGACAACTGCTATGTTTCTATGTTTAGTTATGTCCCCTTTGCAAAATTCAGGTATAAATGTGCCTGGACACATTTTTCAGACTGAGTGTTACCTGGTCTAACATTTACATCTGTGTCTCGCATTTTGCATCCAAAACTGGATGTGAGTGCCATAGAACAGCTAGAAACTCTGCAGGTAAGTCCAACCTTTGAAGACAGCCCGTGTTATGACTTTTCTTTTTGTCTTATTTATGCTCCACCCCCGCACACCTGCAGGTCCCTCCTTTGGGCTACAAAGACTGATCCCATCCCGGACAACCCCCATCCACCTACTGCTCACATCACATCACAGCCCTCCCAGGATAAACCCAATGTATCCCTTGCATCGGCAGATCCTCTCCGATGCGGAGAGAATGAACCTTACTGGTCTGCTCCATTTGGCCTGGGTGCTGCTGAGGTCGGTCTTGGTGATCTGGGTGCTCCACGGTGACAAGGGTCCAGATGGTCATCATCTGGCCGGCTGATGCACCATTTTCACATTTTCTCTGCCCCTCTCCACCACGTTCTCGGCCCATGGTGGCAGCGTACTAGGCGGGACATGCAGGAGGCATGTCGAGGCTGCATGTCCCCACAAGCACACACCCAATCCTCCCAGAGGTGCCGACGCAGAACCCGCCCTCCCCAGGAGGAAGCATCCACTGGATGCTTGTACAATCCCTCCCTGCCGACTCCACTCCTGGCACTGGGGCGCAAACCCGGGTCACCAGCATGCCGAGCGAACCCTTTGTTCGGAGCCACGGTGCCGGATTGTTATGACTTTTAATATTACCATCCAACATAACTAAGAGCTGTGCCCATTTCATGACTTCTGAAAATCCCACCCACTGTGTTGGTACCTGTTGCTGCAGTGGAGAAAAAATAACTTGAAGGGGAACAACAGACACAGTGCTTAAACAGCAGGTAGTCTGTGGTTTACTTGGTTGTTTTCTTTCTAATCTCAGTTGTATTTGTAATAGAAGTGGTCGCCTGATTGTGTCTGTGTGTGTTTTATGTTGTTGTTCAACTGGTTTGAAACTGCAGGTATGCTTCATTCCAGGAAGCCACACTTATTTTTTTTTTTTTTAAACCCAGTTCCCGATGCAATGTGAAGCCCAAGATAACATGTCAATTATGTTCTTCTGTGATGCAAATCATAGCGGCTTGACAATATTCAAGGACATACTGTGTCATGCGTGTTCATGCAACATGCCACATTACACACAGGAGTGCAGGCTGGCAGGAGATTCAAGCCACTGTGTGTGTGTGTGTGTGTGTGTGTGTGTAACCCCTGCAAATGGGGGTTCCCAAAAGACTTCCAGGAGCTTGCTTGAATGCTCCAAGCCTGAATGGTGTTTGGCATTTAAGCCATTTATCAGTGAGTGTTTTAGAGCCTCTGGTACTGTCTCTTTAAGAGCTGTCTGCTTGCAGACATAATTAGTTTGTATGGGGGACTGTGTGCTTCTCTGAGTACCACTCGAGCTGCTGCAATTCACTTCATTTTGCAGTCACTAGGAGTGCAAGGGAACCTATCTGAAAGATGTAACTGTTTGCCAGAAATTATTTAGAGTAATAATAAAATTACAGTTTGTCTAACCTGCTTTCTTTGCAGTCAGAACTGTGTCTGCTAGTTCCCCATTCTAGTTTTGAACTGCTGAACTGGACCAATCAGTGTGGGGTAAGCTAGCTCTAAAATGGTGCCTTGACTAATCAGAACTTGACTCATAATCTGAGCCAGCCACAAGAGGATTGTATGGGCAGTGACTCTGGGAGATGTAGTTTAGACTTCAGTGCCTTTTGGACCAACAGCAGCAGTCTATTGTGAGTGACAGCCAATCCAGTCAAGAACTGGGAGGAACTCAAAGGAAGAGCCCGGTTTTGTCGGTTGGAGTTTCAGTTGAGCTTTGGCAGTGAAGAAGGAAGGAGCCCTGTGCTTTTTCAGTGTGCAGTTTTAGTCAAAAACGGTGTAAGGCCCAGAGTTCGGTCTGCAGCTTGTTAGGACTGAACTGTCCTGTGAAAAGAATCAAAGGATCTCTGAAGAGTAGAAACCAGGCTCACCCTGTAGAAGACTGGAAGAATTGCTGAAAATTGCACTCGGTCTGTCAGGAACTGAATCTGCTTGTGTTCTCCAGGTATTGTGCAGTAATTGCGATCGGGATACAGATGCAGCCTGCCTGGTATAGTGCTTTCTTTTATATAAATGTGTGAAGAGGTTTGTGTACCTCAAGTGAGCCCTGCTGACATTGAAGGACCCTATCTTATTTGGAGGTCGGAGTACTAATTCAGGGTCGCTCCCTGTTGAATTGCCACATTAAATCCAAATGGAATTACTGTACTGCTGACTGTTTAATTTTTCCTTTTCTCTGTGTGAAAGGGCCCCTACCAGCTGCCACGGTTTTGACTAGCCACTAGGGCTTGGGTACCCAGGGACAGTAACTGATAGGGATAGGCCTGTGCACAGAGCCATAGGTAGATTATTAGAGTGATAAGCTAATTAACCTGATTTCCCTGTCCTTGTTATATCCCCTAAATAAATCAGAGCTGCTTGTTTCAGCAAAGTTATACTGCCTGAGGTATTTGTCTATGTTAAAGTACTGTACTGTGATTGTTGCACTGTATCTCATTTCACAGGAGGTCCCAGTGCCGGAACCAGTCCTGGGGTAAGTGTATACTGTGAAGGTAATTTGATATATTGTGTGGGCCACTAGTGGGAAGAAAGGGGGTTGCAGTGTCCCAGAGGGCTGTGACCAAGTTAGTTTAACTATTGCAAACCCTGACCTCTGGGTGGAGGCACCGCCATTGGATCCAGGCCCTCAACCTGTTAGTGGCAAATCAGGCAGGGGTAGTAGCCCCTGGGATAGCGCCATCTAGGGGTTACATGTGTATGTCAGGCTGGGACGCAACTGACAGGATTTGCATTGAGCTCTGTCTGCGCAGAGCTAAGTGATTTGTTTCTTCTTCAATGAAGCACTGTAAATGTTCA
This sequence comes from Neoceratodus forsteri, assembly GCA_016271365.2. Classification (NCBI taxonomy): domain Eukaryota; kingdom Metazoa; phylum Chordata; order Ceratodontiformes; family Ceratodontidae; genus Neoceratodus; species Neoceratodus forsteri. The sequence continues at coordinate 1,136,024,141 of CM057453.1, read as the reverse complement.
TCACTGGTGAATTTAGATGGCAATTATCAATCCCATTTTGAAAAGCTCTCAGCATATGAAACAGTACCGAAAGGTCTCGCACTGGAGGTGCTGCTTAGACACATCAAATAACATTACAAAACCAATGAGTCCAGCACTCACCACCTATATGGAAAAAGACACAGGCTTTCCTCTTAATAATGAAAACAGTTTTATTCTGGTGCTAGAACCGAAATATATTCTGTAGATCAAGGCAAATAAAATTCAGTTGTTGGTGGTGCCATAGTGCTTTTCTCTCCATCAACACACCCCACCAAGCATCACCTGCACTAGCTCTTTAGTAGTACAGTTACTGGCTGCTGTATGAACCGACACCGCTTGCTGAGTGAGACTCACTCACTGACACTCGCATCAGCAGTCTATCCTGCTTCAGTGAAGAAGAAGAAAAATCACTTGGGCTGTCAGGAAGCAGAGCACAATGCAAATCCTGTTAGTTGCTTGCTAGCTGACAACACAACACACCCCACACAGTGGCTCAAATCTCCTGCCTGCAGTTCTCCAATAGTAATGTGGCACATTACATGAACACGCCAACATAGCATGTCTTTGAAGATTCTTAGCGCTGCTCTGATCTGCATCACAGAACAGTGTGACATCCTGTTCAATGTTGCATGTGCAGCCCAGAAACTTATTGTAACTGGCATCATGCTATATTGGGTTTCACAGAGCATCAGGAACTGGATTTTAAAAACACGAGTGTGACTTCCTGGAATGAGGCATGCAGGCAAACTAGGCTGAACAAGGACATAAAAAAGCACACAGACACAAACGAGGTGAGATACTTTTATTAAAAATATAGCTGAGGCACCCTTATGGAGAAAAAGTGGACTTGGGTCCATAGGTTGACAGACCTCTTGAACAGTACTTCATTAATAATCTCCAGAAAGCTAAAGGTATTACATAGTGGAGCATTTGCTGAAAGTGTGGCATGGAGCCCATAAACTTATAATGGCAGATAACAACCTACACAACCCTGACACTGCTCTGGGATAATCTATTAAACCTGGGTTTCCTTAGAGACACAAACTTCTATATTTGGGCCCCTAATCTATTATCGCTCTGGGAAGGGGAGGCAACACAGGGATGGAAGAAACCGCGGGAGGGGGAATTCTTGAGGAGGGAGGTGGGACTCAGCAGGAACACCAGGTGGGGCTGGGGCAAAAAGTGAAGAGTGGATGTGAACATGGTCAGCAAATCAGTCGGGAGGTGGGAGAAACACAAACTAAATAACTGTCCCACAGAAAACAATTAAAAAATCACATATCCTAGGACTCAAACTCCAGTGGCATAACATTCCGCCAACTTCCACTTCCTGTGCCCCACCACACGCCACGACAGCTGTGCTTAAAAGCACCTGCACCAGACTCTTTCTCCTTTTCCTCCCCCAATGTATAATAGCTACAGGGATAGTGCTAAAGTTACCTGCGCCTATATTATCCTTATAGTTGTTTTACATTTTGCTGTTTTGACAACACAGTTTTGACCACGCTATTCTGGGTTTCTACATTTTCACCTGGTATGGCTAGGATACTGGATTCAGCACAAAATACAAAGGGGTTGGTGACTCAACTTTATAAAAAGCTATTGATCTTCACGGCAGGAACAGGAGGACAGCTACGCCTTAAATGGCAAGATCTTTTGAACAGGGCTCTAGTTCTATGCAGGTGAAACATAAAATAATTCACTTCATGGACAATTAATATAGAATGTTATACTGACCAGAATTGTTCCTCATTATGAAGGTACATGCCCACTATGTACCCACCCAGATACAGATTTCACCCATATGATGCACGACTTGTCCACAACTGAGTTTGTACTGGCAGGAGATAAAGTCTGCCCTTTCAGAAATGTTGACCAAACTGATACATTTTATACCCATTCACTAAAAATACCACCAGCAGCTTAATCTGGTTTTGTAGTTAGTTTACATCTGTACAAATATTTCCTTCCCTTGCCCCCGGTCGCACCTGAAAAGAGCCACGGCTTACTGTGCCTCTCCTGGTCACAAACTCAAATTTTATTGGGCATTTAATTGAAGCAGAGGGTATACTGGCCAAAAAAGAAAATTTATTTTAATGGCAATCCTAATGGCTAGGCATGGTATTCTAACCAACTGGAAATAAGCTAACCCCCTCCTCATCTTTAAGCTGCTGGAAGAACATTTTTTGTCAACTCCTGTTTTGCTCGGAGGTCCAGGGCATTCTTCCAGAATACCCACTGACTAGCTGCGGCTGCTCCCAGCCTGAAACCCTCCATCGGTCTCCCACCCAACTCCACGGTGCATCCAGCCTACCAGATCAACTCCCCGGGAGAGGGCCTGCCTCCCTTGGTGGCCTTTCTAAAATTAGAGGGACGACCGTAAGATTGGGCCAGCCGTGGAGATCCAATGAGGGCAGGTCCGCAGCGGGATGTGGGCAGGTCCCTGGGGTATCCTTCTTCTCCTCCACTGGACCTCCAGGGTATTTCTTGGTTGCTCCCTCGAAGCGTGGATGTGCCATGATGTCAGAGCACCATCGTGCCAACCCACTGATGCTCCACCCACTTACACGGCACTGCTTGTCTGGGTCCCTGATCTCCACCGAGGCCGCTAGAAAGTGATGCGAGACCTGGTACCCACCCTGGAAGGGGAGATCAGTCCTCAGGACACTCAATCCCTCCTCCCACCAACCCGAGTCCGTCCCAAACTCGGGTCACCGGTGTTGCCATAAGGTGTGGCACCCAGTGCCTCAACCCTCAGTGCCACCAGACTGGCCCCTGGAAGAACATGATGACAGAAAACTGACATATATGCTACTAGGGATAGGGCTTACCTCTTTGAGACAGTTTGGAGCCCTTATGAACAGCATTATACTACTCACCCACCTTGATACAAACATGACATATCTAGAATGTGTATTCATACCAGGGTGATCGAGGCTAGAAACCATTTCTCTCCCTCCCCCACCGTGTTAACATTATAAATTTGTGCTGCTGGATAAGAATGAAGGTCCTACTGGGTAACTTCTATGAGGGCAAGACAATAGACTTGTGTGTACACAGTTTTGCTCGCTGTCTGTGTTGTTATAGTACTAGCAGACTTTCTAGGAACTGCAACAAAGTGTTAGGCCTGTGCCAGGTAGTGAAGGTGGGAACTTCCAATGCAGGATATACAGGAGGCACCAAAATAGTAGGTGCAGCTGTATCTTTCAAGAACTCTGTTACATTTCTTTTATTGGGTCTTCCTCTTTACCCTCAAACCCATGACATATGGATTTGCCTGAGTAAAGTCCGAAATGAGGGGCCTTAGGAGGAGACCTGGGATTATAAACCACAGAATCCTCACTGCAAGAGGAGAGAGTGGAGTTGGAAAGAAACCCTCCTTCATAGGGATCTTCCTCTCTTCATCCTCTAAGCCATCCTCCATGTTTAGGAAATCAGGATTATATTCTACCTCATCGTCGTTCTTGAATGACGACAGGGCAATCAATGGAGCCAGGGTTAGAGATGGCAGCTGTGATGGAGGAACTATAGACATGTGTTTAAGTCCGCTGATGATGACGTACCAGCAGGGAGGCCCTATAGATGGGACTGCAGGCACTGTCGCTGGCAGTGATGGGGATAGGCAAAGCAACATTTCTGAAACTGATGCCAGCATAACCATTTGAGGTTTTGTGACTGCCATCATCGCCACAACAGAACCAGATGATATAGGCTGCATACTGTCCGTAGTAGGTATGGTAGTGCCAGAGTTGCCCAACCTTGGTGTCCCAATGACAATCGGGGGAGGGGGCTTTAGTTGATTCCGCGGAGTAGTTAATGATGAGGACTTACCCTCCTTCCATGGAGACCTTGACCTCAGCGGTGAGCATGCCATTCCCTATGCTTATGGTGATGGCTGAATGAGGAGAATTTCAATGACAATTTTTCCTTTTCTTCATGTTTTTCCATTGTCCTTCCTGACCATGGTGGCAACAATGTCACTGACTGCCTGACAGTATCCTTCCAGTAGAAGTCGGTCGTGAGGAAGAAGCTGGCTTGCAGCCATGGCCTTGGCTTGGGATTCCATAGCCTTGATGGGGATGAAGGTTTTAGAGCCTTCCTCTGGCATCTCTGTGTCACCTGGTTAAATTCTTGACAGATCTGACAGGCCCTCACATTGAGGGACAAGCCCAAACACCAAACATACACAGTGTGAGCGCCATCTTTGTAGTTCTTGTACCAGGTAAAAAAAAACTAAATAAAGATTCTTTCAATGGCGGCATTCAGGGACAAAGTTGATAAGTTAAGGTAAAACTAGAAAAAGAAAAGAAAGTCACAAAAACAATAATGTTGTTTCTCTGCAAGTTCTATTTGTTTATTTTATTTAAAGTCTTGAAATACACCTTTGAGCTGGAGCTCATTTACAATGGTTCCATGTCAAGTAAAAGAAGAACAATATATGTCATACTTTCACATTGTAAGACAGCAGTGTAATGTTACAAGGTATGGTAAAACAAAGGTAGGCACATAGTTACAAACAACTGAGATACATCATTATAGTCATATAGAGGAGCAAACAGAAAATGTTTCAGTTGTCATGGTTACAAGGGGGGTAGGCGGAGAGAGGTGGGAGGTGGAAGTAAGTAACTGGCTGGAGGTTTGGTAGGGATGGAATGGGGAGAGGGGAGTTGGGGTGGGAGGAGGAAGGAGAAAGAGGGCAGGAGGGAAAGTGGCCATAGTGAGAGATGGGGTTTGCAGTCACATCTGCTCTGATTGGTAAATTGTTGAGTTTTCTCTTGAAAGGCCCCCAGCTTAGGCTCATTTGCATTGTTGGGTGGGAGTTCACTGCCAGCCAGTGGTGGTACAATATAAAAAGACCCTGTGCTTGTGAAGTATGGAAGAAAGGACAAGAAGTGATTGTCTAGATATGCTTCTTGTGTGGTGGGGTTGGGTGCAGTGATGAGGAAATTCTGGATGGCAGGTGGGGTCAGTCTAAGGCAAGTTTTCCTACTGAGGAGACACACTTGGTGTTATATTCTACCCTGTAGGGTAAATGATCAATAGGCACATATAGGTCCACATGTGGGTTATTCGATGGGCACGAGAACCAGTCTGCAAGCTTTATTAAGGGCAATACTAACCCTTTTGAGGGTGAAGTCAGGAGCTGCTCCATAAACCACCAGTCCATAGCCTATGACGGAAAGTACAGGGCTATAAATTGCAAGTGACAATGCCTCATGGGTAAGGCTGTGACGGTGTCTATAAAGGAGGCCACAACCTTAATGATTAGATCAGTGTTCTCAGCAAAGGGTAGGGAGCTGTCCAGGGTACTACCAAGGTATTTGAAAGTATATACCGATTTCACCATTTTATAGCAGCCCTCAAATAGAACCTGCCCCGAATTGAAGCTGCATGCTGATTTCACTATTAGCAATAGAAGCCACCCTCGATACAAGCCTTATAACCGTAAGTCAGCAAAATGCATTTACCGTGACTGTCATAGTGTTAATATGCACCAGTAACCTTAAGCAGTATTCAGTCATTCAAATTCATTTTCTCTCAGTTTCTCATAGTGTTAATATGCACTGGTAACCTTAAGCAGTACTCAGTCAGCCAAATTCATTTACAGGTAGTGGTCATCTGTATAGTTAGAATTTCAAAATCGCTAACCTTAGTATTCATTCAGCCAAATTCCACTACTACTGGTATGTTAGCAAGCAAGTTTCTGCACATCGGTTTGCTACCACAAGGCATTCGGTTGCTACTGCGCCATTGCACTACTCGCAGCTGATATCATAACCATGGTCATGCTAAAATGAAAAATAATGACAGATGATCAGTTTTTGAAGCTGTATTGCTTATCAGTTCATTTTTCTGTTTGTTTTTTCTATGCAAGTAAACGTTAGGCATTTAGCTAATCCAAACAGAATTTAATTGATTTCATTGTCACTGTCCGGTCAGCTTCTGCTTCTGAGCCACTAACTTCAGGCTCCTCAACATAGAACTGGATATCATGTGAGTCCTCGATAACACTTTACTTAGCCATCCTAACACAGGTAACACAGATCTCTACTGCAGCACACCTTTGGATTTCAGGTACCAAGACTTTGAACAGTAGTATTAGTAATAGAAGCCACCCCCAAATAGTATCCGCCCTCAAATATAAGCCCACCCAAAATAAAATAATCTAATAGAAGCCGCAGCTTCTAAATGGTGAAATATGGTACTTGCTGTAGAGGTTTACAGGCTATTAATGATTGACATCCAGTGGTCCTTGTGCCTATTTTGGGGTTAGCAAATACCATTACTTTTGTTTTTATCATTTATAAGAAGTTTATTCGGTACACCAAACTTCTGCAGCAGCAAAGTCTCTTTGGGGTTGGATACTAGTTGGTCTGGATTATAGTTTAGCATCATCGGCATACAGAAGAATGTGTTCACCCAGGTTCTGGAATGACCTTAGGTCATTGGAGAGTCGGCACTGGGGAGGTGGGTGCAGGATTGAACAGCTGAAAGGCTGCTCTCCTCCCTGGTGGTCGATCACCCTGTAGTTCCGCTCCACCAGGTGGAGGTCCAGTTGGTGGCGTAGACAGGAGGGGGTGGCAGTGTAGCAGAAGGGCATGCCGAGGTGTGACATGCGTGTGCCTCCATACAGACGGCCAAGGCAGATGGGGACAGAGAAAAACGAAGGGAAAAAAGACAAAAAAAAAAAATAAGAATTTTTCTTTGCACACTGGAGAAGTTTGTTAATAAACAGGCTAAATAAAAGTGGGCCTAGAACTGACTCCTGAGGGACACCGTGAGAACTTGTCTACTACTGGAGAGTGTATAATCTATTTTTACCTGTTGAGACCTGTTACTAAGGTAGCTCTGGAACCATCCAACCGCTTCAGTGGAGATAACAATGGAGTGGGAGTTCACTGAGTAGCATTTTATGATTGACAGTGTCAAAGGTCTTAGTGAGGTTGATATATATGGTCCCTGCTATCTGACTACTATCAAGGGACCCATGTAGGAAGCCCAAGTACTCCAGTAGGGCTGTGGAGGTGCTGTGTTCCTTGCAAAACCTGTGCTGCTGTGGGCATTGTAGATTATATTGTTTCAAATAGTCTACCAGTTGGTTGGAGATTATTCTTTCTAAAGCTTCAGAGAGGAGAGGTGGGATCGAGATTGACCAGTAGTTTGAGTGCAAGGCTCTCTCACCACTCTTGTGGAAAGGGGTGACCACAGCAGCCTTCCATGCCTGGGGAACTGCCCCAGCTGGAGAGATGGGTTTATTAGATTAGTAAGGGGCAGAAGCACTTCTTCCAAGGTAGGGGCATTTAGTTTTAGATCCAGCATGTCATGGCTGTGCCTGGATTTGCCAAGTACCTGCTGGAGATATTTTTAATTCAGATCTAGTAATTGCTTTTAGGTGGGAGGGCCTGTGGGGATCCATTGCTAGAGGACGAGGAGCCTGGAGAATTTCCAACAGATGCAGCAGGGAGATCAGACGGCAGTAGGCTGTGAGGTCGGAGAACCATCGCTGAATGTATTAGCATTGATGTTAAGATCCTGGGTGATTACCCCATTCACTAACAGTATAGAGGGTGAGGATTTATTATTTTTTCCAGTAAGTTCCTAAAGGTTTTCCCAAATATTCTGCCATCACCCCATGAGTTAGTGAGGCAATCTTTGAAATGGCATTGTTTGGAGTCTGATCTCACTGGTGCAGGCGTTTCTGGATGATTTATATTTCTGAATATCAGCCTGCTTGCCAGTGGCCTTGGCTATATGCAATAGGTGGTCTCTAGCAGCCATGAGATTCAGTATTGGGGTAACCCAAGAATTGTGATGTCCTTAATTCTGCATTTTCTGATGGAGTGTAAATATCACACACATTATTAAATTTAGTAATGAAATAATCCAGTGCGTGGTCAATGTCTATTATGGTATCGAGAGTGGACAAGTCAGAATGTCTAAGGTGGGCCTTTGGTGAGTTCAGCTGACCTCGCTTAAGATTCAACTTGTTAGGGTTTGGGAAGGGGGCTTTGGGGCCTAATTAGCTCAGTGGCAACAACAGGGAGTGATCACTGAGGAATCAGCGAGGACTGTAGGGTTGGTGACCCGATCTGGTTGATTAATGTGTATCCAGTCGAGCAGGGTGCAGGAGCCAGAATGGTAGTTGAACCTGGTGGGAAAGCAGCTATTTGTGTGAGGTTGATACAAGACAGGGCATCTTTGCATTGGGCAGCATCCTGGGACAGCCAGTTTATATTAAAGTCCCCTAGGACTATCACCTCCCAGTTATCCTTTAGGCCTTTAATATATTCAGTGATTTTCTGGAAGTCTACAGTTGTTCCTAGGAGGGATGTGCACCAAGGCAAATGTTAGGGATTTGCTATGAGCACCTAACAGCAACCTGATGGCTAGAGCTTGCAGCATTCCAGTGTCAATCTGGGGAGGCATGGCACCATATATGATCTCTGACACAGACTGCACTCCTTTTCCTGACCTGTCCAGCCTGAAGAGGGTATACCCACTTAGTGCTACTGACACATCAGGAATCTTGGGTGACAGCCAGGTTTCCACTAAGGAAAGGATGTCAGGATTGTGCTGGCTAACCTGGACTTGGAGCTGGTCAAATTTGGCCACTAGGCTGCAGATGTTAATTGATACAATCTTTAAAGTTCTATTTGTGTGTGGAGGGGCTCAGGGCTAGGATGGATTTTGACAGAGATAAGTAGAAGCATCATAGTGATGTGCAGTAGGAAGTTTTTTAGACTTCATACGCTGCCTTTCCAGCTATGCTACTATCACCACCCTTCTTGTCTGCACATGGTGGGGCAGCAGGGTGGGGTAGTAGGAGTGCAGCCATTACCCAGTGATTGATGAGAAAGGACACATATAAGGTGCATAGTTCACCAAAGATAGGGTAAGGGCGTTACTAGGTTCTAGGAGCTTGAGTTAAAGTAGTATTGGCTTAAATTGCGCAAGGCGTTGGAGTTCATTTGAGTATTCAAGAAATGGGATGATTAAGAGAAGAGCTGTTACAACAAAACTTTACAGGGAGCCACTGTTCCCAGACTAGGGGACGGGAGGGCATGGGCGGCAGAGGAGGGTAATAAAGGACAGGGTGGGGTGTTATGCAGGAGAAATAGCACTAGAGGTTGGAACTGATGCAGAAAGATGAGCTTGGTGTGGGGCTGCTAAGTCATGTGTATAGTGGGGAAGAAGTTCTAAGTAGCTTGAGATATGTGGAAATACAAGAGCGCTGTCTGGCCTAGTGGTTAGTGTTACTGACTTTAGTATAGTCAGTTCCCATTGGTGAGGGTTCAGGTTCTGACAGTGGAGATGGAGAATTGGTTCAAGAGATAGTGTCTTGAATTATACTGTTTAAGGCTGGGCGCTTGGTAGCAGCTGTTGTTTAAGTAGCAGGAATCAGCTGCAAAGAAACAGAAGGGTAAAAATCAGCAGTAATAATTACTGGGGCTGCATGGACTAACTGAGGTGTTGCTGACTCTGGAGTAGTAGGTGTGCATCAGGTGGTGGTTCAAGTCCACTTAGGGAAGAGAAATCATTTAGGAATGGTGGTGGGGACTATCACAGGGCAAAATATTATGTTAAATGAGCAGGCCAGTGACTGGTATAGACAGAGGGTCAGTGATAACCAGTGAGATCTAGGCTCTTGGTTGTAGCTACTGTTTAAACAGCAGTTGAGGGCAGTCAGGGTACATGAGGATCAATGTTGGTGGTGAGTACAACAGAGGCTATGTGGCCTAGTGATGGTGTCACAGACTGTGGAGCAGTTAGCATATCATGGATAGGGTTTGAGCTCCTGACTAAGGGGAGTGGCATCCCACAACATGGAGAGTTGAGATTAATCCATAGTCTAATTAAATAGATAAATTAATAGGTGAGTGGCAGCCTCAGACTGAGGGACAGAATCATCCCATATTCTATTTAAATCATAGAGTAGAAAGCAAAATGAGTGCAGCATTGGTGATATAAGGAGCAAGGAGAATATGGGTGTTGGTCCCCACATGTGATTGGGTTACACGACTCCTTGCCGGCTTGACAACCAATAGCCCGAAATCACAGGCAACCAGTTTTTAATTGAGGACAAGCAGATGCAGAGTTCAGCTTGTCCCACGGACTACCAAACTGCAGGTTTTAAAAGTGTGGGTTTTACCTGCTTTTCCATTGCTGTCCGCTAGATGTCATTCCCCAGGTCCCGTCGGAGCCGCTACACTGGGACCAGTCACCTGATGCCTTTTGCTGCTGTCACATGTGGCAGACTGGCAGCCTGCCCTGGTGCACTGTGGAATGCGCTGGGCTGTGCACCCTGACTTAACTGTGCAGTCGGGCATGGATCAGGCATGAGCAGACACTCAGAGGAAGCAAGGGAAGCAATCAGAAAGAAAACACGATCACGACTGGCTCCAACACAGCCAAACTGACAGGCTAGGCAGCGACAGCTGAGAGTAGAGTGCCTGTCAGTCCTGGCTATTGACCATCGCTGGGGGTGGAGCTCAGAGTGTCAGTAGCTCAACACACGTTGGAAGAGGTGCCATTTCACTACTGACACTCTGAGAGGAGAAGCATTTCTTTGCAGCAGCATTTGGTGCCTCCCCATGTGTATTTGGGGCCGTGTCACACCATTGCTGTATAAATATTTTACTTGTTTGGCTACCCTACCAGACCAGTACAGTACCGAGAGAACTTACAAAAAAATATATCATTTAATCGGGACTGAGGGTCGGTGTGTGCCGAGCGAGCTGAAGCTGAAGAGGACTGAAGTCTAGGGGAGGGGATGTGAGAGATTGTGTTTTAAGACAGAGCAGTACTGAAAGGCATTTGCCTGTTGTGGAGAGCAAAGACTCTGTCTCTCAATCAAATAATCTAATAAAAATATATATGTAAAAAGTTAGTTTAGAAAAAAGAAGAGAAAAGCAAAATCACACTGAATTCAGAGGGCTGTGTTTTTGTGTTGTGTCTGTGGCTCAACTGGCCAACTGACAGGGAGGACATGGGAAGTGAAATTAGTGAATGTAAATAAAAATAGAAAGAAAAGCGAGAGTTCTTTAAAAAAGCACTTTCTTAACTTTCTGAAGAGGGAAGTATTGTGTTTTATGCTTTCCTCCTTGAAGCCTAGGGTAGACCAGACAATCTTGTGAACAAATAGAAACTGCAGAAAAATAAAGAAAACGTAAGCATTTCTTCTATTAAGAAGAATTAAATATCTACTGGCTACTACTGGTGGTAAAGTGACGGGGTGGGGGTGAGAGACCAAGCGTGCCCAGAGGCTGAGAGAGCAGAGGTCAGGTACCTGACAGACAACTGCTAACTACTTGAGTTAAATACATATAAAAGAAAATGCATTTTCTTCCCAAAAACTAACGGTGGTGTTAGCCGGGTGTGTGTGTGTACCTCTGGCTGTGAGACCACTAGACACAGCCTGCCTAGAGGGTAGAAAGTAATATGAACAACAACTGAACTTACTGAAGACTAAATCAAACGATTTAAAGACAAAATAAGGATTTTTTTATTTTATATACAGAAACAGAAAAATAAACTGTCCTTACCTAACCTAGTATACCACAGCTAACCTAGCAGTCCCAGTGGTGAAGTGGAAGGGGTGTGTGAGTATCAGTGGCTGTGACACCAGACACGCCAGACAGACTGCAGTGCAGAGCCTTGCCTAACTATGACTCTGGTAGAGGAACTTGGGAACAACTGAATACTTACTGAAATAAACCATACAAAGCATTTTTGAGCTAAAAAATTAAATCTAGCTACTTTGGTGGAAGGGGTGTGTGTGTGGCTGTGAGACCGAACCTGCCTGAGAGGGTAGAGGAACTTGGGAACAACTGAGAACTTAGTAGAAATAAACTATACCACATGGAAAAGCATTTTTAGCTAAAAAAAAAAAAATAAATAAACATAGCTACTGTGGTGGAGGGGTGTGTGTGGCTGTGAGACCCAGCCTGCCCTGAGAGGACAGAGGAAACATACATAGAGGTTGATGGCAGATAAGACCACAAGACCCATCCAGTCTGCCCATTTCTTTTCTACCTTATAAATGTGCCATCGGCCTTTGCTCTGTCAGTGGCCTATCTATTCATACTCATCTGTATTGCTCCTTTATGCCTATCCCATGCCTGTTTGAAGCCCTGCACTGTATTCATAGCCACCATTTCCTGAGGTAGGCCTTTCCATGCATCCACCACTCTTTCTGTGAAAATAATTCTCACATTCCCCTTAATCAGCCTACCTCTAATCTCATGCTGTGTCTTCTTGTCCTGCTATTTTTCTTATATTTAAACATGTTAGACTCTTTCACCTTGTTAATGCCCTTAAGGTGTTTGAATGTTTCGATCACATCACCTCTCTTCCCTCCTTTGCTCAAGGGTATACATATTGAGCTCCGTTAATCTGTCCTCATATGTCTTCTGATGCAGTCCCTGCACCATTTTGGTTGTCCTTCTCTGGACTGCCTTAATTTGGTTAATGTCCTTGTGAAGGTGTGGCCTCCAGTACTGCATGCACTACTCCAGATGGGGCCTGTCTTGTAAAGAGGGATTATTACCTCCCTCATTTACTTTTTGGATACCCCTACTAATACACCCAACATCCCCTAGCCTTACCTACTGCTTTAGAGGTCTGCTTGGATGATTTCAGGTCACCGTGATGATGATGCCCAAGTCTCTTTCTTCCTTTGTGATGCCAGCAACTCCTCCCAGCCTATAGGTGGCTTCATGGTTTCTCTTCCCTATGTGCATGATCTTGCACTTCTTTGCATTAAATCCCAGTTGCCACTCTTCTGACCATTTTGCTAGTTTATTCAGATCGCTTCTCATTCTGCCCACCCCATCTGGATCATCTACTCTGTTGCAGATCTTGTGTCATCTGCAAACAGACAAGCCTTTACCCTCTAGTCCATCTGCAATGTCACTAATGAAGATAATGAAGAGGACTGGCCCCAGGACTGATCCCTGAGGTACCCCACTTGTGACTTGCATCTCTTCTGACTGTATACCATTTACCACCACTCTCTGTTTTCTGCCGGTCAACCAGTTTGCCACCCATTTGACCAACTTCTGACCCACCCGAGCCTACCCAGCTTATTTATCAATCTTCTATGTGGAACAGTGTCGAAAGATTTGCTGAAGTCAGGTAGGCGTACATCAACTGCTCCCCTGGTCCACCACTCTGGTTACCCAGTCAAACAAATCTATGAGATTAGTTTGATAGTACCTTCCTTTGTAAACCCATGCCGCCTTGGATCCTGTGCCCTATGGATTCCAGGTGTTGCACTATCCTTTCCTTAAGGAGGCTCCATAATCTTGCCCACTACTGAGGTAAGACTGACTGGTCTGTAGTTCCTGCCTCTCCCTGCTACCACTCTTGTGGAGTGGATCACATGAGCCCTTCTCCAGTCTTCTGGGACCTCTCCTGTGCTCAGAGACTCACTAAACAGTTCTGCTAATGGCTCTGCTAGTTCACCTTAGTTCCTTAAGTACCCTGGGATGTATGCCATCAGGTCCCATTGCCTTGTCCACCCTGAGCTTAGCGAGCTCTTGTAGGACCCTTTCTTTTGTGAAGGAGTAGTGCTCACCTCCTCCCCTTGTGTCCATGGTGTTGAGCTGTGGGCCCTGCTCTACCTCTCTTCAGTAAATACTGAGCAAAGTATCTATTTAGGATAGACATTTTTACAGGGTCCTCCTCCTCACATGCCCTCTTTTCTCCTTTGAGCTTAGCAATACCCCTCTGGATTTTCTCCTTTCACTAATGTATCTATAGAAAGTCTTGTCACCTTATTTTACTGTTCCTCAGTTTGGGACTTTGCCTGCCTTACTGCCTTCCCTGCTTCCCTTAGGGTAGTTTGGTATGCCTTCCTATCTTCATCCCGCTGTGTTCCTTATATTTCCTGAAGGCCATCCCTTTTGTCTCTGACCTTTTCTGCTACTGTATTTGAGAACCAAAGTGGTTTCCTTCTTCTTCTGCACTTTTTTCTGTCTAACACAATGGGATGTTGCTTCAAGTACTGCATCCTTAATGCCTGCCCACTTTGCCTGTACCCAGCCACCTGTGTTTCTTTTGCCAGGGCTAGCTTAACTCTGTTGGCCAGCTTATCAAAGTCAGCTCCTCTGAAGTCCCATACTTTTGCCTTGGAATGGGATGATTTAGATGTAGTGGCCACATTGAACCATACCATGTGATGGTCACTGGCCCCAGGTGACCTTCTACCTGAGATCTGTGATCCCTTCCTGTTAGCAAGTACTAGATCTAGGATAGCCCTGTCTCTTGTGGGTTGTTGTACTAGTTGTTTGAGGCCCTACCCCTGCAGGGAATCCACCATGTGTCTAGTTCTGGCAGATGTTCCTGCTGGTATTGACCAATCTGTATCTGGCATGTTGAAGTCTCCCATTATCAGAACCTCCCTTTAGCTGTCATGTTTTGTATATCTTCTAACAGTAATGTGTCTATGTCGTCCCCTGGTCTGGGGGCCTGTAGACAACCCCAGTTCTTATGGCTGTCCCATTTCCTGTTTCCAGGGTGATCCACAGTCTGGCTCCTTGTGTGTATTCTGAATTTCTGTAGCTTTGATATTTTTATTGACATACAGGGCCACTCCACCACCCCTTTTGCACCTCGGTCTCTTCTGAACAGTACATAGCCAGGTACTGAAGTCTCCCAAGTGTGGTTACTGGTAAACCACATCTCACTAACTGCTACTATGTCCAGTTTACCTCTGACATTACTGCCTGCAGGTCTGGGATCTTATTCCCCATGCTGTGAGCATTTGTGTACATGATTTTCCATTGGCCAGATTTCGTGTGTTAGTTGTTGGGTGAGGCTTGGCATTTCCCCAAAGGCCGATGGGAGATGGACCTTTTTCTTACCTGGTGATGCAAATGAACTACAAACATGCTGAATCCCTGTTTGACCACAAGCTGAAGGGGGTGTTCTTCCCATTCGACGTATGGGATGCTGCACCCTCACCTCATTTGTTAGTTTAAATATTCTGCAAAGATGTCAAACTTCTGCCCCAATGCACTGATTCCTCCTTAGTCAGATGCAGTCCATCAAATTTAAAGAACTTTCGCTCCCAGAACTGTTGCCAGTTCCCTACAAATCTGTGTCCTTTTTCCTGGCACCAGCCCTTGAGCCACATGTTTAGCTCCCCAACTCCTTCTGACCTTCCGTCCATCTGCCCTCCCAGACTGGCAGGATCTCAGAGAAGGAGATGTTGGACGAAATGATGATAGTTTGTCACCCAGCCTGGTCAGGTGTTCCTTGGTCTCCACAACTGACCGGCTGGCGAGCTCATTAGTCCTTGCGTACCAGGACGCCAATGTTTTCCTGCTTTGTGAACAATTTTAGTAATGCGGTCAGTGTCTCTCCACGCTGATGTACCTGGGAGACATCTGACCATTACCCTGGTTGGAGATGGGTATCAACTCCTGAATCATGGAGTTCCTATGATCAGAAGTTTTTGATTTCTTTTGCTTTTTTGTTTTTTGGTTCCTGATTTGGGCTAGTTTTGTTGTGCTAGCTCCTGTCCTGCAGTGTCTCTGCTCTGCAGTGTCCTCTGCCCCTTTGTTTGATTTCAGAGATAGAGGCAGATACCTGTTTGTAGTGTTTCTATGGTTTTTGGGGTAATATGTTGAGAGCACAGAGTGATGGGCACCCGATTGGCCCTCCTAACCACCTGCCAACCTCCTGGACCAACTACCCTCTGCGTCGAGGTTCTTCTGTTGGATGTTGGGGAAATGGCGGGTGGTTCTTATAATGTATTTCCTCTTGAATATGAAATTTGAGATGCGCAATCTCTGCCCATGCTGCCCAGAGCTGAGCCCCAAGATCTCCAATGGCTCAGCATGTAGGACAGTGTCCTAAATCCTGTAAGACTGTCCTTCTGAAAGTGTTCCACAGTACCTGCAGTTAATATCCATTCCAGATAAGTTGCTAGGTTTATAACCTGGTCAGAGTAATTAGAAGGAAGAAATGCAAGTAATGGTTTGATTTTGTGTTTTGTTTCCGATAACTTGTTATAACAAGTTAAATTACTAGTGCCCCTGTAAATGAGCTCACCTTGTGGATGCCCCACTGATCTGCCCCTTCCTGCTTTGCCACAGGAAATGTCACAACTGTGGTACCCTATAAAGGAGTGTAGTGTGGGTGGTTGGGCCCTTCCACTGCCGAAAAAGAAGAACCACTGATGAAAGAACAAGGAGGTAAGAGCAGAAACAGTCAACAACAAATGCAGTAACCCTGAAAGCTTATCCTAATGTTAGATAAAACTGTAAAACCTGTAAAGCACGTCTGTAATAATTTCAGAGAAGAAATACCCTGTAAGAAACACTTTGCTGCAGAGAAAATAAAGCAATAACAAAAGATATACCTTGCAAAGACACTTGATCAGAAGATTACAGCAGTAATCTGTTAGCATACACCTATAGACACACCTTGTAATAATGCAGAAGGTATACCAGCAACAATAATTTGAATCAGAGAAAATAAAGCAATGAAATGTTAGCAACAAACAGTAGCAATCCCTGTGAGTACAAAATAAAAATAACAACACACAGTAAATCTGTTTAGCCAAAAGAAGTCTTAATCCATTTCCTTTGTCTGATAAGTTCTCTGCTCTGTCCTTTCAAGCAATCTTAGCAGGAAAGAGCTCAGGTGAAGCTAGGTGCCTTGGCCAGCAAACCAAGTCTTCTACCTCCAAGATAAGGAACTTGTGAACAGCTGAGGGCTAAATAAAATAAACGACAAAGGAAAAAAAATACCAATGTGAATTGTGAACCAATAGTGCAACCCTGACTGTGTCAGTCGTACGGGCGACGAGGCGGCAGGCGGGTGGGTGCTGCCGCCCACCAGCTGACTGGGGAGCGGGCGGTGGGATTCAGTGGGCAGGTGGGGTGGGGATCCACTAGACTACGAGGGATATTGGGGCTATTATTTTATTACTTAGCCCACGATCGGGCGGCAGCGTCCACTGGACCACCAGGGATATTGGACAGCAGTCTATTTTTCTTACAAATGCCCGCGATCGGGCAGACAGCGTCCACTGGACCACCAGGAATGAACAGCAGTCATTTTTTTTTTACAAATGCCCACAATTGGGCATGGGAAGCTGCCAGGTGCAGCCAGATCTCAGGTCGCCACCACAGGTGGCAGATGCCGTGTTGCACCCTGCAATGTGGCAGCTCACCTGTGGGTGGCCATCAGTTGTTCCTTTTTTTGATCAACTTTGTGCTGGCGCAGGTAGGGGTTGCATATGCATGGCTCTGCACATCCTGGGCTGAATATCGGGCTGTGCAGGGTATGCATGGGCACGCCCCCCCACCTGTGCCTGCATACATTACTGATGCTCTCCGGCACATCGAGATTTGTGCCACGCACTTTCCCTTTTGAATATTTCCAAGGTCACAAGATTAAGTTGCTGCGCCATGCGCAACCCTTTGAATATCCGGGCCAAAATATGTAATATATCTTAAAAGCAGTAGAAGTATAACTCACATGTGACAGAGCCACGAGTGAGTTATGAAAGCCTTCCCTCCACAAGTGATGTTAAACTGCATAACTTGAGTTAGCCTACTGCATATTAGATTTATACATCAGTTTATTAGTTATAACTTTTACATCTGCTGTTTGGGTGAATCATTTCCTGTTTCTCTTTGATTTCATCAGCTGAGTTTAGTGCTTCACATGGCTAATGTTTTATCATCAGCATTGTGAAAGCCACTGTCTGGTTTAGTATTCCACTGTGATGTACCCAACTTCATTAGATATCAATTGTGACATACCCAAAATGAAATATGGTATATTATGATTGTCACAACCCCACTCAGCAGGTCAGCCCTCTACTCCCAAAGTGCCAACCTCCAAGTGTAGTATTGTGAACAGGAAACAGAAACAGGGTAACCCTCCTGTCTGTTTTGTGGGTTAATCAACCTTTGGTCTCAGTTCTGGAGGGATTCAAATTGTGAACCTCTTGCTAGCATACTCAATGTACAGGCTCAGATAATTCTGCCTTCGGAGGGGCCAGATATCTTTCGCCACGGCACCTAACCAGGTGTACAAAATGAACCCTTAAAACTCTAATAAAGACCTCAGATAACTCTTACCTTTCCCAGTTTAGTATTACCATATAAGCTCATGCACAGTGTTGTCACACTCTTAACCATCCAGGCATCACAGGCAAAAACAGAAGGACTTGGAGGACACAAATAGTCTATTTAAAATGAGATGTTTACTTAAAATAGATAACTATGTAAAATGTAAAACACAGAACCATATATCACAAAACATACAAATCACTTAAAAGAATAAAACAAGATTTTAAAAGTGCAATTTCCTACCACCAGACAATTAGACTTGATCTATCTAATGTATCTCTTATAATGCTGCTAGCATGTAGCTTTCAGAGTCTAAACATATGTGTAAATGGAAAACAGAATACTGTTTAAAACTGGCATAGCTAACCTCTTTGCATGAGGTCACCTAGCTCCTCTCTGTCAGAATATAAAAAATATACAACCAGGATGTCATCACTCAGAAGGAAAACTAAATAAGGTTAATTTCTAAGTCCTTCTTTCATCCATGAGCAACATCATGCTTCTACAGACATCAGAGGAACATTTATGACTTCACACCAGTGTGACATAACCTGGTTTTCCTCCTCTAAACATCATAAAATGGATATTTTCTATCCTGTCATCTGGCAAGCTAGAATTAAGCTAGATAAACAGGAGATGCTTAATTTAGGCCTCTTCTATCCTGCAATTATCTCTTGGCCTTCCAGGTAACACCTTGTATCTAAAACCTGGGGGCTCATTCCACAGGCTGTTTCAGTATGTCTCATGAAAGACCAACACATTTTTATATTACAAAATCATAGATTAATCAGAACCAGCTGTCTGAGTGTCACAGTGATGTCTTGCAAAGTAAGTCCATAAACATCAGCTTTATTCCATGGCATTTCTCTCTACATTTGTTGTATAAATTGGAGACTGGCAAAATGGTGGCTATTCTATTACCTTACAGTATTTTTCAAAGGTGTTCAGTTCACTCTTCTGCAGTCTTCTTTGATTCAAACAAATACTGTTGAAAGATTTGAACACCTAATGATGTTACAACAAAGTATTTTACACTGACAAATGTCATTCCTTCTTGGAGAGTTTCCTCCTCCTATTCTCGCCAGCCTGTATGCTGTTCAGCAGGGGACACAAGCTACACTAGCTTCAGAAAAGTGAACTTTCCTGCTGGGCTCAAGGATGCTGGTACATGTTCTAAAGCTTACTGTAATTTCAAAAGAAAGCTAGCACGAGTTCACAAGACTTTTACTCACAAGTTCTTGAGAGGATCGCTGCTCTCTCATGTGATCCTCATGCTCTGCTGGCAGAGCAACCAGTGATATGGTTTCAGTATGTTACAGACAGCACTAGTAACTAATGGCAAATGACTTCATTCAGTCATTTTCTGTAATAAAAGTTCTTCATGTCCCAGTCCCCTGTGCATTTCACTGGCACAGGTCAACACCACTTCCTCATTTCAGTCACAGTAGTAATTGAGCTGCAAAGCTCACGAGCCCTAACAAAGGTGGCTAGTGACACTTGCTCATTTGACAGAGAAGGAACTCAAGATATTTAGCAGTAACAGTGCCTTACAGCTGCAAAAGAAGGAGGGACATACTAGGAGGTGCTCCACAGCTGGCTGCCCAACCAGTATCAATAGCCTGTATTTGCCAGTGACTCCTCCCTCCCAAGAATGTGACAGACAAGCTGTTGTTGCCTATGGCTTTATTGCACTCAGACAGCCTCACTTTACAACTCTAATTTCTGGTTGCTAGAAACATATTTACAGCCTTTGTTAATCTGTCAAACTTATCATGGTATCCATACATACATATTCCCACCCTTGGGCCCATTGTCCAATTGTCCTAGTCTTTATTCTTATGCCAGGCTGCATAACCAATGTAAATCCACTCATGCCTCCTGTTATCCAGGCCTGATGTAAATCGGTCCTGCCACTCCCTCTTGTCCAGTTCAGGGCTTGCCTGATGTAAATTGGGTCGTGCTGCCCCTTGAATAAGACATGCTTAATGTAAATAGGGTCACGCCCACATGCCCACTGTAAATCAGGCCATGCTGTCTCTCTGTGAGCTACCCCTACACCTGGGACACCGCACTATGCTCTCCCCAGCAGGCTAACCCTGTACCTGGGACACCGCATTTCTTTTAGGTCCCTGTCACCCTGGATCCCCCCAACTGGCCCTTCTGTCTTTTTGACACTCTTCCACCTCTTCTTATTAGGGAGGGTGGATGTTCTGAAATCAGCTGGAAAAACAGGCTCTCCTTCTGGTCCAGATGGCCTAAATACACCCCTAGCTCCTTGGTGCCTTGTTCTACCCACCCACCCCCAATCCTAGCCTTTCCCATTGCTACCTGCCTAATGTACCCTCCCTCTTCCTAACTACAGTACCTTTGTCTCATATGGCACCATCGGCAGTGTGCATGTGCTTGCTATCCGCATGCATACTCCAGGCATTTGATGGAGGGGCTAGGCAGCATCACACCCGCCTCCCACAATTCACCCCGGCAATGCACTCTACAATTTGCTCCTGCTTTTTTGCTCCTGTGGCATTCCGCCCCTGTCAATTCACTCCCACCAATGCAGGATTTCAGCCTGCCCCTGATATTGCCATAGTCACTACTGTGCACTGACTCCCATCACTTCATGTTCAGTTCAGTCAGCTCACCTTCTTATCAACATAAACTTTACCAGTCAGAGCGCAAACGTTTTAGACAAGAAATCTACAGGGATTTCGAGTAAGATTTTTTTTTTTAGGAATGAGCGCTGGGGAGTACTATCAAGTCCCGGTGACAGCCTCTGCTGGTTGGAGTCAGTAGAGGTGTAAATGAAATCAATTTAACAAATCTGCAGTTTATATTTAAAGTCCAAAGAATCACTACAAGTAGCACTATGCTGCAGCCTGGGATTAAACAGCCTGCAGGCTCTAAACTTGAATTCAGTGCCACCCTGGAAAGGCACAGGGTTCAAAAAATCAAGCGAGGAGTAACCACTGAATCTGTCCTGGTGCATACCTGAAGTTTTCTACAGGGAGCTAGCCCAGCTGCTCCAGCCACAATCCAAAGTGCCCTGGGAATTATGTTTCGGGGGGTAGGGAGCTAGCATAAATAAGTGGTTAAAAAAAAAAAACAGGACAGTGTACTGTAATCCTATAGTCAGAGCATTCTCAGCTGAGGTCAGAGTGCCGTTTCAGTTGGACATGTGTTTTCAAATCCAAAAGCACCTGCATTCGCATTTAATTAATTGCTTCTGTCTGTGAAATGCCCAGAGACAGCAGCAGTAACTGTAATTTGGTTGTAATGACTGTGTCTAGATAAATTGTATTCAGGATAAGGAGCGGGAGTGGGTTGTCAGGGAGCAAGATCCTGGGGTGAATTGACAAGGGAGCAAGTCATCGGGAGGCGAGTTGACGGGGGAGTGAAAATGCGGAGTGAACTGATGACAGACCCGGGGCAAGGGTGTCTCAATGTGCTGTCAGCTGCAGCCCCACCCCCTTTGAGGGACAGTCTCACTGACAATACTGCCTACCGTGAGTGGCGGGCTCTGTTGTCAGCGACTCCTCCCTCCAAGAAGAATTTGACAGATGAACTGTTTTGGTTGATGCCACGCCTTTACTGCACTCAGATATCCAGACATTACCACTCTAAATTCGATTGTTATAAACATATTTACAGCCTTTGTTTAATTTGTCAAACTTTATCATGGTATCTATACATACACATTCCCACCCATGTGGCCACTGTCCAATCATCCCAGTCTTTATTAGTTATCCCTGGTTGCATGCCCAATGTAGAAACATAGACTTTGACAGCAGATAAGGACCGCTGGACCCATCTAGTCTGCCCATTTCCTATCTAGAGGATAAGCTGCAGATCCTATTTAACCAACAGCCTATTTCTTCCTACCCCCACAAAAATTGCCTTATGTCTGTCCCATGCATTCTTGAATTCTCCCACAGTTTTAGACCCCACAACCTCCTCAGGAGGCTGTTCCATGCGTCCACCATCCTCTGTGAAAAATACTTCCTCACATTGCCCCTGAGCCGTCCCCTCTATCTTCAAATTGCGCCCCTTGTTCTTACACATCTCTTTTCTGAAAGATGCTACCCTCTTGGACTTTGTTGATTCCACTGAGGTACTTAAACATTTCTATCATGTCCCCCTCTCCTCCTTTCCTCAAGGGTATACATATTAAGCTCCTCTATCCTCTCCTCGTATAGCTTCTCTTGCAGACCCTGCACCATTTTAGTTGCCCTCCTCTGAACTGCCTCCATCCTAGGTCCTTGTGGAGATGGGGTCTCCAGAACTGGACGAGTACTCCAGATGGGGTCTCACCAACTGTCTGTACAGGGGATAACAACTTCCTGTTTTCTGCTGGTGATGCTCTCCCTATACATCCCAGTATCCCCAGCCCTCCCTACCGCTTCTCACGTTGCTTGCCAACCTTAAGGTCATTCTGATATGATTATCCCCAGGTCCTTTTCCATTTTGTTGTTGTTACTACCCCCCCACTGTGTAATCTTCCTGGTTTTTGTTTCCCAGGTGCATTACTTTGCACTTCTTTGCATTGAATCCAAGCTGCCATATTTCTGACCATTACTCAAACCTTGCCAAGTCCTTCTCATCCTTTCCACGCCTCCTTGTGTATCAACCCTGCTGCAGATCTTTGTGTCATCTGCAAAGAGACATACTTTTCCTTCCAGTCCCTCTGCAATGTCACTTACAGTATAAAAACATTAAAAGGACTGGACCCAGTGCTGAACCTCAAGTGTACCCACTAGTAACCCCTCTTCTTCAGAATGGACTCCATTTACAATTACCTTTTGTTCAGCCAATGTTTTACCCAGGCTACAACCCTGGGACCCACTGCAAGGCTGGTTAATTTGACTACTAATCTTTTGTGTGGGACTGTGTCAAATGCCTGCTAAAGTCTAGGTAGGCCATGTCCACAGCCCCTCCCTGGTCTATTACTTTGGTCACGCAGTCAAAGAAATCAATTAGATTCATCTGACATGACCTTCCCGCTTGAACCCATGCTGCCTTGGGTCCTGTGCCCCACTGACCTCTAGGTACTCAACAATTCTTTCCTTCAGAAGTGATTCCATCACTTTCCTACCACAGAGGTCAAACTGACAGGTCTGTAGTTTCCTGCCTCTGTCTTGCTCCCACTTTGTGAAGGGGAATCCATCGGCCTTCTTCCAGTCTTCATGTACCACACCATCCTACCATGATTTGTTATAAAGGGTAGTCAGTGGTGTCATTAGTTCTATGTTTAATTCTTTTAGAATTCTGGGGTGAATTCCATCTGGCCCCATTGCTTTGTCCACCTTCAGTTTTAGGAGTTCTTTCAGAACCCTTTCTTCTGTGAAAGGACTGGGATTGACCCTCTCTCCAGAGTGCTTCTGTTAATAGGATTAGGCACCTCCCCACTTCCTCTTTGTGAATACTGAACAGAAGTATTCATTCAGTATCCCTGCTTTTCACTGTCACTCTCTGCCCACCCACCATCCATTCTATTTAGCCTCACTATCCCTCCCTTGTCTTTCTACGCTCCTGATATACCTGTGAAAGGTTTTATCTCCTTTAACCGAGTTGGCTATCTTTTCCTCAATTTGTGCCTTTGCTATTCTGACTACGCCCCTGCTTCCTTCTGCCTTAACTGGTACAGTTCTCTGTCCTGCTCCTTCTGTGTTTCCTTATACTTCCTAAATGCTATCCTTTTCTCCCTAACCTTCACCGCCACTTCTTTTGAGAACCATAGTGGCTTTTCTTTCATTTTGATTTGTTTATTTGCTTCACACAAAGGCTTGTTGCCTCTGTGATGGCAGTTTTGATATTTCCCCATTGTTGCTCCACTCCTCCTTCTAGCCTGTTTGCTAGTGCTTTTCTAAGGCACTCTCCCATCTTGCCAAAGTCAGCCCTCCTGAAGTCCAGAACCCTCATTTTGTATGGCTTGACTCTGTAGCTGAGTTTATCATGAACCACACTGTTTGGTGGTCACTTGTTCCCATATGGCTACCCACTTCTAGATCTGAGATCCTCTCACTGTCCCCATTTGCCCTAAGATCTAAGATTGTCTAAGATTGCCCTCACGAGTAGGTTCCAAAACTAGCTGTCTGAGGCATGCCACCTGAAAGACATCAAGAATGGCCCTGCTTTTGGATGTGGCTGCAGCAAAGGTGCTCCAGTTAACATCTGGCATATTAGGTCCCCATCAACAGTATCTCCCCTTTCTCTGCCATCCTAAGTATACCTTCTATCATATCCTTGTCCATTCCCTCCCCTGACATGGGGGTCTGTATACAACCCCTGTGCGGATTGTGATGCCATTTCCAGTCTCTAAGGTGACCCACAGTGCCTCCTCTCCTCCCTGTTTACTCTTTTGTTCAGTTGCTTTTATCCCTTCCCTTACATAGAAGCTACTCCCCACCTTCTGCCCTCCCTGTCTCTCCTGTAGGTTGTGTACCCTGATATGTTAACATCCCAGTCATGGTTCTCTGTGTACCATGTTTCTGTGACTGCTACGATATCCAGGC
This sequence comes from Neoceratodus forsteri, assembly GCA_016271365.2. NCBI lineage: Eukaryota > Metazoa > Chordata > Ceratodontiformes > Ceratodontidae > Neoceratodus > Neoceratodus forsteri. Next base: position 1,135,999,522 of record CM057453.1, on the reverse strand, counting down.
ATCCCTCTTCCATCAAGCCCACCAGTTCAGGGGCTTGTTGCCCAGACTATAGGCGTTGGTACTCATTACCCTCCATTTCTTGATGGCCTTACCCTTTTTGCCCCATCCCTGTCCTTACTGCGTTTGTCACTTTCTCCATTTACCCCTACGCTCTCCCTATTGACATCTCTATGTTGGTGTCTACCTCACTTAGTACCCTGATTTTTTTGTGGGTGCTAGGATTTCCTGCTCCTTTCAGTGCCTCCCCGGCTAGTTTAAATGCTTGCCAATGAAGTATTTAAACCTATCACTTAGGATCCTGAGTTCCTCTCCTGGACAGATGCAGACCATCACGCCAGTATAGGCCTGCATCCGTCCAGGTGGACCCCAGTCCCCAGTGAAGCCAAACTCTGAGCTCTGCACCAGTTTTTCAACCACTGATTGAATCCCATGGTTGGAGCACCCTAGCCTCATCCGCACTATAGACAGGCAGCATCTCCGAGAAGGTTGCCATGTGTGCTATTTGTCTAAGGCCCTCCCCATCTCCACAAATGCTTCTTGCACTGTTCTGATCCCTTTCTTAGCCAGGTCATTTGTCACTAGGTGGAAAATGACATCCAGCTCCTCCCTGTGCAGCTGCTCCTGTGATCCTGAGGATTCGCCTCCCTGTCCCTCAAGCCATGGCGCCAGGCAGGCACCTTACCTCCCTCCCCCTTCCTCCCCCAGTTCTACTTTCCTAACAATGGAGTCCCCACCAGGAGTTGTTTCTTCTCCTGTGGGGTCCCATGCCATCCTCCTGTGGGTCTCCTTGTGGAGGTTCCCAGCATCCTCCTTGGTCTCCACTGTGGGTGCCTCCATAGAGGAACCACACATTTCAGAATGGCATAGAAATTGTGGAGAGGTACAACTGGAGGGATGCACCTCTGTTCCACCACCCTCACCCTCCCTGAGCCCACTGTGGTCCAACCGCCTCTCTTTCTTGGCAACCTCTGAGGCAACAGCCATGTAAATTAGGTCATGGTTCCTGTTACCCAGGCCTGATGTAAATCAGGTCCTGCCACCCTCTTGCTAGGTTTACGGCCTGCCTGATATAAATCAGGTCATGCTCCCCTCTTGATCAAGGCATGCCTAATGTAAATTGGGTCACGCCACATACCCAATGTAAATCAATCAGGCCACGCTCTCTCTCTCTCTCCACAGGCTATGCCTGCACCTGGCCACCATATTTCCTTTATTTATGTATTTAGATTTTGGTAACTGGTAAGCCCACTGAGACCAGAGGTCACTTTTCAGGGGCTACCCGGATTTGTTTACATACAGTGGACAATAATACAGTGGTTAAAATTGTAACATACGTTGGTGAGACAGTAATTACAGTAGACAATCCACAATTTACATATGGTACAATGCATAGGGTTAACAGTAGTTTCGTTTGCATATTAGCTGGTATGGGCATTCAAACACAGTGGTCACTGCTGACACATTCATTAGAACATTCATTAGAATGGCAAAGAATGGGCAGGCTAGCGATTGCAGCCGCAGAGGCTTAGTTCCAGAAGGCACACTTTGAGGCCCAACGTGAGTCCTGGAGAAATTCCTGTCAACCAAATTTGCTGGGGAGCGAGTTCCATAAGTGTGGGGCAGCGTATTTAAAGGAACGTTGCCCAGGTTGGTGCATACCCATTGGATGTAAAGGGGACGGCCAGCTGAGGATCTCATATCACGGCATTGTACTCTGGGGTTGAGGAGCCTGTGCAGATGAGGAGGAGGGCCAGTAGTGGTCAATTTGTAGGTCAGGCAAATGGAGGAGTAGGCCAATTTGTCACGTATGGTGGGCCAGTGGAGGTCTAGAGGACCTTTAGGTCCCTGTCACACCAGACCCCCCCCCCAATTGTTGGCCACCAGGCCACCTCCCACTTGCTATGGAAGGTGGCCTTCCTCCCAACCCCTATTCCCCCTTCACTCTAACCCATTGTTGTCTCAATAGCCTCTCCAATCTGCAAATTGAAAATGTCTATGCCGACATCCGGCAAATGCACCATCTGGCCCATGCCACTCCAGGCAGTCCACCGTTATTTCAGGGTGTGACACCACCATAAAATTCCCTGTTTTAGCTAGTGCCTTCATACGCCTGTTCATAGCCTTTCTTGCCAGGTCGCTTTCCAGGTTACCCCATTCCCTCCAAACCCATCCGAGATTATAGCTGAATGCTGCCAGTGTCCTCACTATCTGTCTTAAGACTCTATCCACGGTATCTGTGCAAAGTCATTTCCTCCCACATGTATCACCAGGATCTTGGCCTTGTCCCGTTCTTCCACAGATGCCACAGCTGGGGTAGCAACTGTGCTCAGTGCATGCCCTTCAGCCCAAACCAGGACACTCTCCTCTGTCGACATCCAGGCCTAACTGCCATCCTCCCGGTCTCACCGCTGCCCTTCTTGCCATATGAAAGAGTGTCCACGATCCACACTTCCGTTTAGCGCCCCACCTGCAAGAGAAAGGAACAAAGTCAGGTTTGTTGCAGTGTACATATGTATGTCCGTATCTGCCAGAGTCCCACCTACTGATGCTCTGAATGCCTCTGCCAGAAATACCAGCCGCGGGTTGTCTCTGATGCCACTGCAATATGAATGAATGTGTACTGAATTCAGCTGGGTTCAAATCCACAAATTCTATTGCCTTCAACACTGCCACTACCTGGTACCTAGTCATCTGGCCCCACTACTGCATTAAGAATACTCCTTGCTCCCGCTGGCTTGACGCCAGCAATCCATGAACCACCCTCAGTGGGCACAGTAGCTCCTCCATGCCTTTGGCTATCTGCACCGCACCCCTTTCCTCTTTGGTCCATGTTAGATCTTTTAATGTGTATTCTTAGCCTTTTCTCCCTCATCTGCACATCCTTCCTCTGCACTATCTGTTCTGTGTCCTGATCTGATGCTGCCCTGGCAGCCACCTTATTAATTTTGAATGCCCCAAAGAATAGTAAATTGAATGTGGCAGCAAACAGCCTAGCCCCATAACCTGTGGAGCATACTGACAGTAGAGCTCCTATTACTTTGCTCATTAAACTAATGGTCATAGGTTGCCTTCTATCCTCTACCCTTCCCTCATCTGGCCCACCCTTCATCTTCTTCACTACCTTGTTCTTGTAAGGGTCCTCTATGCCCCCTAAGGTTGCTGACTACTGAGATGACTGCCAGGTGGGTGGCTACAGCAGACTGCACCATCCCATCCTCTGCTAGCTGCCAATGAATTGCATTACCTGCTGAACTGGTATCAGCCAACTTACTGGAAGCTATGTCCTCCCCATAAATTACCCTAAGAGATGACTCGTATGACCTCAGCTTACTAAGTGCCCAAGAATTTGCTAAAAGTTTCATCCCAGTTTCCCACAATATGGGTGACAGGTGGTAGTGATGTCCTGTCTGCTTCCGCATAGGAGCCCTCTCCTGAACTTCTGCATTGTAAACAAGAAAGACAGTCAGTAACTGTGTTATAATAACTGGGTATTATTTTTTCACATAGGAAACCATTGCATAATTTGCCATTATAAAGGAGTGCTTATAATTGCAAACATGTGCTGGGTTTATTTATTTATTTATTTATTTCAATTTTGTTAACTGGGTAAGCCCACTGGGCCCAGAGTTCCCTTTTTCAGGGGCGACCTGGAATGTTACATACAGTCCTATTGGATATTAGGCAATTACAAGAACAAACAAAGCCTTTCAAAGTGCATTACATTTCAGAGGTATATGCTATTTCTAGAGACATCTTATTAACACATTACACTAGGCACGAGATGATTTCAGACAATGACAGACTGTTAATAAAAGCAACTATGATTTAAGGAAACAAGCAGCAGGCCTCATAGAGCATTTTGGCAAAATTCACCTTCTTGTCCTGTGCATGCGCCAGTGGCTGCACTTCCTTCCTCACTGCTGGATGCCCTGACTTACTGCTAGAGTGTACACGGTCACTCAGACTCTGCAGTAAGTCAAAAAAACACACACACACACACACACACACAAACACTGGGAAAAACCTGAGGTACTTTAAAAAAAAGAAAGAAAGAAAATGTTGTCTTCAACAGTCGATCCGTCTGCAGAACCTGCTGAAACCTGGTCAAACTGCAGTGCGGCTGCACAGAGAGGTCTTCTTATTTTATATAATTGTTGTGGCGAAAAAACAATACCCAGCAATTATATTAAATAAAACATGGGGTGGTGTGTAAAACTCGAATTGTACACACATCCTCAGTGCTGGATGCTTAGATAAACCCCTTGAGCTTCGCTCTCGGGTTTATGTAGCATCCAATACCTCAGGTCCGTAATATTCTTGTTACACACCCATCCCATATATTATTCTATATATTGTAACTTGGTATGTGTTTTGTCTTGAATGTAACATTTAGTTGCAAACACCTTAGGACTAGGATGCATATTATCCTCATGACTGAGAGTGACTTGGCCATCTGTCTGTTCAGAACCTTGACTACTACTTGATTGTGACACCAAAAACACACTTTCCTATTAGCCCATGCCTCCCTCCATGTCCACATGGCAGCCAAATTAGGGAAAACCTCTAACAGTATGATGTCCTTGCACAGGCCTGCATCCCACTACTGCTTCCAGCCAGTCTGCTGCCATCCATTTGCCTGCCTAAAAGGCACCCATTTCTATTCCACCTGCTGCATCTGTGTATAACTGTAAATCTGTGTTGTAAACCCAGTCTGCCTGCCACATGGAGCTGCCGTTGAAGTTCTGCAGGAAGCAATCCCACACCTCTATTTCTGACCTAATACCCTGCTTATTCTGGACCCAGTGGTGCAGCTGCTGGATTCCGCTATGGCCCTGTTAAGCTCCTTGTGAATGGTTGTCCAGTGCAATGGCCCTACATGTGAAACTGGGATGCTCTATAATGCTGTCCATCTTCCTCAATGGTACCCATCAGGCCTCCCTGCTTTCCTTTATCAACTACTGTAGCCTCCTTGCCTTTTCTGCCGGAGTCTGGATTCCATGGCTATGCAGTCCAATTCTATCCCTAGGAAAGTGATAGTGTTGGACGGTCCTTTGGTCTCTCTTCTGCTAAGGGCCCCCAGTAGTCTTCACAGCCCTGAAATGCTTCCAGACAGTGTAGGCTAATATACTTTCTGCTGCCTCTACTATTAGGAAATCCAGGTACTGTACGATGCCCTTGAGTCTAGCTGCTTCCTGGCTGCCCATTCCAAAATACTACTAAATTGTTCAAATGTTGCACAGGGCATTGAACAACCCATAGGCATAGCCTTACCAAAGTAATTGCCCCTGCAAACTTACAACCCAACAGGTCCAATCCTGAGGACGTATTGATAGCAGCCTAAAGGCAGAATGAACATCACATTTTGCCAACAGGGCCCCTTCCTACTGTCCTTATCAATTCCATGACCTTGTCCACTGAACTGTAACACACAGTGCACCTTTTCTTGTCTATGTGGTCTTTTATGGAGGTGCCCTCTGGATGGGACAAATGGTGAATTAACCTGAACTTTCCTATTTCTTTTGGAGATAAGCCTCTGCGGTGATATCCTAAGGTTACCAAGGTGGCTGGAAAAATAGGCCCTGTACCCTACCTGCCTCTATCTCATCCTAAATTTTCGTCCTTGCTATCTCTGGATTCTTTTTTTTTTTTGTATCTTATATTTTGCTCCTGCACCCTAGAACTCTCTCGGCTGCCCCTACTCACAGCATCTCTACCAACCGCCTGAAGTCCTGCCTCCTCAGAGATAGCTGCCCTCCACCATTTCCAGCTAGCAGACTCCCAGCTGAGCCCCGAGGTAGGGCTGCCTCACTCTGGTGCTCTATCTATAATCAAGTGTGCTGCAGTGGTGTTGGAAGGACAGAGGGTGGAGGCAAGTGTCTGGATTAATCATGTAGTGGTGTGGCACAGAGGGGCCGTTGCCTATCCAGGAATAGGGGTTTTCGTTCAAGGTTTTCCCCCAGGGCGGCGTCGTGCAATGACACCAGCATGGCAGAGTCTAGAGCATCCGCTGCGCCCTCCCCTTAACTGCTCCGGCGCTTGTTGTGCACCCGATCTCCAGTGGGTGTCACCACTGCGCCCAAAGCCCCTGGATCCTTCCCAGGAAAGGAGAGCAGTCCATCGGACGCTCGATACTCTCCTCCCACTGACCCGACACCAGCTCGTCTCCAAACCCAGGTCGCCAGCATGGTGCGAGGTGTGGCCCAGCACTTCAACCCTCAGCGCCACTGGGCTGGCTTTATCTCTGGACTTTTTGCTAGTGATGTCAGGTTTTCTGCTTCCTTTCTGACAACTGTACCTTCATAGTGCAACACAAAACCCTTTGAAGCCCTCCTTCAGTGCTGTTGCTGTGCGCCTTTTCAGCTATATTGCCAACAATCTATTCAACATTTTAGTTTTCATAGGGTTTGGACAAGGCAACCACCCCCAAGTCCCAGACATCACCTCTCCCTGCCCTGGGTCCATGAAAAGTTTGCTGAAATCCAGACTTGTCGTGGCCTCCCCTGCACTGCAGTACGCAGTGGAACCAGAACACTTAGGCGCATGTGTGCTTGAAATGGCAACCCACTTTCATGCAGGCCACTTTATTGTATACAAAGCTATACTCTGGGGCAGCTATGTCCCAGATTCAATCGACCTTGTCCCTCTCAAGGTCACCTACCCCACTCCATTACTCCCACCCAACATCTTATCCAGCCATATATCTGCATTTCTCATGTCCCATCTTACATCCCCTGCAATGCCATGCATTGCCTAAATTTTCATCATGTTGTAACCTTGCAAACCCACTTCCTTTTTGTGGGCATTTTTATAGTAGCCATATAGACTAGCATCTGCCTCACTAACTCTGTTTTTTTTTACAGTACCACCAATATGTAACACATGTATCCCATTGGCCATAAATCTTTTTCCCTTGTAACTCTTTTCCGTGGCCTCCTATTTAATAACAATGCCACCACAAAGTCACTCTTCCCATCTTCTCTTCCTCCTCCACCCTCCTAATGGTGTCTTTGTCAATCATTGTAAGACATCCACAAATTCCCTTTCCAGATTTTTAATTTGGAAGCCTGGGTAATGTGATCAATTCCTCCACCCCCCTCCTTTCCTCCTGTTCTCTCTTTCCTTGCTGCTCCTCTCCCCCATTTTCAAATCCTTGCACTCAAGAACTAAAGGGACCAATGGACTCCATGCCAAAGCCTCCTTCTTGCCCTTTTGTGCTTCCCAATTCAAAATTCTTAGAACCTTTTTTCTTTGTCCACCCTACATTTTCTTTTCGCATTTCCCATTCTAAAAATTCCTGAAATCATTTCGTCCATCTCCCTTACACTCTCTCTGACATACAATGATATAATCTGAGCCACAGTTACTTGAACATCAATCAGAGTCTTACCTGGGGTATCTGGAAGCTGGTCTTCTCGGTCTCCAGCTGGTCCCACCTGCACTGGTGCTTGGCCCTCTGGCTGCTCTCCTCTAGCTCCCTTCTCTGCTCATTGCTCACTTTCCTCTTCTTAGCCTTGTTTTTGTTCTTCTGTCTTCATCCATTTCTCCCTCATGGCCTGCAGCATCTTGTTCAGCTGCTGCATCATCATCTGTGCCTTAAGAAAATGTCTCCTGCTCTGCACCTGCTAGCTCCACTCTGCTTGGCGCAGAACTTCTTCCTGCACTTGCTGCACCACCTTGCTGACCACTGTCTCCACATTCTGCTGCCATCTTGATGCTTCCTCCATCTGTTGTAGGCTATCCTGCTGTCTGAAATCAGCTGGAAAAAGAGTTTCTCCTCTGTTGCTGCTGGCCTAAATACATGCCTTTGGCCAATCCTCTGCCTCCTTGGTGCCTTGCTCTATTCCCCCAATCCTAGCCTTTTCTGTCACTACCTGCCTATTCTACCCTACCCCTTCCTATCTACCTTGGTTTTGTTTAGCGTATAATGGCAGTGTGCATTCGTCTGCTATCTGCACATGCACACTGCCAGACATTCGGGGAAAGGCGAGGGCTCTCTCTGCATGCTGACAGCTGCAGCCCCACCCCTCAGCAGGATCATCCCACGACAATCCTGCATGCTGGTGAGCAGCGAGCTCTGTTCTATGCAACTCTAACAGCACCCACTCTACTTTGGGCAACTGAGCTAGATATGATAGCAACTTGGGGCCCCATATTCAAAATTCCCAGGTTGCATCGTAGCACGTGCCTGTGCCGCATAACTGAGATGTGCCTGCACAAAATAATTAGAATTTGATGGCAGATAAGGACTTAATGCTATATTCAGAAGATAAGCCATGAGATGCAATTGCGTTAAGTCCAGATGAATATCCCGAACATGCACGATTGTGCAGTGGGAGATGATACACGGTGCAGCAGGTGACCTGTGCCTATGTGGAGCATAGGAAATGCACAATGCAAATCCACTTGCACAGTGTGCAAAATTGCAATATTCAGCCAGAATATGCAAATGGGCTCATTGACATTCTAAGCCCATTCCCCACATGCACAGCTTGTTACTGTAATGCATTCAGGCAATTTGCATACTCCAGGCATGCTTAGTTTCAGCTTTGTAGGGCTGCCACACCACCCAACAAGGGTGGCACCCTGCAGGCTGCATGGGTGCAGGCCATGGCCCCTGGTACATCTACTGCAGTGTGGTTGTCTGCTCCGCTGGTGCGGGTGGCACCAGACAGCACTGGCATGTGGCTGCTGGGTGTCTCGACCAGGGTGTGGTGTGGGGTTGCCCTCTGGGCGGTGCCGGTGTGACATGGCATCTGTGGCTCTGGAGTAAGCCCATCCTGGCATAACTGCTGTGTGTGGGTGCCTGGAACATGTTCTGGTGCACCTCCGAGGGCTGTCTCTGGATGGCCCGCCTGCAGTTCTGCAGCCTGCCTGTGGGTGGTTGCCAGTTTAGGCCATCCTTGTTTGCCTAACTTTTGGGCTGCCTGCTTTCTGAGATGCGCAGTGCAGATGCACTCGCACATTTTGCTGAATATAGCGATATGTGGCATATTCATGGAACTGCCCCTTTATTTGTGCCACATACATTATTTTTGCACAATGGCACATTCAGAAATCGCTGACGATCTCTCCAAGCAAGCAATTCTTTATTTATAAAACGCTATTCCAATAGATCATAGCGTTCTACAAGCAAATATTTGTCAGTCCATACCAATAAAAACAGATAATAAAACAGCAGAACTTTAAATGTTAGGAAAAGCTGATTCAAATAAGATTTTAGGGCAGCTTGAAAGATCTCGACGGATGGGCATGCTCTGATCTGATGAGGTAGAGAATTCCATAGGGTCGGAGCTGCAAAGCAAAGGATCTGGCTCCTGCGGTTGTCAAATGGACCTGGGAATCTTCTAGCAATCCTCATCGGTGGAGCGGAGAGGCAAAGGGGCAGTAGGGACGGAGGAGATCTTGCAGATACCACGTGTCCATGTCCATGTAGGGCTTTCTAAGTCAGTAACCCACCTTGAAGGTGATCCTCCACCACACTGCACTGATCTCCACCGCACTGGCAGTCAGTGCGGTGCTCCTTCGAATATCACGCTTGCACATTTTCTGAGATGCACCACACCTCCATTTTGGGCTACGGATCTCCTTTGCAAATGTGGGCCTTATTAACTGTTAGTTTGAGCAGGAATGCTATGCAAAATTTAGACTGGTATAGGGAGCTAAAACAGCTCAGTGATACCAAAGCATTTCTGGGTCCAAATGAAACTAAATGAGTTTACAGAATATCAGCTCAGATCCAATCAGCAATAGTACTGTACATCATAACAGTAAGGAAGTAAACATTTATTTATATGGCACCCATTCCCAGGGCTCAGAGCGCAGTACAATAACATCAACGAATACACAAAATACATAAAATAACAGAACTCAATAAATAATCAAATGATAAATATGTGCAAACCCAATTTTATCTTAAACTGACTAAAACAGCTATTACAACAGGACCTCCACAGCTACTACAACAGGACTGCCACAAAAACACAATTTGATATGATTACACAGATGCAGTGCTCAGGAGTCATAAAACCAACAAAGCAAATCTTGCAGTTTATGATAGCCTGAATTCTCTCTCTCTGCACAAGCTTGTGATGCTACTGTATCCTATACAAACATCTCCTTTTAAGGCAAAGCAGATCATTTATACAGATTACTGTAAATCAGTGAAGTGCATGCCAAGACTTGAACTACAAGCTCATCATCAGTCTTTCTCAAACAATTATTTTTTAGTTATGTCCCCAAAATTTCCCACTGCTTCTTTCCACCACTGGGAAACCACCAAAAGGTTTTTGAAGATATACATCTTTTCCATCTCTTTGTGCACACACCCAGTACTAAAAGAACCTTTGTTTGCACTGCTGATGTAGAAACCTACAAACTCCCTGCAAACAGGAACCTCTGGCACTGTTCCCCAGACCTAGTCTGACTAGCAGCAGAGTAAACAAAATAGATTATGGAAGGAATAATCCACCGAGGTGTCTGGTTATGTTGAGATTTATGGTCACACTGGGTGTGTTGCAATTGAAGCCTCAACTACTAGAGAAGTCCTTATATCTAACAACACTGAACACATGAAGAGTGTTATTACTCTAATAAATAGTCTCAAAACTAGGGACACTAAGAAAAATCCCCTCTGAATTTATTTATTAATTATGTTGATCGGGTAGTCTTACTGAAGAAATAATTCCCCATTTTAGATGCAACTGAGAACTGTAGAGGCTTGTTTCTTTCAAGCCAAACCAAACGTCAAACCAAATTGTGGTTCAATGCTTCATTTCTGTTCAAAGCAAAAACAAAACGGAAAATGAACAGCAGAAAAGTGAATATGGGAAGGAGGCCCCCCACCCCAATGCACTTTACCTAGAATATCCACTGGATCTTGGTGAGTGCTCAGGGGCACGTCCTTTTCTTGAGTAGTGCTGGGTCACTTGACCTGTGGCTGAACGGAAGAACAGCAAGAGGGCATGAGAGAAATGAAATTAGAAAAAATAAACCTGAAAACACAACTCAAAATGGTTCCATGTGATAACCATGACTGTGAAATGGCGAGGACAGAAAAGGCGAGGAAAACAGCACAGCCACATAAAGCGAGTGGCAAAGAACAGCGATCGCTGAAATGGTGACAACTGATCCACAGTAACTTTCTGCCATTCTTTAAAAAACAGCTTTTTAAATTTTGGCCTCACTGGGGAATCCTTTTCATTGCTTTGCAGGGTTGTTCTGATCATTAAATTATTTAAGATGTTCTGGTGAATACAGTCCCTATGCACTATCAGATGCACAGTATGCGTACAGACCCTCTGCACACTGGCATGGACGTGCACCACACCCCATGCATGATCCCCATTTGCCCACTCGTGGCCCTGCTCCACAGGTGCTTAGGTGCGGTGGGGCAGAGTGTGGGGCACAGGTTGGGCTGAGGGTGCTGGCGGGCATCCAATCAGATGCCCATCCTACTGGCAGACTAGATCCCCTACTCTGCACAGAATAGGCTATCATGGGTACTGGCATACCCAGTACCAACCAGGGCCGTGCACTACAGGAGGTGCCAGCAGGAGCCCCCAGCCCTCGTGATGTCGGGAGGGCTGAGGGCTGCTGTACAGGGCAACTGCTTGCCCAGCCCAGCTGCCATCATTTGGATGGGGAAGCACCCAGTGATTATGGCAGGGTCCCTGCCCACGTAGCCTGTGTTCCTTTCCATGAGCACTCCACACCACAGTGCATGGCATGGAGTGTAGCAATGAACCTCGAACCCTCCCTGGACCATCCGTATGCACAGATCCATGGATGGATGGAGGATCAGGTGTGGAAGAGGCCTGCTCCTTTTCGTGAATGCTGCAGGGGTCTGACTGGATCCACCCATACACAATTGTCCATCTTAGGGTGCCTACGTGTTGCACATATGCGCAGTAGGCATAGCACAGACCCTACATGAATAACAAGAGCCATAATATGATAAGTTCTAAGCACCCAGTGATGTAAGGTTATAGATAAAACACAGTGCTGGATCTTGGTATGAATAATCATTTTTGTGTGGTGTGTAAATTACAGACTTTACAAAACAATACTGTCCCTTCTTTGTTTATGCCCCCTTCACACCAGTCCCAGCTACCTCTGGATTCCTTCCACCACTGACCAGCTCCCACCTTATCTCAGACTCTGCTCATGCCCCTACAGAACTTTGGTTTTCCTCAAGCAGGAGGGGAGCAATTTCGTGCAATCCAAGGATCAGCTTGAGAGGGTTGGGAAGGTAAAGTCGACTCAGGGTGTACCAGATTTCTTTTTTAATATAGCTTTTTTACAGGCTTTTGTGTAGGTTTCTCCTGCAGCCCCCGCCGCACAGCCGTACATGCACGTGGAGGCATGCAGGCACACAAGAAGTCAGCACAGCTCCTTCCGCCCACCTATACTGCTGCTCTGCCTGTCTATGTTACCCCACCGTAACTCCACCTGTTGGGGACAGAACTACAGAAGGGTGACAACCACCCGGGAGAGGACAGCAGCATGAAGGCTCACTCAATCCTGCTCCTCCCCAGGCTGGCACCTGATGACCCGAGGTTGTTCCCGAACCCAGGTCGCCGACATAGCGTGGAGGTAAGGCATCCAGCCAACCCTCAGTGTCACTGTGCTGGCTTGGTGTACCAGATTTCATGGGGAGCTGAAACCAGGTCCATTCTCCTGGTTTACTGCTACATCCTGTGACAACATTGGCATGCTTGGGGAACAAATATGCAAGTCCTCACCTGACGTTAGCCCTTCCAATCTATATCCACTACTGTACTGCCATCTGTGGTCATCCAGGGGCAATAAAGCAGTGGGAAAGCTTCCTCCATTTCTGAAGAAGAACATCCTCTGAGATGCTTAATCCTCTTTCCCCAGCCGGACCCTGATGACCAGCCTTGTTTCCAAACGCGGTCACTGTGTCATGAGCATATTACTACCAGCAGCTAGCCAGGCCACAGAATGCTTTTTTTTCCATACAGCTGTGTCTTTTTGTGTCTGGGTGCTGGCTGGTTCTGCAGCCCTGCCTGCCTCCTCAACTGGCCACCATCTCCCCCAGGACTCACTTGCTCCTATGCCCCACAGCTTGCCCTCCATGGTGGGCAGGAGAGGGAGAGTCATGCTCCCCAACCCATGGTGTCTGGATCCAGTTCTTAGCAGGGTCCTGTGGTGATGGCATGGGCCAAGGCAGGCAGATGAGTCTTCCTGTTGCATAGCCCCTGGACATTTCCCACTTTTCTGTTTCCCCAAGGTTGGTGCATGTGCACTGGCATGGGCGTGCAGTGTGAATACACCAAACATACTTGAACGCCTGTGCCCAGCTCTCTGAGATGCAGCTTCATGCTGTGCCGCTCTGTCTCTGCTGGGCAGCAGTCAAGCAGCAGTCACACTCTCCCTCCCCACAGGAGGAGAGCTGTCTGTGGATGCTCTTCTTCCTTCCCCAGCCAGCCCCAGAAGGACGCTGGTCCATTCCCCACTCTGTTGCTTATGTACCATGAACACGCAGCACAAAGGCATTTTCATTTTTCATGACTAAAGCTCACTGTAATAACAAACAATATATTTTGTCTAGTTCTAAGCACCCAGTGAAATAATGCAACAGATAAAACACACTGCTGGGTTTTAGTAAAATATTTTTAAGTACTGAACTCAGTGCTGTGGCAAGGCAAGGCACTATTTTATTTTAAGCCAATCCCAGAGACTCTGGTGCTATACAAGTAAAATTACAAAATATAAAAGATAATAAAACAAGTACAAAATAAAAAATACATAAATATAAATAACAAATAGTGTATAATAAGACAGCAGGGCTATAACAAACATAAAACAGCTGCCTGCGAGACAGAAACTGTAAATTAGGAATTGACATTAAAGGCTGTGTCTGGGAGTGCCTGACTGAATAAATGGATCTTGAGGTAGGCTTTGAATCCCTCAACTGAAGGGGCTCCTTATAGCTGGAGGAAGTGAATTCCACAGGACGGGCAGGCCACACAAAAGTTCTGTTGCTGGTAGTTTTAACCTCATCCTGGGAACTGCAAGCAGGCCCCTAGAGGAAGAACAGAGGAGCAGACCAGTGCATCGGGTGTTAGAAGGTCAATCAGGTAGCCAGGGCCAAGTCCGCGTAGGGGCCTTAAGGTGAGTAAGCCCACCTTAAAGAGAACCCTCCACCTAACCGGCAGCCAGTGCAGTTCACGCAGTACCAGAGTGATATCACTATATTTAGACTCGCCCAGTCAGCAGCCTAGAGGCTGCATTCTGCAGTAGCTGTAGCTGGTTCAGGGTTCCCCAGAGACCCCGGGAGAGAGCATTACAGTAATCCAGCCTGGACATCACAAGGCATGCACTAAGGTGGGAAGATCCACAGGCGGAACTAGGGTTTGATCGGCACCAGAGCCCGTCCTATCACGCCTGCTCGACTCCACCACCAGCAGTACCGCCATCTTATCAGGGTTCAGTTGCAACCAACTGGAGGCCATCCAGTTATTGATCTCGGCAAGGCAATTATTTAGCACTTCCACTGCATTGGATGTCCCAGAAAAAAGGAGAGATATAGCTGGGTATCATCTGCATAGCAAAGAAAACCCAAGCTTACTTCCTAATGAGCTCACCCAGGGGCAGCATGTACACGCGAACAACATTGGTGACAGGACCAAACCCTGAGGCACCCCCACAAGACAGGAGGCTCAGAGAGGAGGAGAAATTCCCATCACCACCTGTTGCCTCCTGTTTGTGAGGTAGGACTCAAACCAGCAGATGACAGTGTTGACAAGTCCACAGTACTCTCTCAGGCAGTCGAGTAACACACAATGGTACACCGTGTCGAACACTGAGGAGAGATCGAGAGAATGAGAATTGATCCCTCCCCTTGATCTCTTGCCCTGAGGAGGTCATTGTGCACCGAACTAACGCAGTTTCTGTGCTTATGCCTCCATCTAAGCCCAGACTGGAGTGGCTCAGATAGATCAAAGGTCACAAGATGCTCCTCAAGTTGCTGCGCCCAATCTTTCAACAACCTTTCCTAAAAGGAAAGTTGGAGATAGGTCGTAATTCGCCTTGATGTCAGGGTCTAAAGATGGTTTCTTCAGAAGGGTCTCACCAGTGCCTCTATCAAGGAATCTAGGACCCCCGATAAAGAGCACCGGACAATCAAGGCGAACACTGGGCCAACAGAGTCGATACATCCCATTAAGAAACGTGTTGGCACTAGGCCCAGTTCACAATATGTGTGCTTCAGCTTGAAGCAACCTCAATGACCTCAGCCACCTCCACCAGTTTAAACTGCTTCCCAAACAGGCGGAGTGCCCTCTGACATCCAAGGCAATCGCTGCAGCAATATTATGGCTCGCTGGTGGAATTTCCTGCTGGATTGTGGACACCCTGTCAGAGAATAACCGAGCAAACTCCTGGCAAAGCGTTGGAAAAGGCTTTTTTCAACTGTAGACAGACTGGGTGCCACCTACAAGCTGGGAGGGAGTTGCTGGCAGCCACAAGGGAAGAAGAGACTTGGGCATCATCATCACCGATGACCTGAAATCATCCAAGCAGACCACTAAAGCAATAGGTAAGGCTAGGGAATGTTAGGGTGTATTAGTAGGGGTATCACAAGTCGAAAGAGGGAGGTAATAATCCCTCTTTACAAGACACTGGTTAGGCCCCATCTGGAGTACTGCGTGCAGTACTGGAGGCCACACCTTCACAAAGACATTAACCAAATTGAGGCAGTCCAGAATGACAACCAAAATGGTGCAGGGACTGCATCAGAAAACATATGAGGACAGATTAACAGCGCCAATATGTATACCCTAGAGCAAAGGAGGGAGAGAGGTGATATGATCGAAACATTCAAACACCTTAAGGGCATTAACAAGGTGAAAGAGTCTAACATGTTTCAATATAAGAAAAATAGCAGGACAAGAGGACACAGCATGAGATTAGAGGAAGGCCGATTAAGGGCTAATGTGAGGAAGTTCTTTTCAAAGAAAGGGTGGTGGATGCACGGAACGCCTACTCCCAGGAAGTGGTGGATATGAATACAGTGCAGGCTTCAAACAGACATGGATAGGCATAAGGAGCAATACAGATGAGTATGAATAGATAGGCCATTGATGGAGCAAAGGCCAATGGCACATTTATAAGGTAGAAAAGAAATCGGTGTCAGTGGCTCAGTAGGTAGCACACTCGCCTCTGAAGCTGGGAGATCAGAGGGCTGTGGGTTCAGTTCCCACATCTGGCACTTGGGTTAATATCCCAGTACTGACACTGTAGTGCAGCATGAGAGGGTGCTGCACTTGAGGTGCCGTCTTCGGATGAGACGTTAAACCGAGGTCCCATCTGCCTGAATTGGTGGTAGTTCAGGTGGGTGTTAAAGATCCCATGGCACTTTATCGAAAAGAGTAGGGAATTTCCCGTGTCCTGGCCAAACTTCCTCATTCACTCAAAATACCACCAACAGCTTAATCTGGTTCAAGGTCAGTTGGCATTCATCTGTATCCCTCCCTGGGTCGTGCATGAAAATAGGCAGGATTTGTCTAGTACACTTACCGGTCAACAAAACGAAATAAAATGAATAAATGGGCAGACTGGATGGGCCTTGGGGTCCTTATATGCCGTCAACTTCCATATTTCAGTTCAAAGAGCATGGTTGGTCAATTCTTCCTGCAGCAATCTCCCTGGACAGGAGCTCTGCCTTCTTATGGTTGATTGCCCCTGGTGCTCACTATAGTGGGCACACAGAACCAGTTATCTACCTCAGCCCGGTCTCCTGCCAGTAGCGCTCTAACTTCCGATTTGCAATCTTCATCACCTTGAGATCCCCATCAAACCATGGGGATCTCAAGTGAAGGATCTGGGTAGCACCGCAGGGACCAGTGCAAGTCGAGCACGCCAGACATCACCTTCGGGGTCAATTCCCTCAAAGGGTGGTAGTGACCATCTCTGCCTGGGAAGGCTCTTGGGGTTACTGAATGAGAACCACCATCGAACCAAAAGACCTCGTCCCGTTGAGGTTGTTAATCTCAAGCCCCAGAGAGAACACCAGGTCCAACATGCTGCCACCTTGATGTTTCCACGAAGAAACCTCTTGTGACAGGCCCAGAGATTACGCTGCCTGGACGAGGGTTAAAACCCTAGCCTAGAGGATTTGTAATTGGCTCCAAACATTGAAGTCCCCAGTACTAAACATCTGGAGGCTCCAATGTTTTGCCGATGACAAAATCGGTTACCTCCTGCAGGAACTCTCCTACTGCCCCGGTGGTAGATCAGGAGGATCCTGCAGCCTGCACCCGACTCCCACGAACTGTCACACATTGGAAGGAACCAGATGTTCCCACTGGGTGCACGGTGAAGCCAAGGTCGGATCTAAAACAGGTGGCCACTCCTCTCCCCATGCTCCACTCTGGGGCAGTGCACCATGGAGTACCCGGGAGGGGAGGGACGCGCCCAAAACTGGTCTGGCATCATCACCCACCCAGGTCTCAGTAACATAAGCCAGATTGACCATAGAAATCAAGTCCGCTATAACTGTGGTCTTGTTTCTGATCGATCTTGCATTGCAAAGCACTGCCCTCGGACTGGTAGGCAATGCAGCCCTTCAGGCTACTTGCCCACTCGGTTTGGTGGGAACCCTGGGGACGGGGACCAAACATGTCTGGCCTTCTCTAGGGCCTGTCTAGCCCCAGGGCCCTTCTGCACCTAAATACATCTATCCTGCCCCTCCAACATGTCCGAGGCGCCCACCATGACCGGATCGATGCGGCCCTCCTGATTCCAAGCTCCCGACAGCGACGGGCTGTAGTGATGGAAACAGGAGGTCAGTGAAAGGTCACAGATCTAGTAGTTGGGATGCCTGTAAACAATCCTAGCCTGCCCCTGACCTTTGCACATCCTAAGACTGGCTAGCTACGCTATACCCAGGCAAACAAACAATGCCTGCTAAATATTCCCAGCATACTCCCCAGACATACAGCTACATACAAAAAAGCCTAAACATTCATACCACAACATCAAACATAAAACTAAATAGATTAATAAACCTTCCCCCTCAGCCCTTACCTCCCCCACACACACACAAGGAGAACAAGGAAGCTAGAAGCTTAGAATTTCAAATTTCAAGGACAGTAGACCTGCAGAGCTCAATCAATAAGATAAAGCCCTTCAAGGTACGGCCAACAAGTTATAGTTAGTGTGGATAGAGTTATCGTGGAAAAAGTTTATTCCAAGGCCCAGAGACTTGAGAGACCCTCTCACCGACCTTGGTCCCTACAGGGCAAGAACATTCCAAGGGCAAGATGACACGGAATACTGAAAAGTTAGTCTGAGTGCATATAACCAAGCAGAACACCTAAGTTCCATCAGGGCTTCTCTCACCAGATCCAGGAAGGAACAAAGGGATATTACCAGTGTCTCGGTGGCCCCTGGATTCACTCACTGACCCAACTCCTTCTCTGATAAACCACCGGAAGTTTTCAGGCTTGTAGATGAATGTTCAAGCCAACAAAGCAACTGGCAATATGAATGGAATTAAAACTGGCAGATGAACTATTGCCGGTTCAAAGACAGTGCCGTAGTTCTTCCAAGAAGTTCTGTTCCTTGGACCCTGGGAAGTGGAAATGTGGACAACGCCCTTTGCATTCGCTTTCTCCCAGGAAAATGGCCCAGACAAAGACTGGATCTCCACAATACAGTCGGCCCTCTCGTCAGATGGAAAAAACAACTCCAGTAATTACTGGAGCCCCTGGACCGGCAACTTGGGAACTAATAACTTGGAGCACGTTCTGTCCAGGGATCGAGAATCTACCGATAGCAGTCGGCCCCTCCGCAGACCTTCAGAAGAACACCTTCTAATACTGTCCAAGCACCAGGTCCGGCGTTGCTTTGAGACCGCCACTATGATGGAAGATTTTCTAGTGATGGTTATAATGGTCACGGGCAACAGCTCTCACCATCGATAAGCACTCAGAAAGGTAAGATGTTTGTGAGGTCTGCAGGAGTCTAAACTAAAAATAAGAAAACTAGCTACTAGACTAACTCACGCCTCTGCCCTGCCTTTGCTAAGACTAAGAACACCTAACTAAATATAAGTACAACACTAGCAGCTGAACGTTTTGCTTCTCGGTTGGACTAGTGACACAAGAACAAGAATATCAAATTGCAGCTCTCCTTAACAAATTATACATAACAAGCATTTGTCAATGCCGAATGTTGTCTCACTGGCATTGGTAGTGCAGGAATTAGAGATGCATAATAGGAATGGCAGTGAAGTACTGAACTGGCGCCAACCCCACCCTGCAGAGACTGACAGGCGTTGTGGTGTGCCTAAAGTGACGCTATAACGCTCATGCCATTTACCTCACCCTACCCTGTAGACACTCCGACAAGTGTCGTGGTGTGCTTTGGGATCTTTGGCCTTAAACTTACCCCATTCCATAAGGAAATATTCTGAGACAGGTGTAATATAGGAGAATGGTGTGAACTTTACGGCTTAACACTCCAAGGCACACCTCGATGCCTGTCACTGGCTGTAGGGTGGAGGTGGAATAGTGTGAGCACTACAGCCAATGATCCCAAGTCACACCCTGACGCCTGGCAGTCTCTGCAGGGTGGGTGTTACAGTTGGAAACCCTAACATCGAGATGCGTTAGGTATTTCATTTCACATTTTCAACATAGGCTTTTATGACCCCACCTCATGAAAAGCGCACAATCAGTTTGTTAGCTGAAAGGTGGTTTTCCACAGCGGATATGCCATTTGGTGACACAGGGACGAAAACAGATTTTGGGCAGGATGTGAAAATGACAAATGTATTGTTCATGAGGAGGTGTAAAAAATGGCAATGTTGAAAATCTGGAGTGAAAATATGAAAAATTGGTGAAGTCATGAGCATGCATTGAAACTGCGCAACACACTCCGTAACCCAATTATTTTGGGATTTTTAGCCACATTTCAACATAGGCATTTTGGGACCTCCTCTCATGAACAGTGGCGTTTGCATTTTGTTAATCTGTCCCAAAAGTTGATCTCCTACAGCGACCACGCCATTCTGTGCCACAGGTGCAGAAACACATTTTGGGCAGGCTGTGAAAAATGATGGCTGTACTGTTCATAAGGAGGTGTGAAAAATTGCCAGTGTTGAAAATCTGGCATGAAAATATTGCAGATTTAAGTGGTTACAAGGGTGCGTGGAAACTGCTCAACGACGCTTGTAATACAGTCATTGTATGGACGTTTGTCACCAAATTTCAACATAGGCATTTTAGGACCTCTGTTCATAAACAGTGCCACTGTCATTTTCTCAAACTGTTCTGAAAACTGATTTCGCACAGCGACGCGCTATTCTGCACCACATATGCGAAAACACATTTGGCCAGGATATGTAAAATGACAGCTATACTCTTCATAGGAGGTGTGGAAAAATGCCAATTTGAAAATCTGGAGTAAATATTACAAATTCACGGGTTACGAGTGTGCGTGGAAACTGCGAACGCATGCTCATAAACAGCCATTTTTGATTCTTTCACAAATTTGCAACATAGGCTTTTTGAGAGCTACCTCATGAACAGTGGCACTGTTACTTGCGGTCGAAAGGTGATTCGCGCAGTGACTGCGAATCACCTTCAAATGAGTCAACGCCATGACAGTGACTGAATTCATGAGGAGGGTCTCAATAACCCCATGTTGAAAATTTGGTGCCAAAATTCCCCAAATGCCCGAGATATGCACCAAAGTTGAAAAACCCTATTTATGCCATTATACAACTTATCAGCATTTCTTCAGTTCGCAGTCGGCTTTGAAGAGTGCAGACGTGTCCCCGGTCCACGAAGATCGTCGTGCCGTGCTCGGAGGTAAGATGGGGTGGGGTGTGTGAGGTGCAGAGTACACAGAGGGTGGGCGCGGGTTGGGGGAGGGCCACCAGAGATGAGGGACTGTTTCGTTTGCAGGTTTAAAAAAAAAAAACATTGCAGGACAGTTTTTTCTTTACAGGGGCATTTGGTACGCTGGGGTGGGCTTCCAGCATGCCACCTGAGTGTTTTGGGGGTCTGCAACCGATGGAGGACTGGGCACCCCTGTTGGCTACACAACAAATGGGGGTCATTATGCCAATGGGAAGTGAGGCTCCCCCGTTGGCAAATTAAACTGGGAAGGGGAACATGATGCTAGGAGGATTGGGCACCGGCACACGCTTGAAAATGGGGGTGCATTATGCCGACGGGAGTGGGCTCCCCCATTGGGAAATGACATGGTTGGGGCATGCCGACAGGGATTGGGCACCCCTGCTCGGCTCTCAGCGTGGCGGCAGTCAAGCGCCCGCCATGTTAATTGAAGGAGCTTCACCAGGAAGGCACGTAGGGAGGGCGTGTTTGGTGCCGCTGCAAGACAAGTTTGGCTGTCATTGCAGCGGACCGTTCCTTAGATGTGCTTGCCACATTATGTATTCCTGGTGTGGCGCCTGCATGCTGGCTTATTGGGGAATGAGGACGACCTACTGATGCATGCCCTGCATTCGCCTAACAGTGACCTCGCCTCCAAATCTGCTACATTAATGCAATATGTTGGCCACGCAACCGCAAGCCAACATAAAAGGACGGCTGAGTGGAGGAAGTTGTTTCTATCAGAGATGTTCTCTGTCAGAGATGTGTATCAGAGATGCCCACAGAACAGTGACTCACCAACAGAGGTCTCTCTCTCAAAGCAGTGACAAGCTGTATGTAACTTTATTTGAGACATGTACAGAACATGAACAGGTTAGCAGAGGGCTCAACATTTCAAAGCAGTGGCATACTCTATTGTATCAGAGGTGTGCATTGTACAATGACTGATTAACAGAGGTCTCTACTAAAGCAGTGACATGCTATACATAATTGCATCAGCAGTATGTACAGTACAATACTGGACAACAACGGTCTTTCTCCTCTGTTTGGAGTTGCTAATCAAGCAAGTGGATACACATTGTGGTTCTACAGACCCAAAGATGGAGTGGAATGAGGAGACTTAAGTAAATGGAGTGGGATGAGGAGACTTAAGTAACTATGATGGTGATGTGAGAATAACTACGTGAGACATTTCCTGCTCAATTACCCCAAGAATTTGCATAAACATGATGCTTTTCACTGGCTTTAGAATGCGTGCTTTTGGCTTGGAAACATTTGCAAAAACAAACACATTTGAAGTGATCTGACCTGCATGCTACCTATTGCTCTTCTTCCAAGCAGCCTGACTGGTGCGCTACGCCTGACTGTGATGAGTGCCTTATACAATGGTCTGTAGTGGCCTGATTTCTGTATTCACATGAAAAATGCATTGTTTTGTATTACTTTGTGTTTTTGGGGCATGGATGAGCTTATTTGTTATTATTCTTGCTTCGCTGTTGCTAGTTGAACATACTGGAGTTTGTTGTGATTCCTAAAATTGGTTGAATATGGTGCATCTCATTACCTGTGAAGCTCTATTGTGTATAGCTAGATACCTCTCAGTATCATTGGTACTTTGAGTGTGTCTTGCTGTCTTATGCACTTTTCATAGAATCATAGAAATCTGGTGGCAGAAAAGGACCCTCTGGCCCATCGAGTCTGCCCCTCCCCATTCACTGTCTATGTCATGGGACCTCCTTCCCTACTTGCCAACCCTTATGTCTGTCCCATGCCCTCTTGAATCCCTTCACTGTTTCTGACCCCACCACTTGCCAGTAGTTTATTCCAGGACTACACCACCCTCTCCGTGAAGTAACACCCCTCACATTCCCCTAAATTTTCCTCCTCCAATCTTAGACTATGCCGGCCTAGTTTAACCCCCGCCTCCTCTTAAATAAGCTCGCCTCCTTACCTTATAGATCCCCTTTACGTACTTAAGTGTCTCTATCATGCCCCCCAGTCTCCAATGGGTACATATCCAATTCCTTTTTCTCCTCGTATGACTTCCCTTGCATACCATGCACCATTTTGGTTGCCCTTCTCTGCACCCTCTCAATCCCATCTATGTCCTTGTGTAAGTGTGGTCTCCAGAACTGGACCCCGTGACTCTAGGTGCAGCCTCACCATGACTTTTATAAAGAGGCATCAGTGCCTCCCTCCTTCTGCTTGTTATGCCCTCCCAATGCATGCCAACATTCCATTTGCCTTTCCCACTATTTTGCTGCACTGATGACCTACAGTACCTTAAGGCTGCTTGATACTAAGATCCCCAAATTCCTCTCCTCGTAGTTGGCTTAATTACACCCCATGAGAGTGTAAGCTGCTTCTGGGTTCTTATGTCCCATGTACATTACTGCACACTTTGTGGCACAAACTCCAGCTGCCAAGTCTCTGACCACCCTTCCAGAATCTTCAGGTCCTTCCTCATGGCCTCCTCGCCCCAGGGGTGTCCACTCTATTGCAGATCTTCATATCGTCTGCAAATAGGCACACCCTCCTCCAGCCCATCCACGATATCACTGATATAGATATTAAAAAGGAGGGGTCCAGTATCAACCCTGGGGCACCCCACTCTTCACTCCCATCTCCTTGAATGTACCCCATTAACCACCACCCTCTGGCTTCTGTCCATCAACCAGTTTTCCACCCACCTAGGTATTTTCTGTCCCACCTCTACCCTTTCCAGCTTATTTACCGTCTTCTTTGAGGAACCAAGTCGAAGGCCTTCCCAAAGTCTTGATAGACCATGTCCACCGCCCCTCCCTGATCAACCACCTTCGCCACCCAGTCAAAGAACTCTATTACCTTCGCCTGACATGACCTCCCAGTTGTGAAGCCATGCTGCCTATTGTCCAGTAGTCCATTTCCTGTCAGGTAGTTCACTACCTCTCCTTTAATAGCACCTCCACTACCTTCCCTGCCACTGAGGTTAGGCTGACCAGGCAATAGTTTCCTGTCTCCTCCCTGCTGCCCCCATTATTCAGTGGCACCATGTCCCATTCTTCTAGTCACTTGGCACCCATCCTGGATCTAGGGATATGTTAAAACAGTTTCACCAGAGGTGCTGCCAGCTCCTCTCTCAGTTCCTGGAGTATCTTAAGATGCAAGCCATCTGGCCCCATTGCTTTGTCCATCTTCAACCTTCCTAGTTATTCTTTTACCCTATCTTGCTGAACGTCTTTGTGTTATTAAAATGTATGTTACCATTTAGTATGCGTGAAGTACACAGTAAGACATGATGGGGTGTGTTGCCTGATAACAGCATGCCCCAGGTGCATAGTGAGGCGAGAGATGCTTGCATCAAGTGCCTACACCAACTGGAAGTGCGAGTGAGGCACAAAGGCGCTAAGGCGAGTGCCTACACCAACTGGGAAGTGTTGCTATCAGGCAACAACCCACATCATTAAAGTGGCCTTCAGTGCCTCGGTGGTTTCGGCAGTTCAGGGAAATGATTTTGCCTCACCGATGGGAGTGGTTGTGGCCATGCATAAACAGGAAGCTAAATTAACATAAAAGACTGAGAAAACTACTAGATGTTTTCTAATGGAGGTGGATGAAACTGGTGCTGGAGCTCTGTTATGTTTTGGGGTTAGTGAAGACTGAGCAGTAGGCCAGCAGGCCAACTGGGGAGTACAATGTGGACAAGAGCAAAGCAAAATAACTAAAGTTCACACGATGGAGCTACATTCTTTTGTTGTTTTTTCACATGCCTGTACTGTTTCTTAAGTATGGTGGGGTGAGGAGTTATGTAAAGTGTTAAAATAATATTCCAAATGTAAAGGCAAGTAATGGGTGTTCACTATAGTAACTTAGCTGCCAGAGATTTATTTCCAAAAGGTTTTGACAGGCATGGATATGTGGGCTGCACCGTGCCTAGTGTGCCCAAAAAGTGCCTCCTTTATGGTTGTTGTCCTACAAGGACATGGGTCCTGACCACTCAGGATGCAGAAAACTCTCAACCCATTTTATAATTGGCTGTGATGCAGTCTGTGGGTTGACATATTCAACAGAACATAGTATCTGTTGGACACATTTCCTATCCAGCTTACATCACTCCAAGGATTTGCATACCCATGATGCTTCGCGACTGGGTTAAAGGTGCTAGAATGTATGTTAGGGCTTGGATACAGTTACAAGAAACAAGAAGCATTGGGAATTATTTGTCCAGCTTCAATCAAATGGCTATAATTGAAGCTGCTCAGATAGAGCAGACATACCAAAAAATAAAAAACAAACCTGGCAGTTAGTTGCTCCATGTTGCAGAAGCCACTGCACGTCAACATACAGAAATTAGAGCAGAACAGCAGCAATGTATGAGTGCTCAAATTTATTGAAGAAGTGCAATAGCGTTAAAAAGTGTATTTGAATTTGAAGGAAGGTAATTAATAATATCCTTCTAAGAAGGAAGCTCCTTAGATGTATAGAACGGGCAGTATTTTGCAAGGTTTAAACTAGGAACTGAACTTAATACCATTTCTTAAATTATTAATTTAAAACGATATTTCACCCTTGTAGCACATGCACATGGACATGGATTGAAAGTAATACTGTGTCCTCATTCTACTGTTTTTATCTAATTGTATCTGTACTGTTTTAAATGCAGACTGTTGCACAGTTGCACTTTGCTGTACATACCATGGTCCATTTGGATTTTTATTACATAGATACATAGACAGTGTCGGCAGATGAGCCTGTGGCCCACCCAGTCTGTCCATTTGAGCTTGTAAGTTCAGTTTATGTTAAGTTATATTAAGCTGTTAGATCACTTTCAGAATAGAGTATATGAGGTTCCTTTCAATTTCAGATGGCATCTTTGAGAAAGCGCACAGAATATGCAAAAGCGTTAGGAAACAAATGCAGCAGGCGCCCAGCGCAGTGGACTACCGTGGGTGCACCTCAGAGGTACAAAGCCTTACCCCACTATTTTGCCACACACCACAGCTCAAGGGTGCACTCCTATTCCGGCAATTCAAAATAATCAGATGTCCATAGGAAAAAATCCAATTTTTAAATGGTTTATTCAGCCAACAGCAGTCAGGAAACAGCCAGAGCAACCTGACTGCCGCTATCAATAAACCTTGAAAACTGATTTTTTCCTATGGACATCTGATTATTTTGAATTGCTGGGAATACTAACATACTAAAATGCCAGCAGAATAGGCCTAATGGTCTTTCATGTTCTGTCGCTTGGTCAGCTCCCACCCTGGGAGCTGACCTTGCTCTCGCCTCTCCTCTGGTTTCTCCTTCCCAGTTCCGGATATTCTCGCTGCACTGGATTTTGCTTCCAGAACCCTTCTGCACCTGTCCCACCCCTCTTGAACCCTCCACTGTCTCTACCTCCACCAGCCCCTGGGCAGCGATTCCATGGCTCCACCACCTCTATGTGAAGTAGCACCTCCTCCTTTCTCCTCTGAATCTCCCTCCAGCTTCCACCCATGCCCTCTATTTGCCCCCTCCTCTCAAGCACCCTGACGGCTCCTCCCCTATTTACCCCTTCATGTACCTGAAGACCTCTAGCATGTCCCCGGTCCCTTCTCTCTTCCAATGTGTACATATTTAGCTCTTCGATCCTCTCCCTATAGGTCCTGTCCCCAAGCCTCAAATCATTTTGGTTGCCCTCCTGTGGACCCTCCAGGAGTTCAAAACCCCTCTTTAAGTGTGGCCTCCAAAACTGCACACAGTACTGGATGTGCAGCCCTCACCAAGCAGTTATACAGAGGAGTATCACGTTCCTCCTTCTGAGGTGATCCCCTAGCGATCATCCCAGCATCCTGTTGGCCATGGCTGCTGCCCTCCTACAAGTCTCCACCACCACCCCAAGTCCCTCTCAGCCATCGAGACTTATAGCATTTCCCCAGGGTGTACACTTGGCCCGGGTTTCTGGTCCCCAGGTGCAGTACCTGCATTTCCCTGCATTGAACCTCAGCTTCCACTTTCTAGACCATCATTCCAGAGTCTCCAGGTCCCCTGTAGGGCCACCCTCCCATCTCCCCATCCACCACTGCCACCAGTTTTGAGTCATCCGCAACGAGACTCATCTCACTCCTGATACCTGTCCTTATGTCAGAGGCGTAGGTGATGAACAGGAGAGCCCAGGACTGATCCTGTGGGACCCCACTAATGACCTTCCTTGGGATGAGACTATCCCTACTAACTCACCCTCTGGGTCCAGTCCTGGAGCCAATTGCCTATCCATCTGATCATCTGTTACCCACCCCCATTTCTCCCAGCTTATCCAACAGGCCCTTGTGAGAAACAGAGTCAAATGCCTTGCTTAAGTCTAGAAAGAGGACGTCCACTGGTCTACCCGGCCCAAGGCACTCGCCACCCAGTCATAGAACTCCACAAAGTTTGTCTGACACGATTTCCAGGGATGAATCCATGCTGTCTATCATCCAGGCACCTGACTTTTCCAGGTCCCCCTAGCCTCCTTGACAATGCCCTCCATCACCTTGCCCAACACCGAGTGTCAGGCTGATGGGCCTGTAGTTCCTGCCACTTCCTTGATCCCCCTTGTGGATAGGCACTATATCGCCACCTTCCAGTCCTGGGGCACCCACCCTGTCCTCAGAGAGATGGTGAAAAGCTCTGCCAGGGTTTTGCCAGGACATCTGCCCCTTGAGTTGTAGTTGTGGATTGCACGAAACGTTAGGTCTGAGACCTAGTGTGTCTGTTGGTGACTGTTACACTTCTAGCACTGTTGTGCTTTTTCAATAAACTTCAAAGATTATTTCATTGATGGTGTTCTGCTCTTGTTTCTGTATTTCATAGCGCATTTGCTTCTGCAAAGTGGGCACGTGCTAGATTTTTCTGCTGGAAATTATCTGTCTTCTTGTATTGTTTAAGCATTCTACATACACTCTTCAGGAGGAAGTAGGCTGTTGGTTAACTAGGATCTGCAGCGTATCCATTAGGTAGGGAATGGGCAGATTAGGTGGGCCAAGCGGTCCTTATCTGCCATCAAATTCTATGTTTCTATGTATATGTTTCTGGTCATCTGTCAGACTGGTTTAGTTGTTCTGCTGGTATGTTACATCCGACTGTAATAGGTGCCTCATACATTGGTTTGCAGTGGACTGACTGCTTTAGTCAAAGAGTGATTGTAGTGTTAAACATAGACAGTGATGGCAGAAAAGACCATTGGTCCATCCTATCTGCCTTTAAACCCCTAACAACAGCCACATGGGTCCAGGGCCCATAGGCACTGCCCATGCCCCACAGTGACATCCAGTGCAGCCCCTCCCCGTGGACAGACGAAGGCCACCAGCACATGACCCCCATATTACAGAAGCACCCTCTTGATAGCACATGAATCCCTATGTCTAACAGAAGCACCCTAACAGCACATGAACGCCTCCATATAGCAAAAGCACCCCAAGACATCACGAGCCCCAATATATAGAAGAAACCCTGACAGCACATGAAAGCACCCATCAACAGCAGAGGGATCCCTGTAGACAGTTGTGGCATCCCCACTGCCCCAGATCATGGACATACAGAGATCCTGGGGGCACTGCACCGCATTGTGGACAGTGCACCTGTGATGTTGCCGCTCAGATGTGGTTATCATTACCATGCCACACCACACCACATGCCTCCCACCTCTGTGCCTCACTACACTAAACAGAACCCCCACAATACCCACTGAACAACCCCTGCACAAGCCTGTGATGCACCTCCTGACCACTAATGTCTCGCCCTGCCTGGGCGCCACCAACACCAACGTTCAGTGTGCCACTGCCATGCCTCCCCAGCAGGCATCACAGGGCATTGGACACACTGCCATATGGCAGTTATGCAGCATGGCCCATGTGGTGAACACTTTGCATGCCATCTGCGGCCACAGCATCATTATGCCACTGGTCATGTCCACACACTGGAACCGCATCTTCAGGAGTCCCATTGTCCTCTCCACAATGGACCATGTCTTTCACATGACTCATTGTATGCCTCTCTTCCTTGCCATGCATCACTAAATATGATGTCATCAGGTATCTCCTTAATGGATGGCTGTTGTCAGCTGTATGGGAAGGACAACACTGTTAACACAGGGTGGATGCCCGCACGACTGTGTGTCATATGTGAATGGTGCACCCTACCCACCCATAAGCCACTGGTCTCCGTCTGCTTGCTAAAAAGGGTGCTAAGCCACAACCCATCAAAATATAGATATCATAGCATGACCCATGGTACTTTGCACATGCATTTGTGATTAGTCCAGTGGTACTGTACTCCACCTAGCAGATGATGCTGTGGAAACCCCCATGGTTGTGGTATGCCTCCTCATCATAGGACGGTGCTGATGGCAACATGCACAGCTGATGGTACAAATGTATTGGACAAGCCAATGCATGGCATAGAATGCATCCTTCATGGCCCTTATGTTCCTTGGTACTGTTGGAATGTGATGTGCTCATGCACATGTAAGAACAGGGTATCTGTTACCTGGTGTAGTGCCCTGGCCATGGCAGACTGATGCCAGTGACATCACCCTCCACCTTCTGGAATAACCCCATGGAATAGTGCAACACAGCACACAACACCTTCATCTGCACTGACATATTACATGACCATGACATTAGAGGGGCCACCAGGCCTGGCATATGTCACACAACTGGGCCACTGTGGAATGGTTCACACAGAATTGTTCCAGGCAGTGTGTCCTGGAGGGCATGTACATCCTGCTTGGCCAGAACACACATAGTTCAAGGTCTTGCTTGCCATCCAACAGGAGAATGTCTATAAGTAGGGATGGACACACTGCACAGGCACCTGTGACTCAAAACATGCATTGTGCCATGTGCCACATAGTGAGTTACTACCCCTGTGTCCGTATGGCAACAGACACAGGAAGGATGGGTCCGCCACCATTTATATGTACCTAGGCATGCCCTCTTACTGGCATGACCCGCAACCTGGTGTTTCTGGTGGCGTGGACTGTGGCATTGCCTCATCCTAGGGGTCCCCAGCCTGCCCAGTGGCACAGAGACACTGCTGCTGGGGAAGATGCACAACACTGTGTTGTTGTCCCTTTAAGGTGTGTGTGTATCCAGTATGCCACCAGGAGCGTGATGGCATGCTAGGTGACATCCGTACTATACGGTACCATGGTGGAAGCAGCAGCTTAACAGCCACTGGGAGCTCTGAGCACATCCCCAGTGACTGCAGAGGTTGACCCTCCTATTCTAACAAGATGACAGAGAGGCATGTGGAATGTTGCTGAGTCAGGGCAGGTGAGTGTGCCAGGTACCATGGGCATGGATGGTTGATGTTGATGCATGTGTGTGTATTACTCGTGGCAGTTCTGTCCTTGTGTCTCCACAGGATTACTGAGGTAGGCCTCCCCTGGATCACCTTGCTGAAGATGGTGATGCTGGTGGGGATGGTTCTGGTGGTGGTGGTCCATCCAGCCCCAAACCACCTGAAGGTCCAGAACGGCTGTCCCTGAGGAAATGTGAATAAAAAGGGAGCTTGAGGTACTTGACGGTGGCAGAGCCTCGGGGTAATTTATTGTGGTGGTCCCTGTGACACAGAGAAACCTGGGTGCTCAGAATTAGAAGTGAAAATTTCATGATTAAGCGATATATGTGAAATTTGGGAGCAAGTGGTCATCAAGAAATGATAAATAAAATGATTTAAATTGACTTTCGTGATTGAGCCTCACCCTTTCTTCTTTCTTGCACTGAACAGTGCATCAGCATGATGACACTAGCAGGAGAGATGATACCAAGTTGTATAAGAATATGGTACCAAATAATGGTGTCAAATAACCAAGTAGCGTTTTCTCCATAGGGAAACCGGTTAAAATTCGCTTTATATCTTACAAGGAGAATGGTATCATGTGCTGGGTTTCCTGAGTCGTTCCATGCATATGCACACTGCTTCTCTACATCTCCTTTTACAGCGGTTTAGTTGTTTAATGACGGATTTTATCTGCCAACACCACAGGCTGCAGTTCATGGCTGTGTAACTATCTCCTGGTTCATGATCATGAAAATAAAAAGTGAAAGTAAAGACTGCACTTCGGCCCAAACTATTGCTAGCATGTCTGAACAAAGTAAGACAGAGATGGAGGGGGAGAGGAGGGAGGGGAGGGAGGAGGGAGAGAGAGAGAGAGAGAGAGACAGCTACAAATACAAAGAGTCAGCACTAAAACTTGGCAGCACCAACTACTGCTTTAAACAGCAGCACCATCTACGGGCCACATGAGAAAACACTACCCAGTAATTGTATAAATCAATATATTTTTTTAAACTTCACGTATTGAATATATAAAAAGCAGATACAGCAGCCTAGTCATTTATTTGTAACATATTTTACCAGGTGAGCAAATGAGTCCAACAATGGGCTTGTTTCAGTTGCATCAGGGGAAATAGGAAAAATACAGGTTACTCACTTGTAACAGGAGTTCTAGGAATGGTATATGTTGTTCATCCACACTCATTGGCAGTATCCTTGCCGCTTAAATCTTGCCGGAAGGTCTTCAAGCTTGCTCTCCCACCCACCGGGTGGTATAACTCTCGCTCCGCCCCATGACGCCAGATCTGGCCCGCTGGAAGCTCCAGGTTGTAAAGGCCGGAGGTCGGGAGAGTAGGATGAACAACATATACCATTCCTAGAACTCCTGTTACAGGTGAGTAACCTGTATTTCTAGGGACATGGATATGTTGTTCATCCACACTCATTGGCAGACTCCTAGCAGTTCTCCGGAGGAGGGAGGCAAGACGACACCCCATATACTTACTTGGGAAAGAGACTGAGAACCGAGGCCCCAAAACCAGCATCCCGCGTGACTCATGGTCGATGTGGTAGTGGGTAATGAAGGTGTTTGCTGACTTCAGGTAGCAGCCCTGCAGATTTCCTGGATAGGGACGCCCCTGGAAGCAGCCACCGCTGCAGCAGATGGCGGTAGAATGAGCTCTTATCCTCTGGGAGGCTCCATGCCCGCCAACTTATAGCAGAGATCTATGCAGGAGGTTACCCACCTGCTTATCGTCCGCTTGGCTGCAGGTCTGCCAGATGCGCTTCAGCGTAGGTGACAAACAGCTGGCTGAACCTTCTCGCCCCAGTCAGGCGCTCCTTATAATAAGCGAGCCGCCTTCTAGGGTCCAGAGTATGGAGCCTATATTCGGCCTCCGAGGTGTGATTGGGGTAGAACACCGCAGAGTCAACACCTGGTTAAGGTGAAACTCCCACACCACCTTCGGAAGGAATTTCGGTGGGGCGCAGGACAACCTTGTCCCTGTGGAAGACCAGGTAAGGAGACTCGATGGAAAGCGCCTGGAGCTCTCCCATCCTTCTGGCTGACGTGATAGCCACCAAGAAGGCGGTCTTCCACGACAGGTGAGAGAGAGCACACTGTGCATAGGTTCAATGGCTTGCCCATGAGCTTTGCCAGTACCAGCAGTAGATCCCACGGAGGTGGGGTTCCCAAGACTGAGGGGAAATGATCAAGGCCTTGAAAAGCGCCAGACCACCTTCTCCTGTGCTAATCGACTGCTTCCCGGCCCGCGCCTCGTAAGGCAGAGATGGCTGCCAGGTGCACCCTTAGGGTCGTCGACCTAAGCCCTTGACTAGAAAGGGACCATAAATAGTCCAAGATGCTTGCCAAGGAACAGGAGGAAGGGTCCAAGCCCTTGTCCTGACACCAAATGGAAAACCTTTTCCATTTGAAGGCATAGCATTTTCTGGTCGACTCACGGGACGCCCCAACTACATTGAGGACCTCCTCGCCGAAAGAGACCCAAGGCCTGAACCTAGCCGCCAGGAACCAGGCCGTCAGGTGCAGGGATTGAAGGTCCGGATGGAACACCTTCTCCTGATTGACTGAGAGCAGGTCCGGGCGAGCTGAAGCTGCCCTGAGTCCTGGAGCTGAGACTGAGGAGATCTGGGTACCAGAACTGGCGAGGCCAGTCTGGGGCTATCAGAATCACCTGCGCCTTGTCCCTCCTCGCCTTGAGAAGCACCTTGTGGATCAAGGGAAATGGGGAAAGGCGAAGAGGCCCGGGGTCCATTGCCTCGAGAAGGCATCCCCTGCAGCGAGCCCCTGCTGAGGGGGCGGGCATGGAACAGACTCAGCTTCGCTCTCCATGGAGGCAAACAGGTCCACCTGAGGTGTGCCCCAAAGGGAGAACAGATACTGTACTACCTCCGCAGGAGAGACCACTGTGGATGCAGCCCCTATCCGCTCAGGGCATCGGCCAGGGTGTTGGAGGCTCCTGCCACGTGAATGGCTAGGAGATCCGCCTCAGGCTGCGACGAGTGACCAAATGCGGAGAGCTTCCTGCATAGAAGCATGGAGCGCGTCCCGCCCGGGCGCGTTCAGATAGTACATGGTCGTGGTATTGTCCGCCTGGACTCGACCACTTGACCCGGAGGAACGGAGCAAAGGCGGGAGAGCTAGCGGACCGCCTGAGCTCCAGCAGGTTGATGTGGCATCGACTCCCGCGGGACCAGAGGCCATGAGCCCGTGTTCCCCAGATGGGCACCCCAACCCATCAGAGAGGCATCGGTCGATAGAGAGACCGGCTCGGGCGGACGAACGGGATGCCCTCCTGCAAATGAACTGGAACGGTCCACCACTGGAGAGCTGCCCACATCCCCTGTGTCACCGGCACAAGCTGGTCCAAGGGATCGCGTTGCTGACCACTGGCTGGCCAGTCCCCACTGAAGGGGACGCAATGTTCCAGCGGGCCCAACGGACCACGCTGGTGCAGGCCGCCATGAGACCCAGGAGGCGAGGAAGTCCCAGGCAGGGCGAATTGCCCAACCAGAAATGATCGGGCAAAGGAGGAAAGAACTCGCCCTGTCCGCCGGAGCCCGCCTGGCTCGAAGAGAGTCGAGCTGCGCCCGGATGAATAGAATCACCTGCTTCGCTCGAGTTCCGACTTGGCCTCGTTGATAAGGAGGCCCAGTTGAGAGCAGACCTGGAGGGCCAGATCTCTGACCACTCCGCCTCCTCCCTGAGGGAGCTGCTATCAGCCAGTCGTCCAGGTAAGGGTACACCCG
Organism: Neoceratodus forsteri; assembly: GCA_016271365.2. Classification (NCBI taxonomy): domain Eukaryota; kingdom Metazoa; phylum Chordata; order Ceratodontiformes; family Ceratodontidae; genus Neoceratodus; species Neoceratodus forsteri. Next base: position 1,135,965,611 of record CM057453.1, on the reverse strand, counting down.
ACCCTCGGCGCCAAGAGGAATGCTGTCACCACTGCCATGCATTTGGTGAAGACCCTGGGAGCTGGAGACAGTCAAGGGCATGGCTTGAACTCAAGAGGGATCCTCCGCCGGAAGCGAAGGAATCTCTGGTGAGACGGACGGATAGGGACGTGAAAAACGCTGCCTGCAAGTCCAGAGAGCAGAACCACACGCTGCTCCAAGGATGGTATTATCTGAGCCAGAGTGACCATCCTGAAGGTTCGAGACCTTAGGAACTTGTTTAGGTCGTAGGTCGAGAATGGGGCGCCAGCCCCGTCTGCTTCGAACCAGGAAGTACCTGGACACAAACCCTGGGTCTGAAGGAGGGTCCACCACCTTCTTACCACCTCCTTCTGGAGGAGGAGAGCGATGTCGGCTCGACGAGCCGCCAGTGAGGCTGGGGATCCCGGCTCCCCGAGGGCGACGGCTCTGAAGGGTGGTGCCTGCTCGAATTCCAGAGGCAGGCTCTTCCCACCACCTCCAAGACCCACCTGTCCGTGGTAACAGCGGACCAGGCGGAACGGAAGTGTCGAGCTGTCCCCACGGGGACCAGGGTAAGGTGACGGGTGGGGCGACACCTCAGCCCGCCACTGGGCAGGCTTGGAGGAGGGACCCGCCGAGGGACCTCCTGGGCCTTTCCTCCCTGCCTCCTGTTAGAGGAAGCCGGCGGCTTGGGTTTGGGATGCCAAGGCCGAGCCTGCTGGCCCTGACGCTACTGGGCCGGCGCTGCCGGGGCCAGAAGGACGAAAGGGCTTAGGCTGTGGTTTGCGGCCTTTGTCCTTCTGAGCGGAAGAGACCGAGTCCAAGGTGGCATTGACTCTCTCGATCCTCTGCAGGTGACCTTCCACCCCAGGGTCAAGAGGTCAGTCCCCAAAAGGGAACATCCGCCAACTTGTGCTGGGTATCCGGGTAAAGGTGGATATCCTCAGCTAAGCTCGCCGACGATAGCCACTGCGCCGCCACCCATCTGGCACATGAGTCCCCTATATCCAAAGCAGTCTGGAGCTGCTGTTTGCCACTGCCTCTGCCCTGGTCCCGCACCTGCTTAACCGCTGTCTGCAGATCGGCGGGAAGATGAGGGATGACCTCATCCAGGAGCCCAACAGGGCATGAGAAAATGTGCCATGAGGACGGCCGAACTGGCCTGACGGGCGAGAGAGGACGCAGCTGTAGACTTACCGATGATAGTCCAATTTCTACTCCTTGTCAGAGGTTTGTCCATTATCTCGAAGAGCCGGCCGAAAACGCTATCTGGTAACCAACCCTCAGCAGAGGGGTGTTCCAAAACCGGACAAGGAACCGTGGGACCAGATACTTCTGGCCATCCTGGCCAAGGCGCAGGGCAGGAAGCAGGGCGCTGCCAAAGTTCCAGTGCCGACCCACTATGGCCTCGCCACCGAAAGGCCTCCGCCGAGAATCCCCTGTCCAGAATCTCCGTGAGGGGATACCTGGCCTGCTTTGAACGGGTTCAGCTCCATCCCGTAGACTCCGAGATGAGCCGAGCAGTCCTAGGAAGGACGACGGGCTATCGCCCATTGACTGACCTCCTGAAGACTCCAAGTCCAGTCGCTTGGAGAAGAAGGAGGAATCATCTTCGACTCGAAGAGTCCTCAAGAGCTGCTCTGGCCTGAGCCACCCTTCACCTGCCGAGGTCGGTCGGGAGTGAGGGTAACTGACAGCCGATGGGTAAAACCTTAGCCGCACCGAGAATCCTTGGTCGGAGCCCCAATTGGTGGCTGTGGAGGCGAGGTTCCACCGAATCGGTGGAGCAGCTGGTTTTGGCCGAACAACCGCCTGGTATAGGCCTCGGACAAGTCGAGGGTTGTGCCGCCGCCCGTGACAGTTAATTTCTTAATGGTCGTGGGAAGGCGCCTGGAGTCGGCTTATTCTCGCCAGGAGGAGCTGTTGCACAAGGTCTCGCACGGCCGAATGCATCTGACGCCGAAGCCTCCTCATCCGAGGAGGAGGACGAGGACGAGCGGGCGATCGCCATCACGGTGCCGAGACCGAGACCGCCATGACGGTGGGGAACGGCTGGACCGCAAGAGGTCCGGAGACCGAGACCGAGAGTCCCGGAATTTCCGGGTCGGTGCGGGAGGTGTCGGCCGGAACCGCACCCTTCGCTCGAAGGTCCATCCGAGGGCCCGGAACCGGAGGCACAGGCGAGCCCACGGATCTCACTCTCCCCGGGGAACCGGGAGAGGGGAATTCGCTGCTAAAGGCGACAGTCCGTTCAATGGGTCGAAAAATCTCGACTTCATCGTGGGAGTCTCGTCAACTGACCTGACGGGACACCGTGGAGGCCAGTGGTCGGCCGAAGCGGCTCGACCGCCGACGGTCGACGGCCCGGGAGAGGGACCTTTCCCGCCTCCCAAGAGCGCCGACGGAGGGACTTACCCTGTCCTCTTTTGACCGAGAAAAGGTCCCGAGACGCAGGCCCTTCTCCTTAGTGGAGAGGGACAGACAAAGCTCCTTAAAAGAAGCCGTAGGAAGAACCCAGAGAGAGCGGATAAATGCCGCGTCGAGGAAGATACGGCCCGGCGCCTGCCTCTTCGAGCGCACTCCATCCGCTGAGCTGATCTCGCCCGCCGGACACCGCTTTCAACCGGCCTCCTTGACTTCACCGAGGGAAACGCCGGGACGCCCAGTTGCATCGGGCAGCACGGGTTCGAGGACGTGAGGTCGGGAAAGATGAGCACAGGTCGCAAGCCTGCGGGTCGCGCCAAGGCCTAGCAGTATACACACGCGGAGTGAGGATCCGCCCAGACATCTTCTGCCGCATGGGCATCTCCAAACTGAGTCGATTGTCCATCGCAGCTCGCGAGGGATAGAAGACTGAAGTCTTTGCAAAATTTTATTTTAAATCCGCAAACGGAGAAATAGGAACTAGTCGCAAACGCAGAGCTGCTAAGGAGGGAACCTGAGCTTCCAAGCGGTAAGGAAGATCTGGCCATGGGGCGGAGCCGAGTTATACCACCCGGTGGGTGGGAGGAGCAAGCTTGAAGACCTTCCGCAAGATTTAAAGCGCAAGGATACTGCCAATGAGTGTGGATGAACAACATATCCATGTCCCTAGAAATCAGGAATACAATACAACCAGTCAATGTAGATACAAAGTCAACAAATGCAGAGAAACAGTACATACAAGGTCACCATGCCACTGTCAGACACTGTGGTGACTGGGAGGGGGACCTGCCAGAAGGGCCAGGCATAAGGAGCCGGGGTGCCATAGGGGCATGAGACAGCGGCATAAATGACAGGGAGGTGAGGTGGCACCCCATGGGGTGCCACTGGCAACAGTGGACAGCCAATCTGACCTCTTATTGGGGTTGGCACGGACGGACCGTGACATAGCTCCAGTGGGCACAGCCCTGGCACCTGCCCCATAGGTGTCACAATCTCACATCATGTAGGTAGGAGGCAGAGGCTGCAGGTTGAGGGCTACCAGTGGTGGAGGAGAACATTCTCTTGGCACCGCAACAGTCCCCTGGTACCCAGCCCCCCACGCATTGTGGCATGTTGCTTCCCACTTACATGATGTGGGATTTTGGCACCTATGGGGCAGGTCCCAGGGCTGTGCCCACCTGGGGCTACGCATAGTTCATTCATGCCAACCCCCACTAAGAGATCCAACTGACTGTCTGCCATTGGCAGTGGCAAGCCCAATGCCCCTAAGGCACCTCCATGCTCCTTTGGCCCCGGCCCCTTCTGGCATGCATATTCACCATGCCGCCCACCCTTGTGGCCCCCTCTTGCGCTTGGGTGGGGGTTAGATCCCTGCATCCAACCTTGCAGGCATGCCACATGTTTGGTGCAAGCCTGCAGCTGTGACACCTCATTTGGTCTTTGGCATAGGGCCCCACTTTTATAAAATTGGGCACAGGGTCTCTGACACACCCGTAGTTTGCCACAACCCTTAAGGGCCATTTTAAAATCGGGCCCAAAGTCACCAGTTTACAGGGTGCATCCATAAATTTGAAATCATATTCAGGTGCAAAATTAAGTGTAGTCCCATAGTAATATGATGCAGTTTATTAACTGTAGTACAGCTGCTATGAGGAAGTCTCAAAACAGACAGAGTAGGCAACCCAGGACTGAGGCTCTCATTTAAAGTTGGGAACACCTCTGGGGCAGTTTGGGCAGGACAAAGGAGCCTGTAGTGCTCTTAAGTTTAGCCTTGCAGACAGTAAAGTGGTTATGGAGGTGAGGGAGGAGGGAGACTATTCCATATATGAGGAAGTCTATAACTGACGCTGTCCTGCAGAAAGCTTGCACCTAGAATTTGTAATCTTTACCATTTTCCAATCTTAAGGAAAGAGGGATTGGAAGAAGTGGTGAAAATGTCACAGAGATACTCCAGTAATTTTACTGACCAATACTGCAACTAGCAAAGCAATATGGAGGGACTGCCTCATATGGAGGGAGGCCCAGTCAGGACTTATACCCTGCACAGTGATGAGTGCAGCAGGGCAGGCCAACACAAACCACAGAGTGGGTTAAAGAGGATGATGACTTTGGCTAGGCAGAGGAGGAGGAGGAGGAGGAGGAGGTGGCTCAGGAGAAAACTACATCCCCATAGTCGAAGCAGTGGAAAATTGACCGCTCAATATAGAACCCTAAGTTTGGCAAAACTCTTCCTACTATAAACTTAATGTGAAGTGAGCAATCTTAACTGTTGATCAAGTACCACTCCAAGGTACTTATAGGAGAGCATGGAGTCAATGGAGTCCTAAATAAAGAGTTCAGTTTCAGAGTGGAGGGGAAGATGGCAACTGATGGTAGTGCCAAACAGCTTAGTAACTGTTTTCTTATAGAAACATAGACAATGCTGGCAGAAAAAGCCCAGAGGTCCATCCAGTTTGCCCAAGTTCCCTATAATCCTTGGAACTTACTGTTCCTCCAGGGCACTAACCCTCCCATCCTCCTATATTCATCCCTAGCTGGTTTGTAAGGAACTATTTTTGCATATTAACAAAGTCTGACTGTAGAGAAAGCTCAATGTCACACAGGGGAGACCAGAGGAGAAAATGATTGTATCAGCCAAGTACATGTAGGATTTTGAATGTTTTGAGCCAGTTGGGGAGATCATTATTGGAGATGGACAACAGAAGGGGACCAAGGACTGACTGGGGAACCCCTAAAGAGACTGGCAGACAAGAGGAGATTGTGAACCCTAATCTGTCAAATTGTGTCCTATCAGAGAGGTATAAGTCGAACTAAGCGTATAGAGGCATCAGAGACCCAGGAAGAGGCTAGCTTGGCTAAGAGCAGTGTGTGATTAACTGTACCGAATGTTTTAGCCAAGTTCATGAAAATTGCACCGGTGCCATGGCTGGTATACATGTGCAAATGGATGTGGTCAGTAATTCTAAGCAAGGAGGTAGAAGTGGAATGGAATGAGCAGAATCCTGCTTGAAAAGGAGTGATGAATCGTGTTTTGTCAAAATGGTTATAGTTCTTTATCGACCAACTACTCGAGTATTATAGAGAGGGAGGGAGTAAAGATATGGGATGGCAGTTTGTAGGAGTATTAGAGGCACCTCCTTTATGGCGTGAGACAACTAGACCATGTTTCCATGTTGAAAATTTGGAGCCAAAATTCAAAAATGGCCAAGATAGCCACTGAAGTTGAAAACCCCCATTTACGCCATTATACAGATTACTGGCATTTCTTCAGTTCAGTCAGTCAGCTTTGAAGAGGTAGACGTTCAGCCCACTGCAGATCACCAGACCGACCTCTGGAAGTAAGTATGGGGTGAGGGGTGGGTGGGTGCAAAAGAGGGTGGATGGTTGGGAGGGGGCGAACGGACAACGAGGGACCATTTTCTTGTTTTACAGAGAAAAACAACTTTGGGGAAGGTTTTGTTTTACAGGTGACACTAAGACATTTGAAGACTGGGTGGGCTCGAGTGTACCACCTGGATTTGTTTTTGGGGAGACTGGAGCTGGTGGGGACTGGGCACCCCATTGGCAAATAAAACGTGTCGGTGTTGGGGGAGCCTGATGCTGAGGACTGGGCATCCCGTTGGCAGACAAATAAAACTGGGGCATTATACGATGGGGATTCGCACCCCTGTCGGCAAACAAACTGAACTGGGAGGGGTATGCTGACAGGGATGGGGCAGCCCCAAAAGTCAGCTTTTAGGGATTGAGAGGCGGACAGCGAGAGCCGCTGCCATGTTTATTGAAATGTTTACCAGGAATGGCATGAAATGGAGTGATGCAAAGATCTGCCGCTGCAATGATGAGCCTATCTCTCATTGCAGCGGCAGATTTCTTCAAGTTGGTGGCACTCTCTGAAACTGCTGTCATCGGCAACATGCTCATTGGTTGGCAGCTGAGGAACACACCAGCTAAAACATCCCTGGATTACATCAACACTGACACACCTTTGAAGTGCTAGTACAGTGCTACTACTGAAAATGTTGCTTGCATGCATGCAAGCCAACATAAACATAAACTTGTTCCTATAACCATTTACAAAGGCAGAATAAAGCAAGAAGATGCATCTGAGTTTTCCTTCAATCTCTGTGTCTCCTGAAAATTGCACCTTTGTTTTTATAAGTCTTTGCAACCCCCTTCTAAACGAACATCCTGTTTTTTTCTAAAATATTCTTGTATATTTCAGGCTGGTGCAGGCAGGAACACAATGTCCCAGAACCGAGGCCTCTTTTCCACAGCTCTTCTGCAAAAGGCTTAAAAATTACATTTCAGGTTAACCCTTGAGTTCCCAATAGCTTTTTGCAATCATCTCAAACTATAATTATATACATTTCAACAGTAACACTATATAATTTCTAAACAAAGGAATGCCAATATCAGTTATATTTTCACATAATGATCTGTATATTTTTTATATCAGCAGATATGCAAGGGAGGAAAAACAGAACAGCAAGGGAAGGTTGAGAGACAGTGAGAGGCAAATAATTGCGAGACTGTTGGGGTGATCAAGTCCTAGATCTCGCAGAAAATCTGGTTGCGCAACCAGACAGACAAGAGACAGGAAAGGAAAGAACAGAACAGATCCCTGCATTCAAACTCATTCTCCATAACAACTGGGACAGGGTTCTATTCAACACTGTCACATACACCTCAAGAGGAAACCTGTTTTATTAAACAGGTTTCCAAAACTTTCTATTAATTCTAATAATATTAACTTATAACTTACAGAAATTAAGCACATGTGCAGTATCCTTTTCTATAACAGTACAGCAAACAGTAAAGTTTAAACTCATACATTTGTTTTTCAACCTTCAGAACCCTCAGTTCCTGATCCATATCTTGACAGAAAATCAGAATTGCTATTCTCTTTACCAGAGTTGTGCATCACTTTGAATTTAAATTGCTGTAGTGCCAGGTACCACCTTGTGATTCTGGAATTTTTATCTTTCATTTAGTTAAGACAACAGAGAGGACTGTGATCTGTTAGAAGTATAAAGTCAGTTCTTAGCAAATAAAACTTAAGGGACTCCATGGTCCACTCTGCTGCTAAATATTCCTTTTCAATGGTGGAGTACCTTTTCTCCCTGTCATGTAACTTCCTACTTATGTATAGAATAGGATGTTCCATCCATCTATATTTTGACTCAGGACTGCACCTAGGCCTATCTCTAATGCATCTGTTTGTAGCAAAATTGGTTTCTCAAAGTCTGGGCTTCTAAAACAGGGCTGAACATAATGCAGCCTTAATGGTTTGAAAACCTTCATCAGACTCTGGGGTCCATTTCACATTATTTGGGAAAAGTTTCTTCATGAGTTCAGTGAGGGCAGTAGCTAACTCAGCAAAGTTGGGAACAAATCTCGATAATAACCAGCTAGCCCTAAAAATGACCTGATATATTTCTTGGTTTTAGGGACAGGATGTTAGCTACAGCTTCTGTTTTAGAAATTTCTGGCTTAACTTCTCCATTTCCCAACACACAGCTCAAATATCTGGTTTCCTGCATGCCAATGCACATTTGTAGGATTAATAGTCAGACCTGCATTTTGATAGCTTGGATAACTGCTCGTAGGTGTTCCAGGTGGCATTTCCAGTCTGGACTGTACACCATGACATCATCCAGGTATGCAGCACAATAACCAGTGTGAAGGGATAAAATGAGATCCATGTACCACCGGAATGTAGCTGGCACATCATGCAAACCAAATGGCATGGTGGTGAACTGATAGAATCCAACAGGAGCGGCAAATGCAGTTTTGTCTCTAGATTCTTTAGCCAAAGGGATCTGCCAGCAACCCTTGGTGAGATCGAGGGAACTGATATATTTTGCACTCCCCAGTCTGTCCACCAAATCATCTATTCTGGGCATAGGATAACTGTCAAATTCTGACACTTGATTGAGTTTCCTAAAATCAAGGCAGATTCTAACATCCCTTCTTTTGTTTACAATTACCACTGGAGATGACCAAGCACTCCTCAAGTCTTCCATGATACCCAATTTGTTCATTTTGTATTTCCTTAAACACGTCAGCTCTTAACCACTCTGGTAACCTGTATGTCTTTTGCCTAATAGGACGAGCATTCCTTGGCATTATCACATGCTCGACCCCTTTGCTTGGCATGGTACTGTGGTAAAGTACTGTTAAATGTCCATAGCACATTATGAATTTCTGCAGTTTGTTCTGAGGTTAAGGACACATTCATCTTTACAGCATTAGCATTTACAGTTTGTTCCAGTCTATCATAAGCTATATCAATATCTTCTTTATCAGTTTCTGGTAAAACTAGCAAAGCAGCTTTTGGCATTTTTCAACCCATTTCTTGAGGAGGTTAGCATGGTATATCTTAGTATGATTTTTCCTGTCAGGGTCTCAGTCTCGTAGTTAACGGTGCCAGTACATCTAAGCACTCTATAAGACCCTTGCCACTTTATTAACAGTTTATTTTCTGTTGTCAGTAACAGTAGCAAAACCTTTTCACCTGGCTGAAAAAACTTTTCTTTACCCATAGTCACAATATACCTTCTGCTGGTTTGGGGACTCTTCCTGATTACTATGGGCAATTTCAACATATTTTGCCAGCATCTTTCTTAGGGCACACATATAAGATGTTATAGATTGTTTCTGAGTGGGGTTATTTATTTATTTATTTATTTAATTTTGGTGACCGGGTAAGCCCACTGGGCCCCTCAAGGTCCCTCTTTTCAGGGCTACCCGGGATTACATAGCAATAGATGAACAGCATTGTGAAACAGTGAGTACGAAGTTACATGTATTACAGGCAACATACATTCATGGTACATGAGGAGTAAACAGGGTGAGCATAATGCTGGTAAGTAGTATTAGACCTAAAGGAAACACACTAGAGTCAGGCTAGGTCCAGGAAAAGCCTTTATTTGAGGTGTGGTCTCAGGGGCCGATGCAGTGGCAAGTACTGGCTACCACCATGTGAGCCTTTAGCCTCGTGTGGAAACTTTGATAGAGGGTGTTTCCTGCACACCGGCTGGGAGTATGTTTCACAGGGTGGGAGCAGTGTGGGTGAATGACTTGCTGCCCGCCTTGGTTCTTACTGGGGACATGTAGGAGAGTTGGTCCTGTTGTGCAGAGGAGCCGGGATTGAACTTTAGAGCAATGAGTCCAGAGAGACTAAGGGAGGAGTCGGGCTGATTAACTTGTAGGCTAGGCATAGCAGAGGTACTGGAGGCGGACATCCAGTGAGGCCAGTTTAGTAGGGATGGGGTGTCACAGTGGTGATTCTTGGGGTTTGCCAGGGAGGCAAAGCGAGCTACCTTATTGTACATTACTTGGAGTCTGTTCCTCTCAGTCTTCGCCAGCCCATAAAGGCTGGGGTGGCGATGGAGTGTCGGGAGGAGGACGCTGGTGGCGATAGAGACCCTGGCTTCCGGTACCAGCTGGTCTTTTAGTTGGTAGAGGTTGCCTAGTTTCCCATGTATGGTTTTGGTGACTTGGTCCACAAGGTTATCTTCCCACACTTCTTTATCACATCCAGTGGCCCTCTTGGCTGCCTACCATACATCATTTCAAATGGTGAAAACCCTGTTGATGCCTGTGGCATTTCTGTAAGCAAAAAGTAGGTAAGGCAAGTATTGATCCCAATCTTTCCCATTCCTTTTACAAATCTTTTTAACATATGTTTTAGGGTTTTGTTAAAATGGTCAACAAGACCGTCTGTCTGAGCATGACAGGGAAGGTTCTTATGGCAGTGATACCTAGTAGTCTGTACAGCTCCTTAAGTAACGCAGCACCAAAATTACTACCCTGATCAGTAATAATTTCTTTATGTATGCTCACTCTGCTGAAAATCTTGCAAGATCTGCTGCTACTTTTGAAGCTATGACAGTATGCATTGAACTGCTTCTGAGTGCGATTCCTCCCGAGTGACCAGCCATAGGACTATCATGTGCTATCTGTAACAACTCAGATCTGTACTTCTGTGGTATAATCAATTGTTCTATCTGGTCCTGTGTCTGAGGTTTAACCCAAACTCTGTACAGTAACCCATTACATTTTTTAAACATTGGTTCACCCTGTTTTGTTTCACCCCAGCTGCTTAAAATAGCCCTGGACAGAAACATTGTTAGCTTGTTCTGAAAGAAAATCACAATCAGTGATCAGTTTAGTTTTAGCATTTTCATATGTTAACCGCTTATGTCCATCAGTCATTTATTGCCACAGTTTCTTCAGGCATCATCTTTCTTTCCTGGATTTCGGATCTTGGAGCTGTGCTCAAACAAGTCAAAATCAAAATGGGCAAAAGGAAAAGAGTCCCAACATCTGAAATTTTTCTTTCCTGAGCTCTAGTCACCACAGCTGCCGAAACATCAGGATTTATTCCTCTTTGATTAATTCAGTAAATCCTGGAAAGTCATTTCCATAATCACAGGTACGGGTAACTTAGGTATTATTCCCCTTTCATTTGGTGCAACACACCTAATGGTCAGAGTCACTTGGGTGGTGGGATAGTATCGATTGTCCCGTGGATGCAGATGACACCAGTACCTGGCCCTTTTGCACAGTGTTTTCCCAGCACTTCAACATGCACTAGGGTCTGTCTGCTTCCCAAATCAATGAGTCCTTCACAGTCTTATCCCCACCTTCACATCTGTTAAGTACTTGGTTCAATTTGCCAAGGACAAATCTGCTCCAGTGTCACTCTTCTTATGGCAGTTTCTTGCACTATGACCTGACTTATTACAGTTATGGCAGATAACATCTTTGAGCACAGATTTGTTACCCCCAGCAGGGTTCTTATCAGACTTGGAGTTTAAATGGGAAAAAGAGTGTCTTACCGGTGCTTGGCTGTTATCCGCTGTTGTGGCATCTGTCTGGCTATTTGTAGTCTTCGGTCAAAGAAACAGCCTTTCCCCACTTTCTGGGTGGGTGGTGTCTTTACCCAAAGCTGCACATCTGTAGGCAGGATATGAATTGCTCCATTGCAAATGTGTCAATGATCTGTGGGACTGTTTTGCTCTCTGGTTGGAGCCATTTTATCTGGAGTTCTCTGAGTCAGATGAAGGCTTCTTGATGATTGTCGACTGCATTGTACTTCAGAGATCGAAATCTCTGCCTGTAGGTCTCTCCTGAGATGTCATACCTTTTCAGGATTTCGCTTTCACCAGGTCATAGTTTTCTGACTGTGCAGTGTCCATATTACTGTAGGCAAGTTGGGATTTCCTGTTATGTAGGGTGCCAGTCTGATTGACCATTGCTGCTTTGGCCATTGGCAGGCTCTGGCAACTCTTTCAAAAGTTGTCAGGTATGCCTCGATATCATCTGAGGGACACAACTTTGTAGGTTTAATGGCTTTTACGTTGCTTGTGTTTTGTTGCTCCTCTAGATCTGTGCCAGGTCCTCTGCTTTGATAGCTTGCAAGGCATCCAGCCATTGCTACTCCTGTTGCTGCATCTCTTCTCTCATCTGCTGCGTCTTTTCTCTCTCTCTCTCTGCTGTTCCATCTCTTTTGTTGTATAGTCCACCATTTGAAAAGGTCCATCAGGCTTTTAGGTTCTGTCACTGCCTGTTCTTTTTCCAAAACTTGTGCTGGCTATACAATCTCAGCTGACTTCTGTCTCTGCTAGTTTGGCTGCCATTCTCCTGGTAACCACTCCTGGACTTGCTGCTATGCTTCCCTGGAACTAGATCCAGTACCCATGCACAAAACTCCTGGCTTAGAGCTTAGAGTAGGCACGCATAAATCCCACTTAGGTTGACACCATCTGTCATCAGAGGCACAGGTCATGAAGCATAGAAAAACCAGGAGTAGTTGTAGAATTCGCAAAAGTATTTATTTGTACTAGCAGAAACATAAAAATAAACTTGCTCGGTATAACTATTTACAAAGGCAGATTAAACAGAGAAGATGCATCTGAGTTCTCCTTCAATCTTCTGTGTCTCCTGCAAGAAATTACACCTTGTTTTATAAGTCTTTGCAACTCTTCTTAACAAGCATCCTGTTTTTTCTAAAATGTTCTTGTATATTTCAGGCTGGTGCAGGCAGGAACACAGTGTCCCAGAACTGAGGCCACTTTTCTACAGCTCTTCTGCAAAAGGCTTAAAATTGCATTTCAGGTTAACCCCTTGGGTTCCCAATAGCTTTTGCAATAATTTCAAACTATAATTATATACATTTCAACAGTAATACTATATCATTTCTAAACAAAGGAATTCCAATATCAGTTATATTTCCACATAATGATTTGCATATATTTTTATACCAGCAGATATGCAAGGAGGAAAAAACAGAACAGCAAGGGAAGGTTGAGAGACTGTGAGCGGCAAATAATCATAGACTGTCTCACAAGAAATTCAGTTGTGCAACCAGACAGACAAGAAACAGGAAAGAAAAGAACAGAACAGATCCCTGCATTCAAACTCTCCATAACACTGGGACAGGGTCCTATTCAACCCTGACAAACACTGGTAGGTTAATGTCCTGATTTAGCATGAGCTTGGACACTACCTTGGTAAACACTTAGTGTTAGTATGTAAGAACACCCTGTCTTTATGGAAAACTAAATAAGGCTCCTTACACATCAGGGCCTGAAGCTCGAAACCTTCAAGCAGAAGTAACAGCAACTAAAAATAACACTTTCCAAGAAAGGAAGTGAAGCTCGAGTCTGTGGCAGGCTCGAACAGGAGAAGAGTGAGTTTTTCGAGCATAAAAAGAAGATCCCAGGGCAGTACAGGATCTCTTATGAGAGGCTTAATGTGTAGTATGCCCCGCAAAAGTACAGGACATGTCCAGCTGGGTGAGGGTTCCCCTATAGCACGCAGTAAGCAGTAATCACAGAAAGCTGTACCTTAATGGAGGAGTAGCTCAAGCCTTGGTTTAATAAGGAGGAGAGATACTCTAGGATAGAGTTCACTGAACAGGTAAGCGGGTCCAAGTGACAGGGGTGAAGCCCACAGACAAAATCTTTCCACTTCATGGCATAAGTGGATCTAGTTGAGGGCTTTCTTGCTGCGATGAGACGTCCACCACCTCCTGGGAAACCCTACCTAGACTTAACTAAGTCTGCAGGAGCCATGCATGAAGATGCAGGGATTTGAGGTCTGGATGGACCAGGTGCCCAGATCCTGTGATAGCAAGTGCGAAGCTCAGCGGCAGCTGCATTGGAGGATCCACTGCAAGCTGCTGAAGTAGTGGGAACCAAATCTGCCAAAGCCAATAGGAGTGATGAGGATCATCTCTGCCCCTTCTGCCTGTAATTTCAGGAGAACTCTGGAGAATGGGAAAGGAGGAAGGCATGCAGAAACCTCCTGTCCAACAGAGGACAAAGCTTCTGGCCACAAAACACCAGGTGCGAGCAGAAACTGGGCAGTTTGGCATTGAGTGAAGACACAAAGAGGTCCAACTCTGGACGGCCCATCTGTCGAATAGTTGATCTGCTACTGACTGAAGGAGCTCCCACCTTGAGCCTTGGACTGAGACCGGCTTAGGCTGTCAGCCAAGGCGTTTGGACACCTGGAACATGAACAGTGGAACGGTCAAGGCGGTGTTCCAGTGCCCAATACCAGACCCTCATTGCCTCCCTACAAAGGGATAAGAATGTGTGCCCTTGCTTCTTGATGTACAAGACTACTGACATGTTGTCCATCTGGATGAGAAGAGGGCCTGGCAGAAGATCTGTTTGAAATGCCTGTAGGGCATTCAGGACCACTCAGCATCTCTAGGACATTGATGTGGAGCATTTGCTCGTCTGGAGGCCAGGCCCCTGAGTCTGTCTGTTCTCCAGGTGAGCACCCCAACCGAGACCGGAGGCATCTATAGCTAAAATCCACCTCAGGGCTCCTGCTGGAAGGGACCCTCGTACCAGGCTGGAGGGCCCAGCCACCAGAAAAGAGTCCTTGACTGGGTCGGAGATCCTGACCAGCTGGTCTAGGTCATCTGACCTCTGGTCCCATTGCACCCTGAGCATCCACTGTGGAACTCTTATGTAGAGGCGGGCCAAGGGAACTGTAGGAATGGCTGCCACCACGTGCCCCAGAAGTCTGAGGAAGGTCCTGGCTGGGAACTGGGGAGCCACAGATACCATTGGGCTACACTCCTTAGAAGATCTCCCCTGTCTTCTGGGAAGAAGGCCATACCCTGAACCGTGCCCAGGACTGCTCTGATGAAAAGGAGTCGCTGGCTGGGCCATAGGGATGACTTTGGAAGGTTCAGGGTGATCCTCAGCTCTTAGAAGAGTGTAAAGGTGTCTTCGAGGAGTGCGAGTAATTGAGCTCTGGAAGGAGCTGCCAGGAGCCAGTCGTCTAGGTAGGGGAAGATGTAGTGGCCCTGGCATTGGAAAGCCACAGCCACCACCTCTAGACATTTGGTGAAGACTCGAGAGCAGAGGAGAGGCTGAATGGTAAGTCTCGAAACTGGTAATGTCTCCTCGGGTGGAATCTCAGAAACTTCTGATGGGGAGAAAAGACCCTTATGTGCACGTAGGCATCCTGCATATCCAGGGAGAGCCAGTCCCCTTGGTGCAAGAGGGGAATGAGGCCTGGCAAAGTGACCATTCTGAACCATTTGTACACTATAAAGAGGTTTAGAGAGCTGAGGTCCAGAATAGCCCAAGGTCTCCAGTCTTTTGGGACCAGTAAGAAATGAGAGTAATAACCCTGTCCCTGTTGTTGTGGGGGAGGCTGGCTCTATTGCCCGCTTTTGCAGAAGGGCCTGGCTCTCTCCTTCTATAATGGACATGTGAGAAGGAGGATAATGGGAGGACCCTGGTGGTTTGTCCGAGGATCTGAAGGAACGCTACAGTATGTCCTCTTCTGATTAGATCCAACACCCAGAGATATGTGATGATGTTTTTCCATTCTCTAGATAGAAGGAGAAGCTCCCCATGGCCTCCACTGGAGGAGGAGGGGGCAGGTAGCGAGTCATAGGGCGGACCGGGAACAGGTAGAGAGGGCTGGGAAGTCTTAGGGCCTCTAGAGGCAAAGCTCCTAGGAGTTTGGGTTGGCACTTTCCTCCTGAAGCCTCCCTCTGCTAGGACTGGTTGGTGTTCTTCCCTGAGGGCTTCGAAAAGGCTGTTTGTGAAAAGGCTTCTGGTCCCCCTGTACATCTTTCGGATGGACTAGACAGAGTTCCCAGATTCCTGGAAACGGAGATCAGTTTCTCAATCTCCTCCCCAAAAGAACAGAACCCTGGAATGAAAGGTCCAGGATACCAGACTGCAGATCCTGTGAGAATCCAGAGACTCTGAGCCAGGCATGGTGTCTAAGGCAAGCACGGAAGCTGCTGCCCTAGAAGCCCGTATCTGCAGTGTCGTATGAGGCCCTCAGGACATGAGTGCCTACGTCCGATCCCAACTTAAGTATATCCAGAAACCTGCGTTTTCTGAGCCGAGTCTGGCAAGGCCTGAGCAATCTTCTAAGTCTTTCTCCCACATTGCATTCTGGTACTGGACCATGTGTGAGAAAGTTCAGTGATCTAATAGAACAGGTGGAGGCAGAATAAACTTTCTTTCCCACCTGGTCTAGAAATCTAGACTCTGTGTCGGGAGCTGCGACCTGAGGCGATTTGGCTTTTGACTTGTCGTGAGCAGCCATTATAACCAGTTAGTCCACCTGAGGGTGTTCCGCCAGAAAAGGCTCATCCTCGGTGCCCGGTAAAGCCTGTCTGACTTCTTCGAGACCATTGGAGTGGTAGAGGATGCTTCCAGGTGATCCGGTGAGATCCTGGAATGTATTCAGTAAAGGAGGAACAACCAAGGCTTTGGCTCCCTTCTGCCTCAGGTATCTGGCCAACCTCTGGTGCTCTGGATCCAGGTCCTCTGTCTCCTATCCGTTGGAGGTCTGGATATGCTGCATGACATCCATATAGGTAGGATCATTCAGGAAGTAAGCTAGGGTGTCCTTCCCTCTGGTGATACATGTCTTTCTCTCAAGGAGAACAGTCGGAACCTGAAGCATTAGAGTCTGAACTGGGATCCCTAAGAGAAGTAAGCAGATCTGGAACCTGAAGACCTGTGTCTCTCAGATGAATGCCATTCCCTAGAAGACCACTGATGGCTGTAGGACCGCAACTGCTGTGAGACTGGCGACAGCTGGTGGAGCACCGGTGACGGCTATCCAACTGACGTTGGCTGTCTGACCAACTACAGTTGGAGGAGCGATATCGGAGAGTGCTCGGCGAGCAGAAGCGATGGTCGTGGACGCTGCTTCATGTAAAGTCCTGCCACTGGAGTCAGTAGGACTATGTGAGCTAGAGACTTAGATTTTGGGGCGGTGAGGAGGGTTTGTGCCCCTGCCCTGGTCCTTATCCATATCTGGATTTGGGATAGGGTTCGACTGTGGTTGAAAGACATTCTGCTTTACCTGGTTCCATCAAAACTGGAAAAGCTTCGTGAAGTTCCACCTTAGAGAACTGAGGAACCATAGTGCCCGCCGGAGAGTGAGGTGTTTGACCATCCAGCGTGGCTGGAGCAACAGAAGAAGAGATGAGATCCGGCTGATCCCTGGGAGAGGGAGTGGACTGGTCCCTTGATCGTTGGGTGTAGAAGACATAAGGTGCTTTGTCTGACGACGTCCTTGGCTGGTACCGCTGATAATCTGGAGCTGTCGGTCTTGTGGACCATCGCGGTTTAGATATAGATGTTTGGGAAACTGAGATACAGTGAGCCGAGGTTGGTTTGGAGACTGACTCCCACCCGGTGCTCCTTAATCTCACCAGAGCCCCAGGAGAGACCAACATCAGGACCTTGCGTGATGGGACCGAGTTTCAGTGGAGGAGGAAGAGGAGGTCCCGAATCCTGAGGCGGAGGGTGACCGCAAGGGTTTGGCCTTTGCCCTGCAAGGTAACCATAGCCGAGGTGGAAGAACCTGAGCTCTGCTTTCCACTCCCTGATGTTGGGGTTTTGCAGGAGTGAAGGAGTCCTGCCGCCCAGAAGAGTGCCGAGAGTGGTGGGAGGAATGATCTGAGCCCGCAGAATTGGAACCCAAGGAGGCCTTTTGTGGTGTGGGACTGGGAGAGTGAATGCCCTTAGACCTACCCTGGTCCTTCTCTCGGGCTTATGCTCATCTGGATCTTTTTTCTTTTCTTTGTGCTTCGAGGAATAAGAAGAAGAAGCAGACTTCTCGGCTGGTGAGCTCTGCATGACGACCAGATGTTGTTCTAAAATGTGTGCCTTTAGTGCCTTAAGGCGGAAGATGCGAGTCCGCCGGTAAAGCCACTGCAGATGGAACTGGCCTTGGTGTCGTGGTCGGGCCCCAGGTAGAAGACACAGGCCTCTTGCTTGTCCTTGTCGGATCTGATGACCACAGGCATACTTGGTCATCTTCTTCTTGGTGGAAGAACCCAACGACGGTGAAAAGACATGCAGAGAAATTTAATACTAAAGAAAAGTGGACTTTTTTCAAAAATAAGAAAATATACTCTAAATTTGCTTGAAAACACTAGATAAGTTCTAAAAGGCAACCAAAGAGCTGAAGTAGATGGGAAGTAGATGTGAGAAGAACTGAGGTGGGGCTGAGGACCACCCCGTTATACCACTGGGCCAAAGCAGGGCGGAGCCAGCGTTGGGGGTCCCCGCTGAAGACTGCTAGGTAGAAGGTTTCCCTGGGGTCCTAGTGCCTGGCGGCACAGTCCTTATGGTAATAGCCTGCTGCAAGAGCTCCCATTCAAGTAAGATCTACAGTTACATAACCCGGGGTGGAGGGAGGAAAGATACCTGCTGCAAGAGCTCTTCTCGAAGAGATCTACCGTTATGGTAAGTTCTTACATAACTGTACTATCTTACTTCGAGAGAGAGAGCTCTTGCAGCAGGTAACACCATTAGAACTATGTCCCAAGCAGTAAAAGGATAAAATCCATGTCAGAAGGGTACAGGTTATGAAATTCTGTAAACCCTGGTGCTCCTAAGAAAGTAGTCCCTGGAGGACTGCTAGGCCAAAGCCTGCTCTCCTCCGTGAAGAAATGCCGAGACTGTAGTGTGTAATGAAGGTATGGACTGAACTCCAAGTAACAGCTGCACAAAGATCCATTGCTGAGACATTCCTTAGGGAAGCCAAGAAAGTAGCTACACCCTAGTGGAGTGATCTTTAACCAGTCCCGTAAAGGTTTATCATACTTCTGGTAGCAAAAGGATATGCAATTGACCAAACATCTGGCCAAAGTCTGCTTAGTCACTGGTGCCCCTAACATTTGTTCGGCAAAGGAGACAAACAACTGGTCTGTCTTTCTGGAAGATCGAGTACGATCTACATAGTAACAAAGAATTCTGTGAGCATCCAAAGTGTGCAACAGGGCCTCTCCTTTGTTTCAATACTCTGGGTAATAAACTGGTAGTTGGATGTCCTGGTTAGCATGAACTTGGACACCACCTTAGGCAGAAACTTAGGACTGGTACATGGAGACTCTATCCTGTGAAAAATCAAGTAAGGCTCTTGTACATCACAGCCTGAAGCTCGGAAATCTTCCAGCAGAAATAACTGCAACAGAAATAGCGCTTCAAGACAGAAAGCGTAGTTCGCAACTTGTGGCTGACTCAAAGGGAGGTAACATAAGTTTTTCTAACATAAAACAAAAGGTCCCAGCGGGGATAGGGTCCCGCTGGGAGGCTTGATATGTAGTATGCCACGCAGAAAGGTCTTGGACAAGTCCAACTGCACTAGGGTCCTGCCCTCCATAGGCACATGATAGGCTGACAGTGCAGAAAAGTGTACCTTTATGGACGAGTAGCTGAGACCCTGTCGGACAGGGAAAGAAGGTACTCCAGTACTGAATTTACTGGGCAGGTAAAAGGATCTCGAAATGAGAGGACACCCACAGGCAGAAGCATTTCCATTTCATGGTGTATGTGGCCCTAGTCGAGGGTTTCTCGTGGTCACTGGAACCTCTACTATCCTTGATGACACCCCAAATCTGTCCTTGACTAAGTCTGCAGGAGCCATGCATGCAGGTGCAGAGACTGAAGATTCTGGTGTACCAGAGTTCCCTGTTCCTGGGAGAGCAATCGAGGACATGGGCAAGGGAATCGGAGGGTCCGATGCCAATTTCTGGAGCAGCAGAAGCCAGATATGGCGGCACAGTCCTAATGGTGTTACCTGCTGCAAGAGCTCTATCTCAAAGTAAGCTCAAAAGATCCCAAGGCTAACAGGGTCCCAGATGGGAGGGTTTCAGATGAAGTATACCCGCAAAGGTGTGGGAAAGGTCCAGCAGGGCAATATT
Source organism: Neoceratodus forsteri (assembly GCA_016271365.2). Taxonomy (NCBI): domain Eukaryota; kingdom Metazoa; phylum Chordata; order Ceratodontiformes; family Ceratodontidae; genus Neoceratodus; species Neoceratodus forsteri. The sequence goes on along the minus strand of CM057453.1, from coordinate 1,135,945,972 downwards.
TTGCCATCTACAGGTAGGTGATATGCTGAGATGGCGGACAGCTGTACCTTTAAGGAAGAGTAGCCAAGTCCTGCATCTGAGAGGGACAGGAGATACTCTAGCACCAGGTTAACTGGGCAAGAGAATGGATCCAGTCCTCATGTGGCCCAGAGCGAAAAACGCTTCCACCTCATGGCATCAGGTCCACCTGGTGGAAGGTCTTTCTGGCCGCTACCAACACTTCTTATACTCGGGACACCCCAAATCTGGAAACAGCTAGGTCTCCAGGAGCCATGCATGAAGATGCAGGGATCTGAGATCCTGTTGCAAAATTGAGCCCTGATCCTGGGACAGTAAGTCTGACCTGATAGGCAGGGGACCAGAGGCTCCACTGCCAGCTGTTGCAACAGCGGGAGCCAGATCTGATGAGGCCAGAAAGGAGACACCAGGATCATTTCAGCCCCTGGACTGCAGTTTGATCAAAACCCTTTGCAGTAGGGAAGAGAGGAACACGTAAAGGAACCTCCTGTTAAGGAGAAGGACAACGCTCTTGTCAGAAACACCAGGTCCTGGATCTGGGCAGTTTTGTGTTGGATGGGGAGGCAAGAGGTCTAACATTAAAAATGGCACCTTGAAGGCTGATTATGAACAATTGATATTTATTAAGTATGTTTAAAATAGGGTAATATATACTAGGTTAAGATTTACCACACTGGTCTGAGGATGGAATTTGTAATTTTAAAGGCACTATAATGCAAGCAAGACTAAACAACAAATAAAATAAAATTGAAGATGTTGAATAAATAATAAAGAAATGTCAGTTGTGACACTGTAAAAGAAACAGAGGATGCACTCTAAATAAGAATATGGACAGAAATACTGTATATAAATTTAGGAATTTCAGACTTGGTTAGTGGTGTATGATGCTACTAATGGAGGAATGTAACAAGGTTTAACCCCTAACCAGCTGGAAACAAAAAGAAATTGTTAAATTTTAAGCTTATATTAGTTTGACCGATTGCTAAGCAACAGTACACATATATAGGAAGCTAGCCAATGGATAATCAGTTCTGAGGAAGAAGCATCATAGCTCGAACGTCCAGCACCTAGGGCGTGGTCTATACTAGCCAAAGTGAGGAGCAATGAGGGCAAGAAGCAGATTAGCACAGCACAATGAAGGAGTGCAAAGTCAAGAACCCAAAGAAGCCGCTTCGATATAGCAGGCAAAAGGTACGCGATCACACTGGAGCGGCAGCACTAAAAAACAAACAGCTCTTTATGGCTTTGGGCACTAAAGTGTACTAACAATTTAACCACGGGCAAAAGATCACTTTCTAAGGCAACGACACCCACGATGAAGGATTAGGCAATTGAGCCAAGAAATAAAATGGAGGGGTGGTTACCGCTCTAGTGCCTCCAGAACCTGGTAAAGAAAAAACTGACTTTGTATCTACAAAACAAGGACAAGATTGAATGAACATATATAGGCATGAAATGAACAAAGTAAATAATTGAAATATTGGACATGTTTATGGTTTAAAGGTTTTGTGATAAATGTTGAAAAATAAAAACTGTTTTGCACTACCTATTTGGACAGTTTCAAATTAGTCAAGGTAGACATAACAGAAGTGCAGCTGCACAGCAAGCATTAAAGCGAGCACTACTAGTATTCATTTATCCTGGCAGCAAGCACATGAGGACCACCTTAGCCTATATAGGGAATGAGCATAGCAAAAACTTTTGTTTACTAGCTCTAAGAACGTGGTTGCCCATGTCTAACCCTGATTTATGGATGTCCATAAGTTCTGTCCGAGTGGGTGAATCCGGTGTGGCTTGCAGGTGTTCCAGTGCCTTATCCCACAGGACATTCTAATACTGAGCCATGTGGGCAAGAAAATTCTGTGAGCGGATGGCACAGGTGGAGGAAGAGAACACCTTCCAGACCAGGTGGTTGAACTGCTTAGAGTCCTTATCAGGGGTTGGGTACTGAGGTGACGCAGCGCCTGGACCTGTCATGGACTGTGTTTAACGCCAATGAATCTGCCATTGGCTGTTCCCCATAAAGGGTACATCCTTACGGACCGTGTATAGGCGATCTGCTTGTCTTTGGCACCACCGGGTGGAAAAGGGACGCTCCATGTGAGTTTGTTAGTGTCCTTATAGGACTCGATCATGAGCGGACCATTTTTGTTAGCAGCTGGAGAATGGGGAACTTTCCCACCCTGAAAGCCTGCCTCTATAGAAGAAGGTATGGAGGGAGGCTTAGTAACTGGGAGCCCGGCGTCAGCTCAGAGGAATTAGACACTGGTGTCTTTGGCAACTTCTGCCATCTGTCCAACTGGGATCTCTCCTTTCCTTGAGCTTGCTAGATTTTTTCCTTATGGGAAGAAGCAGAGGAAGGAGAAGAAGAGGTCTGGCAATGTAACTCTTTCACCATGGCAAAGACCCTCTTTTCAGGATGAAGACTTCGAGGGCTTTCTGGCATTGGAGGCAGGTGCGGCTGGTTGAAGTCGCGACAATGCTGGCAGGCCTTGGTGTTGAGGACTGGGCCCAGGCAAAAGAGGCAGGCTGAATGCCCATCCTATGCAGAATTTGTTTGCCGACGCCACTTGGAGGAGTGCCTCTCTAGTAGGACAAAGGAAAGTGAGGAAAAGAGATGCAAGAACTGAAAGTCCAACGAGCAGAGAAAGTTTGATTCTGAAGTCAAAATGGCAGTCAGCTAGAAACAGGTATCCACAGAAGTCCGACTATTGCAGTCAATGGCGGGAAAAGAACTGAGGTTGGGCCGAGGACCCTTCCTCTTATACCATTAGTGATGTCGGGTGGGCTGATGTAGGGGTGGTCCCCCACTGGTATTGCTGACTAGATGTTTTCCATGGGGTCCTGGCTTCAGTCCTATAGGTGTTACCTGCTGCAAGAGCGAATCTAAGTGAGACCATTGCTAAATAATGTATAATAGTCCGTCCACATATGTTTTCACCAGTCATCTATCTTTCTTCTCATGCAATACATTGTGTGATTGTTTACCATGTAACAGAAAAATTCAAAGTTCTGCATTATTCCAGTGATAGAATGCTCCCCACCCCCAAAACACACACGGAATGGTAACATGGATTACATGAATTCAAAATTCTTACTAATACCACTGGCATACACATACAGGTCTCAAGTGGCGCCAGAACTCAATGTTATCTGTTTTCAGGTAAGGAGCAGGTGTTCTCTGGTAGGGATTGGTGGGGGATTTTAATGGTCTTCAAAGAAACAACAGCAAAGGATACTGGAGTAGTGCAGGTTTTTTTTTTTTGGGGATATGTCGATTTTTCTTCAGTTTTTCTCCTGCTCACCTCCTCTGACATTGGGTAAGTGGAACCAAGCAGCCCCCACCCACCAATTTCTTCACTAGAGATGGCGCGAACACACACACAAGCTAAGTCACATGCACACACTGTGCCATCCCAGCAGTCTGTCTCCCAGCCACTACTAGGCACCCACCATAGAGGAGAGAGCAGTTCATTGGATGCTTGATCCCAGTCAGTGGCCATGATGGCAAGTAGTCTCTGCAAACATTTCTACACCTGCACAGGACACACACACACACCAAGGTTCCCAGGCTGTTGTCAATTTGTGAGCATCACTGTATAACACTAACAAAGGAGCATGTTTCTCATAAATCTGTATGTTTGCCCAGACATGGAGCCTTTTGCAAAGGAGTCTCTGACTCAAAGGTTGTAATTCGAAACTTTAATAAATAAATAAATAAATACATACATATGCAGTCCGAGCTCAAGGGTTTACAGACCACTTGCTTTTGTCAGTTACTAAAAATATGGAACAGTTGAAATGTATGAATGACGGCAAAGTGTGGGAGATAGTACATGCAACTAACACCACTGATGGCTGACAGAATAGGTAGATAAGGAAAGGCACCGAGGGACATTACAAAGGCAGTGGATCACTTCAGGCCAATAAGTGTATGTGTGTGTGTGTGTAGCGGGTAAGCAGGACACAAGGGTGGCAAGATGCAGTAGTGGGACACGTAGCATCTTCCACTGAGTATCATTGCACGCCACACCCCCACAGCCTGGAAAAGCTAGCAGTACGATATCAGGATATTCTAGTACCACTCACCCACACCAAACAGACATCCTGGCATCACAGTTGAATGGTACCTGCCCCACAGCCCCAAAATCATGCATGTTGACATCCCAATACACTGCCGCCACTCATGCACACCACCTGTTAGGCATCCTGATGTCATGCTCGACCAGCAACACTCATTCCCCTCTCATCGTTGCCAATGCGCTCACCACTGAAACAGGATGGAGCTAGTCCCGACATACTTGATGCTGCTCTCGTCCTGCTTCAGTGGTGCAAGCATACTGGCAGGTGGTGTGCATGAGTGGTGGCAGTGTATTGGGATGTCAACATGCATGATTTGGGGGGGGGGGGCAGACGACCAGGACGTCAGGATGTCAGTTTGGTGTGTGTGAGTGGTGCCTATGCATCTTGATATTCCTATCAAAAATAACTTTGTGGTCAGGTAGCCAGTTGGCTATGAATGTTCAAATAAATTTTTCAGTGGCCATTGAATACCTGGCTACCCACATTTATCCCACCCTGGTAGATCCAGAGATCAGGTAGGGTCTAATGTGATACAGCATGTTGAGTTAACATGGGCAGACTAGGTGGGTCAAGCGGTCAGTATCTGCTATCAAATTATATGTTTCACCCTACATCTGGTGACGTTGGCCACCCCGTCCAAATGGATCCTGTCTGCAACGGAGATGGAACCCCACTTTAACCAACGTATTGAGAGTAGCAGGGTAAGTTCAGGAGAAGCAGAGTGAAGGTGCTATTGATGGCATAAAGCCACTGTGATGATGTGGTTAATGACATCCTGTATACTAAATACAGTAGTAGGCACTTTTAAGCAGATTTATCTTGCTGCCCGATGGTCCAGCAGCACTGCAGTGTGCTGCTGTGCAGATAACCTGAGTTTGGGAGCAAACTCTGGTCGCCGTGACTGGAAGCAATTCATCCTGATACAGCTGCCGGTTTGAAAAAAAATACAGCTTTGCACTGATGGTCAGATGGCAAGTCCTGCTCACAAAAACTTAGTAGCTGCAAAATGTATACCCATGCACAAGAGAAACCCCTCCCCAGCACACACTGTAACCATCTGGATCATTCATCCTCTGCACCAACCAATACACAGGATTCCCCAATCTACACACACACACACACACACACACACACACACACACACAGTGTGCCAATCCATCACCATCAGTACACACAATGGGGCCATGAGTGTTCCCAGATCTCTCAAACGGTGCTCACACACACACACAAACACACACACAGCTCCAAACATTATGAACGTAAGTACTGAACTGATTCAACTCTACACCCCTGCCCCAGCCACCCCTACCCACAGCGGTGACTGGCTGATCTCCAAACACCCCACCAGCGATACCATATCACTCACAGTGTTCCACACGGCGGTCCTCTGATGTGACCAATGAGCTGAGCTACAGTCATCATCCAGATGCCAGAACATCAGTTGTACTGCCACAATAAATGCAAGGCATGTTTCACAATGTACCAGTACCGATTGTGCCGAGCAGCAAATAGTAGAAAATGAATTTCATTGCATATTGCTGCATCAGTGTCCTGCACTAGGAGTGTAGACTGGTGGTGAGGGTAGAAACATCTACAGGAACGCTATCCTTCCCAGGAGGGTTTGGCCTGCACCGCATTTGACAGGGCTCTCAGGGACACGGTACTCGTGTCCTTTACACATTTTTGCATCGGGACACTCTTTTTTTTAAGTCCCGAGATGCTCAGCCACCAAGTCCGGGAATCCACAGAGAGCCATGCCCCAGTTGCTGCATGGGTTGTAATGTAAGAATCTGTAGATCGCAGGGTATGCTACATTGCTTTCTATGGGGCCATGTTTTAAACTACAATTTGTAATGTTTTACAGGGGGATTCAAACAAATTACGGCCACCACACAAATAACAAGGGTCTTGTTAGATAGCAGTGGCTGAAATGTTTTGAATTTACCTCTAAAACAGTATAAATTCTAGTTTAAGACATAGCTCGATAGAAACCAAAGGAGCGTGCCCCCACACTATACATATTCTTACATTACAAGACCTGTGAGCAGGGCGGGTTCACATGCATTTACATTGGAACCCCCAGAAATTTACTATGGACTCCCACTTTTAGTCTGTGGAACCTGTTTTTCAAAAAGAATGCCCCGGACTACCAAATGAAAAATCCTACTGAGAGCCCTGCTTGATTGTTTCATGGTGGTTTGTGGCAGAAGGCGACTTGGCTTTCCCAGGACACCACTGCGTGCATCCATCACGTGAGGAGGAGGGAAGAGGAGGAAATGGCTCATCCTTGGCTGCCAGATGAAGGCCCACTGTGGAGTCCTCTAGGCTGCCATCCATCGAGCCGCAATGCCCTGCCCACCAAGATCATCACACACAATGACCAAGGTGATTATCCTCGATGGTAGCAGTGGGCCCCCCACCCACCAAAAACACACACACACATACATCTACCTTACTCACCTCACTCAAGAACCTTGGTTATCTGACTTTGAAAGTTAGTGACCAGACGGACCACCAGCTAACAAATGGATTTGTTTCATTGGTCAGGATGCAAGTTTGGTGGTGTGCGTGACTGGGTACCAGTGCATCCCGAAATCATGGTACATGGGGTCAACACTCAGGCACACTACCAATCAGGCATCCGGACATGACAGTCATGTGGCACCTCACGCCACCGCCCCCCACCCCATTCTGACAACAAGGTTCACTGGCTACACTCCTGCCCCCACCCCAAATCAAGCAGGCTGACCTCAGGTAAACTAGCACCACTAAAGCACACCACCAGCATGCCAGGCTATACCAACACTATCCCCAACCCACTAGTACAGCATGTAACCACTGACACAGTGGTGTAATGGCTGAGGCACATAGCACCTGCCTCTACCATACCACTAACCCAGGGTTGGGAGTGAGCTCAGTTTGCCAGGGATTGGATGATAACAAGAGGATTGAGTGTCAGGAGGACTGCTCTACTCTGAGGAGGGTGGGTTGTGGTTCACCGGCTTCAAGCGGAGCCTGAGTGTGCAACAGTCAGTGCCACATTGTGAAGGAGTGGATGCTGGAAAATATGGACACGAGGGGTGCTGCAGAACCCTCAATTTTACTTGTGAGTATTTAACGTACTCTTTGCTTTCAAAACTTTTTGCTCAGTACCGCTTTGAACATCATAACCACCACTTTTCACTACATTCTGAAATTTCTGCAAATGAGGCATAGTATGCAGAAAATTACCTTGTATTGTAAGGTGCAGTACACACACACACATATACACACACGCTAAATCAAATGCACACACTGTGTCCATCGGATGCTCAATCCTCCACCAACAACCAAAGCTTGGAGGGTAAACACAGGTCGGTGCGCTGTGATCTGTAGCTATACTGTTGCACCGATGGGCCAGCCACTCGTACTTTTTTTTCTTAGTACTTTTCCTCCCTGGCCACCTAGTCTGCTTACCTCTACTTTCCAGGCATCTCCTTCTGAGGTTGTCCGCCACCATCCCGAGGACTCCCTGGCTCCACATTTGGGCCCACGGCACATCCCTGCAGCTTGCCCCGTGGCAGGGAGGTGGAGAGCCCCCTCTCAAGCTCTCACACCAGACCAGGATCCAGTTAAGCTGCGCACCTTGGCACCGAGCTAGTCCTCCAGCGATGGCCATCATGCCACCGCCACTAGTGCCATATTTTCCTGTGTTCTCCTTCCTCATGATGTCTGTGGCATGCAATGATGCCAAGGGACAGGAGCACGACGCCTTACTGCCGCACACCCCTTCCTGGCATCTGCTGCAGCACGTCCCCCACGTCTACCTGGACCTGCCGTTGCCCCAGCCACTGCTAGAGGCCACTAGGGCACCGGGCACTACCCCCATTCCCGGAGAATTAGAGCAGTCCTAAGGATGCTCAATCCTTCTCCTCCCCTGCCGACCCCCGACCACGACCCAGGCTCATTCCTGAACCCGGTCGCCGGGAGGCGAGGTGTGGCGCCCAGCACCTCAACCCTCAGTGCCACCAGGCCAGCCCCACTCTTGTACTTTTAAAGAAATCCCTGGTAGTCTAGTTCTCCCTCCCTCAAATCAATCCCTCCAGTCCTTTAACATTAAAATCATGGTAATCTAGCGATTCCCCTACATAAATCAGTCCCTCCGGTATTTTAACATAGATCACAGTGGTAGTATAGTGGTCCCACATACATACCCCAAGAAGTCACTGCGGTCGGTGTTAAAAAAAATACCTTGCCCCTCAGTACAGCCTCATAGTTACCCCCACCTGACCTGCCTGCTCACATCTCACCTCCCTGAACCCCACTAAGCCCGCTTACCGACGGCCACTAATGGCCTATTTCTACAGTGACTGCATGCAATGACAGCTCATATGGCAGCCACCAGGGTGGTGAGAGGAGAGCTATACAGATTAATGCAGACTGGTATAGTAGTGCCAGTAACAGGGGAGAGTGGAGAGGTGTGATGAGTAATTGGGAGGATTTAAGACTGTTGGGGAGGGACTACTTATTGGTGAGGGGACCAGTACACTAGACTACCAATGATTTACATGTTAAAGGACCAGAGAGACAGAACGTGTGGGGGGACCACTAGACTACCAGAGATTTATGTTAGGTTAAACGCTAAAACCTCAGTACACACTGCACTATGTCGCCACCCCAACCACCATACTATAACACAATGGTCCCCACCCCACAAAGGGACAGCATGCATACACCTCTCAAGACAACACAACAGCACCCTCAACACCAGTACAGCATGTAAACACCAGTCACATTACATTACAGACTACAAACCACACACACAGACTTCCGGTGATGTCGGCAGCTTAATGGCAGCCTAATCTGCCAGCTCCTCTCAGCCCTGAGAAAATTAACTGACATCTGTCAGAAGCAGCATGAATTCACCAGCTAAAGGGACAAGTTCTAAAACTATCCTAACTAGGAGCACAGACACCTGTACAAAACTGAAGACACTGTTGCAGCAGGAGAAAATAGAAATTTAAATACCTGTAAATTTTCTTTCTCTGACTGCTGGTCTCCGGCTCATAACTAGTGGGAGGTCCTTCCTGGTACCATGTGACAGGCAGGAAAAGATCTCTGCAGGGGAACCAGATCCTCCCTCTGCATCCTGTAGCTCTCAGTTGTTCCAAAGCATGTGTCCCTGAAGTAATACATCACTGAGAAATAAAAGAAGATATGTTAATCTGCACTTACGGCCTAGAAGAGCCGACTTCAAACCCTCAGGCCAGATGGCCAAAGTCCAACATTCTGGGGGAAGGAGCCTGAGACTAGCAGTTGGAGAAAGAAAATTTACAGGTATTTACATTTTTATTTCTTCCTATGCTGGTCTCCCGGCTCATAACTAGTGGGATATACTAAAGCAGTACATCCCTTTGCTTCCTGGGTGGGAAGAATGTTAGCAGACATTTATGGGTCCCCGCCATGGAGGGACCAGTTAACCAAAGGATGCCTCAGCAGAGGCAGACACATCCAATTCTGTAGAACTTTGCCAAGGAATGGATGGATGCCCAAGTGGCCACTCTGTGAAAGACTGCTGGAAAGGCTTCTCTGAATTCCGCCCAGGAGGTAGCCACTACTCGAGCTGAAGGTGCCTCCATGGGCCCAGCACAGAAAGCCCCTACCTTTGGAAGGTGATGGAAAGAGAACAAATTCATTCGGTCCAAGAGACTTTTAAGGCTTTTTTGCACAAATTCAGCCCTGAAGGTAAGGATTAATAGACTTGAAGAGTTGTATAAGGACTTTTGCTCTCCTGATGTAAAGCTCGAGTGCTCTCCTCTAGCCCAGAAGGAGAATTCTCCTCCTTCTACCTCTTAGGGCTACGACATAGGGCTGGGAGATTCACTCCTGGTAGCCAAGGAAGGAGGTAACACCTTCAGCAGAAAAGATGGATATGTTCAGAGAATCACTGAGTTCTGAAGGAACACGGTGTATGGTTCTGGAAAACAGAGCTCCTATCTGCTGATACAGCGGGCTGAAGTGAGTGTTGCAAGAAGACGACCTTCATCGTGAGGAGGATGACGGACGTTTCCTTAATGAGCTCCAATGGGGTCTTGGTGAGGGTTCTGAGGACCAGGTCGAGTTTTCAATGTCAGAGGATGGCTCCACCTAACCTGGGTGATCTTGTGCAGCAGCCTTGGGATTAGCAGAATTGGATTATTGAGATTAGCGGAATTGGAGGAAAGTCGGACAGGAGATTGCAGGGTCTCCAGTCTAGGGAGAAGGCATCCTGTTCTATGGTCAGCTCGACCCTGATTAAAGAGCAGGACTGGTGAACTCTGCGGCTTCACCAACCAGTGAAGAACTACCTGCAGGAGGCCCACCATGTGGCGAGAAGGAGGAAGGTGCTGACCTTTAGATCCCATTCTCCTGGGAGGACATCCCGATTTAGCCAGTCCTCCATGATGTTCTCCTGACCTGGTATGCGACGCCACTAAGCTCACTCAGGCGATGCTCTGCCCACTGGAAGAGCAACAGGGTTTTCTTGTACTATCCGAGAGCTCATGTACCTCCTGATGATAGGTGCAGGCCATTGTGGTTCGATTGACTGAGGATGAGGACATCCTGGTTGGAGAACTGTGCTTCAATCTTTGAAATGTCAGGAGGTATCTCCAATATGTTGATGTAGTGGGTCTCAACCCTCGACCACCTGCCAGCCCCGGGCTGGTATCGGTAGTAATTCTCTCCTGGTGAGGATGCCCCACTTGAGACCCTTCATGAAGTTGGAGCAACGAGTCCCCAGTGCAGGGATGCTTCCACCTGGCAATAGCCTTGAATCTGCTGGCTCAGACTGACCCTTGGCTGGTCCCCGATGGAGCAGATTTGACTGGCCATATGCTTGAATCTGCTGGCCCGGACTGAACTTTGACTGGGACCCTTGATGTAGTAGGTTCGGCTGCCAGAGACGCATGAGGACCAGAGCCCAGAGAACTGAGACTGCCTGGGGACCGCCGTCCCGTAAGCTGCGTGAGGGTGTGGTCTGAAAGGCATTGGGTCGCTTGGTCTTTGCAGAAAAGAACCCTGAGGTCCCTGAATTTAGAATCCATAGGAAACTCTTTAATTTGGGATGTTCAAAGATTACTCCTCAATGATTCAGACACTTTGATGGCGGAAGAGAGCTCTTTGATGATCAGGAATCCTATGGGGAGAAGCATTGGGTGACCTCAGTCACTGTCAGAGTTGTTTGCTCGCACTATGGGGCATTGACCAGAGTGACGTCCAGACAGGATATGCAAAATGCACCTGCAATCTGCTGAGACCAACTAATCTCCTGATGGAATTCCTGAAGATGGAAGCAAGGGTTCTCATCTAGAATGTCCTGTGGTGGATGAATCTGATCAGACATTTCAGGACCCATATGGGCCTGAAACTCAGAGCGATCTGGGACTATGAAGAATAGACAGTAAATGTCCAAGTACCTTTCTCGCTGGGCACTTGCTGCTTGCTCAAGCCAGTATGTGGTCTGTGAGTACTTGGAGAGTCGACATATTCTGTGCAGATAAGGGTCAGGGTACCACATGGAGTGGGGAACCTTGCTTCAAACTCTAGGAGGATAACCCTCACACTATGTCTGGCACCCCTTGATCACGGAGGTGCAAACCCTCCTCAAGAAAACTGGAAAGCTTGCCCCTACTCGAGGAAGGGTCCGGCCTTTGCTGTGACCTTTCTGCCATCTCAGACGCTGCTTCTTCCTCCACTGAATCCAGGCTGGATGAGAGAGATGTCCCAGGATCGTCTGCTGAAGCAGATTTAATTTGTCCTCTGAGTAGTATGGGCTTGAACTTTCTGTCTGGATCCCACGACCAGGGTCTGCACCTGCTCCTGGATTGTGGTACTTAAGATTTCGTTGTTTCCTGATTCTTTACCGCCTCTTTAGAGCCGATCCAAACAGACCTCTCTCGTAGGGTGCATTCACCAGGATGCTTTGACAACCTGTCCGCCTGCCATGCCTGCAGCCTTTGGTATGTTGAGGTGAGGTGAGATAAAGCATGGACCTTGCTGCATCTGGCAGCCTCCTTCAGACGCCAGCTGAGAATACAGAGATTAGTCCTGAGCTGTAGTTGCTGCGGGCGGGCTTGTTTATGTCTGGCTCATCAGCACGCTGGAATGACAGGTCAGTGGCCCATGGTAGTGCAGCTCATGTTGAGAACAGGTTGACTGTAGCTGCTTTGAGGGAGGCTTGAGGACTAAAACGCCTTTTTTGAGGGATGCATCCACCTTCGAATCCCTGGGTCCCACAGAGAAGCCCCACTCGATGGGATATATATATATATATATATATATATATATATATATATATATTCTTTTTTCTTATTTTCTCTTCTGCTTGGCGGCCAATGCAAGTCTTAGCACTGGTTTTGGTGGTTTACGAACTGACAAGGAAGACCCAAGTGAAACTCCTCAATCACTCGTCTAATGAAGAAATCTAGGTCATCCAAAACTAAGTTTCTGGATGAAGAGCCATCCAAAATAGAATTGTCGCCCGGTAGCACTGCTTCTTCTGGGGACTAATTGACCTCTGACGGACTTTGGGGCCTGTTCATTGGACATTTTCCACTGTGGACATCCTCGAATCTGCTCCTAGTTTGTGACCTCTTCCTCCTATGGTGCCGAGAGGAGGATGTCCTCTGGTCCGAAGATGGGAGGAGGCATTGGGGTGGGCTTCCGTGGACTCTACGATCTATGAAGGAAATCAAGGCATGATGGTCAGGGCATGATGGGTTGATGGCGAAGGCCTGTTAGGCTTGCCTATTACGCAGGGGCTAAGTCTGATGGCAAACAATGCTGCCCCTTGAGGAGGAGAGAGGCTGATGGGTCTCCGCTGCTCGGGATTGGTGCTCCTGTGAGAGCATGGTGGATGTCTCCGACCTCCTCTGACCTTGTAGCTGCATCACTTAGGCACAGTGAGCAGGAGAAGGTGACCTATGGGGAATCTACTTCATGGCACTTTACACCCCGTGAGAATTTGTGCTATGCTCCCGACAGCCCTTGCAGACCTTTTGCTCAGGAGGGTGGCACGAGTCCTGTTTTGAGTCCTATTAGCACTGCCACCTGGAGCCAGGGCCTATCTGTCCAAATGGGCTTCAAAGATGTTGATGAGCCGCAATTAGCACAGGCTCGTCAAGCACTGTGAGCTGCGCCTTCCCCCTGTTCGATCGCCTCTTGGCAGGACTTGTTGAGGGCAGAAGTCAACAACCAGCTGGATTGGTAAGGAGCGCTATCGCCTGACCGGTTTCCGTCGGCATCAAAGAGCCTGATGGGCAGGGACTCAGTGCACTGGCCACAGAGTTGACTGCCTGTGCCCTCCTGGCCATCGATGAGGGTCTGTAGCACGGCTCTTCCTGAGCCGAAATGAAGCTCCTTGCTGCTGTGGAGCGCTACCACCAAGAGTATTCCTTCACCGATTGTCGCGCAACCTGAGGACCAGGGTTTGTCGACGAAAGCAGCTTCTGCCTGTGTCCTCCTGTCCGCCAATGAGGGGTGTAGCATGGCTCTTCCTGAGCCAAAATTAAGCTCCTGCTCCTGTGGAGCGCTACCACCCAAGAGTATTCTCAACTGATCATCGGTGAGCCTGAGGACTGGGGCTCGCCGACGGAAAGCAGCTTGGTGGCGCCGACGAGGAGGAGAAGCTTGGCTCTTCCTGAGCTGAAGAAGATTCCTGGTGCCAGAGGGCATGATTTCTCCTAGAGGCTTCCCCAAGACTCCAGCTGCTGCGGGTACAATCATTCCTAGAGGCTTCTCCATGTTGGCCAATGAGCCTGAGGACCAGGGGATTGTTGACGGTAAGCAGCGTCCGACGGCCTGAGTAGCAGTGGCTGCCGATGAGGAGAATAAAGCGTGGCTCTCAGAGCCGAAAATAAATTTGCAGCATGAGGGACCCTACCTGCATCCTGCCAGACTAAGGGTGCTGGTGGGGGGAGGGCAGGAACATCTGTGAGCAGAGATGAGGAGCCAGACTGTACAGCACGAGGGCTGAGGCTGAGATCCCTGTGTGATTTTCTGAAAAGAGGAATCCTGTCGAGCGATCATGTGCCTCCCTCCTAATAAGGTGACCGTTGGGGGTGCGTGCCTCAAAGCGTGGAAGGAGTAGGAGAGAAGGGGTTCAGTCTGTTCAGCATGCATGGCTGAGACTGGGTACCCTACAGAATCTGAGAGGCAATGCTAGTTCAGCTTCCCCACTGAAAATCCTCTTCTGAGTAGAAAAGTAAACTGCATTTACAGTTTAATGTCTTCAGCTCTGCCACAACAGTGGCACAGCCCTGCAGAGAACTTGCCTCTTGACAGGCAGGAAGTAAACTGAGAGCTACAGGATGCAGAGGGGAGGATCTGGTTCTCCTGCAAAGATCTTTTCCTGCCTGTCACGTGGTACCAGAAGGACATCCCACTAGTTATGAGCCCGGAGACCAGCTTAGGAGAAAGAAATGGGTTCACTGATGCAGACTCCTGAAATGGAAGGTAGCATGGCGATGGCCCACACCTTGAGGATGACTGTTCTGATTTGATCGCTCTATCCTGCAAACAGCTCGAACAGTCGCAAAATAGACAGCACACGAACGAACTGAAAGCTGACATAAATAAAATTGAACATAAACAGATCAGCTAGAGTTGGGGCTTACTGCAGTTTCGAACAAGCAGATCACCATGACTGACTGGTACTGTATTTAATGGCCAGGGACACAGAACTAACGATCGTCTCAATGACTTAGAGGGACGTGAGTCATTGACAAAACATTAGAGTGTATGGAGTCCCGCAAGGCTCCAAATCGGGGCCCCAGATCTGATAACTTTTCTCCAGAATGTCCTAAGAGAGGTTCTTAAGCTCCCTAAGACTTGATCTGGCCATGGACAGAGCACACGCTCCCTGGTCCCGAGACCTAGCAATGCAGGCTAACGGCCCCGCTCCTTCATGGAGAAAATGACTTCTTACAAGGCCAAGGAAGAATTGTTCAAACAGGCCTGGAGAATCGGCCATATCCTAGAGAGAACACAGAATAACCTTAGACAATGATTACACTATGGCGGTTCAAGAAAGACCCGTTCTTAAACAATTACAAGCTAAAAATATAAAAGCAGAAATACTGTATCCAGCCAGACTACGTGTTTAAACTGAAAGGGGACCAGGGTTTTTGAGGATATCGTGGTGGCATCCACATTTATGGAGGGACATGAATTCACATTCCTCACCTCGCAGGAACGTTTGGAGAAAGAGCTCCTAAAATCAGCCTGGTCGGTGGCACTCAAAAGACTCACCAGACCACAACACGCCCGGCCCAACCACCGGCGACTTTGCGAAGGACCTCCATGCCATGCTTAAAAAAGTATGGCTTCTGTCCAGATTGATGGCATTTACAGTTAAGGAGAAGCAAGCAACATCAGAAGTCCCGGATGTCAAGGAGAAGGAACATCAAGTACAGGCACCTGACTCAACTTGAACAAGGCACCGGGATGATTTTCTGAGTTCTCACCTATCCTAAGGTACTGTCTTTGTTTGTTTTAAAGAGTTCCTGGTAGGAATCTCTCTGGAGGACATTTGAAAATCAGAAATGACTCTCTGAAACTTCCACGTCACCAGATCACTAATCTGCCCAGAAAAGGGCCAATAACTGGGTTGCAACATGGGGTGTCGGGGCTGCACTTGGAGGCCTAGGGCCCCAGACTTTGTTCCTGACTTCACGTTATCTTACTCCCAGTTCTACACATGGATATGAACAAAGAAGACCCTCGCTTTCTCATGGAGCAGGGCCCAGAGCAGACTCGCCATGGAATAACTTCTGGGCCCGAAACAACAATTAATAAGACTCTTTACCATAAGGCTATTAATCAATGGACGTTAAAACCAGATAATGGGAAAACTGATTCTAAGAAATTAATGGAGGAAGGGAGGCAATTGGGGAGGGGGACTTCAGGCAATCCAAAATTCACTTGGGAGACATGATAAGCACAATAGGCAGACACTGAACCAGAAAGGGGGACGGGGTCACAGAGGCCCTTCCCACCCTCGGGGAAACTGCCCCACTTAGTAATTTGGGGCTGGGGAGGGACAAGATAATAAGTTGCAACTATGAACTGGCTGATATATGTTGTGCTGCTGACGTTGGTATCGCTTAGGAACAGGGACAATGTCCTTTTCATAGCCCCAGCCATAGGCATCTCCCTTGCTGTAGCAAGGGACACGTTACTAAGGTGACACCCCAGCCCTCAGAAGAACCATCGAGCTGACCATGGAAGTTCGCAGAGGGCAAGGACGGTGATTCCACCCCCACCAAACCACAACACAATCTGAATGGATAATTATGGCATTCAACATGCATCTTAAGGCTCCTTCCAGGGAGGCTGGGATTACTAGCCACGCTAAGAATTCTGAGTGGGCCCGCTACCTCATACACCCCTCGACATGGACCAAATGTTGTTTTTTATTGTTCTATTTACTAGTTTGAAAAGAATTACTGTTTTTCAGTGGTTAATAGTTTTACAGAAGAATAGAAGGTTAATGCTACCATCTAGTGGCGAAAGATGTTAAGTGTTACAATGGCACAGATCATCACTTTACTTTAAAGTTCCCTAGTTAGGGTGAATGTTATAAGTTATAATTACTTTGATGTTTACATGGGCACACAGTAATGCTTGGGACAGGTGAACTGGGTCCCAAATCTCACCCATAAGACAGGACTTAAATCAGAAATTTATTTTTCTAACTTGAGGTTATGGCAAGTTAATACAAAATCCTTTCCTACAACATAAATGGAATAAAACACCCAATCAAAGGAAACAAATCATGAGGTTCCTTAAGAACCACAACTGTGACATTAATCTAATACAAGAGACCCACCAAGGCCATGAAACTGAAGTCTAAAAGTATCCAATTCTTTATCATGCCGCTTTAGAAAAGGATAAGAAAAGGGAGAGGCTATTCTTCTCACAGCTATACTCCCATCTGAAGAGTTGGAGGTGGTGGTGATCCAGGGATACGCTACATCTTAGGCCCTGTTCACACCCTCTGTAACATTACAGAGTGACCAAACCTGTTACCGCAATGGTTTGCGTTTACACCTGTAACGTTACAGAAGGCGTTGTAACCGTCTGTTGAAACCACATATGAGGTGGCTTCAACAACGGTTATGAAACCTGTTACGCCTCGGTAATGTTACCGGGTGTAGTGTGTGGACGCGTGGCACTCGTCCCCTATGCAGCGAGCTGCATTGTGGAATCGGGTGCCATGGTAACGGTCGCCCGTTCCCAAGTGTGGATTGGCAGTGCCGGTCCCATAACGACTCCGTAGGGACACACTGCACCGCCTCCCGGTTGTAACGGTTTTATCTGTTACGGGTCTGAGCGGTGCAGTGGACGGGCCTTAGTGATAGGGAGAATTCAAGATACATTGATAACTCTGGTGAATGTGATGCGCCCCTGGCTCCCTGGTCACCATTTATTCTGACCTAGTCAAAATTAATTGCAGAAAAGCCAAGGGCTTGCTATTGCAGGGGAGACTGGACTCTACACTTAACAGGGCACTGAACTTAACCTCTCAAATACCAACCCCTGACGGCAGAACAGCACATACTTTTTCCAGACTATTAAAAGACATGGGCATGGTTGATATATGAAGAGAGAAATACCCCATTGCCAAAGATTACACGCATTATTCACCCAGGCACAAAATTGACTCCAGACTAGATATGTTTCTAACATATGCAAAATCATGTCATCCTTGCAATCTACGTGAGTGGGGACAGTGACCCACTCTGACCATCAACCTATTTTTTGGAGGTGGACATACAGCTCCCAAAGAAAAACAATGGAGACTGAATGTCTCTTTATTACGGGATGAAGGGGTACAGACTGAAATCCAGAGGACCACTGAACAGACAAATGAGTTCAATGACAAACCGGTGATATCATTGCAAATACTTTGGGATACAATCAAGACACTGGTGAGGGGAAATTAATATCGTAGCTACTCATAAAAAAAAAAAAAAAAAAAAAAGAAAGAAGGTTGAATATTGACACTTTCACAGGACAACTACGGACATTAGAAGCCCAATGAAAACATAAATGGTGCAGGGCTAGGAATGAGGGAATCAAGGCCCTTAAAATAAAATCCAGAATATACACAAAATTGAGACTGAAAAGCTCTACGGTATTTAACACAATCATACTATGAAGGCGGGCCCAGGGTAACTAAGTTTCTGGCATACTGCCTAAGACAGCAAGCTGCAAAGGCAAACATTACGGTATTTGCCATCCCACTGCAGGTCAAACATCGCATAGATGGAAATAGATTGCTGAGGCTTTTGTCTCATATTACTATTCCTTAATCAGCCCCAAAGAGATTCTCACATGGAAGAGAAAATAATTTCTCTAAACACTAAACCTGACTAATCTTACCCAAGAACAGGGTCAGCTCTTAATGACTCCTATCTCACAGGCCAAAATAGCATCTAGCATCAAAAGGATCAAGACAGGAAAGTGGCCCGCCCTGATGGCTTTGGAGGTGAATTTTATAAACTTTTTCCAAAGAAACAATCACACTTCTGCAAAATACATATAACTCAATTTGGGGGAAGGAGAAACAGTGCTCCATCCTGAACTATACCTCCATTACAGTATTATATAAAGCCAGTAAAACCCCTTAGAATGCAGCTCATATCGCCTATTTCGCTACTAAATGTAGACTATTAGGTATTTAAGGCTATAATAGCAGCACATCTTAACTCCCTGGTTTCACAGTTAATACAACCTGATCAAACAGTATTTACTGCAGGCAGACAGGCCCTCGATAGTGTCAGACATACCATTAACATAATTTTTGGTATGTTCTGTTTATGCACCCTACCTTTGGGGCATCTCTCAGGTTCCCATCTGAGGCTTCTGACTTAACCGTCTGCCTGAACTGATCTCCATACTGCTACATCGGTATGTGGATCTAGGCCTCCCAGCCCCACGAGAGGCCCCAGACCCCAGGGAGAGTCGGAGAATCAGCTGACCTTGGACGGTGGTCAGAATGCTCGTGGTCGCCATTGCCTCACCCGACGGTAGTTTTTTTTGTGAGTGGTTTCCTGGGTGCGGTGTGCAATGATGTCACATGCAGCTTTCCTGCTGACTGCCGCACTCCGCCCCTAGTTCTGGCTGGAGATCCTGCAGTACTTCAATCTCCTCGGGGGTCAGCGAGGGACACCGAGCCGCCCAGGATCCCTCCCAGGGAGAGGAAGATCCGTCGGACGCTCTGTCCTCTCCCTCCCCTGCCGACCCCCGGCTCCCGAGTCCGTCACTGGAACTCCGGTGCGCACGTGGCATGAGGTGTGGCGTCCTGCTCTTCAACCTCAGCGCCACCGGGCCGGCCGACCATTAACATCATTGACACAATCAATAAATTGCACCCCACCTGCATCATGAGTTCAGATGTAGAGAAGACTTTTGACAAAGTCTCCTGGAACTTTCTCTTCTGTGTCCTGCAGCACTTAGGTTTCCGTTAACTTTCATAGAGACCTTAAAGGCCATATCGCCCCCACAAGCATGAGTCAGGTTAATGGGGCCTTTCCCATAGATTTAGTCTGGGTAGGAGACGTCAAGGATGCCCCTTATTATTTGCCCCACACATTGAGCTCCTTGGCCCAGGCCATTAGAATGACCCAGGTATATCAGGGTGGGAATAGGAGAGGAGCATAAAATATTGCTTTACACCGACGACAAACTCCTTTACCTTACCAACCCAGACCAGTCACTACCCCGAGTATGGACCTTAAGAAAAATGTGGGCAATACGCAGGTTATGTGATAAATAAACTAAAACAGAGGTACTTAAATTTCACTACACCCCTTCCCCAAATATATGTCAACTACTACCACTAAATTGGGTGACTCAGAAAATAAAATACCTAAAATCTACATAATTTATTCTCAACCAATTTTGGTCCTTACTACAACATATTAAAAACATAAAATGGAATGGACCTCTTAAATCTCCCATTATACTCGAATCCAAGCGATAACAATGAATACTCTGCCTAGATTTTTATACTCATTTCAGTGCCTTTCTTTAAAAATTTCCAAGACCTGAATTCAGTTATGGCAGAGGATCATCACAAACTTTGTGGGTTCTCATGGCAGACCATGAATTAAATACACAATAATGCAATCAGACAAGAAATACAGAGGTGAGCCTTCCCAACTTGGAGGACTACTTCCTGGCTGCCCAACTCCAATATGCACTTCTCTGGTCAACCAGTGGGTATACAGCACACTGGAAGCCCATAGAGGAAATGTTCACAGACGGAGCACCGCTGGGAGCTAGAGGATGAACCCTGGGTTGGAAATTCACATCACAGATGTCCCTTTAACACTTTATGGAACACCCTCCAGGCTGCCCACAGAGCATGGGCTAAATATAAACTCACACCAGAGCTATGGCCCCTGAGATGGTTAGTCTGGGACAACACTTTTCCACCATCTCAACAGGACCTCATATTTAGAAGATGGTCAAGAGTAGGACTTTGTCACTTAGGTCAGTTTATGGCAGGACAGACAATACAGAAGTTTATTACAATTAAGAGCCTTTTCAACTAAGACAATCAGATCATTTCAAATTCCTCCAAATCAGATCACATGTCCTGGATCTCCAAAAGAGACACAGAACCATTTCGGGTCTGAGAATTTACTTCATGTTCTGGAGGACATACTCAGTCAGAAGCTTCAGAAAGGACATATTGGCCATATATAAAGCCCTCAGAGACTTGGGAGCTGAATGCTCCAAGCAGCTAAAGAATAAGTGGGAAACAAAATTGTACTCCAGCTCAAGGAAGGGGAATGGGAAAGGGTATATCTACAGGCTGGTAAAATCACACATCCCCGCTGTGGCAGGAGTTCAAGTGGAAGGTCAGAATACGATTCTTCCTCACCCCAGCCATTCAGAGCAAGTGGAGTGAGACCACTCAGAATCTTATGGAGAAATGTCACGGAGCCTCTAGCTCACCACACCCACGTGTTCTGGCAATGCACAATCCTGCAACCATACTGGAACCAGATTTCATTAGCCCCTAAGAGACATTTTCTCCCTACAATGCCACTAGATCCCCTACAATTACTTTTAGGACTGCCACCTTGAGAGCTTGGTGGCACAGACAGGATTTACTTTATGGAATGTTCTGGTGTCAGCAGCACACAAAGCTATAACACGGAAATGGCTTCAGAGGACCCCACCCACCCCACTTTCCAGCAGTTGCTAGCAGCAGTTCAGGAGATCCAGGACATGGAAGAGCTGACTATAAAGTCAACTTGAGTACAACATATATCTGTCCATAGATGGACATAGTGGATCATATGGAGGGAAGTGCCTCAGGGTACACATCGACTTAAACCATACGTAAAGAAAACAAGAATAAATAGGAACAGGAAGGGAAAGGGGCCCGGAGAGGGAAGGGAGAACCGCAAAGGGAAGGTAGTATAAAATCTTGCTACACCTGCACAACTGTACTATACACAAAAAAAAAAAAAATAGATGGTTATCAGAAGCTACACTGCAAGCCACATTGGAAGAAAGGGATTTAGGAGTGGTGACAGACGTCAAAATGAATAACTCTGAAAATTGTAGAAGAACTGCAGCCAAAGCAAACAGGATACTGGGCTGCATAGCCACTGGAATTACGTCCAGAAGGAGGAGGTGATCCTCCTCTGTATAATGCCTTGGTCAGGCCGCAGCTCAAGTATTGTGTACAGTCTCGGAAACCCCATCTGAAGAAGGATGAAGGCTGCTGGAGAGGGTCCAGAGGAGAGTGACCAGGATGATTCAGGGCATGGAGGGAAGCCTTATGAGGAGAGACTGGAAGAGCTTGGGCTTCACTACTGGAGGACAAGAGGACAGGGAGATATGATAGAGGTTTTCAAGTATGTAAAGGAATAACCAGGAGTGGAACCAAGGAGCTTTTAGGCTAAAGAAGGGGGAACAAACTGAAATAAGGAGTGGAAGCTTGAGGGGGGAACTACAGGGGAGCGAGGCTGCATGTTTTCACTGAGAGGGTGGTGAGCTGTGGAATGCAATGCCTGGGATGCTGGTGGAGGAGGGCACAGTGGAAGGATTCAAGAAGGGGTGGGACAGGTACAAGGGGAAACTGAAACTAAAGAAGACCCTCTTGGGGGCTAGGGATGGTGGTAGGCGAGCAGCCACTAGGTTGCTGGCTTTCCAGCAGACAAGACAGACCATTTGGCCTATTCTGCTGGCTTTTTAGTATGTTAGAAGGCAATGTACTTAAGTTTAATTATGACATCTGAATACAGTGTACTGGAAAGTGATATTAGTAGATTGTTCTAAGATGGAATGACTCAGTTGTAACTGTCTTAAGACACATTGTGCCCAAATGATTCAATAAACATGAATTAAACACACACACATTCATGCTTACACCTCACACTATTTCAACACTTTGATGCACACAACCAAATTACACATGAAGCACCACACCCACCAGCGTAACATGCATACACTACTCCAGTCACATTACACACTGTGCCCTACACACCTGCACATCTGAACATACACACCAGCCCCTGAAAACACCACCACACAGTCAGGGCTTCTAGGTGGGGATTGGAGGCAGGGCTCATGTCAGGATTAGATGAGGGCTTCTATGGGAGACTGGAAGTGGGGCTTCTAGATGGGGTATCAGAGGTGGGCTGCTAGGTGAGGGTATTAGAGATGAGGCTTCTAGGTGGGAGGATCGGAGGCGGGCTTCTAGGTGGGGGATTGGGGTGGGGCTTCCATGTTAGGGACTGGAGGTGGGCTTCTAGGTGGGGACTGAAGGTGGAGCTTCTATATGGGGATTGAGAGCTTCATATGGGGACATGGGCAATCTATGTGGGGGATTGGAGGTGGCACTCTAGGTGGGGTATTGAGGTGGGGCTGTTAGGGTGAGGGTGTTGGAGGTGGAGCTTTGGTTGAGGGTATTGGAGGCAGGGTTTCTATGTATGGATCGGAGGTGGGGCTTTAGGTGGGGATTGGAGGAGGGCTTCCATGTCGGGATTGGAAGTGGACTTCTAAGTGGGGGATCAGAGGATGGGCTTCTAGGTGGGAGATTGGAGGTGGGGCTTCTATTTGGGGAATCAGAGGCAGGGCTTCTATCAGATTGATGGGTCAGTGGGGATTGGAGGTGGGCTCTAAGTGGGGTTTTGGAGGCAGGGCTTCTAGTTGGGGACTGAGACGGGCTTGCATGTTGGAGACTGGAGGTGGTGCTTCTATGTCGGGATCAGAGGCGGGGCTTCTATGTGGGGGATTGGAGGTGGGCTTCCGCATGGAGTTGGAGGCAGGGCTTCAAGATGCGTTATTGGAGGTGGGGAGCTTCTAGTTGGAGATATTGGAGGTGGGGATTCTAGGGGTATGGATCGGAGGCAGGGCTTCTATATAGGGATCGGAGTGAGGGCTTCTAAGTGGAGTTTTGGAGGCAGGGCTTCTAGGTGGGGAGACTGAGGCAGGGCTTCCATGTCAGGGACTGGAGGTGGGGCTTCTGTGGGGAATCAGCAGCGGGCTTCTGGGTGGGGATCGAGATGGGGCTTCCATGTGGGGATTGGGCAGGGCTTCAAGGTGGTTATTGGTGGCGAGGCTTCTGGTTGGGGATATTGAGTGTGGGTTCTGGGTGGGGATCAAGCAAGGTTTCTATGGGGATTAGAGATGGGGCTTTAAGGGGAGATTGGAGGTGGAGCTTCTGTATGGGGGATCAGATGGGGCTTTATTTGAGACTGAAGGCGGGCTTCTAGGTGGGTGATTGGAGGTGGGGCTTCACGTGGTGGATTAGAGGTGGGGCTTCAAGGTGGGGTATTAGAGGCAGGGATTTTAGAGCAGGGTATTGGATGCAGGGCTTCTAGGTGGGGGATCAGAGGTAGGGCTCCTAGGTGGGGATTGGAGGCGGGGCTTCTATGTGGGGGATCGGAGGTGGGGCTTCATGTTAGAGATATTGGAGGTGGGACTTCTAGGTGAGGGATCGAAGAGAGACTTCTAGGTGGGGGATTGGAGGCGGGTCCATGTGAGGGATTAGAGGCAGGATTTCAAGGTGGGGTCAGGCGTGGCTCGGGTAGGGGTATTGGATGCGGGGCATCTAGGTGGGGTATTGGAGGTGGGATTCTAGATGGGGATCAGAGGCAGGGCTTCTAGGTAGGGGATTGGAGGCAGGGCTTCTAGGTGGAGGAATTAGTGGTGGGGCTTCTAGGTGGGGATTGGGGCAGGGTTTTAGGTGGGTGATTGGAGATGGGGCTTCCATGTGGGGGATTGGAGGCAGGGCTTCTAGGTGGGGTATTGGATGCAGGGCATCTAGCTGGGGATGTTGTAGGCAGGATTCTAGCTGGGAGGATTGGAGTTGTTGCTACTGGGTGGGGCTGGAGGCGGGCTTCTGTGGGGATTGGAGAGCTTCAATGGGGAGGTGGGCAATCTATGTGGGACAGTGGAGGGATCTGATGTGTATGCAGTGACCTGTTCAATGTCATTGTTCTTGTGGCAGTTATGGATTCAGACCCATGGCTCATTGGTCATTCGGTTCATAGCTCAGTGCTCTAACCAATAGGCTATACTGTCTGCATACCTTACTGGCAGATTTGTTGGGACTAATAGTTGCAGCCTATAGGAAGTACTAAGGGAAGGGTATGGTAAAAGGATGAGTACGCCTAATGTAAAAGTCTTGGATATTCTTCAGCAGACAGTAAATATGTCTCTCACTTTGAATCAAACCTCAGAAAGCCAAGACACCTAGTGTGTCACCTGAAACCCTTGTTCCACGGACTGTCCTAGTCTTTTACAACATGTAGTTCAGGACAAACTACAGTAGTGGAAGTACTAAGGACAAGGGGTTGGTAGCTGGTAAAGCTATCACCACTATTTATTTCTCTTCAAGTGGAAGAATAAGTACATTTTTGTAATATTAAGTTCCTGTTCAAAACTAAACTGCTTTTTCCTCTTACCTAAATGAGACAGCAGATATATGTCCTCCTTGGGAATCATACCTGTGACCTTTGCTTGTAAGGCGAGGACATATCCAGTGTACCACCAGAGGCTCTGGCTCAAAGGCTGTTCTAGTCTTTAAGACCATGCAGTTCGAGGCTACGATATACAATGTAGAAAAGAATAAGTGGAAGGGGGTGGTAGCTGGTAAAACATGCCTATAGCCACTGAGTAATATTTGACTATTGATGATTATTTGAACCGTATTCGGCAGACTGGAGTCAATTTTATCTGGGTGACTGGAGTTGGGGCTTCTAGTTTGAGGCTAAGTATATAAAGCCCCGCCTCTGATTTCCCACCCAAAAGCCCCACCTCAATCCCCCACCTAGAAGCCCCACCTCCATTCCCCACCTAGAAGCCCTGCCTCAATCTCCCCACCTAGAAGCCCTACCTCCAGTCCCACCTAGAGCTCCTGCCTTCAATACCCTACCTAGATGCCCTTCCTCCAATACCCCACCTAGAAGCCCCACTTGTTCCCCACCCAGAAGCCCCGACTCTAGTACCCCCACCCAGAAGCCCCGCCCAATTCACCACCTTTAAGCCCTGCCTCAAATCCCACATAGAAGCCCCACCTCCAGTCCCCCACCCATAAAGCCCACCTCCAATCCCCACATAGAACCCCATGGGTCTGAACCTCACAACTGCCACAAGAACAATGACACTGAACAAGTCACTGCATACACATCAGATCCCTCCACTCCCTACATAGATTGCCCATCTCCCACATTGAAGTTCTCCAATCCCAACACAGAAACCACGCTCCAATCCCCATCTAGAAGCCCCACCTCCAATCCTCCACCTAGAAGTCCCGCCTAATGCCCTACCTTGAGGCCCCACCTCCAATCCTCACATGGAAGTCCTGTCTCCGATTCCCCTACCTAGAAGTCCAACCACTAATCCCCAATTAGACGCCCACACCTGATCCCCCACCTAGAAGCCCTGCCTCAATCCCCACAAGGAAGCCTCCTTCAATATCCCGAACTAGAAGCCCCACCTCCAATCCCCACCTAGAAGCAATGCCTCTGATCCTCCACAGAGAAACCCCACCTCTGATCCCCACACAGTCCTGCCTCTGATCCCCACCTAGAAGCCCCTCCAATCCCCCACATAGAAACCCCACATCCAATACCCCACCTAGAAGCAACGCCTGATCCTCCACAGAGAAGCCCCTGCCTGATCCCCACAAAGAAGCCCTGCCACTGATCCCCACATGGAAGCTCCGCCAATCCTCAACCTAGAAGTCCTGCCTCCAATCCCCTAGTTAGAAGCCCCACCTCCAACCCCCACATAGAAGCCCCACCTCTTATCCCCCACATGGAAGCCCCTCCAGTCCCCACATAGAAGCTACACCCCAATCCCCACCCTTGAAGCCCTACCTCCAATCTCCCAACCTAGAAGCCCCACCTCCAATCCCCAACTAGAAGTCCGGCCCAATACCCCACCCAAAGCCCCACCGATCCCACCTACAAGCCCTGCTTCCAATCCTCACCTAGAAGCCCCACCTCCAATCCCCCACCCAGAAGCCCTGCCTCCAATACCCCACCTAGAAACCCCGTGATCCAATACCCCTACCTAGAAGCCCCGACTCTAATATCCCACCTTGAAGCCCCACCTTCAATCACCCACCTAGAAGCCCGGCCTCCAATCCCCACAGAAGCCCGGCTTCTGATCCGACCCAAAAGCGCCACCTCCAATCCCTCATGTGAAGCCCCACCTCCAATCCCCCACCTAGAAGCCCCGCCTAAAACCCCAACTAGAAGCCCTGCCTCTTGTCCCCACCTAGAAACCCTGTCTCTGATCCTCCCACCCAGAAGCCCCACCCCAATCTCCCCAACTCAAAGCCCCTCAATTTCCCCAACTCGGCCACCTCAATACCCACCTTGAAGCCCACCTCCAATCCCCACATGGAAGCTCCACCTCTGATCCCCACATAGAAGCCCCACTCTGATCCCCACCCAGAAGCCTTGCCTCCGAGCACTCCCACCTAGAAGCCCCACCTCCAATCTCCACATAGAAGCCCATCCTCCAGTCCCCACCTAGAAACCCCACCTCCAAACTGCCACCTAGAAGCCCTGCTCGATCCCCATCTAGAAGTGCCACCTCCAATACTCCACCCAGAAGCCCCGCCTCCAATACCCCACCAGATGCCTCGCCCAATACCCCAATTTTAAGCCCCTATACACACACACATACATTCTCACCTTTACTAAGGATAAAGACCGCTAGGCCCATCCAGTCTGCCCGAAGGCTCCATATATGTATGCATCCATTCACCCTAAATGGACAATGGCTTTTCATCGCCTCCTTTCCCACCCAAGGTTCCCTGTGCTTGTCCCAGGCATGTTTAAACCCTCCACTGTGCTTGCCCTCTACCACCTCTTGTGTCAGACTACTCCAAGCATTCAACACTCTCTGTGTAGAAAACTTCATGTTACCTCTTAATCTCTCCTTCCAATTTCATATCATGCCCCCTCATTTTGGCATTTCTACATTGGAAAAGAGCTCCCACCTGCACCTTGTTTATGCCCTTGAGGTACTTAAAAGTTTCTATCATGTCACCCCTTTCTCCCTCTCCTCCAGTGAGTACATATTGAGGCCTCTTAGTCTCTCCTCATATGTTTTGTGGTGCAAACCATGCACCATCTTTGTCGCTCTTCTGGACAGCCTCTACCTTGTTTATGTCCTTATGCATGTGTGGTCTCCAGTACTGCACGCAGTACTCCAGGTGAGGCCTTACTAGTGTTTTATATAATGGCATCACCACTTCCTGCCTCCTACTAGTAATATCTCTGCCTATGCACCCCAACATGCCACTGGCCCTTCCTGTAGCCTTTGCGCACTGCTTTGATACCTTAAGGTCATCAGATATGATGACCCCTAGATCCCTCTTCTTTGGTGATGGTCAGCACCTCCCCCATCCTGTAGCTCTCCCAGGGTTCCCCCTACCCAGGTGCATTATCTTGCACTTTTTCGCACTGAACCTCAGTTGCCACACCTCCGACCATCTTTCAAGCTTCTCAGGTCCCTCTTCATTTTCTGCACCCTTCTGGAGCATTCACCCTGTTGCAGCTCTTGGTGTCATCTGCAATTTCATGATCACAGTCCTGTTATTGAATCAGTGTGTCACTGGTGTTGGTTATTGCACTTATAAGTCGTTGTGCCAGCAAAACATCCGATTTAGCTCACAGAAACCACTTTTTCTCCTGTGGAAAGACAGAAAAGGGAGTGTATCCTGCCGCATGGAAAGTAGTCCCTGAAAAGATAACCACACTACATGGGTGTTCTCCACATAGAAATGTGACACATACACTACTAATGTGATGTGTCACATCTCCTGTGTGTTACACAGCTACTTTCTGATTCAGTGACGCTTTCTGGCATGCCCGCCCCACACAAGAAGCACACACACATTGGCAATGAGCACAGCAAGCAAATCGGCTTTAATCACAATGGGCATACTGCATCCACTACTAATAACTGACCCACTACAAAAAAACGGTTTCCACCAGAAAGTTGTCGCTCCACAGGACATACTGCACTACAACAAAAGGGAAATAGTACCTATGATACTGTAATGGGACTGGGGACTCTCTCTCTTGCATGCCCTGCTCAGGAGATAGCATGTGATACAGTACATAAATGACAGTGACAGTGTGGGGGCTCGGCAATGAGGTGCAACTGTCTCTAGTATTTCCGCTGTCTCACTAGCATGACATGTGTACTGGCTCTTTGCTATAATGGGCTCTTACAACTCTACACTCGCTTTCTGAGGACTGCAGTGCGACTCACAACTCTCTCTGTCCCAAGGAGCTACCCCGCAAACGGCAGTGGATTACCTAACTATGTGGGGGTTGTTTCGAAGCGATGCTGATATCAGCATAACTTACACAACCATACTACTGTCTGAGAGACAGAAGGAATTCTGTTGTACATGTGCTTGTTATCAGCCACTTGCGCCTCTGTCCACTGATCCATATAGTCTGTCTGTATCCATCCCCATCCCACAGCAGGAATCCTCCCCATAGACAAACTACTTCCTGCAGGGCCTCCAGCTCCTCCTTTGGGCACATTTAGTTAGCCCGAGCCAGATGGTGCTGTGAGAAGTGTCACTAATGAAAACATATTGCCATGGAGTTACAGGAAAATCAAATGCCCAATCAATCTAGGAGCACTATGTCATTTTGTACTCCGTCCCTAAGTTTCTGTGCTGTAGTTGCATTATTTTTCACTTTTTGGCATTGAAACTTAGCTGCCATACCCTTGACCACTCTCTAGTTTTCTTAGGTCTCAGCTCAACCTCCCCAAGTGTCCAATCTATTGCAGATTTTGGTGTCATCCACAAAGAGGCAGACCTTCCTTCCAGCTCCTCTGCAATGTCACTTATAAAGACATTAAACAGGATGAGTCCCAGCACCTAACTCTGAATCTAAATACCCATCTTATCTGGGTCTGAATTCCACAACCACCACCAATATACTGTATCTGTGACTATGATAAAATAAAAAAAAAAAGCATACTTTCTTTACTTGTTTGTTGGCCTTTTCAAATTTAATCCTACATAAATCCTTTACTTTTTATTCATGCTCTATAATTTATATAAAATATCACTGCCCTGGAACTAAAATGCAGGAACTGCTTTGCTTGTCCCATGCAAAACAGCACCATACAATCCAGGGCATCTGCATGATGCAACCAGGTACAGATCGTGAATTAGATCCGATTAGTTTTCACATAACTAGAAAAGACTAGAAGCTGGCCTGGCGCAGTGGAAAGATTCACCGCTGCATTGCTGGCAACCCGGTTTAGAAATGGGACTCGGGCATCGGAGGGCAGGCTGAGGGGAGAAGGTTTGAGTTATCCGCTGACCGCCTCGGGCTTCTCTGGGCGTGGAGGGGAGGTAGAGGACCGGTGCCTATTGATCTCGGTGGAGGCCGGGGACAGTAGTGCGCCCAGTCCCACTATCTAGGAGCTTGACAGACACTGGTGTTCGCCTTGCGCCCTGCACATCACGCCCTGCAGGAGAAAATTGGAAAATGGTGCAATGGTTGATCGGGTGATAGCCTCCTAGATCCTCGCCACCGGGAGCTCCTGGACCATGATTCCCTGCCTCAGCAGCGCCCAGACCACTGGAAAGGCTGGTAAGGCTCATTCCCAACATAGGAAGTGGACCCGCCCGATAAAGGGATTTATCAGGGTACCCTGGGTGGCTATGATGTGGGTTAGTGGGTCTTCAGGAAGCAGCCTGGGACAAGAATCGGTCCTTGAGGGGCCTGAAAGAGTGATCAGCCAGTGTGCGGGGAGCAAAAAAAAGACTAGAATAAGCAGCACCTATCAGAGCTGCCCGAGTGCTTATGCATAAAGCACTCTGCCGTCTTGTGGATGTCAAAATCTGGAAGACTGTTCACTGACATCCACAACATTTTAGGAGTGCTTCGTTTAAATTTTGATCAGTTTAAGCCCAAACTATGCTTACTTGGGTTACAATAACTGGTGAGGTTTTTCCCTAAGGAAACCTCAGTTATAATTCACCGTTATAACTAGCTGGTTGTAACGATGAACATACGCCTGGATCCCTCACTCCATGCATGCAACAGCTGCCATCTTGCCATCGTTACACTGGAGCTTTCACTGCCACTGCACTCAGTGGTAAGTAAATGTAAACAAATTACATCTTTAAAACTTTAATAAAACAAATAAACCTTGGGGAAAAAGGAAAGATTTCAGCAGCCACTTCAACCTGACTGTCTACCATGCTTCAACCTGACTGGACTGCGGTCAACAGTGATGTATTTATATTTTATATAATTGCTGTGGAAAAAACACCTCAGCAATTACAGAAAATAAAACATGGGGTTATGTATAATTTGATTTTACAATTACTTCAGTGTTGGATGCTTAAATAACCCCCTCAAGCTTCACTCTTAGGGTTTATTTAGCCTCCAACAATTCAAGTGTGTGTAAAATCATTAAACACATCACGCCATGGCCGGCTCGGGCACCAGATGATAGGGGTTCGCCTGGCACGCTGTTGACCCAGGATCGCATCAAAATCTCGGGTACCAGGAGCAGAGGCTGGCAGGGAGGGTTCAAAACGTCCATCAGATGCTCTCCTGCCGGGAGGAATAGGATGCATCGCCTCTTGGGCAGCTCCTGGTGGCCGAGTTCGGCACCATGCGATGCGCTAGGTGACCACAGCGATACACAAAGAGTCAGGACGCCATGGCGCAGCCCAATATGGGAGGCAGAAAACTAGGAAAAAGGCCACTGGCTGTTGGATGACAATGGCCCCAACCTCCGGATACCGCAGTAGCCGCGATAGCCCCGATGTTGTGCCCCCGCTGTTCTTGAACAAATGTCAGAAGTTGCCTCCATGGGCTGGATAGTCTCCTCCCGATTGCCCTCATGGGTAGGGTGGCTCCCTGTCAAGTGATACAGCGGGACAACCAAAGTGGCATGATGAGGGGGCAGTGGACGGCAGGAACGGAGGATCAGGGTGGTGGTAGGACAATGGCTGCCTGAAAGAGAGGTCGGCGAGGATTGCTGCTGGTGGGAGATAAAAGATAATACAAAAAAATAAAAATCACCCCATGTATTAATCTATATTTTTTCCATAGACTAGACTCTTATAATGTTTACAGTTTTACTGTCATTCATCTATCATGACAACACCTATGTTGTAAATGCAATAACTTTACCAAATGGATTAAGTGCTTCTTCTAGCTATGCAAATATGGATATTTAAAGGAAAAATAAACAGGACTATACACTTGGCAAACAAACTTACATCATGGTAGGTTATCGGTTTACCTACATAATGAAGTACTCCGTTTGCCTTGAAAGCTGTCATAATCCATTGTTGCTAAGATTTAAACCTTTCCGAGAGGTGAATACAAACTTTAGCTTTATACTCAAACTCAGCACTTCAGTAGCTGCCTAAAATGGCCGCTCACGTGCTTGCGCAATGACGCCAGTTTAGTGATAGTGCTCCACAGCAATAATACAGTCTAAATTGGGAGCTTACTAATAAACCCTTGAAATACGATTGAGCGTGATTGTAGCCTGCAATATCCACTGATATAACAAAGTGGGTAAAATACATGCTGTTTTACTAACACAGAGCTTCTAGTTATTTAGTTATTATTATTTATTAAATTTTGTTGACCTGGTAGGCCCACTGAGACTAGAAGTCCCTTTTCAGGGAGACTGAGGCGGGGAGGATACAGATGGTAACCAACTGAAACTGAACCAGAGTAAGCTGTTGGTGGTATTTTTTAGTGAATGGGGAAATTTGGCCAAGACATCAGGAGATTCCCTACTCTCTGGTAGGGGCACTGTCTTGGAGTTGTGTGCAGTCATTCGTGTTGGAGCTTGCAACGGATACAGGTGGATGCGGTGTGTCTCCCGCAGGCGTGTTGAACACAGATAGCAGGGAGCTGCCCTAGTTTTTGGCGATTCAATCTGAAATGGATTCGCTGCAGAGGAGGCTGATTTAGAATTGAATTTATGACAGCAATTTGATGAAAGAATTAACCTGGCTAGACAAGATTACGATCTAGCCACAGAATTATTACGCCAAGAAAAACATGACAGGCTGCAGTCCGTGACACTCACCGACACTTCGCCCCAAAATCTTTATGGCAGACACCTGAGACTCCAAGGAAATGGCTCAGATGGAACCAGTTTAAATTTGGAGCACATACAGTCAGTACAAGGACAGCAACAGCCAGGAGATGTTGGTTGGTCGGCAGAAGAGGCCTTGCTACGGGCAGGCTGGACACGTCGGGTTGATGGTACCTGGGCAGTGGCGAAGGAGGTTACTGCAGATGAAAATGCTACATCAGGGCAGAAGGAGAATCTCTCTCACTGAAAATACTACGGATCGAACGGAACAATAACCGCTTGCTTTGCATGCAGAACAGTGCTATCTCAGGACATTTTTTAATTCAGGTACTTTTCCTACTCCCCTTACAACTATTACTGAAACAGGGCCTGACTCTCAGCATTTGGTAAGGAGGATGGGAGTATTTGGAAACCTCAAATGTAGCTCCTAATGTTGATGGGGCTGGGAAACGAACTTATGCAGAACTATTTCATAAACCTGTTGAAATGGCTAAACGTAGAAATGCTATACAATTACATTATCTAGGGGTGTCACACTTGGACAGCTGGTTCTGATCCATGTATCATTTTTGGTAAATATAAAAAATGTGTGATGGACTGTCTGTCAGGAAAATGGTGTCTTGCTGGAACTGACACATCAAAAACCCAGGATAAGTTCAAAGGACAGGAGGTAGCTTAAACTGCAGATATCTGAGATGCAATTATCTTGTTAGTTTGCTTTGAAGGCAGGAACCAAGATATCCATTTTATAATGCCCTCAGGAAAATCCTTTGATGTGCACTAGTTGTCATGAGAAAGGACACAGGCCAGTGTTATGGTTATCCTCCCAGGAAGCTAGCTCATTTCATCAGAGAGACCTTTGATGTCTGGGTATACCAGGTCCCAGATGAAATTAAGGAATCCAAAATACATTTGCTTGGAATATATAGTGACTTACTTAAAATAGACTTTGATGTCTTGTGAAGCAGATCAGACTGGTTTGGGGAAATCACATGAAGAGAGGAGATTCATCAATGTCAGATGTTGTGTTAAAATATCTTATTCGGACTTCCTGTGTGATAAAATATAAATTTTAGTATACCAAGGCGGAGTTAGGTGACCTCAGAGAGAAGGCCGCTCAAGACTGCTGTTAAATATACTGAGCAGACCTTACAGAGAGACTTTCATATTTCTGACTGGAGAGAAGGAGGAACATCAAAGCACTGAAAGATTAAGAAAGTAAGAATACATTAACTAAGTTCAGTCTGAGTGTTATTATTTGTAGGAATCTGCACTTTTAAACCTGTTTGTTTTAAGGTTGTAGTGTTGGGATATTCTGTTCTGTAATTTTACTGTTTTCCTATTTTACCTATTTTAAAGTAAAGATATATACTTTAAAAACGGAAACTGCCTGTGTGCCTTGAAATTAATTTTTATATAAGTGAAGCTTTGAAGGTTATAGTTGACACTGTGTATGAGCTTACTGTGATATCAAACTAGAAACAGATAGCGTTCTCTAGTTCTTGCATAGAGTTCTAAGGGTTCATTTTGTAATACCTGATTAGGTGCCCATAAGCAAAGATATCTGGCCCCGAAGACAGAATTACCTGAGCCTGACAATTGGGTATGCTAATAAGAGTTTATCAGTTTGAATCCCTCCAGAACTTGGGACTAAGGTAACTTCGAACCACAAAACAGACAAAGAGGGTTACCTTGTTCTGTTAAACTGTTCACACCCCACGCCAGAGGTTGGCACTTTGGGAGTAGAGGCTGACCTGCTGAGTGGGTTTGTGACAGACTGGTTGGCAGTGGTGGCATATAAAGTTTGGTGGTATAAGTTTCATTGTTCAGTGTGTCAACTTGAGACTGTCCAGCTTACTTGGAAAAAGAAAGGCAGTGTTTTATTTCAAAAGGAAACAGAACTATATCCTCGGCTTACAGTCAAGTCCCTACCCATTTTATTTTTTTTCTATGCCAATCAGAATAGTAGTAGTCAGGAAAGATGGCTTCCAACTACAGCAGGCACACTGTAGATTACTTAAAACAGTTCTTGAGGACAGAGGAGTCCCATTCGAGGTAACAGACAAAAAGCAGAACCTCATAGAGGCCCTGATGGTAGCAGATACCCACAGCATGAGTCACGGACCATGACTGAAAAGGACCAAACCTCGAGTATGGCAGGGCTAGCGGCCAGTGCTGTGTCCAGGTCCAGTGAGGAGGACAGCAGGGCCACTGTCAATGAAGGGCCACAGCAGCAGGGGATGGTCACCAGTATCCTGAATCAAAGGTACTCAGACTGCAAATTGAGTTGCACAGGATGGAACTGGAGGCAGAGCGAAAACAGAGGAAGGCAGACCGTGAGAAGCGTGAGCGCTAGCGAGCTGCAGAGGAAAACAGAAGCACCAGTGGCAACACGAACTTGAGAAGCTACGACTCCAACCAACAGCACCAGAGCAGGTAAGTGGCTTGGGGTTAACTGGGACTGCAGGACTGGGTTACAAATTGAACTCCAAATTAATAGCTGAGTTTAAAGAGGGGAGGACATGGATGCCTTTTAAATTCTTTTGAAAAAGTTTGTATTCAGGCTAAAATTCCTGGAGAGTCCTGGAGCTTCCAGCTATCCCGCACTTACCAGGAAAGCTCGGGATGTATTGGGTCAAATGGACAATGAGGACAGCAATGATTACAGCAAGCTAAAAGCTGCACTGTTAAAAAGTTTGAATTAACTGCTGAATCATACAGAGCTAAATTCCGTAAGCTCAGGAGGAGCCCTGATATGAGCTATGAGGAGCTAGCCACGAAACAAAGTCAGTTTTAAAATGTTGGTGGAAAGGAATTGAGGCAAACTCAGTTGATAAAATTGCAAATGTGATTTTATTAGAATAGTTTTGTCGGGCATGCCCAGCAGAGTTAAAAACCTGGCTAGAGGACCAAGATCCAAAACAGTGCAAGAGGCTGCTGAACTCTTGGACTGCTATGCCAAGAGCAGACCTGCTCTGAGAGTGAATGGGGGGGTGGCAGCACAGAAAGGGAAAGCGTGCTTCAGGGCAGCTAAAACCCTCACTACCTCCACGAAACCAGTTAGCTCCAGGTTTCAGAGAAAGATTTCTCTGAGAGAAGAACTGAATGTTGGTTGTGTAAGGAACTGGGCATATTGCCAGACAGTGTCCCAAAAGGCATGCCATAATACACAACTGGGTGTTAGAAAAGAAGGGTTGTTTGTGTGCCCTGAAGCATGCCAGTGAACATGAGGGAACACATGCATCCAGTCATGGTGAATGGTGTACAGACGAGGGGTTAAGGGACACAGAGCATCCCTGACATTAGTAAGGGGAGCTGGTACAGCCTGGTCAGCTTATACCCAATAAATATGTCACTGTACAGGACTTTGGGCGGGAGAAAACATTGCCCCTCGCTAGTGTTCCCTTAGACTGGGGTGAAACAGGGAGAACTGTGGAACAGGTGGCTGTAGCCAAAACATTAGCAGTGGATGTGATCCTGGGTAACAATTCCAGCAGGGGATGGTATGTGCAGTTACCCGTAGCCAAGTGGCAAGGGACAATTGTAGCTCCCTGAACCCCACAGAAACCAGTGTGGAAACCACTGAGAGGCTGGTTCCCAGCCTGTGTCTTCAGATGGGAGACTGATAAAGGGGTAGAAACTTCCCAGTAGCAAGTAACCACACAGCTACAGAGGGTTACTCCGAAGAGGAGGGGTAACCCCTTGTCAGAGGGTTGAGAATGACAGTGATCCTGAGGGCCCTGATGCTGTGCTAGGGACCCTAGTTTAGCGACTGAAGGGACCTGTCCCATGCCTTGGGACTGTGTGAGAGGTTTGCAGCTGCTCAGAGGAGTGACCCTAGTTTAGAGAAGCTGAGGGCTTGGGCAGACTCTGATGGAACACAGGAGGTGACAACA
Organism: Neoceratodus forsteri; assembly: GCA_016271365.2. NCBI lineage: Eukaryota > Metazoa > Chordata > Ceratodontiformes > Ceratodontidae > Neoceratodus > Neoceratodus forsteri. The sequence goes on along the minus strand of CM057453.1, from coordinate 1,135,909,361 downwards.
GACATAAGGTTTGTTGGGAAAATGGACTTATGTATACTCAGGCAGTACAGATAGAGGAGGGGTGCTAGGCAGGCAGCTTATCATTCCCCAGGGATATCGTGAGCAGTTGTTCAAGGTTGCCCCATGATATTCCTTGTCTGGTCATCTGGGAATTTCAGGATTATGCAGCAGTTAGCCCAGAATTTACTGGCCTAACTTCACCCAGCAAGTGAAGGAGTATTGCAGGTCTTGTCACCGTGCCAAGAAATAGGGAAGGGCGGCAAACCCAAGCTGCCCTGATTCCATTGCCATAGCGGAGGAGCCATTCCAGAGGGTGGGGATGGATATTGTGGGGCCTTAAATACCCCCAGCTCCTCAGGGAAGAGATTCATCCTGACTGTGTGAATTATGCCACCCGGTACCAGAGGCAGTCGCCCTATCCTCACTGAGGACAGCAAAAGTGAGGTAATCACCGATCAAGGGAGTTCCTCCATGTGGACCTGATGAAATGTTTATGGGAGAAGTGTGGGGTGGTGCAGAGATGCACGACATCTATCACCCACAAGCCAATGGGCTTGTGGAATGATTCAATGGTACCCCAAAGTCAATGCTCGGTGTTTGCCGAACAGCATGGGAGGGACTGGAGAATACCTCCCCACCCGCTGCCTGCATACAGGGAGGTGCCCCAAGAGTCAACAGGATTTTCCCCTTCGAACTCCCATATGGATGCTGGTGCAGGACCCCTAGACTTGATCCAGGAGGGCTGGGAAGGCAAGCATGCCACCCTGGGAACTCCCATTGTGGATTATGTCCTTAGGTTTAGGAAAGGCTGAAGGAGCTTATGGGGACAGCCCAGAGCAACCTGGCAGCTGCCCAACAGAAACAAAAAAGTATGATGCGACCACAGAGCCAGAGCTCACTTGTACATATGATGGGTCAGGAAGTCATGGTCCTTATTCGGTCTGGAAAGACAAGCTGCAAGCTGAGTGGGCAGGACCGTACAAAGTGGCCTATCACTCCAATAGGCTTATTTGAGTTCAAAGTAATGCCTTTCAGAATGAAGAACGCCTGCCACTTTCCAAAGGTTGGTGAACCAGGTGTTAAATGGTGCTGAGGAGTAAGCTGTGGCATACCTGGATGACACTGCCATCTTTAGTACCAGCTGGAGGAACACCTATTCCACCTTAGGAAGTGCTGGGTAGGATACAGAGGGCCAGGCTCACTGTCAAAGCCGAGAAGTGCCAGATGGCCATGGGAAAGGTGGCATACCTGGGCATGTGGTGGGCCAGGGACAGCTCTGTCCTAACCAAATAAAGATAGAGGTAATCCAGGCATAGCCAGACCAGAAACTCAGAAGCAGGTCAGGAGTTTTTTGGGACAGCAGGGTACTATAGAAAATTTGTACCCAATTACAGTGCCCTGGCTGCTCCTCTATCTGATCCGACAAAGAAACAGATGCCCAAGAAAATTACCTGGGGCCCAGCCTGTGAGGAAGCCTTTTCAAACTAAAGGAAGCACATGCAGTGCTCCTGTTTTGACAAGTCCTTACTATAGTAAAACCTTTATAGTTCAGACTGATGCCTCAGATGTGGGTATTGGGGCAGTACTGAGCCAGACATCCAGAACGAAGGGAGGGACCACCCAATAGCCTACCTGAGTAAAAAGTTACTTCCCAGGAGCAGTCATACTCCATGATGGAAAAGGAGTGTCTTGCCATAGTGGGGCCCTAAAGAAATTGGAGCCATACTTGTATGGGCAGCATTCTGTGGTGCAGACTGACCACAGCCCCTAGTTTGGCTGACGAGATGGGGAAAAACAATGGTCGATTACTAAGATGGAGTCTTGCTTTGCAAGGATATGATATGACCATTCTACATAGGGCTGAGCGACAAATCAGAACTCAGATGGGTTGTCCCGTGTGTATGAGGAGTGAACTGAGTTGGGAAGCTCATCCTATGCAGCGGATAGACCCCAAAATTCAGTCTAGGTGGGGAGAAATTGTCGCACTTGGACAGCTGGTTCTGATCCATGTATCATTTTTGTAAGTATAAAAAATGTGTGATGGACTGTCTATCAGGAAAATGCTGTCTTGTTTGAACTGACACATCAAAACCCCCAGGATAAGTTCAAAGGACAGGAGATAGTTTAAACTGCAGATATCTGAGGTGCAATTATCTTGTTAGTTTGCTTTGAAGGCAGGAACCAAGACATCCATTTTACAATGCCCTCAGGGAAATCCTTTGATGTGCACTAGGTGTCGTGAGAAAAGGGACACAGGCCAGTGTTATGGGTATCTTCCCAGGAAGCCAGCTCATTTCATCAAAGAGACCTTTGATGTCTGGGTATACCAGGTCCCAGACTAAATTAAGGAGTCCAATATACATTTGCTTGGAGTATACAGTGACTTATGTAAAGAGACTTCGATGTCTTGTGAAGCAGATCAGACTGGTTTGGGGAAATCACATGAAGAGAGAGATTCATCAATGTCAGATATTGTGTTAAAATATCTTATTTGGACTTCCTGTGTGATAAAATATAAATTTTAATACACCAAGGCGGAGTTAGGTGACCTCGAGAGGAGGCCGGCTCAAGACTGCTGTTAAATATACTGAGCAGACCTTACAGAGAGACTTTCATATTTCTGACTGAGAGAAGGAGGAACATCAAAGCACTGAAAGATTAAGAAAGTAAGAATACATTAGCTGGTGTCTTGGCAGAAGACACCAGGAGAAAGGACTGCTGTGTGACTGGACTTCTGCTGGGACTAAAGAAGAAGAACTTTGTACTTGGACCTTTAATTTAGGGTAAAAAAACTAACAAAACAAAACAAAAAAAAGTGTGTTTGTCTGGGTTAACTGAACTGTATGGGTATCTGAACAGTTATCTAGGTGTAAATCTCAGGTGATTGAAAGGACTTAATAGCTGTGAGGCTTAAATTACTTGTAGAAAGATCTAGTAAGTAGGGGAGTGGCTTAGCTAGAAGGAAGCTACATTTAAAGACTGCCTTAGAAAGATTCTGCTATAGCTTGGCAGAAGACACCAGGAGAAAGGACTGCTGTGTGACTGGACTTCTCTGCTAGGACTAAAGAAGAACTTTTGTACTTGGACCTTTAATTTAGGGTAAAAACCTAACAAACAAAACAAAAAAAGTGTGTGTTTGTGTGGGTTAACTGAACTGAATGGTTATCTGAATAGTTACCTAGATGTAAATCTCAGGTGATTGAAAGGACTTAATAGTTGTGAGGTTTAAATTACTTGTAGAAAGATCTAGTAAGTAGGGGGAGTGGCTTAGCTAGAAGGAAGCTACATTTAAAGACTGCATTAGAAAGATTCTGCTAATAGCTTGGCAGAAGACACCAGGAGAAAGGACTGCTGTGTGGCTGAACTTCTGCACTGGGACTATATTGCCCTCCTTCCTCCCTCCACCCCCCATAAAGCTAGTTCTATTTTTATAGGCACAGGATTTGACTGACAACAGGAACTTCCTGTTTGGTAGTATGAAATGAATGATCACAGAACCACCAAGGACCCACCATCCTAGAAGGGCAAGAGTAGCTCCTCCCCCTCTAGTTGCTGGAGGTCTGCCTCTGAGCATGTAAGTGGTCTACTGAGAAATATAGGATATTCTTGTCTCAGAACAGGACAATCAGGAGCTTTAAGGGCACACAGGCAGAAAGTAAGGAGAGAGAGAGAAAAAAAACAGAGGAAAGAGTAAGGATTGCAAACAGTTAAGGGCCAGAAATAAGACATGATTGGAGTGGTGCAGTGCAGTGGCTGTGGGAGCAGCAGTCTTCCAGGAGACGTTCTGGAGGATGAGGTGTTGTCCCATCTGCAGGCACCTCTCTGGGCTGAGGGAGGAGGTTGCTCATCTCCAGGCTGGAGTTGGCCAGGATTTGTGGGACCTCCTTTTCCATCCAGGGACCACCAGTGCCACTGCCGTTGCCTCAGAGGTTGCCAGAAAGAGGAGCAGTGGGACCACAGTGAGATCAGGGAGGATGAGGGTGGTGGAACAGAGGCACATCCCTCCAGTTGTACCTCTCCACAATTCCTATGCCATTCTGGCAAAGTGTGCTCTCTATGGAGGCACCCACAGTGGAGACCAAGGAGGATGCTGGGAACCTCCACAAGGAGACCCACAGGAGGGTGGCAGGTGACCCTGCAGGGAAGGAAACAACTCCTGGTGGGGACTCCATTGTTAGGAAGGTAGAACTGGGGAGGAAGGGAGAGGGAGGTAAGGTGCCTGCCTAGCGCCATGGCTTGGAGGGACAGGGCGAATCCTCAGGATTGCGGACAGCTGCACAGGGAGGGAGCTGGATGTCATTGTCCACCTAGGGGACAAATAACCTGGCTAAGAAAGGGATTAGAGTGTGCAGGAAGAGTTTGTGCAATTGGGGGAGGGGCCTTAGTCAAGTAGTACGCACGGTAACCTTCTCGGAGGTGCTGCCCATCTATGGCATAGGAGAGGTTAGGGTGTTCCGCACCATGGGATTCAATCAGTGGTTGAAAAACTGGTGTGGAGCTCAGGGATTCATTGGGGATTGGGGTCCACCTGGAGTGATGCAAGCCTATACTGGCATGATGGGCTGCATCTGTCCAGGAGGGGAACCAGGATCCTAGGTGATAGGTTTAAATGCTTCATTGGCAAGCTTTTTAAACTAGGGCAAGGGGAGGCACTGAAAGGAGCAGGAAAACTTCTAGCCTCTAAAAATAATCACAGTAGAGTGCGCAAACACCAACATAGAGGTGTTGATAGGGAGAAGGGCAGGGGTAAATGGAGAAAGTGACAAAGGCAAGAAGGACAGGGATGAGGCAAAGGGAGTAAGGCCATCAGGAAATGGAGGTACCAATGCCGTAGTCTGGGCAACAAGCTCCTGAGCTGGTGGCCTGATGGAAGAGGATGCCTGGATATCGTAGCAGTCACAGAAACATGGTACACAGAGAACCATGACTGGGATGTTAACATACCAGGATACATAACCTACAGGAGAGACAGGCAGGGAGAAGAGTGGCTCTCTATGTAAAGGAAGGGATAAAAGCAACTGAACAAAAGAGTAAACAGGGAGGAGAGGAGGCACTGTGGGTCACCTTGGAGACTGGAAAGGGCACCACAATCCGCACAGGGGTTTGCAGACCCCATGTCAGGGGAGGAAATGGACAAGGATATGATAGAAGGCATTCTTAGAATGGCAGAGAAAGGGAGATACTGTTGATGGGAGACCTGAATATGCCAAATGTTAACTGGTGCACATTTGCTGCAGCCACATCCAAGAGCAGGGCCATTCTTGATGCCTTACAGGTGGCAGGTCTTAGACAGCTAGTTTCGGAACCCACTCTGTGAGGGAGCAATCTTAGACCTTGTACTCTCAAACGGGGCAGTGAGAGGATCTCAGATCTAGAAGTGGGTTGCATCTGGGGACAAGTGACCATCAAACAGTGTGGTTCACGTTAACTCAGGTACAGAGTCAAGCCATACAAAAGTGAGGGTACTGGACTTTAGAGGGCTGACTTTGGCAAGATGGAGAGTGCCTCAGAAAAGCACTAGCAAACAGGCTAGAAGGAGTGTGCAGCAACAATGGGAATCATCAAAATTGCCATCACAGAGGCAACAAGCCTTTGTGTAAGCAAACAAACAAATCAAAACGAAAGAAAAGCCATTATGGTTCTCAAAAGAGGTGGCTGTGAAAGTCAGGAAGAAAAAGATAGCATTCCGGAAGTATAAGGAAACACAGAAGGAGCAGGACAGAGAGCTGTACCAGTTAAGGCAGAAGGAAGCAGGTAGGGAAGTCAGAATAGCAAGGCCCAAACTGAGGAAAAGATAGCCAACTCAGTTAAGAAGGGGATAAAACCTTTATAGGTACATCAGCGAGCGAGAAAGAAAAAGGAGGGATAGTGAGGCTGAATAGAATGAACGGTGGGTGGGCAGAGGGGACAGTGAAAAGCAGGGATACTGAACGAATATTTCTGCTCAGTATTCACAAAGAGGAGGGGAAGTGCTTAATCCAATTAACAGAAGCACTTTGATAGGGGGTCGATCCCAGTCCTTTCACAGAAGAAAGGGTTCTGCAAAACTCCTAAAACTGAAGGTGGACAAAGCAATGGGTCCTGATGGAATTCACCCCAGAATTCTAAAAGAATTAAGGGAGGAACTAGTGAAACCACTGGCTACTCTTTTAATAAATCATGGGAGGATGGTGTGGTACCCGAGGACTGGAGGAAGGCGGATGTGATTCCCCTTCACAAAGTGGGACCAAGACAGAGGCATGAAACTACAGACCTGTCAGTCTGACCTCTGTGGTAGGGAAAGTGATGGAGTCACTTCTGAAGGAAAGAATAGCTGAGTACCTAAAGGCCAGTGGAGCACAGGACCCAAGGCAGCATAGGTTCACAGCGGGAAGGTCATGTCAGACGAATCTAATAGATTTCTTTGAATGGGTGACCAAAGTAGTAGTCCAGGGAGGGGCTGTGGACATGGCCTACTAGACTTTAGCAAGGCATTTGACATAGTCCCACACAAAACATTAATAGTCAAATTAACTAGCCTGGGAGAGGGTCCCAGGGTGGTAGCCTGGGTAAAACACTGGCTGCACAACAGGACACAGAAGGTAATTGTAAATGGAGTCCACTCTGAAGAGAGAGGGGTTACTAGTGGGGCACCGAGGGTTCAGTATTGGGTCCAGTCCTTTTTAATGTCTTCATCAGTGACATTCCAGAGGGACTGGAAGGAAAAGTATGCCTTTTGCAGATGACACAAAGATCTGCAACAGGGTTGATACACAAGGAGGCATGGAAAGGATGAAAAGTGACTTGGCAAGGTTGGAGGAATGGTCAGAATATGGCAGCTAGGATTCAATGCAAAGAGTGCAAAATAATGCACCTGGAAACAAGAACCCAGGAAGAATACACAATGGGTGGGGAGGTAGTAACAACAAAAAAAGGAAAGGGACCTGGGGTAATCATATCAGATGACCTTAGGTTAGCAAGCAATGTGAGAAGGCAGTAGGGAGGGCTGGGGTATACTGGGACGTATAGGGAGAGGCATCAGCAGTAGAAAACAGGAAGTTGTTATCCCTCTGTACAGACAGTTGGTGAGACCCCATCTGGAGTACTGTGTCCAGTTCTGGAGATCCCATCTCCACAAGGACATAGACAGGATAGAGGTAGTCCAGAGGAGGGCAACTAAAATGGTGCAGGGTCTGCAAGAGAAGCCGTATGAGGAGAGACTAAAGGAGCTTAATATGTATACCCTGAGGAAAGAAAGGAGAGGGGGACATGATAGAAACTTTTAAGTACCTCAGTGGAATCAACAAAGTCCAAGAGGGTAGCATCTTTCAGAAAAGAGACTTGCAAGAACAAGGGGACACAATTTAAAGATAGAAGGAGGAAGGATGAGGAAGTATTATTTCACAGAGAGGGTAGTGGATGCATGGAACAGCCTTCCTGAGGAGGTTGTGGGGTCTAAAACTGTGGAGAATGCATGGACAGACATAAGGCAATTCTTGTGGGGTAGGAAGAAATAGGCTGTTGGTTAACTAGGATCTGCGGCCTATTCTGTAGGTAGGGAAATGGGCAGACTAGATGGGCCAGCGGTCCTTATCTGCCGTCAAAGTCTATGTTTCTATGTTAGCTAAGTTCAGTCTGAGTGTTATTATTTGTAGGAATCTGCACTTTTAAACCTGTTTGTTTTAAGGCTGTATGTATTGGGATATTTTGTTCTGTAATTTTACTGTTTTCTTATTTTACCTATTTTAAAGACATATATTTTAAAACGGAAACTGCTTGGTGTGCCTTGAAATTTCTTTTTATATAAGTGAAGCTTTGAAGGTTATAGTTGACACTGTGTATAGGCTTATTGTGATACCAAACTGGGAAATAGATAGAATTCTCTAGGTCTTGCATTGAGTTCCAAGGGTTCATTCTGTTTTACCGATTAGGTGCCCGTAGGCAAAGATAGCTGGCCCCCACAGACAGAATTATCTGAGCCTGATAATTGGGTACGCTAATAAGAGGTTATCAGTTTGAATCCCTCAGAACTTGGGACTAAGGTGACTCGAACCATAAAACAGACAAGAGGGTTACCTTGTTCTGTTAAAACTGTTCATAATTCTGCGCTCAGAGGTTGGCACTTTGGGAGTAGAGGCTGACCTGCTGGTGGGTTTGTGACAGGGGCATGGAGGAACTGCCTGGCCGATTCTTTGTAGGCGTGTCTTATTAAAACAATCTCTGGGCTTTATCCCTACTGAGGTATCACCCTCATGCATGCCCCTGGGGAACATATATTTTCGACATTAGTTTCAGGACATCGACTATTCTTGAAAGATTTTGACAAAGTGTTCTGTTTTAAAACCAACCCTTTATGGGTTCATTTTCAAATTGTTCCCTGACAAACCAATCTTTTCAATTATCACTGTATTATTTCGAAATGAGGGGTAAACATTACTGACATTTTGCAATGGCTGGAGAAAAACGTGATATTCAAGGTGCCCCGGACCCTATTTTAGATTCTGAAGGGGGTTTGGAATGGGGGTGGAAGATAAAAGTGAAATTGTTTTGGTGGATAATGATTTTCAACACCTTCCAAATTGTTTTCTTAGGCAGAGACAAAGCGTTTGTCTTTATTCCGGTCACCCTAGGGATGTCACAAATGTGGGTCTTAAGACATATTAGTTCTACCTGTGAAAAGATTAAATGCTTTTGTTGTGGGGAATTGGGACATGCTGGGCTTGACTGTGCAATCGCCAAACTGTAATTTTGTGTCGAACCAGGGCACAATTTTGCAGAATGTCCACTGGCTTCACGTAACACTGAAGATGCTGAATTTGCAATGCAGGATTTTTTATTAATACTGCTAGATCAGGCAGAGGTCCAATAGACCTAGACCACCTCAGCAGCCCGACCTGCACCTACCTCTGAGGGTTCAGCCAGTCTGTCTGTTGTCTACAGGGTGTTGCTATAGTATCCCAGGACCCTGGACCCCAATTGGTGACTGTTTCCCTATTTTTGCACAAACTACTGCGGAGTCATGGCTCCACCCCACCCCAGAATCTCCCCATAGTGGCATCTGAATCTCAAATGAACCTACTGAGACGCTGGGCTCCCAGAAAACCCTCTGAATATTATTCCACTTTCCAAAAGTTTGATACTCTCCTGGTGAAGAGGTTATGGAAGATCTGGACTCTGATTCAGCTTCCCGAACTTCATCACAAAGGGATCCTGCCTCAGATTTAGACCAAGGCCTTAAGCCTGTCTGCACTGAAGTTAAAAGAAATTGGTTGGCAGTAGATTGGGTACCAGAAAAGTGCTAGGAAAAAATGAATGGATTTTTAGCCTCGTTTCTGATATTCTATGGAGTATGAACTACGGATTGCCACTTTTAATACTAATAGTATTAGAGCGGAGAAAAAAGATTGGGTACTTTTGATTTTTTCACCAACTATGAGCTAGATGTTATTTTTTTTCAAGATACTAGATTGTATTCATTAGATGATTTTGAGGCTCTTCATGAGCTTGGAATAGTGGAGCTTGTTATTGGTCAGGAGATGGACGGAGGTGGCATGTTCTGGATTAGGCATTTGCCTTTTCAGACCTGACATTGTGGTGACCAATGTTGTAGATATAATACCTGGAAAATCACTTTTACTGGATATTACTATTCAAAGCTCTGACTTTAGATTAATTAATGTTTATGGGCCACAAGTTAAGACTGAACAAATAGCTTTACTGGCAAAATACAGCCTTTTCTATTTACCAGGAAAAATATTTTGTTTGGGGTGATTTAGTAGTAACAGATCCTTAAACGATAGAGGAGCTAGAGGAACAAAATTATATTGTGACACTCATTGTTTAAATGATTTATTGCACATTTTCGGATTAGAGGATACATGGAGATGTCAGGGATTCACCTGCATATACTTATTTTTCTGGTGTACGAAGTCCAGAATAGATTATTGGTTTATCTCCCCTGTTTACATTGTTGTGATCATAAACTTGAACCTATGGCTACTTCTGACCATATGATGTTACAAATTACCTTATCAAACTTCCCTGCTCTGTCCAAGGGGCCAGGTTATTGGAAACTAAACTTTTCCCTTATGGATATACTCAGTTAGGAAGGATTTGCTTCCTTGCTTACAGCAAGAAGTTCTGTTTACTTTTTATATGATTCTCCACAATATGGTGGATAGACATGAAATTGGATGTTACAAAATATTTTCAAAATATTGGGAGACTTTTGGGCCACAATAAACAATCATCTTATATATAATGCCTTACGGCAGCAATTGCTTCAGGCTTATTCTAAACTAAATAAAGGTGAATTTGTGTCCCAAGAGGTTATACATACTTTGAAAGAGGATTTGATTAAAATTCAATATGACAGGTGTACGTCCCTTGAAGTGGAACAAAATGTTAGTGTTTCAGGTACACAAGGTTCTTGCAACCCTTTGAATATTGTGCATCACACAGAAAAAGAAGTAAATGAAACGAGTGAAAACTGCGTCTGGGGAATTTATAGAGACACAAAGAGAAATTTTATTGGAATTGGATAAATATTTGACACAGCTCTTCAGGGCACATTGAACATTTCTGCTGAAAAATTAGATGAGTGGCTAGGATCTTGTGAGCTTCTGCATCTTCCTGACTTTCTAAAATTCCTCTTTGTAGCCCAATACTACTACTGTAATTTCTGCACTACCAAGTAATAAATCCCCAGGTTATGATGGCATCATGAATGAACTGTACCCTATAATATATAAAACACTACACTAAGAATTATTGGAATTATTCAATAATATTCTAGATACGGTTTAATTCCGTCTCACTGTAATCAAGATTGGTTATTTTTTACATAAAGCAGGGTCTAAAGAAGATCTTAAAAACTGGAGGTCAATTATGTTACTCAACTCACATAGTAAAATTTTGTCCAAATTATTAAGTAATAGACTAGCTGCAGTTTTAAGCTCTATTGTTAGTCCATTTCAGTTTTGCTCTGTTCCTGGGGAAAAATTACAGAAGCATTAATATTACTTCAGGAGGTGATGAGAAAAATTGGTCAGGAGAACTTATGGGTTTTTCTCAGTTTAGATCAATTAAAAGCTTTTGATAGGTTATCACACCAGTATATTTGGAAATGTTTATTGAAATTTGGATTTCTCCTTTGTTGATTGTTTGGTTACGGCAATATTATGCTACTACAGAGGTCGCCCATTTGTGAATGGATGGATGGGAAAGTTCCATACACATACACGAGGAGTAAAGCAAGGATGTCCCTTAGCCTTCTTTTATATATATTAACATTAGAACCTTAGCTGTAGAAAATTAATAATACAGTTGGTATTAGAGGTCTTTCCTTTCATAGCGACATGACTGAATTAAAGACAATTGCATATGCTGATGATGTATGTATTTTTCTAGCAGATGTTCAGTCCAGCAAAGCTACAGATGCGTGATAGACAAATCAGTTGTTACCCAGTTTATTTAGTAAGAGACCTGTATTAATAGGTTATAAAAAGATGATTATAAAATTGCTTTCAGATAGCAATACACAGCAGCGGCTCGTAGCCAGACGTAGAGACGACGCTACCAACGACGCTGTCACTGCCACACAAAGCGTCACGTAGTGACGTGAAACGATTGCATGCAGCACAAGGTGCTGCTGTTGTATATTTGTATCTGAAGCAGTTTTTATTAATTAAACGCTTTTTATGGCTAATTAGCTGAGTCTCTTTACACTCACTAAACTGGGTAGCCCTGCTTTTGAGGTTGTGTATCTGGTGTAGTCTGTAGTGGCACCAGTTGTGGAACAAGTGGCCACCTTGTTTGCTATTTAGATATGTGGTGATAGGGTTGCCACCTTTGAATGAGGCAAAAACGGATCCTAAGCTCCGCCCCTGCCCACCCCTTTTCATTGTCCACAGTACTATTTCAAAGCCAAAGAAGTGACATACTTTTCTTGAGGAAAAAAAATGATTTAAAACATTTAAAATGCCTACAATCTATTAGTAAATGAATATGTTTATCAGCAAATGAAAGTGGAAGACAAATGGCTCTGTTACAAAAGGTGGAAGCAACTTTTTGCCATGCTGCTTTAAGATGTAGTGGAAAGATTAGGTTAAATAAGTATTAATGGTGTTAATGATCATACTTTACATCTCCTCCTGACTGCTTTCACAAACAAAGAGATATATTGGTGTCACGAATGCCATAGCAGCCTGCTCTCCCCCAACTCGAGCACGCAAGCCTCCTCCCCGGAAAGCCCACTGAAGCTGTGGTCGTGAGGCCATCGCAACCTGCCCTCCCCAACTCGGGAGCACCGCAAACCCTCTGAGAGCCCCACTGAAGCTGTGGTCCACGAGGTCATCGCAGACTGCCCTCCACCAACTCGGAGCACCCGCAAGCCCCGGAGAGAGCCACTGAAGCACGTGGTCGCAGGGGCCATTGCAGCCCTGCCTCCCCAACTCCCCAACTCAGAGCACGAGCCCCCGGGGAGCCCACTGAAGGTACGGTGATCGCGACTCGGGAGGAGCGCCTCAGATTTTCAGTTTGACCTACTGCACCATATAAAGTCGCTCTTCTCTTTCCTCCTCAGCTGTGGTCACAAGGGCCATCATACCTGCCCTCCCCAACTCGGGCACACAAACCCCAGAGCCTCACAGTGAATGCGGTGATCGCGACTCGGAGGCGCCTCAGATTTTCAGTTTGACCTGCGTGTGTGTGTGAACAAAGAGACCTTCTTTTGGCGCCAATTTTAAACTGTAAAAAATAAATAAAAATAAAGGAAAAATAGCCTCCACATTGTAGTCGGCTCCAGCAATGCTGATAGTTTTTGTAGGCATTATGTGCTGTGTTTGTGGGCCTGAGATATATAATTAATTTAAGTTAGTCTACTTTTGGGCAAGCTACTCTCCTTGAAAGCACTAGGTGCATAGTGCTTACAGTAGCTATGATTCTGAACCTTTAGGCATTTTTACTGTGTCTGTTCCTTGTTAATTAATTAATTAATTCAGACTATTATGTGGCAAGCTACAGTCTGATGAAACTCTAGGTGCTCACTGAAGCTACACTCCTGGAACTTAAAGACAGTTTGCACTGCGTAATAGCATGAGTAAAGTAACTTACTTTACAGTCCTAAGGAGCATGTGTAATTGAATCACTAAATGCTCCTCCTACTGCACCATCTAAAGTCGCTCTTCTCTTTCCTCCTCAGTTGTGGTCACGAGGGCCATTGCAGCCTGCCCTCCCCAACATGGAGCACCGCTGAGCTCGGGAGAGCCCCACTGAAGGTACAGTGATCGTGACTGGAGAAGCACCTCAGATTTTCATTTTGACCTCTGTGTGAATGCTGCTCCCACCACCCACCACCACCCTTGGTGAGCAAAGGCTATATAGCGTTCTCCACATGATTGTTAACCTATCAGCCCATTTTCTCATTAGCAGTTTATCTGCTCTCACCACTAGTGGCTGCTACACCCAGCTCATTGATAGAACCCAGCAGCAGCAGGATGTTTTATTTCTGCTGTAATATGCATACTCATGCCCCTAGCCTCCCTCCCACCTGCCTCAAACCCCAAACCAAGCCAAACCTTCCTACAGCAGATACTGGGACTGCTCTTCCTCATCACACATCATCCTCACAGGAACAACACCATTGCCCCCGAACAACTGGGTACTCGGCCCAGCCATTCTGCCACCCTCTTTTCACCCAGGTCAAACAGTGATTTACACCTCCGGTTTAAACTGCACTCTGCACCCTCCCAGAAACTCTCGCCCTCTGCAAGCTCCAATGGTCTATGCACAAAACCAAACAGCTGCTAGCGCTACTGCTACTCCTGGCTGGAGACATAGAACTGAACCCAGGTCCTTGCCCTCCCAGCACCTATTACTCTACCCAGAGGTCTAAAAGTAGCACCTCAACATTTGCAGCATTCTAAACAAAATTACAGCTCTGCAACCAATAGTACTCTCACTAAGCCCAGATGTATTGATTATCTCGAAACCTGGTTGAAGCCCCATCACATGGATGCAGAATTTTCCATCCCTGGCTACTCGCTCATTCGCGAGACTGACAGGGGAAAAAAAGGGGTGGAGGCATTGCCATTTACATCTCCTCCAAGCTCCAGCTCACCCCAGTCCAGCTCCTCTTGCCTCATGCAGGCCACAGACTCACTTTAATCAAACTCTCCTCCCATACTCTGCCCCTGTATATGTAGCTGGCTCCTGCACCCCTGACATCCCCTTGCCCATGGTATTGGAACACCTGGGCACCCTAAAGTCGTATGCAATGACAGGCGAGTTACTTATCCTCAGGGATTTCAATTTTAACTGTCTCGCCAACACCTGCTCCAAGCTTTACAGTAAGATCAATGCACTAAACCTCACCCAGCTCATCTCACAACCCACCCGCCTAAATCTCAAATCACAGAACCACTCCCTCTTGGACTGGGCCTAACTTCACACCCCCATCACATAGTCAAGGCTGGTCTACTCCCTGACTCCTTAGTGACCACCACATGATCTACATGGTTCATAAAATACACAGACCCAAAGCACCGCTCCCACAGATGCTGTTCACTAGATCTTACAAATCCCTCGACCTTGCTGCCCTCTTACATGATCTGACACACATCGACTGGTCCTTCATCCCCAATGCACCTCCATCGACAATGCCTTGCCCTCTTCAAGACCAGCTTCCTCACAGTGTGGGACTCCCATGCGCTCTCCGAAGGACTCGGGTGGGTGCCCACCTGCCCTGGGTCTTGACACATCATTGAGCAACTACACACCAGGGACCAGGCATGAGAAAAGTACAAAGCTACAGGCACACAGGCGGCACTCCTACTCTACCGCGCACTCTGTAACTCCTGCACTAAACTCATCTGACAGGCCAAGACCATTACTCAAGGCAGCCTTCAACATAACCTCAACCACCCAACTAAATTCTGGAAAACAGTAAAATCTCTATCCCCCTGCCCAGCCACCCACCCTTCCCTCAATGTCCATGGGTCCATCATCTTCGAACCAAGTGATGTGGCCTCTGCTTTCAACACAGTTTTCACCAGCTGTGCAGCCTCTCTCTATCCTCTCCCGCAACCCTGCACAAGCATACCCTGCAAATACAACCCACTTCCCCATCTTCCTGCTTCTCCTTCCGCCTGGTTACCCCATCCAAAGTGTTAAAAGCTCTGTGGGCACGCAACACCACCAAAGGCAAATGCCCCACAGGACTGGATGCCAAAATGCTACACCTGTCTGCCCCAGCCATCGCCACCCCACTGGCGGCTCTCTTAATCTCTTTACGCTGGCTGATATCCCTTCAGACTGGAAGTGTGCCACAGTCATCCCCTCCCCAAAGGTGGTGATCCTCCTCACCAGGCAACCACCCCCCATCTCTCTACTCCCCATCCTAGCCAAACTTCAGGAGCTTGTACTAGACCAGCTCTCCTGCTTTCCGGTCTGGATTTCAGAAGATACACTCAACAATTACCTCCTTCTAAGGCTAACCGCGCCATTCTCACTGGTATGGATAAAGGTCATGTCACATCTGCCATTTTAATCGACCTTGCAAAGGCCTTCACACCGTCTCCCACTCCTGCTACTAACCAAACTTACGAGAGCAGTCCCTCGGGAGCTGCTATCAGTTGGTTTCACTCATACCTGACAGGCAGGTCCCAGTCAGTAAGAATTGGCACACACCTCTAACCCCCTCCTGTCACCTCTGGTGTCCCCAAGGCTCAGTCCTTGGCCCGATACTCTCCTCCATTTTCTGAATGACCTGCCCTCAGTCTGCCCTCGAGCATCCATTCACATGTATGCTGACGACACGTGCTATTTGTATCAGGCCCTCCACACGAGTAGTGGCCTCCACACTACAGCAGGATTTTAGCGTAATTCAGCATTGGTTTCGTGCCAACCAGCTTTTCCTTAATGCCAAAAAAGTCTCCTAACTTTCAGCTCGTGACAAAGGCTCTCCCAACTCCCATCCCCCAACTTCCTCACCATTGAAGGAACCCCTTTGGAGGCGCACCTCCTTCAGATACCTAGGGGTATGGCTTGACCAGCACCTCGACTTCTCTGCCCCATCAACTCGATACAAGAGACTGCACCCAAAACTAGGAGCACTATATCGCAACAAGGCCAGTATCCTCTGTCTACCCAGAAGGAAACTGTTCAAAGATGATCCTCCCTTACTTGACTATGGCGCACGTGGTCTCACGGTACTGCTCCTAAGGCCTCCTGGCTAGCCTCGACACACTATTCCACTCCTTCTGTCGCTTTGCACTGGACTGCCCTCCCTTGACTCATCACTGCTACCTCTATAGATTCCTGGATCTGCCCTCTCTCCAGGTCTGTAGACAGGCACACTGTGCCAGGCTCACAGCTAAATTCTGGACTCAGTCCCTTCCCGCCACCTCGAAGCTGCCCTCTCAAGCCTTCTGCCGCCAGTGTACGCTCTCAGAGCAGCGACTCCCAGCTCCTTTTGTGCCACTAATGGGCTCTTCTAATGGCCAGGCAGCGTTCAAACACCGCATGCCCAAACTTTGTAACACGTTGCCGGCAGACATTAGGTTCACCACAAACACGCAGTATCTCAACCACCTCCTAAAATCACATTTCTCCTCCACATGAGCATGCACGGCACCACCAGGGTCCGGATTCTCCTGCTCCCCACTGCCATAGGCGCTTGCTAAGTAGTACTCCTTCTTAGTGCTTGTTAATCATCACCTAGGTTTGTACAATCGACTGTAGTCTGAAATTAGGTGGTCCTATTGCCTTCCACATCGCTCTGTAACAACTGTTGATATTACTTGCATTTCTAAGATGCTTAACACGTTATTTATTTTTTCTGCTGTAAATGTATCATGTTATCCCTACATGCTTGTTATGTAACTGCCATTCCTGGAGTTCTCTTGTCTAGCGCATCTTTACCATCTATGTTGTCCTCTGTCAGGGTGCATTGTAATCTGTATTATTTGACATATATGTATGTTCTCGTGCTTCCTCTCCTTTTCCCCAGGACGCATCTGGAATCGAGTGGGTCACCGCTCAGCATGCCTTCCTGGTAAAACTCTTAAATAAATAAATAAATATTGACAACATAACTTTTCTAACCTGGACGCAGCTGAAACAATGAAATTATATGACGAAATATGTTTCAAAACACTCAAAAACCTGACCAGCACTGAGGAAAATTGGATTACCCGAAAGGGACCCTGAAAACCTGATCACCAGGTAAAAACCTGACAGGTGGCAACCCTACCAGCAGCTGCTCCAGTCAGACTCCCTTTGGCCAGTAACCCACGGTAAATGCCCTGTAGAATAGATTCCCATCCCCAACCAGTTCTCCTGCACAGTCCATGCCTGGGCTGATTTCAATTTAAGTATCGTTTATTATCTCCAGTCTGTACGTCAGCTCACTGAAACTACTATCCATGAACAGGACGAAGTCCGGTCCACAGAAAAAGATGCCCAGAGTAAGCAGGTTTTATTCGACTGCCATTAAAATAAACTTAAACCTAGCGCACCGCAAAACACGTGGATGTCAATGAGCCGGCTTCCGGGTGGTTGACATCCACAGTATGCGGCGCGCTCTACGTGCTCCTCGACGCCGCGTTGCCATTCTAGTCTTTCTATTTCCAGTTCTACGCATAAAGTCATCTTGCTGCTGCACTGCGTCCCTCACTCCTAGGTGTCACGTCAGAGGTAGAGGTCAGCGGCATTTAGAGCAAGAGGCGGCGTGGAAATAAGCACTGTCGCATCTTGATGCTCGGGCTGCTTTCTGTGATACGAGTCAATGGTTATATCGAGGACTTACTTAGCAACCAACACCAAAGGTTCCGTTTTTCTCCGGCACGAAGGCGCTCCGCTGAGAGACTCGCATCCACCGGGTACACTTCAGTAGGTACTGGCTAACGCACCACTTCTGCCGTTTTGACAGACTGACTCACTAAGTCGGAGAAGGGTTTCCCGGTTTGTCAGTTCAGGCTGAAAACATCACATGCCAACCTCCGCGTGTTAATTGTTGTATATGAATATCTGCCCATTATGCTAGCCAAGAATTCGTGTCAACAGCGTTACTAATTGAATTTGCTAGCCTGTTAGGCAGATACCTTTCAAGTCTCTGTATTTACATCCTATTGTTCTTATGATAACTTTGCCACTGTCTCAGACATCGGCACCAAAGAAGGAACAGTTCAGCTAGCCTTTAAATTGGTTGAACGATGCATCTGTACCATCTCCAGCTCTCCTGTTTTAGCAGTCAGAATCAGGAGAACTCTCAGATTTATCAGCATCTTCTCCTTAGTTGACTAAGCACTTGAGTCACCACTGAAAAGCCATATCTCAGTGGTTCTTTCTGTGCATTGGGTGTCACTACTTTCCATATTGTTGTATTTATTTATTTGCAGTCTTTATTGTATTAACAAGCATGGGTGGAATTTTTTTTTTTTGGGGAGATGGCCCTTGAATCCGTAGATTAAGTTAGCAAGAAATTGATGTTCTGCCTGAAACCAATTAGTCAACATGAACAATTAATGAGACGCTTTAAAGGTTGAGCTGCTTATGTTTTACGGAATATGCCTTGTTCAACAATAGTAAAAAGCAAAAATAGCTACACAACACTTTAAAGGCCCTGAGACAGTTTGTAATAGGCACAGTGTTTCTTAATTTACTTAGTAAAGTTGGAGCATTTAAGCAGTGTATAGTGCCCTTGCTCTGCTTGCTCAGGATTGATGCACCAAACTTCTTTCCACAGGCAGCATAGCCAACAGCCCATCAGCAGACAGTGATGTGAGACTGACAGATGTCCAGTGAGACTGTCATTGGCTTCTCTGTGGTTAGTCCTGTGTACCTCATGCAGTCGTGATAGTGGAGAGAGTTGGACCACCCGATATTGCGTGGCGCAAAAGCTACAGGAATCTGCGCCACTGTAAACGTAAGTGTAACGTAATGCTACTCAGGCAAGTGAAGTAACGGTGATGAGACACGCGTGACAACTGACTCCAGCTATTGGGGTCTGTGCCCCCTTCTCCTTCACATCACACAACTACCATCAATAAGGCAATAAAAACTAATATGAAAAAGTGAAAAGAAAAACTAGGAGATAGTGTAGTGTGTTGGACTATCTCTGATCAATTATGAACAATCAATTTATTTTACCTTTCATCGGAGGCTGTGCCCTTTACCCCCGATGATTACGATATCGTTCGCATTAAGCGCAGCACCACGACTAGTCCGACACACTCCACTATCTCCGTGCAATCTCTGTCATCCACCGGACCTGTCTTCAGGCATTAAATAAGTAGGTTGGTTTTACAGTTTGCTACTCAAAACACAAGGGATTCACAAAATATTTTGAAGGTGCAAAATCTTGGCTATGTCCCCAAAAGTTCTGTAGCTGGGGAAAAATGAAATTGCTCTGAGTGCTATACACACAACTTCCACAGCTAGGAAAAATACACTACAGACAGTGGAAAAAGTGCAGTTGCAAAAGTTTTTCTGATTCGCAGAGTGCTCAGTTTTTTTTAGACTATCCTGCTCCAGCATTTCCATGAGTGCTGCAGGCCTTTTCCCTCAGCTGTGGGATTTTGGCTGTCTTTGTGAATCCTACCCACTATATTTGTCAATTAAGTGCAACTTTGATTAGCAGAAATTTCTAATTAACTGATTTGCAGCATTGCAGTAAAAAATTCTGAATTTGGATAATTTCTCTGTAGTTGTGACAAAATGCACGTAATGGCAGAAATGTTTCGCAGTTTGACATTCTCCCCTCCTTAATTGTACTCTTCGGCCTGTACCTTATGGATAAAATAACCATTTTGAGAGATTGTTCCTCAGACCTTACTGGTTGCTTATCAACATTTTGTTGAATAAAAAGGCCGCTAATCAAGTTTACAAAATGTATTTATGCTTTGCGCCATAACCAGCTTGCTTAAATTGGCAGTGGGGAGTGGATTAAAATAATGGCCAGCTAGGCTGGCATAGAGCAGAATCTTCTGCAACGAAGGCGAGCAGTGCTGGCTTTGAGCTACTGAAGTCACCCCTGACAGAGTGTCTTTTTTAGTTTCCAGTAATACTAGTAAATGGGTGCACTCAGATAATGGTACTGCAGGTGGGTTATGCTCTATTATTCCAAGGCCTGCACTTCCTGATCTTCTCTTTCTAACATAATATTGATGAAGGGTCTTTATTAACTCCTCAGGCATGATCAGTTAGTTAAAGAAGAGATACCCACTTCAGTATGTAGTTTTGTGAAGATGATGCACTTGTCAATGCAGTTCACAAAAGAATACATTTTAATCTCTGGCATCATTCCTGATAGTGTAAACATAGTAACATGGCACTTTATGTAAGGACATAGGGTGGAGGCGGTTCAGAGAAGGGCAACAAAGATGGTGCAGGGCTTGAACCAGGAGCCATTCAAGGAGATATTAAAATACCTCAATATATATACACTGGAAGAGAGGTGGGAATGGGAGATATGTTAGAAACCTTCATGTATCTTAGGGAATAAACAGAGTGCAAGTGGATGATCTCTTTTAGTATAGGAGGTGTACAAAGCGAGGAGTAAGATATAAGATTGGAGTAGGCAGGATAAAAGGGAATGCGAGGAAGTTTTTCTTCACAGAAAGGGTGGTAGATTCATGGAGTAGACTACCCCAGAAAGTAGTGGGAGCTAGCACAGTGGGGTTTCAAACATGCATGGGATAGGCACAAGGGAGCCCTAGAGGTGGGTAGGAAAGGCTAAAGCCAATGACCAGGTAGGGTCAGCGACCACTGATGCAGGCTGGGAATACAGGCAGATTGGGTGGGCCCTAGCGGTCCTTATCTGCCGTCATATACTGTGTATGTTACTATAAAAGGTACCTAAATAAGAAACTCATGCAGCTCCCAGTTTAGTAAACTGATCTCGGCGCTGTTCCTAGGAGATGGATATTTGGTCTCATTTAAAACAAGTTCTGGTCAGAGCCAAAACGTCTGCAGGATTTGCCTGATAGAGGAATAAATTTAGTGTGCATGGCCCATGCTACTAGATGTGTTCAGACCTGCTGCTGACTGCGACACCCTCTGGGCTACAGCTTTGGTGCTGTCAGGTTCATGTCAAGGTGCAAAGTATACAGCAGCACCTCCGAGCTGTTGGCACACTCTTAGCAAGGCAAGCAAAGCAGGCAGTACCGACTAATACCAGGCCTCACCTTCCCACTGATCTGTGGCTCAGGCGACTTTCTGCTCAACACCACCCCTGGAAACAGTTTTATTATTTAAGAAACACAGACTTTTTGTTTCGAACTTAAAACATTATAGTAGTATCTGTTAACATGCAGATTAATTATTTGACATCAGTGTTCAAACATGGGTTCAATAAAACACAAGGAGCAGCATATGCGCTGATATAAAATAACCGAACTCGGATTCCTGGTGCAGAGGTGTGCCCAGTGGTTATACTGCACAGAACAATGAAGATGGGGGTCTCACCGGACCAATTTAAATGTCGCTGCCTTTATCTCTCTGTTACTAAATTCTGTCACATCTCTTATTGAGAACTTCACCGACCTGCCCAACACCAGTACTTCAGAAGCAGACTTCTCCAGTGCTATGGACTTCAGACCAAGCGCCTCAGAAGAGTCGAGTTCCATGGCTCAAGGAGTGGTGTCAGTGGAGACCATTGCCTTTACCCCAAGCCAGGCTGCTGCTACCTCCGCTGACCCCAGCCTGCAGGAGGTGCCTTTCTGGGACTCCCACTCAGTCACAGCATCAGTGTGTTTGTGGGGTTTGCCTTTGTTCACTGTGTTGGGGCTGGGCTGCAGTGAGAGATGAGCCACATCGGGAGCACATCCGGAGACCTGTCGGAGTACTGCTGGCTCTCATCGCCCAGTTCGTCATCATGATGCTTGTTGCCTTCCTGATGGCCTCATCTTTGCTCTGGACCAGGTGACTGCTATTGCTGTTTTACTGTGTGGCTGCTGCCCTGGGGTAACATCTTGAACATCATGTCCGTCCTGGTCAATGGAGAAATGAACCTTAGGTAAATGGAACTCTGCTCCTCCACACATTATATACAGTACGACATGCAAACTGGGTACCTAGAGGTGCAGAGAGGCATCACCTCCCGAGGCTGGGCTTGCAGGACAGTTAGCAACTGAGTATATACACGAGCCCGATTTTTACCGATGCTGTAAATGTATCCTTTAGGTATAAGCTGAGTCTATGTTTTCTTCAGTTACTTGGTCTGGGTAATTGCATATTTGAATACAGGCCTACTTTTAAACATATAATACTTCACGAAAGTATAAAGAAACACTGACATGCTGATTAGGATACAAAAACTGACAGAAATGAACACGCAGAAAATAGCAAGAGCTTTATAACATGCCTATGAAAGGAGAGTTGCAAATGCTAAAAACATAAGAAATCGGCTGATAGTTATCAATAAAAGAAATGCAAGACCACCCTGGGAAACAGTTTTATTCTAAACGATATTATTTAAGAAACATGGACTTTTGTTTTGAAATTAAAACATTATAGTAGTATCTGTTAAGATGCAAATTAATTATTTGACAGCAGTGTTCAAACATGGGTTCAATAAAACACAAGGAGCAGCGTGTGCGCTGATATAAAATAACGAACTCCGGGATTCCTGGCCCAGTGGTTATACTGCACAGAACAATGAAGATTGGGGGGGTTTGTCTCACCGGACCAATTTATTCACTTGGTTAATTTGAAGAAGCCATGTGACTTCCATATAGCATGCCAGCTGTAATTAGGTAGAAGCAGGAGGGATGTAGGGTCTCAGCTGGGCTAGTCTATCGTAGTAAATAAATTGTAACAAAATAGCGAACAGAGAATGTACCAAACTGCGCCTTAAACGCCCACTGTGATATAGTGCTGTGCTGCAGTCCGCCATAGGCACAACATGGGCGGATTGCTTCTTGGGGAGGGTCAGGCAGAGGAAAACAGTTCCACGGATGGAAAACATGCGAGGTCCATTTCTGATGCAAAATGTCTGCAGGCTTTGCCCACTGCAGACGTAAAATGACCTCTATCCATGCTTTAATATGGTTTCACCACATGTTACAAACCAGGTCATCCTTTGAATCTGGTACCACACACTAGCCATAAACCCGTTGCTGCATGTCTTACTCAGTGATGTTACTGGGCGAGAACACTTCAGGTCTAATACTACAGTGCTCTCTTCTTGTTGTAGTGAACACCTGTAATGGCTCCCATTGTTACCTAATTAGGCATATTAACACCTTGCTGTAGAGAACAATAGCTACAGTGAACAAATTTGCTGGCTGCAGAGGTGTTCTTATAAAGAGGGACCACTGTATATTGATATGCTGCACTGTTTATATTGACTATAATCTCCCCACTCATAAACTTCCTCATATTAATTGATAGTTAATTTGCATATTAGATTTCTTTTACATCAGCTACCAGGGCAGGAGTGATGTCTGCAGCCTGCAGCGTGGCTACTTTTGATGCCATGGTCATTCCTACTGAATGCTGAGCCAAAATATTCATTCTGCACCTGCACTTGCTTCCTTCCACCCTGAACTGTCCGCAGCTGTACTCCCTGTTGTAGTCCACATTAGCCTTACTCCACTTGCACTTGCAGCTTACTGCCTTAAGTCTGTATTCTCCTAAAACTACTCTGTTTTGGCTGGAGTTTGTGTTTTAGCTCTCTCTCCCTCTTTACGCTGATGAACTTATTTCCTCACATGATGTAGCAACTGCCAATTGTTTTTGTATTCGGTAATTCAAAATGTTGTCTTATTTGTCCTGCTGATGTTCCTCTGAGACTATGTATCTACTATTTTGCTTATTGTACATTGCTGCTGTGTAATATTTATCTCTGACTTATTGTACATTGCTACTGTGTAATGTTAATCTCTGTGACTTATTGTACATTGCTACTGTATAATGTTAATCTCTATGACTTATTGTACATTGCTGCTGTGTAATATTTATCTCTGTGGCTTATTGTACATTGCTGCTGTGTAATGTTAATCTCTCTGACTTATTGTACATTGCTGCTGTGTAATGTTTATTTCTGATTTATTGTACATTGCTGCTGTGTGATGTTTATTGCTATGTCTTTTGTTTCCTGCCACGTGGCCATGTTTCAGTTGCAAACTGTGTGCTTTTCTTTGTTCAGTATTTTATGACTGTTTTGCCTTGTATCCTCCCGGGTTGTGCTTGAAAATAAGCATTTTCTATGTCTAGTGCACCTACCGATAATCACAAACAAATATATGCCATTGGCTTTCTTGCAGGTCTCTCCTCCCTGTTTTGAGGGACACAATTCACATACTATGCATTCGTTTGATATCTTCACCTTGGCAGTTCTCTATAGAGCTCTAATGAGGATTTCCTGACCTCACTGTGCACTTATTTGACATTTTTATAGCTGGGAGGACTGAAGAACAGAGAGATTAAAAGACACGGTCATCCCCTTGGGCCTCAAAGTGTCTTTAGTTTAAAAACACATTTAATGATTCCTCACATTCTGTAGAGACTGCTGATGTCGCTGGCAGTTTGATTCTGATTTTTTTCTTTTAAAATTGAAAACAGACTATCAAATATACTGGTGTTTCCTTACAAAATGTGTTTGTTTACATTTCTTGATGAACTCACTGCATCTTTCCTAGACTTGGCAACACTCCCAACACTGTCTCCCCAGTGGGAAAGGAAACTATTGCATCATGAGTGACTGCACTGTGTGGGGTGTTCCTAATGTCCAGGAAGTATGCAAGAAGAGTAGATCTGGGATTTGAAACAAAACAAGGCTGGGTATAATTACACCATTACAAGCATCCTACTTGGAAGAAAGCAACTAAAGAACCAGCAGCATCGATGAATGTTAGAGAAGGTAAGCAATCAGAAAGCGTGGGTTTTCATCTAGAAATAATATGATACAAATGGGTTGACAGTGTCTCTTTAAGTGGCTTGTTTATATTCACTGTCAAACACAGTCCCTCCCAAGGCAGCCCTGGGGTGTGACACGAGGACCGACTGGTTCACTCATTTTATCATGCTGCCATCTGACTTCTGTGCTGATTTCCTCACAGGCCCTGCTCACACAGTGCAAGGCCTTTGGGCACAGGAACCCCTTTAGTCTCTCTAGGTAACCTCACCCCCAATCTCTGTGTCACATATAGGTTATGTTTTGTGGAGTATCTCTTGAGAAGCAGGTTACAGACCCCCATCAAAATAAAGGTAGATTACCCTGGCTTATTAATTTTATTTATTTTGTTTTTGGTAGCCGGGTAAGTGCACTGTTCAAAGGGACGCTTTTCAGACACAACCGGTACAGCAGGTGGCAATTACAGAAGTAGAAAACATATAATACAGTGCGCGCACAAGTGCGTGAAAATACAGGCATCACTGGTGAATAGTATAAGTTACATAGAAGAGAAGCAAAACAAGGAGAGGCTGTACAAATTTATCAAGTAAAACAAATCAGTTCATCAGGATAATCAGAAAAAGACTAACTGTACATTATTTACAGCAGGATAATTGACAAGTGCAATTAAGTGCATAACATTAGAACGCACGAGGTGCTGTCGAGTGTGAGTACACAAACATGTTATTGAGGGTAATTAGACAGGACACAGTGATTTCTGCTTGGTGGCGCCAGCAACCAAGGAGGGAAGGCTGTTGTGGCCAGTGGTGGTGGTGGTGGGGGAGGGCTAACCAGGGAGCAACGGCACTTGGCCTCACCAAACAGCCAGGATTTGGGACGTATCATGAAATGACATGGGTGTCCAGGGAGCAGATGGGCGTGGGGAGACTGTTACACAGAGTGGGAGCAGCAACAGATAATGCTTTTCCTCCCATCGCTGAAACTTTTGGGATTTCCGGAGGACTGAAGCTGCATACAAGCTTCTTGGGGAGCTCTGTTTTTTTAGAGACGTATATGGGAGGCATCACCATGCCTGATGGCGCTGTCCAGGATACAGCCATGCGAATAATCAAATCTGCGGTGGAGTGGGAGTCAGCCGAGAGTCTGGACTTGTCTGTAGCCTGATTAAATATTCTGCATTAGCTGAAAATGTCTGCTGTGAGTTTTGTCTTCTCTACTTGAGTGCATTGGACCTAGGATCCTGAGAGTCTGATAGAGGTGGCAGTGGTGGGTGGAGTCGGCCGGAGAGTGAAACAACATATGTTGTAAGTCAAGCAGAGGGCACATGCATGGCCGAGGATGTCGCGAGTAAATGTTGGAGCAGTAGTCAATAATGGGTAATAAGTTGCCTTGGTGGGCTTCCTGGTCAGTAACAGCTTTATCCGATAAGCTGCACCAAGTTTCTGGTTTTCACGACAGACGATGGAGGTGATATCAGCATAGAGGAGAGGTTCAGGTTATGCCCAGATATTTGATAGATACATTTTCAAGTACAGTGTCGCCCGTGTAATTACTGAGAGTGCAGATCCTACCTGGCAACCTTAGGTAGGAAGGATTTGGATCCAAACAGCATGGCTTTAGTTTTTTGTTGTTTACAAGTAGACAGTGAGACTGGAACCAGTTATGAGCAGCAGTGTAGTTTGTGGATAAAACTGTGGATATGGGATATGTTCCCAAGGGTCTCGTCACTGGAGAAGAGGACAAGGTCGTCCGGTGTATAGTAGGGTGTCACGTGTAAGACAGTCAGAGGGAGGAGTTTATAAACTGGGAGAAAATAGTGGGCCAAGGATGGAGCCTTGAGGTACACGGTGGTGACTGGGAGGGCAGAAGAGGTGTTAGTGCCTATGCATACTGACTGAGATCTATCGGGGAGGTAACTATGGAACCACCGTGTGGTCTCAGCCAGGAGCAACCAAGGTTGTGGAGGAGGAGAGCAGCAGGGTTTGGTCGACCAGATCAAAAGCTTTTGACAGGTCGACAGAAGACAGCACCCGTAGCTCTTCCAAGGTCCATGTTCCTGTGAGTGTGATTAGTAAACAGGGCTAGGGCAGATGTGGTGGAAAGATGCTTACGGAGCTGTACTGCTGCCTGGACATTAGATTGTGAGTGTTGATGTATTCGGACGGTTGTTGGTGGACAATCCTTTCCAGGAGCTTACTAAGGTGAGGAGCAAGGAATATTGGTCGATAGTTGTCTGAAGATGGCGGGTCGCTTGATTTAAAATTGGGACCACCTTGGCATGCTTCAAGTGCAAGGCACCGTGTAGGTGGTCAATGCCAGGTTAAAGAGGTAGGTGAATGGTTTGGGAGGCAGGAGATAAGTTTAAGCATTGCAGGAAAAAGACCGTGCTGCCCTGGCTAGGCAGGCCAGGGGTAGAGAAATAAGGTTTGGCAATGGGGAGCCAAGAATTAGCTCCTGGTCATTGGAATTTTTGGTCAACCAGGAGCTCCTCAGGCCAACCAGGAGCTATTGCCTCAAATGAAGAAAAGTTAAAGGGCATGAATATACAGCCAAGTATAGTAGGCACAGCAAGAGCAGAGTACCAGGAAGAGAGAGAAAGCAGAAGACCAGATTCAGGCCAGACAAAAGAACAAAATATGCAGAAGAGCATAGCGAGCAAAGGAAGTTACTCAGAAATGCTGCTGAGAAGATTATGGACTTCACAAGAAGAACTGACTCTCTTCATTAAAGAATATTAAAACAGTTGTGTGGTGTAATTTTTGATATGTACTCCGAGTGCAAGGCGTTGGGGTGGGGGCAAAACATGGAAAAACAAGCATCACATGCAGCTAAAATTCTCCACAGATTACTCCTCTTAGCTAGTTGAATTGGCACCTGATTGGTCTGTACAATAGGCCGTCGAGTGATCAGAGTTTGTTCTCTCAGCTTTTGAGCACCCACCCACACACTCGAGGATTTCTGGGCATGTCTCAAATGGCAAGTTCTCCATGTCCCCTCTCAAAAATATAGTGAGCACATGACAATATTCCTGATCTGGATGGGCGAGTCAGGTGACAATACATAGTTCCCCATACAGAGCATTATGATAACAAATAACACACAGTTTAATCAATGCTTATGTAAAAGCTGACTGGTCATTGGCAATGGGATCCGACAAGCCTGTCATCAGCAGGGAACAAGATTTGTACATTGATTCTCTGCATAAAGGAACTGGCAGCTTTGGGCTCTCTATTTTTTTTTTAACAATCCCTTAAGTTCTTCCAGCATCCAAGAGTGAATCGGGAACACAAGCTGCTGCCTTCTTTATTCAAATTGTAAATTTATTCCCCTACTGAGGATCTGGGCGGGATCCCAATGCATGCAGTCTTTAATAAGTACGTACATGATTCTGAGGACGGACTCCATTCTTGCAACAAATAAAACTGTTCAGTATGACATGCAGAGTGTACATGCTGTTTGTGCACTACATTTAGTATTCTGTGCCATAAATCTGTAATGCAAAACTCGCTACTTCTTGACACGTTCAAGTTAAAAAAAACAAACAAAAAACTTTGCACAAAAGTCTTGTGTACAAAACTCACTTAGCGACAATTGTTTGTGAACACAGTTTTGAGAAAAAAATGTATTTGCAGATTCAGCAAAGAGTAAAGGCCATTTTTGAAAACTGAAAAACGGCTGGCTCTAGTTTACAAACACTGCCTCCACTCAAGCGGAGACCTGCTGCCAAGTCAATGGACTCTTATCAGGACCACTCACTAAACAAGAAACTTGCTGAAGCCCATGTTGTATTACACTGCAGCAGTTCAGTTTGGGGATTTGTGTATAACACTGCACACAGGCCTTCAACTAGCAAACCAGCTTGTCCCTCCTTTGTGGTCCAGTTAGGGCGCTCAGTATCCCTGGGACAAAGATGCTGCTTCAATCTTTTGAAGGACAAGCCTCCAACAAAGGGTTGCACGTACACTTTATAGGCTGTGGTATTAACCGGGAGTCAGTGTGGTTTAGATGGTAGCACAACCCGCCACATGTTCTCAACCATGTAGTCTCTGCTTGGCAGCCCCCACCCTGGGATTTTTGTAAGCCAATAGTCTAAATGGTTCCAGAAAATGAATCCTCCTCGCTCCTTCACCCCACCCTCCAGTGGTTTTCTACTACTCCCGATCAGTCTCCAGCTTCTCGGCTTGCTCAGTGCACTCATCTGTTTTCGGACTTGATTCCGGCTCGCAACAGCCACACCCCTGCTCTATGCTTGACAGTGCCTCTAACCACTCCTCACTCCCTTGCTCCAATCACTGAGCAGCTCTGTTTGATTAATGGCGCTGTCCCACCAATCCTCTCTTGACTGCTTTCGCCCGATCATGCTGCTTGACAGTGCCGTTTCCTCCCTCACATTCTCGCACTGATCGGCACCTAAGCAGTGCTTCTGCTTCTAACTGAGCTAAAGAAGCAGGTGCTGAATGAAGCGGTAGTAGCGCTAATCGGTGGCAGCCCCCCATTATTTTTGAGCCCTGCAGGTCTTTTAGTAGTTTGGCAGTATCCTTGGAAGTGATGGCCTGAAAGTAGAAAGGAGGGAGGGATGGACGTTCAGGATCTCGGACGGGGATGCTCAGTATGATTAGGCCCAGGGCTATGGGTTGTCAGGGTGGTAGCTTGCTAAGGAGGAATAGAGGTTTGTGAACTTTTCTATGAAAGCCTCGGCAACTGCAAAGGGGTCAGTCGGCCAGCCAGCCAGAGAGAGTGTCTAGCGAATTATAGGGTTATGAGAGTGTGTGGGTTGAGCAGGGAGCTGACCTCACACAGCAGTCGAAGATGTATATTGAATATAAATATTTAAGGACATTATCACCCAAGCAATGACAGGGTGTGCACTATAGGATTTTTATGCATGCCCCAGGGTGTAGTAAGGCCCAAGGCCTAAGACTGAATGCCCTTATGCACCTGGAAAGTGCATTAAAACCTATAATGCACATCCTAGAGTGGCCTATTACACTTATAAAATGGCTATAAGTATTTTGGAGAGGAAAATAAGATTTGGCACCTGACCATGCGTTTTTATAGAGATTTAATACAGTCAGATGATGACTTTAAGCCAATTAAATCTCTAGATTTTTCTTACAATTTTGTAATTCTAATTAAAACCCCATATTTTATGATTGTTTACCTTCTCAAATTCATTGATGTTGCTTGTTATTTGCTTCCTTTGTAGTAGAATTTAAATGCATGCTGATTGTGTAATTATGCCCACCCTAGTTTGTTTCATATCCTTGATCTACTCTAATTGTATATTTCCTGAACATACAGTAAGGACCACCCCCAAAACCATGTAACCACTCATGATGCAATAGTCTCTTCTCCTCCACTGCATCATGATTGACTAGACTGTTGGAAGTGTTCCCAAGTCCAGGAAAGATGCAGTGGGAGTTGATCATCAAGGAATGTAAAGCAACACATTTTTGTGAGATAACACCAGCAGTCTGTATTTCACTTTTAAAAATGAAAAAAGTAATCCACATTAAACTACCAGCTATATCAAGAATCTTTACGGAATGTGACAAATCATAACGTGTGTTTTTCAAACTAGAGACACTTTGATGTCTAAGCGAAAGAGTTTCTCAGTGATACTTGTGTGGCAGCTTGGCCAGCTGGTTATGATTGTTCTATGATATTTGTGATATAAAATATAGTATGTAGTCTGTGCTCAATGTGTACTGCCCCCCGGTTTCATTGAGAACTACAGGATATGTAACTGAACAGGATATCTCTGTAATGTAATTAACTTCCTTGAGAAATTGCATTTTATGGACGTTTTATGACTTGTTGCTGCCTCTGAAGTTGGTAAGCTAAATATGCATTTTATTACAGGACCGGACATGGTTATATCGCATCTAGGTGACAAACTGCAGAGCTGTAAAACCTTTGATGTTCCTTGGAAAACAGGAATTAGCTGTCAGTTCAAAGGAAGGCTTGATTAATGACTGTCATAATTTGTGAACTGAGTTTTGCTGATGTCACATTATTTAATATACCTCCTGATAGGACATCGTGTTTGTATTTTTTTTAATTCTAAAAGGAGGAGCTAGATGGCTCACGGAAGAGTGTGGAGAGACACAGTTTAAACTAATACTTGTGTCTGATCTGTTTGATATATTATTTTGGGACTCCCAAGAGAAACTAACTAAGGCACTTGCAGAGGTAATACATTAGATAGAAAAAGTCTAACTGTATTGTGGTAGAAGTTTTTGTGTTGTATTTTGCCCTTGTTTTTTAAGTGATTGCATGCTCTTTGATATATTGTTCTGTGTTTACATTTTCATATTTTTATCCATTTTTAGTAAATATATTATTTGAAAGACTGCCTTGGGTTGTCTGCCAGTTCTTTTGCATGTGAAGTATAGATGGCTAAGTTTGACAACTGCTCAAAAGCTTGATGGTGTTGCTAAACTGGGAAAAGGTAAGAATATGCATAAGGTCTTCTATAGAGTTTTAAAGGGTTCATTTTGGATACCTGTTAGGTGCCCTTAGGCGAAAGATATATTGCATCCCTGAAGAGAATATTATCTGAGCCTGTACATTTGGGTATGCTAGCATACGGTTCACAGTTTGAATCCTCCAGAACTGAGACTAAAGGTGATTCAACCCACAAGCAGACAGGAGGGTTACCCTGTCTGTTACCTGTTCACATTATTGTGCTTGGAGGTTGGCACTGTGGAGCAGAAGGCTCGACTTGCTGAGTGCATTTGTGACAACTTGCACTAAATTTTCAAGACCTACAGCAAACTAGAGGGAACACAGCCACACTGGGAATTTTAACAAACTGTTTAAAACCAACAGAATTACAATTACAAAAACCTCACTAAAACCAAAGCCTGATTCCCTTACCCGTGGGTCCTCTTAGGAAGTGGCAGACTTCTTGCCACACAGGCTTGAGATTTACAAGACCATTGGGTCCTCTTTTGACTTGGTGGGCATCCGGTATTATGCCTGACTCCAGATCCGACTGCTGGAGCTAAGATTCACTTGCTGCACCCTTCAGGGCTGGACTACCTTGCCACATCACTCTGGAGGTTCAGCCACTTCATCCTTGCTAGAAACGTCTACAAAAGTTTTATAGAGGTTTACCAGATCCCAGTTTGACCCTTGCAGCTAGCCACTTTAATTAGGGGCCTCGCTCTAAACAAATCTCCCATTACTGTAGCTACTACCTTGTTAGGATCAGCTACAGTCATATTAGGAATTTATTGAGAACTGGCTTTTGCAGATGACTAGGCACCACTTTCTTCACATCGTAAATACTTGCGCTCAGCTGTGCTGTCCCCCTTCCACGACTTTCAAATGAAACCTATGTAGAAGACAAACAGGCAAAAATAATGTAAAAAAGACAAGAAACTGTTTTTCTTGTACAATCTGTATACCGATTGTTACATAGATCTGTTACAGTCGCTTAATAAGTTGATAACTCCAGTGAGCTTTGAATCTTGGTCTCCTAGTTCTTAACCTACTCTCTGACCATGGGTCCACACTGCCTCCAAAATTTAATGATATACTGTATGTTGTACAACTCTTGCTGTACTTTTTCTCTTTTAGTACAAGTCAGCATTATGAATTTTAAAGTGACTTATGCAAGTGTCCCAAGTGTTGTTTTGCATAGTATGCCATTGCCAACCATGCTTCAGATGTTGAAGCTGCAATTTTTATTTCATTTAAAAAATAAATGTTTTTCTCTGTGCAGCAGCATCACACCCCACCCCCATCCCAGTGTCATGCAAGGCAGCTATTAGTGTTTTACATACAGCAATAAGGAATTCTGGGTAAATAATGAAGATGACAACTGTGCCTTACTCAGAGTTGCAGTATTTTATTTAGGTAGTGGTGACTGCAGTATAGCACCTAATATGTAAATATACATAGCAAGGAAGTGTGGGTACAAAAGCTGTTTTCCAATTTCCTTACTGTGAGTGCAGCCTTTATATTTCTGAAGTGGCTTCAACAATATAAGGTCTCATGTTTATTTTCAAAACAAGGCATTGTGCATACAGTATCTAGCTGATAAGATTTCTTTACTGAGTGATGTAGTTTTCTATTTCTGCAGTGAGCACAGAAATATAATAATTTGTATACTAATTTACATAGTGAGGCATTGTGGGTATAATAAATAACTGCTGCCGCTATTTAAAACTAAAACTGACAGTGTCCATAAATAACTTTGTTTCCTTGCATGATGTTACAGTTCAGGGTTGCAGCACTGAGAAGAAAAGGGCAGGGTCATGCAAATGAAGCAGAGCACAGAAATAAACGATTTTTATTTTTTCATGGAAAACAACACTTTGAATGGTAGGAGACTGGTTCCGACTCCTATAGGTTACTACTCCCTTTTGTTGTAGCAAACTTGCATCAATCACTTTAAAATTGGTGACTGGATGCTGGCCTGGTGGCACTGAGGTTGAGCAGCTGGATGCCACACCTCCACACGCTGGCGACCTGGGTTTGGGAATGACCTCGGGTCGCCAGGATGCTAGCACAGGGGTGGGGAGGAGGGAGGAGCAGGATCGGCGTTGGTTCTCCTCTTCCGGGGGGTCACCCGTCCATAGTCCTGCCGCATACGGATGCAGGTCTGCTGGCTGGGCGCATGAGCGTTGGAGGGCGACTGGTAGGGTGTGGCGTCCCTCAAGGCGTGATGTGCGTGTGTCTCCACATGTCGCAGTCAGCGTCGGGGGCCCCATACAAGGTCTGGACCAGGACAGAGTATAAAAATGAATAAAGTACCTATGGGAAAAAATTGGTGACTGGGAAAGGCATACTGAGCCAATGCCCATTTCCAGGTGCATTGTGGGGAAGGAGCAGGGAAGCAAAGACATAGCAGACTTGGAGCAGGAGGGGCAGCAGCAAATAGTCTGCTTTACCTATTAATGTTCTGACACCTGTGAACACCAGTGGCATTAGGGGCTAGTTCTTGAAAGAGGTTTGTTACAACCCTTTGATACAACTGGGTTGCTTTAGTGCATTAGTTCTCAAACATCATCATAGTGACCTCACCATATCTATAAAAAAATCCTGGCCTCCCTTTAGTATTACTGCTCACTCCACTGTACATCTCCATATGTCTCAACATCCCTCCATATCTGGAAAAGTATGGTCAGCAAATATGAACTGTGGGAGCAGCTGCCTTGGTTTCTTCCGTTGCGCTTAAAAACTCTGCTTTCTTTCCAGCTGGATTGAATACCAGATACAAGAATGGTATTGCAGGGCACTTGATACCCATTTCAGTTACTCCAGCGACAGTTGGTGAAGCCATTTAAACTGTTATGTGAGAGTTTAGGTTTACTGCAGTCTGATATGCTCTGCTATTTTCAAGCCAGGGGTATCTTACTAATTAGTTGGATGTGACCTGCTGCTGTTAGACTCGTGCAACCTGGCTATAAATGTTTTGATTGGATAAATTATAGGAAGGGATATCTCTGAATTGGGAAGAGGGTGGGATAGATGGAATTATGCTGGTCAGTACTGCATTGATGGCAGATAGATTGTAATAAGTCTCTATTCAGTCATCATTTGGCCCTGACTGTTAATTTCCTGTTTAAATACATAGACTTTATCACATTAGGTTATTGTTTACTACTAACTGGCTGTTTATTTGTTCTCATTTGTCTTGTATATACTCCAAAATCTAGTAAGCGTTATAAAATAAAAATCTATGGCCTCCTCTGAGTAGCGGAAAGAAGTTTTAGGCCTTCCAGCAGAAATAAATACTCTACAGTACTCTGCACATTACCCAGAAATAAAGGGAAAAATGGCTTTTTTCACCTGGAATTTATTTGCATTCAGCGTGCCTTCTCTTCAAACCACGAACACTACTGCCATCTGTCTAGTCTCCCATTGGTTCCTTATAAAATTCCGCCACTAGGGGTGCCATCTAACATATCTTGAATAGGTCTTCATTTCCTCACTGTAATCTTTACCACAAGTAGAGCGCTCCGTCTGGTCTGCTTTCCCAATTAACCTTTGTGGGGCTTTACTTTCTGCTTTTCTGATCCACTTCTTCTACATAATTGCTTACGCTAGCAGGAAACACTTTGTTGTTTTTGCTCTGTCTCTAATTTCAGCCAAGGGTTAAAAGCGGTGGAACACGGTCACCCTTGGCTGTCTTAATTTACACACACTATCTCTTTATCCCTAAGAACTAATCCTCTGACTCAGTATACCACTAGCCTTCCTACCCAAGTCAAATAGTAACACTATGGCAAAGTATAGTCTGCTGTGGGCACTCTTGTCATTTGTCCTTTTACTCAGCCTGGACACTGCCACATGGGCCTCCCATGTAACCAAATGGCAAAGACTCCTCAGAGGCTTACCACAACTATATTTTCTCTAACTTGATTGCAGAGACAAAGCTTGATCTGCAACCTAACCCTGTCCTCCTTGTTAGAGGCAGCATCTATTACCCTCACATGCCAGGAGGAAGCTGCCATGGAGGTGTGCTTTCACCCTAACCTGCCACTGTGCAAGGCTTTGGTTCCTAGCCATGATCATTATTCTGCTATCTGGGGACGTCAAACTAAATCCAGGTCCACCTACCTGTTTCTTTTCCCCAAATGAGTTATCTGGCATGTCCAAGAAAAGTTATTAATTGCCCATATCAATATCAAGTCTTACCTGTCACCATGGAACTCGAAGGCCTAGGTGAAACTCTACAGTCCTGATGTACTCTGTCTCCACAGGAACTTGGCTAAAACCGAGAATACCTGATGAAGTATGCTCCTTGCCTAACTACTCCCTGTTTCTGCGGGATAGATTCTCATCAAAGCGTGGAGGTGGAGTTGCCCTATTCTTCAAAAACCACCTCAACATCTCTATTTTCCGGCATCTTCTCTCCCGCAGTGTGCGAATTATACAGGCAACTATTGTATTGGGGAAAAGAAGCTTCATATTATCTGTGCCTATAATCCACCTGCTGGGGAATAGTAGGTCTTCAAGAACTCCTGACATCACCTCCCAGACTGTAAATCATAATGAGGCTGTCATCCTAGGTGATCTTAATCTCAGTTGGTTAGGGTCAGCTCAAATATCCTTGCAATCACTCATGCTTAGTTATAATTTTCACCAGTTGATCTCTGAAGCAACTAGAGTCACGTCATCCCATCAAACGGGTACACTTCTAGACTGGGTGATGGTTAACCGTATGGAACATGTGTCAAAAGCAGGAGTCCTTGCAGATGCACTAACAGACCACTCACCCACTTTTGTATCCTGTCTATGGTTGCGCCTCCATCTCTCCATCAAGACTAGTCACGTTTACAAATCTAGCTCATATTGACCAGGATGCATTTCTCTATGATGTCTCCAATATCAGTGGGTAGGTATCTATCAAACAAAGGATGTGGAGGTAGCTCTACAGATATTCATAAATTAATTTCTTACCATTCAATATAAACATGCCCAAGACTACTAGGAGGGTCAGAGGAAAACAGACGAGGTGGCTGCATAAAGACCTCCTTGCTAATCTGCCAGAGAGACAAGCTTTGGATTGCTACAAACAAACTGGCCTACAATCAGATCTTATTGTCTATCGTGAACTAAGGAACAGATGTAAGATCTGAGTTAGATTTGCTAAAAGCAAATACTGCAAGGACCTTCTACAAAGCTCAGCCTGCGACCGAGAAATTTGGGCCCATGTCAAAACATTTCTCAGTACCTGCAGTTGGTCACTCCTGATGAAATGATCATAAATGGGGCACATTGTAATGACCTTAGGACCATCTCAAACAGTTTTAACAATCTTTTCTCTGATCTTTCATACTATACCTTGGCTTTACAACCTAGTGGATCGCACTCCAATCTAGCTACCACACTACCATCAGACAACCATACTGCCCTATCATATGATGCTCCTCTAGCGCCACCATTCTATTTCAAGGCTATATCAAGGCGGAAGTTCTGAAATTACTGAGATCCATATCTGCCAATACCAGCTCTGGTTCTGACTCACTGGAACCTCGTCTTCTTAAGCTGGCTGCTCCACTCATTGCCTCTCCGATTGCCAGAATCTACACTTTATCCCTTATCCATAGCACTGTCCAGACCTATGGAAATCTGCAAAGTAACGCCTGTCTTTAAAAAGGTGACCCAAAGGACATGGCCAATTACAGACCTATAGCAATTCTCTCTGTTCTTAACAAGATCCTAGAAAATAGTTGCATCACAGACCATTGACTACCTTACACGCTACAGTCTCTCTCAGACACTCAGCATGGTTTCAGAAAAGGTCATAGCACCACCACGGCTCTTCTTCAACTAACTACTGATTTTCTGTCCAACATGGACTCTGGAAAACTCACAGGTGCCATCTTCATTGACCTCACTAAGGCTCTCGACCTTGTTGACCATCCCTGCTTCTCACCTCTCCATAAATTTCATTTCTGTACCCCTGTTGTGGACTGTTTCTGTAGCTACCTGTCAAACAGGTCGCAAGCTGTCAAATTTAACTCCTCCCTGTCCAACACTTCTACTATCAACCTTGGGGTCCCCCAGGCCTCTATCCTTGGGCCCTTCTGTTCTCAATTTTATCAACAATGCAGCTGAGGTCCTGGAATCCTGCTCAGCTATTCTCTATGCTGATGACCTGATCATCTACACTAGTTCTAGTATTGCCTGCATAAACACATCACTTACTTCAGACTTCAATAAGGTCTTAGACTGGCTACTAGACCGTAGCTTGTACTAAATGAAAGAAAAGCGAAAGCCATGCTCCTAGGTTCTGCACGAAGATTAAGACGTGTTCTAGTTTGCTGGGCTCTTCACCAGGAGGATTTCCACTTGAAATGTTACTTCCTTCAAGTACCTTGGGATCCTCCTGGACCAGTCCCTAGATTTTAATCTTCACATTCAGTCCTCGTGCAAAGCTGTAAACTTGAAACTAGGAGTAGCTTACAAAATGAGCTACACACTACACCCTCAGCCAAATTAGCAATTGCCGGGTATTCTGCTCCCAACCTTACCTATGGTGCCTCTATTTCTTACCTCTGCCCAGAAAACCCTCCCTACTAAAATGGGACGAACTTATAACAATATATGCCGATTTGCCTCTTTGTCGCCTCGACTCAAACATCACTGCCTTCTTTATAAGGATCTGAATTGGCTCGCACCCTCTGCCAGTAGACAGTACTACCTTGGATCACTAGTGGACTCGATCATCCGGAAAAAACCGTCCCAGCTGGCGGCGTTGCTGGTCCCTCAACCATCCTCCATGGCCTGCGATCAGCTGACAAATCCTTGCTCTATGTTCCAAGATGTCGGACGACTAAAGGCACAGGGCCTTCAATTCTCTGCTCCCAGGCTATGGAATGCTCTTCCACTCAACCTCCGGCTGTCTCAGTCTCACTTTGGATTTAAAAGTGAATATAGTCAATTATCTATCCTTAGCTGATGCTTGTACATGCTTTGACCCAACCTGAAGCTCCTGAGACTTACCAGTAATGTCACCCTGCTGAATCCAGCTCCAAGACTGTCTCCTCTTCCCTCCCCATATTTTCCTTCTCTTTGTAAATAACTTCTTGACTACTAGCTTTCTTTCTTCTTGAACCTTGTTGCTGACCATCCACTGTTGTTTTGCCAGTTACCACCCGACCTTCCTTCTGTCAGTCTTTCTTGTTATGTTTGAACATTCTTCACATTTCTCTCCATATAACCTTACTATCTTATTAACCCTTTCACTCCACAGGTCAGGTCCATGGTTTCTGCACTTATTATATATCTTACTGCCATAATCTGTATAATGCTTGCCATTATTTGTTGTTGTTTCTACCCATTGTATTTGTGTAGCACTGCTGTACTGTTCTCTATTTGTACTATTGTACCCATGTTGCTGTTGTTCAACTGTTCTCCTTTTGTTGTACTCTCCCGGTCGTGCCTGAAAATAGTCATTTTATGGCTAGTGCACCTACCGGTTAACAAAAACTAAATAAATAAATTCAAATAATGTAATTGATACAGTACAACATTGCCTCTCTGCTCTTTGTTCACAGGGAGGTAGGAGGCTGCTACCCCAGTGGACTGGAAGGGTGGGGACGAGGGGGACGAGGTGACTGATGCAGTGATTCTAGAAGCAGGGTTTTGGATGGTCTGAAGGCACTTAGGTGGATGAGGCACCAGGCCCTCATGGCATTCACCCTAGGGTGTTGAAGGAAATGGCAGAGGTGTTGGCGGGCCAGTGACAGACCTACTCAACACCTCCTGGACATGGGGTGCATACGCTGGACTGGAGATTGGCTCATGTGGTGCCTATCCACAAGAGTAGCCCAAAGGATGAGCAGCGTAACTACAGACCTGTCACTCTCACTTCAGTAGTGGGTAAACTCATGGAAGCAGTCCTGAAGGAGAGACTGGTAACCTTCCTGGAGGTCAGTGATCTCCAGGATGGGCAACATGGGTTTGTCTCAGGGAGATCATGCCAGACCACCTAATAGAATGCTACGATTGGGTCACAGGGAGTTGGACAAGGGCCATCGGTGGATGTCATGTATTTGGATTTCAGCAAGGCCTTTGATTTGGTTCCTCATGGGTGACTTGGGGGCAAGCTGAAACACATGGGGTGGAGGCAAAGATGGAAAACTGGATCAGGAATTGGCTAGAAGATAGAATGTAGTGGATGGTTATGGGGAGGTGACTCTTATCTCCCAAACCAGTGACCAGTGGTGTTCCACAGAGCTCTGAGCTGGGGCGGTGTTATTTGGACTGTTCATATCGGATATTGCACATGGGGTTGGGAGCAGGATCAGTTTGTTCATGGACAACACCAAAATGGGAGCTGTGGTGGATGACATAGAGGGATGGCAGAAGCTAGGGTGACCTAACCAGGACCTGAGGACTGATCAACGGGTGGCAATTTGGTTTTAATGCAAAGAGTGCAAAGTTATGTACTTCAGGGCAAAGAACCTGAGGAAGGAATATTGGCTGGGGGTGTGGTTAGGGATCACTGAGGAAGAGGAGGAGAAGGATCTAGGGTCATAATAATGGGGATTCATGAACAACTCTGCTTAATGCAGGAGTGCTGCAGCTAGGGCCAATAGGATGCTGGGTTGCTAGTGGGGATTCGTCCAGGAACAAGGAGGTGATCATGCCCTGTATGGTCCTTGGTCAGGTCGCAGTTGGAGTACAGTGTGCAGTACTGGCTGACCATATCTGAAGAAGGCTATCAGGCTGCTAATGGCAGTGCAGTGTAGGGCGACAAAAATGTTACGGGTTGGGAGGAAGAGCGTACGAGGAGAGCTGTGGCAGTTGAGTCTGTTCACCCTGAAGGAGAGAAGGAATCGGGGTTGGGGAGAAATGATTGAAACTTTCAGATACTTGCGGAGGATCGACAAAGGCTGACACAGATGGGCTGTTTAAGTTGAGAAAGGAAAGGGACATGAGGGCCCGGGCTAAGATTGGAGGCGGCAGGTTCAGGAGGGAGTTGAGAGGCATTATTTCACTGAGAGGGTGGTGTCGAAATGGGCAGCTGTATCAGAGGAGGTGGTGGCATGTAGGACAGTGGGGAGTTCCAAAGGGCATGGGACAGGGCAGGGGTTGGGACGCTGTAAACAGTGCTGAACAGATTCAGGAGAATGGAGGGTTGGGGGTGGGAAGCTGCAATACAAGGGTGCTAGCTGCATCACGAGCAGACTTGATAGAACCGTGAGGCCTGTTTCTACTGGCAAGTTGTCGTATGTTCATAAACATTTGAAACAGTGCTTTTTGGGCTCATTTGGAACACGTGTCACTGACAAACTGGTAAGGCTGCAGTCACACAGCCACAGGAATAGTTAAAGCAATGACTAGTTTGTGCTGTACATAAACTTCTGAAAGGTGATCTGTGGATATTTATGTGCACTGAGCTTATGGTTTTAGAATGATGAATTTGCTGTAGAAAAAGTTCTCAGCAGAACAGCAAGCACAGATAAGTCGGATGGCTATAGCATGTATGAGCCTCTTTCCCCATAGAAAACTGTACGTTTATTTCTGTAATGCATACTAATTAACTGTAAATAATCAATACACTAATCAAATTATGACATGATCAACTACAACTTATTTAAATTTCTTATCTCTGCCTCAAAACCAGGCTTTTGTCGGGTTGGACCTGAAAAGGACTTTTGTCCAGTGTCCTTACCAGTCAACAAAATTTAAATAAAAAAAAAAAAAAAAGCAGGGGTTTCAACAGTTTGAGTTCACCACAAGCACATTTTAAAAAAAAGACATAAAAATGACTTCCAAAATAGCCTGGGTTCACTTAAATGCAAGCGCAGTCTAAAAGCAGTATTCTGACATAAAATATTCAAATGCAGCATCTTGCCTTACATCTGCTGGGGTGTCAGACCATTTCCAAACATAGGAAAAGAATACATATACTGAGGAATGGGGCACTTGCACAGCGCAGAAGCTGACAGTAGCCATGTTCCACAGCCTCACGTCACAGGATCTTCAAGGCAGATGACCTGCTGATACCGCCAACCTCATAGTCAGCTGGAATCATTAAAAACTTGTTAATGTCTACACAACTAGAATATTTTCACATCTCTCAAAAATGTTAAATATGTGTTTTGAGTAGCCAAAGGCACTAGAAGAAAAGAGGCAGAGGCTTTCAAAGCAAATAAACTGAGCCAAAGCAGGTGAACTCACTCAGAGCAGGCAGCTTGGCTACACAGCCACTGTTGGACCCTCTTGATGCAAAAAGCAACGGTGCAGGTAGGATAAAAGTTCCAACATGTTTTATTGTGAATGCTAGCAGCAGGTGGGCACGTGCCCCCCCACAATTCAACAAACGTTTGCATGCAGCAAACTGCGCTTTCCCAAGGCCTGAGAAAGCTGTTTTCATCTGGAAATTCAGAGTATGGTGCCCAGTTGTCACACACACACACACACACACACACAC
The DNA here is from genome assembly GCA_016271365.2 of Neoceratodus forsteri. Taxonomy (NCBI): domain Eukaryota; kingdom Metazoa; phylum Chordata; order Ceratodontiformes; family Ceratodontidae; genus Neoceratodus; species Neoceratodus forsteri. Next base: position 1,135,867,623 of record CM057453.1, on the reverse strand, counting down.
ACAGCAAAAGCTGAGAACAGAAGACACAGACATGTGTTTCATCCTTCACATGACTTGTCATTGTACCTTATCAGTATTTCAGCCAGTGGAGGGAAGAACCAGCCCTGTGATGGTCTGATTGGTTTGGGTCATGGTGAGCCCAAAATAGGAAAGCAGTCAAAAGTCAAACGTCTGCACAAAAGGCACCAAGGGACAAGTGAGATGTTAATTTTGCCTGTACCACAAATTTGCTCCTGTCCAGCCATATATTTCTGTGTCTGAATCAATGCTAATAACAACTAAAATGTATTCTGTCTGGTACAGTGCATTAAAAAGAATTTAACATGTGCCCCCACCCCAACGAGTTCACTGCCATAACTCGTTACTTCCTCCTTTTCATCAGTAGAGTCCTGACAAGGCCTCTTAGTTAACTCCTTTGTGCTCTGCCTCTGCCCTGACAAGCTGACCAGCTTCCTCTCCTCTTATGTATAGATGGCCCTGGCAGTAATTTAAGTCCTCATCCTTCTCGGTAAACCTGAAATTGGCTTTTAACTAGATTCCCCATCTTCTCTGCCTGGAGCCCTGGCTTCCCTGATGAGGACTTTTCTGTTATTTGTTTATTCAATTTTTCCTTTTTGCCTGTCCCTACCTGCTCATCCTGGCGACATGCACGTATGGGCTACTGCGCATGCCATGCATTGCGGGATCTTCACCCTACTGGCTGCCCTTTGACCTGCCTATGTCACCACCAGACTTCCACCCAGTGGTGGCGGAACTATGGGAGGGACAGCGTCCTCCCGGAGAGGAGAGCTGCGGTAGGTGGCTAAATCCTGCTCCACTCTTCCTCCGGCTGGCTCCCTGATGACCCAAGGTTGTTCCTGAACCCAGGTCACTGGTATGATCGAGGTAAGGCTAGTTGCCTCAACCCTCAAGCGCCACGGGTCAGCTGACAAGGGATTTTAATAAGTTGCCTCAGCCCAAATTCCCATCTAATCTCTAAACCCCATGTCTCCTCCCCTTGTTGCCTTGACTGCCTGTGCCCAGAAAATGGCTTTTGAATCTGAGTTTAGCCCTAGCAATGGCCTAATTAGCTTTCCCCAGTCCCTTCTCAATTAGTAGAAAGCCCTAAAGGGTTTTTCATTTGCTGCTCCAAAACTCTGCTGCCTGTTACTGTCGATTGCCTAAGCGCTGTCAGGTCTCCCAGATCAGTCTTACTTTTCCCTGTAGGTCTAGGGCAATTTTCGTGCATTTCCTGTAGAATATATTAATTTCTCTGAAAGCTCAGTTGCTCTTTTTTCCACATAACTGTTGCAAGGCTATGGAACACTGCCCAATCCTCGTAAAATCCAGGCATCCCTGTAACTCTGGGAGTTATACACTGTTATTTCAGGTACAGCACACAGAAGAATGATTCGAGCAGTGCAGCAAGCAACAAGAAGCCAAACAACTGCACTTACTTGATGACAATGTGCACTCTGGTTCTACCGTGGCTCTTTTTCATGTCCGCTGACTGCCAAAGCACCATCAGCACAGAAGAGGCCAGTATGTGACATTGGGTTGAACAGATGTCCCTCACCATGTGATGCAGTAGCGTCGGGATGTTTGCCAGCCCAACCACAGGCAGATCTCGGGTCCTGGCATCCTCTAATGCTTTTTTTTTTTTAACTTAGTGTCTGTCCAAGGAGGGACGGAGAAATAAAAACGGCTGTCTGGGGAAAACTGGTTGTCTGAGACAGACAGCTAGTTATTCAGACCCTTGACCAGTTGTGCCAGTGGAAAGGTCTGTGAGGCTTATGGTTTCTCCTATCATTAGCCCTGCTGACTAGTAGCTGCAAAACTAATTTTTACCTCTGAAATAGGGTGGAGGCTCTTGAAAATGTTACGTTAGTGGGAATTCCAGAGAGGCGGAGGAAGATGGTTTAATTGTGTTAAAGACTGACTGTCGAAGCATTACAGCTTCAGAGAACTTTGATATACCCTCCTTAGGGAAAAAGCATACGGCATCAATGTGCAGTTTCTCACTCAAACCTGAAGCAGCTAAGAACTATCTTGTTGAAGATGGCGGTGTGAAATCGGAGACTCATCCAAGATTTATCCTCCGCTACAAGAAACTGGCACAGTTTGATGCAGTCTGGCACCATCAGAGGGACTCGGCATTATGAATTATTTTTATTTCCATCCTACCTTTGCATCATATACAGAGGAAGAACATTTGAATTCAGTGATGTCAAATGTGCAAGAAGGTGAGTGGGTGGAAAAAAGTCTCAGGAGTTCTAGATTCTGCAGGAATCCAACTTTCTGTCAGAGGACAACCAGTCTTTTCCACACTGGCAGTCTGACTTGTTGTGGTTGGTTGCTACAGCCTCTATTTTATTTTTGTTGCTCGATTGACAACTGTTGCTGCAGGAAGGTGCCGACTGTGTAGATCGCTGGAAAGACTCCAGTCTAAGGCCTTATTTGCACTACAGTCAGCACTCAGATATCCGTTGCCTTCTGTTCACAGGTCAGGTGATGGATATCTGAGAGAAACAATTCAGTGGAAACTGGATGCTTGGTCTGCAGTTGGATCTATGGCTGCTGTGGCTGCTTTGGTTTGTGACTGCCTTGCCTGCTTTGGTCTGTTGTTTTTGTACAGTACTCTATTGGTGATAAAAGGGTCAGTTATCTGAGAGTAAACACTGAGATCCATATAGGAGACAACAGGCAGGATGGGCAGCAAGCGGATGGCGCAAGGGGCGGATAAGCAGTGTAAACAAAATGGGAAATAAAAAATCATGCAGTCAAGACTGATACATGAGAGAAACTGATAAACAAGTGCTGACTGTATTGGGCTGGTGCAAATTTGATCTCTGTTACTGACTCTTTGTTGTACTGTAAACTGCAGCTGGTTAGTTCCAGACAGTTATCCTATTTCTAAAATATTGCTAACTGTAATGTCTTGAGTTTTTAATGCTATGTGTCTTTACAAAATGTTCTCCATTACAAAGGCATTTTCTTTTTGTTTGATTTTATTCACTAAGCAATGGGGCTCATTTATAATTTCAGTGATTCCCTCTTTGAGCCAGAAAATATGACACACAATAATATACTTTAAAATAATGAGTTTACTGGGTTAATAGCAGGGACAAATTAAGTAATATACACGAGTGGCTGTAGATGATGGCAGGATTTACCCATGCCTGGTGTAGTGGTTTGCTCACGGACGCTGGCTGAAGTGAAACCACCAAGCATGGTAAATCTACCATCACCACTGCTCTCGTGGTATATCGCGATTATACAATGTAGAAAAGTAGGGAAGAAGTTTTTATTTTTCTATTTTGAGTTTCGTGTTCGTTACTGTGAGAAAACAATATGGTGGCCAGCAGCTTTGAAGTCTGGTACCGTGATTGGCTGGCACTTCTTCCCATGGGGTGATGGCAGGATTTACATGTTGTTAATTGTGACAGCCAGCCAATCAGGAACCAGTATTTTCTTGCCTGTTGTATAATCTAATTTACTGCATTCTGATCCCCATGTCGTTGTCTTAACTTGGCATTTACAGTTTATGAATATATAATACAACCCCTTTGTGCAACAAATATGAGGTTAAATCTACAGGAAGCCTAAATATTTGTTATGGTAGCTAACATCTTGCATGATGGTGTACTGTGTTTGTGGTAGTTGACTGAAAACAATTACATTTTGTAGGCAACTGGCCAGCTGGTTATGATTATTGTATGATATTTGTAAAATAAAATATAGTATGTGATTGTCTCACATAAGACAGCTTGTGCTTCCATCTGTGCCCCCGGTTGCAGTGAAGCAGGAACCATTTAACTAACTGACTTACTTTTAGAATGGCTTTTATGACATGCCTAGGCTCTTTGAAGTGAGACGAAATGTGACTTTGAGTCTGCCAGAAGATGAGCCTAATAAACCTTTGACATCTTAAGAGGAACTGGCCATTGATACCAACATGGTGTTAAAAGTTGTAAACCCTTTGTTGTTCCTTGGGAAAACTGGAACCAACCACCAGTTCAAAGGAAATGCTTGAAAAGACTGTCATAATTTAGAAATGTCTTTTCCTTCTGAAGTTACATTATATAAAATATCTTCTGACAGAAATCATTTTTGTATTTCTTTTATTCTAAAAGGGAGGAGCTAGATGACTCACCAAGGAGGTGGGGAGATGGAGTTGAAATGTATCCTTGTAACTGGGGAATAAAACATATTATTTTGGAACTCTAAAGAGACACAGCCCTCTGATTTAACTTGGGCACTTATAGAGGTAATACATTAGATAGAAAAGGAGTTTATATTTTGTGTTTGTCTCTTGTTCTTTTATGTGATTGTGAGTTATTTGATATCACGGTTCTGTGTTTACGGCTTTCATATTTTTATCATCTTTTAGTGAAATCATTTTTTCAAGATTGTGATGTATATATGGTTAAGTTTGACAGCTGTTCTGAAGGGCTTGATGGTGTTACTAAACTAGGAAAATATAAGAATATACCAAGGTCTCTACAGAGTTTTAGGGTTCATTTGGAAGCCTGGCTGGGTGCCCGTGTAAGGTTGTACCGTAATCCCTGAGGGAGAGTGCGATATCTGAGCCTGAACATTGGGTACGCAAGTATAAGGTTCTACAGTTTGAATCCCACCAGAACTTGAAACGAAAGGTAATGCAGACCCAAAAGCAGACAGGAGGGTTATCCTGTCTGTTACCTGTTCACACTATTGCGCTGTGAGGTTGGCACTGTGGGAGCAGAGGGCCTGACCTGCAGACTACGTTTGTGAAAAATGTAAGTCTAGAAAACAATTTATTCCCTGGGGTATTGTAGCTTCTGTGAACATTTGCCCAGTTTTTCAGTAATGCAGGTTCCCATGTCCTTCGTGCATTGCTAATGGTCCAGAGAGTTTTCATGTTAATACATCTAAGATGCACTGCTGGTGGCAGCTGATGCTGTCCTGTGCACCTGTTACTGAACTACTGCTGGTCCATTATTGTCAGTGTTAAGGCCATAAGTGGTCAAAAGCCTCAGTGAGAGACTGTCACCATCACTTGGTTCGGGACCCCAAAGTTATGTTTGGAGGTCCTGGACTCCTGAACCTCAGGAAATGACTTTGAACTTCTTTGGAAACCTGACTTTAAATGTAACTTTGACTTCATTGTGACTGGCCTGTCTTTCACTCCATAAGCAAGGGCACTGTACAAACAAAGCATGCTGATTATTACTCCATTTCTGCATACTTTTAAAAATTATCTGCTTTTTGTCTTCCGCCTTAGAAATTAGTGAACTTCTGTACTGCCATGCGCCAATTTGAAGTTGTATGAGTCCTGCGATGCAGCAAGGCAAAGGGTTGCAATCCACAGTGCCTTTCCATTCGAACAGATACAGGGACAGTGCTCGTTGGCTCAGACAGTGGACTCTGCGAATTGGATCCCTGCACAGAGCAGGTAACGGCAAGAATTAGTCCAGCTGTCTGCTGCATACATATGTAATGCACTGTTGGTTTCCTTTGCTTTGTTTTCCACTTTATTGCATATTTGCTGGATCTAACAATTCTGAAATGTTAAAGATTAATGTCATTATAAAATAGATTCTGTTTTATATTCCCTGTCATTGAGCAGATTTCTGTGTGCATACAAATATTATTGAAATCCACAACTGTGTTGTAGTTTTTGTCACTGCTGTGTCTTCCCTGAGTTGCCAGAGTCACAGTGCTCTGGGGAGGCTTCATGATGCCGTTTCATCACCACTCCATGTTTTTCGGAAAGAGACAAACTGAACACTCTTGACGTAAAGACATTTCTGTTACCATATGCTTATATAGTGAATAACATCTAAAAGTTGTATGTTGAGATTTTGTTTTACACCTGAGGTGTGTGATCTTCATAAACCTTTAGAACAGAGCTGGAGAGGCTTATATAAGCAGTAAGAACATAACAGGGCATTGGTAGTACTGTGACATCCAGGGGCATAGTAAGACAAGGCCATGCTGATGCCTCAGGCCTGTAGAAGTGAGGTGACACACAGTACTGTCAGTGCTATGGAGCGCCCTCATTGCGCTATAAATGGGCTTGTGAGGAAAAAAAAACTTTAAAACATTTTCTCATTGGTAATACAGTCACCATGCACAGGTCCCAGCCAATTAAGATGAAGGATTTCCCTACCCATTTTGTAAGTAAACATCCGAGAGAGGGTGTGTGTGTGTGTGTGTGTGTGTGTGTGTGTGTGTTGTACGTCTTGAAGGGAACGTCTACCACTCTCTCTGTTTTATTTTTATAATTAGTAGGTATGATTATCCACCAGCCATCCTAGCTAAACAACTAGCATGTAATTGGAGTACTGATGTGGATACCACCGCTGGGACAGGAAAGCGAGGGGATAGGGAACTAGAGGCAGAAATGAGAAGGGGCCACAGAGGAGGTAGTAGTTGTGGGGATCTCTATCTACCAGACTTAGATTTATGACATTCCAGCAGGAAAGAGCACAGAAGTCAAGTGCTGCTGGATACCTCGCGATTACAGCCTGCTGGTGCAGCTGATCTGAACCCACAGGACAGGCTGCCATTCTTGACGTGATGCTTACAAACTCAGAAATGGTAGGTGGAATGCGGGTTGGGAAACCACTGAGGTCTCCTGACCGTAATACCATAAGGTTTGAACCGACCCTGGGTATCAGTAAATGCTCATCAAAGGCTGTGGTTCTGGATGCAAGACAAGCAGACTTTGACCAGATGATAGAGTTAGTCAAGGGTAGGTTGTTTGGAGTAGTCAGAATCAGAGACGTGGAGGAGATGGTGAGAAATGAAAGGGTCCTTCTCAAGCAGTGTGAATCATGCTTGAGAATGGTTACCAAGGTAACGGGCACAGAAGACCAAGAGTAGTCTGTTACTTAGCTACTTTTGCTGTGTATTCACAAGGAAAGACAGAGGGCCTCTGCCAGAGAGTGTGATGAAGGCAGCTGTAAGGAGGATCCCTGAGTTGAGGCAGCGCATTTATCCGTGAAAGGATTTGGAAAGGGCTAGCAGCCCTTAAGATAGATAACACCCGAGGCCAGATGGGATGCATCCAAAGATACTCAAAGAACTGGCAATGAAACTAACTGAACTCCTGGTGGTGCTATTCGATAGCTCATTTCAGACAGAGGTGGTTTCAAAGACTGGAGGGTAGCACATGTAGTTCCATTCCATTATTTGTGGGGGCAGAAGAAACGGATAACTACAAACCTATCAGTCTTACCTCTGTTGTGGGTAGTTTGATGGAGACACTAGCCAAAGAAGACTTCAGAAACTACCTGGAGAGCAGTGGACTTGAGGTAGTAAACGGCATGGGTTCAGGCAAGACAGTCTTGTCAGGCCAACCTGATGGTATTCTTTGACTTGGTAAGGAGGGTAGTGGGTAAGGGCCATGCTGTGAATTTACTCTGCTTTGATTTCAGCAAGGTTTTCAACTCGGTGCCTCACAGAAAGTTGCTAAATGAGCTAGAGGGTCTGGGTACAGCGAAGGACACAGCATGGTGGGCGAGGAAACTGGTTGGATGTGAGCAGAAGGTTGTGGTTAACAGAGTCAAATCAGAGGAGAGAGAGAGAGGAGGTTACCAGTGGGTGCCACAAGGATCGGTCCTCGGTCCATTCCTTTTCTATATATTCATTAGTGACATGGGAGAAGGAATCCAGGACAAGGTGTGTCTCTATGCAGATGATGACACTAAGCTCTGTGATGGGGTAGACAACCAGGAGGGATAAGGGAGATGCAGAGAATTTAAAGAAGCTAGAGGCGTGGTCAAAAGTTTGGAAGTTGAAATCAAGTGCCAAAAGTGCAAGGTAATGCATGCAGGAACAAGAACCCGAGGATGGAATACTAGATTTGGGGAGCTGTGGATGACTTCTGAGCTAAGAGACGAGGGGTCATCATTATTGACTCACTAAAACAATCAAACCAGTGTAACAAGGCCTAGAGTAAGGCAAACAGGAAGCTGAGGTGTATAGGAAGAGGTATTTACAGAAAAGGAAGGAGTTATTACTACTTGCCTATAGTCTAGATCACTGGTGAGGCCACATCTAGAGTACTGTGTCTAGTTCAGACTGGAGGAAAGACAAGAGAAGGAGATATGATAGAGACCTTCAAGTTCCTGAAAGGAAAGAACAAGGTAAACTACGAAGAACTATTAGAACATATGGGCATGAGTGGAAACTGATGGGGTGGGGGAGATTCAAGAGGAATGTGAGGAGGGTTAAGGGAGTTGCAGGGGGCCTGGAAATTTTAGAGAGGTGGTCCAAGGTTTGGCAGTTAAAATTCAGCGTCAAAAAGTGCAAGGTGATGCACATAAGGAACAAGAACCCCAGGACGGAATACTGGATGGGAGGGTTGATTTGGCCATTACCTCTGAGGGAAAGGGACCTGGGAGTCAAATCATAAGCTACTTCCTAAAGCAAACTAGCCAGTGCAGCAAGGCCCACAGCAAGGCAAACAGAATGCTGGGATGTAAAATTAGGGAGGGGTTTCATGGCGGTAAGAAAGAAGTATGTAGATTTATGGTGAGGCCCCATCTGAGTACTGGGCCCAGTTCTGGAGTTCCAACCTGAGGAAAGACAAGAGATAGCATACAGTGGAAATGTCGCGGACATTATGCCATGGACAAAATGCAGCGGTCACAGTGTCACGGGGACAAAATGTTGCGGATGCAATGTTGGCCAAAATGTCACTCGTCAGTAACGTTTCACTGTATTGATCGGCGACATTGACATTAATTGCTCTTCTCACCAACCACAAACTTCTCCTAGTGTACCTATAGTAGTTTTGAGACACGACCAGCTAATCACTTCAAACTTTAATTTTTCAAGCGTGGGTTTGGCCTCAACTAATCCTGAGTTTGCCCTCTTGATAGTTGTGGCTTTAGTACCTTCTATGCTGGTATTCACTAGCCCATTGCAACCCTCTTTGCCCGCTGGATACACTGCTTACACCAGCACCTGATGATTCCTTGGACTCCATACGGGAATCCTCACGAAAACCACCGCAGCATTTACAAAATGTATGGAAGAATGCTTGACATTGAATTCTTATATCTCTGGTACAGTCCAAGGATTTTGGTGAGGGTGACGGGCTGCCTGCACACAGATGCCATGGGAACCCTAACCATCCACCTCTCTTACAGGCATGTGGATTGATGCTCCTTTACATTTGACTCACTTTTGACCCCTCCAACAATAGCTAATTCGACCCCTCGGTGGACCACAAACCCACATCTCGGCACCCAGACCAGGAATGACCACTTCTGAGTACACTCCTAGCAGCTCTGTTTCCTTCTGACGACATCTCCACGATACTACTCCCCATCATGAATAGATTTCACTCAGTCTGGTGATGATGACTGATAAGCAGAAATAATGGTGAATGTGGCAACATTTTGTCCGCAATTAAACAAGTCCAGTGGCGTTTTCTGTAGATCTTCTTCGAGATACAGCTCTTGCAGCAGGTTACACCATTAGGACTGAAGCCGACAGGCGTCAGCACCCGAAATTTTCTAGCTAGCAGTCTTCAGCGAGGACCACCTCCAGGCGTTGGTCCGCCCCGATGTCAGGCGTAGTACATAAGGGCGGTCCTGGGAATCCCCAGTTCTTTCCATGTCGACTTTGCATGTCTCGACTTTATCGGTTTAGTCTAGCATGCGACGACCAGGAAATCCATTCCAAACTGGAGGAAATCTATTTTTCAGCCGCTTTCGCCTGATGTCCTCCCCAACTTCAGTGGAGGACCATTCTTGAAGTGTGCCTGTGGGAAGCAGATTCCTTTCAAAGACCCTCATTCGCCTGCGTTTGGTGCCTGGGCCCGGATCACGACACCCAGGCTTGCTCCTTCTGCCAGGGCTTTAACAGCTGAATGAGAATCCCTGACAGAAGGCTCTCCAGGCTTTCCTTCTTGAAGAAAAGCTTAAGGCCATGGAACCTTTCTCCAGAGGGAATCTCGGGAAGTCACACAGGCACCACAAGAAGCACCGGGAGAATATGAGACCAGATCCCCCTCAGGGCCCTCGGACTCCCGCATAGCTCTGGCTCCAGGTCGGACCGCTCCCGTCTAGAGCCCACTCTAAGCCTCCCAGTCGTGGTCAACCGGCCAGTGGTCCTTCTACCGCGGCCTGCCAAGACCTCCAGGCCCGCTCCTCGGCTAAGGCCTCGTCCAGGTCAGGGGAGTATCACAAGTTCATCTTCCGCCACTCGGCCTCCGGCGTCCAGTCAGTCTGCCTGCCGCTGCCACCCCAACACAAGACCAAGGGCCAGCCTCCCTTACGAGCGTCAGACCCGGCGTTGGCCAAGGTACATAAACACTCCTGGGAACCGCGGCGGTTCGTAACCCTGTCGCCGGTCAGGCATTCACCCCCCAGGACGCGGCAGGGGGACCAACGTCAGATACTGCAGCCAGGAGAACCACACCACTGCCTACCGGCGCCGGTCGGGAGGCGTTGTCGAGAGGAGTCTACTCAGCCCGAAGACCAGGTGGCGATTCGGACCCATTGAACTCCACGGAGTGTCCTCCAGAACCTGAGACCCCCGGGAGCCGGGCCCGGCCCCGACGGAGGCCACGGCGCCCAGTCCGTCGTCTGGTATAAACTTGGCGTGAAGGAGCTATTCACTTTCTGGTGGGACACCATTAGAAAGGATGTGGTCACCACGCACTCTCCTCCCGCACTGCTGCACCGACTGACGCCCGCACTTCTCTTTCACCAAAAAGGGTCAGCAGGCTGAGCACCTTCCCCCAGGAGCCAGCAGCACCTCCTAGGGGCAGATCTACAGAAAGAGGAGGCCTCCTCAAGATCCTCCTTAGGTCACCCAGCCCCTAGAGACACAGAAGACGCCGGTATTCACCGCTTCACGGAGGATTCCAGATCTGACATCTCTGAATGCTCCAGGTCTCCTTCTCCAATCAGCATCCCTCCCCAGACCCGCGACCTCCCTAGGTCTCCTCAGGATGACCCTCATTCTCAGAGATAATGAGACACATTCAAGAGAACATGGGATGGGATGCGGAGGAACTCGACTTGAGTCTACTGCTTGCCCGCTACCTTGACAAAAGATCCCAAACCTGTGGTAGTGCCACCCTTAGTGGACACTTTCGTGGGCGTCACCAAAGCAGCATAGAGCGTCCACATTTGACCCGGCAATGCCGAAGAAGGCTGACCGCCTGTACAAGGCCCCAAGGAGGACCAGTACCTGGCTAATCATCCTCTGGCTGACTCCCTGGTCATTACAGCCTCTATGACCAGTCTCAGAAACCGCAACATCTGAGCACGCAGCCACGGACGGAGTCCAAGCAGTTGGGCGTGCTGGGCAGCAGGCGCACTTCAGTGACCGCGAGTTGCCCATTTGATCGCTGAATTACCTGATTCACATGGTTCAGTTCCAGAGCGCTGTGGAACAGGGACAGGAACTGGCGGAGAAATTGCTATCACGGTGGCCAAAGAAGGAACTCCTTCAGCTCCTCCGCACAGGTTCAGGCGGGGGACCCAGGTGCCCGGGAAAGGCATTTCGACCTGCTGTGACTCTTCAGCCAGAGCCGCCGCCCCTCAGGCGTATGTCTCCAGAGACACTATGGCTCTGTGTCTCCGGTTTACCCCGACGTCCAGAAAACATTATGGACGCCCTTTCATGGCGAAGTTTTGTTTGGTGAAGCCTTGGAAAAGGTCATCACCAAATTACAGGAAGCTGAAGGCCTTAGATCTGTCCAGGCCATGTACAGATCTAGACTCGGTTCCTTTCGTAGGAACCAGAGTGGATTCGCAACCGGACTTGGAGGCAACAACCTCGTTCCGCCAGCTACAGAGGGGTTCCTTCTCCCGGAAAGCCCAGGCCAAGATGTCCTCAGGTAGAGGCCAACGTGCTACCAAGTTGGCCCAACCTGCAGGACCCTCTGCTGCCACAGCATGACTCCTTCCTGGCCCCGCCCCTCCTCCAGGATCAACGGAAACAAAGGTCGAGGGGCGCCATCGAGACCACCTGCCAGGGTGGTGGTCGATCACCACTGATAGGTGGGTGCTACAGTTTGTCGAAAAAGGCCACTATATAGAATTCCTAGACAAGCCCCCACAAGGCCTCCCCTGCTCTCCGTTACTCTGGTCAGCACGCTCTGCTCATAAGGCAGGAAGTGCTCACGCTCTACGGAAAGAAGCTTTGGAGCATGTTCCAGGGAACCAGAGGGAGCAGGTTATTATTCACACTTCTTCCTGGTTCCAAAGAAAACAGGGGACCTCCGTCCATTCTTGGACCTCAGCGACCTCAATATGTCGGTCATTTACAAGCGCTTCGCATGGTGACCCTCCTGGGAGTAAACCCCATGCTGAAGAAGGATGCTTTCCTGGCGTCCTTGGACATGCAGGACACCTACCTGCACATCCCTATCGCTCAAGGCACAGGAGGTTCCTGCGCTCGAGTTTCTTAGTCGCCACTATCAGTTCTGGCGCTTCCTTTGGGCTGTCATCAGCACCCAGGGTATTCACCAAGTGCATGGCAGTCGTGAGCGTCTCTGAGGAGACAGGGCCACTACGTGTTCCCGCACCTGGACGACTGGCTTCTCATGGCCTCCTCCAAGGAGGCATTGCTGTGGCCATTCAACATACCCAGGCTCTCTTTCAGTCTCTGGGCATCTTGATCAACTCAGAAGTTTCTCCTGGTACCGTCCCAAAACTGCAGTTCATAGGGGCAGTTCTGGACACTGTCAAGGCAAGCCTTTCTTCCCGAAGACAGGAGCGCGCATACGATTCCTCATAAAGGATCTGTCAGCGAAGAGACCGTCCCAACCAGATTGGTCCTTCACCTGTTCGGACACATGGCTGCGGCCATTCCAACAGTCCCGATGGCAAGACTCCACATGCGGGTAACCCAGAGGATGTTAAGGGTGCAGTGGGACCAAAGGCAAGACCATCTGCAGCATCCAGTCAGAATCATGAAGACCGTGGTTCGAGACTGGCAATGGTGGCTAGATCTGGGAATCCTCTCAGTGGGGGTTCCCTTCACAGCCGTCCCCAGTGATAACACTCTCCACAGGCGCCTCAGGGCTGGGGTGAGGGCGCCTTGAACAGGGTGAGGTCTCAGGGAACATGGACTACCCAGAATCTCATCTCCATATTAACATATTGGAGATGAGGGTGTCCTTTATGCCCTACAAGCCTTCCAGTCGGAGATTCCACCGAGTACTCTCCTGTTACAAACAGACAATACTGCAGTGATGTATTACCTCAACAAACAAGGAGGCACACCTCCTACCCCTTTGCAGGAGGCCATGAAGGTGTGGGAATGGGTAGTCTGACACGGCGCAGACCTCACTGCAGTTCACGTTCCCGGGTGGACAACACTGTCAGAGACAGCCTGAGTCGTTCCCAGGCCAGAGTCCACGTAGGGAACTGCTACAGGAGGTGGACGAGGATCTGTTCCACAGATGGGCACTCCAGAATTAGATCTATTCGCCTCCCCATCCAACACAAAACTGCCCAATTTTTGCTCGCTAGATCCAGGGCCTGGTGTTTTCGGCGAGACGTTGTCCCTCTCCTGGGCGGGCAGATTCCTTTACGCCTTCCCTCCTTTCCCGTTGATCCAGAGAGTCCTTCTCAGACTTCGCAGGGAGCATGCACGCCTTTTGGCCCAGGCAAATTTGGTTCCCTGCTGAATCAGTTGTCCCGGGAACCTCCGCTTCCTTGCCAATCAGCTCCCACCTGTTGTCTCAGGAGGAGGTTCACTAGTCCACCCGGACTTACACTCACTGAACCTGCATGCTTGGCTCCTAGAGACATAGCCATGTTGCGACATGGGGTCTCGAAAGAGACGGCAGAGGTACTTCTCTGCCGCCAGAAAACGCGCATATACGCAACATATGCCATGAAGTGGCGAGATTTTGCCTGTGGTCTCAAGCACGTGGTTTCTCACCCTTAGACTGTTCTGAGAAGCTGGTTCTGGAGTACCTGCTTTTCCTCTTCAATCTGGGCTAGCTTACTCCTCGATCAAAGTGCACCTTTGTGCAATCTCAGCTTATCACGCCCCCATAGGCCACTGCATGGTGGCCCAGCTGGATACTACCGTGCCTTTTAAGGGGTCCTCCACCTTAGGCTGCCCATTAAGGATCCCGTCCCTCCTTGGGATTTACCCTTTATCCTGGAGCAACTTACGTTGCCACCTTTTGAACCTGCCGCAGATTCGAGCTACGTTTCTGTCATGGAAAACTTTATTTTGGTTGCTGTTACTCGCAAGAAGAATCTCCAATTACATGCTCTCATGTGCAAGGAGCCTTATTTACTTTTTCATCAGGATAGGGTGTCCTTGAGGACGAATCCTAAGTTCCTGCCTAAGGTGGTTTCAGCCCTTACTTCTAACCAGGACATTGATTTACCAGTGTACTTTCTGGCACGCCAATCGAGGAGAAGACTGCTCCACACCCTGGACGCTCACGGGTGTCTCAGATATTATTTGACCAGATCCAAACAGCACCGGAAAATGGAGCAGCTGTTCGCTTCTTTGCTGAGAGGATGAAAGGGCCCCAGTTTCAAACGAACCCTTTCACGCTGGCTCATTCAGTGTATCTTGTTTTGCGACAAACGTAGAAACCCTTACCAGGAGTGGTCAAGGGCCATTCCACAAGAGGAGTGGCAACCTCCTATGCAGCACTGAAGAATGTGTCTATATTGGCTATATGTGCCGCAGCCACCTGGAGTTGGGTGCACACTTTTGTCAGGCATTATAGCCTGGATATTGCCTCAAAAGCGAAGAGCTGGCTTCGCCTAGCCGCTCTTCAGGGACTTCTGTCTTAGGCTCAGGACGGGTCTCATTTTCAGTCTTGCCTCCTCCCGATGGCTTTTCAAAGTTGCCATTGCTTGGGAATTGGTCCTAATGGTGTAACCTGCTGCAAGAGCTGTATCTCGAAGAAGATAGTACAGTTACATAAGAACTTACCGTAACAGTAGATCTTGAGAACAGCTCTTGCAGCAGGTATCTTTCCGCCACCATTCCCCTTGGAGGAATAGGTTCCAGCCTAACACTGTCCTTAGGATCGGAAGGGTTGGTTCTTAGTCTTGGCCATCTGATGGCGGATCCTCTGTCTCCTCTTTGATGTCATCCAGCGGGCGAAGTCTCCGGCGGGAGAACTGAGGGATTCTGGCGGGACCGCCTCCTTATGTACTATGCCTGACGTCGGGGCGGGACTCTCGTTGAGGCGGTCCCCGCTGAAGACTGCTAGCTAGAAAATTTCCGTGGGGTCCTGATGCCTGCCGCTCCAGTCCTAATGGTGTAACCTGCTGCAAGAGCTGTTCTCAAGATCTACTGATACGGTAAGTTCTTACGTAACTGTACTTTCCTTTTCATCCATGTGACATTGTGTCCATGTCATTCTGACCATGTTATGATGTCCGGGGATGAAACAGCCACACATGCAAGAGACAGGCTGGAGGCAGTGCACTGTAGGGTAACCAAAATAGTTTTAGGGTCAACAGGCAGATCATATGAGGATCAGCCTAGGGCACTAAACAGTTCTCTTTTTCTTTCTTTCTTGATTCAGACAATAACTTTGAGCATAAGTGCTGCTTTACAAAGGTTCCACGTCAGATTACATTATTACACTGAAAACAAGGACTGAACAATCAAGGCAGATTCCATAGGAAATGTGTCAAGTGGTCAAAAACATACATAATAACTAAAATCTTTCAGTTAAAAAAAAAAAAAATTCAAGGCACCAGGCTGCATTCAGAGACAGTAGGTATGAATGTAAAGTGATAGGGCTAGCTCACTAACTGGTGCACTGCACAGAGTTGCTAATGCAGCCCTCAGTGATCTTTTAATTGGTCAGTCCTGGGGAGATTCAACACAGATTCAGGAGGTCATTTAACCAACCTGCAGCTCTAACAGCAAAGAAGTGTTTACCTAGTTGCGTTCTGTGGGAGGTAGTTCAAGGGCATTCCTGGCCATACTCCATACCCCTTACAACAGGGCAGAAACAGTTTTTAGAGCGGGGACGTTAGGCCTATTAATAGATCGAGGAGTGCCCAACCAATCTGAGCACTCCTTCTCTTAAGCATAAGACACTATTATTCTGTGAAGAGTGCCTTACGCAGATGCCCTGAAACAGGCACATTCCCAGACTTTTGTTTGGGGAGGCGTGCTCCTCGAGCTATAATATTTTAATACGTCTCCCATCACCACTTGTTGCAGGATAACAGAAGTTTTCACTTGCGTTCTGTTCCAGCCAGAACAGCTCGGCTTTGCTTTGATGTTCTTGCCGGAGCAGAATGCATGTGAATAACTCTTATCCTGCAACATGTGGCTCAGGGGCATACAATATATAGCAGTGTTTTCTTGACTGGTATATGTGTTTGTAACTTAATTCTACTAGTCAAAGGTAGCCAATTAATTTTTTGTTTATAGAGTACACTTATAGGTGTGCGTTATCAACCCCTAATGCAAAGCGATATGTTTTATTGCAGGCCACCTTAACCCTGCTTAATATCGAGTCACAGGCTGCTGCTTGTATGGGCAGGCCCTAGTCAACTTGGGAAAGTATGGAGTTGGACACTACCAGTCACCTGGTGTCAGTCATACAGTTGCTTCAGTTTCTGAAAGGGGTACCATCCTTCTATTTACAGGTGACACTAAGTTATCAACATGGGAGACAAAGGAAAAGTATCATCTAGCACCACACGGAGATATTTAAATGGTTCCACCTGTTCTAGCTTCTGACCTTATTACTGAGAATGTGAAGGGGGGCCTTACTCTTCATCTGGGGGCTAGTGAAAAGCAAGCATGGTTGTTTTTTTGTTGTTGTAGCGAGTACATGTTTCTTAATGCAGAACCAGTTTTCTAAAACCTCAGTCATCTTGTAGGCTAGAGGTGAGGTTATTGGGGTCATTTCTTAGTATAGATGACCGTGATCATCTGCATATAGGAGAACATTTGCTGACCTACAGGCACCAGGCAGTTGGCTAATGAAGAGGCATAAGAGGCAGGACCCAGAATGGAGCCCTGTGGCACACCTGCGGATACCTTTCTGGTGTCAGACAAGGAGCTGTCCATTTTCGCACGGTGTGTTTGTTCAGATAGGTAGCTGTGGAACCAGGCTGCTGAGTCCCTGGACGGGCCGAGACCAAGGAGGTATATATGGCTCCAGCCATGCTTCCATTGTCAAGGGTCTCGTGCAGGTAGTTTGTATACTCTCTTAGTGCTGTATTCGTGCTTTGAGTTTCCTAAAGCCATGCTGCTGGCACATTGTAATTTGTATTGTTCAAGGAAAGCTGCTATCTGCTCTGACACAGTTCTCTCAGGGCTTTAGACAATGAGGAGAGAATTGCTGTAGGTCTGCAGTTGGGCAGAATGGGCGGTCACCACTTTTAAAGACTGGTGTGACCAGTGCAGATTTCTATTTCTCAGGGAACTAGGAGTACCATAGAGGAAAATTAAATGTTTTAGAAATGGGGTAGGAGAGTTTCTCCAGAGCCAGTGCTGGTAGCTGCATGCCAGAAGAGCCCCTGGTTTTACCAAGGACCTTCCTGATATATTTGAGGGTGTCTTTGACTGTGACAGGTGCTAAGTAGAATGTGGGGTACTGTAGGTCAGGGTCTTCCAAGAGACTAGCTTCATGATTAGTGTGCTACCACAGGTGGGCTTGTCCAGTATATTGAGGACAGAGCACTGAGATCAGTGAAAGCTTCATTGAACCTTGTGGCTATCTCAGGGTTCTAGGACCTCTTTCCACCAACTGTGAGCATTCTCGGGGCACTTTTTCCCTTTGCCAAGAAGTCTCAAACATTCTCCCAAGAGGCTCTGTGCACGTGGGGATGTCCAATAAAGTCCAGAGAGCAGTCAGGATCCGATATTTCAAAATTTATTAGAAGCAGAAAAATAAAATGGACTTAAAGCAGAACTTGTACATAACTTTAAAAAAAACAAAACATAAGGCACAGGAAATCATATCTTTAACAAGAAAGAAAATTCCTGCCAAAAGGCACCTAGAAACTGGCTAGGCATCTGGTAGGTTTGCCTTCCTACCACACCCTGACTCAACACTCCACATTCACCTCCTTTTATACCAGTGAAGGAGCACATGACTTAGTTAGCTCCTCCCCCCAACTGCATCATAAAAGTGGGTCAACCAGGGCGCTCAGTCCTAAGAGAGATGGACTGAGAGGGCTGAAGCACTTTACAAGAGAGTTGTAAGTCTAAGGCATTTCTGCATCACATTAGGAGACTTTAGTCCTTTTAAGTTAAACAGTTTTATCTCTCTCTTTTAACAGTGGCATGCTTTGCCTTTTTCTTTTAAAAGTACTAGTTTAACCTTTTATTTAAGGAATAAACAAACACCACTTTTCAAATGATTTCTCAGTTATAATTCTGAGGTATAAATAACCTGAGCTTCTCACACCAAAACAAACAAAAAGGCTGTTAAGTTGTTCAGAGCTTCACCAGATAATAAGCGCTGCAACAAACTCTTTTTCAAGTCTTCAGCACAGTTGCTGCAATGTTACTAAGTTTAACGCACATTCGTGCAGTGAAAATTAATCAACAGCTTGTACTGCAAGCACAGAACATTCTAAACATTGGGGCTTTATTATTTAGAGAAACGAGCTGGAAATAAGAAAGGGACAGAAAGACTGCTCAAAGCTGGCCAAGCTTGAGTAGGGGAATGACAGAGAAGGAGCGATAGTAAAAGGAAGAGATTAGAAGAGCAGGAGACTGTTGCAACAGATTTTTAATATTTTAGCCCACAATGTTCTCAAATTACCTCAAAACATAGGCAGGTAATTACGTATGCTCTGTATCCATGAGAGCATATCTAAGTTCGGGGGTGACCCACCACAGTCCTCCCACTCAAGATGAAAACTAGTAGTTTTCACTACTTGAAATAGCATGTAGATCTCTTTGTAAAACAAAAAGAGATGGAGCTTTAGCCCACCCACTCAAAGCTCCACCTCGGGCCCTTTAATATTCTCTTTTACTTAAATACAATGCATTTTCAAAATACAAATATATTCATTCCCGAGGTCTACATTTGGTTCTAACATTATGTCTGCCCCAAATCGAGACATAAAGTCAGCATTACTATTAGCAGTTCCAGCTCTATGATTGCCAGTGAATTTATATGGTTGCAATGTTGGATACCATCTCATAACCCTTGGATTACTATCTTTCATGTTATGTATCCATCGTAATGGATTATGATCTGTCCATACTGTAAATTGAGTTCCCATAAATAATATCGTGGGATTCTATGGCCCATTTGAGTGCTAAACACTCCTTCTCTATTGTGGAGTACTTGGTTTCCTGACATGTAATTTACGGCTGATATACAGTACTGTATGTTCTTCTCCATGATGGATTTGAGATAACACAGCCCCCAAACCAACATTAGAAGCATCCGTCTGTAACAAAAATGGTTTATCAAAATCAGGACTTTTAACACTGGGAGGAACAAAGTATTGCTTTTATGGCAAGAAATGATTCTTCACATTCTGAATTCCAGATTACTTTTGAGGGTTTGTTCTTTTGGTCAATTCAATTAGAGGGCTAGCTAAAGTAGCAAAGTGAGGCACAAAACTTATATAGTAGCCTGCTAGGCCTAAAAATGAACGCACTTGTTTTTTGTGAGGGGACGAGGACTCTTGGCTACAAGTCCCACCTTCCCTACCTCTGGTTGTACTTGCCCATTACCAATTATAAATCCCAAATACCGGCTTCCTCCATAGCAAAGGAACATTTGTTGGGGTTGATGGTGAGACCAGCTTGTTTTATAGTCCTTAAAACAGCAGTAAGGTGTTTAACATGGTCTTCCCATGTTGGACTATAAATGATTCGCTTATCTAAATAAGCTGCGCTTATATCCAATGTGAGGTCTCAGGAGTTTATCCATCAACCTTTGAAAACTAGCTGGGGCTCCGTGAAGTCCAAATGGCATCATTGTGAACTGAAAAGACCCCAAAGGAGTGCAAAAGCAGTTTCTCTTTTGATGCTTCTCAAGCAGAATTTGCTAGTATCCTTTAGTTAAATCAAGTATACTAACATATCTAAGCATGAGTTGATCTATGATGTCATCTATACAGGGCATTGGATATCCATCAAACTTTGATATTATGCTTGAGTTTTCGGAAGTCTAGACAAATTCTTATCCCTCCTCTTTTTTAGGGACAAAGACCATAGGAAACGCCCATTTGCTATTAGCTTCTTCTATGATACCCATTGCTTTCATCTTTTCTATCTCTATGATGACTTCTTGTTTTAATTTCTCAGGAACTGATAGGGCTTTACTCTAATGGGTGTGTTTTGAAATGTATGGATCTGATGACATATTTCGTAGTTTTCCCTGGGACTGTTGTAAAAGTATCATGAAACTGACTTAGAACGTGGGCTAGTTCTCGCTTTTGACTGTCTAGTAAAGAAGGATTTATTGTCAAATCTTTAGACAATTGTTCTCCTTCCAGTCTATCATATGCCAGCTCCATCTCATTGTCCAGTGGGTTGAACATACATACATGACTTCAGTAGGCCTATCATGCCATCTTTTCAATAAATTGGCATGGTACACTTTTAGTTTTTGTTTTCTGTCTGGTACTTCCACCAAATACGTAGTGGGGCTAATTTGTTTCTGTATCACATAAGGCCCTTGCCATTTCATAGTTAACTTGTTTTCAGTGGATGGAAGCAACAATAAGACACGATCCCCAGAGCTAAAGTGTTTTTCACCCACCCCTATGTCATATCTTTCTTTCTGATAGTCTTGCTTAAGTTGATTCTGTTCTTGTGCAACCGGAGTATACTTTGCTATTCTTTTACGTAGCGCGTAACATAGTCAAGGGTAGTGGGATTTTTCCAGGTGGTAATATCCTCCCACTGTTCCTTAACTACGTCTAGAGACCTCTGGA
Source organism: Neoceratodus forsteri (assembly GCA_016271365.2). Lineage (NCBI taxonomy): Eukaryota > Metazoa > Chordata > Ceratodontiformes > Ceratodontidae > Neoceratodus > Neoceratodus forsteri. Next base: position 1,135,846,777 of record CM057453.1, on the reverse strand, counting down.
TTCCTACCATGTAATAGTTCAAATGGTGAGAATCCAGTCGATGCTTGAAGTACCTCACGATATGAAAAAGTAACAGCGGCAGATATAGGTCCCAGTGTTTACCCTCATCTTCCACATACTTTTGTATCATTTTCTTCAGTGTTTTGTTGAAACGCTCGACCAAGCCATCAGTTTGGGGTGGTATGGAGATGTATAGACAGCTTCTACCCCAGAGCTTGGTAGAGACGTTTCAAAATGGCTGAACAGAAATTGGTTCCCTATCCGTTAAAATAACTTTGGTATGCCCACTCTGCTAAATACCTTGAGCAACTCCTCTGCTATTTTATCCGCTGTTATGGTGCGAGAGGAATAGCCTCAGGATATTTTGTAGCATAGTCACACAACACAAGGGCAAACCTGTTGCCTTTAGTACTTTTGGGAGAGGTCCTAATATCCATGGCCAATCTTTCAAAGGGCAGAGCAACCAATGGTAAGGTTGAAGAGGGACTTTGTCCTTTCTTGTAACCGGCGCCACCCTTTGACACTGGCTGCAACTTTGCAATATTCAGCCACTTGCTCATGAATGCCAGGCCAAAAGAATCTATATAGTAACTTTTTAAAGTTCTATCCTTCCTGCATGTCCCCACATGGTACATCATGTGCTAAGAATATTAACTGTTCTCTATACTGACTAGGAACCACCAGTTGATCTACCATTTCCCAGTTTTTGGATTTTGACAAACTCTATACAATTTATCCTGTTGCAATTTATACATTGAGGTGTACCTTCCACCCCATCAGCAATAACCTGGGAAAACAAAGGGTTAGTGTAGGGTCATTCTTTTGGTCGCTGATAAAAGAGTCAGACTTTACAGTTTTTACCATGGCATCATCACAACCTAAGTCCTTTGTTTTATTCCATGTCCATTTTCTAGTCTCTTTTGTTTTTTGATTTAACAGTTTTTCCAGGAACATCAAATAAGGTATCATCAAAAGGAAACAATTCACTGTCCATTTGTTCCTGAGATGTTTGAGATCGTAGTCACAGCAGATATAGAAGAAGAAGCAGTCAATAAATTGTTAAATACAGGAAAGTCATGTCCCAATATCACAGGTACAGGTAGTCTAGGAGCCACGCCTATCTTCAGATGATGTGCCATACCTGATGCAGTAATAGTAGCTTTCTGTACAGGATAAAATGAGTCCCCATGAACACAAGTCACCCCAGTTTTCTCCGAGTGTTTCTTTGTAAGAGCACCACTGAGTAAATCAGCACGCACCAGGGTTTGCTTACTTCCTGAATCAATAATGCCATCACATCCTGTCCTCCAACATTAACAGACACAGTATATTGCCCCAGTTTGCTAAGGCCAGATGAGAAGGATCAGATTTTTCTTTGGGCAGAATCTAGCGATGTGTCCCTTGGTCTGACACTCGTGGCAAATAATATCTGGCTTAAATGTTCTCATACTTTTCTTTCCTCTTTGGCTTAGTAGAAGGACTAGTGGGTAGATGTTTTATTAATACTTGGGAAGTATTTGTTCCATGAGACCCTTTCTGACGATGTGGGTGAGCTGTAATATAATCTTCAGCTAAACTGACAGCTTTTTCTACTGTGTCAGGTCGATGTTCTCTTACCCACATTTGAACCTCATAAGGTAGTATTTTTACAAATTGTTCTAACACAACTGACTCAACCACTTGATGTATGGTATGCGAGTTGCAGGTTGTAGCCATTTTGTGCACAAGTCTTGCAGTCGAGCACAAGCTTCTTGTGGGGACTCAACACTATGATATCTGAATGCTCAAACCTTTGCCGATAAGTCTCTGCACTGATGTCATACCTTTTAATATTGCTTGTTTAACATGATCATAGTTGGTAACATTTCCAGGTTCTACGTGTTCATAAGCTAGCTGAGCCTTGCCTGTGAGATATGGGGCTAAACGAATAACCCACTGATCCCTAGGCCACCCACAAGCTGTTGCCACTCTTTCAAATGTTGTAATGTATGCTTCAATATCATCACTGTCCATTAGTCTGGAAATTTTAATGTCCTTTGGGCCCCACTAGGTAGAATAGGTCTAGTAGTTCCAATAGCCTGAATAGCCTTAAGAGTCTCCACCCACCTGGTCTCATTTTGTAGATGGTCTTTCATTTTTGTAGACGGTCTCTCTCATTTTGTAGATGATCTGTCTCTCTCTGCTTCTCCAGCTCGAGCTATCTCACACATAACCATCTCAACAAATCATGTACTTGGAAGGGGTTCTTCATTCTTTGACATCTTCGCCTCAATAGCTTCTTCCACTGCCTTTGGTTTACCAGTCTCTTTTCTTCTGACATCACCTAATCCAGCTGCTAGGGTAGTTGAAATTTGTCCACCATGGTTCTGGTCCATGTACCTTCTGGAGCAGACATTTCCGCTTTCTCCATCTTCTGCTCCTCCATAATGACTCTGGACAATATCCACAAGAAAGGTGGCTCTCCTTCCTTGTGATATCCCACTTCAAGTGTGCACATGGGGTGTCCAGGTAAGTCCAGAGAGCAGTCAGGATCCGATATTTCAAAATTTATTAGAAGCAGAAAAATAAAATGGACTTAAAGCAGAACTTGTACATAACTTTAAAAAAAAAACATAAGGCACAGGAAATCATATCTTTAACAAGAAAGAAAATTCCTGCCAAAAGGCACCTAGAAACTGGCTAGGCATCTGGTAGGTTTGCCTTCCTACCATACCCTGACTCAACACTCCACATTCACCTCTTTATACCAGTGGAGGAGCACATGACTTAGTTAGGCTCTCCCAATCCTGCATCATAAAAGTGGGTCATCCAGGGCCGCCTCAGTCCCAAGAGGAAATTGGACTGAGAGGAGCTGGAAGCACTTACAAGAGAGTTGTAAGTCTAAGGCATTTCTGCATCACATTAGGAGACTTTAGTCCTTTTAAGTTAAACAGTTTTATCTCTCTCCTTTAACAGTGGCATGCTTTGCCTTTTTCTTTTAAAAGTACAAGTTTAACCTTTTATTTAAGGAATAAACAAACACCACTTTTCAAATGATTTCTCAGTTATAATTTGAGGTATAACATAACTCTGAGCTCTCACACTAAAAACAAGCAAAAGGCTGTTAAGTTGCTCAGAGCTTCACCAGATAATGAAAACGCCATAACAAACTCTTTTTTCGGCGTCTTCGCATGATCGCCTGGTCGAACGTAGCACATTCGCAGGAAAATTAATCAAACAGCTTGTACTGCAAGCACAGAACATTCTAAACATTGGGGCTTTATTATTTAGAGAAAAGAGCTGGAAATAAGGAAAGGGACAGAAAGACTGCTCAAAGCTGGCCAAGCTTGAGTAGGGAATGACAGAGAAGGAGCGATAGTAAAAGGAAGAGATTAGAAGAGCAGGAGACTGTTGCAACAGATTTTTAATATTTTAGCCCTAAATGTTCTCAAATTACCTCAAAACATAGGCAGGTAATTACATATGCTCTGTATCCATGAGAGCATATCCAAGTTAGGGGGTCACCGACCTACCACAGCTCAAACATTTTCACCAAATCTTTTTCTGTTTCTCCAGCTAAGGGTTTGTTGGGCTTTGCAGTACTCAGATTTGGTCAGCGTAATCTCTCTGGTGCATTTATTTCTTGCATCTTTATATTTTTCAGGGATTTATTTAACTCCAAAATTGATTAGCTTTTGCTCATAAAAGTGCTAAAATATTGTGAAAATACATAGCACTTGCCTCACAGTGTTTAACAAACATAATGCTTCTAGAAAACCTATATAAATACTTTCTGTACAGTTAGCATTGTCCCAAGGAAAAACTGCTAATCAATTATTTAAAACCCTCTTTTTAACGTTGAGCCAGCAGCTCAGTCTTCCTAACCACAGAACACAGCTATCCCAATCTCTTATGAGAGTGAGAAGCTTAGGGTGATCCAGGCAAATAGTGTACCCTGCTCTTTTTTTTTTTTTTTTTTTTGAGGGTGCAGATTTGTCACAGATTTTGGTGACTTCTGTAATTAAGAATTCAAGGCCAAGTCAATGTCGGGTATGGCATCAAGGAAACTCCAGTTAATCTGGGCCACTTGGAACTTGAAATCAGGCAGTTTACTCTTGTCAAGGACCTGGCTAGTGATGAATCAGGGAGAGGACTTGGGCTGTTTTAACTGCCCACACATAGCACTAGTGAGTGGTCACTAAAGGTGTCTATCAGTACCTTGGTTGACTTAATTCTGTCGGATGAGTTACCAGAAGCCAGTAGACGTGTCATTGTGCCTGTTCTGTAGTTGGTTCTGGAGTGTTCTGTGACCATTTGGGATAGGAAAGATTGGCCATCCTGTCCCTGTAGCCAGAGCCGAACTTGGAAACCCAGTTAATATTGAAATCACCAGTGACTAAGCACCCAGTTTTGGATGATTTGTTTGAAGTACTCAATGAAGCAATCTAGGCCAGACAGGGTTGCAAACAGTAGTGTTATTACTGCACAGGCGGGCCGGTTAATTATTAGTATCTTGGTATCTGTCCAGCTTGCAGTACCTGTTATGAAAATGTAGGGCACCAGTTTAATATTTAATGTTCACTTAGCTGCCCCACCGTGCAGTGGTACCACTGTTACTCACAACACTGAACCGGATTTGGGAATGAGCCTGGGCTTGTCAGGAGACAGCTAGGTGGAGGAGGATTGAGTATCCCACAGGATACTGTCCTTCCGGGTAGAGGGGATTACTGCCGCCACGCGGCGACTGCCACCTGGGTGACCACAAGTGGCGGTGCAGACAGGAGTGTAGTTCTGGTGCTGGGGACTGCTGATTGGCTGCATGGATGGGCAAGCCTGGCATGATGGCATCCACTGGCCAGCACCCCTTGGTGCAGAAAACGGAAGACACAGCCATGCCCTCTAATGGCCCTGGGCGGCCTGCAGACCCTGCACTCCGCTGACCTAGGCACACTCTGGGAGCACCACAGAATGCTATCTGGGGAACTGGCCCAGCCTGAAGACCTCCACCACAGAGAGGATGCTACTGGCCATACCTCTGGAGCAAGGTAAGCCCTGGGAGATGATGAGGGAGACAGGGATTGCGGCCACCCAGAAGCCCTGAGATGGAGTGACAGTGGCTGAAAGGGGAGAATTAACCAGTACAAACAAAATTAAGTTCAGCTCTGTGCATTCTTAATTAAAACTGCATTTGTCTGTTTCTGGAGATACTCCTTGTCTAGGGTAAAGCCACAGAGCTTGTATATGTGTGTATATATCTTGAAATTAGAGGGGTCACCACGTGACTTCTCCAGTCATTTGTATAATAGCCCCTAAGGATTGTATAGGTCACTTGCATGTAAGCCCCCATTTTGTCATGTGTTGTGTCTTCTTGTTCCTAATATATGAACTCTGAGGCTAAGTAATAGCTGAAATCCTGTTTGGTGTAATGGTTTGAAAGCAGCCTTGTTTGCTGCAGTTTGATACCTGTAACATATTTTCGAATCTCCAGAGTCGTGAAGATGCTAGCATGTATTTTTGTTGTATGTTTTCAGTTATATAGTGAACACTTCTTAAACTCCTCGAGCTGTTTAGTAAGTACGAGAGATTGAATTATAAATTCTATTCTACTCTTGTTCTGTTTTTTAATCTTCATATCCATGTTGTTCTGTTTTTTAATCTTCATATCCAGTGTTGAATGCATGACTCTTTTTACTTTCCTCATGTTGCATAAGTTATACAGTTGTCTTCTGCTGAAAATAGAAAACTATAGAAAAAGAATGGATCTATTTTTTTTTTTTTATTATTCTTAGTTTCCAAAAAGGCTTTGTCTCTCAGCAATCCCTCTTCCTTATCAACTCTGTCTCTGGCTATCCCCAACATCATGACATGGTTTTGGATGGTCCACCAAGCAACCAAATGGGCTTCACACCTGCACTCTACCTAAATGAACCACAAACTGGCATAGATGTAAAATAATAAATAATAATTTACTTCTGTTTAAAGATGGTGCTGGGCATATCCTCATAGGTGAAGCCCCACAGCCCATACAGAAATCACCCTTTGATGTCAATCCTCATGGACAGATATCCAATTCCAGTGTTTGGTGGTGCTGCAGAGTGCAAGCTCCGAGTGTACCATGGGCTATCATGAGCAGGAGGAAGGTTTACTCTCTGTATTCTCCTGCCCCTTGGGATAGTGGCAGCTAGATATCCTAAGTGCACATGAGTGCAGAACTCGTCTGATCACAGCTACTTACCTGACGGATCAAATGATAGCAATACTGTTAGAATTTTAGAGAGCCACAGGAAAACTTTGGAAGATGTCTTTTGAGGCACTTTGGAGCTTCTGTTTCATTTATACTTTGTATTTTGCTTCTCCTCTTTCATTATACCTCATCAAATAAACATAGGAATGTGATTACTGTCTGCTACACTTCATCTGCTATTTTAAGTTATAAAGTGGTCAGGGTGTGTATTGTGCTGGGATAACGGCACACCTTGGGTGGGTTTCAAAACAAGGTCGAAGGCGGAGTGCTTCCATCACTCAAGAAACGCCATTACCCAGCACAGTGCACACAGTGAAATGCCTTATTATGATTATGAAATGAGTCATGGAGTTTTTAAGAAAACTTTTTTTTATCATTTAGATTTAGCAAAATAAAACCCACAAAATTATAAAAAATCTTAAGGTTCACTTTTGTGCTCTTCGGACTATCACGAGCCAATCCAGAACCTTACGCTGGCTCAGCTAACTCTCTTGGCTACAAGTGATGTCATCAGGTCAATTGGCATGAGAACAAAACACATCAACAATATTTCCAGTAGGGGTAGCATACTCCATTTAGGCATGCCTCCCAAAAGTGAAAAAAAATAGAATATCCTGCCATTTTGTGTTGATTATAAAAAAAATCTAAAAGGTATCTACAAATGAAACACTACTCATTTAGTAGATATTTTGTACTGAACAATTTTGTGCTCAGAGTACCATGAATTTAAAGCTATTTGCATTTGTTTTTAAAAAGTGGAAAAAATTTTTTTTTTTTTTTTGCTAATTATAAAAACTAAAAGTGTATATATATATATATATATATATATATATATATATATATATATATATATATATATATATATGAAACACAGCTCATTTTGTAGATATTTTGTACTGAACAAATGTCATGCTCACAGTACCATGCTATCATTTTTTTGTTTTAGTTATTTGCAATTTATTTGTTTGACGGAATGACAAACAATTGAATTTTCTGCTGCTTTTTGCTAATTTAAAAAAATTAAAAGATCTATAAATGAAACACCACTCATTTTGTAGAAATTTTTGTGCTGAACAACATTCGTGCTTACAGTACCATGCTATCATTTTTAAGTTATTCACATTTGAATATGGTTAGTAGAGCTAGGATACATCTGCACAGATGTTCTCTCTTGTGTATGACATCAAAGAAGCCGCTTTTAGGATTCTGAAAGCAGGATTTTGAATCAAGAAGAGGCTGTATTTACAAGTTTCAAATGCTATGAAACCGCATTTATCCTACTTTAATAAATGCAGTTTCAGATAAATGTAAACAGCCTCTCCTTTACAAGCCTATGGAATGATTAAAAAAAATGCATAGGCCGGCCAGGTGGCGCGGGGCTGAGCACTGGCGCCTTGCTTGAGCCACGCTGGCGACCTGGGTTCAGGAGCGGACTCGGAATGCTGGGGGCTGGCAGCAGGAGAGGATTGAGTGTCTGTAAGACTGCTCTCCTCTCCTGGGGTGGGTAGTGAGGGCGTCACTCTGCAGCGACCTCTGGTGGAGACCGGGGAAGTGCAAACGCAATGCAAGGAACGCCACCAGAAAACGGAAATGGCCCTGCTCAGCGGATGATGGCAGCGTGGCAGTCTGAGGTCGTTAATGTCCCAGAGCTCCTGGTCCTCAGCAGTTCCCCAGGCCAAGTATTGTGCTAGCCCTGCATCTGTGCCTTCCCCGGAGGAGGGGGAACCCATCCGCAACGGGTTACTCCGGTTACCTGGGATGACTGCAGTATGAAGGTCTGGGCTCGTGAACAAGATGGGTCAGATGCTGCCTTGGCACAGCCTGAAGGACTGGCTGAGGCGGTACGCATGGGGAGGAAAAAGAAATAACACACAAAAAGATGCGTTAAAAAAAAAATGGTTTGGGTGTAAGGAAAAGTCCTATTGTTGGATGGGGTGTTACCAGTTGGTGGCGCCTAACGCTTGTATAGTTCAAGCATGTTTGCTACTGCTGAAGTAAGGGCAACTGTGAGGGCAAGCGCAACTGTGGATTAAATTGGTTTTAGTTTGGATATCACTAATTATTTATTTTATATTTTTATTTTATGTATTTTAGGTAGTGATGTAACTGCTTTTTGTTTTTGAAATTGTTTTATGTTGTACTATCTGACTTTGTACAGCACCCTGAACCTAAGAGAATGGGCGCTCAACAAATAAGTTTTACTTACTTATAAGTGGTAGCTTCAGTGGCATTGGCAACCATTAAGGCAGTGGATTTTGCTTTAGTCATGTGTAGTTGGTGGCTGTTCTATGCATCTGTGTATGGTATGGTGTGGCAGTTTGAGAGAGCAGAATGTGAATTGAGGCATGGTCAGCGGTAGTTTCGAGAGAGACGGAGTGAGCAGGCATTGTATGCTGTGTTAGCGCAGTTTTGAGAGAGGGACCAAGCAGTCATGGTTATGAACAAAGGCAGCAGCGTGGTTGGGCACAGAGCAAGGAATCGGAATGTGACAAAATGAGGTACCTGTATTTTCGATAATAAAGAAAAGAATGCTGGGGATTTTGTGCAGTTCTTGTGACATGTGCATTGTGCGATCATGTATGTTGCCCATCTGTGTGTCAAGCTAATGGAAAAAATTTTAAGTATTTTAAAATATTTAATTTACATTGGTAGCAAGTTTCTGATTCCGTTGGGGGTTTGGATGGGGTCATGGTTAACATGGGAGTGCTTTCTTTTGTATTGTTTATTTTATTTATTTAACAAATCAGAAAGACCTTTGAGCCAAGGGCTCTTTACAGAGGTTCCACGTCAGGTCACAAGAATAGCAAATTTCAATGGTTTCAGTAAGTAGTACAACATGAGGAAACTAATTACATAAACAAAAGAACAATATGGCAAGATAAATACTGTGTCAAGTGCAGCCAGTGGCCTTGTCTGAAGAGGAGTGAAAGGGATTACAAGGAGAGAAGTACAGGGGTGAATTGGAGGATGGAGTGAGCAAAATAAGAGCAAGGAGGGAGATTCCACAATGAAGCTAAGCAGGAAAGACCCACAGGGTGGGGGGTAGAGGAGAGAACAAGGTGAGGAAACAGAGGAGAAGGGGAAGTGGAGGGGTAAAGGAAGGGGGATGAGGTAGGATGAAAAGAGGGCAGGAATGGGAAAGGGATAAGGGAGGAAGTTCTGTGAGTGGAATAGCACAGCAACAGGATATGGCTATACAGGGCAAGTGATAAAAGAGGAGGTCCCAGTGCATTTAGCTGTCAGCAGAGATTAGGTATAGCAGTCACAAGATGCTCTGGAAACTAGGAATTGATGCAGCTTCCTCTTAAATAGTCCCATGGTTGCAGTTGCTGCAATCTCAGGAGGAAGGGAATTAAATGCAGCTCTAATTGCAGTGGATCGCTGTCGGACGAGGTTGAGCAGCAAGGGATTGATAAAGTTGGCTCACAGAACTTCGTGTGCTCCGGAGTGCCCCGAAGGGACTAAAAAGCTGAAGGGAACCTGGTGGTAGGAGATCAAGGTCTGCCTTCTTAGCCAGAAGGCAGGCTTGATATTCAGTGTGAGCCTGGAGTTGAAGCCAGTTTGCTTGTTCATAAAGGTCACAAGTGTGAGTACGATACACTGCACCAGTTAGTAGACTGCATGCCTTATTCAGAGCTGTGGCGGCCAACGTAGGGTTGCGTCTGTGGCGGAACCATAAATGGCCAAACCATAGTCAAAAATAGACACAATTGAACGTTGGATGGCCAATCTGAGGGCTTCGTAGTAAGGCAGTGTTTATGCCTGTGTAGAAGGCCTAGGTGAATGTTAACTGCCTTGGCAGCATTCTCAACATGGTTGGAGTACCAGAGCGTACTATCCAGAGTAACTTCTAGGTATTTAAAAGATTGAGTCTGATCAAGGACAACACCCGCACTGTTTTTAATCACCAATTGTTTGGCTTTGTGCTTGCTGTGGGTACCATGGAAGAGCATGACTTTTTTTTTTTTTGCAATTAAGCACCAACTTATGAGATATGATCCTTATTGCTTATGAGGGAGTTATAAAATGCTATTTTGTTTCCTTAACATTTATTTTTACAGTATGTGAACTGGTGTCTGGGCAGCCATATTTGTTATGGGCATTGTCTGTCATCTGGACAGTGTGGTGATTTTGTGGGTGATTCCGATTGTGAAGAGGTCTCGGATCTTTTCCAGTGCTGTTGTGCTGGGATATCTGAACTAGGTTCCGAGCTTCACAGCCAATCAAGTTTTAGGAGTTTTCTGCACATTTTAGAATTAAGCAGTAATACGGCAGTGCGTGCTTGTCATAGGATATCAGCCATTGAGATGTGTTTTGAGGCACAAGGCAAAGCAGAGTGCCTTACACACCTGAGAAGTGCTGCTATCCTATGATAAATTATGCCTGGAGTGTATTATTGCGATTATGCACTGGATCCGCACAGTGAAGTAGAGACACAAAGACAGGTTAACAATAAATGTTTTTACTGTTTTTAAACTGCGAATGCGTTGGTATATAAAATACCTCAATGTTAAACTCATTAATCGGTTAGCCGTAATATTATAATACATTTTAACTTATCAATAAAATTGAAATAAACATAGAACAAGCAGTTAATATAATATAACTTCAATAAATATGATGAATTATCCTTTGTTAATGCTTAGTTAATGCTAATTACTGCAAGTGAATAGTGGTTATTGTCTCTTTAAATTGCAAAACGTCAGGCTATGTCAGCATTGGTAGCGCCTGAATGGAAAAATCTACCTGTTTCTCCACTGTGTTTCCTCAATCTCTGTGAGGGATTCGCCTGCAGGAATTGCGATTCCTGTCTGTAGTTCCTGGTCGGAGGCTATGTTTCATCAGCAGCAGGGAGATGAATAGTGTGGCGGTTTGTTGCTGCAGGGTTGAGTGAAGTTTGTGAGGGTGGGAATCACTTGTGTTGCTTGAAGGTGAATGGCTTCTAAATGAAGGGTTTTAACACAGCGTGGGATATCAGTGTACATAAACAGGCTCTGCTCAGGGCTCTTGTTTTCACCCATTCCTTTATGAAGGAGTATAAGTATGGGCACAGAATGCTGCCGACCAATCGATTTCAGTATTTTGCCTGCCCAGTTCAGTAGTTAAGCAATAATACATACCTGTGTGGTATATCCTGGGATGAGTGCCTCAATCACCCAAGAAGTGACGCTTATCCCATGATATACTACACCTAGAAGTGTATTATTGCGATTATAAAATGGCCTGAAGTATTAGTAAATGGCTGCTTAATAATTGGTTTTGGACCATGACGATATTCTGAGATATTGTCATGGGTCAAAGAGTGTTTCAGCCAGTCAGCTTCAGGACTTCTCCTCTCCATTTTTAATTCTGCTTGTCCCATCATAAACCTATGCTTGTGACATTATTACATGTCTACAGCAATGGATGTTACAAGCATAGGATTGTGATGTCGGATATAGAGAAGCAGCCAAAGCAGGTGAAGTGTAGGAACTCTGTCATAATGTGCACAGGTATAATGAACAAGCATTTGTTGATGCCGAAGTTCGCCGTTGGTATTGCTAGTGTACCGGGTGTGGTAGGACTGCAGTTCACAGCAGCCTTGGCTGCTTGCTTATTTACATGCACTTTTTAACACTTTTAAAAACAACTTATGCAGCCCTAAGGTCCCTCCCTCATGTCTCTGGACTCTGATTAGGTGATTGGGGTCCGGAAGCATGGGAGGAACCTCTGTTTGCCACAGGAGCATCTCTCTCTCTCCGCCACACTACACCTTCAGGCCAGCCTCTCTCACGGACTAGACCCCTTAGGCTACACAGATTTTATAGTAGCATCAGTACCACATTAAAGAAGCTTATAGAACTGTAGAATGAAATACCAACGTCCCCATATAGGAGTACTAGTTACCACAGGGGTCCAGGTAGTTAGAGATGGTGAAGTAAAACCTAGATCCAGACAGTTGAAGATTGCAAAAATGGTCAAGGTTTAATAACACCACCAGTAAAGCATCACCTGCTACTGTAGTCCTAGGATCTTCACGCCACACTGTCAGCAAAGGAAAACAGTCCAGCCGGTGAAAGGTAGGAGCGCTGTGGCACTACTCATACACTGGATCAAACGCAGCCTAGTTGAAAAGTTCTTCCATATGAGAACAAGGACCTAGCAATTCAAAAACAGCTGTGGGCTAACAAGATGCAGGCGTGTTTGCTGTTCCACGGGCGGCATGCACAAGGGATGAGGTTCATTCCTTTTGTTATTTTTGCCTCTGGTGTTTCTGGCTTTATTGCTGTTTGGAAAATCTGCTCAGATGCAAGTCAGCCTACAACTGTTGTCAGGAGTTTTGTTTCCCTCCCTTACAAGCTGTGAGCCTTTATCATTTTCAGTTACCTTTATTTTGAGAAATTTTAATATGCCACATTTATCAGTAAATATCATCAACCCCTGCATAAAGTGATGCACATTGTGATTATCGCCAAGAACTGTTTGGGAACAGGATCATACACAAAGAAGTCTGTAGGTCAACTTTCAGTAGTTGACAGATGAAAGCACTCCTGTGCAGCTGAAAGAGATACTGGATGGGCCTGTGACAGCGCTCCTGAAACTGACAAACAATAGTCTATCAAGTGAAAGTGACAAATGGCAGTGCTTTCAAAAGTGCTGCACTACAACCCGACTCTGAGGATCATGGCAGGTCAGACTCTTCTGCAAATATAGGACGGGCCGGCTGATATCTCCAGACAAAACCTGAACGTATCGACATCAGTTTTTCTCAAATTTCTGAGCTAAACGAGAAGGTAATCTCTTACAAGGGCATACAGTGGTAACTGCAGTTTTGTTTTAAGTCACCTTGAGACCCCTTTGGCTTGAAAGCAGTAGTGAAGATGCTACGCTATGCCACACAGACTTGAATGACAAAGTAAATTTTTGAGACCTTAATATGTAGATTAAGATGTTAGAGATTGTTTACTGCATGGATGTTTATTCATCCTTCTTTTGGGTAAGCATTTAAATAAAAAGTAAAAGGAAGTTGCTCAAGTTAGGTAAAATATATCTGCTGCAGTCTCTGCAAGAGTGGTAGGGGCCCTAAAAATAGCCATGCAAAGCAGATCTAAAGTTTTACGGTTTTACTAATAGTTGCAAATGTTCATGGCGGCTGCCGACATCGGCAGGTTTGTGGTGAGTTCACGGCCATTTCTCATACCTTGTGGTACCTTCACTGCTCTAGTATCAGTTGGTGGACTCCATTTGCTAGTGTGGTGGGTGTTGTTGCAGCCGGGGTGGTGGTTTGCGGTGCAGTGACAGCAGCCCTGGTTTGAGTGGCAGCTGACAGTAGCAGAGATGGTGAGAAGGTGATGTGATGTTTATGAAGGTGCGTTGTGGCTCATGCTTCTGTTGCTTGTGTCTGGCATGGCTCGCCTCCAGCCCGGCCCCGTGACTGGTGAGTTGTCACTTCTCAACCTGCAGCAACAGGAGGAGGTAGAGGAGGAGGATGGAGCAAGTTTCTTTCCGGTATCTCAGTTTAGCTACAGTTTATGGTGATTCGGTTACTTATTTTTGGGTTGAATTGTTCTTGAACTCGTTGCATTAGTGAGGAGCACAAGCTGGCGTCAGCCAGGCTGATCAGGACACCAAACAGCTGTTTGCTGGGTGGTGTCCTGCAGATGAAAGAAAAGGCTGCCATGTAATTGCTTGCTTTTCTTTTCAATACACAAAGTTTCTGCCCATCAAGCAAAACTTAGTCACTATCAGCCTGGCTGATTGGTGTGCTCTGTCTTGTCCTTGCAGATCACTCTGCATTGGACATACTGTGTCGCACTGTTCAAAAGCCATTCTCCATAGCAAGAAGTTTGCTGCGCATGTGTGCGTGGGAACTTAAAAGAAATACAGAATGAAAAATACAAACTGAAATGTGTCAAACAATTATGTTTTTGAAAGTTTCCTCTGAGACATCAGTGAATTCCAGTGTCTTGGGGATCAGAATTGACTGAGAATCTGTATGATACTGAGTTCAAATGTCAGTATTATTGTTTTGTTGTTCTTGTCTATATGGTACTGATTTCAAATGTCAATATTTTTTAAAGTGTTCTGTTTGTTTTTGTCTATAAGGTACTGAGCCCCCTTCCACCCCCATTTTGTTTCTTTGGATCTCCTGTCTGCTTTCCCAGTGTTGGGGACGCCCAGGCTGCCCTGTCCTTCAGCAAGGAGGGTAGCTGAGCTGCCTCCTTTACAGCTACCATGCCACTCCTGGATCAGGCAGTGATAGGGTGCATGAATATCAGACAGCCTGGCTCCTCCATCCCCAGGAGCAGAGCACCTTACCTACCAGAGCCCAGACAACAGTCTGCTCCAGTTTGGAATTTCAGTGTTTGAACCTAAATGCCAGTCTTGCTGTGGCACCCTAAAAGCCAGTATTTTGTGTTTATTAGAATTATTGACCATGTGATATTTTCTCTAGTTCTTCACATAGCCCAACCCACCTCCTACATGTTCTTGCCCCCAGTCACCATGGCTCTGATGGGCTACCCTAGTCGCTGGCGATCATGTGCAACGCCTGGCTCAGTTCTGAATGGAAGAAACCTCAGTACTGGGTGTGCACACAGGTAGTCATTTTCAAGATGGTACACAGACACAACAGGCAGCACTCACTAATTGTCACCACTTCTGCCTGGTGCCATGGGAGGAGTTTATGTACTACATTCCTCCCTTAGACCACTGGAGGTGGAATGAGCAAAGTCTTTCTGAAGTCCTTGGTTTTCCTTTTGGACTGTTCTAGTCTTGCTGACCCGACTAGCATTGTGGAACCCAGGGATCAAACCAGGATCTCTTGCGTAGGCAGGCAGGTGCATGCCACCATGCCACTAGGCCATCCAGTCAGTTAACTCTCAGTAGCTTTAACCCATAAAACATGCATGGCCAAATATTTCTTCCTAGTGGGAGTTTTGACAGTTTGTTGTTATTAGGTACTAGTAAGAGCTTTGTAACTTATTAATGCTGTGCCTCTTGCCTCTGTGCACTCTTTAGGTTTTAAATGAAGTGTCTCTGATCAGAGAATTATCTGCCTGAAGATGGCAGTGGCCATATTGTTGGTATCCAGGACTTGCCAGACCAGGAGTCTGTGTGTTGCTACGGCCTCTGGGGATGTGATACTGTATAATCTGAACACCAAACAGGTGAGTGGAGAATGAATATTTGTCTCCAGTAGTCAAAGCAATGTGAGTATTGCCCTAAAAAGAGAAGGTTACAATTTCAGTTGATTATGGCAACGATGACATTTGGCCAGATTATTACAGTACCTGACAGCGACTGGTGGTGTAAGAACAAATAAAACAACGCTGTTCATTCTAGAGGCATAGATATGATTTAACTTATCCACATGATGGCAGTGTTGCGGTAAGTCCAGTTTACTATCAGATTTTGTATGTTGGATTGGCTATCCAAAGATTATACCACAAGCAGTATATAATAAAAGCAGTTTTATTACAAATAGTCACATCAGATGTGTGACAGAGCAATCACAAGAGCCAATTTCCCACCATTCCTCGAGTATGGACTCTTTCTTTCCAAGGAGCTGGTGTACATACAATTATATATGATAGATAACATGCGCATACAGATATGATAAACATACAGCATTGGATAAGGCATATGTAAATATAGGTTTTGGGCAATTACATGGGAAATGAAATTGCAAAGTAAGGAAGAATCTCTGAACAAAGAAAATGTGTTGTCAGTGTGTGTTATGAACAAAGAGAATGCAGCATAAGCAGAAATGCACATGGCATGATACTTTGGTATGAGACACAAATTACACATGATTATATGACTATATCAGAACATAAAAGGAACACACATAACCTAGGTAAACCCATTACAATAAAAAATATGCATGTCAGATGTAATAAACATAAAACCTGTATAAAACCGTAAAATGATGTAAACATAATATACAGCAGCAAATATCAGTGGCAAGCATAGTCCTAGCACCCATGCTTGTATGATGGATACATATTTCTATATGTTGGTGCAATACAGCAATATTACAGTCACAATAAACAAGGTTACTTGTGGTATGAACACATGGGTCAGCAGATGGTGTGGGACCCAGGCATAACAGTCCCTCGCTCAAGAGGCAACACAACAAAAAGAAGAAGGTTAGGTGTAGTAATGGTATATCTTATTTCTTAACAAACCTAAAGGCGAGCCTTGTAAAAGAACTGCAACTGTGTAAGATGCTGTTTTAAAATGCGCCTCAGACAGGAAAGGGTTAGTAGTGGATGAGTTAAAACAAGATATAAATTACTATGAAGCTCTAAAATATTGATTTGAATATTTACTATTTAAAGCACATAAAACATCTAATGTAAATCAATTACATTTCTATAGCATACAGATAGTCAGGAGTTGGCTCAGGGTAATCACAGATGGTTAGAGCATAAAACACAAAACAGAAACTAGGTATGTCAACACCACAGTGGATATGTATAAGAAAAATTGTTGGTATGTATTATCACAAAACATTGTAAAATGGTGTTAACCCTTGGGCTGCCAACAGAATTAGACATATAGGAATTCTGGACTGATATATCAGTCCACGACACAGCAAGGGTTAAAGTCATTGTCCATTTGTAAAGAACAGTCCATATTGAGAGTGGAAAAGGCAGATAACGGCAGCGTCACGGGATGGCGGTGTCGTTTTGATTGAAGAATTTAATAACAATGTCCTTAAAGAGGAATCAGTAAACTTGTAAAACTTTGTTAAAACTTAGTTTTAAAACACACATATAGTTGTTTTGAAGGGAAAAGGAAAATGGTATAGTTATTAGTAATGACTTTGCTTATGGTGTGGTGTGATGTAGACAAGTGATGGTGTTGGCCCTGCACTCGGAGGTGCAGGTCGGGTCCAATAATTAGAATATAGCATTTATTTATCTGTGAATACATCCTGTTTTAAGTCTCAGAAGAGGTTGTTACAGTGAGGAAAACACACAGTTTCCGTGCATATATGTTGCTGTTTGGCCTAGCTCATGAAATGAAAGTGCGATATTATACAGTATGCACTTTGAACCTTTATCTTATGGCAGTATGCCATTTACACCATGTAACACAGGGGTATACAGCAGCACCTGTTGCACCTGTGGGATTTGAAAAGGTCCCTTTGTTAGGTCTGTTGTCTAGAGTGTAATACTCCTAGGTAGTCAGTAGTGTGGTCCTCTGATACTGTGTCTTGAGGATGTATCAGTTCTATCAAAAGGGGTCTGGTAACATGGCCTATGAAACCTAGAAGTGTTTGTACTAAGCAGAATTTACATTCTGCCATATTATGTGTGTATTTACATCATTATTTACAAGGGTACCTGGGAGTGATGAGGCAATCAGACCACTAGTTAGTCTGGCTTTATGCTTTGGGGTAAACGTTTTCTGTTGGGGTAACAACAGTTGGAAACATGGCAGTGCTAGCAATGGAATGAGGTGTACAATAATATGGATGTATGAGTACAGTACAGGTGTAGAAATATGTGTGTTGTGCTTGGGCCTGGCATATAGACAGGATGCTAGTGGGTGACCTTCTGATGTAGGGCCTACCTTGGAGTGTGCCATTAGCTAGCTTAGCTAGGTGGGCCTTAAGGATTTGTTGTCGATTGCTAACAGTCTGCCATTTAGTCTGTAAGACTGGTTGGGAGCCACTGCTATGGTGTTCACGTGTGCATGGTTATCATGTTGTAATTAATCTGGATGGGACAGCAATGCTGATCCTTTTGTTTGGGAGTGAGAATGGTGCACAACCTATAAGAAAGACGTAATCATTCATGGGGGTGGTGTTGGGACATTTCAGCTTGTGAAAATAACTAATTTGTTGTGTTAGTGGTTGGTACTTTGATCTGACAGAGCTCACCCAAATGGGCCTAATAATCCAAAACATCCACGGATGTGGAGCAGTTTACTGAGTATACTTGATAAGCTGCAACAATGTGTAAAAGCATGGTAGCAAAAAAAAACAAACATTGTCACAATGAAACAATCGTCATATTAAGCACATTGCAGAAAATACATTTTAAACATTGATCACATTTAAAAGGAAATGTGATGTTGAAACCACACTTTGAGCTTCTAGCCACTACCTTAGAACTGTGATAAGCCCGCTGTGTAAAAATAAAATGTTGTACTCACTGATTAAAGTTTGGGAAGGGATCATAATTATTCCAAACCGCGAGCTAGCTGATCCCTTCCCACTTCCTTGACTACCTGCTCCGTCCCCGCACTCCTCTTTTGTGATTTGCTACTGGGAGAACCTGGGGCGGCCCCATACAAGTCTATGGGGCATATTTTCAGAACTTTTTTAAAACTTTAAACTCATTTTGATAAAAGAAAGACACTGCTCAATTAATAGGGACCCTATTAGTTGAGCGGTGTCTTTCTTTTGTGCACCATTTTAAATATCTGGGTACAGTATTTTGTTCTACCCTTCAGAATCCTTTTCTACATGTGTTTAGTTAGTCTACAAAATATCCACCAAAAGTGAGTGCCCTCGATAAATTGAGAAATAATTTTTCTTTTGAAGTTTGCAAGTCTGTTGCCATTGGGTCATTACTACGCTTTTGACTTTCACATCCTTTTGTGAATTTCTTGTTTTTAAATTTCTTTTGCCCCCATCTCCAATTGGCCCCATCCTCTTCTATCCCTTACCCCTAGCCCTGTCACCTGCCATCCCTGGGACTTGCCACTGTGGCTCCTAGTACCCCCGGCTTATCATCCCCCACCCGGCGGGCTCTTTCATCAGTGTCCAGGGTGGGCAGCAGGACCCCTCACGATAACTCAAGCCAGTGTTCGGAGCTCAGAGGTGCTGCAGTCAGCAGTACAGGGCCCAAGAGTCAGGTGGTGAGTTTGCCTCTGCTTGGTTGGGGTATTTTCTTTAGTTTTCCTTCCTTTCCTACCTAACACTGGCTTGCCCTGGAGGAAGAAGGCACATGTGCACGTCGGTCCCCAGCCTTGCATCCCTTCCTTCCTGGCTTCCTCAGCTGCACTGCGTCACCAAGGTGGCAGTGTTGCAGTGAGGATAGTGACCACCATCCCGGTCATTGGTGTCACAGTGGTAATGTTGCCACTCCGCCAGTGGTCTGGCTCTTCTTTTTCTGATTTGAATGTGAAAAAGCTGCAGCTCTTAATTATTTACAGTAACATCTGCCACTTCGTCCTTTTGCTACAGCTCATAGCTTGCTCCCATCTTTGTTCTCTGTATGCTGATTGACTAGCTATCCTCAGTGACTTGAATATTTTTTGTTGTAGTATTTACAAAGCTAGTTTTTATCTGAAACTTTTGCTCTTGTTGATTTGGTTACTTTAAATGATTCCAGTACCAGTTTAAGTTCATCCAGTACCATGTCTTTGCTTACTTGACTTTTTAGAACTAAGACGGGATCTCGTGCTTTTACCATGGCTGTTCCTTTCTACTGGAGTAAATTGACTGATTCCCTTTATAAATTGAGTTCTTATGATGTGCCTGAAAACATTTTCATGAACATTTGGTGGCACAAAATTCTTGTAATCGGATATTAACTTGTTTTGAATGGTTTTGTTTGATTGTAGTATTTATTGTATGTGTATTTGTTTGCCCTCCTTTTTTTTTTTATTATTATTTTGCCTGGATTAAGCTTGAAAAGGACTTTCAGTCAGTTGCTCCTACCCAGTAATCAAATTTCAAATAAATACATCAGTCAACCAGTGAATAAATAAATGCTGCCCTGCAGCTGAAGTGAATGTAGTATTTGTGTCTGTAGTGGCTGCACTTTCAGCTGATTTTCTCAAGTGTCTCATTATAGACTCCATACTTCCATCTACCACAAGAGGTACTTTAAGTTTAATAGTAGCAGAACTGTAGTAATTTTATTTATTTTTTTTTTGTTAAAATAAAAGAGAAATCACCGAGGCCCACAGGTCTACTGCCTGCCCCCACTCTGTGATTTTTTGTTTGTTTAAAGAGCTACCCTGAGGCAGGTAGCACCCTGGTGTGACTTGCCAGGTTTGACCGTGTTAGCTGCACTTAAATTTCAGTTAATTCTTTTGAAATGTAATACTAAGTATCTTATTTGTTTCCATGTGAAATGTAAAACTAAATGACTGTCAATTTCACAGTAAAGATGAAAACGTAGTTTTGCTTTTCCATATTTCCTTACCAGTTCTTCTGTATCTGGGTACATGCATAGTGTACACAGTTCCACTAATGTTACTTGCAGGAGTGAAAATTAAGTTTAGCTGTGGGTCCTGCTTTGTTCGTTTTACCTTTCCACAATAAATGCTTTTTTTTTTTTTTGGTTTTGTTTTTTCGATGTAATCTATTTGTGCATTTTCTTGCTTGGACAGTGAGTGCCTTGATTAGATGTTGCTGAAATTAAGTTTTGCAGCCCTAGCTAACAGGGTTAGTGACTGAGAAACTCCACTGAGCCCCCACTGGTATTCCACTGGTGGCTTACTAAAGGTTACCTCTTCTAATAGGTGTGAGTGGGGCTAGTTAAAGAAAGGTGTTACTGATATGATGCAAAATCTGCCAACAGTGGGCTAACGCTAATGTTGTGCCCGTAATTGAGGAACTAATGGCTGCAGCATTCACCTTTTACAGTACAGAGCAAATACTATGCATGTCCCCGCTTTTTCACCACTTTTCAGCCTGTGCTTTAGGGACCTGTTAGATGTATACTGTGATTTACCTTGGTTGTGGACTGGCACTTGCTTGTGCTCCCGTTAACTGGCAGTGTGTCTGGCTTGCTGCTTGCATGCCTGCTGTGTATAGTATTCCATGCATGCAAAAACAAATTGCCTGCCATAGACAGGGTGCAGGTTTGAAACAGCAATTAGGGTAACATCCTGCTTCTGGTTGAAAATGTTAGCTGTCATGTCGCTTAATATTCTTCTTCTTCTAGTGGTCAGCTGCAGTGAGGTAATACCTTCAGAAATCTACTCTATCAGGGTTTGTACATAACAGTTACAGTAACATACTATTCTTTGCATTCTTTGCCAGCTGGAGTGCGCTGGCAGTGTGGGCAGCGGTCTGACTAACCTGAGCTGGAGTCCTGATCAGGATCTCTCCTCCTCACCACAGGTACATAGATGGTGTTCTGTACTTAGAATGATGATTGCTTCGTCTGTAGCTTTTTGGTTCTGTTGGTTACTGTTAAGAATCATTTTATAAAGGGTTTTGAGAATGGAGCATTCAGATTGGTTCCAAAGATTCTAAAAGGACTGGGAAACCCTTATGTGCAACCTGTTAATATAATGATTCATACAATACTTTCTAAATCTTTTGAGTATCCAAAACACATTAAGGCATCTTGGGTTGGTTTAACATCAGTTAAATATCCTGTAGTTTATAATGCACTCTTGTTCGCCTCCTGGCTCACATAGAGGTGATTAACTCTTATTGAACCAACTCCTGTTGCACCTTCATGTTTAATTGTTTGTTCTGTTTTTAATTTATTTTATTTGTAATAGTATTTTTAGCCAGGATAGCTCAGCTGAGATTCAGCATCTCAGTTTTAGTGGGGTCCTTCTTCTACTGACTTTTCAGCTTGGAAGATGAAAGCTTGGTAGGAGACAGTTGGAGTGGGCTGCAAGTGACTCCAGAAGGTTTCATAATGAACCAGTGACTGTCTTTGGATTCATACCTGGAATCTTCTGTTTTGCAGTTTAGTGCTCTTGACACTAAATGCCACTGTTTTTCAGTGAGGTGTTTCTTGGCTCCATCATCCAGTAATTCACTGAATCTGTTCTGTTAGTCATTGCTGTCCCAAAGAGGCCCAGATTCAGTAACTGTTGTCTTGAATGTTTGAGTATATGCAAACAGTAACATACTAGTTGGTTGTACATTAATATATGTATATACAATCGGTGTCTGCAAATGTGACAGATAATCCACTACAGGGTGTGTGGTGCGTGCTCTGATGTATGCACGCCTTGGGTGTGTTGTGAGGCATTAGGGTGCCGGCTGAGTGCATTCAACCACCCAAGGCATGCATATATCAGAGCATGACTGCACTCTCTGTAGTGATTATCTGTCTTATAAATATCCAGAAGGTTCTGAGGATGAGAAGTGGTGCAGATGTGTGGTCATTGTGGAATAATGCTGAATCGTGCAGTGTGTTTCATCCAGTCAAGAGACTGGATTTTCACAGATTTTTCTTACCCATTTTATAAATGTATGTATTTGAATATTATGTATAAAGTATATACACATTTTGTATAAAGATGCTTTGGAATAAATGTCAGATTCAGGGGTTATGGGGTGGGGGAGATGCAAAGGATGCTGTTAATGCATGGCTCACTCCTGCCTGCCGCCACATACAAATTTCTGGTCACCCTGGAGTCAGGGAACAGAACCACTGTTTGACCAGCATGATCTACATACTCCGACATGGGGAGGGAGTTAAAGTACTGTTGGAAGCCATTGACAGAATGGCAGACAAGGGAAGTGCTGCTGGTGGGGGACTTATTTTACCAAATGTATATTGGAGCTTCCTAACTGCAGCTTTAGTCAGTGAGCCTGCTCATGATGGACCTGGACCTGGAAATCCTGGACCTGGTTCTCACTAACATGACGGTGTTGCAGATTTCAAGGTGGAAGGGCACCTGGGGACCAGTAATCACCGTCACCGGTGTGGTTTGGTATAAGACAGCTGCAGAATCGAGCCACACACAGGCGCGAGGGTCCTGGACTTCAGAAGGGCATATTTTATAAAGATGGGTGAATGCCTTAGGGATGACCTGGCAGGAGGGATGACTTGGTGGGGGGGTAGAACAGTGGGCCAAGCTAAAGGGAGCCTAGTGAAAGCAACAAACCTCTGCATCAGTGAAGTGAGCAAAGGAAAG
The DNA here is from genome assembly GCA_016271365.2 of Neoceratodus forsteri. NCBI lineage: Eukaryota > Metazoa > Chordata > Ceratodontiformes > Ceratodontidae > Neoceratodus > Neoceratodus forsteri. The sequence goes on along the minus strand of CM057453.1, from coordinate 1,135,823,718 downwards.
AGGAAAAAGAGACCGCTGTGGTTCTCGAAGAGGTGACTGAAAGGTAAAGGCTAAAAGGTAGCATTCAGAATGTACAAGGAGAGGAGGAAGATAGGGAGGTATCAGGGGAAGCGGAGAGAAGCAGTAAGGAGCACAAAAGTGTAAACTGAAGAGAGAATAGCCAGGCAGTATCAAAAGTGGGCAAGACATTTTAAGGTATATAAGCAAAAGAAAAACCAAGGGAAGGATTGTAAGGTGAAGGGGGACTGTACAGAGGGGACCAGGAAAAAGCAGACATCTTGAGCAAATACTTCTGTTCAGTGTTCACAGAAGAGGAGGAAGGAGAGACCACAAAAAGTAACAGGAGATTTGAAGAGGGAGGGTGGACTGTAGTCCTTTTCAGAGGAGAGAGTCCTGGAGGTACTTGCTAATCTGAAAGTGGACAAAGCAGTAGGGCCGGATGGGGTGCATCCAAGGGTGTTGACAGAGCTCAGGAGGTACTGCTGCACCTCGGACAGTCCTATTTAACTGGAAACTGAAGTGGTTCTGAAGAACTGGAGGAGTGCGAATGTAGTCCCACTTAGCAGGGAAGATGCTGGCAATTATAGACCAGTCAGCCTAACATTGATAGTGGGAAAGTTAATGCAAACACTGCTGAAGGAAAGGATTGTGGAACATCTTGAATCCAATGGGTTATAAGATCTGAGGCACGAGGGATTCACAGGGAGGTCATGTCAAACAAATCTGATAGATTTCTTTGACTGGGTGATTAAGAAATTAGATCAGGGTGGAGCAGTGGATGTGGCCTGCCTAGATTTCAGTAGGGCTTCGACACTTCTCAGCACAGGAGACTAGTAAACAAGCTGGGTGGCTTAGGGTTGGGGAAAAGGTGGTAAACTGGGTAGAAATTTGGTTATGGGATAGGCGACAGAGGTTGGTGGTAAACCAGAGTTCACTCCGAGGAAGGGAGGGTGACCAGCGGGTACCTCAGGGATCAGTGCTGTGACTGGTCCTCATTAATGTCTGTATAGTGACATTGCCGAGGGCACAGGATCTGCAACAGGGTGGATAGTGTGTGTGTGTGTGTGTGTGTGTGTGTGTGTGTGTGTGTGTGTGTGTAAAGGATGTTCAGAGACCTAAGAGACTCTACTGCCTTTTCACTTGAAGTGGAACCGTGCAGCATATGCCATTTCACGGAATCCCAGACTTTTCAACAATAAAATAAAGTAAGTTAAAACACCTGTAAAAGGTGCTTTCATTGCAAAGCGCCTAATTGGAGGTAAGGCTTTGGGGGATGGGGAAGAGTCTCATTATGACTGCTTTGCTTTAAATATCTCAGGAGGGTAAATAAGGTACAGGAGGAGTATTTTCCAGAAAAAAAAGTGCTCATGAACAAGGGGCGTGCTATGAAAGGGTAAATTCAAAGAGATGTGAGGAAATGCTTCTTACTGGGAAGAGTTGTGGATTTCTGGAACAGCCTTTGAGCGGAGATGATGTGGGTAAAACAGTCATGAGGTAGTCATAAGGAAGGGAGGGGTGAAGATGAGATAGAGTCTGCCCTAATATTATAGTCAGGAAAAGGTCAGACTTGGTGGGCCAAGAGGCCCTCATCTTCCGTCCGATTCTGTTTCTGTTTTCCAGTGATGTTCAGGCTGCTAAATGTGACTCCTTTCTGTGTCCACAGACACCACTTTGAAGGGAGGGCAAATGAAAAAGAACACCCAAATGTCAGTCAATAGATGGAAACTTATAGAAACATAGAAAACAGGAGGACAGGAAAATACTTTAACAGTCCATGTGCTCTTTGGCTACTCCGTTCCCCAAGTTCAGATATACTGTAGTATATCCACTTGGTAGAGTCCTGTCACACCTACACACACCTGCAGTTTATAGTTCAGATGGAGTAGCATTTCAAAACTTCTACAATTCAGCTTCCATAATTGCAAGTTGGAGGCAGAGCCGAAAGTTGGTAAGCATCAGAAATAAAAGTAGTGCTTCCTGTGCTTGATTTGCACATCTTATGTTGAAAGGTGTGCTGGTACCTCCGGATTACGGCTTCATGTAACTGATACATCACAAAGTATAAAACGATGGCGAAGTCTGAAAATTAATGAACAAAGAAGGGTTACATTTGTACCTAGGTATTGTCAGTGCCAGTATTCCAGGTAACTTAAGAAAGGGCAGGATCATATAGTGAAATGGAGGACAATTCCTAAAGAGTTGTTGCATCTATCTTAAAAATTATGTTGATGGTGACAGTTGTTTGTTTGTTTAAAATGTATTTTATACAGGTTAATATGTTGGGAGTAAATCCCCATTTACAACAAATACCTGTGGTAATTACAGTAAAAACAACAAGATGTAACAAAGTGTTACACTCATTAGCTTACTATTTGAAGATTAAAACAAACTACCTTCCATTTATCACCTCCGATGTTCTACAGAAGAAACAGAGTCTGAAGTACCCTGCTGGTCACTCCTTCCCAGAATGAGTTCTGTTCACCACCACCCTCTGCCACCTATCCATTAATCTGCATGCAACTTACAGAATGAAGGTGGAGACAAGTTACTAGAAACATAGAATTTGATGGCAGATTAGGACTGTTTGGCGCAACCAGTTCGCCCATTGGTCCCTACCTGTACTGTCACCACAACCCTACTTGATCCTCTGCTACCCCCACCTAATTCCCAACTAAGATCCCTTGTGCCTATTCCATGCATGCTTGAAGCCCACCATTGTTTTGCCTCCACCACCTTCACTGGAAGACTGTTCCAGGCATCCACCAGTCTTTCAGTGAAGAAGTACTTCTCACATCTCTCCAAAATGTTCCCCTTCCAGCTTCATTGCATGTTCCTTGTTCTTGTGCATCTTTTCTCTGAAATATACTTCCCTCCTGCACCTTGTTTAACCCTGTGAGGTATTTATAGCTATATATCCGTCCCTCTCCCTCCTCTCTTCCAGGGTGTACATAATGAGGTCCCTAAGTCTCTCCTCATAGGACTTCTGATGCAGCCCTGTACCATTTAGTTGCCTGCCTCTGGACAGACTCTACTTCATGTCCTTCCTGAGATGTGGTCTCCAGAACTGGTCACAGTACTTTAGGTGGGGTCTCACCAGTGATGTGTACAGTGGCAACACCACTTCCACCTTCCACCTTCTTCCGGGGATTACCCCTCTGTATGCACCCCAGCATCCCACTGGCCATATCTGCTGCCTTGTTCCACTGACCCTTCACCTTGAGGTAATCGGATATGATTACTCCAAGGTACCATTCCTGTTTGGTGACTGTAAGTACCTCTTTTCTCCATTTTGTACACCACCTCTGGGTTTGTGTGCCCTAGGTACATCATTTTGCACTTTTTCGCATTGAATCCCAGCTGCCATCTCCTTGATCACTCCTTGAGTTTTCTCAAGTCTCTGCACATTCTCTCCACCCCTCTGGAGTGTACACCCTATTGCAGGTTGTGGTGTCATTCTTTCCCTTCTAGCTCATCTGTCACGCCTGTACTCCACGACCTGCACTGGCTGTCTGTTTATTGGCATATCATCTTCAAGGTCGGGTTACTGACCTATAAAACCGTACATGGACAGGGACCATGCTACTTGCAAGGTCTCTTTTGCCTCTACCACCCCGTTCACTCCGTTACCATGACGAGGATTGCTAGAGGTTCCCAGGGTGCGACTTAAGACCTCCAGGACCTGTTCTTTTGGCTTTTATGGCCCTAACAGTGGCGCTCTACCTTGCCAGATCAGAGAGTGCCTGACCGTTCGAGTTTCAAATCTGCTCTCAAAAAGCACCTTTTCGGTATGGCCTTTTCTGACTCTGATTAGCCTGATGTTTCATTATAGTGAATTAATTGTAGTTACTGACCCCACCCACGAGTTCATGCTGCCTCTGGTCTTGTAACCTGCTAGATTCAAGATACTCTCCAATCTTTTGCTTTAGCAGCAACTCCATTAACCTCCCCATCACTGGTGTCAGACAGACCAGCCTATAGTTGCGGCCTCCTCCTGCTGCTGCTTTTAGAAAGCAGGACTACATCTGCCCTCCTCCAGTCCTCTGGAACCCTCCTGTTTCCAGTGAGTTGTTGAATAGGGCTATCTGAGGTGCAGTCATTACCTCCTAAACTCCCTCAGCACCTTTTGTGTATCCCGTCCCCCCATGGCTTTGTCCACATTCAGGTTTGCAAGTCCTTTCAGGACTCAGTCCTCTATAAATGGTTTGTGTCTACTTCCTTCCCCAGCATTCCAGCTGCTTTTATGTGGTCCATCCCTTCTCCTTCCCCTGTGAAGACTGAACAAAAGTATCTGTTAATAATATTTGCTTTTCCTGATCCTCCTCTGAACAGTTCCCCACCCCTCCCATCTTAACCGTACAATCCCTCCCTGGTGCAGATTACCAGGCCTTCTTTGCTGTATTCATTTTGTAAACTCTGTTCTGCTCTTCTGTGAAAATTGGGATGGGGCTTAAGTTGTATACTGCATCTAAGGTAATGGTATATATTGTAAAACAACAAAAAGTGGTAGAATGTAAATGTGACTGATAGATAAGTTATCCTCTGCCAGTAGCCTTCAATCTGATTTTTACATTGCTTGCGTGCATGCGCAAGGAGCATCTTGCAACAGTATGACTTTTGGAGGTGTAGGACCCTCCTGGCCAATGCAGTCCTCAGTGTAGCTGGCGGGACCCTTCTGGACCAATACATGCCGAGCTGTGTATGACAGCAGTTCAGCAGCGTTGGCCTTCACTTCAAAGAAAGGTCCGCTGCAATCAGCGGTGGTAGCGTGTATGCAATTAGCCACGCCTGCCCGAACTGCTGTCCTGCACAGCTCGGCATGACATCCTCCACCTCCTCCCTCTGCTAATGTCCTCTCCTCCTTCTTACAGTTCTCTCCAGCCCTCACCTTACCAACACACTGTGGTGGCCGGCGAGAGGTGCCCAATCCCCGCTGACTGCAGCCCCACAAACAACCAGTTGGCATGCTGGGGCCACCCAGTGTGCTCATGCTTTCCCCACACTGTATGGCGGCAGGGGTGCCCAATCCCGCTGGCTCCAGTCCCCACTCCCCTCCAACAAACACGTGGGTGACACGCTGGGAGCCCACCCCAGCGTGGCAGCGCCTATTTCTTCCCCATTTCCTGTGAAGAAGAAAACAGTCCTCTGTGATTCCCTGCCCTCCCTGCCAACCCGCCCACCCTCTGTGCACCACCTTCTCCTCCCCCAACACACACAGGTGGCATGCTGGGAGCCCAGCGTGCTAAAACATCCGTTTTGTTTTTCTTTTCAATACCTGTGAAAGAAGAAAACAGTCCCTTGGCGAGTCCCTCACCACCCTCTGTGCCCCACCTCCTCACACCCCTCACCCCGTGCTTACCCTGGAACTGGCACGATGACCGCCCAATTTGGGACCAGGAACATGTCTGCACTCTTCAAAACCGACCTTGAACTGAGAATGCCGGAAAGCTGTATAATGGCATAAATAGGGTTTTTCCAACTTTGGTCCATTTTTTGACTTTTGTCACCAAATTTTCAACATGGGGTTCTTGACACCCTTCTCATAATTCAGTCACTGTCATGGCATTATTTGGTCCCGAAAGGTGATTTGGCGGTCACTCCAGGAATCCCTTTTGGGTCCTAATAACGAAATGACAGTGTCCGTGTTCATGAGGCAGCCTCTCAAAACGCTATGTTGCAAATTTGGTGAAAAATTTCCACGCACACTCATAAGTTTGAGAATTTGTATTATTTTCACTCCAGATTTTCAACATAGGCATATTTCCACACCTCCTTATGAACAGTGCAGCAGTCATTTTCACATCCTGGTTGGAAATGTGTCTTTGCGCTTCGGCGCAAAATAAGCGTGGTCGCTGTTGGAAATCGGTGTTCGCTACAAAGTAAGACAATCACAGTGGCACTGTTCATGAGCAGATGTCCTAAAATGCATATGTTGAAAATTCCAACAAATGACTTTTACGAGAGTGCATTGTGCAGTTTCCACACACACTTGAACCATTAATTTGTTATATTTTCACTCCAGATTTTAACATTTGCATTTCCCACCTCCTTATGAACAGTACAGCTGTTGTTTTCCACATCCTGGCCGAAATGTGTTTTCACACTTCAGAATATCGCAGTCGCTGTGGGAAATCAGTGTTGGTACACACTAAAAAATCATAGTGACACTGTTCATGACCAGAGGTGACAAAATGAGTATGTTGAAAATTTGGTGAAATAATTCCACTGAATAGCGCTGTTACACAGGCTCTGCCCTTGAGCAGCCCAGGGCATTAGGGTTCCTAAGACGGACACTTAAAGTATGAGGGTGAAATGTTGATCAGATGCAAGAGGTGTTGCAGAGAGGTACTCCGTTGGGATATGGATGCTGAAGGACATGGATACAGTTGGGGGCTGCATAAATGCCAAACACCAATGCACGTACCTGCAAGTGAATGTTCGGCATTGACAAATGCTTGTTGGGAATAGGCACACCAGCTGTTTTTCACTTACACTCATCCCCATCTAACCTGGTGTCCAAACTGTCCAACTTTCCTCCTTCCACCAGTTATCCGCAACATACCCCTCACAATGGGGGCCCCTCTGGGGATACTTGCCCTGTTGGAGCATGTATTCATAAGAGCTGGGTTATAGAGGTCAGAGATGGCCCAGGTCTTTATTCATTCCTGGAGGACTTTCTCCTTTTAGAAGTACCTCCTGTAGGTGTGGTGTGGGTGGAGCTCAATTGTATGGGTCAGCTTCAAGATCTTGTCACCAGGAAACACTTAAAGGGTGACTGAATCCTCACTCATCAACTCCTGAGGATGAGAGGTCCTCCTTGTCAGCCCGTCACAGCAGTTCATGTCTAGCATGTAAACTTAAGTCTCTTAAATAAAAGTGCAGTGCATTGCTGCCAGCGCCTAGAGCCCACCTGCACTAGCTTGGTGAAGTCATAGGCTCATGTGTAAAATGAACCGCTCATCTCACTGGAACACTGCAGTTCGCCTACCTTCACCTAGATGGAGAAGTCGGGTAATTTCTCAAAATATGCTCTGCAATTCCATATTCTTCACAGGACCAGTAAGAAAAAGAATGTTTGCTCAGCTCTGTGTAATTGCTTGTGTTATTGCTTTTAATGAAGGACAAGAGACTGTTATAATGATGACAAGGATTTTGATCCAATCTCTGAAGTGAAAATCCACCAAGAAGATTTTGGAGAAGGTAAGGTTCTGAGAAATATTCAGTTAATAGTTTCCGTTAATACGGTAACCTGGGACTGTAAACGTAAAGCGAGCTAACTTCTTTTTCTATGCATGTAGACATTTCTTAATAGAGCTTCAGAACATCTCACATTTCTTATGTCTGTCATGTATGTATATTACACACAGCATGCACGCACACACACACACACACATTTGATGGCAAGGCACAGAGAACAAAATTTGTGTTTACAAAAAGAAAAAAGAAAACAAGAGGACTTCCGGTGACGTCATGCACCCAGACACAGCATGGAAACTTAGTTCCATTCAGGTCTTTGAATAAAACCCTCCAAATACCAGTGGAAAATCAGCAAACCCTTTTAAAATCCTACTAAGTAGGTTTCTGAATGATGCAGCGGAGAGGATGAGGGACTGTCCTTGTTGGAGTCCTTAGATGACAAAGGATGCATGGAGGGGCTCCGATACTGAGGGTCCCAGGATCAAGCTGGCATGGCGCTTCAAAGCAGGTCCCCCAGCACTGCCACTTTCAAAAACAAATGACATTAATGTTAACTGAATTAAGAGACTTTCAAAAGAAATGTGTAGTACCACGCAACCCTTCATATGGATATTGAAAAATAGAACAGACAGGATGGGATCGACCAACCGCTTACACATCAGACCGCAGGTTAGGCACTATGAAAGGGCTATCATGCAGCTACACAATGCGGTTCAGGCTGTCCAGGACAGAGCAGAAGACATGGAAAGCCAGAACTGCGGAAACATCATAATTTCTGGTCTTCCGAGGGGATTGAGGAGTCAGGATTGGTTTCCTCCAGCAAGTACTGTGCGCATCTCTGGACTTGCCTGAAGCACACACACACACACTGAAAATTGAGTGCGCTTACTGCACGTTGAGCCCCCAGACTTGCTACAGAAGCCCGTCCCAGAGCTGTCCTCCTGAAGCTACTGGTTTATTGCATTTAGCTTGGAGGCAGGGAACAGTGCTTTACCAGAAGCACAGATTATACTTTGAAAATGATTACCCTCCTGCACTCTCACCTTGCCGTAAGGACTATATCCCTCTGATGCAAGTTATAAAATCTGTGAAACTCAAATTTTGCACTTTTACCCTGTAAAGTGGTTGTCTTTTCAGTTGGCTCACAGAATTGGCTGAGGATGTTGCAGCAGAGTTTCAACGGCTGAAACATACTGTAGAGGTTCCCTGGCAGCATTCAGTTCCTGCCCCACTATAGTCGCAAACTTTCAGGTGGCTCTGGCAGCAGCAAGACAGAAAGCATGATGATGATGACGAGGGGCTGAAGCTGCTAAGCAGATTGTGGCCAAACTTCAGCAATGGCATGCACAACCTGCACCTTCTTTAGCTTCTGCCACCTCCACAGTCACTAAGCTTTTTGGCTGAGCCAGTTGACTGGATGCTAGTGTTCCCTATCCTGAAGACACCCCCACCAAAAGTAAATAAAACTCTTTTACATACCATCCTCTCGTCTCACCTTAGCAGCCAGCGCTAATGCCGATTATGCACTGTTGCCGGTTTGATGATGTTGGACAGTCTAGTCCTCTCTCAGCCCTCCAGTGACTGCTACTTTGTTAAAATATGTACCTGCTTGTTCTGTTTTACTGGCATTTACTGACAACTGCTCTATGGGTGGTCGGATTTACGAGTCCTTCAGTGGGAGGGCAGTGCAGTCCACACTGCTCAGGCCACTGTTTTAATTTGCTCTTTGGGGTTGGACAGGTGTCTCCATTCCTGCTTTGTGGATATGGACTTAGTGAAGGCCCTCTGCATGAATGAGCACCACGCCCTGTCCAGCTTTATTACCAGCCACAGGTTACTGCTTACGCTCCATTAACTGGGATGTGACTTGGTCATTGCACGGTTGTGATTGCTGGTGACCATGAGTTGGGCGATACTACAAGTGGGAGGACATCTCGTGGTGCTATGCCCCACTCAGTTTAACACTTACCTTTTGGCTGTTTGTTGGAGGGTTCTTGGGAGGGAGGGATGGTCGGGGGTTCCTGTCTTGAAGAGGGGACACCCCATGGCATAAGGCAGTTGGCACCGACACAGCTGGGCAAGACTTTGGTAGAGCTCCTTTGTATTTTCCACCACATTATCCGGACTGTCAGCTGATTGTTTAAGTCTGAGAAGCACTATAGAACTAACACCTTTTCCTCCAATACCTGTTCCTCAGGCTGCAATTTACTTAAAGTTCATGTCGGACTAATATTTTCTACTGCTGCATTCATCTGGTTTGGATGGGGAACAGCGACATACCTCCACCTCAGTTATCTAGTAACCCTCCGGGGCTTGCAGCAACACTTTCTGACCAGCTACTGGACCATTGCAGCAAAATCTGGAGTCTGCTCTTTCTGTGGTTCTCCTGGCTCCTCATCCCCTTTAGGCTTTGTTGCTCTGGTTTGGGACCTCTCCGGAGTCTTCCCTCTACTGATGACTGGACAACTACCCTCCATGGGGAGAGTATTACTACTAGCCTACAGGCTGCTAGGACACACAAGGGAGCCCTTATTGTAACTGTTCCTCATGGAGCAAGGACAACACTAGTTGGTTGGTCACTCCCTATTATATCCTGCTTAGGATCACTGCTCCAGTTTGTTGCTTGCTCCCCGCTCTCGCTGCTCCTTCTGTTATGACTACAGGGCTTCCTGTGGTGCTCTCCCTCATCCCTCTTTGCCATACTCTTACCTGTCTAAGGGCACAATGCCTGTCATACTTTTGGCCTGAATACTGCCATGACATACCCCCACAGCCTCTTGTCCAGGACTTTGATACATCAGGAGGTCCCTCCCTAGAGGCATTGCCATCAGGCACAACTCAGTCCCTGCCTTCAGGGTCTCACATAGACCCCGTTCATGGAAGTCCATACTTTAAATGTTAGGCCACATTGTGCCCTGCTGTACACATAGGCCTTAGTTTCTTGTTAGCGTTTCAATTCCCACATCTCAGAGGTTTGCCACTGTCGAGTTTGTCCCTCCTCCTGGTATTCTTTTTTTTGTTATAATTAAATTTTTATTTGTTTTAAAATATGTAAGAGACACATGAGATACATTACATAATAGAGATCACATAATACTGTCAAGCACAGCTCAAGCAACAAACATTGCATTACAGCTATGAGCACAAAATCATAATTCATATACAGCCATAGATAAATCCATCCTGATAGGGATCCTTGTATACTAAGTACTCAAATGATAGGTTTTCCTCCTAAATCTCTCTCTCTCCCCTTGCCTTTCTCAGCATCAGGTTACTTCTCTGGTCACTCATTATGGGATAAAATGAGGATCTTGTATTGACATATAGAGGACCCATTTCCTCCACTGGAGTTCAGATTTATCTTTTCTGTTTAAATGGCTAGCCGCCAGTCTTTCCAGATAGTATACTTCCTTCATGGCCGTGAACCATTCCCTTCTGGTCAGAGGTGAGGTCCGGCTCCATAATCTAGTGATTGCGATCTTGGCTGTCAATATATAAGTAATCAAGAGGAGCAGCTCGGGAATGCGAAGGCCTATGTGAGGTATTGAGACAACACCAATTCAGGCTCCTGGTATTCTTTTGTTTCTGACTTGTTTAAACATTACTATAAATTGTCTGTATAAAACCTGTACTTGCGATGGTGTGTACTGAGGTGGGGGCAGCGACTGAATGGGGATGGTGCACTTTTCCCCTTAGCACATGTCTCATCCCAATATACAGTTGCTTCGTTGGATGTTAACGGGCTGTCCACGCTCATCAAATGATCCCACCAAAGTCCTACCTGAAAACAAAAGTCTGATATTATTTACCTGCAGGAGACTCAGCTGTCCAGCCAGGAACATGTTAAGCTATCTAAATCTGGCTTTGCCTCCTTGGCGCTTTCTCCTTTAATGGTGGCAGGAGGAGGAGCCCTGTCATTCTGATACTCTCAACACATCATTCCAGTCTATCAGCCCCTGAGAAGATACGACGGGTCGGTTAGTTATCATTTAGGAACTACTCAATCATATGGAAGTTACCCTAGCCAGTTCACTCCTTCGGGATCTAACACCCCACGGTCAGAAGACTCCTTGACAAAATCCTGCAAATGACCAAGTGATTTTTGCTTTCAGCATAGGACTTCAACATTGCACCATAACACAGTTGGGACTCCTCCAATATGTTTCCTCCTGAACAGCCTGCCGGACCATAAGTTTTTAAAAGATTTATAAAAGAGGTGGGCTGGTTGGACACCTGGTGTTTTTACACCCATGTATGAGGAAATAATACATTTTATTCATAAGCACACTGATCATATTCCAGAACTGACCACTGTTACACACAGGTGGAGAATCTGGGCAGCCTCTTGGACTGTCTGCTAGAAACATAGACTTTGACGGCAGATAAGGACCACTTGGCCCACCTAGTCTGCCCATTTCCCCTACCTAAAGGATAAGCTGCAGATCCTAGTTAACTAACAGTCTATTTCTTCTAACCCCATAAAATTGCCTTATGGATTCTTGAATTCTCCCACAGTTTTAGACCCTCACCTCCTCAGGAAGGCTATTCCATCGTCCACCACCCTCTCTGTGAAAAAATACTTCCTCACATTGCCCCTGAGGCGACCCCCATCTTCAAATTGTGTCCCTTGATCTTACTTGAGATACAGCTCTTGCAGCAGGTTACACCATTAGGACTGAAGCCGTCAGGCATCAGGACCACAGAAATTTTTCTAGCTAGCAATCTTCAGTGGGGACCGCCTCCAATGGGGTCCTGCCCCGGCGTCAGGCGTGGTACATAAGGGAGGCGGTCCGCCACAATCCCCAGTTCTTTTCCGCCGTCAACATCACAGCAGTGGCCTCGCGGTCACTTTCTAGCATGACGACTAGGAAACTTCAACTTTTCTTCTTTCTTTACTGGGATCGTCTGAAGTCCTCTCCGAACACCTCTCTGGAGGGCCATTCTTGAAGTGTGCCTGCGGCAAGCAGATCCCTTTAAGGCTCCCACTCTGGCTTGTGTGCTGCCTGGGCCCAGACCATGACACCCAGGCCTGCTCCTTCTGCCAGGGCTTTAATAGCCGAACAAGATCCACACCAGAAGACCCTTCAAGCATTTCTTCTTGAGGAAAAACTCAAGGCTATGGATAAAATCCTTCCTCCAAGGGGTAGTTGGGAAGTCCCACAGACATCGAGAAAAGCATTGGGAGAAGGAGAGACCCAGATCCCTTCTAGGGCCTCGGATTCTCGCAGCTCGCCCAGGTCTGACCGCCTCCCTAGGGCTCGCTCTCAGCCTCCCCGGTCCTCGTTAGATTGGCCAGTGGTTCCTCCTCTCTGCAGCCTGTCAAGACCTCCAGGCCTGTGTCTTCATCCACTCCGTCCAAGGCCTCGTCCAGGTCTGGGAGTGCCACAAATCTTCCACCCGTCGCGGTCAGGCGTACGCCCCGAGGGCGTTGGCCAGGGGACCAACGTCAGCCATTGCAGAGGAAGAACCACCACCACCTACCGGCGTCGGTAGGAAGGAGTCATCAGAGGAGGACACTACCCAGCCTGAGGACCAGGCGGGCGACTCCGGACCCATCGAGCTCTCATGGGAACCCTCCCGGAGCAGGAGACCCGGGGCCCGGCCGTCGTCGGGCCTGAATTTGACAGCGGTGAAGGAACTCTTCATCTTCTGGTGGGACACCATCAAGAAGGATGTGGTCACCGCACAACCTCCTCCTACACCGGCTACCCTTTCACTGCCTGTGCCCCACCTCCACCCAGGGATCAGCAGGACAAGTATCGACCTCCTAGGGGCAGATCTTCAGACAGGAGAAGGCCTCCTTCAAGATCCACTTCAGGGTCCCCAGCCCCAAGAGACCCAGGCGCGTCGGGATATCCTGTCCGGGAGGACTCAGATCTGACACCTCTGCGTGCTCCAGATCTCCTTCTCCAATCAGCATCCCTCCCCAGACCCCGTGACTTTCCCAGGTCTCCTCCGGATGACCCCTCATTCGCTGAGATCATGAGGCATATCCAGGAGAACATGGGGTGGGATGCTGAAGAGCTAGACCCAAAGACTATGCCTTGCCGCTACCTTCAGCAAAAGACCCCAAGCCTGTGGTAGTGCCACCCTTGGTGGACACCTCCGTGGGCGTCACCAAGGCTGCGTGGAAGTGTCCACATTCGACTCGGCAGTGCTGAAGAGGCTGACCGCCTGTACAAGTCCCCAAGGGAGGACCAGTACCTGGCGAACCATCCTCTGACTGACTCCTGGTCATTACGGCCTCACATGACCAGTCTCCAAAACCACAACGCAGGACACACAGCCACCAGACCCGGGTCAAACAGCTGGATCTCCTGGGTAGGCGCACGTGCTGGCTGCGACTTGCGCCATTAGGTCGTTGAATTACCTCATTCATATGGTTCAGTTCCAGAAAGCATTATGGAACAGGGACAGGACCTAGCTGAAAAGATGCCAGGCGGTGGCCAAAAGGAGGAACTGTTGCAGCTCCTCCGTATGGGTTCAGACGTGGGTACCCAGGTGCGCCGTATATGACTCTGCAGACTCTTGGCTAGAGCTGCAACCTCAGGCGTATGTCTCAGGAGACACTTGTGCTCAGGTTTCCTGGGCGTCCAGAAGAATATTATGGATGTCCCTTACCATGCATGGTTTTGTTTGACGAGGCCTCGAGAAGGTGCTCACAACTGCAGGATGCCGGGAAGGCGGTTAGATCTGTACAGGCTATGTACAGGTCTCAGTTCAGTTCCTTTCGCAGGAACCAGAGTCGTTTTGCAGCCAGACTCAAAGGCAACAATCCGTTCGGCCAGCAACAAAGGGCTCCTTCACTCGAAAAGCTCAGGCTAAGACATCCTCAGGCAGAGGCCAGCGAGTTGCAAAGTCGGCCCAACCTGCGGGATCAGTGCTGCCACAGCATGACTCCTTCGGCCCGCCCTCCTCAGGATCAGCGGAAAATGAAGGTCGGGGTGGCATGCGCACGCCACCTACCAGGGTGGCGTCGATCCTGGCGACAGGTGGGTGCTACAGTTGGTCGAAAAGGCCACTTTATAGAATTCGCAGAAAACCGCCACAAGGCCTCCTCTGCTTTCCGCTACTCGGTCAGCATGCTGTATACAGCAGGAAGTGTCAGCTTCTAGAAAAGGAAGCTTTGGAGCACGCTCCAGTGAACCAGAGAGGGTTAGGATACTATTCGCACTCTTACTGGTTCCAAAGAAACAGGGGACCTCTGTCCAGTTTTGGACCTCAGCGACCTCAATCTGTTGGTGGTTTACAAATGCTTCCACATGGTGACCCTTCGGGTCTAATCCCCATGCTGAAGAAGGATGCCTTCTTAGCGTTCCTGGACATGCAGGATGCTTACCTGCACATCCCCATTGCTCAAGCGCACAGGAGGTTCCTGCGCCAGGTTTCAGGGCCGCCATTATCAGTTCCAGAGCTCCCTTGACGTCATCAGCACCGGTGTTTACCAAGTGCATGGCAGTTGTGGCGGCGTCTCTGAGGAGACAGGGCCACTACATGTTCCCGACGTGCCGTTGGCTTCTATGCCCCTCCAAGGAAGCTTTGTTGATGGCCATACAGCATACCCAGACCCTTTTCAGTCTCTAGGCATCCTCATCAACTACAAAGTCTCTCCTGGTACCATCCCAGAGGCTGCAGTTTACAGGGCAGTTCTGGACATCGTCAGGAAAAGCCTTTCTTCCGAGGACTGAGCGGACCACATCCGGTCCCTCATCAGGGACCTGTCAGCGAAGACCGTCCTGGCCAGACTGGTCCTTCGCCTGCTTGGACACATGGCTGCAGCCATTCCAACAGTCCGATGGCAAGATTCCACATGCGGGTAACCCAGTGGATGTTAAGGGTTCAGTGGGACCAAAGGCAAGACCATCTGCAGCAGCCAGTCCGAATCACGAAGGCCATGATTCGGGACTGGCAATAATTAGCTGAACCGGAACCTTCTCCATGGGGGGTTCCCTTCACAGCGCCATCTCCGATAGCAACTCTCTCCACAGGCGCCTCAGGGCTCAGGTGGGGGCGCACCTGAGCAGGGTGAGGTCTCAGGGCTCATGGACAATCCAGAATCTCATCTCCACATCAGTATATTGGAGATGGGCGGTCCTCGCCCTGCAAGCCTTCAGTCGGAGATCACGCAGTACTCTCCTGTTGCAAACAGACAATACTGCGGTGATGTATTACCTCAACAAACAAGGAGGCACACTCCTACCCCTTTGCAGGGAGGCCATGAGAGTGTGGGAGTGGAGTAGTCGACACCGCATAAACCTTATTGCAGTTCCGTCCCGGGGTGGACAATACCGTTGCAGACAGTCTGAGTCATTCTCAGGCCAGAGTCCACAGTGGGAGCTTCTACAGGAGGTGGCAGAGGATCTGTTCCACAGATGGGGCACTCCAGAATTGGACCTTTTGTGTCCCCATCCAATGCAAAACTGCCCAATTTTTGCTCGCTAGATACAGGGCCTGGTGTTTTCTGGCGAGGCAGCGTTGTCCCTCTCCTGGGCGGGCAGATTCCTCTATGCCTTCCTTCCTTTCCCGTTGATCCAGAGAGTTCTCAAACTTAGCAGGGAGCATGCAACGCTTATCTTGATAGCGCCTTTCTGGCCCAGGCAAATCTGGTTCCCACTCCTGCATCAGCTATCCCGGGAACCTCCGTTCCTTTGCCAATCAGCTCCCATCTGTTGTCTCAGGAGGAAGGTTCACTAGTCCATCGGACTTGCACTCATTGAACCTACATGCCTGGCTCCTAGAGACATAGTCATGATGCAACACAGGGTCTCGCAAGAGGTGGCAGAAGTAGTTTCTGCCGCTAGGAAACTGGCAACACACCACATCGCCATGAAGTGGCGCAGGTTTCTTGTGGGCTCAAACACGCGTTTCTAGCCCTTAGACTGTCCTGAGAGCTGGTTTGGAATACCTGCTTTCACTTTTCCAATCTGGACTAGCTTACTCCTCGATCACAGTGCATCTTTGTGCTGTTTCAGCTTATCATGCCCCCATAGGCCATCGTATGGTGGCTCAATAGGACACTACTGTGCCTTTTAAGAGGGTCCTCCACCTGAGGCCACCTATCAAGGACCCGGTTCCTCCTTGGGACTTGCCTTTGTCCTGGAGCAGCTTATGCTGCCACCTTTTGAACCAGCCGTGGATTATGGTAGCTACTGCTTGTCGTGTGGAAAACGTTGTTTTTAGTTGCAGTTACTTCAAGCGAGACACCTCCAATGCATGCACTCATGCAAGGAGCCTTATTTAATTTTCCACCAGGACAGGGGTATCCATGAGGACAAATCCTAAGTTTCTGCCTAAGGTGGTTTCAGCCCTTAGCCTTAATCAGGATATCGACTTACCAGTGTACTTTCCCAAGTACACCAATCGAGGAAGCACTGCTTCACACCCTGGATGTTCTGAGTGTCTCAGATATTATCTGACCAGAACCAGACAGTACCGGAAAGTGGATCAGCTGTATGTCTCCTTTGCTGAGAGGATGAAAGGAGCTCCTGTTTCTAAACAGTCCCTTTGCGTTGGCTCATTCAGTATATCTCTTTCTGTTATGACAAGCGCAGCAAACCCTTGCCAGGAGTGGTCAAGGGTCATTCTCTCAGAGGAATAGCCACCTCCTTTGCAGCTGAAGAATGTTCCACTTCAGCTATTTGTGCTGCAGCTACCTGGAGCTCGGTGCATACCTTTATTGGCATTACAGCCTGGATATCGCTTCAGGCGAAGGGCAGGTTCGGCCTAGCCGTCCTCCAGGGGCTTCTGTCCTAGGCTCAGGCAGGGTTGTAATCTCTGCCTATCCTCCTCCTCCTGATGGCGTAAGATTGTCACTATGGCAGGAATCAGTCCTAATGGTGTAACCTGCTGCAAGAGCTGTTCTCGAAGATCTACTGTTCAGGTAAGTTCTTATGTAACTGTACTTTCTTGCACATCTCTTTTTCTGAAAGATGCTACCCTCATGGACTTTGTTGATTCCACTGAGGTGCTTAAGTTTCTATCATGTCCCCCTCTCCTCCTTTCCTCAAGGGTATACATGTTAAGCTCCTTTAGTTTCTCCTCATATGGCTTCTCTTGCAGACCCTGCACCATTTTAGTTGCCCTCCTCTGGACTGGGAGATACCTCTCATTCGATCACACTCCTGTGATCAGTCGGTGGGACATGGGGTTGGAGAAATGAAACACCTGTTGGCACCTCAATCCCTACTACTTGAAATCTCATGATTTTCTGTAGTGCAAAATTGACGAAATACTAATGACTAATGTCTCCAGTGACATCACTGCAACAGTTTGCTGGGATACCCTCAAAACCATCCTGCGAGGATATGTCATACACTATACCTCTGACCAGTCCAAAGGGTGATCGAACAACAGCAACATCTGGAGGATGCCCTTTATTTCCTTCAGATGACTGACAAACAAGGGACAGTTTGATCACTCTGCAGCTGCAGCAGACTAAGGCTGAGCATGATAACCTTGCTTACAGCAAACTGATATAGCCTGACCTTTCTCAGACAGCAGTACTACTAGGTGGGAGCCAGGGCCACTTGTTTATTAGTGTACCAAATTTGTAAGCAATGCGCTCTGCAGGGTTTTATTTAACTCTAAAAATTGATTAGCGTTTTGCTCATAAAAGTTCTAAAACATTGTGAAAATGCATAGCACTCTCCTCACTGTGTTTAACAAACCTAACACTTCCAGAAAACCTATATAAATGCTTTCTGTACAGTTAGTATTGCCCCAAGAAAAAAACTGCTAATCAATTATTTAAAACTCTGCTCTATGAGACACCTATGTTATTTCACCCTGTCATGGATGGCCGACTCACGAAGCTCCATGACATCACTAAATCAGTCTGATCATACTATCGAACTCTCTATACTGCACAACCCATGCAACAGGAAGCATTAGATTCCCATCTGAATACCCTGACTCTGCCACACCTGACACAGCTCATATCCCTGTCACTGTGGAGGAAGTTGAAACAGCCATTGGGCTGTCTAAAACTTTGAAGGCCCTGGTCCAGACAGATAATGGAGCTGAATTTTATAAAGCCACCAAGGACCAACTTATTTTTCAATCAATCAGTCAATCAAATCTTTATTTTACCAGGCAGACCACCATTGAGAACTTATTTTCAAGATGGACCTGGAAGAGGTTCACAAAAGGCAACATGATACATTCACAGAGCTTCATTGGCAAACCAGCGTACAGATATATGCAATGAGTACAGGGTATGGAAGGTATCCATAAGGTATTTTCCCTGCTACAGGTATTTAATCACACCAAAAGGTAAATTACATCCACCAACTTGGTCGTATATGGCAATATCTGTGATTCTAAAAGTCAGCAAAATCTCCAACTATACAGCTTGTGCACACCGATATTGGTTCTTAACATCGACTATAAGTACTTTATGGGCATCCTGACCTTGTGCTTGGATACTTCCTTCCTCGGACTGGACCAGACAGGGGTTTCTGCAAACTAGAACCACAGTGGATAACACCAGATCAACGCTACATCTAATTTGTGAGGCGCAGATCATAGCGTGCCCTCTGTATGCCTCAGCTTAGATGTCAAAAGGCAGGTGTCTGGGTGTCCTGGCCTTTCCTGTATTCAGCTGTGGGAGGCTAGGGCTCCCAGTCTTTCTGATTCAATGCCTACAAACTTCCGAAGCCCCACAGGTCTGGTGAAAGTAAAGGCCACCATTTTTCATTTATTTTCCCTTCATCACAGAACGAGACAGGGTTGCCCGTCTCCCTTCCTTTTGTGCTCTATATTGAACCTTTGTATTGGGTCATCTGGGAATCAGCAGCATTAACAGGCGTACAGTTGGGGAGAGGAGCATCAGTTGGCACTATATTCCGATGATGTACGCTGTATCTTCAGGACCTGGAATACTCTCTATCGGCAGTATCGCTTATCCTAGAGGACTGTGGTCTAGCCTCAGGTATAAGCTGAATAGAGCTAAAACGAATCCCTCACGTTCCACTATCAACCTTTCCAAGTGGTTAGGCAGCAGTACCCCTTTAGGTGGGACCTAGACAAACTCAAATACCTAGGAGTCTTATCTCTCTAGAACCCCAACTAAGGTCTTCACAAACAACTGAACCCCTTTCTTGGCACAATTAATGCAGGACCTCACACACTGGAACACCCTCCCACAAAACCTGTACAGACGAATGGAAGTGATCCATAATCACCTTGTCCAGGGCTCTGTACATATTTCAGAATGTGCCAATCCCACTCATGCTGGCCACCTTCCATCAGTGGAATAAAGAGATTTCCAGGTTCTCATGGGTAGATCAGTGCCGCAGATTAGACTGTGGATGTTGTGTCTTCCCAAGTGGAAGAGAGGCCTCTCCTACCTAACTTATACCTTTATTACTGGGAGACTCAATTCCGATACTTGATTCTGCAGCAAATCTGCATCCCTTGGCTCTGGTGTGATATTGAAATGTGGCTGTTACTTAACACAGAATTAATTAAAGCTGTCTATCACACTGATGCCCAAATAGGAAACCTTCCCACCACAAATCTGTTGCTCAGATTTCAAGCTAAGATATGCTACTCCACTTGCAGGGTGCTGCAACTTTGCCCCATCCCACTGCTAGAGAATTTTCAAGTGTCCTACTTTGCTCCAGCCTTCCAGAGTTGGGAATGTCGCTCACTCCAGTATTTGTATCAACTAATGGGGTATTCCTTTGCAGACGTACAGTCTGAATTTGGCCTCTGTCAGCTGAACATTTACAGATCTTTACAACTAAAGCATTATTACATTTATTTCCGTGGGGAGCTCAGAACCGGAATTGTACCCAGTATTAATTTCCACGCTGATCACTTTCCTATGGACCAGAAGCTCAGTACATGTGATCTCTCTTGTACCAGTCCATCCTGGAGATGGTGGTGGACTCCCATGGATGTCCATCTGAGGTGGCGGTGAGCTCAGCGTACATCCCTAAGAAAGTTTTCTGAAAGCCTGTCTGAATACCACCAAAGTGAGCTGCTCTCACTTATGGAGGAATATGCCTGAAACAACTAATCAGATTGTTTCATACCCCAGTCATAATTTGGCATTATTTACCAGCAGGGAACTCTGCTTGCTAGCAGAATTATTGGAACCACTGACCCACCACACATACATAATGTGGTCATGTCAGGTTTTATGCCTATTTTTAAGTCTCTGCAAAATGAGCTGGAGGAACTATTTGGCAGGTTGTTTTCTTTAACAGCCGAGGTAGTCGTCCTACTTCAGTTCTCCTGAGGCTATAGGGCCTCCCATATCTGATATCTGTTGGGCATCCTGCTCACGGACACCAAAATCTATTATAAAGGCATGGCTAACTCTGCAAGTCCCTACCCTGATGACTTGGAGAGGACCACTGTTAGTGACATCTACTGCATGGAGAAAATAACACACGCTCTTAATGAGCGGGAGTAGCAGTGTTCCTTGCGCTAGACTGGATGGACCTTGCGTGATGGGGAAGGACATGGACTTTGTCCCATAAGGACCCCCGATGTAACCTGGAATCGTCCCCGTTACTATAACATACACTGGGATACCTATGTTTCTCCCCTACTTACGTGATATGTGAAGTTGTCACTTCTCCTGCGGTTCTGATCACCTGTCCCCTCCCTCGGAGTGGGGAGCAGTACTGAGTCCCTCTCAACCTGGATTGACCTCTCACCTCAGATGAGTCCGTAAACCTGAATTGCTCACCTGTGGAGAATCAGAATGGCTGTGTCTTACTTTTTAATTATAACCCCTATGCTGTACCTTTAAAGATCAATGGCAACCATTTTACATATTGTTTAAAAGAGCCTGAATTTAAGTCCCAGTGTCATGAGTAGTGTTTCCTGAAAACGTCATTCTATTTGGTTTTTGTGGTTATGTACTAGTGCTATGGTTTTGGAATAGCGCTATTTTATAAATAAAGAGTGACTGATTGATCAAAACTCTGTTGTTGTTTTTTCTAGCTATATAACACTGGGTTGTTTATTTAATGGATATAAAATAAATCTTAACATTTAATTCATACAAGTAGTTTGTCTTTGATGTAACCTCAATAAATAAGTTCATGTAAGAACAATTGTTCTCCTCTCAGATTGAAACACAGGTGCCTGCCACACTGCTATATCAGACACGTGTGCTGTATGAACTCACAAATTTCAGGTCTTTGATGGTTTCTGTGTGTGAAAATACATCCTGTATATGTATAACTAGAAAACTATATGGCATCCTGATTCCCCATCTCCTGCCTACAGTTGAAGCAACTGCACTCTGCTGCCCTGTCACCTGCCCCACAAGCCCCCTGTCTCCTGCCCCACATTTGAGGCTGCTGCACCTGCTGCCCTCTCTTCTCCCATAGAGTCAGGGCTGCTGCACCCTGCTGGTCCTGCATGAACAGTTAGTTCGTGCACCCTGCTACACTTTGCCCCAAGTCAGAGCTGCTGCACCATATTGCCCCCTGTTTCTGTCACCGTAGTCGGGGCTGCTGTGCTCTGCTATGCCCTTGAGTCCCACGTCCCCTGCTTCCTCATTTTGGGGTTGTTGCACCATGCCTGTGCCACCAGAGGTGGGTCTTTGTGTACCTTGCTGCCTGCTCCATTTCCAAAATGGGCGGGCTGCTGCACCATGCGCATCCCATTCCACAGTCAGGGCTGCTGTACCTGTTGCATCCCCCAAATGTCCTGCCCCACAAGCAAGGCTTCTGCACCATGCTGTAGTCTGCCCCCTGCCACCATAGACAGAGCTGCTGCATCTTGTTCCTGTCTACACAGTCAGGGCTGCTGTGCCTGCTGCACCCTACAGCCCCATGCCTCCACTGCCCCATGACTCCATAGTTAGTGTTGCTGCACCATGTTGCCCCCTGCCCCAAAGTCAGATTTTTGGCTTTACTGCCCAATAGAAAAACAGAAAAATGCTTTCATCTTGTGTTATGGGGGTGAAGGACAGAGGGCAGAAAGGTGCAGAAGTCCCTACTGATCAGCCAGGAGACAAGGGAGGCATTAGGGTACAACGGCCCAAACTGTGGGATAGGTGGAACTGACACAACTATGGGGGCAGAGGACAGGGTGCAGCAAATGCCATAACTCTTGTGGCAAGTGGCAGCATGGTGCAGCAGCCCTAACTGTGGAGGCAAGGACTCTGGGGCACAGCAGCCCTGGCTGTGGTGGCAGGAGACTGTGGACAGCATGGTAGAAAAGCCTTGACTGTGGGACAGGACACAGGGGGCATCAGGGTCATCATCCCTGACTGTGGGATGGGGATGTACATGGTGCAATAGCCCTGACTATTCAGGCACATGATGGGGCAACAGGTGCAGCAGCCCTCAAATGTGGGCAAGAGACAGGGGACCTGTGGGGTAGGGGACAGGGCAGCAGAGTGCAGCTGCTTCAACTATGGTGCAGAGGACCGTGGGCATCAGGATGCTCTATACTGTTTCTAGTTATACATGATGTATTTTCACACAGAAACCATCAATAAACTGAAATTTGTGAGTTCATATAGTACATGTGCCTGACTTAGCAGTGTGTAGCAGACATCTGTTTGTCCATATGAGAGGAAAATAATTGTTCTTACTGGACATATTTATTGAGGCTACATCAGACAAACTACTTGTATGAATTAAACTTTGGATTTATTTTATATCCACTAAATAAACAACCCAGTGTTATATAGCTAGAAAAAAAAACAGTTTTGATGAGAAGGAACTGACAGCGCTGGATACAGTCAAGCTGATTTCTCAAATGCGTACCACTTCAGTTCAGCACTGAAACTCAAATGATCAGCTTTTAGCAGAACAAAATGATAGATTTTCAGCTAATTCATCTGAACACAAACCAGAGACTGAGTTAGTAAAAACCCTGGACAGTAAGCAATTAACTCTACAGACTGCTCTAATTAGGAAGTTTACAGCTCTTCAGTCAAGCAGGGACTTGCACTGCTGAAGTAGTAGCTCACTCCAATATGATGTCATCACTCTCAAGGCTCAGTCAGAGGGACATAAACTGCCTATTTCCAGTTAGTGCAGAACAAGTTAACAAATGCTGATGTAAAAAACCACAAACCAAATAGCATGAAATTTACAGGAAACACTACTCATGACACGGGGTTTGAATTCAGGCTTTTTTAACGATGTGTAAAATGGTTGCCATTGATCTTTAAGGGGTGGAGGACTTCCATAGTTTGATTGTTGCCTTCTCCAAGACAGAACTACTGTAATAATAATTCATTACTGTCATATGTACTTTTAAACGTTTTTATTTGTACAGTTGTTGAAATATGATGATATTGAAATTGTGGTTGATAAAATTATAATTAGAAAAAATACAAAAAAGTTTTATGGGGGCTATCAAATGATTTATAAGCTTCTACATTTCATTTCCTGCTGGCCCAAATGGCAAAAAAAAATCCTGGGTCCAGCCTTAGATTCATGTCCCAGGCATAGTACCAGCAGAGAGTGCTGTCTCCAAAGGATGTGGGAAGGTTTTGGGATGTTCAGCAGCACCTATTCATAGGGGCTGGAGTCTTGCATGGCAGACCCCCTTCCAGGCCCCTCTTTCAGTGCTTGGCATTGACAGTGTAGATGTGTGTTTACAGTATATCTTCTAAGAATCTGTCTCTTCCGTAGAGCACTATTCTTTGTTTTGAGACGAGACACTAGGACCCCATGGAAAGCAGAACCATTGGGGCTGGCATGTGCCCAAACAGGGTTTATTCAGAGGAAGGAGGGTGACCCAGTGGTGCCTCAGGGATCAGTGCTAGGACTGGTCCTCTGTAATGTCTTTATAAGTGACATTGCAGAGGAGCTGGAAGGAAGGTCTGCCTTTTGTGGATGACACTAGAATCTGCAGTAGGGTGGACATTCTGGGGTGGGGTGGGGCGGTTGGAAAGGATGAGCAGAGATCTGAGAGAACTTGAGTAGTCAAGGGTACAGCAGCTGGGTTTCAGAGTGAAAAAAGTGCAGAGTAATGAACTTGAGGCAAAAGCGCTGGGGCAGTGTACAGCATGGGAGTAGTGGTATGGACAAGTACCAAGCAGGAAACAGACCTGGGAGTAATCATTTCAGATGATCTAGGGTGGCCAGGCAGTACAACAAGGCAGTTGAGAAGGCTAGTGGGATAGTGAGTGTATAGGGATGGGTATCATCAGCGGAAGAGGGAAGTGGTATTGCCTCTGTATAGATTGCTAGTAAGATCCCACCTAGAGTACTGTGTCCAGTTCTGGAGATACGGAAGGACATAGACAGAGTGGAGTCGGTCAGAGGAGAGCAACTGAAATGGCGCATGTGGGTCTGCATCAGAATTCCTTTGAGGAGAGACTTAATGACCTCAGTATGTACTCCTGGAAGGAAGAGAGAGAGGGGATATGATAGAGACCTTTAAATACCTCACAGGGGTAAATAAGGTACAGTAAGGAAGTGTATTTCAGAAAAATAGGTGCTCAAGGACAAGGGGCACGATAAGAAGCTGGATGGGGTGGATTCAGGAGAGATGTGAAGTACTTGTTATCAGAAAGAGTGGTGGATTCCTAGAATAGTCTTCCAGGGCAGGTGGTAGGGTTCTAGAATGCATGTGATAGCCATAAGGAATCTTGGGGAAAGGGAAGAGATTGGGTGAATTGGCCAGAGATCAAGTAGGATCTGCACTAATACTATAGGCAGGGAACAGTGGACTGACATTGTGCCACACTCACTGATGGTATGAGTAGTGGTGCCAGGCCCAACTGCCTCTGCTTCCTTTTCCCCTCTTTCGTGAGAGCTACGATCTTATTGTGGACCAGGACCTCTTGTTGTTCTGAATAGCTATCCTGTCTAGTTCATTGTAGATTTTGACATTTATTTCTTGTAATTGGAGTTTAATTTCATTTATCCTAATGTGGCAAGGCATGGTGATTTTATTTGTAAGGCACCCAATCCCAAGTCTCTGGGTGCCTGATGTAGAGATCATACTGCTGTGATCTCAGCCTGCCAAGGGTTTCACCACTCTGATGTCCCTAACATGATCGCTGTTTGTCAACATAAAGTCTAAGATGACTCCTTCTCTAGTTGGCTCATTCACCCTTGGACTAGAAACCCATCCGGGATCAATTGGCTCCTATTACAGCTGTTAATTGGACACTCCTGTCTATTTTGGGAAGTTGAAGTCCCATTATCACCACCTCTGCCTTCTCTGCTGCCTTCCTGATCATGCCATGCAGTTCTCTGTCTGTACTTTCATCCTGATTAGGCGGCTGATACATCACTAGTAGTCTAATCATCCTTCCTGCCTCTGTATGAAGCTGGATTAATAGTGCCTAAGCCCCTGGCCCCAAATGTCTTCCCATGTGGTTGTAATGCCTTCCTTGATATACAGAGCCCCCCTTATCTTTCTCCCTTTCCTTTCTATAGAGGCTGTACCTGTCACCTCCCTTCTCTTCCTCACGCTCTTGGGTAGGAGGCCCCACTGCACCAGCCCCCAATACCCTGCCTCCTCTTTGTCCTCTGCCCTTTCCCCTGTGCTGCCCTTCCTGCCTGCCTAGTTCAGTTGTAAGCATCTGCACTTTGGCCATTAAAAAAAACAGCTTTTGCATACAGCATACCCCCCACCTCCCACACCGTTCCCAAGATCATGTCTGCCCCTCACCTTTGCAGCTCGCCACTCTTCCCTTCCTATTTCCTGTCTGAACATTTTCCTTTAGTATATACCTTTCCTCTCTCCCTGTTAGTCCACTCTCTTATAAATCCACCCCAAATATGGAGTAAAAATACAACTTTCTTACCTGTTTCTGAGGCCTACCCCAGATAGGGAGTAGTATTACCCACTCACCTGCCACTGTGGACTGACACCAGATAGGGAGTAGTATTCTCCACTAACCTGCCTCCACAGGCCTACCCCCAACAGAGTAGTATCAAACTCTAACCTGCTTCCACAGATTTATCTCAGGTAGGAGTAGTACCACCCACTAGTATAGTCCACAGGCCTACCTGAGGTAGGAGTATAATCAACCTATAACCTGCCTGTGCAGGCCTACCCCAGATACAGAGTATTATGAACCTCTAACCTGCCTCTCCAGGCCTACCCAAGATAGTGAGTAGTTTAAACCCTTAACCTTTGCTACAGGCTTACCTAGATAGGGAGTAGTATTAACTTTAACCTGCCTCCTGAGATGGGGAGTATTAACCTCTAACCTGCCTCTGCAGGCCTACCCCAGATAGGGTTGTGTCAAACATTGGATCCACGATGCCTTGCGACAACTTTACTGCAGCACAACCTTACAGAGGTTTATGTCGACTGCACTGCGGTCGGCATAAACCCTCCAGAAACTTTTGTTTCTTTTTCGGGGCTTTTGCCTCGAATTTCATGTTGGGGGTTCTGCCCCTGCAGCCCCATAATAAATATAATCAACTCCGAGTCTGAGTTGATTTGGGGAGGGTGTAAGACCCTGAGAAAGCAGTGCGAGGTCCCAGCGGGTACATTGCAGCAGCAACAGTGATTGCTGCTATAATGTACTTCAGTTTGAAATGTCGCTGCAGAGATGGCGTATGTCAAACACCAACCTGCCTCCTCAGACCTATCTTGCAGCTCGTGCTTTCTGTGTTATCCTTTCTTTTATTTGTCCTCCTCCTTATGATTTCCCAGCTCCTTAAAACTCTACATACCTGTCTCCTGTTTGGCAGTAATGAAAGTGCCTTAACAAGGGGAGGCACTGTTCCCCAGAGAGGGTACTGTTGCCCACCACTCTGAGAAATGGACCTGAAAAGGGTCCAAAACCAACCCAGAACTACTACTACAGACAAGACTTTATGAATGATTAAATAGCTAGATCAACAAACGGGTAATAATACAGTAGAAGAAAGATAAATTACTTTGCATTTAAATGTAAAAAAACCTATGATGTCAATATTTTTCCTTTTTAGGAGAGTTTATCACTGTTGGATGGGGCAAAAGGAGACACAGTTCCACGGGTCAGAGGGCAAACAGGCAGCTGTGCGGAAACAGACAGTGAGGCTATTTATGATTGCTTTATTGGAAACATTTGGAGCAGTGACCTACAAGAGTAGGCTTGCAGTTAGTAGATCTTGCAAATGTCTATTTAACAAATCCCTTTGCAATTCTGTAACAATACTCTCTGGGCTAGATCTTCATACTGCGGTATCTTGTGGGATGTTGAAAAGCTTCCAGAAGTGGATGCTAACAAAATCCCACCTGCATCAATTTCACAGCAGGAGGGATGCTGGCAGCTAGCTAGGACAGCTTGTTTTTCTCTTGTTGGCTGATACATTGGAATGTTTGTGATGTTATGTTGGCATTTACCATTCAGTACTGCCAGCATGCCGGTAAACATAGCAATTGTTCTGTCCCAAACCTGTATCACTGCACAGAGTGCTGTTAAATCCAACAGTAACAGACATGCTTAATAATATTAAATATGACTCAAATATAGGTTGTGTAAATTTAGTTGCATCATCTGCTTTGAGTTTCTAAAGTCACAATAAACTGAGAGGCAATAGAAAATGGGGAAAACAGTTCAGCCCATGGCCCAGTGGGTAACATGTCACGCTCCTTGCTGGTGACAAACATTTTGGAGCACACTCTGGGAGCTGGCTTGGCCGGCTGGGGTGGTGGTGTGATGCATCGCTCCCAGCAGGGTGGAGTGGTGACTGGTCCAGCTTCTCAAGCTACTATGTTGAGCCATGGAACCTTGCTTCTCTGCAGGGCATTGCTGTATGTATGTATGTTTCATCTCTGAACCTTCTGCTGTTGCTGCTGAATTTAACAACTTCTTTACCACTTGTGCCTCCACCCTCCCTCCCCTCCTCTCCCCCCATCACCCTCACCCTTCTCCTTTTCTCCACTGTTTCATCTGCTGAAGCCCTTAAAGCTCTACTTGTTCTAAACCCTACAAAGGGAACTAGTCCAGATGGTCTGGACCTAAAGCTCTTGTACCTCTCTGCCTCTGCTGTTTGCCACCGTATTGCTCTGCTCCTCAACCTCTCTTTCTCTTTGGCTTCAGTTCCCTCTTCTGGAAATCAGCCACTGTCATTTCCCCTCCCTAAGGGTGGTGACCCCTCAGCTCTGGGCAACTACTGGTCAATTTCTCTTCTCTCTACCCTTGCTAAACTCCAAGAGCATGTGGTACTCTCTCAGCTCTTCGATTTCTTGACTCCTCTTCCTTCCTCACCCATTTCCAGTCTGGTTTCTGTAAATCTCACTCTACAGCTACCTCCCTCCTCAGGCTCACTGATGCCATCCAGACAGGTTTGGACCTGGGCCTGGTTTCCTGCTATCTTCGTCAATCTGGCCAAAGCCTTCGATACTGTAGCCCACCCTCCTCCTAGCCCAGCTGTCTGCTGCTGGGCTCTGTACTCGAGCCACAGATTGATTCCATTTCTACCTCATGGACAGAACTCAAGCTGTCAAAATGGGCAACTCCGTCTCTCTCCCCCAATCCACACTGGTATCCCCAAGGCTCAGTGCTCTGACCCATTCTCTTCTCCATCTTTTTAAATTCCCTCCCTCTGCGTGTAAATCTGCATCCATACATGTGTGCTGATGAGACTGTCACATTTGCCTCAGGCTCCTCCATAAAAGACCTGACAAGCAGACTCAATCGGCTTTCACCAATATCCAGCACTGGTTCTGGTCAAAACAGCTTTCCTTAAATGTGAAAAAAAACTGTCTCTGTGACTTTGGTACCAGACAAAACCTCTCTAAACTCCCAGCCCTGCCCTCCTTCCACACTCTGGATGGGACTAACCTTGAAAACGCCACAACTTTCAATTACCTAGGAGTTTGGCTCACAGTCACCTAGACTTCTCTGCTCATGTGGACTACTTACAGAAAAAGCATCACCTAAACTTGGTGCACTGTATAGGAACCGAGGGTGCATCCTCTGCTGGCCCACACAGCTATTGTGCAGAGGATGATTCTTCCCCTCTTTGACTATGGTGACACCAGCTGTGCTAGTGCTCCCAAGTCTACCCTGGCTAGACTGGATCCACTCTTCCACTCCTTCTGTAGGTTTGCCCTGGTTGCACCCCCAACTCACCACTGCCACCTCTACACCTCTTTCTCCTTTCCCTCCCTTGAAGCCAGATGGCCTGTTCATTGCTCCTCCCTTAATGCTAGGTACTGGCTGGGCTTCCTCCCATCCTTCCTTATGTCTCTTCTCTCTCCCCATTCAAACCCCTCCTACTATCTCCATTGCTCTAACTTCTGCTTTCTAACTCTCCCATCCAGGTGGACCTCGGCTGGGCAAGATGCTTTCTTTTACACCTTCCCAAACTCTGGAAATCCCTCCCGGCCCTATTCGTCTCTGCTACCTCCATCTGCTCCTTCTCCAGTCTTATACGTGATTACTCTGCCCCTCCAGTAACTGCCCCTGATTCTCTCCCGTTATTGCCCCCATACCTTTTCTTCCTGGCTCTCCACCCCCTTCTCTCCCCACCCCTGTCTTTCATACTACATATCTCCCTCCCCTCTACCTACCCACCCTAATTCTGGACCTCCTTTGTCTCCTTCCTATGATTTACCTTCTCCTCCCCCAACTCTTCGCCTTTGCTAGACTACTCGTAGCCATATGCACTAACTTGGTTCATCCCCTATTTCTTGTAGGCAATGTTACTTACAGCTGTTGCTGCATTTTCTGTAAATAATTCCACGATATGCTCTTGTACATTAAATATATATTACTCAATGTTTAATTTATGATATATTGTATAAAGTGTGCCTTAATATGAGTGTACATTCTCTGTAAATATTTTTTACACTGTATGGATATGTACTTCTCCCTTTAACCTCTCCCAGGACGCTTCTGGAAACGAGTTATTTAAGGCTCAGTATATCTCTCCGCAGAAACTTTGAAATAAATAAGGTGTGTGTGGAGTCAGGCATCTACCTGACATCCTGGGTGGGATTGTGAGAAATCTCAGAAAATCCTAAGCTGTAGCCCATCCAAATGATTGTAGCAGTACAAGTAAAGCTGCAGCACCCTGCTCCCAAAGGTTCAACTTTACAGCTTAACTAGAGATAACACAATAGAATAGTGCACACACCAAATACATTAGACTAGAAATTTATTGTGCAGTATCAGGATACTACTACCAAGCACCTACATATCGCCACACTGTGGCTTCTTCAAGGGTGGGCTGGATTGTGAGTAAGTGAATTAAATAGTGTCAGTAATTAATCAATCATTGGCAAAAGAAGAAAGTACATGAAAAGGTGAACTCGTGCTCACAGTAGGGAATGCGTGCTAACAGTTAGTACAGCAGTTACAATATTACAAAGTGAAACAGTGTAAAATCCTTTGAAAAGACATTAAAACTTTTATGCAAATGCTAAAAAAATGCAGTCAAAAACTGTCAGAGATAACCAGGCAAGAAGCTTCTGCAGAATTTTTCTTATTTCATTTTTCTTACTCCTCTAAATTCCAAGCTCTTTATAAGTTTTATAAAATACAATTGATAATTCAGACTGGGAGCATGGAGAAAAGTGCAAAGGCTTCATAATGTGGCATAGAGAAGGAAAACCGATTAAAGCACGGATCCCAAGATTTTAGTCAAAGATTTTAAATGATCGTGTGCTGGCTTTAACATGACAGCTTTTGCACTCCTATGCAGCAGGGATCCAATAATTACATTTATATGTATTAATCATAGTCAGAAAAAGGAGCCTGAAGCTGAAAATGAGTAGCCAAAGATAACAGCAACATCCATGAACTGTAAAGAATTCAGACCAAATGCAAACAAGACGCACTGCTTTCATTCAAAACAATTTCAAAATATAAACAAACCCGAAACTGTGGAAGGCATAACAACATTTTCATGTTCTTTCATCTTTTGCCGATTGATTAATTTGTGGCACTGTCACACAGTTCAGTTCACTTGCTTATAGTCCAGTCCCACCCTCACAGAGCATGGCTATCTGTACGGTGGTTTGTCTTGGTATCCCAAATTGGACCAATAAATTTCTAGCCTAATGTATTTGATTGTGCACTGTTCTATTTTGTACATCTAAATGATTGTCACTGGTACTCTCAAACATTGCCCCATGGTGATCCCTGATGGCATGACCGTGCAGGGCTCAGTGCTCGTTGCTGGGAGGTTTGCCTACATTAATTTATTTTTATCTCAGATTAACACCTTTGAGCACAGGCACTCATTTATAAAGGTTCCATGTCAGTTGTGGAGGGTAATCATACACACAGAAATATTACTGTAAATTAAAATGACAAAAACAACAGTATTAATAAAATTATACATTGATAAATACATGAGAGGATGAATACAATTTAGTTGATAACAGTAGCAAAAATGACATAAGAAACAGTACCTGCAATTGATAAGTGTTGGATTCTCAAGAAAAGTATATAATAAATAATGGGTGAGAGAGGCTAGAGAGGGAGGTAGGATATGGAGGTGCAGACTGTGTAAAGACAAGTATACATACTTTAAGGGTGGGATGGGAGGGAGAGGGGAAAAGGGGGTTACTCTCAAAAGGAAGAGGAGGTAGGGAGAGGGAGTAAGGAGAACCAAGGACAGGATGAGGCGGCAAGGTCACTGAAAAGTACTAGGCAGACCTAAGGGGTACATAAAGAGGCCTGACAGAGCAGAAGCAGGACATGCCTGGGGCAAAAGCTTGATAGAAAAAAAGAACATCGGAGAAAAGGGCTACAGGTATTTAAAAAAAAAAACATATTTAATATTTGACGGTGTCTGGTGGTAATCTAGTGCATAAAAAGTGTATGAGATGCTGGCTCGCATGAGCGTAGCACTACCTCTTGTGACGCCGGCGACCCGGTTTGGTAGTGAGCCAGGATTGTCGGAGGGCAGGCCAGGGCAGAAGGATTGAGCGCCTAATGGGCCTTTCTCCTTCTCCGGGAGGGATGGGTTGCTCTCCTCACTGCAGTACTGCCACCACCTGGGTGACCATGGGTGGTGCTGATGCAGCAAGAAAGCAGAATAGTAGGGAGGGCAGGCACTGGCCAGGACCAGAATGGAGATGCGCCTCTACATGCCTCTGTCTCATTGGTCCTCCTCTTGTGCTGATGACTGTAGGGGACCAGAAATAAAGAAAAGACTCCACGTCTGGGCCAGGCGACTGCTCCCGCACCATTTTGATCGCAGAGGAACTAGGGGAGACTCCAGGTGCACGCTCCCTAGTTCGGAAGAGGTAAGGGAGGCCTCTCTGCCACTGCGAGGTCATCCAGGCCTCTAGATGTACCGGAGCAGGGCACTAATGGAGAGATCCTCAGTCCTCTTGGCATAGCCTAAGTAGTGCATTGGGAGCCCTGAGAGAGGGTGTAGGCAATGACGGGCTAAAATAGAAGGAGAAAAAAAGTGTATGTGACTACCCTGTGACATGAAAGAAATTATACTCTTACTGTTTTAGTGCCAGTTTTGATTGCACACAAGTTCTGCTTTGGATACACAGTTATTCTTAATTGTTGGAACTTTTCATGATAGCTACGTTCTTTTTCTTTCCATCCAGTGTTTTAGTCTCCTCTCCCATGGCGACTCCCACCCCAGTCATCACATGGTTCCTCTGGGGCTTACTTTGCTGCTGTCATCCTCTGCCACAGGACTGTGGTGGGTGCCCGCCACCGTGCAATGGCTGCAAGGGTTGGTCTTCATCTCGTCACCAAGGGTGTTTTTCTCCATTTTCTTCCTTATCCCGAGAAATGGTAACATGGTCACGAATGCATGTGGAGGTACGATGCCCCAAGGCCCAGATGACCCCAGTCCTCTCACCCAGTCTAATGCCAGCCCCATACTGACTGAGCCTCCACCCAGTTGCAGTCAAGGGCCAAGAGGGCTTACTTCCCCAGTTTGGGAGAGGAGAGCTTCCTGGTGGCCGCCGATCCTCTCTCAGCCCTCCCTCCTGTAACCCCCAGCAGTCAGAGCTTCCAAACACGAGTTGCGGCATGGGGAGGTGAGACACTAGGCACCTCTGCCTTCTACGCCACTGAGCCGGCCAGCTTTACTGTTCTTGACCCAGCTTGAGCTACCCCGATTGAACAACTTGAATAATATATAAGAAACCTGTCAACACCCTTTGGGACTCTGAACATTCTGAGGAGGTGTTTTTGTTTATGTACCTCTCTTTCTTTTAAATGTTGCGCACTTGTGCTTTTTGGGTTACTGTTTTGTAATATTTCTAGAAGGTAATGTGATGCCCATTCTTTGCCCTGTAAGTACTACAGTAGGTCATCCATTTTAATTTTTGTCCAAATTGAAGACACGAATGTTACTTGCATTTGAATGTTGCCACAGACTGCCAGATTGTCAAACAAGGATAGTTTTTGAAAATCTGGAGGTTAAAATGAACATATGAAGGGTATGAAGATGCAAGTGGATCTTGCATTTGCTTTGTGCTTTCACATTTTTGAAAATCTCTCTTTGCATTATTCATTTTAATTTTATTTTTTAATCACCATTTTCCTACCATGTTCATCCTTTTCCGCATCCAGACAATTGGGTTGATACTGCCGCAGCCTTCCTTCACAGGAGGTTTGGTCAGCCTGACAGAGGCTGGGCGATGCTAGGCATCCTGCACCCTTCCTTCCTAAGTGCCAGGTGCCTCACCTTCACAATGTGCGTGACCCCAGCATGGAATTCTGGGACTTGCTTGCAGGCCTCCCCATATGGTAGCGCATCGCACTGCACTCGCCTCAGGATTTTATTGTATTTTTGAAACTCAGCCATGATTTACGGAAGGACAGAGCAAGCATCATTGATGATCCTGGCCGCCAGTGTCTGCACAGGGCTTTTTAGTTTTAGCCTGCTTTTCCTTCCGTAGGGGGCTGCTCTGTTTGGCATGAGGACTGTTTGATGACCACAGTAATCAAGTAATGTCCTGAATTTTTTTTTAAAGGGGAAACACTTTCACCCAGAATGGTATGTTTGGGACTTTTTCAGCTAAAAATGGGGTGTTCTGTGTTGGTTAAAATAAAATTAAAGCCATGGCACAAATTGTGAGAATTCCAGTCCCCATGTTGTTTGTATTCCAGTTGTAGTACACATGTCCATTTTACTAGCATATAAGCAATGCCAGTTCTTGATTTTGGAAAATAACATAAGGCATTGAAAAGAAAAAAAATACAGTATTTAACCCTTGGATGGCCGCTGACTGATATATCTTTCCAAAATCCCTATATGTTGTAATTCTGTCGGCAGCCTAAGGGTTAAATTTTAAGATGTGGGCTATATGTCTGTGTTTAGAAAACAAACAAAACCCAGCAGACTCGGTCCAGAATCCCTGTTGAGGATTACAGTGTCCCCTTTCTCATAACATGCAAGGTCATAGTCTGGCTTGACCAAAATGCTAACCAGGAGTTAAAGTCCTGACCTATAATGTCAGAGAGTCCCTGTAGTACTACAGTGATATAAGCCACCAGTCCCTCTTGAAAAGGACTCTGGTTTTCCTTTTAATGGAAAAACAGAAAAAAAAATCACAGAATACTGCTTGGTGGGCAGATTTTGAATTCTCCCACCGTGCCACACTGAAATCACTTTTCATTGCATGGAATCCTAAAATTTCAGCATCTTAAAATGGATGTTGCTCTGCTGCACGTTCTTTCTGCTCTGTTGGTTAGGAAACAACTTGTGCTTCTTTCTTGTAGCCACCCATGCATCAGTTTAACCACATGCTGAGGACTGCTCTCCATCCTGAAAGCACAGGTTTTATTTAGTATGTGCCTAAACTTTTAATATTTGTATTTCACTGGATGATATAAAAACAAAAACAAAAAGGTATAAGTATCAGCACCATCTGGGAATCTGATTAGGCAACGGGGTGGGGGTTCATGTTTGACTGCTCTGCATCTAACCCTTCGTTTGATCCGCTGATGTGGCTGCTCACCAACCTGAAAGTAACCTTTTTGGGTACAAGAAGTACATGCCTAATTCTTTTCCCCTGGATGATTTAAAACTACAAAAAGCTAAGTATCAGCTCACTCAGACGATCGGGCTGGGCGGCAGGGGTGTCTAGTTTAAATTTTAACAGCTCATCATCTAACCTTTGATCAGCTGATGCAACTGCTCTCCATCCTGACAGTAGAGTTTTTGTGTAGAAGGAAAGTATGTACCTAAGCTATTTTTACACTGCATGATTAAAACCCCCAAAGTTATGTAACAGCAGACTTGCAGAATCAGATGGGGGTTAGTCGAGTGTCTTTAATGAAGTTGAACTGTTGTTGCTCTTGCTGATCTAAGAGGCTCAAGGGTTACTTGCTGTTCTGGGTGTCGTTGTTGGGGATCAACCAGCCCGGAGGGGGTCTTACAACACTGTGTGGTCACCAATACATCATCCAGGCAGCCGCCACTCCTTCAGCTGTGGCCCCCCAAAAGGTCAGCATGCAGTGCATCTGCATCAAGTTCTTAACCCCACCAGCCTTGGGGGCTGGATTGTCTCTGCTCACAAACCCAGATCTCCCACTTGACAGTGTGCGCCACCAGCCTATGCCACTGTTTTATTTGTAATTTTGGGAGTGATTTTTAACGCTGGTGCTTGAGTGAGCTAGGCTGCTGACAGTGTAAGCGCTAGCAGTCTCTATGCTACTGTTTCTAGTTGTGTACCCCTGAGTAAGGTTGTGTGTACTTAGAATCTGTGTGCCCCTAAATTTGCTGTACGACTTGGGTGCTGTTGTTGCAGACGTGCCCCTGCATGATGCCAGCACATGATTGGGGAGTGCTGCAAGAGCATCCAAGCCAGACTGCACACTCAGAGGTACACATCAGGTAAGGTACCAGATACTGTACCATGTCAGTGGGCAGGCTGTTGCTTATTGTGTTCCTTAAGTGAGTTGGGGCCTTAGTGTCTGTGTGCCCTTGACTTTACTGTATGGCCCAGTTGTCACTCTTCCTACCACTGTATTATGCCAGCAGGGGTTGGGGGTGCTGCAACAGCACCCAAGCCAAACAAGCATACTCGGGACACACAAAATTTAAGGCCCCAGGTACTGTACGTTGCCAGTGGGCCAAGTGGGGCTCACTTCATATTTATTTTTATTTATTACAATTTGAAAGTACCTTTGAGTCCAGGACTCGCTTACAAAATCTCCACATCACATAAAGTAGAACATTACAACAGTAATCACAATTCAAAATCTGAGCTCAGACTCAGAACTAAGAGGCCCTTTTCATGTAGACCAAGAAAAAGAAAGTATCCACATGGTTAGGAGATGGATGATTTTCCATTATAAGGCCTTCCAGTAATTACTTGTGGATTTTTTAGGTGGAGGCACTTTATTTCAAAGAAGCAAATTCGGCAGTTTACTGTTAGGTTGGAACTGAGGGGGTCCACCTTAGCATCTTGTGGTTCACCTTAATTCACGTCTGAGTTCTGACAAACTAAGAGACTCAAAAATGTGTGACTTGGGCATGTGGAATGTGGGTGTTGAAGGAAGGGGACTGCAGTGCTGTTGCTGTCACCACACCTAAGGGACGGAGCTGTAGTCCGCCGTCACACCCATGAGGGATTGTCTACTGTAGTGCTGCTGCCAAACCTGAAGGATGGGGGTCGATTGTTGCTGTGGCTGCCACCCCACAGGGATGGGGAGGAAGTGTTAGTGAGGCCATGCTGAGGACAAGACATTCTTCACATCGGTTCCAACTGAAGCCACACTTTAAACTTTATATTTGACTCTTATAAATTACTTTGTTCAGTTTTTTCTTTTTTCAATTATGTTTCCCTTTTAATAGTGGTCCATGGGGCCTCAGGCATCCAACGGATCATGCCCTGCCGAAGTCCTCCTGTTTGAGCCTCCACTCTTCTCCCCTCGTCTCACAGCTGGCACCCCAGCTTAACCTCTCCAGGGTGGGCCGGCCTCCTCTTTGGGTGCACTTACTCTAGACTCCGACTGCAGGTGAGGCCCAGGCAGAGGAACCTGAAAGGCCAGACAGGACAGACCCGGCTTTGGGCATGGGGGCTGGTGCTATCGCCTACCCCATGTACTGAGGTTTTTCCTTGTTCTGATCTCCCCCATCGTGGTGCATGCCCGATGCAATGGTGCGGCAACCCTGCCTTATGTCGGCCATGCTGATGTTGCTGCCCTACATGCTGCAGTGCCCTTGGTCTCCACCGGGGCCGCTGTCACACCAGACCAGCCCTCCCTCCCCAGGGAGGAGAGCACCTCAGCAGGCGCTTGGTCCTCAACCCACCCCTGCCGACCCCTGGCACCCGAGCTCGAGTTGCCAGTGTAGTTCGAGGTGGCGACAGCGCCAACCTCAGCGCCACCGGCCGGCTACTTTTTTTTTTTTTAACCTGGAAATTATAAATGCACTATTAAGAACCTTTATGGGCCGTTCAAATGAGATGGGATGACCAAGGAGGAGGAGCTAGTGCTGTTGCTGTCACATCTGTGGGATGGTCAACTCGAAATGCCAAACATGAGGTCAGACAAACAGATATACACACACACACACACACACACTTCTCCAAGGTGTGACTCTTGGATCACTGGGCTGGATAGGCATTGATAATTGTGGAGGACTTTTCTACATATAAGACATAAAACAAAGTGCGGTACAGGTTGAGCTTATCATAGAGATTATTATTTGTAATAACTACAAGGATTGATGCACAATATTAGACAGCAAAATTACTAAAGTGCATGTTAGCTGAGAAAAAATGGTTAAAATAAAGCTCAAAACAAAGCCCTGTTAAAATAGATATTGGCTTTGTAGACACCGGTGTTCTCTGTCCCACATTAAGAGATGGCAGTCCTACATTTACAGTGAGATTCTGAAACAGATTCACAGTAGTCTGTAATACTTGGTGAAAAGTAAACCTTAAGAACATGAGAGCCCACGATTCCCAGTCACTGGTTTGTAAATAAATAAAAAACAATTCTACCATGTTCTGAGCTTCCATCTCTGATTTGATGACCTGTATTTCCCACGTGTTAAAGTATAGTGTCCCATATTTGAGTGCAGAAATGTTAAAAGATATTCACCCATGTGCTTGCTGTGCTGTTGTCTTTTAAAAATATGAAACTGATTTTATTTCTCCAAACCCTGTTCTTAGGAGATCCAGCCTGCTCTGCCCTGGGATGACTGTCAACCTCGTATCACGTGAGAGGGATGGACAGTTCTTTGCAGTCAGCCATTTGCCCAGAGTCAAGTATGTCTCTGACTAGATACCATAAAACATTGTGTGTCTAGATATAAAATTAATTGAAGCACACGTGGTTGGTAAACTACATTATTGCGCTGTAGGGAATCGGAAGCTCTGATTGGAGGTTCATATCATGCTGTTGAGTTATTTGAATTTAGTGTCTCACCAGGTGGTGGGTTATTTGATTTTACTGTCACAGCAGCTGTTGGGTTATTTGGAATTAGTGTTGCATCAGCTGTTTTTTTTTTTTTTTTAGTGTCGAACCTGGTGAAGTTTTTTATTTTGGATTTTAGTGGGTTATTTGGATTTGTTTTGGTGTCATACCAGATGGTGGGTTATTTGGATTCAGGGACACACCAGATGTTAGATTATTTGATTTTAGGGTCACACCAGGTGTTGGGTTATTTGCATATTAGTGTCACACATGTGATCGGTTATTTGGAGTTTAGGAACGCATAAGGTGTTGGATCGTTCGATTTAGTGTCACACCAGGTGTTACATTATTTGCATATTAGTGTCACACCAGGTGTTGGGTTATTTGGAGTTTAATGTCACATAGCGGGAAGGTCATGTCAGACGAATCTAATAGATTTCTTTGGTTGACCAAAGTAGTAGACTAGCAAGGGCTGAGGACATGGCCTACCTGGACTTTAGCAAGGCATTTGACACAGTCCCACACAAAAGATTAAACAAGTTAGCCAGCCTGGGAGGGGTCCCAGGTGGTACTCCGGTAAAACTGGCTAGACAACAGGACACAGGGGTAATAGTAAACGGAGTCCACTCTGACGAAAGGGGGTTACTTAAGGGTACCACAGGGTTCAAGTACTGACTGTGCTTTTAACATTCTTATAAGTGACATTTTAGAGGGACTGGAAGGAAAAGTATGCCTCTTTGCAGACGACACAAAGATCTGCAGCAGGGTTGATAGACAAGTGGGGTGGAAGGTATGAGAAGGACGGCAAGGTTGGCGGAATGGTCAGAAGTATGGCAGCTTTGATTCAGTGCAAAAGTGCAAAGTGATGCACCCGGAAATAAAAACCCAGGGAAGAGTACACAGTTTTTGGAGGGGGGTACTAACAACAGCAACAATGGAAACGGACCTGGGGTAGTCATATCACATGACATAAAGGTAAGGAAGCAATGTGAGAAGGCAGTAAGGAGAGCTGGGGATACTGGGATGTATAGGAGAGGCTCACCAGTAGAAAATAGGAAGTTATCTCTCTGTACAGACAGTTGGTGAGACCTCATCTGGAGTACTGTGTGCAGTTCTGGAGACCCCATCTCCACAAGGACATAGACAGGATGGAGGCAGTTCAGAGGAGGGCAACTAAAACAGTGCGGAGTCTGCACCAGAAGCCATATGAAGAGAGAGAGAGAGAGAGAGACAAAAGTGCTTAATATGTATACCCTCAAGAAAAGGGAGGAGACATGATAGAAACTTTCAGGCACCTCAAGGAATCGGCAAAGTCCAGGAAGGAAACATCTTTCAGAAAAGAGATGTGCAAGAACAAGGGGCACAAATTGAAGATAGAGGGGACGGTCCAGGGATAATGTGAGGAAGTATTTTTTCATGGAGAGGGTGGTGGACGCATGGAACCCTTCCTGCAGAGGTTGTGGGGTCAAAACATTGGGAGAATTCAAGAATACATGGGACAGGCAAAGGCAATTCTGGTGGGGGTTAGGAAGAACTTGGCTGTTTTGTTAACTAGGATCTGCAGCTTATCCAAAAGGTAGAGAAATGGGCAGACTGGTGGGCCACACGGTCCTCATCTGCCATCAAAGTCTATGTTTCTATGTTTCTACATCAGATTTTTTTTTTTTGATATTAGTGTCACACTAGGTGTTGGGTATGGTTGTTTTGAGTCACACCAGGTGTTGGATTATTTGGAGTTTAGGAACACATCAGATGTTGGTTTGTATGTTAGTGTCACACCAGTTGTAGGGTTATTTGATATTAGTGTCACACCAGGTGTTGGTTTATTTGGATATTGGTCAAACCAGCTGTTGGATTATTTGGAGTTTAGTGTCACAGCTGGTGTTGGGTCATTTGGATATTAGTATCTCACCAGGTGTTGGTTTATT
Organism: Neoceratodus forsteri; assembly: GCA_016271365.2. Taxonomy (NCBI): domain Eukaryota; kingdom Metazoa; phylum Chordata; order Ceratodontiformes; family Ceratodontidae; genus Neoceratodus; species Neoceratodus forsteri. The sequence goes on along the minus strand of CM057453.1, from coordinate 1,135,783,362 downwards.
TGGATATTAGTGTCACACCAGGTGTAGATTTATTTGATATTAGTGTCACACCAGGTGTTGCGTTATTTGGATATTAGTGTTGCACTTTAGGTGTTGGGTTCTTGGATTTTAGTATGACATCAGGTGTTGGTTTGGTTTATTTGGCTATCAGTGTCATACCAGATGTTGTGGTGTTTGGATTTTTAGTGTCACACCAGGTGTTGGGTCATTTGATTTTTAGTGTCACACCAGGTGTTGGATTATTTGGATATTAGTGCCACACCTGGTGTTAAATTAATTGGATTTTTAGTGTCACATAAGGTGTTGGGTTATTTGGAGATTAGGAACACATCAGATGTTGGCTTATTTGTATATTGAGTCATACCAGGTGTAGGGTTATTACGCTATTAATGTCAGAACAGAGGTTGGGTTATTTGGATTTTTAGTGTCCCACCAGGTGTATTTTTTTTTTTTTTTTATCTTTAGTGTCACAGTCAAGTGCTGGAGTATTTGGATATTACTGTCATTAGGGTGAAACCAGGTTGGGGGTGTTATTTGATATTAGGTCACACCAGGTGTTGGATTATTTGGAGTTTAGTGTCTCACCTGGTGTATGGTCATTTGATATTAGTGTCACACCTGGTGTGTTTTGAGTTTAGTGTCATGCCTGGTGTTTGGTATTTGGATTTTTAGTGTCACGCCAGGAGTAGGGTTTTTTGATTATTAGTGTCACACCAGCTGCTGGGTTATTTGAAGTTTAGGAACACATCAGGTGTTGGTTTATTTGGATGTTAGTGTCACGCCAAGTGTTGGGTAATTTGGAGTTTAGGAACACATACAGTGTTGGATTGTTTAGATATTAGTGTCACACCAGGTGTTTGGTTATTTGCATATTAGTGTTATAACAGGGGTTGGGTTATTTGGATTTTAGTGTCACACCATGTGTTGGGTTATTTGGATATTAGGGTTACAGTAGGTGTTGGGTTATTTTAAGATTGCCACACCTGGTGTTGGGTTGTTTGGATTTTTAGTATCACACCAGGTGTTGGATTATTTGGATATTAGTGTCACACCAGGTGTTGGGTTATTTGGATATTTAGGTGTCACACGGTGTTGGGTTATTTGGATATTAGTGTCACACGGTGTTGGGTTATCTGCATATTAGTGTCACACCAAGTCTTGGGTGACTTGGATTTTAGTGTCACACCAGGTGTTGAATTATTTGGATTTTTTTAAATGTCTTTATCCTCCTTATTGCCTCATTGTTCCACCTTCAGGCATTGATCATGCCATCCATGTTCCTTGGCCTTGAGTCTGCCCCCCAGAGTGCCCCGTAACTCCTTTCCTCCTCCTCCTCTGTGGAGCACCTGCACAGCGGGATCTGTCCATGGTTCCTGGACTGGATGGCGGAAGGCCGTCATCTAGGACCGCCGAGGGTTGTTTTCCACTTTCTCCCTTCCATCCCCCTCCCCGAGGACGTTGGCTCGGCAAGTGTGTGCTGTCGACGCCTGACAAGTGCCCAACAACTTCCTTCCTCCCGACTCCAGCCCTTTGGAGCTGCCAATGCCCCTTGAGTGTCGGTACTCCTACCAGCCCCAGGGACTTTGGGTGCGGCACCCCTGTAATCACCCAAGGAGGAGAGCATCCATTGGGACACTCAGTCCTCCTCCCCTGCCGACCAATTATTTGAATTTTAGTGTCATCAGGTGTTGGTTTTTTGGAGTTTAGTGTCACACCTGGTGTTGGGTTATTTGGATATTGTAGTCACACCAGATGTAGGGTTATTACAATATTAATGTCATAACGGCTGGGTTATTTGGATTTTTAGTGTCACACCAGGTGTTGGGTTATTTGGATGTTAGGGTGAAACCAGGTTTTGGGGGTATTTGGTGATTAGGGGTCACACCAGCTGTTGGATAATTTGGATATTAGGGTCACACCAGGTGTTGGGTAATTTGGATATTAGGGTCACCACCAAGTGTTGGATTATTTGGAGTTTAATGTCACACCTGGTGTATGGTTATTTGGATTTTTAGTATCACAGCAAGCGTTGGGTTATTTGAATTATAGTGTCACATCTGGTGTTGGTTTTATTTTGGCTATTAGTGTCACACCTGGTGTTTGGTGATTTGGATTTTAGTGTCACACCAGGTGTAGGTGGTGTGACACCAGGTGTAGGTTTTTTGATCTTTAGTGTCATAGTCAGGTGCTGGAGTATTTGGATATTAGTGTCACACCAGCTGTTGGGTTATTCAAGTTTAGTAACACAGCAGGTATTGGTTTATTTGTATGTTAGTGTCACACCAAGTGTTCGGTTATTTGAAGTTTAGGGACACATCGGGTGTTGGTTTATTTGGATGTTATTGTCACAGCTGGTGTTTGGTTATTTGGAGTTTAAGAACACATAAGGTGTTGGGTTATTTGGATATTAGTGTCACACCAAGTGCTGGGTTATTTGCATATTACTGTCACAACAGGGGTTGGGTTATATGGATTTTTAGTGTCACACCAGGTGTTTGTTATTTGGATATTAGGGTCACACCAGGTGTTGGGTTATTTGGATATTAGGGTTGCACCAGGTGTTGGGTAATTTTGATATTAATGTCACACCTGGTGTCAGGTTATTTGGAGTTGTAGTGTCACTGTAGGTGTTGTCATTTGGATTTTTAGTGTCACACCTGGTGTTGGGTTATTGCATATTAGTGTCACACCAGGTGTGTTGGGTTATTTGCATATTAGTGTCACACTAGGTGTTGGGTAATTTGCATATTAGTGTCACACCAGGTGTTGAGTTATTTGGAATTTAGTGTCATGCCTGGTGTTGTGTTATTTGGATATAAGTGTCACATCAGCTGTAGAGTTATTTGTATGTTTTGTGTCACGCCAGATGTTGGGTTAGTTAGATATTTAGTGTCACAGGTGCTGGGGTATTTTGATATCAGTGTCACACCAGGTGTTGGGTTATTTGGAGTTTGGGAACACATCAGGTGTTGGTTTATTTAGATGTTATTGTCACAACAGGTGTTTGTTGTGTGGAGTTCTGAACACATAAGGTGTTGGATTGTTTGGATATTAGTGTCACACCAGGTGTTGGGTTAGTTGCATATTAGTGTCACAACAGGGGTTGGGTTGTTAGGATATTAGTATGCTTCCATGTTGGGTTATTTGGATTTTTAGTGTCACATCAGGTGTTGGGTAATTTGGATTTTTAGTTTCGCAGTCAGGTGCTGAGTATTTGGATATTAGTGTCGCACAGGTGTTGGGTTATTTGGAGTTTGGGAGCACATCAGGTGTTGGTTTATTTGGATGTTATTGTCACACCAAGTGTTGGATTATTTGGAGTTTAGGATCATATCAGGTGTTTATTTGGATGTTAGTGTTGGGTTATTTGGAGTTTGGGAACACATCCGATGTTAGTTTATTTGTATGTTACTTTCACTCCTGGTGTAGGGTAATTTGTATATTGGTGTCACACCAGGTTTTTTTTATTTTTATATTGGTGTCATGCAAGGTGTTGGGTTATTTGGATGTTGTGCTAAATCAAGTGTTGGGTTATTTAGATATTAGTGTCACACCAGGTGTTGGGTTATTTGGTGTTCAGTGTCATACATACCTGGTGTTGTGTAATTTGGATTTTTAGTGTCACACCAGGTGTTGGTTTATTTGGATATTAGTGTCACATCCAGTGTCGAGTTATTTTGGTTTTTAGTGTCATAGTCAGGTGCTAGGTATTTTGATTTTAGTGTCACACCAGGTGTTAGGTTATGTGGAATTTGGGAACACATCAGGTGTTGGTTTATTTGGAGTTTAGTGTCATACTGTACTTGGGGTTGGGTTATTTGGATTTTTAGTATCACGCCAGGTGTTTGGTTATTTGGATATTAGTGTCACACCAAGTGTTGAATTATTTGGGTTTAGAAGCATATCAGGTGTTTGTTTATTTTGATGTTAGTGTTGTGTTATTTGGAGTTAAAGAACACATCCAGTGTTAGTTTATTTATATGTTTCACACACAGGTGTAGGGTTGTTTCAATATTGGTGTCACAGGAGGGTTGGGTTATTTGATGTTTAGTGTCACACCAGGTGTTATGTAGATATTAGTGCCATAACAGGTGTTGGGGTATTTGGATGTTAGTATCATACCAGGTGTTGGGTTATTTGGATATCAGTGTCACACTAAGTGTTGAGTTATTTGAGTTTAGGAACACATCAGGTGTTGGTTTATTTGGATGTTAGTGTCACACCAAGTGTTGCGTTATTTGGATATCAGTGTCACACCAGGTTTTGGGTTATTTGGATATTAGGAATACACCGGGGCCCAGTATTGGAAAGGGGAAAAAGTGGAGGCATGGTTTCACTACTCTTGCCCACGACCCGAAGATGTTGTATTTAGTTGGATAGTGCACCTGCACTATCCAATTGAATATAGCGCATGTCGGCACATTGGTAAGTCAAGTAGTGCTGTCTCTCCATGGATTCTGGGCATGCAAGGAACAGTTCCCACAGATGTGATAATGCGAGCCCCAGCGTGATATTCAGTCAGCACCAAGCAAATGAGACCATTAGGCATGCAAGGAGCTAAATGGCCATATGCATAACCACTATGGGCTCATTTGTATGGGAGGCGGTGGCGGGTTTGTGCCCACACGCTGCCCCACCCACTGAGCATGAGGCCGTATAGGAGGACCCATTCCTGGTGTCCAGTGGTTCCCCCATCCTCTGATCCCTGGCCACAGTAAAATAAATGGATCATTGGTCTGAAGTAGCCCCTCCATCCTCTGATGGCTGGCTGCTGTAAAATAAATGAATCATTGGTGTGCAGTGGTCCCCGTCCTCGATAAAATAAATGAATCACTAGTGTGCAGTGGTTCTCTTCCCCAACATCTCGGTTCTCGTCTGGTTAAAATACAGTAGCGTTGGCGTCCAGTGGCCACCCCTCTCTGATGGCTGGCCCTGGTGAAACTAAGTGATTCCCTGGTGTCCGTTCGCCCGCCCACTCTGTGATTGCTGGCCCTGGTGAAACAGTGCAATTCCATTGTGTCCAGCGTTCTGCATACCCTCCCATCCCTGGCCCCATTCAGACTGAAATTATTCCCTGGTGTCTAGTGGTCCCCTACCCTCCAGTCACTGACTTTGTTAAGAAGAAAGCAGTCCAGTGCCGTCGCAGTGGTAGGATGTCCGCCTGTAACACCGACCCGGGTTTGGATGTGGGTCGAGCATTGGAGGGATTGCTGGGTGGAGGATGATTGGCGTCCTATGGACTGCTCTCCTCCGTCGGGAGGAGAATTACAGTAACCGTCGCATGTAACTTCTGGTGGTGGCGTTGATCGTGTGCGGTTCTGCTGAACTGTCAGGAGGCGTGCCTTATGTCGTGCATTTGTGCATATGTTATTGTATGTCACGCCTCCCAGGAGCCTTAATTTACAAAAAAAATTGTTGCTGCCTGCTCTGTTTGCCCCGCCTCCATGGTTCTGCACCACGCCTGTGGCACTTGGTCGGCGACTGAGTGACATGTCTGTGTAGTCCAGTCCTGTGGCCCTGTCCTATCGGTAAGCCAGGGATTCTGCTGGGACCTGTGACTAAAGGTCTGTGGGGGCTGTGCTGTCTGGCCCCGCCCCAAAGGGGAAAGCCTGGGTGGATCACCGCAGGTAAGTCCTTGGAATGGGTGGTTGTCAGTGGTGTGGTCTGAGCCTGCAGAGGTCTGGCACTGTGGCACAAAAAATAAAAAGCAGTCCGTGGTATCTGATGGTCCACCCACTGCCCTCTGATCTCTGGCCTTGGTAGAAAGAGAACCTTCCTGGTGTCCAGTGGCATCCCCAGCCTCCAGTGCTCACCACAGTTCCGTGTTAGAAGTCCTTGGCATCTAGTGACTGCAGCTGTGACACCCACACAGAGTACACCACCCTGCCACCCCTAATCTTAATCACCCGATGCTGTGGGAGCCCATACAGTGACTGGCACAGCTCTCTCTCACCACCTTGGCCGGCCATCGTATGTACTGATGGAGCATGCATCCTCCTTTACAGTACACAGGGCACGTGCTGCCTGTCATTGCACATACAGTGGGTGGCCGTGGTGGTGAGAGGAAGGAGCCTGTCCATGTGCTCCTGGTGGTGCCAACTAATTATGGTAAGGGGGGCAGGGTGTTCCTGGTGGGCAGTGCAGAAGGAAGGAGTGCTGCTAAGTGCCAGGGACTTCTTGTATGGAACTGTGTTGTGATCTGAGGGTGGGGAGGTGCCATTGGACATGAGGCAAGGTTTGTTTTCTACTGGGGTCTAGGATTGAGGGGTGGGAGGGCATTAGACCCAGAGACTGCTCCCTTCTTAGGGGCCATGGATCAGAGGATGGGCGGATCACTGGATACCAGGGAATAATTTCAGTTTGAACGGGCCGGGATCTGAGAGTAGGGGGACCACTGGACACCAGGAATCACTTCATTACACTGGGACTGGCAATTGGAAGGTGGGGGACAATGGACACCTCGGGTTATTTTATTTTATTTTTTAGCTGGGCTGGGTATCCGGGACGGGGGGCCACTGGACAGCAGTGATTCATTTATTTTATGGGGCCAGGGATCAGAGGATTGGGGGGACCACTGGACAGCAGTAAGTTTATTTTTCACCAGGGCCAGGATTGGAGGACAGGAAACGACCACTGGACAGGAGTGCTGACTTTACAGGGACTGTGGATTGGAGGAGGAACCACTGGACACCAATGATTCATTTATTTTACTGGGTCCAGAGATATGGGGGCACCACTAGACACTGATGACTACTTTCTTTCCCAAGGCGGGATCAGAGGGTGTGGGGACCACTTGACAACAGGGAATAATTTTAGTTAGAAGGGGCCAGGGATCTGAGGGTGGCAGCCCACTGGACACCAGGGAGGATATGCTTCCTCAACCGCCATCGTAGTTGTTTGCTGCAGTGACTCCACCAGCTACTAAGGATGCCTGTAGAAAGTCACTCTCCAGCTGTAGGGAAGCTGTATGCTGCTAAGGCCACACACTGGCTGATTGGATGCTGCTGATGGGAGAAAAACTCTGTTACCTTCACAGTGCTTTGAAGCTGTGCCAACAAAGCAGTGCAATCCACAAAGGGGGGTGTGGCTATCAGAGCTACTGTTACATCATCAAGTAGCTAGTTTGGCTTTGAGACCCAAAAGTGGAGGCCTATTTAAATAACTGAGCTTCCACAGGTTTCAACTATGGGGTCTTCATCAGAAAATAGTCAAACCTGTAGGAATCTGGTGGTGTGTTCAGAGGGCTCAGTGGTAGCATCCAAAGATCATACTTTTTGAGTTCTGCAAGTCAGTGTGGCTAACAGCTTTTGATTTCAATTAAGTCTAGGTCTGTCAGACTTAAGAATTGCATTCTGCCCATTCTGTAATAATATTAACCACCTTGTAGCAGAGGAGCACTGCGAGGTAAGATAGAGGATTTCACTCAACTCACTAGGCAGTAGTTTGGATGGTGGGTAGAACAGGTCTGTATGAGCTGCCATGACACATTCCATGCCGTTCTAGCCACAGATATTATTTTGACACAAACTTCACTTTCTGATCAGAAAACAGAGGATAATGGATAATGTGCATAGGACAAGCATACTGCAACAAGCCTGTGTCTCATTGCATTGAGGGTTTCTGTGGCAACCAGAAACTCGAAGTTTCCTAGTTGCCATATAAAACTTTAGGTGAAGTCACATGCGTTTCTGTGTATGGATGCCCACGCATTATCTTTATAATACATGATCATTTATGCCCATTTCAGACATTCTGCTTCCTTTCAGTGATCTGGCGGTTGGGGGGACACTTGAGGGTTGGTGGTGGATTCAATGGCTAGCCACTGTAGCTGTTTCTGTAATTCAGGTGAAAAAAAACTTTCACCGTGATTGGCCTGAAGAAAGCAGGTGTGCAGCAACATTCTAAGTTGTGCTGCAGCCGACGTCACTACTGCAGCACAACAGCATATTGATGTCACTGCTGCAACACAACATAGAGAGGATTGTGTATGGTTCGCTATACAAAATAAGGCTGTGTCTGAAACGAGAGGTTGCTGTGGTAATGTGAGACGTTTAGGGTGCAGCTTGTTGTTCTGGTTGCCACAGCAACCTCGAGGTTCAGACTCAGCTGTGTTTTGTGAGGAGAACCATACACAGTCTTGTGTAGTGTATAGTGCCATAACACTATAGGGATGAGCCTGTTGGGTTAAATTTCAGCATTCTGTTTATTTAGAATCATCATATTCAGGCAACTGGGGACATATTCATAAATAGTCAATTCAGGATCAGGGCTCATGCTGCCCTTAAGGTTGGCTCACTCACTATAGTCACTTAAAATTGAAGGAATCGGGACAGTGGGTTGGGGAGCAGATGGTCCAGTTTTACATTTTGAAAAAGAAAACGTGGGTGTTACACTTGCTGATGCTGTGTTTCAGCGAGTCAGCCATTCGCAGGACGTTCGAGGTTGTTGTGCTGCAGTAGTGATATCGCTTGTGCAGCACAGCAGTGTGATGTAGCTACTGCAGCAAAATCCAGTGACGGATCTCTGTGGACAACAGCATTCCACATACACTAAAACATTCTTTTATTAAAATACCCCTGAGTGAGGAAACGGGAGGTGATCATCTTCTGATATGGAAAGCTTAAGAAAGAACATTTTCTTACCTTTTGTTTTGTCTCTTGTCATGCAGGGATTGGAAAGTCAGAGTGTGGAACAGGGAATGTGTTCCAGTCTACCAGTGAGCCTGTCAGTGGATTGGAACAAGCACTATGTTGGAAGTGAGTAGGACTTTCTTTATCAGGCAGCTACTAGGGAAGCCAGTTTAAGTGTACATAATCCAGCACCTCCTCAAGGTCACATGGTGAACAATTGGCTTTGATGGGGTTTAACCGCTGATCTATTGTTACACAATATGTGAGGAATAATGAATAATGGGGATTATGCCTAATGTACCAAGTGGTGGATTGAGTCCCAGCCAAGGTACAACACGAGGCACATTTACTCAGCATAGTTGACCAAGAATGAAACTAAAATGTCTTTTGAGTTTATTTACATGGAGTTATTTACATTCATTTTGCCCCATCTCGTACACATAACTTCCACTTTTGGGGCCTGTTTTCCCACTAGTCCTGTCCTTCTCTGTTTACCAAGAGTTTCCGTATGGCGGCTGACACATGGGCCAGCCTTACAGCTCTTTGGCCTGATACAGCCTTTCTGACAAGTTCCCTGTAAAATGTGTGGGCCTGAGAGAGTTAACACTAACTGTAGCCTAGTCAGTTGATTGACTATGGCTGAGAGCTGCTAGAGCCGATAAAGGGCGTGGCTGCAGGTATCCGGGCTGCCTGACTGAGTATAGAAAGAACACGGGTAGATTCTCAGAGCACCCAAAAAAAAAAAAAAAAGGTTGCTGCAGTTTTGAAACAGAAAAGCGAAGATTCCATTTGGAGAAAGCTGAGAGACCCTCACCACTAACCGATTAAAAACATGTCAGACTGTTAAGAGACCAGGTTGTTTTGATGGCAGAAAACCTGTAACATTGTGAGTTCCCTAGAGACAGCTTTTCTTAAAGAGCTGCTGATGCCTCAAAGAAAACTGTGAAAACATGATATTTAGGTACAATTCAGCTTGCATTCCATATATATTCTATAGATTTCTCCTCCCAGTATTTATTTCTGAGGAAATTTGCATGAATACATGATCTTTATACCTGAGAGTTCATCTGCCTCTTTAACTTACTCCCTACTTCAAGCCTTAATCCTGTGTTGTGACAGCATAGTCTGTTGCTAGGGAGTAACTGTGATATCACAAGGAGTGCATTATGACCTCAGGTAGGAGAATGCAACAGAAATAGATGAACTCTTCAGGAGCAAAGATCCAGTTTTCATGTAAATTACACCAGTAATAAATAATGGGAGGAGGAATACAGCACTAATGTGAAATACAAGCCAAACTGTGTCTAAATAGTATGTTTGTTAAAGTTATCCTGAAGGTGTCAGCTGCTCTTTAAGGAAAAGTATAAAATAAAGAATTTATTAGAACTTTCAGAAACAATGAGAAAAGATGAAACTCAATCTCTGAACCTTCTGTAGATCGATTTTATTCACGAGTCCTAATTGGCCACTATGGTACCAACATTTTATATCACATGCTTAATCATGGGAAGAGGTCCGCTATATACCGGTATTCATATATGTCATTTCTAGTATATATTCTTATGAGTTTCAAGAGTAGTAGCTGGATTGCTGGCGTGTTCCCAGTACACATTCACTCAGTTTTCAGTATAAATAAGAGCTGTTACAAGCTTGTATTTCAATTTAGGGTACTGTCTCTTTGGGTCCAGCGTACTGTGCAGGTACAGTACTCATGTTCTTATGTTTACATTTGATGCGCATGCAACAAGCGTTTGTGATCAGTGCAGGGGACTTTGGGTGTGTGTGTGTGTGTGTCACTGCCAAGCCCATTGCAGTTCACAATACCAGGGGTTTGGCAGTCTGGACCAATGACCACACATTGTGATCGTGACGCAACTCTCTGCTTGGTGGGCTGAAACTGTGCACTTCAAAGGACCGAAGCTGCTCCAGTCAGAGAGGGTTTCAGTCCTTTGATTTGCATGAAACTGTGTCAGCAAACAACTGAGCGACTTTCAGTGTTAGCCCATCCCTGAAACTATAACTCCAGTATGCGCATTAGCATTGATGCTGATGTACATGCCTGAAGTCATGGAAATTCTTCACATTCCTCTACATTGTTTTTCCTTGTGTCCCCATTTTTCAGTGGTATCTAGTGGCACCCTCACTCGACCCTGTCTCTCAGCACCCCCCAAAAACAAGAAAACACTGACACTGGGGTGCCAGTTCCCCAGTATCACCATCTGGTAGGTTTTATTATATTATTAATAGCCTGCAACAAAGAAAACCGCCCATCGATGTCTGTTGTTGGTGCCCCGTAACTTCCCTGCCCGACCCTCGTCATTCGGGTGCCAGTTCCCAGTATCACCATCTGGTAGGTTTTTATTATATTATTAATAGCCTGCAACAAAGAAAACTGTCCATCGATGTCTGTTGCTGGTGGCCCGTAACTCTCCCTACCCGACCCTGTCATTCGGGTGCCAGTTCCCAGTATCACCATCTGGTAGGTTTTTATTATATTATTAATAGCCTGCAACAAAGAAAACCATCCTTCGATGTCTGTTGCTGGTGTCCCGTAACTCCCACCCCACACACACACACACACACACACACACACACACACACTTCTGACACTGGGGTGCCTAATCCCCAGTGTCTTCACCTAAAAAATGAAAACTGTTGCTCATGTTTTTTTTTTTGGGTGGGAGGAACTAAAAAAGAAAATTGTCCATAGATGTTTGTTGTGCCGTTATCCCCCACCCGACCCTCCCACTCAGCACCCACCTCCCTACCCTCCTTTTCTCAACTGCAGACACGTTTTCACTCTTCAACACCAGACCACGAACTGAGGAAATCAGGTATGCGGTTCAGTGTATTTCAATGGAATTTGAACTTAGTGGCATAACTTGGCCATTTTGTATGTTTGCCCCAAATTTTCAACATGCCTATTTTGGGATCCCACCTCATGAACAGTTACAGTGACATTAGATAAATCTGTCCTGAAAGGTGATTTCGCGGTTGCTGTGTGAAATCACCTTTGGGCAGGAGTTGAACATTTTGTCTGCACTTGTTAAGTAAGGTGGGTTCTTAAGAAGGCTATGTTAAAAATTTTGCATTAAAATATTAAAAAACAAAGTTATGAGCCTACGTTGAAATTTGCGAATGCAGGCTCGTAACTTTGTTAATTTTCAATATTTTGACCTTAAATTTTCAACATAGCCATGTCTTCAAAGCACCTCATGAATGTGACAACTGTCATTTTTAAATTCTGGCCAAAATGTGTTTTGTATCCCGAAGGTGATTTCGAGTCACTGCACAAAATCACCTTTCTTGCAGAAGTTTAAAATTTTCTTTGCCCTTGTTCATGGGTTGGGGTCATAAGAAGGCTATGTTGAAAGTTTGGGGCAAAAATATTATAAAACAACAAAGGTATGAGCCTACCTTGAAATTGTGAACACAGACTCATAACTAGTAATTTTAAATATTTTGACCCCAAATTTTAAACATAGCCATATCTTCCTGTGTCAATCTTCACCATTCGTCACTTTTGGGTGATGGCCAGAGATGCAGCACCCTCGCGAGCTTTTTCCTGCCAAGGGAGGAGTTGGTGCTGGAGGAGGTGCACGCCCATGAGTCTGATGCATTGCATAGTGCTCGTGGGTTGGCTCAATAACGGGTCGCCACTCGTCCCAGTTCTGCTTCTCCTGCCGCCGAGGCAACAGCACCTCATGCAGCGCTTTATTTACTGTGCCACAGTGGCCTACTGCTACTATGGCCTAGTTCATCAGCTCTGTTTTGATGCCATATAATTGACAAAGTTCTTCCATTCCAGTTCTGCTCGATAACTACTCGACGTCGCTTTTCCCTGCATTACCGGTAAGACCTTTCCGCTTTACTTTACTGTGTCAAGTCTTTTTGCTGATTTGGTTTTCTGTTACCGCAGTCATGTCTGGTTCGTCTGTGGATAAAAAGAAGTACCTTCAGCGCTGGCTGGCCTCCTATGCACGTGTCCTGCGGCCAGCAGATTTCATCATTGAACGGCATGACCATTGTCTTTCCTGCCTGGGTCCCACTCCACGACATGGACACTGCGTATACCTGCTTTTCCATGGACCGCAGTGTTCTCTAAACTGTGTTTAAGTCTGCCACGCCTGCTGATTTTCAGAAGTCGGCATCACACGAGGGACTCCAAGTGCAGGTCCTCACGCCCTTCCTCCAGGTCCCCTCCTGGTTCTGTATGGACCGGTGAGGAGGGGCCTTCTCCCTTAGCCTTGCCAGGAGGAGGCCTCACCATGCTGCTGGGGACCGTCTGACCCTCTCGGGGACGGGCTGGGGAGCACCGCACAGGCAGTCACTTTCTTGGAGGTGCAGGCTCCCTTGGTGTCATGGCCCATGCCTGCTGGGCCCGGCATGGATGGCTTGGTGCCACGCTCTGCACCAGTTCAGATCTTCGCACTGTTTATGGCGCTGGTGATCGAGATGGCACCTGAGCTGAGGCCAGCCCACAGCGCAGTTCGCGAGTGCTAAGGTAGGGGAACCTCGGGTTGCTCATCTGGAGGTCTTTGGATCTCTTTTCTCTGGAGGCGGATGATCAAGAGGTCGATTCGGACTGGCAGCCTGACTCCTTGGAGTCTGAGGCTTCCAGTGCCCAGTACCTCCGCACCTTCCTGTGTTCCCCCTTCTCGGCTCTGGTGGTTGTGGTTGGCACCATCTCCGTGCCATTGGTGGTGCCGAAGTAGGGCAGTCATTGGCGACTGCCGGTCTGAGTGGATCGGTGGTCTGGCCTCAGTTGTGCAGGCGGGTGCCAGCCCTGATGCTGATGCCATTTGTGCGGCCGAACAGGGACTTCCTGTCCTGCATCACTCCCTGGGCACCAGGAATTGGAGCAGTCCTTGGAGCCAGGAGTGAGGGAGGAGGTCGGCCTTGGAGTCGACAGAGTTGAGAGAATGAGGCGAGGTGCGACGACCCTCCCTGGGACTCTTCAGAGTTCCGGGAGGAGTCAAGAGTGACCTTCCTTCTCTCCTCGTCTCCCTCAGGGAAGGCCTCTCTGGGTGGGGTTGGGTCCGCCCTTCTGGGCCCATCTGGCTCCAGTCTCCTCACAGGGAAGTTCTCCTTCAGGGCTCAGTCCTGACCCGTCGTGCTGGCTGAGTGGCCATCTCTGCTCAGACCTCTGGCTCTTTGGGAGCCTTGGATCGCACAGCAAGGTCCCCTAGCCCTGGAGAGGTAGTTCACACAAAGTAAAGTGCGTCTCCCCTGCCTCTGCAGACCCCCCTCCCATTTCCCAGGCCATGTGGGTCTCTTGGGGCCACTGACCTTGGGAGCAGTTCAGAGCCTCTGCTGCTGCCATGCCCAGGTATGTCAGGGCAATGCATGACCAGGTCTTTCACCTGTCTCCCACAGCAGATGGACTCTAACTCTTCGGACTTGTCGGACTCTTGTCTTCCTCCTTCGAGGAAGAAGATGCCTCCATCCTCCTGTCCTCAGACGCCAATCAGATAGAGTGTCAGCGCTTCCTGTGAGGTTAGTCAATGAGCTCCATCTTTCCACATAGCAAGGCGCAGTCCTCAGATGGACAGTCGGAGTATTCCTCAGCGAATACTGCTCTGACCACCTCGTGTCCTTTCCTGGCCCACACCTTTCCTGGAGGTGTCATTCCATACCTGGCAGTGCCTGTCCCCCAGCCCGATGGACTGTCAGTGCAGGTATTGCACACTCCAAGGGTCTCCAGGTGACTTGCCTCATTCCCCTTTGGGAGTGGGGCTGCTGGACACCCTTCCTGGCATAGGCGCCCGGTGTCACGACCGACCCCAGGATGCGGACTCTGCGGAGTTCGACCACTGTGGATGGAGAGTGTTCTGTTCGGCATGTATGATGCAGAGTATTGCATCCCATTAGGTGCACCATGCTGCCTACAGTAGGCATCTGTGGTCAATGCTTGGCAGGCGCTAGCATTACTGCCTGATTCGATGGCAACCAGACAGGCCATTGCCCTCTCTGCACAGGGTCTGGATCTTGCAAGGCACCAAGCAAGGGCATCTTACAATGGCAGTGAGGTAGCTTCCAGGCTAGCAGCGACTGCCATCTACATTAGGCAGATGGCATGGCTTCATCTCTCGTGGTTGTCACTATTGGCCTGATGTAGGGTGCTTGCCTCCGCTTTCTGGGGAGCCCTTCTATTCTGTCGCAGGATGAGGCAGGATCTGCAGGGCACCTTTAGTCTCCCGGTCACGGAGACCCCCACCTGTCCTGATCAGTCGCAGGCCTTCTTGGCCTGTATGGGTCTCATTCTCCCATAGTTCCACCTATGGGAAGCTGAGGGACTCTCATCCCTCAGGGCAGTGCTGGAATGATGGAGTGACACAGGGGATATGAAAAATCACATACCTACTGTAATTCTTGATCTTCCTCTGTTTCTTCACCATTCATCACTGAAACCCACCCACCATCCCTCTTGGCCTCAGCCTCTGGGCGATGCCTCCTCGCCTGCCCTCCTCTTGAAGCCATTGGATGACATCTCCTTGTGTTTCGCTGAGCCATCTGTTGTCTTTATACAACGGGGTCCTATCCTATCTTGGAGGACAGGTAGGGCCCTTGTGACTGAACTCCTGTGGGTCCCTCCCTCCCTGTCTGGAGGGTTCCTTCGAGACTCGGTCCAGCCCGGTGGGCAGGGCTGACCTCCACCCTTCTAGAGGGTCCTCTCTGTGATGGGAGGAGAACAAAGGGCCCACAGGGACTCTTGTTCTTTAGTTAACTTGCTGTTCTCTTTCTCTCCTCCCTCCATCTTTTAGAGGGAGAATTTTTTATGGATAGGCTCCCCGGGTCCGTGGTAACGGGGGAGCACTGTCCCAGATGGCTTTTCACCCTACTACTTAGGGAAGGGAAGGGGGATTCTCAACTCCTGGTCTAAGGCTCGCTTTGGAATTTCCTGCTGGTTGGGCTTAATCGTGACCTGAAGTCCACCTTGGCTCCAAGTGGGCAGCCCTCAAGCCAAATGATCGAGACCTGCTTGTTTTGTTCAGGTGCCCTGAGAGGCAGGGTCTAAAATTGACTCTCGAGCCTGGTGACCATCTGGATGTCGACATTTCTTCTCCACAGCTCTTCTGTGGAATGGAGTGGGTCTCTCTCTCTCTCTCTCTCCTCCCCTCCCTCTCCTCTCTCTCTCTCTCTCGCTCTCTCTCTCTTCCTCTTCTTGGCCACCCAGGGTGGTGTCAAGCCTCGCACCCTTGAGTCCTCCTCCACTGTCCTCTAGTCAGCATATTTCTTTTTTTTTTTTTTAATTTCTATTTTCTCTCCTTCCCCAGCCTGCCATCCCCGACCCATCAGGAGATCCTAGGCAGACATCCCTCTGCCTTTCACCCTACCCGATCGACCCTGGATCTCCATGAGCTATGGCTTACCCCTGAGAGGGATGAGGCGGGGCCCGAACACCCTATTACTGGCTGCTCATTGGTCTGGGGCTGTGAGGCGGGCAAAGGCACATTGAGGACACGTTCTCCAGAACTCCATCTCCCGGCGATGGTAGGCTATTTTTCTCTTTCTCCCACCCTGCAGCATGCAATCCTTGGCGTCAGGTGCAAGGCGCCCGATGTCACCTTTGTGTAGCGGCCGTCCATCCCCTACCATTGGGGGCTTGCAGTACTCGAGCCTCCCACTTGGAGTCAGGCAAGTGTGCGGGCCTGGCCTCAACCCTCCTGGACAAGAGCGAGCTGTGGTGGGGCGCTCAAGCCTGTCTCTCCCCGGCCGACCCCAGTGACCTGAGTCTGCTTCCAAACACAGGTCACCGTGTGGAGCGAGGTGTGGCGCCCAGCGCCTGAACCCTCAGCGCCACTGGGCTGGCTATATTTCCTTTTTATTTCACATCCTTTCCATTTGCTGTCCCTTGGGCTCCATTGCCCCTTTGTCTTCCTCTATCTATCTTTTTTCATCTCTCCATTGTAGCAGAACTGGGGTGGAGGAGGAGTCGGCGACCATTATTGGCCAACCTATGGCGCAATGCAATGCATCAGCCTTGTATGGCGACGACCTCCCTTTAAAAAAACAAAAAACTGCGGCAGGATGCTGCATCTCCGGTGATCACCCACCAGTGATGAATGGGGAAAGTACACAGGAAGATCAAGAATTATGATAGGTACGTAATTTTCATTTCTTCATAGCACCTCATGAATGTGACATCTGTCATTTTTCAAATCCTGGTCAAAATGTGTTTTCGTACCTGTGGCATGGAATGACATTTTGGCAAGGATTTGAAAATCTTCACCTGTCTTGTCCATTAGGTGGGGTAATAAGAAGGCTGTGTTGAAAATTTGGTGTACAACACGTAAAATGCCCGGTTATGACTGAACGTTACACTATTTCAGCATTCACTCATAAATTTGCTAATTTTTTATATTTTGACTCCAAACTTTCAACATAACTACATTATTCCACACCACCTTGTAAGCATGATGTGTCATTTTAAAACCTGGAGAATATGTATTTTTGTGCTTCTGGTGAGAAATTACATTTATCCTAAAACAAGTATCTTCAGAGTTGGGGTCAAAATGAACAAAAACAACTTGTTTACCAAGCATCAAAGGTTCGCCATTGACAAATGCTTGCTATACTTACTTGAACCTTCAAAAAGGTGTATGTCCATTTTGAGGATTCTTTATTAGCTATAGCTAACATGCTATCCGCTCACAATCCAAAACTGAAAATTTAAGTACTTGGTACAGTACTGCATTTTGTCAGATATTTTGCTTGATCCTCCCCAGATTAAGACAGGACCTCCAAGCAGACTGGCTGCACCACGGTTGTAGAAATACTATACTGTGTCCCACTGCCTTTTGGAGTAGTTGTCTTTTTTCTGGGGTGGGGTGGGTGGAGACAATGCTGGAACCATAGCTCTCACTTCAAAGAGGAAGCTTTTGCAGCAGGCTACATCATGAGGGCTGAAGCTAGCAAGTGCCAGGACTCCATGGAAAACATCTAGCTAGCAGTATACAGCTGGGGACTGCCCCTGACTTCGGCCACCCCTGACATCGCGTCAGTGGTATGAAAGGTGCAGTCCGCCAGTGCAACCTCAGTTGTTTCCTGCCGTTGACCACCGCACATGGTCTCCATGGATGCCTTTTGCTCTAGTTGACCACCATTCTTTCCACGATCACCCATGCTTTATTATTTTCTTTAAATAATAGGATTTTCCGTATTTTCTCTCAATGTCTTCTTCTCTGACTCGTCAGTAGAACAGTGGTCCAAGTGTATCTGCGGCAGCAGATCCCATTGAAGGACAGCAGTGCTCTCTGCCTCTTCTGTCTAGGCCCTGAGCACAATACTGATGCCTGCCAGCACTGCTTGAAGTTCAACTAAAGGACCAGGATCCGCTGCCAGAAGGCCCTAAAAGCTTCTTGCTAGAGAAGAAAGTGGCAGTGCTGGAGAAACAAATTCCGGGAAAAGTTCCTCCTCTTACTATTTCTGGGCCTCCACCTCTTTGTCCCTGCACCGGGAAAAGTCAGATGGAAAGCATAAACACAGAGCATAAGATTAGTTTTCCTCCACTCTTGGTCCCCTCATCTGGTGGCGACTCCATGTCATCTTCCCGCTGGAAGTTGGACTCTGCTTCCATGGCAGCCTCCTCTCCTACCGGCTTCCTGGGTTAAAGCAGCCACCCTTATCCAGACGTCAGGTGCTGGTTTTTCATGGTTGGGGATCTTTTCCTGGGCCCATTTCATGAGTCTCCGGGCACTCAACCAGATGGCTTGGCGGATCTTCTTCATCCGGGCGGGTCCTTGCCCGTCATCTGTCCGGCCTCAGCGTTGAGTCGGCGCCTGGCTCTGGAGCCGCGCCACCCAGGGATGCAAGGGCATGCCTGCCTCCTCTGGGAGGGTGATGCCTCTGTCCCATTTGGGAGTTGGCTCCCCAGATAGACTTCTTCTAGACTGATGCTGATCACATCCCGACTGACGTCCATCCGTGCTTGTCTGGTTGGACGCCTGCAACCCACGGTGTCGACTCCTGTGACACTCATTCCTTCCTCACCCGACCAGCCTGTGTCACCAGTTGACCTAACATCACGGTTCAGCCGACCCCAGAGGGCCTGGCCTCCAACCTGACGATGCCTTCCTGGGCAATGCCAGACAACCAGACACCCGCTGGGCCGCCGCTGGTCAACACGAACCGTCAGGGCCCAATGCCTGGGTTTCCACCTCCAAAGGGACCAAAGCTGGGACCATCTATCCTCCCTCACCAATGCCAGATAATCTCTCTAATCCACAGAATCCTCTGCCGGATCTTACAGCCCTTTTCACATCCTGGTGGAATGTGGTCAAGTGGTGGCCTGTTACCAAGAGGCCTTCTGCACCCCTCCCAAGGAACCTCTTCCATTGGGGTTTCAGCAACAAGCTCCCTCCTAGGCAGTCTACACCAAAACCAAAGAGCCTACCCACAACCAGATGATACTGGTAGGGGTCACTCCATACATCATGGGAGAAAGCACCATTGCTCATCCTTTAGGTCCTCGGATGGGCACCGGCGTAGGTCGCTTGCGGCTGCTAGGCGGCTGGTGTTCTGACATCTAGATCTTCCTCCTCAGGGGAGTCGGGATGCCCGCAGCTCTTCCTCCTCCATGTTATCTAAATCGGGTTGTCTTCCTCTGGCGGATCCCAAGGACACCCCTAGGTCACCTCCTGATGACTCGACATTCAAGGAGGTCATGCAGCACATCCAGTCCAGTGTGGGCTGGGACACAGAAAATTTGGACCCAGAGAGGCTCTGTTAGGCTGTTTTCCTCTGTCAGAAGGATCCAAAGCCTATGGTGGTTCCTCCTCTAGTGGACCCATTCAAAGACATTACCAAATCTGCTTGAAACACCTGTCTTCCACCCCTGCGTTTTCAAGAAGACTGACCGTCTCTACAATGCTCTGTGAGATGACCTTTACTTTGGAGAGCAACCTGTTGGGACTCCATGGTCATTATGATGCCTCATGATTAGTCCAAGAGGCCACAGTATCTTAGCACCCAGCCTCTGGACAAAGATTCCAAACAGATGGACCAGATTGGCAGGAAGGTTTACGCCTCGGACACCTGTGCCATCCATTCTCTGAATTTTTGCCCACATTGTTCAGTATCAAAACACCTTGTGGTAGAAGCCATGGAAATAGTCTAGACGCAGCAGGATAGCCCCAAAAAGTTGAGCTGCTGCATATCCTTAAATCGGGTCTGGACGTAGGTACCCATGTCCCACGCTCCTTTCTGTGATATGGCAGATCCAGCTGCCAGGGCAGTGTCCTCCAGCGTGTGCCCCCACCGTTATTCTTGGCTCCAGGTATCAGGATTTACTCCGGATGTCCGTCTGAGCATTATGTACGCTTCTTTAAGGGCTCAGTCCTTTGCAGCGAGGACTCTGAAAGGTCATTACCGCCTCCAGGAAACTGGCAGGCTGTTAGATCTGTACAGACTATGTACAGATCCACTAGAAACAAAACCGTCACCAGCCATTTCGTTGGTCATCCGGGCAATATCCCCAGGGTCAACAAACTAGAGGTGTCTTTAAGCATAAGACCATTTCTCAGGCCTCAGGAGGTTTGGGACACAGAGCCACCAAAACCTCCCAGGCCCTCTGCTTGTCCCTGGTTCCTCTGTCTGACTCCTTATCCAACCCCTTCTCCAGAAGAATCCCTAGGATAGACTGTGGGTTTTCTCTCTGTCTAGAGGATCGTGCAAAAGTTACGATGGATCAGTGGGTTCTGCATTTGCTAGAGAAAGGGCATACCCTGGAGTTCATGGAAATTCCCGAGACAACCCCACCATAAACTCCTGTTAACCCTCTGTCACACATCTCCCTTATCCAGGAGCAGATCCTAGTGCTTTTGCTGAAACAGGTCATAGAGCCAGTTCCGCCAGCTCAAAGGGAAAGGGATTTCTTTCCACTTTTTTCTGGTCACAAATAAAACAGAGGACTTATGGCCCATCCTGGATCTCACCAACCTGAACAAGTATATAGAATACAAATGGTTCAGGATGGTCACCTTTCCAGGCCTGCTCCGCCTTCTCCATCAAGGGGACTGGCTGTGCTCCCTGTACATGCAGGATGCATACTCCACAGTCTGGTGTTTCAGCCCCACAGGAGGTTCCTTCACTTCTGCTTTCAAGGCCACCATTACCGATTCTGTGCCCTGCCATTCGGCCTGTCCTCGACTCCCGGTCTTTACAAAGTGCCTAGCAGTAGTCCCCATGAAAGACTACAATGTCTTTCCCTACCTGGACGATTGGCTCCTAGCAGTTCCATCCAGGGATCAGCTGATCAATACCGTGACAGACACCTTTACTTTGTTTCGAGACCTAGAAATAACCCTCAGCCTCCTGAGTCCTCCCGTGGCCCAACGAAAGAATGCAGTACATCGGGGAGTTCTGGACACCATCGAAGGCAAGGCTTTCTGCCTCTGGACAGAGTGAAATGCCTTCAGGAACCCAACTTGCCTAGTTTTCCTCACTGTGCCAGGTCCCAGCCAGAGTTTTCCTGTGACTGCTGGACACATGGCAGCGCCATTGCGACAGTCCCTCTTGCACGCCTGCACATGAGGGTTCCCCAACAGACCTTCCAAGTACAATGGGACCAACGCATGGATGAATTGGAGCAGCTGGTGGCAGTCCCCACTCAGATGCGCCAGACTCTAGCTTGGTGGTTGAACCCTTCCGTCTTTCCACAGGGTCCACTTTTGACAGGAGTCTCCTTGTCAGATCCTGATTACAGATGCATCCAGCCTGGACTGGGGTGCACATCAGGCAGACCATCAGACCCAGGGAACCTGGTATCACAAAGAGCGACATCGCCATACCAGTATTTTGGAGATGGGCGATTTTATTTCCTTCAGTCATTCCAGATGTCTCTGCTCCCGGCCCTCACCTTATTCAGATGAACAACATGTCTATGGTCTTACATAAACGAGAAGGAGGGGTACTCACTCCTACCTCTCTGCAGGCGGCCATGAGAGTCTGGTATTGGGCCATCGAGATCATCTGGACCTCACTGTTGTGCATGTCCCAGGCATGCAAAACACCTTGGCCAACAGTTTAAGCTGGTTTCGGTCTAAAGGCGTATGAATGGGAACTTCTGCAGTTTGTGGCGAAGAGCTATTAGACAGGTGGGGCTGGCCCGAGTTGGACCTCTTTGCCTCCCACTCAATGCCAAACTGCCCAGTTTTTGCTTGCTAGATCCAGGGCCTGATGTTTTCTTATGAGTCTCATTGTCCCTGTCTTGGACAGGATGTTTCTTATGCCTTCCTTACCTTCCCATTACTGCAGAGAGCCCTTCTCAAGTTACAGTCAGAGAGGCAGGGATGATTCTTATAGCTCCCTACTGGCCTCCTAGGAGTTGGTTGCCAGTACTTCAGCAGCTGGCAGTGGAACACCTGATCCCCTGCCCCTGAGCTCAGGCTTTACTGTCCCAGAAGCAGAATCCCTGGTCCATCCGGACCAAATGCTGCACGGCTCACATGGCTCCTGCAGATCTAGCATTGGCTCTTTTAGGGTTCCCCAGAGTGGCAGAAGTCCTGGTGTCCACTGGAAAGCCTTCCACCAGGGCTACTTATTTAGTGAAGTGGAAGCGGTTCTATCTGTGGTCCACCGCTCACTATCTTGATCCATTCACCTGTTCTGTGAATTCCATTTTGGAGTACCTCCTTTCTCTGTCAGACTCAGAGCTGAGTTACTCCTCCATTAAGGTGCACTTATAGGCCATCTGTGCCATCTTGAGGGCAAAACTCTTGCCCAGATGGATCTTTCCCTTTTTGCAGGGTATTCTGCACCTCAAACCTCCTATCAGGGACCTTGTCCCCCCATGGGACCTTTTTTTGTTTTGGAAAAACTTTACGGTGCTTCCCATCGAACCAACCGAAGTTGTGAGCTGCATCTTCTGTCGTGGAAAGCGTTATTTTTAGTTGCCATTACTTCTGCTCAAAGGATTTCTGAGCTCAGGCTCTGATGTAAAGAGCCTTACTTAGTTTTCCACAAGGACAGGGTATCCTCAAGAGATGATTCCTTAGTTTTGCTTCAAAGTGGTGTCTGAGCTTACACTGAATCAGGACATCCATCTTCCAGTTTACTATCCAGCTTATTCTAATTGAGGGGAGGTTCTTCATACTCTGGATGTCCACCGGTGCTTTGTTACAACTTATATCGCACTCATGTCCGAAGTCTGAACAGTTTGTTTTTCCCAAGGACTTAAGGCTCCAGTCTCTAAGCAGACTTTGTCCAAATGGTTAGTTAACTGCATTGTTGTTACCGAAGTATGACAAGCCTTGCTGGCCGGTGGCGCTGAGGGTTGAGGCGCTGAACGCCACACCAGTGACTGGGGTTCGGAACAGACTGGGCTGCTGGGGGCTGGCAGGGGAAGGAAGGATTGAGCATCCCACAACTGCTCTCCTTCCTTTGGAATGAGTGAGGATATGCACTGCACTGCAGTGACACCTAGAGGAGGCTGGGTGCTCCATGACATTGGGCATACATGGGTGGAGGAGCGCCGTGAGGCTCTGCATGTCTGTGCATCGACGCCATTGCACGCTCTGGCCTCATTGGGCTTCAAACTTGAGGAAAAGGTGGGTGACTCTCGGTGGCTGATGCCCAGCCCTGCACCCCTTTGAGAGGAGCCTTGCAGCAGGCGCTGTTTTCCTCCCACCTTCCCCTGGTGACTGTTTCTCCATTCGTTGGCTATTTTCATTTCTCATTTCAGAGAAACCTCGGTTCTCCATTTCTGAGTTTGCCGGACTCTGATGTTAAGACTAAGGACCACCCTTTACACCACTGACCGATGTCCAGGGTGGGCCGGGTCAGGGGCCGCCCGCTGTATACTGCTAACTAGAAGTTTTCTGTTGTTCTGGTGCCTGGGCCAAGCCAGTCCTTATTTGTAACCTGCTGCAAGAGCTCCTCTTGAAGATCTGCTGTTACAGTAAGTTCTTACGTAACTGTACTTTATCATTGTCATCCATGAGGAACCCTGTCCTCAGTGGTGTCCCTATAAGCACTGATATAGAAGAACCCATGTGACAATCAACAAGCAGTGTCTTCTAATGTAATGCAAACTGTTTTATTACTTTTGTAGACCGTCAGGAAGTCTGATAGCATCGTCTCAACGAAAACCAAACAAACATGACATTGTATTTTTTGAGAGAAATGGGTTGCTGCATGGAGAGTTCACGCTTCCTTTGAAAAAGACAAAGTGAATGTAGGTGCCACTCAACAGATACTTTACCTGTTGTTTCAGTCATTTTGAAAGTTTTGATTACAGATTTTTCGGTGTTTTCAGCCCTGCAGATGGTTTGTTGAGGCATTTTAGCACAGTGAAGCCCTGCTTATAGCCTAGTCAGCCTAAGTTACTATAGGGTGATTTTCATATCCTGTCCCTTAATGCATTTTAATGGTTAGATTGGGCAGGAAATGTGGTTTCTTCCTCTTAAAGAATTGTACAAGTCCTGCTCCTTTGTCACCTTTCTCCATTGAATACTTCTACCTCTTAACGATGACAGCACCTCCAACATCCACGCTTTGATGTACGCCCTCCTTTACATTTCTAGTTTAACCTATGATCACATTAGGGTAGTATGGTGTTCTGTGGATTTTTTCACAGAGCAGCTGACGCCATTAAGAGAACTTTAACAAACACAATGTTTAGACACAGATATGCTTGTATTTCACATTGTTCTGTATATCTCTCCCTATTACTTATTATTGAGGTTATTTGCATGAAAACAGGATCTTTGTTCTGAAGAGTTCATCTATTCCTGTTACTTTCTCCCCACTTGAGGTCATAATGCTCTGCTTGTTACATCACAGTTACTCCCATGGCAACAGATTGTGATATCACAACAAAGGATTATGACATGAAGTAGGGAGTAAGCTAGAGGCAGATGAACTCTTACGGATGTAGAGCATGTTTTCTTGCAGATTTCTCAATAAATAATGGGCAGGAGAAATCTATATAATACATATAGAATGCAAGTTAAATTGTACCTAAATCATGTTTTTCCAAGTTTTTTTTTTTAGGCATCAACAGCTCTTTAAGAAAGAATGACACCTTTTCAATGTATTACTTCAGTTTATGCTAATTCAACTTAACCCTCTTAAGTGACAGACATAAAATAGTTATGTTTGCAGTGTTTGGCATTTCTCAACTTTGTGTGCAGAGATTGGCAGATGTACATTTGGCTGCAGTTCTGCAATAAAGAGAGCGTGCACATGTCTAAGGAGATACGCACAGCTGGAAAATACACGGATGAGTTCTGCAGTAAAACCTGGTTATCCTGGTGTGTGTGTGTGTGTGGGGGAGGGTTGAAAACTTGTGCATTACACATGCAGGAAATTTAAACTGATTTAAAGAGCAACTCTCTGTTATAATAAAATGCTTAAAACACTAGATTTACACCAATGATGTTTCAACTTGATAAATATTGTAGATAATGCAACAGTGTTTTCACTGAATCGTTCAAAATGTGTCTGACATTCCCCTGCTAACCAGACAATTGCTGTTTGTGACATTGCAATCTGTTGTCATGGTGAGAACTATGACTCATAAACCAAGGCACTGTAATGTTAACAGGAGAGTCAAACATTTTCAATTTTTTTTATATAGGCTTTTTAGATGGGCTACAAGATGTGCTGTAAATCTTGAAAGGAACACTGAGAAAGAAAATGTTTTCTAGGAAATTGTAACAACTGGGACATCTTATTTATGACAGCACATGCTGAAATGCAGAGCTTCTCTTTAAAATGCATTGTATAATTTATAAACAGTGTATCTGATGAGACTTACCAATGAAGAACATTATTGAATTAAGTGTATGCACAGAATTTCTAGCAGGATACAAAGTGTAACTGAGAGACTCATAAGCAGGGTTGGTGAAACAGTTCTTTATTTTAAAGATGAAGGTATGATGCTACCAGATCTTGAACAATGATGCATGACTGTGGTATAGAAAGACAGTGATTCTTGACAGACTGTTGTCCTATTTTGGAGCTTGCCTTGCTTGCCTAAAGTAATTTTCTAGGATCCTGCAAAACATTACTGTTGGCATTGGAAGGGCTCAAATCTTATAAGATTCCCAAAAATCTTAATACTGTATCTGGATATTCCATTCCTTAAGTCCTAAAAAATGTGTATGTAAACAGACTGTTCTAGGGACATGGATATGTTGTTCATCCACACTGTCTGGCAGGTTCCTTGCTGCTTAAATCTTGCGGAAGGTCTTCAAGCTGGCTCCTCCCACCCGGTGGTAAAACTCGGCTCCGCCGCCATGGCGTAGATCTTCCTTACCGCTTGGAGGCTCAGGTTCCCTCCTATGGCTCGCGTATAAGACTGGTTCCTAATTCTTGAATTTCGAAATTAAAAGTTTTGCTAAAAGACTTGGTCTTCTCTCCTCACGGCCGTGATGGACAAATCGACCTCGTTTCGGAGATGCCTTGCGGGCAGAAGATGTTCGACGGATCCGCGCACTCCACGCAGCCTACTGCTTGGGCCTTGAGCACGACCCGCAGGCCCGCGACCTGTGCTCTTCCTTCGGGCCTACGCCTCGAAGACCGCGGCTGCCTGCTTACAACTGGGGCCCCGAGGAAGCGATTTCCTCCGTAAAGTCAAAAGAGGCCCGGTCAGCGTGTCCACGCGGCGGCCGGCGGATCAGCTCGAGCAGATGATCGCTCAAGAGGAGGCGGCGCGCCGCTTCTACCTCTGCGGGCATTTGTCCCGCTCTCTCGGTGCCTCTTATTCAGCTTCTTTAAGGAGCTTTGTCTGACCCTCTCGACTAAAGGTGAGGGTCCAACTCTTCTGGACCGCTTTTCTCGGTCCAAAAGAGAGACAAGGGTAAGTCTCACCGCCGACGCTCTTGGAACGGAAAGATCCTCTCCCGGAGTTGTCGCCCGTCGACTTCGGTCGATTCCAGCTTCGCCACTGGTCTCACGGTGTCCCCGCCAGGTCAGTTGATCGAGACTCCGCCGACGCGGTCGAGATTTTCTCTAATCTGGACGGCTGTCGGCTGGAGAAGCTGAGAATCCTCTCCTCGTTCCCCGGTGGGAGTTGAGGACCCAGTCGGCTCGTCTGTGCCTCGGTTCCGGGCCTTGTTGAATCTTCCAACCGAGGAGTGCGGTTCCCGCGACACCTCCCGCACCGTCCTCAACAAAGCCGAGGTTCTCGGTCTCGGACTTCTTCGCGGGTCCAGCCGATCCCGCCGTCAGGCGGTCTCGCACCAAGGCAAGCGGGCGCCACCGCCATCCTCTTCCTCCTTGACGAGAGGAGGCTTCGCGCAGTTGCGTCAAGATATGAGGAACTCATGTGGCAACAGCTCCTTCTGACTGGGAATAAGCAGACGCCGCGCTTCCCCGCCATTAAGTGGCTGTCACCGGAGCGGCTCAAACAACCCCCTTGCTTTATCCGAGGAGCCTGTCTCAGGCCGGTTATCTCGCCAAAACCAGCTGCCCCACCGATTCGTGGAACCTCCGCCTCCACAGCCATTAGTTGGGGCCCACCAAAGTTCTCGGTCGGCTCAGGGACTGCCCCATAGGCTGTCTGTCACCTCACCCGATCGACCTCGGCAGGTGGAGGGTGGCTCAGGCCCGAGGCAACTCTTTGAGGACTCTTCCAAGTCCGAAGACGATTCTCCTTTTCTCCAAGCGAATGGACTTGGAGTCCTCAGGAGGACAGTCGGTGGACGATAGCCCTTCGTCCTTCCTGGGATTGCTTCGCTCATCTCGGAGTCCACCGGATGAAGCTCGAACCTGCTTCTAAGCGGGCCAGGTATCCCTCACAGAGATTCTGGACCGAGGGATTCCCCACGAGGCCATAGTGGGCCCGGCTTTGGAGCTCTGGCAGCGTCCTGCTTCTGTCCTGCGCCTTGCCAGGATGGCCAGAAGTATGCGGTCCCCTACCGGTTCCCTGTCCGTTGGAACACCTCGGCCGAGGGGTTAGTTACCAACAGCGTTTTCCGCGTGCCGGGAACGCTAGGGATGGGACAAACCTCCCGACAAGGAGTCCAAGAAATTGACTTGCCGGTGAAAAGTCTATGCTGCATCCTCCTCGGCCTTTGCCAGGCCAGTTCGGCCGTCCCTCATGGCACATTTCTCCATGCCCTCTTGGGCTCCCTGGATGAGGTCGTCCCTCATCTTCCCGCTGGATCTGCAGACCACGGTCAGGCAGGTGCGGGGAAGGGCAGTGGCCAAACAGCAGCTCCAGACTGCTTTAGACATTGGGGACTCATGTGCCAGGTCTGTGGCGGCCGCAGTGGCTATGCGTCGTCGGGCTTGGCTGAGGATATCCACCTTTACTTCGGATACCCAGCACAAGTTGGTGGATGTTCCCTTTTGGGACTGACCTCTTCGCCCTGGGGTGGAAGGTGACCTGCAGAAGATCGAGAAGTCCAATGCTACCTTGACTCGTCTCTTCCGCTCAGAAGGACAAAGGCGCGAAACCACAGCCTAAGCCCCTCGTCTTTCTGCGCCTGTAGCACGTCCGCCCAGCAACGTCAGGGCTAGCAGGCTCGGGCTTGGCATCCCAAACCCAAGCCCGGGCTTCCTCCAACAGGAAGCAGGAGGTAGAGGCCCAGGAGGTCCCTCGGCCAGTCCCTCCTCCAAGCCTGCCCAGTGACGGGCTGAGGGTGTCGCCCCAACCCCGTCCACCTACCACAGGTTCCCCTGGGGACAGCTCCGGCACTTCTTTTTCCACCTGGTCCGTTATTCACGGACAGGTGGGTGCTGGAGGTGGTGGGAAAAGACCCGCTCTAGAATTCGAGCAGGCCCGCCTTCAGAGCCATCGCACTCGGGGCCTCGGGTCCGCAGCCTCACTGTCGGCTCGCTGGGCCGACATCGCTCTCCTCCAAAAGGAGGTGATCAGGGAGGTGGCGGACCTCCTCAGACCCGGGTTTGTGTCCAGGTACTTCCTGGTTCAACGGACGGGGCTGGCGCCCATTCTCGACCTACACGACCTGAACAAGTTCCTAAGGTCTCGAACCTTCAGGATGGTCACTCTGGCTCAGATAATACCATCCCTGGAACACGGCGTGTGGTTCTGCTCTCTGGACCTGCAGGACGCTCTTTCATGTCCCTATCCATCTGTCACATCGGAGATTCCTCCACTTTCGTGGAGGGATCCCTTTTCGAGTTCCGGAGCCATGCCCTTCGGCCTGTCTCCAGCTCCCAGGGTCTTCACCAAATGCATAGCAGTGGTGACAGCTTTCCCTGCGGCGCGAGGGTCCAGGTGTACCCTTACCTGGGCGATTGGCTGATAGCAGCCCCCTCAGACAGGGAGGGGTGGGCGGTCCAGAGATCTGGCCCTCCAGGTTTGCTCTCAAATCGGCCTTCTCATCAACGAGGCCGTCGGAACTCGGCGAAGCGGTGATTCTGTTTATCGGGGCAGAGCTAGACTCTCTTCGAGCCAGAGCACGGTTCGGCGGACAGGGCCAAGGTTCTACCTCTCCTTTGCCCAATCATTTCTGCTGGGCACCGCGCCTGCTCGGGACTTCCTCGCGCCTTGTCTCATGGTGGCCTGTACCAGCGGGTCCGCTGGGCACACTGGCACATGCGCCCTTCAGTGGGGACTGGCCAGCCAGTGGTCACAACGCCGCGATCCATTGGACCAGCTAGTGATGGTGACCCAGGAGATGTGGCAGCCCTCCGTGGTGGACCGTTCCATCTCATCTGCAGGAGGGCATCCCGTTTGTCCGCCCGAGCGGCGGTTCTCTATCGACCGATGCCTCTCTGATGGGTTGGGGTGCCATCTGGGGAACACGGGCGCACGGCCTCTGGTCCCTCGGGAGTCCCGATGCCACATCAACCTGCTGGAGCTCCGAGCGGTCCGCTTAGCTCTCACCACCTTTGCTCCATTTCTCCGGGGTCAAGTGGTCCGAGTCCAGATGGACAATACCACCACCATGTACTACTTAAACCGCCAGGGCGACATCGCCCATGCTTCTATGCAAGGAAGCTCTCAAGATTTGGTCACTTCAGCGCAGCTTGAGGCGGATCTCCAGCCATTCTTGTGGCAGGAGCCTCCAACTTACCCGGTATCAGTTGCTGCACCTGCTTCGCTTTGTTGTGAAATGAACTGAGAATAAAATTGGAGGATACAGTAAGCTGTGTCTTTGGATATCTCATCTATTATTGTTATTTCGGTCAGTGCATTCGCTTGGCGCTTGTTTCAACGTTGGTCTGGGAGTTTCACCTTAACCAGGTGTTGATCACGGTGTTCTACCCCAATCATACCTTGAGGCCGAATACAGGCTCCATACTTTGGCCCCAGAAGGCGCCGCTTATTATAAGGAGCGCACGGCTGAAATTCGGGAGAGGTCGCCAGCTGTTTGTCACTCCACGCTGAAGCCGCACCTGGCAGACCTGCAGCCAAGCGGACCATAATCAGGTGGGTCACCTCCTGCATAGATCTCGCCATGTTGGCGGGCATGAAGCCTCCCAGAGGGATAAGAGCTCATTCTACCTGCCATACTGCTGCATCAGTGGCTGCTTCCAGGGACGTCCTCATCCAGGAAATCTGCAGGGCTGCTACCTGGAAGTCAGCACACACCTTCATTACCCATTACCACATCGACCTTGAGTCACGCCGGATGCTGGTTTTGGGGCCTCGGTTCGCCAGTCTTTATTCCCTAAGTAGGGGTGTGCTTGCCTCCCTCCTCCCGGAGAACTGCTAGGAGTCTGCCAGACAGTGTGGATGAACAAACATATCCATGTTCCTAGAAATACAGGTTACTCACCTGTAACAGGAGTTCTAGGAATGGTATATGTGTTCATCCACACCACCACCCGACCTCCCCGGCCTCGACGCACAACCTGAGCTTCCAGCGGCCAGATCTGCGCCATGGTGGAGCCGAGTTTTACCACCCGGTGGGTGGAGGAGCCAGCTTGAAGACCTTCCGCAAGAGTTTAAAGCGGCAAGGAACCTGCCAGACAGTGTGGATGAACAACATATACCATTCCTAGAACTCCTGTTACAGGTGAGTAACCTGTATTTTTCCCCCAGACTTTGTTCCCATTGCTTATCCTGCTTTGAAGTCACAGTCCTTTGTTTGTGCCATCTGAATCACGTCCATGTCAATAGGTTATGATGTCACAAGCAGAGGCTTATGACTTCACAGCGGATATAAATTATGGGAACAGATGATGCTTTAAAATGAGAAATGTCTTCAGTTATAAAAATGGAAGGTCCTGACATTCAGAATTTAAGGGAGTGTTGTGTTAGAGAGATCTGCTGCTGCCACCTGTAATGGTTTTGCTGGAAATGGTAAATTTCACCTTTCATTCTAGAGAGATGCTGCAGCATTTCATTTAGCAATGTCAGTGCTTCAGTAGGTTGCACGCCGCCTCATGCCAGAATATGTGAAGGTACTGGGTTCTAGTCCCATACCAAGAACTTGGGCTAATCCCTGGTATTGACACTGCAGTACAGCACTAGGGGAGTACTGCACTGTTGGAAGAGTTGTTGTTTGGATGACTTGTTGCGGAGGTCCCTTCTGCCCATCTCTGGTGGCTGTCTAGGTGGCAGTTAAAGGGCAGGGCACTTATAGTAAGAGAAGGGAATGGAATTTTCCCTGGTGTCCATGCTGACAACCCAAGTTTAAATCCTGAGCCCAGTTGTCACACATCAGGAAGCAGAAGCAGTGCTGAACGCCTGTCCGTCTGTCTCCTGCCTTCTGGAAAGTGGATGGCTGTGTTGGTACACCACTCTCCGGTGGCCCAGGGTATGGATGTGACACAGGATGCTGACATAGCCCTATGCTGATGAGTGCTAGTCAGAGTGTGTTGGGACTGTATTGTTACACCACTCTCCCGTGGCCCAGGGTATGGATGTGACACGGATGCTGACATAGGACGCTGTGGTGTCATCTGTTCAGCCCTATGCTGATGAGTGCTAGTCAGAGTGTGTTGTGGATTGTACTGTTACACCATCCTCCCTTGTAGCCCATGGTGTGGTGTGATACAAAATGCTGATGTAGTGATGATGCTGTGGTGTCATTTATCCAGTCCTTTGTTGGTAAGTGGCAGTCAGAGTACGGCAAGTGGGTTATCTTGTTACACTACTCTTTTGTGGCAGCCCACGGTGCAAGTGTGACATGGGTTGTTGCTGTAGGATGCTGTGGTGTTGTCCTGTGTTGGTGAGTGCCATTTAGAGTGAGTGGTGAATGGGCTTGGTCCTAGCCTTCTTTGACTGGTCCGGAAGGTCTACTATTGCAGACTGTGGTTCCAGTGGGGGGGTGAGGTGGAAAAGCGCTGTTCCAGCTGTCTATGTCCAGTTGTGGCACTCAACTCTTTGGTCCCCAGCCTCACCGCTTTTGGTAGCTTTCTCCGAGTCAGTCAGCCTCACCAAGAAAAACGAGTCTGGTGCAACATAAGCAAAACATGTAATGTCACCTTGATTATTCCAAGTTGCAGTATATGCAATACCAGAGAAAGGAAATGTGTCTGTGAATCCCAGGTCCTACCATATGAGCCTGTATCTTAGTGGCTCGGGGCCTGGTTTCAGTTCCAGTAGGTCACATTGTTTATTTCTCATATCAATTTATGATTTAAATTGCTTAGTAGTGGCTAATACTGCACCATAAAACATGTAGGGCCTGATTCAGGAACAGGCTTAGAGCGACGCAAGGGACTTACGTTGGAGGGTTGGTTGCAAGGGCCAACTTGCAGCAATCAGTGTGGCAACTGAAATTCACAAAGGGTGCCAGCTGCAACCTCTGATGCATGTCGCTTTGTGTCAGCGCACCATGTTAGACCAGTTCCTGTGGTCTAACTGTGTGCTAGTGGGGGAAGCTAGTTTATGGGGCTTGCACCTAAGCTTTAGGCGCAAGCGTCAGAACTGAAGAAATTGCCGCAACTGCGCCAAACATTGCTAAATTCGTGCAGTTGCAGATGATGCGCTTGGCACAGTTGCAGCAAAGATCGGACTTGATGCAAACCTCATGCTATCCTTCTTGAATCGGACCCATAATGTTACTCTGTTACAGTATGCTAAGGGATAGGCAGTGGGTATTTGGGAATGGTTGTGATCCCACCAGTAGGTGTGGATCCAGGGTTTGTATATGAGCTGAATTGGAGCTCGCTCACTGGGTAAAGAAGGAAAATGCAGAATCCAAAATTTGTTTTATGTAGCCAGTTTTCCATGACCAGTGCTGTTGCACAGATATTCCATGTACAGGGATGTACTGTGATCATGCCTGGGACACAGCTCAACCCCACCACTCCGTTTATCCACCACTTTCCCCTACAACTCAGCATGGCAGGGGCCTTAGGGAGGGCTTTCCTCCCCTACCTGAGGTGACAGGATCCAGTGGCAGGTGGCGCTTTGTGATTTGGGTGCCAGAGGACAAGGCCATCATCCTGATGGCATTGGAAGTTTACATCCCCATATATCCTCCTTCCTCCCACGGTGCCAGCCTCGCCTCTGTCAGCCTTGTGCAGTGATGACACACACTTGGCTGATGCCATCTCTTTGAAGGAGCAGGCCCTCCTCGTCCACTGCAAGGGCAGTGCTGGAGCTGGGCATTTTTCTTCCTGGGCTGGCTCGCACTGCACTCAACAGCACTCTACCCCTGAACTGCACTCGATCTTGGCTCCTAGCCTTACTTCCGAACCTGGGTCCCCAGCATGGACGATGATTTGCTTCAGCTGGGCCATTGCAGCAGAGCAGAACCAAAATGTAAACAGGGTCATGCACCGTTATGGTTTGGGCACAGCGTAACCCTTTCTGATCTTATTATTTTTTAGTTTTCCTTTTGGTTCTCCCTGTCACCCTTCCCCTGACAATACAGCTGTCATGGCAGCCCCTTCCAGCAAGGAGAGTAGTGTGAGCAGCTGCCTTCACAGCAGACACCAGTGCTGCCCAAGGTTGGCCAGCAGGAGTGGATAAGAAGTGGTTTAACATGGGTCAGTCTGCTATCCTTACTCTGGGAGCTGATTCCGTTGGCTCCATGATGCGCCTGGTCACCAGTTGACTCCAGGTGGGATTTCAAACATTGTGCATGAACTTCGATCTCCCAAGATCGTGCATGAACTCTTGTCTCCCAGGTGACAGTGCAGTATGTGGCCTCTGTACCACTGAACCAATCCAACAGTCCCCCTTTAGTTGCATTGTATTTGCTCCTGGCTTGTAGCCAGTGTTGGTTGCCAGTGCTCCAGACAATGTTGGCAGGTAAAAGTAAATCTTCCAGGAATCAATCTTACCATTGATTCGTACTAGCAGATCTGAGCCGGAGGTACTAGGACTCTCATGGGAGCCATAATTTTCAGTAGGGTTGCGCTGAGGTAAGCTGTGTGTGTGCGCATCACTGTGAGACTGTCTCGCACTACATGGCTTACACGGCACCAGCCTCAACTGCCTTAGTTGTTTCTTTTCCTGCCTTAGAATATGCATCAGTGATTACGCCGCCGCCTGCCAGGAGTCAGAACTTCATTTTTCTATAACAGCAGAGTTGAGCTCTCCTTAGTTTTAGTGTTTAAGATAGTTTCTAGGGACATGGATATGTTGTCAATCACACTTACTGGCAGGTTCCTTGCCGCTTTAAATCTTGCCAGGAGGTCTTCAAGTTGGCTCCTCCCACCCACCGGTGGTAAAACTCTGGTTCCGCCCATGACGTCAGATCTTCCTTACTGCTTGGAAGCTCAGGTTCCTTCCTTTCGCTGTGCGTTTCAGGCCTGGATCCAAACTCTTGGTTAACCCGAAACTAATTTTTAAATTTACAAAGGCTTGTCTTTATCTTCCCTCGCGTCAATGGACAAATTGACTCCTGATTTCGCCGGTGCCCCTGTGGGCAGAAGATGTCCCAGACCGATCTGCACTCCACATGCTTATTGCCTTGGACTTGGCTATGACTCACAGGCTTGTGAGTTGTGCAGATCCTTTCGCTTTGGTCTTGAGGACCACGCTGCCTTATTGCTGTTGGGGCGACCTGAGAAACGTTATCCTCCGGTCAAGTCGAAGGAGGCCTGCTGGTGGTGACCAAGGCCGCGGGCTCAGCTGAACAGCTGGAGCAGATGATCGCCCTTGAGGAGGAGGCGGCCCAGGCTGCATCATCAGCATCCTCGGCCGGCATTTATCCTGCTCTCCTTGGCTCCTCCTACAGCTTCTTTCAAGGAGCTTTGCCAATCCCTCTCCACCAAGGAGAAGGGCCTTGGACATTCCTCTTGGTCCAAAGAAAGGACCCCAAAGGTAAGTCCCACCGTCGATGTTTGTGGGAGCGGGAGAGGTCCCCTTCCGGATAGTCGACACTCAACTTTGGTCGAGGTTGCAGCTAAGGCGCTGGCTTCACGGTGTCCCTGTCAGGTCAGCCGGCCGAGACACCCGTTGATGCAGTCGAGATTTTTCTTGACCCGTCGGCTGGACTGTCGACTGGAGAAGCCGACAACCCTCTTCACGGATCCCCAGTGAAACCGAGGACTTGCCTGGGCCTCCTGTGCCGGAGTCCCGGTTGAGGTCCCTGAACCGAGGGGAGGCGGGTTTCTGCCCTTCTCAGACTCACCGGAAACATCGGCGTCTCGGTCTCGGTCTCTGACCTCTTCCGGTCCAGCCGATCCCGCTGACATCGGGCGGTCTCGTCTCGGCACCGTGGAAAGTGGCTTGGCCGCCATCCTCGCTTGCCCTCTTCGAAGATAGGCTCCAGCACAAATTGCATCGGCGCTATGAAGATCTATTGTGGCAGCAGCCCTTTGACCAGGAATAAGCCGACACCATCGCCTTCCCGGCCATTAAGTGGCTGTCACGGATCGGACAAAACAACCCTCATAGTGGTCGAGGCCGGCCGGCACGGTTGTTACGGCGAAACGGCTGTGCCATCCATTGTGGTGGAACCTCTGCCTCCACAACCGAAGACTAGGGCCCCGACCAGTGATTCTTGGCTGAGTCAGGGTTTGCCCCATAGGTTGTCGGTCACCCTCACTCCCGATCGACCTCGGCAAGTGGAGGGTGGCTCAGGCGCTGCAGCTGTTCGCAGACTCCTCGGAGTCTGATGACAACTCTTGTGCTCCAGGCCGCTTGACTTGACTCCACTGGGGTCAGTCGGTGGACGAGAGCCCATCCTCGTTTTTGGAACGCTTCAGCTCATCTCGGAGTCCACTGGGATGAAGCTCAACCTGTTTCAAAACGGGCCAAGTATCCCCTCATGGAGATACTGGACCGAGGGATTCCCTATGGAGGCTCTACCTGTTGGCTGAAGCCATTGTTGGCGTGGCCCTGAGCTTGTGGCAGCGCCAGCTTTGTCCATCACCGCCAGAATGGCATGAAAGTATGCTGTTCCCACTGGTTCACTCTCCGGTTTCTCTGAGCATCCTCTGCAGAGGGGCTAGTGACCGACCAGCGTTTTCCGGTGTTCCGGGAACACTCGGTATGTGGACAAGCCACCCAATAAGGAGTCAAGAAATTGGACTACTCGGTAGAGAAAGTCTATGTGGCTTCATCGCTAGGCCTTCGCCTGGCCAGCTCTTCCATTCTGATGGCACACTTTTCACACGCTTCTTTGGGCTCCTGGATGAGGTGATTCCTCATCTCCCAGCTGCCCTCCAAACCACGGTCAAGCAGGTGCGGATCAGGGAAGGGTGGTGGCCAAACAGCTGCTCCAGACCTCCTGGACATCGCTGACCTGTGCCCAGTCAGTAGCGGCCGCAGTGGCAATGCTCCACAGAGCTTGGCTGCGGATCTCCACCTTCACGGCAGATACCCAGCACAAGCTGGTAGACGTTCCCTTCCTGGGTACCGACTTGTTTGGTCCCGGGTGGAGGGGCATCTTCAGCGGATTGAGAAGTCCAACGCCACTTTGGACTCTGTCACGGCTGCCCAGAAGGACAAAGGCCGCCAGCATCAGCATAAGCCCTTTCCGCCTTCAGCCCCTGCGTGCACGCCTGGCCCAGCAACACCAGCATCAGGGCCAGCCGACTTGGTACCCTAAAGCCAAGCCTGCTGCTTCCTACAGCAGGAAGCCGGGAGGGAAGGTCCAGGAGGCTCTTCGCCGGTCCTTCCTCCAAGTTTACCCTGTGACGGGTTGAGGGGTGTTGCCCCCAACTCGCTACTCCTCCCGGCCCCCTGTGGGGACTGGCCTGCTTACTTCCTTTCCGCCTGGTCCGATATCACCACGGACCGCTGAGTGCTGGAAGTGGTAGGAAAGGGTCTGCCTCTGAATCCGGGCATTCCCCACCCTATTGAGCCGTCGCCCCACGGAGATTCCCGAGGTCCACAGCAGCTCTTTCGGCCCGTCGAGCCGACATTGCCCTGCTCCTCCAGAAGGAGGAGATCAGGAGGTGGCAGATCCTCCATCAGACCCAGGGTTTGTGTCCAGGTGCTTCCTGGTCCCAAAACGATGGGGGCTGCGCCCATTCTAGACCTACACGACCTGAACAAGTTCCTAAGGTCTCAACCTTCATTATGGTCACTTGGCTCAGATCATTCCATCCTTGGAACGAGGCTTGTGGTTCTGTTCTCTGGACCTTCAGGACACGTTTTCACGCCCAATCCATCCGTCCCACCAGCGATTCCTCTGCTTCAGAACGGAGGGATCCCTTACGAAGTTCCGTCCATGCCCTTCGCCACTTTCCAGCTCCCAGGGTCTTCACCAAATGCATGGCAGTGGTGACAGCATTATCAAGTCAACAGTCATGGATGGCAATGGTAGGGATCCTTCTCAGCAAGCTGCTCTGGCAGTGGACTGTGTCTGGTTCAGTTTCTCATCAGGGAAGGGTTCTGACGATGGGTGGTCCTCTGCCTGGGATAAAGGACAGCCCTTCCGAAGCACAAAAGAAGTGGGTCTATTCCTGATCCTGGTTGATTTCTTGGTGCCCTTGGCCTTGAGTTCTTCCTCTTTCTTTTGGAAGGAAAGAAATGGTACTGCTGATGTTGCCCCCTGCGGTATGGCACAAGATCCTTGGCCTCCTGGAGTTGGAGGCTCTCATTAGTGCTGTTGGTGTCTCCAGCGGGCTCTGGTGATAGGAGGCTGAGGTCTCAGGCTCAGAGTCCCTCTTTAGTGGGGACTCCAGTGGGCAGTTCCACCATTGGGCAGGTCTTATGGAGCAGTGGATGCAGTTCTGCTAGTTTTCCCATGCACAGACGGCCCTGGTACTTTGGGGCAGGTGGAACTGGAGCTGTGAGGGCCTCAAGCTGGGTAGAGTTTGGCTTTGGCAACAACCCCAGGGCCCTTGTCTGTGACTGTATTCCAAACCTGTCCCACAACCCGCACCCCATTCAGTGTTACTGTGATGGGACTGGCCAAGTACCACAGTCAGTCACCTGATGCTGGCTGGATCATTGTTGATGGGGTCGGATCCAGGCTTAGGCCTTCAGGGCCTGTCCTAGCACTACCCTCTGTGCTGGGTGGGTCTCTCCAGCGCCAGATTCGGTTCTGGTCGCTGTGTCGCTTTGGACGCCAGCCAGTTGTAAATGGGGCTGTATTGCTGATGTTGCCAAGGCCACATTCTGGATTGCAGGGTTTTATTTATTTGGGATTTGAAACACCTTTGAGTCATAGACTCATTTACAAAGGATCCACGCCACAGAGCTAAGAATACAGACTGTCGAATTAACAATAGATCTGTGAGCAAAATTTGATAAATTTACAATGAGCAGTAGGCAAACATTCAGTTACAATGAGCAGTAAAAACATTCAAGTACTAGGAATTGCTTAGTTATGGTCATTACATAACAGGTAGTACAGGTTGGAAACAATTTTGACATTGTCTGTTTAGGTTGAGAAGGCGAGGCGGGGAGGGGTATACTCAGGCCAGGGCCATCGTCAAGGCTATCATCAGCTCATGAGCAGTTGCAGGCACTTGAGGTCAGGAGATGTTCTAAGGTGGGTTTGAAAGGCCCAAGTCTAGGTTCATTTGCCAAGGGCGGTAGGCTGTTCATCCACGAGGGGCCCTATAGATAAAGGATCTTTGGATTAGGGAGGTCCGGCAGCCGGGCACTGGAGAAGAGGGCTTGTCAGAGCTACGAGTGTGATGCACCTTGAGTTCAGGGTTGACTAAAGGGCTAGTCCAGAGGGGAGAGACCAAGGCAATTTTTTAGCCATGAGGCAGGTGTGAACCTGATTCTGTTGTCGAGGTTTAGCCAGCGGTATCATTATAAAGTGAGCAGGTGTGCATGAGCAAGTTGCATCCCAGGACAAGGTGGCAAGCTTTATTTATGGAGCGACGGAGATGATCTAGGCAGTGGTATTTAGTGTCGTGAGTTCAGTAAGCCATAATCCAACAGCTAGAGAACTGAGGAGGAGACAGTAAGCCTGAGAGCGTCCGATGAGACAGTGTTTGACGAGTATAACAGTCCCAACCTGACATTTAAGGACTTGGATAGGTGGCAGATATGAAGGTAGAAGTTAAGTGCAGGGTCCATGGTGATGCCCAGGTATTTGAAGGAGCCCACTTTCTCCAGGGGTCTAGTTTGCAGTTAGAACCAGAGGGCAATGCTGCTTTCTTGCATTCTCGGGTGGGAGAACAGCATAAATTTGGTTTTAGAATAGTTAATAGTAAGTTGCTGAGCAGCGATGCAGTTCTCGGCACAGCTGAAGGTGGCCTGGAGGAGCAGTGGAGTTGAAAGGGTCGGGGTTGGAGGAGAAGAGGACGTATCGTCTGCATGCAGTAAAGATTGCTTGGGCAGGACATGGGGAGGGAGTTGAGGAATAGACTGAAAAGCAGCGGCCCGAGAATGGAACCCTGAGGAATGCCAGAGAGGACAAGCAGACTATTGGATAAGGTGTTCCCTATTTTGACCTGCTGGGACTGGTTCATGAGGTAGTCCGTAACCAGCCCATCGCATCATGGGAGAAGCCCAGGTTGATCAAGGTGGTAAGTAGGAGGAAGTGGATGACGGTGTCAAATGCCTCTGTGAGGTCTATGTAGACAGCACCAGTGATGTGACCCTTATCCAATGCAGAGTGTATGTGGGTGGTAAACTCAAGAAGGGCAGTGGTAGTACTGTGCCCTTTAGGAAGCCATGTTGTTGTTTACAGAGCAGATTGTATTTGGAGAGGTGATCAGTGAGCTGGTCCAACACAATCTGCTTTTAAGGCTCTTGGATAGGGGCAGGAGTATGGAGATGGGCGGTAATTATTGGTATCGAACGATCCCCACTTTTAAAGATGGGGTAGTGGCAGCGGATTTCCACCTGAGGGAATTTACCTAGACACAAGGAGCGGTTTAAATGTGAGTTAGCGGGTTTAGGACCTCCGAAGGGTGAGTCGAGGAACTTCACATCAAGGGAGTCACTGCTGAAGGAGGAGGAGTGGCTCAGTGCTTTTATGAGATACGTGCCATAGAATTGGGAGTAATTTGGTGAGGTAAAAGGGGAGGCTTCTGGGGGATAGGGTGCAGGAAGAAGGTGGATCAAGAAATTAGGGGAGAACATGGTTGAGGTTTGAGAAGGCATGATTGAAAGCCTCAGCAATTTAGGTAGGGTCAGAACTCAAAGACCCATTGACTAAGACCTGGGCAGGAACATGGTTAAGGTCTTTTCCACAGATTTCTTGATGTTGTTCCAGAACTTATGCCCTGAGCCCCAGGAGGTGGTTAAGGAGGATTTATAATAATCTGCTTTTGCTATGCGCATGGCCGGGTGCACTTGTTCCATGCCTCTCTGTACTTCTGCCTATCAAGCAAGAGGCCAGACTCATTGGAGAGTTGCCATCAATGAATCCTCGCACGCATCGAGGCCAGGAGGTAATCAGAGATCCAAGGCACAGTATTGCCTCTGACCATTCTGTTGGTGAGTGGGGCATATTTGTCACATATATTGTTGAAGGTCAGGATGAAGAGGTCAAGTGCTCTATCAGGGTTGAGGGAGTTCAGAACGAAAGACCAGTCCAGTGTGCTGAGGTGTGCTTTAAGAAGTGTCAGCTACCAGGGCCTAGTTTGCTGCGATATTAATTTTGGAAGAGATCTAGGAGCTTTGCATGTACAGGAACAGAGAACGGGGAGTGGTCACTTAGTACATTTGGGAGGACGGTGACATTAGTGATTTTGTGGCGATTGGTAAAAATAAGGTCTAGCAGAGAAGACCCAGTGCTGGTCCTGACGTGGTGGGTGATGTGACCACTTGGGATAGGTCTTGGGCTGTGGCAGCTCTGTGAGCAGTGAGGCGTCCTACCAGCCAATTGATATTGAAATCCCTGGTATAATCTTTTCTGTATGAGACGGGAGGGTCAATAAGGAGAGGAAGGACACCTTTGGTTCCTGGGAGGACTGTGCACAACAGTGATCAGGAGCGGGGTTTGGGAGCATCCCAAGGTTAGTTTAAGTGTGAGAGCTTGTGGTCCTGGACCCAGTATGGGGGTGAGGAGCAGCTGCTTGTGTAATATAGCCTTGCTATAAATAGTGCATCCAGCCCCACGCTTACCCTTCCGGTCAACGTGGTCAGAGACAGAGACTGTGATAGATGAGTCGGGATCCTAGGATTAAGCCAAGTTTTGCAGATGGCTATGACATCAGGCTGATGCTGCAGGACACAACCCTGGAAGGAGTCCCACTTATTTGAGAGACTGCAGGCGTTAAGGGAGGCAATACAAAGCCCACGGACAGGGGTTGTATTGTTGGATGGGTTGCTGGAGGCCCAGGATTAGGGTGTACATTACCTGACATAAGGAGGAGGAGTATGAACCTGTGTACAACGTACCAGGACCTGTTTTACTGTAGTGAGCAAGCCTTTCTGATCACACAGGGGTCGAGAAGATAGGAGTGGGAAGTGGAGTATAAGGGTGGTAGCTAGTAGGAGGGGTTGAAATGAGGAAGGGGAACTGCACCAGTGATAGGGGTGGTATGGCCAACAAATGGAGCAAGGTAAGGCTAGCGTGGTGTGCCTAGGGCGGTGCTCATAGGTAATGATTGCAGTGGAGAAGGCTACATGCTCTTGCACATCTGCAGAGGCTGGGAGGAGAAAGGGCATCCCGTGCCAGAAGGAAGCCAGGCATAAAGGTTATTGTCTGGCCCAAAGATGGGGAGGTATTTGTGAAGTGTATTGGTTGGGGGGTCAGGGTAGTCGGTAATAGAGAACAAAGCTGAGAATTAAAGGAAGCATTCTGGTGGATAAGAGTAGTCCTAGGAAGTGGGATTAGCTAGAGGCAGTGCAACAGCCCCTAGTAGTGAATGTGTACGAGCTGCAAATGGAGATGTGGGCTGATTGGTTCTCAGCTCATAGCCTCTCCTTATCTCAGTTCACAGCCTCTCCCTATATAACTCTTCCTATACAAGGGGCGTGCCGACTAAGGGTAGTGGGGAGCCGGCGCTATGGTGGCGTAGCCACTGGTCAGAATCCGTAGAGTGCTGGAACAGAGGGCTCCTCGTGGCAAGCCGCGCACATACTAGGCGTGCAAAATTCAGGGGTTGGGGAGCGATCTGCTTCCTACAGCCCCTCATGACCTCCGGGACCTCTGTGATCCGATCTGCAAGCTGTAGAGGAAAGCATAGGAGGTAAGCTATTTATATTACGGCAGTGGAGTGGGGCGGTTGTGGGCAGGACAGAAACGCCAACAGAAATCAAGTCCACATTTGGATTAAGTGAGTACTGTTCTGCACTTACTAGGAAAGAACTGACTGTTACAAGTTTCATTTTATTTTTTATAAAAAGCCACAGCGCCGGAAAAGCTCCAACCTGCATGGCGCCCACGGGCTGTAGATTCGGACATTGAGTTAGCACTTAGGAAATGAAGCCAAATTAGGGACTGGAGTCTAAATGGGACTTAAACATCCAATTGTAAATGCAGGGACAGGGTTTTCTCGAGGCGCAGCACGCTTGCATCAATTTAACGGCATGAAGCAGCAGGGAAACCTTAGAAAACAGCAGATATTTGTACTTTACATTAAATCCTAGATCCTAAATGCAGTGTAATGGTCTTAAAACACATCTGAAATAAAGTATTTTATGCCTTAGAGCATGGAATTCTTTAACTAAAACTATCTCCAAGCCTAAGCCAACAGTAATTAATTAAAGCAACAAACAAGCAGTGAAAATGGCACCAAGTCCTTAATTCAAGTCCATAGAGTGCTGGAACAGAGGGGCTCCTCGTGGCAAGCCACGACATACCTGGCGAAATTGGGTGGAGGGCATCTTGCTTCCTACAGCCCTCACGACCTCCGGACCTCTGTGGATCCGATCTGCAAGCTGGCAAAATTGGGGGTGGGGAGGGTGTGTTGCCTACAGCCCTCACAACCTCTGGGACCTCTGTGGATCCGATCTGCAAGCTGACGAAATTGGGGCGCTTTGCCTACAGCCCTCATGACCTCTGGGACCTCTGTGGATCCAATCTGCAAGCTGACGAAATACAAGGGGTGGCATCTTGCTTCCTACAGCTCTCACGACCTCCGGGACCCTCTGTGGATCCGATCTGCAAGCTGGCGAGAATTGGGTGTGGGGGGTGTGGAGGGATGCCTTGCTCCCTACAGCCTCACGATCTGGGACCCTCTGTGGATCCGATCTGCAAGCTGGCAAAATTGGGGTGGGGTGGGGGAGGTGTGTTTCTTCCTACAGCCCCACAACCTCTGGGACCCTCTGTGAATCCGATCTGCAAGCTGGCAAAATTGGGGTGGGGAGGCGTGTTGCTTTCTACAGCCCTCATGACCTCCAGGACCCTCTGATCCAACCTTCCATTACTCCTCTTCCTTGGGAGAAGTGGAGGGAGACTAGTCTGACTGTGACCTCATCATTTCTGGAGATGTTGACAAATATTTGTTCTATAGCCTGGACTCTTCGGACCCAGGACCTCTTTCTTTTCCTTATGAAGATATTTATTTCCAGGCTATGGTCAAGAATATGCATTACGCACTTAATTTTGAGCCTTACACTATTGACTTGGGTAAATGTCTCTGTCTGCAGTGGATAAATGTTTCTACCATGCCGGTTAGCTTAATTCCTTCTGTTGCACCCACATTTGAGACCTTATCAGATGTGGTTTGGAATAGGTTTGCTTCTATCCCTTCTGCCTGTAAACAGATAGAAAATACAGTACACTGCCCCTAAGGACAGACCGTAGTATGCTTCTCAACTGATAGAGCAATGGCACCAGCTTGCTGAGAATGAAAAGCCATTTTTTTCCCCAGGAGGTCATCTGCACCCTGTTAACAAGGAGTGGCACAAGACTGACACTAATGGCAACTGGCTTTCACAGCAACTGCTGTTGGCATGGAAGTGCTAGCTACCAAAGGGCTTACAAGGGCAGTTTTCCAAGTAGGAGTTATATTCTTTAGAGTTTGCTCTAAGTCTTGTGCAGAGTCCTTGCTAGACTCTGAAACTAAGCAGAAGAGTCTTCAGACTGCCACTAATGGTATTGCCTAACAGTCATCAGCTCAAAGCAGTTATGGATGCCTTTGATTCTGCCTCTTGCTCCGTTGCAGCAGGCATTTGCATCAGGAGGCACTCCTGGCTTAGTACTTCAGGTTTTCTCAAGATGTCCAACATGTAATGAATGTTCTCTTCAATGGCACTTACCTTTTGGATAACAGGTAGAAAAGTTTCTTAGGCATCTCCGAAAACAAAGCACTCTATTAGTTTTACCTGGTGCTGGCAAACTAATTTTCGTTTATTTACATCTGCTTAACGTTGAGCACAGGACCCTGGTGCAGACCTTAACCCTTGCTTTCATCTCCGAAAACTAGAACACTC
This sequence comes from Neoceratodus forsteri, assembly GCA_016271365.2. Taxonomy (NCBI): domain Eukaryota; kingdom Metazoa; phylum Chordata; order Ceratodontiformes; family Ceratodontidae; genus Neoceratodus; species Neoceratodus forsteri. The sequence goes on along the minus strand of CM057453.1, from coordinate 1,135,739,169 downwards.
TGCAAGGCACAAATTAGTGTCGGAGACTTGATTAGCGCTTCGCTAATCAAAGTAAAAATGATTAGCAATTGACTGAAGTTGATTAGCAATTACCAAAATGTATATTTTACTCAAAACTCCATAAAATCTACTTATCTTGCTCTATATTGATAAAATACACATTGTACAGAAGTTTCTGAGACTGATACTGTTTTATTTAGCCATCAGAGTTGAATACAGCAATTCAGCAGCACAGATACATTTTAAGAGCCAATAATGATGATGTCTGCCAAAGCAGACAGTGAATTTGTAATTACCGATTATGATCGTGAGTCGTGGGTAATAATGAACCCCTGCTGCCCCATTAAAAACTACTCCACTTGGGACAGTGATTGACCATAAACTCCAACAAGGACTTTTGCTCTCTTCTCCACCAGGCATGTAGTCAGTTATTCTGGCCTGTTTGGGGAGACCAGGGGTGGTCCAGCATCCACAGCTACCAAATCACCAGTATGTCTTGGTTTAGCACTAAACAGTATATCTACAGCCCTTTCTGGGTTGAATTCAGCTGGAAGGGGGACCCTGCTTTTAAGTGAATCAATATTTCTACAGTATCCTCGGCCAGACTTGCTTCCAGTCAGTTTTAGCTTGTTCATAGTGGAGAAACACCTTTCTACTATTGCATTAGACACAGGAAATACTCTCAACACTTTGACAAGCTTCGACAGATTTGGATAAGAATTTTGGAAATCACATGCCAGCTTTGACCAGATGGCAGACAGAGGCAAACATATTATTGATGAAATTGGTTTGAGCAAAATCTTAAACTCTTGCCATTCTGCAAGCACTTGATTGGTGTCACAGTCAGGCTGCAAAAGAGCTGAAAATGGTCAGCTACTTCATTGATGTCACTGTTACCATACAGCTCCAGTCCCTTTCGGTCTGTTGGCCAGAGTCTGGTATCTAACACTTTTGCATGGTTTACATACTACTTTCATCATTCAAACCAAACCTTTGTTCTAGCGGTTTTCAGTATTTGTAATGTATTTCTTCGTTGCTGTTTAAAAGTTTTAATAAATTGAGCACTTAAATGTGTTAATTCTACACCCTTGTAAGTGACTTCAGAACATGCTCCGAAAAACGTCGGACCAATTTTTTAAGAGAATGTCAAGTTCACTGCACACCTGTGGGGCCACTCTGCTTAGCATGGTCAAGAGTGTTTCTCAAAATTTCAATAGAGCTAAGTAGCTGTGGTATTTCAGCAACAACATGTTTAATATAAACTGACAACTCTAATGTAACTTCACAGGATATTTATGTAACTATACTTGCTAGCAGCTCATGCATAAACGATTGGAAAACTCCCTGTTCAAACGATATATATAGCAAGAGCTTTGATGTGAGCTGCAGGCTCCTTATGGGCGATTTCATACAGTATGTTGCTAGATCAAAGTGCCATAAGTAGTCAAATCAGCTGTTTGTATCCTGTGAGCCCGTTGGAGAACGGAGACCTGTCTTCAAACCATTTTGCTATTCATTCACCCACAAGGAAACATCTGAAAGACTCCGAGAACATTCATGTGAGCAGTAATCAGAACTATAGCTTCACAAATGGTTCTCATTACAGATGTCTGCAGAGCCATAGAATGGAGTAATGTTCACAGTTTTACTGAAAAATATTCCTTGCCTGGATTTCAGTCCAGAAAACATGCAGGTTCTGGGTTGCAGTATTACAGTGATCATCTTCGCGATCTCCTCCATTAGGCCACACTTTTGGAACTATCGCCGCTAGACACTAGGACTACATGGAAACTTTTGCTAGCTGGTGGACGCCACGATGACTTACCCCATCTGTGTCTCACAGAAATTGGGGCAACCCCATCACTCCTCAGTTCTTTTCCTGTTGAACATATTCGTTGAACTTGCTGAAGGAAACATCATCAACGAGCCTGTGCAAAGTTTGAGTTATTCCTTAAAATAGTATATTTTGTAGTCTCTGTATGCCACCATAGTTGAAAAAGCCATTATTTCAGTACTGTAAGTGTGGAGAAAAAATGTATAAAAATACACACACACGATCTGTGTGTGCTGTTAGGCCTGTCTTACATCATTGAGGACCTGTGAGACCTGCCAGAGCTTCAGCCAGGCTACAAGGTGATGTCAGAAGAAAGCTCTAGAAATATTCTTCTCCTTAAAACCAACAGCCATGGAAGAGGAGCAAGGCCCAAAATCTGTGTCACCATCACCTTTGTCCGAAAAATGGTCACCAAGTATAAGGACCAGGACAGGAAAGGTTGTCATTGCTGCCCTTTTCATCTTCTGGCCACGAGGACAAACAGAGAAAATGATAAGTCTGCTTTACCAGTGAAATCCCAGTCACCTTTGAACCAGGGCAATTTAGCTTAAGGTGGAATTTAGCTTAAAGGTTTCTGTGGCTGGAGTGACTACACAGGGCATGCCCAGACTTGCCCACCCACAAAGCCTTTAAATTCTGACATAGCCATCAAACTGCAGGGAGAAGGATTAGTTAGGTCTGCTTGCTGTGGAGAAGATTTTTGTAAGTTTTGCTGTAGTTTTTTAAACTGCAGGAGAGAAGGATTAGTTAATTCTAATTGTGGTTGAGAGAGTTAATGTGCAGAGGACTTTTGCAAGTTTTGATATTGTTTTATTTTTTTTTTATTTAGCTTAAGGTGGACTTTAGCTTAAATGTTTCTGTGGCTGGAGTGACTACACAGGGCATGCCCAGACTTGCCCACCCACAAAGCCTTTAAATTCTGACAGAGCCATCAAACTGCAGGAGAGAAGGATTGATTGTATGCTTGCTGTGGAGAAGATTTTGTAAGTTTTGCTACTGTTTTGAAACTACAGGATTGTAAAAGCCCTCCACCTATCCTTTCCATGAGCCTTTCTTAAATACTGGAAAACACTGGGGTTGGGTTAGAAGGCTGTGAGGGAGGGGCTTGGGAGCTGCAAACTGACCTGAGCCCTCAGAGCAGGTCAGGAAGGAGAAACAAGGAACAGCCATATGAGCTAATTCTTAAAGATATATAAATATATGTAACTTATGAGTAGGTCTATAGGTCTTAGAGGAGGATTATGGTTTCCAGTTAGTACTGTAGTTGGCTGTCTTATGCTGCATGCAAGGGCATTTAGGATTAAAATTTCTGTTAGAGGCTGGGCTAGGATTAGTTAATGCTACTTGCTGTAGGGAGAGTTAGGTGGAGAGGATTTTGTAATTTAAGTTTTGCTAACTTTTTTTCTTCTTTATTTAGCTTAAAGGTTTCTGTGGCTGTGACTTTTGAATTTACCTTAAAGGTCCCCATGGCTGTGTTTTTGTAATTAAACTCAGCGGTGCAGCAGCACCACTTAAAGCCAGGGAGGGTCCTAAAGAAGACCTGGGGCAAACGCTAATTTCTGGACAATGTGTTTGTGAGACCTGGGAATGCTATTGGTGGGTCTGTAATTGTGTTTGTAAACAACTGCAATCAATATAGAGAAACTGTACTTCACTGTTCTGTGTAGGTAGTGTGGACCATGGGTAGGATTGTAGGGTGCATTGGTGGTGGGCAGCAATGCGGATGAACATACTGTGGAGGCTGGGAGGGTGCCCAGTATGCCACAGGCTAAGGAGGCTCTAGGAAGAGGTTCAGTGGTTTGGCAGGAACTGGGAGGTTGAGGGATGAGGGAGGATTGTGCAGTAGGAGGGCTGACATCTGAGTAGGGCACTGCAGAGAAGCAAAGTGGGTCAAGGGAGGGGTCAGGGGGAGGCAAAGCAGACAGGAAGCCAGCTGATGACAGTGGACTCTAGTAGGACCTAGAAAAGAGGAGCAGTAGGCAGGAGGGAGGAGAAACACATAGTAAGGCAAAGGGGTAGGGAACATGTTTGTTGTACTAGCAGCACATGGAAAAGACGATGCAGGAGGAGACTGCACGAGGGATAGTACTCACGAAGAGGAGGGAGTGAGGGCATTACTAGTGGAGAGATTGAGAATGGTGTGGCGGGGAGGATAATATTCGGAGAGGTGAGGAGGGAGAGGGAGGTTGGCAGTCAAATAGGAGGAGGAGGGGTCTCAATTGAGAGGGCAGGGAGAAGACACTGAGGCAAATGGTAAAAGCACCGCCTTGAGTGGCCCCAAGAATGAGAACCTGGGTGGGAGTGGCGACGGGCATAAGGAAGAGAGGAGGGGTGTGCTGGTGTTGGGGACTCCATACTCAAGGGGATCAGATGGGGCAGCAAGGGGAGACACAGTCAGATGTGGGTGGAGTCCATACCGGGATTAAAGGCTGACAAGGCAGGACAGGCAATCCTAAGGTGCTTAAGGAGGAACCACACATTGTGGTACATGGGGACAAATGACCTAGTGAGGAAACTGTGGAGGTAACAAGGAGAGGATTGAGGAAGGGTAGGTTGTACAAGGAGACTGGGTAGTCTTTGGCTTTCTCCGAGGTGCTCCCAGTACCTGCACAAGCACAGTGAGAAAGGAGAGGATTAGGGAGTTGAAACACATGGTTGGTAGAATGGTGTTGAACTAGGGGACTGGGGCTGTACCTGGGATAATAACAGTCTGTTTGCAAGGGATAGGCTGCACCTGAGTGGGGAGGGAAGGAGGTATTAAAGCAAAGACTGGGAGGTATATTGCGACAAAGGTGGATTTAAACTAGATGGGGTGGCAAGGACAGCAGGTAGGCAGGGATCCAACAGAGTGGAGTCACTGCTCACCCCAGACTGTCAGGAAGGACTCAGGGGGCTGCAAAGGGAGGGAGAAGGGAGGAGATGGAGGCGGTGAAGGGAAGGTGGCAGGATGGAGGGTGGTCTCGCTAAATGCAAGAAGCTTAGGCAACAAATCAGCTGAGCTACAGGCACTCTTAGCAGTGTGGAGTGTGGATATTGCAAGCTGTCACAGAAGCGTGAGCAACTGAGCACGGGACTGGGATCTGGCAATCCTAGGATACAAATTATACAGGAAGGACCATAAAGGTGGGGTGGGGTGGCAGTCTGTGTGAGGGACGGGGTCAAATGCACAAGGGATAAGGGGGAAGAAAGGAGAACAGAGGCAATCTGGCTGCAACTCCTAAACTCAAGGGGTAGGAAATTGAGGTTTGAGGTGGTATACAGGCCGTCATCCCAGTCTGAGGAGCTTGACAGGAATTAGTGGGACAAATAAAGGTATGTAGAAAAGGAAGGTGGTCATCGTGGGGTTTCAACTTTCCTGGGGTTGACTGAGCATTCCGTCACCTCCAGTGCTAGGGAGCAAGTGCTCCTGGAAGCGATCAGGTGGATCTCCTGACACAGCTGGTTAGTGTGCCTACTAGGCTAAAGAACACTTTAAATATGATATTGTCGAATGAGGAGGCAGTAAGGCAAATAAAGGTGGAGGACCCACTAGCCGAAAGCGATCACCAAACGGTGTGGTTTAATATCATGATATGTGGGAGCCAGAGAAATCAGTTACTTGGGTGGTAAACTTCAGGGTCAGACTTTGGGAGGATGCAGGAAGTACTGAAAGTGAAACTGATGGCATAATGCAGGAGATGGACGCAGAGCAGAAATGGGATATTATTAAACGGGGGATTACAGAGGCAACAGAAGCCTGCACCAAGATGCAGAGTAAGAGGAGCAGAGCAAGAAAACCATGGTGGTTGAACAGCGAGGTAGTGAGGGCAAAACAGAGGTGCACCAGAGGTATAGGAGTACGGGAAGGAAGTGGACCGGAGGAGTATGCAAGATGGTCCAGGAGGTGACCAGAAAAGTGAGAGAAGCCAAGACCCAGAGGGAGCTGAGATTAGCGAGGGAATTAATGGGGGAGACTTTTTCAGATACATCAGGGAGAAAGGAAGTGCAAGGAGACAATAGTGAGGATAAAAAGGGTGAGGAGGGACAGAAAAGGGAGAGGAGCATGGAAGCACTGAATGAATACTTTGCTCAGTGTTCACAGAAGAAGGGGGAACTGCTATCACCATAGGCTGGGAGGGTGGGGACGGGGGACGCAGATGGAAGAATTGAGGCAAGTAGAGTCCTAGAGGGACTGAGGGCACTGAAGGTAGACAACCCCACCCCAGGATGCTAAGGAAGATGGCAGAGGTGTTGCGGGCCGCTGGCAGATCTGTACAGCACCTCACTGGAGTCAGGATGTGTGCCACTGGACTGGAGGATGACACATGTAGTACCATTACACAAGAGTGGACCAAGGATGAACCAGTTATCGCCCAGTAAGTCTCACCTCCATAGTGTGCAAACTCATGGAAATGCTACTAAGGAAAGACTGGAAGACAGTGGCCTCAGGATGTGAGGTAGCACGGGTTCATTTCAGGAAATCTTGTCAAACCAACTTGATACAATATTATGACTGGGTGACAGGTGAGCTGGATAAGGGTCATCACGGTGGATGTTCTTTACTTTGACTTCAGCAAGGCCTTTGATTTGGCGCCTCATGGTGCGGTTGAGAAGCTAACTGGTGGGGTGAGGGGTAGGGGCAAAAATGACGACCTGGATTACAAGCTGGTTGAGTGGGAGACTGCACCGTGTGGTGGTAAGAGGGGCTCTCAGCTCAAGGCTGGTGATGAGTGGGGTGCCACAGGGCTCTGTGCTGGGGCCAGTATTATTTGGGTCTTCATATGAGACATTGCACACGGGGTGGCGAGCAAGAAGTCTGTTAGCTGATGACACCAAAATCAGAGCAGTGATGGATGGAGGGAGGGATGGAAGCAGCTGCAGGGGGACCTAAGCAAGCTAGAGGAGTGATCAGAGAAGTGGCAGCTGGGGTTCAATGCAAAGAAGTGTAAGGTTATACGCCGGGCGAAGAACCCACAGAGGGACTACTGGCTGGGGGGTTAAGCTGAGGATCACGAGGAGGAGGAGAAGGACCTTGGGGTAATGACAACAGAGCCCATGAAAACACTGCCCAGTGCAGAAGAGCAGCCACAAAAGCTAACAAAATGCTGGGGTGCATAGCAAGGGGGTTTCGTCCAAGCAAGAGATGCTCTTGCCCTCTGAGTCACTGATAAGGCCACATTTAGAGTATTGTGTGCAGTTTTGGAGGCCATACCTAAAAGCGTGACATTGGGCTACTGGAGGGGCAGAGGAGGGCAACAAAGATGATATGTGGAATGGAGGGAGAGACTATGAGAGCAGGCTGGGAGACCTGAATATGTGCACCCTGGAGGACAAGAGGGCATGATAGAGAAATTCAAGTATCTGAGAGGATCAGTAAGGATGGGGCAAATGGGGTCTTTAAGCTAAGAAGGGGAGGGACACCAGGGGCATGGGTTAAGACTGGGGGAAAGATTTAGGAGGGAAATGAGGCGACACTATTTCACAGAGAGGGGTAGCAAATGGAGCGTACTACCAGAATGGTGGTATCATGTAAACCTGTAAACAGCTTTAAAGGGCATGGGACAGGAACAGGGAGAGTGAGGGTGGGGAAGTGGGGGTGGCAGTGAGAAGACAAAGGGGGGTGGGGCAGCTGCAAGCTGGGGTGTTAGCTGCACACTCGGGCAGACTTAGATAGACCAGATGGTCTGTTTCTGCTGGCAGGTCGTATGTTCATAGGGTAAATCAATGCATCATTGAGCACTCTGGGGTGTTGATGACAGTCCCCGGCCATCGATGAGACACCAAAGTCGTGGTATGGCTTAGGTGCTGCCATACCAACTATGGAGAGTGCAACACCATCGTTGTTAGGCCAAGGCCCATCATCATCACAAGTATGCCAGCTAGTGAGAAAGACTGCTACTGAGACTGTTAACATCTGTGGCGGTTTTACATCACATACAGCGTTTAAACTTGTGCCAATGCTAGATCCTTCTGAGATTTACATCTCGGTTACTGTGTTTGAACTGCTGCTTGCCTTTGAAACAGCTGAGAGGGGTGGTCTACTGTGTCCACTTAACCAGAAGGAGGAGGGCAGGACCATATTTAAACGCGATTGCCATTGCTATCAATGCTACACCACCTCAATAGTGAAACGCTGGCTTGGGGTAGACTGTTCTTGATATTATAAGGTGGACTGTGTTTGTAAGTAAATACTAGATTTGATAATAAGTAGCTGTATTTGATTTAAAATGGCTTTGAAAATAAAGGGGTCTATATGTGGGATTATTTTAGTGCTGATAGTGTTGGAGTGGAGTTTGGTTTGGTCAAATGCTGATAGAAGTGAAAATGCTAGGGATATCAGCAACAACCGTGCTGTAAGTGGAATTTTACTTTTCAAATGGTTTACAAAATTCTACCAAATGATACCTGTAAATGTTAATCATTTTGGCACCCTAACTAAAAGGAGTATGTATTGTATTGGGCACTGTTTAAGTTATTAGTTATAATGCCTTCTTTTTGCTTGGTATGTTATTGAATCTGTCTGGTAATGTGGAGTCAAATCCAGGCCCATTGATAAACTGTAACTCGACTTCATATATTCCTCAAGAGGTAAAAGGTTTACGAGTAATACATTTGAATGTTTGGTGTAAGTTCAAAGAAGCAGGAATTGGAGTCTTTTATGGCCCTACATCATCCAGACATATTCTGTATAACATGATCTTGGTTAAAACCATCAGTGGATAGTGGACTTTATCAGATTCAAGGTTATAATCTACTGCATAAAGACAGACATAATAAAAAGGGGGTGGAATTTTAATATATTATAAAGAAAGTTTAGATGTAATAGAAAATCTCACAGACTGGCACCCTCAATCCGGGTGTGAATTGTTACAGTTTTATGTAATTTTGGTGGCTGTTACAAGTTTAAGGTTTGCACAATTTATAATCCTCCAAAAACAGCTAGCAAAGGTTTAGTTGATTAATTTAAATTTTTAGGTTCTGAAGGTAGATCTGGGACCTTTTGATCCTTGGGGATTTTAATACAAATTGGTCTCCTGATGAAAATCCAGCACTTGAATCACTTATAATTAATGCAGGGCTTGTGCAGGTAGTTTCTACCTTCACTAGAATGAATATGAAAAGTAATAAACACAATACTATTGATTGGATTCTTACAAATAATCATTCAAAAATAATAGTGTGGGTACTCTCCTGATGTTGTAAGTGATCATCTTGCAGGTGTTGTGTATGGATGTGTAATACAGCAAAACCTCCTCCTAGGTTTGTGTCGTATAGAAATTTCATCAGTAATTACAGAGGATTTGGCTGAAGACTTAAGTAACAATAGACTGGACTTATTTAGATGTGATCCCTGAAGTAAATTGTGCAGTGGATTATTTTAATAGAACTTTGACTGATGTACAGAATAGATTTTTTCCTTTAAAAACTCGTAGGGCTAGAGGTACAACAAGTAAATGGTTAACTACAGATTTATTTAAGCAAATGAAAGAGAGAGATTCTGCCTGGAGTCGTTAAAAAAGCAAATGACAGATTCTAATTTCGTGATTAACAGCGCCTGTGTAATTTATGTAAGTCTGAATTCTATTTAAATAAAGAGTAGGATAATTTGCACAATGTTAGGCAATTTTGGTCTACAATTAAGGAGTTAACTGCCCCCAAGGTTGGTGTTGCACCAAATCAGATGAATATTAATGGAATCTTATGACTGATCCATCTATTATTGCTGAAGCTTTTTGACTAAGTTCACTGATTTTCTACTTGTATTAGGAATCCTTTTGCTTCATATTCTCAGGGTCATTCATGTTGTAAAGCATATTCTTTATCTTTTATTTCAGGCAAGTTGGGCCTAGTGAGGTTCTACGATTATTAAAACAACTGCCTGTAAATAAAAGTACTGCCAGTGAATTAGAAATAAGATTCCTGAGACTTGTAGCTGATTATATATATGTTCCCTAACCAAAATTTTAATTTATCTTTAATTATGGGTGAATTTCCATCTTCCTGGAAAATACAATTATAAAACCTCTCTTTAAGGGAGGTTCAGTAAATGAGTTGGATGGTTATCATCCTATTTCTTTACCTATCTTGGGAAAATTGCTTGGAAAAATTGAGAATCATCAAATGGTGGAGTTCTTGGACTCATGGCTTCTGATCCCCAGCGCAGCATGGTTTTCGTAAACATCATGGTACAGGTACAGCCTTGGCCAGATTCACGGACTGTGTTGGCAGAGCTTTGAATGGAGGTGCTTTTGTTGGAGCTGTGTTTGTGGATCTGTCCAAGGCTTTTGACTTGGTAGACCATTGCCTGCTGCTCCGGGGTTGGAGGACCTCGGAGTCGGGACTCCCTATTGAAATGGTTCAGTAGTTATTTAACTGAACATCCATTACAAGTTAGTTATCCGTGAGTTCTATCCGGGAGTCAAATGATGAAGGTAGATGTACCCCAGGGTTCTATCCTGGGGCCCTGCTTTTCTCTGTATTTGTAGATAATCATCCAAATCATTTGGCATCAACTGAGGTTTTGATGTATGCGGATGATATTATTCTTTATATCAGCTCACCATCAGAGGCTGAAATAAAACAGGATCTGACTCATAGTTTTCAAGTGTTGGATATGTGGGTAAGTAACCACCGCCTTCTTTTAAACACAAGGTAGACAAAGAGTATGCTTTTTGGATCAAAGTTTAGAGTTAACAAAATGTAATCCTTTAGAGACTGTAAGTAGTGAAGGTGTTGTTTTGGAGCAGCTTTTCCAATTTAGGTATTTAGGATTAATCTTAGATCCTTGTTTGTCTTATTCATTACATGTTAAAAATATCTGCAGGAATGTTAATCAAAGATTGGGGGCTTTGTTTAAGTTACGTGATTTATTAACTAGGGAGGCCAGATTTGCAGTAAGTCCAAGTGTGCTGTTATCAATTTTGAATTATAATTTTTTTATTTGTAAATCTGAATAAATCTGATGTTTCATTGCCGACAACATTTCATGCTATATGCAGGTTTGCATTAAAGTTGCCATATAGAACACATCATTGTGATCTATATATGGCAACATCTTAGCTTCCTCCTCATTTATATTCTCAGTATAGCCGAGTTGTTTGGTTCATAGCACTCTTCGTTTGGGAGCAGTTTCTCCTTTGTCTACATTGTTAACTGTTAAAATATAAACAGAGATTTACGATTAAATGCCTCTGTTATGTTAAATATCCCAAATACGAAATCTAGGTTAGGTGAGCAGGCATTCTCTAATTATGTTTCTGTACTTTGGAACAAGATCTCACGAACTTTACAACATATTGATGGAAGTAATGCTTTTAAAGCATCAGTAAGACAACATTTTTAAGTTTAGTGATGTGTAATTGTTATTAGATCATTGTTTGTATGTAATTATTGTATTGTATTGTTTTATGTTTTTGTGTATTACACCTTGACTGTAACATTGATTATGGTCCTGGGTCGATTGAAAAAGGGCTTTGGCTCATATTGTTTACCTGGTAAACAAAAGTTTAAATAATAAATAAATAAAATAGTCATGGGTCTTGGCCAGCACGTCATTGACTCCCAAATTGTGCTGGCATCATGTTCAGAGATGATACAACACATTCTGCCTTGTTCCTGTGCAGACGCTTTCTTCCAGTACACAACAAATTCCTCCTTCTCAGCCACCACCATTGTCGCTGGTACATTCTGCAGCTCCCATCATCGATAGAGACGCGATTATGAGGTAGAAAATAAGAGGAGAATTTAGGGGATTATGAGGGAGAACAGTATGTTGCTGCTTGCTTTAGTTGTACCCTCTCATCCTACAATGAGGACTCAGTGGTCAGTACCCTGAGACGCCCTCCTGAGGATCCTACTTTTAAGCCAAGCCATGGTGCAGCAAATGCAAACTGCCATGGGCTTTGCTTTGGAAGAGGAAGATTCCACATAAAGAAACCTAATGGAATATTTGAGGTGCTGTGCACATCCTTTATCATAATTCTGCCTGTATGTCCTGCATTAGACAATGCCACCTATCCTGCATGGTACAGATCAAACTCGCTGCCTGCATTTCCTAGAAAGGCTGATAACAACATCATGCTCCCTCTGCTAAGCCTTTATTATGCCAGTCAGCCAGAAACTAACTCAGTAGTTATCATGGCTGCTCATGATAGATCTAAAGCACCTAAACACATGAGTACTTTGGCCCTGACAAGGAATCTAGGAGGCTGAATGTCCTAGCGCTGTACATATGAGTCTGCCTCATTGGGCCTTCGTGTTGCTAACTATACCAGGCCCACATGTGATGAAGTATCAGAATACCCTCTGAGGAAGGCCAAGGCTACTACATAGGCCTTGCTTGAGGACTCTCCTAAACAGGAGTTAATGAAAACCTTATTGCTGGCGCTGATGTGGGCAAGCATTTGCTCTGCACAGTCTATGACATTTCTGATGCTTCTACCAGGGCTGCATCTTCTGGCATCTGTCTCAGGTGCTGTTCTTGGCTCAGAGTGGCAGGTTTTACCACTGGTGAGCAACAAACAATTCTTAATGCTCCATTCAGAGAACAAAGGTTGTTATGGCCATGAGGTAGAACAGGTTTTAAAAGATCTTCAGTCATGTGGCAGGACTTTGAAATCAGTATGTATTCTGTACCATACCCAACCCAGGGGTAGAAGCAGAGGTACCTTTGCCCAGCCTACAGACATCAGGGCAAGGGTGAAGGTGCAGGGGCCTTGCCAGTCCCGGCACTACCCCAGATGCGCATTCAAAAGTACCTGAAGATCATGGAGCAGGTGGAACTGTCCCCACTGGCTCCAGCCCACTCTTATTGCACACACCAACCACCTTTACCTTAAGGGGTGGTTAGAGGTCCCTCCACTTAGACCAGTGGAGGGAGATGGCTACAGATTTATTTATTTTTATTTTATTTGTTGAAGATGCATGGGTTCTGGAGATCATGGAGAAGGGGCATGCTCTGGAACTTCAGGACTACCCTCCAGATCATCCCCCAATTGTGACAACATATTCCCCAGGGCACATGTCCCTATTTTATTTATTGAGTCCTAGGATTACAAATACCTTTGAGCCAGGGCTCTTTTACAAAGGTTCCGCACATTATGTACAGATTAGACAGAAATGTTACTGGCAAACAATCAATTGTTGTACAAACATATATTGCAGACGAGGAACATAAATGGAGGCAAACATTCAATAGTGGGATGAGGAATGAGGTGAAAAGGAAGAGAACGGAAGAGAGAAAAAGGGAGGGGGAGGGGCAAGGGAGAGGGGAGAGGCGGAGGGAGGAGGGAGGAAAGGAGGGTGGCGGTGGAGGGAGGGGAAAGCAGCCTGGAAGGCTTTGTCAGCGAAACAAAAAAGTAAAGTGCAGACATTGGGCATGGTTGGTGTCTAAGTGCTAGGAGGCTGAGGCTCTTACGGATGTAGGCAGGGTAGCGGAGCCACGGAGGGGTGAACTGATTCAGTAGACCGGGGGCATGCATTGGTACATTCGAGGCTAGACATTACAGTCACAGGTACTGGCAGCAATGAGAGAGTAGCGGAGCCTGATTTTAAAGGTACCTAGAGTGGAGGTGGCGGCGATATCACTAGAGAGTGCATTTAGCCAGTTGGTAGCCCCATAGGCAAAAGCTCTTTGACCTTGGTTGTCGGCGAGCAGTAGGGATTTTGAACTGCTGCGGTTTGGTTCTCGGGTGCTCTTGCTGCTTATCTTAGGTTGTAGGAGGTGGTAACACTGGGTGAAGCGAGCCCATCTGAAATTTCATAGCTATAATGCAGGTTTGGTATTTAATACGCTGGTCAAGTTGCAGCCAGTTGGTTTGGGAGTAGAGGTCGTGAGGTGTGTGTATAATGTTGAGCGCCGTGATTAGTCGACAGGCCTTGTTGAGGGAGGTTGTTACCGCTTGAGCACTGTAACCGTGGCTGAGCCGAGATGATGAGGCCATAGTCAGTGGTGGCAACGATGGTGCTTTGACGGCAGCAGCCAAGGCTGCAGTGGGAAGGTGTCTCCTGAGGTGGAACAGCAGGCCTAATCTGAGTTTGCAGCTCTGGCAACATTGCTGATGTAGTCAGAGTAGGAGAGGTACTGGTCAAGGGTGATCCCAAGGTATTTAAAAGTTTGGACTTGTTCTAGCAGGCTGCCTTGGCTGGTCGATATGGAGGGGTGATGGAATTTATGTTTGTTATGGGTGCTGCTGAAAATCATGGTCTTAGTTTTTCTGGTTGAGAATCCATTTGTGTTGAGTGTACCAGTTCTCAACAGTGTAGAAGCAATGTTGGAGGTTGCTTTGCAGCTGGTTTGGGTCCTGTGTGAGGCTAGAATTACCGCGATCATCGGCACAGAGTACAATCTGTTGGGAGCAAGAGGTAGGTAGTGTATTTAGGAACAGACTGAAGAGGAGTGGTCCCAGGATGGATCCCTGAGGGACACCAGAGCAGACAGGTTTGGCATCAGAGAGCACATTCGATTTTTACACATTGTGTCCTATTAGCAAGGTAGCTGTTGAACCAAGGAATAGAATCTGGGAGATCCCAGCTTTTGAAGCTGGGCAAGAAGAAAGCGGTGGTGGACAGTATCAAAGGCCTTGGTTAGGTCAATAAAGATTGTGCCAGTGAGATGACCTTTGTCCAGGGTGCTGTGGATGGCCCCAGTGACTTCAAGTAATGTGGAGGTTGTGTATGGCCTTTCCGGAAACCATGTTGTTGCCTGCAGAGGATGTGTGCTTGTCCAGGTATTTGGTAAGCTGGTCCGATACAATGCATTCCAGGGCCTTTGAGAGGGTGGCAGGATTGAGATCGGACAGTAGTTCCTATGGTCAGCCTTGTCACCACTTTTGTGGATTGGGGTGACAGTGGCTGACTTCCATATTTCTGGGAATTGGTTGAATGAGAGGTTGAAATTGCTGGAGGAAGTAAAGACTCTGCTTCAAAAGCAGGGCCATATGGCCGACTCCATGGCGTTGAGTAATGGGACATCGCTCTGGCACACTGGCGACCCAGGTTCATGTCCCGCCTGGACGTCAGGAGCAGAGACAGTCAGGAGGAATTAGAGCCTTCTTTGGATGCTTTCCACGAGGAGATGTGCTGGACACGCTCGATAGTGGCTCCTGGTGGGTGGCTTGGTGAAGATGTTCTTGGCAGTGTGGGTGAGCACATGCTGCCAAGCGTTCCCTCTCCCTCCCAGATGCTGCCCTTCGATTGTGGGAGGGGCCCTAGGAAAACTGAAAATGCCTACCCCACTGGATTGACCATGGTTGCTGTCTTCCCTCCTCCCCACCATGCCACGAAGCCTCTCACAGCACCCGCTTCAGTCCCTTAGCCCCTCTGCCCTTCTGGTCAAGGCAGCGGAACTCTTTCTCTTCTCCTCTGTTCCCGTGAGGGGGGCTGAACGTAAACCCCAGGTCTACTGGGGCACGAGAACAATGGCAGCAGGAATGGGCTGGCAGGAGGGGATTAAACAGTGTACAGCATGAAGGAGTGGCCAGTCGGGGGTAGCAGCAAAAAAAGTTAGGGCTATAGAACCTGTACCTGTACAACAGAGGAACACAGGTTTTATTCCAGATACTTCCTCATCCCAAAGTGGACAAGAGATCTGAGGCCTATTCAGGATCTCACAGATCTGTACTTCTTCATAGAATACAAGGTGTTCAGGATGGTCACCCTGCAGGGTCTCCTTCGTTACTTCAAACAGGGGACTGGATATGAAGGATGCCTACCATATCAATATTCAGAAATCTCACAGAAAATACTTGAGGTTGCTGTTTCAGAGGGAGCATTGCCAATTCAGACTGTTGCCCTTTGGCTTGTCTTCTGTACCATGAGTCTTTACCAAATGCATGGCAGTGGTGGCAGCTGCCATTCGCAGGAAGGCCTATAAGTTTTCCTTACCTGGATGACTGGCTACTAAAAGCCCAATCCAGGGACCAGCTGCTGTGGACCTTAGCTCGAACCAGATAGCTGTTCGATGCTCTGGGGTAGCAGTCAGTATACCAAAATTTGTACAGACACCATGCCAGTGACTGCAGTACATAGTGGGCAGTATTGATATGGCCCAGGGCTTGGCTTTTCTCTCTCTGCACAGTGCCAGCCATCTGATTGCCCATGCACAGTTAGTGCACGACAGCTGTTATGTCTCAGCAAGGCCATTTTTATAGCTTTTGGGACTCATGGCCACAGCTGTTGTTACAGTGCCACTGGCCAGGCTGCACATGCAGATTCCCAGTGGACCCTAAGAGTCCAGTGGGATCAGGTGACGGACGATCTAGAACAGATGGTTCTAGTCACGTCCCCTTGCACAAAGTGCTCAAGTGGTGAATGGAGTGCAGCAACCTGCTCAGGGGTTCAGTTCTTGATCCTTTCCCTCTTCAGATCCTCACCATGGATGCCTGAGGGTTAGGATGGGGGCCTCACCTGGGCACCCCATCAGACACAAGGCACATGGACCCAGGGAGCATGCACTTTGCACACCAATGTTCTGAAATGAGAGTCCTATACGGACTCCAGGTCTTCCAGAGCCATTTGTCTCCAGGTCCTCTGCTAATACAGATGGACAAGGTCAAGGTAATGCATTGCATCAACAAACATGGAGGAACTAATTCTATTCGCTGTGCAGGGAAGCAGTGAGAGTTTGGTATTGGGCTCTGGAAGATGGTCCAGAACTATTAGCAGTACATGTTCCAGGCGTCCAAAACATCTTGGCAGACAAGCTAAGCAGGTCACAGTCCAAGATGCACGAGTGGGAACTGCTGACTTACAGTCATATGAATTTGCAGCAGAAATAGGCCACCTGGCCTATCAAGTCTGCTCTGAGTGCAGCTATCACCCTTACCTTGCAGCTGCCCCACCCCCTTCCTAGTTACCCCTCTCACCTTGTCCCATCCGCTTTTGAAACTACCCACTGTCTTACAAGCTACCACTTCCTCTGGTAGAGCATTCCATTCTGCCATGACCCTCTCCGTGAAAAAGTGTCTCCTCATTTCCATCCTAAATCTTCCCTTCCAGTCTAAGGCTGAGCTCTCTGTGTCCCTCCCTCCTCAGCCTGAGTATCCCTTCAGTGCCTGCCTTGTTTATCCCCTTTACGCATTTCTTTAAATGTCTCATTTATTTCCCCTGATCTTTTCTATCCTCCAAGGAGTACATGTCCTGCTGTCTCGGCCTCTCCTCATATGGTCTGTCCTCCAATCCCTGGATCATTCTTGTTGCCCTATGTTGTACCCCTTCCAGTAATTTCACATCCTTCAGATACGACCGCCAGAATTGTACACAGTGACATTGGTGGTCAAGGACCTATTCAAAAGATGGGGTCGCTCAGAATTGGGCATTTTGCATCCCCACACAATGCAAAACCAACGTGTTTCTGTTTGCTCGCTCAGGGCCTCGAGTTTTGGTGAAATGCGTTGTCCCTCTCTTGGAAAGGGAGGTTTCTGTATGCTTTTCCTTTCTTCCTGCTAATTCAGAGAATACTATTCGAGTTGAAACTGGAGGGGCAACTCTAATACTCATTGCTTCCTAATGGCCTCGGCAGATCTGGTTTCTGCTGCTGCAACAGCTGGCAGTGGAACCCCAATACCTCTGCCCTTGTGCAAGGGTCTGCTGTCACAAGAACAGGGAACCCTGGTCCATCCATACCTGAAGTCTTTATGTGCACGCATGGCTCCTGAAAACATAGCCATAGCTCGGCTTTGGGTTTACACGGAAAGTGGTGGATGTTCTGGTGGCTGCTAGAAAACAATCCACCAGACATACTTACTCCATGAAGTGGAAGCAGTTTGCTTTATGGGCCACTTCTCACCATCTGGATACATTCACCTATCCAGTCAATCAGGTTCTAGAGTACCTGTTGTCCTATCGGATTCAGACATGCAATATTCCTCGGTCAGTGTGCACCTGGCTGCCATATCAGCTTTTCATGTGCCTGTGGATGGTTGTTCAGCTGGAGGCAGCCCATACATTCTTGAGAGGCATTTACACATAAAGCCTCCTATTTGCAATCCAGTCTTGGCTTGGGGTTGAATTTTGTTTTGGAGAAGCTAGTTTTCAGCCAGATGTGACTTGTGGCTTGCCCTTCTTGGAAAATGCTTTTTCTGTTACAGTCAATTCTGCTCAAGGATTTCAGAGCTGCAGACTCTCATGTGCGAACCTCCTTATTTGATTTTTTACAAAACAGTGTCTCATTGCATACTAAACATAAGTTTCTTCCAAAGGTGGTGTCTGGTTTACTTTAAACCAAACCATTCACCTGCCAGTGTACTACCAGAGCATGCCAGTCCAGGGAAGCATCGCCCATAGCTTAGATGTGCATAGGATACTTGGATTGCAAAGGACTACAGAAAGTCCTCCCAGCTTTTGTTTCATTCACCCGTGGGAAAAGAGGGTGCCCCAGTTTCTAAATAATGATTGCTCAAATGGCTAGCAAACTGTATTTCATTTTGTTACGGGAAGTACGATAAGGACCTTCCTGGTGTAGTTTGTGGTCATTCCACCAGAGTCACGACCACCTTTGTTGCTTGTTTTCAGAATGTGTCCGCTGCAGTGATCTGTACAGTTGCTAGCATTGTCCACACCTTCACTAAACACTACAGTCTGGACATTGTCTCTTGGAGACAAGCTGGGTTTGACCTAGCTGTGCTACAGTGCCTAGTATCATAGGCTATAGGACGCCAGCCGCTTAGACTGTTAGCTTTTGGTACTGACTGGGACTCATTCCAAAGGTGTGGCTCGATGAGAGATATCTTCAAAGACGATAGAGCAGTTACATAAGAACTTACCATAACAGTAGATCTTCAAGAGAATCTCTTAATCGGGCCATGCCATTCTGCCTCCTTCCTCTGAAGGGTTGGGCAAAAGGATTTTGTCTTGCTGCTTCCTTCTGCCGCCCCTGACGACCAAGGATTGTTCCTGACTAGCCCTACTGCTGTGTCGATGGGCCAGAGAATGTTAGAAACAGAAATCTATAATTTGTCGACTGGAAAGGACTGCTTGGCCCACCCAGTCTGCTTAGATGTTTACTGCCTAATCTGTCTCTGCAGACTGTAACTGGTCTTCGCAACCCTCCTGCATATGTACTAAAATTCCTCTATTTCTGTCTCAAGCATGCTTGAAGCCTCCCACTGTTTTCACCTCTACCACTTCAGCTGGCAGCCTGTTTCAGGCATCTACTGTCACAAATCTACTCAGCAGGTCAGGCCCACTGCTCCCTCAGTGCCAACCTCCAGCGCAGTATTGTGAACAGGTAACGGAACAGGTAACCCTCCTGTCTGCTTGTGGGTCCGAATCACCTTTGGTCTCAAGTTCGGGGATTCAAACTGTGAACCTTATGCTAGTGTACCCAAATGTACAGGCTCAGATAATTCTGCTCTTCGGGAATGCCAGATATCTTTCATCTAAGGGCACCTAACCAGGTATCCAAAATGAACCCTTAAACTCTATGAAAAGACCTTAGGTATTCTTACCTTTTTCCAGTTCAGTAACACCATTAAGCTTATGAACAGTTGTCAACTTTAACCATCTATACTTCACATGCAAAAGAAAGAATTTCAAGGCACACCAGGCATTCTCTTTAAAATAAGAGGTTTACTTAGAAAATGGATAAAAATATGCAAAATGTAAACTCAGAACAATATATCACAAAGCATACAATCACTTAAAAGAAAACAAGTAAAAGTACAAACATAAACTCCTATCACAATACAATTAGACTTTCCTACCTAATGTATATCCTTCTTACAGTGCTTCTAGTAGATGTTGTTTCTAAGAGCCCACCAAGAAAAATGTGTAAATGATTAGACACAGACAGGTTTAAACTGACTCTCAAACACACCTCTTCCATGATGTCACCCAGCTCCTCCCTGTTAAATACAAAAATAATACACACAGGATGTCCTGTCAGGAGGTATATTAAATAAGGTGACATCGGCAAAACTAATTTCCCAATATGACTCTTTGATCTACATTCCCTCTTTGATCTCTGAGCAGTTCCTGTTCCCAGCCCATATCCAAAGACCTTTACAACTCTGCAGTTTCTCACCTAGATGTTATTTATATATGTAACCCCCTAACCCCTGTCTTTTTGCCAAGAGACAGGTGGCATGCTTTGTTGACAGCAGTACCTGGTGGGGACTGGGTTCGGGAGGATGAGGTTACTCGGCACAGGGACCTAGGTTTGGCTACTCTGAACAGGGCACCCAAGTAAATCCGAACACAGGAAGCAATAACTGTAATGTCCAGAACCAGGAATGGGATTCTTCAGTGTGGCTTTTATTCACATTCTAGCTGAACAAACAAAGCATAGACGGACCCCATGGGGCTACATTTCATGGTAATGCAGATTAGAGACAACAGAACACTTTATCACTATTTCCAGCCCTCAGACTCTAAACCCATCAGGCACACAGCCCGGACTTGCACGCAGCTTTGGATACACAGCCCGACTTGTACACATGGTTTTCCCCACTGGCCGGCTCCCCGCCGGCCACTTGATCCTTGATCCATTTGAGGAATGAACCAATTATCCCATTTGCGGTCCATTGGAGGAATGAACCAGTTATCCTGTTTGTGTCCATTGGAGGAATGAACAGTTATCCTGTTGTGGCTTCCCAAACCACGCTTAGAGTCTTCGACTCCTAGAGAGAATTTTCCTTACAATCCCACGTCTGGGTACTTTCTTCATCACTGGCCAAGTGCCTGAGGTAAAGTAGAAATCACAGAAGAAATCCAGAGAGGTGGACCTGGTCACTAAAGATTGGGGCACCACCTCCAGCTCCCACAGCCCATACCTAGCCATTTACCTGGAAACTAAATTCCTTTACTGAACTTTCAAATGTAGATTATGGGTAGACGTCTGTCACATCTCCTCTACATATTATTTGCATCCCAACAAACTCTGGACTTGAACCTACTTTTACTTTGCTTAGCCCATTACTCTAGGCTTCCCAATATTTAGTAGTTCAATCCCCACATTGTCACACAAGTCCCAGGGTGAAAACATAGGCCCTTTTAGCCAGAGCAGACACTCACCCTCATGTTGCAGGTGCCCCACAGGTGACTCACAAATCTTCTTATTCTCCCAAATAAACACTGGAACACATAGGCAGCTTTTCCTTCAGAGGCAGAACTAGGGGTCTTCCCAGGAATCTGCAGGGAATCCTTTCCTGCCCCCAAAGGGAGGGGCACTGAGACCAAAACAGCGGTCTCCACCACTTCAGTAATCTTTTGTGTCTCTTTAAGGTGGAGACACACACCCTTCTACTTAAAAGTAGCCCTCTGTCAGGCTGAGGCTCCTAGAGCCTCACTGAGCTGCTTTACCAGCAAGCTCCCAACTTCTCACTCCACTTACTGAAGACTGACTTCAAACTCCCAACGTTCTAACTAACTCCCTTTGCTGCAGATTCCAATGTGGCTCATGCAGCTGCGATAGTTCTATTGGTGATGTCATCCTCAGTCTCAGCTGAGACTGAGAACAGAGTGAGACAGTGTGAAACCCATTTAACTGGAGTTTCACAAGCTGCCTTTCCTGCCTACCACTAGGTCTTACTGAGTTCTAGTAACCCGGGTAACAAGGGGTTACATATAGCTTCTTAACACCAGTTGATATTAACTGTTCTTCCTTTAAGGCGTTATAAAATGTATATTTTAGTTCCCAGCTTCAGAAGCACAGCTCATCAACAAGGCCATAAAATGCAACTTCTTGGAAGTTAATCACATTACAGAGCTCTGCTGTTTAACATATGTCCTGTCATTTTAACTGAAACCTTGGGGGAGTCATTTCACAGGCTGTCTTATGAGAGAGACTCAGTAACGATTCTATATACAAATATCATAGAGCAATCATAACCAACTGGCCAAGCGTCGATCTGCCACCCTTTTAGTGAATACGTCACATCTCTTAAACCCCCCGCTTCATAGCATGCCCCTGGTTCTGGTGTTGTTTCTCATTTAAGAGAGTCTCCTCTTGCACCCAGTTCACCCCTGTGAGGTACTCTTAGGTCTTGATCATGTCCCTCTCCCTCTCCTATCTTCCAGGGTGTACATGTTGAGATCCTCAGCCTCTCCTCATAGGGCTTCTCATTCAATCCCTGCACCATTTTTGTTGCTCTCTTCTGGACTGTCTCTACATACCTATATGTCCCTTCTGTGTCCTTTCTGAAGTGTGGCTTCCAAAACTGTACACAGTTCTCAAGGAAGGGTCTTACCAGATCTTAATCAAGGATATCTCCTCCATTAGGCTACACATTTGGAACTGTAAGCTGTCAGCGTCAGGACCACAGGCAGCCTCTTGCTCTTAGTTCTTTCTTTTGCCACTGAACACTCCTTCGGACCTGCAGCAAAACACGTAATTTCCTTGTATGCCGCCGTTGGAAGAACCTTAAGTTTTGCACCTGCAGTTACAAGATCTGCAAGGACGATGCTCTCACTGTATGTGGTTGCTGTTTGGGCTTGTCCCATAATGTGAGGGCCTGCAAGATGTGCCCTGCTGGGGTTTAATCAGGCCTCAAGAAGACACTAAAAGAAGGCTCTAGAAGCCTCTCAGACTATTAAGGCCATGGAAACACAAGCCAAGGCCATGAGTTTCAAACCGACTTCTCCCTCAATACTGGCTGTCATTGGAAAAGATACTCCAAGGTGGTCGACAACACTGTCACTGCCATGGTCAGCGAATCACTTGGAGAAAAGCACAGAAAATGACAAGGACAGATTGCCATCGAAATCTTCCTCCTCTAGTTCTCACCATAAGCATCATGAGAAACCTGCTTTGCCAGTGAGGTTGAGATCTCCATTGAAGGAAGATAAGTCCTCGTTGTTGGCGCTCCAGTGGCATCAACTACAACCCCACCAACTGTCATTGAGACACCAAGGTTGGGGCTTGGCTCTGACTGCCATACCTACTACAGATGGTATACCGCCTCCATCACCGGGTTCTGTCCCAGCTGACGACAGCAGTCATGAACTCTGTAATGGGTGTTGTTGACGCTTAGGCTTGTGCTGGTGTTGTACAGTGTCTGTAGGGCCTTCCTGTTCGTACTATTCTCATCGATGGGACAAAAAGCACACCTGCTGTTCATCCATGTCAGCCGATGCCTCAGTTGCTGGCTCTGTCAATTGCCCTGTCATCATTCAAGATGACGTGGAGGAGGAATATAGTCCTGATTTCCTAAATATGGATGATGATTTGGAGGATGAGGATAGGGAGGAGGACCCCATGAAGAGGGCTTCTTTCCAGTTCTACCCCATCTTCTTGCAGTGAGGATTTTGTGGTCTGTACACCTAGGCGCCTCCTGAAGATCCCTCATTTCAGGTTTTGCTCAGACAAACTCAGGATGTCATGGGCTTTAAGGGTGAAGAGGAAGACATCAGAAAGAAAAATCTAATGGAGTTTCTGGAGGTTACAGCTGCACCTCCTGCTTTTGTGCCTCCTGCATACCCTGTGTTAGAAGATGCGCTTGATACGTGGCATAGGAGTAACACCTTATGCGCAGTCCCTGAAAGGCTGATAACGGTATCCTGCTCTGTCTGTTAAGCCTTATTATGCTTCACAGACAGAAACTGATTCTGTAATGATCATGACTGCTTTCCTAAACTAGTACGCTTACACAGCATGTTTGTTGGTGTCTGCTTAGAAGGGGGACTTGATGGACCTAGTGTCCTTTCTATTACTGTGGTTAATATGTTTAAGGATCTGGAGGTTTTGGCCTATGCAATTGTATTAGTACTGTCAACCTGTAAAACAGCAACATTCTAAACATGTAGTTGTATATTTCTTTACTGTATTGCATGTGTTGACATATTCTAAATACACTAGTGCATTTTAATGCAATGTCTGTTGAACAGTTCAGAATAGATTGATGTTAAATTTTACAGCCTTAGGAAAATATTTTAAAACGTTTCAACCTTTAGAGATTTATTTTTATTAAAATTCTCGACAAAGTGTGCACCATTTTTACACTACTGAATCATTTATAAGTACTGCGGTTGTGTCACAAAAATTATGAAAATATTCATTTCCATTAGGGTGATCACAAATCTTCCACCAGGGAGAGAAAAAAGATAGATAATTATTTGCATTTAAAGCAGCAGTGAATGATAGCCATGAAAATATTCAGCTGTGCTGGCCCGGTGGCGCTGGAGGTTGAGGCACTGGTCGCTACACGGAGACCCAGGTTTGGCAATGAGCCTGGGTTACCGGAGGTCGAGGGTGAGAGGATCGAGCATCCGGAGGACTGCTTTCTCTCTTGGGGAGGAGGGGTTTGTCGTCCGCCTCTGACTGCCCTCTGGTGATGGCCGAGGAGCAGTATGGGTCGGAAGGCACATACCAACTCCCTTGTGTCGGTAGGGAGGTGGGCAGGAAAAATGGTGGAAAAGAGCCTGGCAGGCTCTGTGATGGTCTGCTGTGTCCCGAGGACCGCCTCTGGCTTCTGGATTGGGGAGAGCCGCAACCTCCTCCCTGGCCCTGCAGTGGAATTAAAAAAAAAAAACATTTTCAGCTATACTGTTTTATTCTGTTTTAGATTGCTCTTGAGCTCTAATTTGCATGATACCCTACTTTCCTCATTTTAAGTCTGCTTTTGAAATAATAAAAGGGTTTTCCTTTTGATATGGCTCAGACCAGGTTGTTTTGAGCATTCTCAACTGTTTTTGTACACCTGTTGTCCCATAAGGTCAGGGAGCAGTGTTTGCTGCATGCTAGTATATTATTTATAGTCACAAGTAAGATGGTCTTAAACAATGGGTGTTTAAACACAAGAGAGAATAAGTGATGGAAACCTGATTCAAGCCATAATAAAAGGAGTGTTCCTTATTATTTCAGCTGTTACAACTTCATTGTGTAAACTGATTCATGGTTGCTGCAGTGGTCCCGGATACTTCAGACACATGTTGTGAAGAATGCAGGAATTGTTTTATTGTTAGGCACAGTACAGAGTTTTAGGGAAGGCCATGTTTCACAAATGTATCACAATCAAGGGGCTGCCTAATGACCCAGTAGGTAGTGTGTCACGCTTCCACACTGGTGATCCGAGTTTGGGAGCACACATGGGAGCTCCCCCTGCAGCACTTCTAACCTGGGATGGGAGGTACAGTTTTTTTTTTTTTCCGGTTTCTTTTCTCACCCATCCAGCCGGAACTTTCTCGGGCTACCCCACTGCCTGAACACGCGCTACGTGCTGTGTCCCCAGTCATCTTCAAGGACATCACGACTCCCGAGGACAGGAGGGGCTACACCAGGGAGATCATTGGGGACAGTGACAGGAGACTAACGTTGGGTGTGTGGGCGGTGGCACTGGGGCAATCACCTATCGGTGAGGGGCTCCCCTTTTACGTTCCAACAGGGCACTGGAGCGTCAGACATCCCCGAACCCTCACGGGAGAGGAGGCAGCCCACTGGCGCCAATCCAATCCGCCTGCCGACCTCCGGCGCCCGAGTCCACTCCTGAACCGGGTCACCAGCTGCGTGCGAGGTGAGGCATCCAACGCCTCAACCCTCAGCGCCACCGGGCGACTCTCAGGTTTTGTTTTAATAGTGACCCTTGTTATGCAACGGAGCTTGCATTCTTAGCTTGGGAATGCTACGTGGTGC
Source organism: Neoceratodus forsteri (assembly GCA_016271365.2). NCBI lineage: Eukaryota > Metazoa > Chordata > Ceratodontiformes > Ceratodontidae > Neoceratodus > Neoceratodus forsteri. The sequence continues at coordinate 1,135,713,790 of CM057453.1, read as the reverse complement.
TGTGGCCTGATAGAGCAGCGCCTGGTGCAGTGCGGTGGTGAGTGGGATCCAGGGACAAAAGAAGTAAAGCCCTATATGCATCCACCTGCCAGTATGAAGGTACCAGGCTCTTGGTCTCACTCCATGTGGATCCCTGCAGCCCTGAAAATAGATAAGGCTCCAGGGCGGATGGGATGCATCTGAGGATGCTCGGGAACTGGCACTGTAATGGGCTGAACCCTGCCAGGGCTGTTCAGTATGTCAGGCGTGGTTCTGAGATACTGGAGGATAGTGGATATGGTGCTGCTTCATGGCCAGGGAGGAACCAGGAAATTGCAGGACCATAAGTCTTACCTCCATTGCAGGTAAACTGATGGAGGCACTAGTCATAGAGGACCTAGTGGACTACCTGGAGAGAATTGGGCTCTGAGATAGTAAGCAGTATGGTCTTTTGGCAGGGTGGCCTTGTCAGACCAGCCTGATAGTATTATTGACTGGGTATCAATGGCAGTGTATAAAGGACAAGCAGTAGATTTACTGTGCTTGACTTCAGTAAGGCATTTGACTTGGTGCCTCACAAAATGTTGCTGATGTTATTGGTGGATCTGGGAGCAGTGAAGGATCTAGTTACATGGATGGGCAGTTAGTTGTGGGGAGATGGCAGAGGGTGTTAGTAAACAGAGTCATTTTAGGGAAAGGAAAGGTCAGAGTGGGGTACTGCAGAGGTCGGTCCTAGGTCCTTTGTAGAAGGAATAAAGGACAAGACGTGTCTCTTCACAGATGACACTAAGCTACATGGCAGGGTAGACATCGAGGAGGGTGTAAGGGAGCCTGGGAAAGACCTGCAAAGGTTGAAGAGGTGGACCAAAGTTTGAAGCTTTAATGCCGAAAAGTGCAAGGTGATGCACATAGGGAATAAAAACCCCAGGTCAGAATACTGGATGGGAAGGTTAAGTTGGACACTACATCAGAGGAAGGGACTTGGGAGTCATCATAAGTGACTCTAAAACAAGCTAGTCAATCTAACAAGGCCTACAGTAAGGCAACGAAAATGTTTGGGTGTATTGGAAAGGGTTTCATAGTAGGAGGCAAGATATAGATCTCTGTGAGGCTCCATCTGGAATACTGTGCACAGTTCCGGAGTCCCCGCCTGAGAAAAGACTCTGGCTGGAGACAGTGCAGTGTAGAGTAACCGAAATGATTCAGGGCTAACAGAGCATATCCTATGGGGACTGGCTCAGAGCACTGAACCTATATATGCTGGAGGCCAGAAGGCAGAGGGCAACATAACAGAAACTGTTACTCGAAAAGAATAAACAAGGTAAACTGTGTGAAACTATTCAGCAGGATTGGTGGGTCGAAAACATGTGGACATAAATGAAAGCTGGCGGGGCGGGATTTAGAGGGATGCAGAAAGTTTTACTTTACAGAGAGTGTGGTTGAGCTGTGAACAGTGTACTGGCTGGAGACGGTGGCTAAAAAAAGAACAGCAAATGAGTTTAAACCTGAATGGAACAGAATAAAGGGCTGAATAGTTAACTCGCTGGGGAGGGGTTTAGCAGTAAGGTGGGGAGTCTGGGGAGACATGGGCGAAATCCTTTGCAGAGATGAGAGTCACGAGGTAAAGTAGGGTATAACCAGGCGACTGGATGAACCAGTTGTCTTTTCTGCTGACATTGTTCATGCTTCTATGTAACATGCACCTGGTACAAAGTAAGGTTATGATTAGCACCCATGGTGATAGCCTGTGAAGCTACAGATTGGGAAATTCCATTTTTATGTTGCTTGCACGATGTGCAAGAAACATAGTGCCATCATCTGAGTTTTCGGAGGTGGGCACCCATCTTCCAATTCAGTCAGTGTGTTTGCAGGCGCTGCCCAGTTCCCCAATCACTGCTGCAGCTGTCTATGACAGCAGTTGAAATGCAGTGGTTGTACAGTTGAAAGGAGAGCTCTGCTTCAGTGAGCAGAGCTCTCCCTCCACATGCGCAAGGCCGCATACTGCGTGCTGTGATCGTTCCCTCCCCCACGCACTGGCCTTGGCCGGCGGGGTGCCCAGTCACCCATTGGCTCCATGCCCCCCACAAAAGCTTGTTCAGGGTGCCACGCTGGGAGCTACCCCAGCGTACAAAATGTTAAAGCTGACGGGGTGCCCAATCCCCCGCCGGGCTCCACGGCTGCACGCGCCCCCAAAAGCTTCCAGGTGCTACGCTGGGAGCCCACCCCAGTGTGGCAAAGCTTGTTATACAACAGGGTGCCCAATCCCGCTGGCTCCAGCCCCAAACAGCTCTTCCAGCTGCCACGCTGGGAGCCCACCCCAGCATGGCAAACGCCCTGTTGTCTTAATAAAACAAAACAACCTGTAAACCAAAAGGTCCCTTGTAGTCTCCCTGCCCCCCACAACCCTCACCCACCCACTGCGCACCCTGCCTACCCACACCTCCTCACCCCATACTTACCTCTGGAGCTTCGTGGGCGGGAACACTTCTGCACTCTTCAAAGCTGACTGCAAACTGAGGAAATGCCGGTAAGCTGTATAATGCAATAAATAGGGTTTTTCAACCTTGTTGCATATCTCAGGCATTTTTGGGAATTATGGGCCCAAATTTTCAACATGGGTTTTAGGACCCCTCCTCATGAATTCTTGCACTGTCATGACGTTAATCGGCCCAAAGGGTGATTTCATGGTCACTCGCGTGAAATCACCTTTCGGGACCAATTAACGAAACAACACTGCCAGTGTTCATAAGGTGGGCTCTCAGAAGGTCACGTTGAAAATTTGGTAAAAGAAAATCACAGTGACACTGTTCATGAGCAGAGGTCTTAAATGGCTACGTTGAAAATTTGGTGAAAAAATTCCTAAAAATGACTGTTTTACGGGCGTACAGTAAGTTCCTACCCATGCTCGTAAGTTTGCAAATTTTAATATTTGCACTCCAGATTTTCAACATTGCCATTTTACCACACCTCCTTATGAGCAGTACAGCTGTCATTTTTCACATCTACTTAAAATGTGTTTCCGCCCATGTAGCGCACAATGGGCGCAGTCGGTTAATGTAATCAATGTATGGGACATTAAGAAAATCACAGTGACACTCTTCATGAGCAAAAATGGCTATGTTGAAAATTTGGTGAAAAATTCCTAAAATGACTGTTTTATTTAGCATGTTGTGCAGTTCCTACCCACGCTTGTAAGTTTGCAAATTTTTAATATTTGCACTCCAGATTTTCAACATTGCCATTTTACCACACCTCCTTATGAGCAGTACAGCTGTCATTTTTACATGTCACCAAAATGTGTTTCTGTGCATGTAGCCCACAGTGGCGCGGTCAGTGTGCGCAATCAATGTTTGGATACATTAAGAAAATCACAGTGATACTGTTCATGAGCAGAGGTCTTAAAATGGCTATGTTGAAAAATTTATGAAAAATTCCCTTCAGTCGTTCTGCAATGTTACTAATGAAGACTCTGCAGTACCCGACTGGTCACCCCTCTTCCTAGACTGCACACCATTTACCACCACTCTCTGCCTCCTGTCTGTTAGCCAGTTTCTAACCCAGTTTACCACCCTTTCCCCATGCCCAGCCTACCCAGCTAGTTTATCAGCCTCCTATGTGGGATGGTGCCAAAGGCTTTGCTGAAATCAAGGTAAGCGCTTGTCCACTGCCCCAATTCTGATTCACTTTCTTTGTCACCCAGTCAAAGAAATCAACCAGATTTGTCTGACATGATGTCCCCACTGTGAATCCATGTTGTCTATGGTCCTGGGCTCCAATGGCTTCTAGATGCCCCACTATCCTTTCTTTAAGCAATGCCTCCATGATCTTCCTCATCACTGAGGTGAGGCTGAACGGCCTATTGTTCCCTGCCTCCTCCCTGCTGCTGCATTTGTGTAGAGGGACCACATGTGCCCTCCTCCAGTTCACTCATGTTGAATGACTCGGTGAACATGGCTGCCAGAAGTACTGCTATCTCCCTTCGCAGTTCTCTTAATATCCTTGGGCGTATGCCATCTGGTTCCATCACTTTGTCCACCTTCAATTTAGTGAGCTCCTGCAGGACCTTTTGCCTTTGAATGGACTTCAGTCCACCTCTTCACCCCTTAGCAACTGTTGTGGCCCTTGCCCTCCCACTCTTCTGTGAATACTGAGCAGAAAGACACAGTGGATGACTTGGGAGGAAGGCATGGAACTATCACTTCCAAATACCTAAACAGCACATACAAGCAAGCAACATTCGGCATTGACAAATGCTTGTTTAAATCTGTTCAGTTGTTTGCCTTTAAATAAAAGGTTAGTTTTTGGTTCTTCAAACTTTTTAATAATTGATTTCATTTTATCATTGCAAAAAACACACGAGGACATGTTTTCTGTTGGATTTTGCTACTTGTGGATTTTTAGGCCAACAAGTTTGGTTTACCGCTTGCACAGTGAACACCCTATTTGCCTTTTTGCTTAAACCATGGTATAGCTGTCTGTCTGTATGGTGGGCAGTTAAGAGTCCCGCCGATTTGTACCATTCAGGAGCCTGCCACTGGCATCACGTGCAGGCTAAGCCTCATTCATATGTTTTTTTTTTTGTTTTGTTTTACCAGGTGAAGGAGCTCCTCTGGAACGTAGACTCAACAGTGTTGGCAGTCTGGCTGGAGGATCTGCAAGCAGGGGAAAGCTCAGACAAGAACGTCTATGGTAGGAAGTGCAGTATCTTGGTCTCTAGAAGGTTGTCAAGCTGGTCAACAGATTAAGCATTTCATCAATTAATCAATCTGACCTCATTTAAGAAACAAGTCTCTCAGGAAATCTTTCATATTTGTCATTGTGTAGAAACTATGTGATGTTTGTTCAGTGTTTGTAATATTAACAACAACACATCTGTGATTTCATATTCCAATTTGTGTTTATACAGGGTTTAAATAGCTGGTATAGCATAGCAAACGCTATGCAGAACAGGAGGTAATGTTAACTTTTTCCAAAAATGCGAGCAGTAGACTGCTAACCATTTTTTAAGTGAGTCCATGACACAGTACACAACATTAATAGCACTGTATATATTTATTTTAAATTTTGCTTATCGATCTGTGCCAAGTGCTATGCATTTTCGCAACTGATTAACACTTTCACATGTCAGACTGCTAATCCGCTTTTTCAGCTTATTTAAAACCCTGTTTATATAACACAGGCCTTGTGATCAGAGCATATTGCGCTAATGTGAATGATCCTGTATAAAAATACAATTTTATTTTAATTTTAATATATTCTGAGAGTACCTTTGAGCACAGGTACTCCTTTACAAAGATTCCACATCAAAACATAGTTACAAACAGAATAAAAGACAATTACAGCAATTCCAGTGGAATGTAGTCATTACAAACACAACATGTAATAGGATAAGTAGGGTATGATTAAGCCAACAGTTACGCTACTGTGTGGGGTTGTAGGACCTTCAGTGCATGACTATGGATTATTGGTGACAGGTGCAGTTGGAGTTGGGGAGAGGGCTGCATGTAAAGCTTTTAAATTGGATAATGTTTGGTAGGATAAGAATGGATTCTTGTAGTTCATTCATCCAGATTGCTGCCTGCACAACAATGGAGTGATTCCCTGGATTGTTTCTCTGGTGAGGAAGTTCAGGCAGATCTTGACATGCCTTTGGTGCTATGTCGATTGTTAACATGTTTGAAGCAGTCAGATTGGCTGCAGGAGTGAGACCCACTAGTGCCTTTTTGGCAGGCAGACAGGATTAATATTTTATTCTGTCATGCAGAGGTAGCCAGTTGGTCAGTGAGTATAGGGTACAGGTGTGGGTGAGCTTATCAGTTCCTAGAATGAATCGACACGCTTTTATTGCAGATCACTTTGATCCTGTTTAGCGTGTCACAAGCAGCAGCATACACAGGAGGCCATAGTCAATGAAGAACATGATCATGCTAGAGGTAACAAGTTGTCTGGCTCATAATGTGAGGTTGTGGTGAGTGTTATACAAGGCACCCAGGCCCAGATATTCAAACTGCACCCAAAAGTGCGCAATAGCAGGAGCGAGCATGGTCTATTAGCCCCATGCGCAAGAGGCACGATATTCAGAAGCGGAGCAGGCCAAACTGCGCCTACAGCCGACGACTGAATTGCACCATGTACGCCACAAGCGCAACTAGGGAGGAAGCTGAGCAGTCCAGAGACGCCATAGAGCAACCAGGCGCCCCAGCAGCAGAGCAATGCAGCTGCACAACCAGGAGGTGAGGGCCCAACACCCATGCCACAGATGGGCACAGGAACACACAGCAGAACAGACATTGTCCCCACGCCCATGTACTGCACAACTGGGAGGCTGGAATAACCACCGGCCCATGGAGACAATCAAACAACCCACAGCTGGGCCATGGTGCCCCATCACACCCCGCAAGCTGTGACTGGCACACAAGGAAGGCTGACCACCCGTGCCACACCATCCCCCAATACAGAGCACACCCTGCACCGTGACCCTCAGACACCCTCCCAGGAGCAGCGACCACCACTGCAGGAAACCCCATGCATGCCACCACCCACAGTGACACTGCAGCCCTGTGCACCACAGAACCATGCAAGGCAGCCCCACCACGAGCACCCATCAGCGGGTGGCAACACACAGCAATGCAATAATGGCATATACAGTGCCACCACGCACAGTCCCCTGAGGTACTGCTGAGAGACCAACCATGCGTCGGCCATGGCGTACCCCACGGGACAGGGCTTGCCTGGGACACCACCACCAGTGGTACAGCACCCTGTACAGTATCCCAGTGACGCACCCTGACCCAGCACTTGGCCACAACAGCCAGCACAGACACCCACAGTGGTGCGTGGAAGCATACACCACACGGATGCCACACAGTGCATGGACAGACACCCACCCATACCCAAGGGCACAACAACACAGGGACGGGTGGCGGGGCAACAAGCCTCCAGCGTGGGCCCATGTAAACTGTGTACACACAACCCGCAGTCCTCCATGGCACTGGTGCAGCCACCCTGTGCAGGCACTGTGGACCTGTACACCACCATCATTTGTCCGGAGCACAAGTCACAGACAGTGGTGCACATCCCTGCAACACACACAGGGCACAGCATGGAGGTGGGACAATTGTGGAGGCCACAGTGTCACCCGAGGCAGACATGCACCACACCAGTGACAGGAGGCAACCCAGCAGTGTGGCCGGGTACAGTGGCTGACCTGCAGGGACTGCCACCACTGACATGCCAGCGGACCGTGCAGGTCACAGACATGCATGTGTCAGCTGCACAGGGCATGGACGGGCTGATAGGGTGCCTGGACACAGAGCACGCACCATGGACCACTGCACACAGTCATCCAGTGCACAGGGAACAACACACACACACAGACAATTACTTATAGCTCTCCCACACCATAGTCACCCTACACGGACACACACACATCCCATGACCGCACCACCCTGGCGCAATGCACACCACTGCAGCTGAGCACCTATAGCCGCTGCAAATCAGAGACCACCACAATATTCATATCAAAATGACTGTATTGAAAAACATATAAAGTTAACTAGTTGCAAAACTATTTACAAAATATATACAAGGTGGGGTGAGGGCCACAAACAAGGTGGGGGGTGGGTAAGGGGGGAGACAAATGGGACGGGAAAGGAGGGGTGTGAGTGGGTCCAGGGGTAGGGAATTTCAGGGGCTGAGGGACCCCAAGCGGGAGCACCGCTCCCCACTCTGGCTCCATCTCTGTCGGTGCCTCTGCAGGACCCGTGTCATCAATCCTGCAAAGGATGTCCAGCGATGCCCTTGCCACCTGGAGGATCTCCCAGCGCCTCCCTGATCTCCCGAGATGGCGTGTACCTAGGACAAGGGAGCACAGTCAATAGGTGTGAATGCACAGCCCCATACAGTCCGCCCACTGTGCATGGCATACGGCTGTGGGACATACCTCTGTGATGGTGTGTGACCACCAGCAGTGATCACATCCACATGACCTGCCCACCCAGGTGCATACAGCCATGCGTAATGCTGCATACACCCACCGGCCAAGTCACGCTTTACAGCACCACTGTTGCCGTTTAGTGACATGGCTATGGGTGCAAAGGCAGTGGCACAACCATGTACCCGTGCACGATGGACCACCATCGGCGCACTCCCAGACATGCATTGCCACTGGACAGTGTTGACTATAACAAGTCGCGTGCATGGCAGTGGTATCGATGGATGGTGGCCATGCCCGCTGCCCACCCTGTTACACAGCATGCAGTAGTAATCATGGAGTTATGGCACTCACCATCATGGGGCCGGTCCAGTGGGCGGTGAGGGCCTCGCCCGCCTGGCTTCCTCTGTTCCTCCTGCTGCCGAAGATCGCGGGCAGGCGGCGTTCCTCCGTGCCTGTGGTGCAAACATGGAGAGAGGAACATCAGTACAATCCAGTAGCAAAGCCCCTGCCCCCAGGTGTGTGCCCTCCCACCCAGCCAGACCCACCACCCACACCCTGATAACACCACCACAGCCAACCCAGACAGTCCCTCCCCATGTGCTGGACACATACAACTGTATTACCCATATGGAAGATAAAGTGTGTTGACGTAACACCTACCCGGGCGTGGCACGTGCCCTCCTGTGCCCGTGCCGCGGGCTGGCGCTCCGGCTCCCTCCGCCCATGAGTCCCCATACCTGTGGCGGCACTGCTATGCACTTCTCCCCGTCCTGTGGCCTCCTCGAGCGCAGTGGCCACCTCCACCCACACCTGGGTCTTGGACCTGTCAAGGGTGCCTTCCGAACAGTGGCCCATGGTGTGGCTCCACAATGGCCACTAGGTTGGCCAGCTCTAGTGGCGACCACTGAGCAGCCCTCCTGCGTGCCATGCTCGCTGCCGATTTGCAAATATGGCACTCTGGGCGCACCTCCACCGCGTGCAGATGCTGCGTTGCCATTCCCTATGCGCTGTCACCGAACAGGCGATGAAGATCACCAATGCCTGACGCATGGCACCTAGGGGCAAAGGTCGGGCACAGGGTCAAGGTCTCTGGCGCGCGGACATGCACAAGCGCTTTGGAACCCAGCGCGTGTAGCACAATTGGCTGCCTGTGTGCTACCGCCAGTAGCGGCCTACGCGAGCTGCCCCAGTGCACCTATGATGGCCCAGTGCCACAGCGCCATGTAGGTGACCATCGCTATAGCGCCACTGGCACAATGGTGGCCATGCCCTGCATTGCCTACAGCTCACAGCACGTCAGCAGCGCAGCAGATACCTCGTCAGCAACCCGGGCATGCGCAGTGAGGTGTGTACTCGCATCTCGCAGAACTGCGCGTTGGCTCAGCACGTTCAACACAATTGTGCAGGCGCAAAGGCGCGATATTCAGCCGTCATATGCAAATCATCTAATCAGCCATTCAGTGGTGCAGCACTGCAATTTGCATCCATAAAGTTGCTCTAGCTTCATTTGCATGGGTTGCGCTATAAAAGTGCGACATTGGGCTGCAGTGGCCATAGTTGGTTACTGCAGTCTGTTGAGTGAGTTGCATGTTGTTTGGGAGTGTGGACTGTGGATTTAGGGACATGCATGGGACTGCACAGTCACAGGTAACAACTGCCATTCTTACAGGCTAAATAATGAGCAGGCAAGTTGTGGGAGAGGAGGAACACAGTGGTGGGAGGAGGAGGCCTAACTTTGCAGGCGAGGACCGAAGCCCTGTTTGGCCGCTACCTGGATCAGGAGCCGCTTCTCAGTGGATGGCAGGGAACACCTCAAGCCCGTGCTGCTGCATGGGAGGAGGTGGCACGGCTAGTGAATCTGCATGGCAGCCACCAGCGCTCCATGCAGGAGTGCAAGAAAAGATGGGCACGGACAGGAGGAGGATAAAGAGAAGGTGGCTGCCATCAGGGCAGCCGAGCTACAACAGGTGGGGACAGCTGGAAGTGGTACACCTGACCCCACAGGTGGAGAGGATTGCTGGAAGGAAGCATGCAGCGTGGTGCCATTGAGGGTGTTCCGGTGGTGGCTTCCAGGCGGGTGGTGGCCCATCACTGCATGGTAAGTCATGGTCTGTCTATTGTGGGGGGCAGGGTAGGTCACATGCAGTAATGTGACATTGCTTTCCTTACAGATCCTGAGCATCTGCATGGGTCAGCGGTGGTGGGCCTGTTCACTGAGGACAGTCAGCTGGAGATGGAGGAGAGCCCATCCACCACAGGTATACATGGCTCAGTGCGACAGTGGGGCCGCCTGGCTGTCCACACTGATGTTGTTGTAACAGGTGCGGAGGAAGCCCTGCCTGTGTCCCAGCGTGCCGGCGCCCACGGATGCCAGCATGCTGTGTCTGGGGCAGTGCAGAGTCCGTCACCGATGATGATGTCGCTAACGTCATGGGCAGCGACACATGTGCCACGGATGGCCACACAGCAGGACGCCTCGCATCCATGGCTGTGGGTGGTGCTGCCATGGAGGTCTGCGTGTCATTACAGTCCCAGCCTGTGCCTGTCCGCACCAGTGGGCAGCCCTGGTGTTTGTTCAGGACAGTGGGACTGTTGCAGCCACGGCAGCACCACTGAGCCCTGGGGGCGGCGGCGGAGGGCAGCATCAGCAGTCGGACAATGGGCTTTGGGGTACAGGGTTCAGCGGCGTCTGTACACGCCTGTGGACATGCCAGACCTGGTCCTGGTGCGCTGGCGCCCACCCTCAGGGGTGCTGAGCATCAGGGCCATGCACACCCTGAGGACAGGATGCCAAGAGCAGATGACCTCTTGGATGAGCACACCCGCCTGCAAGCATCAGTCCAGCAGCAGATGCAGCTTACAGCGTCGGTGGATGCACTGCGTGCGGCTGTAGACGGGCAGAGGAGCGTCGCAGCAGGGACACCGCTCTGATCCTGGCAGGGATGGACCGGTTGCGGGAGGATGTGACCGCTGCCAATGACAGGCATGCACAGGCATTCACTGCTCTCATAGCCACAATGGGCACACAGTCATGTGCCCATGTGTTGCGGACACCACGCAGTGCACTGTCCACCCGTTCAGGCGTTGTCGACTCCTCCCTGTCGACACCAGGTTCAGCTGTGGGCATCCCAAGCACGCCTGGCGCAGGCATGTTCGGTGTGCTGCAGACCCCTGCACGACCATGGTCGCGTTCATGCAGTGGAACCCTGGGGACCATCGGTGCCACCCCATGAGGCCAGTGGTCAGCCTGTCAGTGCTGGCGGGTCTCCAGCAGGCCAACGCATCCGTGGCGGCCGGTGCACTGTATTGCATGACTGACCTGTCTCCCAGTGCGGCTACTGTCTGGTGCTGCCCTGTGTGCATTGTGTCTTTCAGTGGGCAGTGCACGGTGGGTACCTGGCCCTGCAGGCAGACACACAGTCCACCTGCACACCCTGCCGGCTGCTGTCCGCGGTTGCGTGTGCATGATGATGCCTGCATTGCGCTGTACACCAATGTGCAATGGTGTTCAGCATCTGACTACGCTTACATCGACAGGCAGTGGGCATGGTGGCCTGTGGACATGTGTGTGGCTAGGGTTGGCGTTCTGGGTTGGTGTGCCTACTGCCTTTGTGCAAGTTTGGTGCGTTGTGTGTGTGTGTGTGTGTGTGTGTCCGTCCGCATGGCATGTTAGTTCTCACCCTTCCTGGTTGTGTGTGTGGTTCCATGCCCTGCCACTTCTCTTGACGGCATGCACCCTGGTGTGTGTCCATGCGTGTTTGTGGGTTGTGCCTTAGCCACTGTTGGCGGACTATGGCCCCATGACTTACCTGGGTTGGCTGAAGTGCTCCTCTGTGATAATGTCCTGGTGCAGCTGTGCCAGCCAGATCAATCGGGGTCCCGTCGCCCAAGGGGCTGCCCATCACCATCGCCACCAGGCGCCCTCATCGTCCCCCATTGCTGTCCCCTCTTGACCTGTACGGCTATCCCACATTCATTGGCCATGTTGTGCAGGATGCAGTAGACCAGGAATAGCCCACAGGCCTTTGTGGGGCTGTGCTGTAGGGCACCGCTGGAGGTGTCCAGGCAATGGAAATGTGCCTTCAGCATCCCGAACACCGCTCGATGACATTACGTGTGGTGGCGTGTGCCTCATTGTAGCGTTGGTGCTGCGGTAGGTCGGCGGGCGCCCGGTGAGGTGTGAGCAGCCAGGGACGGAGTGGGTATCCACTGTCACCTGTGTATGGAGGGTGGAGGTTGGTTTGGTGATCAGCATCACCCTGTCCCGGGCCATGTAGGCCACTACCCATGTCACCTCTGGCCATGCCCCCAGGCCCTATGATTGTCCGTGTGGTTTGCATACTCACCCACTAGGTGTCCAGTGGGATGTCCTCTCTCGAATCTGTGGCACAGTGCCGACTAGTGCCAGATGAAGGCATCATGTGCTCCACCAGGGTGCATGGCACAGACATTGGTTATGTGCCCCTGGCACTCGCACACCACCTGGCAGTTGATGCTGGCATAGCCCTTGCGATTGATGTCGCGGCCCCTCAAGGCAAGGTGGTGTGTGTATGGCCACATGGGTGCAGTCTATGGCCTCCTAGCACGCCAGGCATATGGCTACCCTGTGGAACTCCTGTATGTTTGCTGTGCGCTCTGCCGGTGTGCTGGGGAAATGGATGTACTCCGCAGCATGTGGCAGCAGTGCACTGAGGAATTTGGTGGACGTGGCTGATTAGGTTATGCCTGTGGTGTCCCCAGTTGGTCTCTAGAAGGTACCCGTGGCAAGCAAGCACATGCAAGCTGTCACTTTAGTCTCCACTGATAGGGCATGGCTCCGTCGTGTGGGTGCCTGCATCATATCACTGCACAGCTCACAGAGCCGCCTCAGAATTGCCCTATTCAGGCGGTACCGCCCACAATCTCAGTATCACCGCGACAGCTCGAAGCTGGTGCGGGCTCGGTACTGCCTGTTGGGGACGATCGCCGACGGGCCCTTCCACGGCCACGCCTGCCGCCCGCCTCTCTCACCCCCTCATAACGGCCTCCATCTGGAAGGTGGCACTGGCCATGTCCCTGGCTTGTGTTCACCCCCGGCAGCTGTTACTGTGTCCCCCGCTGTCCTCACTGCTACTTCCCTGCACCAGGAACATCTGCCTGTGGTGGCCTCTGTGCTGTGTGGCACTTCCACCTTCTGCACTGGCTGTGGCTCTCCACACCTTCCTGTGCCTCTGTGTTCAGGGTGCCCTTTCCCTGGCCTGCCCTTGTGACCCTCCTGCCCTGTCTGTGTGGCTAGAGTTCTGCCTCATGTGCCTTTCCTGTAGTGTTCTTGCGCCTCTCCCTTGCTCCTTTTATTTTGGCTCATTTCTGCTATGGCGCCTTCCGCTTGCTCCCTATTGCAGCGTGGCACAAGTTGTTGAATATCGCATTGCACCATTTATGCATGGTTCCTCCCCTTCAGTTCATGCCTTCATTATCATTGCGCTGTTGCTCAAGCGTGATTTTATGAGCACAACTGCCTCCTGCTGAATATCGCAGAATGGCACGATTTCGGACTTGAGTAGGTGCAACCCTATTAGCATGGCTCAACTCTTTTGAATATCTGGGCCCCAGTCTTCTGTTAGCAGTGGCACGATGTTGTCCACATGCAGTGCAAATGAGAGGTATTACCCAGAAAGATGCTGAAGTATTTAAAAGTTTGTACTTGATCCAGACTTTGTCCAGGATGACCTCGGAGGGCGATCTTTTTTCAGCTGTGGGCCAGAGAAGAACATAGTTTTCATTTTTTTTTTTTTTAATTTAGCATCAACTTGGGGCAGTAAGCCATTTTTCCAGGCATCTGAAATTGAGCTGGAGGTCTACAGTGATTTTACAGCAGCTGCTATTTCTGGAGATGATGACTGCATCATCTGCATATATTGGTACCCCAGTGGACGGCAGGCCTCAGGTAGATTACTGATAAACAGTCTGAATAGGAGGGGCTGAGTATTGTGCCCTGGAGCTCCTGATTGAAACATTCCTCGTGTCTGACAGAAATCCATCTATTTTACTCACCGAGCTTGGTTAGAGAGGTAGCTTTGAAGCACATTACTGTGTCCAGTGATAGGCCGAGGAGGACAGCTTGTCAAGCAACAACTTGTTATGTGCTAAGTCGAAGGCCTTGGTCAGGTCAGTATAAATGGCTCAACCATGCCTCCATTGTTGAGCACTTCATGCAGGTAGCTAGTTTGTTCAACTAGGGCAGTGCTGGTACTGTGCGGCTCTCTGAACCCATGCTGTTTTGGGCACTGGATATTGTATTTCTCCAGGCAGGCTACCTGCTGGTCCAAGACAGTTCTGTCCAGGGCCTTAGAGAAGGGACAAGATGGAGATTGATCTATAGGGTTTCAGATTAAAGCAGTCACCATTTTTGAAGAGGGGTAACTAGTGCGGTTTACAAACCCCAGGAAATGTGAGTACTGCAGGAAAGCTGAAGATCTTGGAGACTGGAAGGGCGAGTTCTTCAAGAACCAGTGCTAGCAGCTTTATATCAGTTGTGTCACTGCCAACCCTGGTTTTACCCAATATCCTTTTAATCTACTTCTGGTACTTTTAATCAATCAAACAGGATACGACTAAAAGAATATCACTTTTTACAGTTATAAATGTTTCACCAAGGGTGTGGGGACATTACTGTCTGTTCCTCTGACCCCCAACACCTCTAGACTCCCATGGCACTTCCTTTGTCCCCTACCTGATTGAGATGCCTCCTGCATGCTGCCTCTGTAACCTTCTGGGCCGGGGCTGGAGTGGAGGCTTAGTCAGGTGGTTGCCTCTGTTGAGAGAGTCCGCCTTGAATGTAATGGGGTCTTTCGCCTAAGGATGCCAGAGCTTTTGTTCATTTTTTGTTGCTTCTGAACCCTTTGGGACTTAACATACTAGGATGACAAGGGCCATGCACATGCTAAGTCTGCCAGAGTCCCAACATCAGAGGATCCCCCGCCCTCAGCTACACCGTCACCTGTGGTCACACAGGAGGCAGTATTGCAGTGGAAGATGAAACCCACCCTACTATTGTGGCGGAAGACTGAACTCACCTGCTGTTGCAGCACAAGATGGAACCCACCCTTCCTGGAGAAGGAGGTGTCCTGGGATGCTCAGTTCTAGGATCATGGATATGTTTTCATCCACACTTATTGACAGTGTCCCTTTCCCTTTAAGACAGCCGGAAAGTCTTAAGGCTGGCTCCTCCACCCACCGGTTGTATAACCCTCTGCTCTAGCTCTACCCCATGATGCCAGATCTTTCTTTCCTCTGAAGATTCAGGTTGCCTCTCGTGTTTCGCATTTTGTAGGCACTGACTTCAAAAACTCGGTTCTTCTGAATAGTCACCTTGTTCTTGTTAGTGATTGCGATTACTTTTTCTTGATCATGGAAGACATGTCTTCCCTGGATTTCCGGTGTTCATGCGGCCAGAAGATGTTGTGCACTGCCACATGCCATGTATGTTTATTGTTTGGGTGTCGGCCATGACACCACGACATGCAAGTTTTGCCTCGTGATTCCAACCCAGTGTCCTGGACGACCATCTTGCCGCCTTAAGCTGCGGAGGTCGAAAAATTGAACCTGCGGTGAAATCCAAGGAGGCCCGGTGGGCAGTTTCCGCAGCCGTGAGATCTGCGAGCAATTGGGCGCATGCAAGCCTTCAAGGAGGAAGCGGCCGTGCCGCGGGTCTTCCTCTCACAGCTTCTTCGTTCCGCTCAACCTGGGCTCCACCATCTCGGGTTCCTTCCAAGAGTTGTGCCACTGTCTCCCGACTAAGGGTTAGAGTCCTGCGGGCACGCACTCCTCTCGGTCCCGTAAGTGGAGAAGGACCTGGGACCATCTTTGTCTAGACGGAGACGCTCTTGGGATCGGAGAGATCTCAGTCCCAGGAACTGGCCATTTCGACCTCTGTGAGAAGTACCTCTTGACCACTGGCTTCTCAGCCTTGCCATCTGGCCAGTCGGCCGAAGTGTCGATTCGGCGGCGTTGAGATAATTCTTGAACTGATCAATCCTTTGTCGCTGACTCCGGTGACGACTCTCTTTCTCGGACTCCAGTCCTCACTTTCCCCGACGAGGGAGACCCAGCCTGCTGGGAATCCCGCTGAGTAAGTGGTTCCTGACCCGGGAAGTCACGGTCCTGCCGTGTCTCCCAAGCAACCGAGTCGGCCTGTCCGATTTCTATCGAGGTCTCAGACCCGTCGTCTGAAAGGCTGAGGAAGGCCATAAGCACTCTAAACAGAGGCAACGCTTATTGGTCACCCTCATCCTCCTCGGATGAGGAGAGGCCCCGGTGGAAACTCTGTTGCCACGAGGATCTCATGTGGCAACAGCTGGTTTTGACTGGGCACAAGCCTTCCCGGCTCCTACCCCGGCCATTACTTCACTTTCACCTCCCAGGCTGAAGCAGACTCCTCTGGAGCTGATTGTTGGTTCCTCCACCCGTGGAGCTGGCAAAACCTCCGGTTCGGCCTAAACCGGTCTCTCCACCGATTTTAGTGGAACCGCCGCCTAAGCAGCCTGTGGGAGGGGCTCCTTCTATGAAGCAGACCGACACCTGGCTTCAAGGCCTCTTGGTCACTTCTCACCTCTACCACCTCTAGCGGACGAGGGTGATGTGGGGCGCCCATCACTGTATCCAGATTCTTCTGATTCGGATGAAACTGGCCTCCATTCTCATCCAGGGATGATGAATTGGCTGGTGGGATAGAGATGGAGGAAGGTCCTTCGTCCTTTCATTGCATTCTTTGCCTCATCTCTGAGTCTACAGGGATGCCCCTGGAGCCTATCCAGAAAAAGGTGGAGTACCTCTCACTGACATCCTCAAGAGAGGCTACCCCAATGGAAGCCTTTCCTGTTGGCCCAGCCTTAGAACATTGGCAGCACCCTGCCTCCTGTCCAGCTCCATCTACCCATATGGCACTCAAGTATGCGGTGCCCATGGGGTCCCTTGCGGGTTCACAGAGCACCCTTCTGACAGAGAGCCTTGTGACCGCCTTCTGTGTTCAGGCGTACAGGTAGTTCCGACAGACCTCCTGAAAAGGAATCCAAATATTTGGATCACTCTGCCCGGAAGGTCTATGCGGCCTCGTCTTAGGCCTCCTCAGGCAAGCTTGGCCGTTATCATTGGCACCTTCTTCCATGCCTCCTGGGGTCCTTAGATGAAGCCCTCCCACATCTCCCGGAATGTGCAGACTGTGGTCAAGCAGGTCTGGGACCAAGGCCGTGCTTTTGCCAAATAACAGCTCCAGGCGGCTCTGGACATTGGGGACTCATGTGCCTGTTTGTCGGCAGCGCAGTTGCCTCTTACCGCAGGGCTTGGCTGAGGCTCTCCTCCTTCCTGGTGGATACTCTGCACAAACTAGCTGATGTGCCTTCCTGGGCCCCGATCTCTTCAGCCCACGTGTGGCTGGTCACCTTCAGCGCATTGAGCAGTCCAGTGCCACCTTGGACGCCACTTCTGCTAAGGGTTCTTCTGGTCCTAAGAAGCAACAGAACAAGAAGAAGCCTTTTCAGCACTCTTTCCTGTGGCCCAGCAGTCCCCTTCAGGGTGGCAACAGCAGCAGGCTCAAGCTTGGCGCCTGCCCAAGCCCAGACCCTTCCAGGTCCATAAGGGAGGCCGAGGTTCAGGCCCTGGATCCTCTGCCTCCAAGCCTGTCCAGTGACGGGTGGGGCTGCCACCCCTACTCCCGTCACACTAGTTCTGGGTCCTCCTGTGGGGCGGCTCTTCCCACTTTCTTTCCCGCGTGGTCCTCTGTTACCATGGACAGGTGGGTCTTAGGCGGGTCGCCCAGGGACTACCTCTGGAATTCGAGCAATACCCTCCAAGCTGAGCCTCTACCCCATGGGAGGAGAGGGTATCTGCCCACATTCAGTTGGCTTTCCAAGGCAACATTGCTCTCCTCCTCGAGGAGGCAGTAGCTCAGTCGCAGATCCTCCACCAGACCCTGGGTTCATATCCAGGTACTTCCTGGTTCGAAGCGAACGTGGGGGGCTGGGCCATTCTAGATCTGCACTACCTGAATCAGTATCTCCGACCACTCACCTTCCAGATGGTAACTCTGTCCCAGATCATGCCATCCCTGGAGCAAAACATGTGGTTCTGCTCACTGGATCTCAGGATGCGTTTCATGTCCCAATCCATCTCTCCACCAGCAGGTTCCTTCGCTTCAGAGCCGGGGAACCTATCGAGGGATTCAGTGCTGCTATTCGGCCTGTCATCAGCTCCCATGGGTCTTCACCAAATGCATTGCAGTGGTGGCAGTCTACTTCAGGCGGGTGGGGTGTGGGTGTGTGTGTGTGTGTGTGTGTGTGTGTGTGTGTGTGCAGAATTACCCCTACCTCAATGATTGGCTCTTAGCAGGTTCCACCCTGCAGGAGGTGGAGAGGTCCAGGGCCTGGCCTCTGACCTTCTCCCAACTCAGTCTCCTCATCAACGAGGCCAAGTCGAGCTCGTGCCTCTCAGTTGATGTGCTTCATTGGGGCAGAGCTCGACTCTGGTCAAGCTAGAGCTCGGCTCCTGGCGGACAGGGTGGAGGTTCTCCCCTTGCCCAATCATTTCTGATTGGGCAGTTGTGCCCTGCCTGGGACTTTCTATGCCTCTGAGTTGCATGATGGCGCGTGTCACCAGTGCATCTCAGCAGGTCAGTCCCTGTGCTCCCACAGTGCCAAACTCAGAGCGCAGTAGTGTGAACGGGTAACAGACAAGGTAACCTCCGCCTGCTTCTGGGTCCAAATCACCTTTAGTCTCAAGATCTGGGGATTCAAACTGTGAACCTTGTACTAGCTTTCCCAGTGTACAGGCTCAGATACATACCCTCTTCAGGGATTATGGCACAATCTTCGCCAAGGGCACCAAGCCAGGTTTCCAAATGAACCGCTTTAACTCTATATATCTTAAGTATATTCTTACCTTTTGCTCAAGCTCAGTAACACCATCAGCTGTTGAACAATTGTTAGACTTAACCATCTATGCGTCACATGTAAAAGAACTGGCAGACGCCCAGGCAGTCTTTTGAAATTAGATACTTTACTAAAAGATGATAAAATAGAAAATGTAAACACAGAACAATATATCAAAGGGCTTACAATCACTTAAAAGAACAAGGAAAAATACAAAACATAAACTCCTACCACAATACATTTAGCCCTTTTCTATCTATTGTATTACCTCTGTAAGTGCCTTTAAGTTAAATCAGAGAGCTGTCTCTGTCTTCTCTCTCTCTCTCGGAGTCCCAAAATAATATCACTCAACAGTTTGAACACAAGTGTTAGTTTAACTCTGTCTCTTCACACCCCTTCAGTGAGTCATCTAGCTCCTCCTTTAGAATATAAAATTACAAAAAATGATTTCTGTCAGGAGATATTTTAAATAATGTGACTTCAGAAGGAAAAATACATTTCCTAAATTATGACAGCCTTTCCTTTGAACTGTGGCTGGTTCCTGTTTTCCCAAGGAACACCAAAGGGTTTACAACTTTTAACACCATGTTGGTATAAAATGTTCTTCCTCTTAAGATGTCATAAAAGTTTATTAGACTCATCCTCTGGCACGCTCATAAAGTCACATTTAGTTTCCACTTCAAAGAGCCTAGGCATGTCATAAAAAGGTAATAAAATGTCATTCTGAAGTAAGTCAGTTAATTGGTTCCTGGTCAGTTTACATATCCTGTAGCTTCACTGAAACCTGTGGGGGACCCATAGAAGCACAGGCTATCTTATGTGAGACAATCATATACTATATTTTATATTACAAATATCATACAATAATCATAACCAGCTGGCCAAGCATCACAGCATGCACCTCTGTGGTCCGTTGGGCCTGGTTGCCACGCACCCACTCAATGGAGCTAGCCACCCGTCGACTCAGTGCCACGGTCATTTCGATCAGCTGATCACTCTGACCCAGAAGATGTGGGACACCTCCAGTGGTGGACCATCCCAGGCAAGTTGCAGGAAGGGATCCCATTTGTCCGCCCCGAGCCGACAGCCGCCTTTACGACTGATGCCTCTCATGGGCTGGGAGCCACATGGGGATAATAGGGCCCACGGGTTCTGGATCCTGGACTCCTGCTATCACATCAACCTGTTGGAGCTCAGAGCAGTCAGACTGGCATTGTCAGCTGCCTCAGCTCCAGGATCAAGTGGTTTAAGTCCAGATGGACAATACCACGATCATGTACTACCTCAACAAACAGAGTGGCCACATTCCCATTTGCTATGCAGGGAAGCACTCCGCATCTGGACACTCATAGCCATCTGAGGCAGATCTCCTAGCTATCCACGCAGTAGGAGCCTCAAACCAATGGCAGATGCTCTCAGCCGCCTAGGGCGAGACATCCCACAAGTGGTCTCTCCATCCAGAGGTAGCGACAGTCTGTTCTCCCACTGGGGCAAACCACAGGACCTGTTGCCTCCAGGGAAAACACACAAGCTGAGGCTGTTTCATGCCCGTCCCCTCAGCAGGGCTCGCTGCAGAGGGATGCCTTCTCAAGGCCGTGGACCCCAGGCCCTTCTACGCCTTTCCTCCATTTCCCTTGATCCACATAGTGCTCCTCAAGGTGAGGAGGACAAGTTGCAGGTGATTCTGGTAGCTCCAGACTGGCCACGCCAGTTCTGGTACCCAGATTTCCTCAGCCTCAGCGACAGGCCCCGGGAGCAGCTTCCAGCATGCCCAGATCTGATCTTAGTCAACCAGGGAAGGTATTCCATCCGGACCTTCAATCCCTGCACCTCACAGCCTGGTACCTGAGCAGCTAGAGTTCTAGGCTTTGGGTCTTTCCAGGATGTCCTCACAGTGGTGGAGGCATCCAGAAAGGAATTGACCAGGAATGTTATGCCTTCAAATGGAAAACATTTTCCATTTGGTGTCTGCAAGGGTCTGGACCCTTTGTCCTGTCAGTGGCTAACATTCTTGACTACTTTTGGTCTCTGTCCAAAGGGTCTTGATCATCGCATAGGTGCACCTAGCAGCCATCTCTCTGCTTACAGGCGGCGTGTCGGTCAGCCGACTTTAGGCGCAGGAGACAGTGACTGGGCACTTTTTCAAAGGTCTGGATCACATATCCCTCTGGTGCTGAACCTCCACCTCCTGTGTGATCTACTGCTGGTACTGGCAAAGCTCAAGGGCAAGCCATTCGAATCAATGCACAAGTGTGAGTTGTCACACTTGTTTTGGAAGATGGCCTTCCTGGTGGCTATCTCCGTTTGCCAGAAGGACAGGGGAGCTCCAGGAGCTCTTGGTGGACTCCTTATCTGGTCTTCCACAGGGACAAGGTTGTCCTGCACCCCACCCAATTTCCTTCCGAAGGTGATGTCAGAGGTTCACCTTAACCAGGTGTTGTTCTGCCGGTGTACTACCCCAGTAATACCTTGAGGCTGAATACAGGCTCCATACTTTGGACCTGAGACAAGCTGTCTCCTATTATAAGGAGAGGACGGGCGGAGATTCGGGAGAGGTTCACCAGCTGTTTGTCACCTACGACTGGACCTGCAGCAAAGCGGATGATTGCTTGATGAATAACATCTTGCATTAGTCTGTGCTACAGTTGGCGGGCAAGGAACCTCCCAAAGGGATGAGAGCTCATTGTCCCTCAATACTGCTGCGTCGGTGGCTGCTTCCAGGGACATCCTATCAGGAAATCTGTTGAGCTGCTACCTGGAGACAGCAAACACCTTCATTACCCACTACCACATCGACCTTGAGTCACACCGGATGCTGGTTTTGGGGCCTCAGTTCTCCAATTTCTGTTTCCCAAGTAGGGTGTGTGCCTTGCCTCCTCCTCCTCCTGGAGAACTGCTAGAGTCTGCCAAGAAGTGTGGATGAACAACATATCACGATCCTAGAAAATCAGGTTACTCACCTGTAACAGTAGTTCTGGGGAGTGGTATATGTTGTTCATCACCTAGTTCCTGGCCTCCCGGCTGTGGATGCACAAACCTGGATTCCAGCGGGCTAGATCTGGCATCATGGGGGGAGCCGAGGTTATACTGACTCAGGTGGGTGGGAGGAGCCAGCTTGAAGACTTCTCCGCTGTCTTAAAGGGAAAGGGACACTGCCAATAAGTGTGGATGAACAACATATACCACTCCTAGAACTACTGTTACAGGTGAGTAACCTGTTTTCTTCTCCCTGTTGGGTCCTTGACGCCCTGGGCTTGTTCAAGTTTGTTTATTAGGATATTAGCCATTGAGCCAGGCTCGTTCCCAATAGCATCCCAGATAACATAACAGTAATAAACAAACATGAGGCATTAGTTACAAAATGACAGTCTCATGCTTGCAGTGAAATTCCAGTTACATAATTGTTAAAAACATCTAACAGTGTTGGCTGGCATTGGTTGGCATTGCTGTAAAATGCTCCTTTAACTGTTTAGTAGATGGTGATGAACAAGATAACAGTCTTAATGTAATGGGCATTCTGTTCTATTAAATGCTCTTAGAAGACCTGCTCACTTACCAATAATTCGCTAAGGTAGTATGGCACAATTATTCTGTTAAAGGGACAAGACCCTTGGGGGAAAAAAAAACAACTTTGCTCTGCTGTATTCTGAATCTGCTCCCATCTTGATCAGTTGCTCATACCTCAGTGGTGCCCTCTCACTGCACCCTATTGGTAATCTTCCTGAATCCCCTCTGTCAACTCTCCCACTTCAAGGGGTACACCCTTCTGGTCACCTTTCACCTAGACCTCTCACCATGTCCCATAGCCATGCCCTACTAGTGGGGACCACTAGTGCTAACTTTGGCAGGACAACTAAGTGCCTATCAACCAGCATCAATGGGCCTGACAATGCCCTAAATGGGTACAGCACAATAACCATAGCTACCACAAACTCTCATACGCATCCTCAGGATATGCCTATTTTAAGTTGCATGGATCCCAGAACAAAGCATCCTGGATGGCTGCACCCCAGCACTCCTTCCTGGGATTCTTAACATTCCAGGTCAGATACTCCACACTACGCTTTCAGAATAAACAACTGAAGCATGGCAGCAAGCAGTTAAAAGAATACATCTATCGCTTAGCTGCTCAATCAAGCAACCAATCAATACTTTATTTATAAAAGCCTTTCTAAAAACCAAGGCGCCTGTACACCACATGATAAAACAATATTAATAAAACAATAAATTAACTACACTAATAAGTTATTAAAATCATTATATGCTTGTTTAAAAGATATGTTTAAGTGCTCCTTAAAAGTTTCGGCGGTCAGGCAATCTCGTACCTGATGAGGTAGAGAATTCCACAGGTCAGGCCACAAAACTAAAAGATCTGGCCCCTGGAAGTCTTCAAACGAACCCTGGGAATCTCTAGCAATCCTCGTCAGTGGATCGGACAGAGCAGGGGGACAGTAGGGATGAAGGAGATCTTTCAGGTATGTGGTCCCTGATCATGTAGGGCCTTTAGGTCAGCAAACCGACCTTGAAGGTGATACGCCAGCATATTGGCAGCCAGTGCAGTCCACGGAGCACAGCGTGCTATATGACTGGTCCTAGGAGAACCTGCCAATAGCCTGGCTGCTGCATTCTGCACTAGCTGCAGGTGACGAATATCAACCCCGGTTGCCCAAGATACAGGGACTACCTACTCTACTATCAGGAAATATTCACCCAAATCCAGGCCCTCCCCAGCCCACCACCATTCCACAGAGAAACGTGGGCAGCTAACTATTGGTTCAATCAACATCTGTAGCCTGCTGCCAAAATGGACAACGTGAATGCATGGGTATTACATCACAAACCTGACATACTATCAGTGGTAGAAACTTATCTCTCCCAAAAGTCGCTGATGCATCAGTTTCAATCCCTGGTTTTACTGTGTACAGACTGGATCGACTTACTAAATGTGGGGTGTGTGTGATCTACATTAGAGATAGCCTTCAGGCACTTGTACTGCCTCTACCTGATACTGGCACCAACATGCAAGTGCTGGCCATAAAAGTGGTCCTCGGGATGCATAATAAAACCCTCACCGTCCTCTTAATGTACATTCCACTGGGACAGAAGTTCCCAGGACTTGACTTGCTTATGGCATGCTTGGGTTCTTTGAATCTTAATAGAAATCGTGCTGCTGGGAGACTTCAGTGCCAATTGGCTCTCCCCAAATGCCAGCCCATACAGGATGCAGTCTCAGCTTTCACATTTCCCAGCTTGTAGACTCCCCACCAGGATGAACTACAAGTCTGGTACATCCACCCTACTAGGCTGGGTTTTGTCTAACTGCCCAGACCACATCTGTCAAACAACAGTGCTATCAGATGCCTGTAGTGACCACTCACCGTCCTGTTCCAGTGGTCTAACAATTACTCCAAATCTCCAGCGAGAACAGCAATAAATAGGGTCCTTAAGCGTGGGCATCTTGAACTGCTCAAAGCTGACCTCCACAGTCAGGATTGGTCCTTTGTCTGTTCTTCCAGCTCTGTAGACTCTGCTTTAGATCAGTTCATCCAAATATTTAATGGTGTGTCGACTGGCATATGCTGCTAAAAAGTGCAAAATCAAAGGACATAGCAACCCATGATTGTCTCCAGACCTTTTCAAACAAATGAAATAAAGGGATCATCTGTGGCATAGAGCCATGGCCACAGGTAAACTGGCAGATATTCAGAGCTACAAAAAGCCTGTAATGACTGTACTAGGGCCATACGGGCAGCAAAAATCAGTATTATAAGGAAGCCCTAAGAGCTCTTGGAATGACGGCAGGAAGTTCTGATCAAACCTTAAAGATTTAACTGGTGAAGACCTCAAGACAGCCCCTTTATGCTCAATATCGAGGGTGTACTCACTACTGATCCCTGTATCATAGCTAACTCTTTTAATCAAGCTTTCACTGATCTCAGTGCTGTACTTCCCCTGATTTCTTTCACCTTAATAGCACTGCTTCTAGCACTAGTCCCACAGACCACTATTCCTCTTGCCCTCCACTCCTCTTTAGAATGGTCTCAACTGGTGTTGCTAGAAAATACCTGCTAGAAGTCCTAGGGAAGTCACGCTTTGTGGCGATTCCCTCGACCTTAAATTTGTTACACTACACTAGATGAGATACTGTTACCGTTAATGCATGTTATCAACACCTCACTCAGGTTATCACAGTTCTCACAACTATGGAAAGCCTTGGTCATCCTGTTTTAAGAGTGGGAGTGCTCTAGCAGGAAACTACAGACCTATCTCCATACTCCTGCCTTTATCGAAAGTACTTGAAAAAATAGTTGCAAATCAACTGGTCGTATACTTTGAGAAGTATAACTTACAGTGCCGCAGCAACATGCGTTTACATAAAGGACGTAGCACCACAGCTGCACTACTGGAGTTTCGGGGTACATCCACAATTCCTTGGATCATGGAGCACTAGTTGGTGCATCTTTTTCGACTTAACAAAGCGTTCGACACGGTTAACCATGTCCTACTGGTCAAACAGCTTGCTTCAATGGGTCTAGCTGAAGATACTGTTGCTTGGTTCAGAAGCTACCGCTCAACATGCTCACAGCAAGTTAAGATTGACAATGTACTGTCAGATAGCAGACCTGTTCTCTCTGGTGTCCCCCAGGGGTCCATACTGGGACCCTTACTGTGTAGCATCTTCCTCAACAAGCTCCCTTCTGCCTGTCGCTGTCCAGTCCTGTTATTTGCAGATGTTGCGTCCTGTACACAGTGACCCTGACCCAATGTCCTTGGAACACAAGGTGCAGGAAAGTTTCTCTGCAGTTGAAAAATGGTTTGGTGAGCAAAAACTCATCTTGAGCTACAACAAAGCGAAGTTATGTTCTCAGTCCCCAGAACAAACATCGAGCACACCTCACCATCATAAATGAGGTTGGTACTCCTTGGAACTAGTCCAACACTTTAAGTATCTGGGGTTCACGATTGACAGTACAATGTCTTATGCTAACCATATTGAGAATACTGCCAAGCAGTCAATACTCGAATTGATTGCTCATAGGCATAAGCATAGTCTAACCCTGGAGGCTCTTAATTTGGCCATCCTCAGTTCTGTGGTCTCGCTTGTTGACTATGGACTAGTACTATGGTTCAACAACTGACACAGCACTCCACCGTATCATAGCCATGCTAAACAAAGCTTTCCGCCTCTCCACCGGCTCAGTTACTAACACACACATGTGACATGTATACCCAAGAAGACTAGCTCCAGTTCTCAGGCAGGCTGCAGTACCAAACCTGCCTTATGGCAAAAAAAGTGAGTCTAGGCCTGGTGCCCACTGGGGTTCAGAAACACCTCTCCCCCTAGGAATGTAACTGCCCACCAGAAATTCTGACAACATGGTTTTAAGATTCCTGATGTTGCACCTCTTTAGGTCAGAGAGCTTTTGCCATCGTGCCCCAAATGGCTTAATAGTCTACCCCTGAACTTTCTCTTCAACTATGTTAGGCCACTTTAAACACGAGCTCAGAAAACATCTCGTCTCCTGTGCCAGCTGTGACTAGCCTCGCATTGCTTAGCCTGGTTGGAACTAACCCAACACTCCCCTCTTGTCCTGCTATTTTGCACTTAGTGTCCTTACTTGACACCTGTATCCTTGGTTCACCTAACCTTTCAGGCCTGCACTTCCTCTTTCTACCCCACTGTGTCCATCTCCCCTCAACTCCTTCCCTATCTTCCTTATCACCAGACATTGACGAGACCTCATGGGTGAATTATTCTCCCCAATATCTAACTTCTGCTGCTGTACTCCCTCTGTTCACCCACGCCCGTATACCCTATGCCCAGCTTACCTCTCCCACTCTGTTCACACCCAGCTACCTCACACATGCTGTGTAATTACGTAACTGGCAGACATTGTCCCATGCCTTCACAATGCTATTTTGTCATAGTTTGTATAGGATTGCTTATTTCTAAAATTACTGCTCAACGGAATTGTTGTGTTTGTGTACTGTTATTTCCTCTGACGTGGAACCTGTGTAATGAGCTTGTTCTCAAGGGTGTCAATCTGAGATTATAATAAATTAATAAATAAAACATATGGGACCGTGAACAGCAAATGGTTGGCTCAACTCTATAGAGAGCATCCAGAGTACTTTAGGGTAAGGCTGTTTGGCATGTGCCCACATGGGAATTCTATGGCACAACATCTCTTAAATAGAGACCTTCCTTTAATGCATGTTTCTGTTACTGTCAGTAAATGAAGCTACATTCTTTGTTCCAGTGGAAGCTCATTGCATGTTCTTTATAAGTCTATGGGTCTTTTTTGTTAATCTTCTTTTGGCATAAATCAAAGCCACTGTTAGCAACTGAAGCTTTTGTTAGTTGAGTGGTGGCTTTGATTTATGCCAGAAATAGTTTAAAGGACACTGTCGACCCCTTAGGCCTCAAAGTGTCCCTTGTTTAAAAAAACATTTATGATTGCTAACATTCTTTAGAGAGTGCTGCTGTAGCTAGTAATTTAATTCTGATTCTTGTTTTCTTTTAAAAAGTGAAAAACAGACTGCCCACCATACTGGTGTTACCATACCAAAACAGATTTGTTTACATTCCTTGATCAACTCCCACTGCATATGGGCCTGCCGGTGACATTCAGGGTTGGGGTGCTGGACACCACACCTCGCGCCATGCTGGCGAACTGGGTTCAGGAATGAGCCGGGCTTCGGGTCGGCTGGGAAAGAGGATTGAGCATCCGTGGGGCTGCTCTCCTCTCTCGGGGTGCGATCCAGGGGCAGTCCGGCACTGCAGTGGCCCCTGGTAATCCCGAAGGCACTGCTACGCTTTGAGGCTAGGGTAGCGGGATGCAGGCCGTGGCGGACATCATCGACGTCATTGCATGTCCGGGCTCTGGGGGGTAGGTAGGGTGTAACTAAGAAAAATCCCTGCCAGTGGGGATAGCCAAGGCACCGTCAGCCCCAGGAAGCAACACTCCAAGTGTGGGCACCTTCTGCTTGCGTCCCCCAATCCGCCTGGCAAATTAAATTGTAGATGGAGTGCCCTGGGAGGATAGGGTGGCCCTACCTCGGAGGGTGCAGATAAGAAGAAATTTTCCTGGGTGGTGCCTGAAAGTAGTAATTGCTATGGCTAAGCGCACCTTACCTGGTCAGCAAAAACTAAATAAATAAAAAGAAGAACTGCATCATTTGCATATAATAGCGTGTGACACTGGCAAGAGTTAGGGAGGTTGTTAGGAACACACTAAACAGGAGAGGATCCAGAATGGACCCTTTGGGACTCCTGAAAGGACAGGTCTGTTGTCAGAGAGGACATTGCCAATCTTCACCTGTTGCGTGCGGCCATGCAAGTACCTCTGAAACCATGCTATGGTATTAAATGAAAGGCCAAAGTCCACGTGTTGATTAACCAAAGAGCATGATTAACCATGTCAAAGGCTTTGGTTAGAGCGATGAAAACCGTCCCATCTAGATTACTACTGTCTAAGGAATTATGAATGAAGCCTGTGAACTCTAGCAAGGCAGAAATGCGCTATGACCTTTCTGAACCCATGCTGTTCTGGGCATTGAAGCTGATATTTTTCTATGTATTAGGTAAGCTGGTCAGCCACTATACCTTCCAGAGCCTTGAGAGTGGAGGGAGGAAGGAGATCGCCTGTAGTTCCCATGTAGGTGGGATCCACTCTTATGAATAGGCATCACTGTTGCAGGTTTCCATAATTGTGGGAATTGCGAGAACCTTAGAGATAATTATTTGGGTGAGGGAGCAAGTATCTTGTCTAATGTAAGTGCAACAGATTTAAGATCCGGGGAGTCGCCGCTAAATCTTGTTTTCCCAGTACTCTGAGTATGTATTTTCTAGCTTCAGCAACTGTGATGATTCGAAATGGAGCGGAGGTGTGGGAGGGCTGGTCCTCTTTCTCAGTGCAAAGACTCCTGTTGGATTGACAAAAGAAATCAGAGGAGGACATCACTTAGATCCGAGAAGCGGTATTGAAAGTGTTAGCAATGGCTGAGGATCGAACAAGGGTTCATTGTCAATGTTGAGCATGGTGGGAGCAGATTTGAGGCCTTTGCCCATGACTTCTTTTAAGTTAATTCTAAATTCTAGGAGCTTGGATATGTTGTTCATCCACACTTCTTGACATGTCCCTTTCCCCTTTAAAACTTCCCAGAAGTCTTCAAGCTGGCTCCTCCCACCCACCTGGGTGGTAAATACCTCGACTCGCCCATGACACCAGATCTTCCTTTCCGCTGGAAGATACAGGTCTCTCGTGCTACTCTTGTATTTTGTAGGCCTTGGCTTCACAGCGTTGGTTTTACGCAACTTGCTATTAAACTCATTAGAGTTATTGATTCCGATTCGGATATGAAGGACAAATGTCCCTGGTTTCGCGGTGTACCTCGGCCAGAAGATGTCGGCGCACTGATCCTCACCTAACATCGTGTACTACCTTGGCATCGGACATGACACCTCGTTGTGCACTTTTCTTTGGCCTTCCATCCCAGCGTTCTGGACGACCATAGGCGTGCTTTAAACTAGGAGACCAGAAAAAGAACCGCTTGTGAAATCTAAAGAGGCGGTGGCCTGTTTCCATGGCCGTGGGCTCCGCCCGAGCAGTTGGAGCAGATGAAGGCATTCAAGGAGGAAGCGGCTCAAGCTTCAGCCACTCAAGCTCCTTTGTTCCCTCAACCTCGGCTCGACTTTCACGGGCTTCTTTAGGGAGTTGTCCCGTCTCTCCCACCAGGGGTGAGGAACCCACAGGCTCGACTCCTCCCACCCTCGGAAGAGGGAGGACCTAGGTCTTCTTCCTGCAGAAGGCGCTCCTGGGACTGAGAGAGTCTGAGTCCCAGGACACACGGTCTCGACTCGGTCGAGATCACATCCTCAGCCACCTGCTTTATGGACCTTCCATTGGGCCAAGGCACCGAGACGAGGAAAGCGGCCGAACCAGCCGAGATTATGCTCGACTCGATCGAGCCTTTATCACAGACTCCTGTCGGCGATTCCTTAGAAAGGACCCGGTCCTTTCCTTTCCTGATGAGGAGACACTCGCTTGGTGCCCTCATCGAGAAACCGTCCCGGAACCTCAGTTTTCACAGACTCTGGTGTCTCTCGATTGAACAAGCCGACCCCATCGGTCTCGATCAAGGACTAGGACCCCTTCAGTCGAAAGGCGAAGAAGGGCCATAAACATTCAAAAGAGGCACCGCCACCAATCCTCATCCTCCTCGGACGAGGAGAGACTTTGTCAGAAACTCTGTCGATGTTATGAGGCTCTCATGTGGCAACAGCTGATTTTGACTGGTCGAAGCCGGCTCGCTGACAACACTGGCCATCACTTGGCTCCCACCTCTTGGCCGGCCTGACCCCTCCGGAACCAAAGGCTTGGTTCCAGCACCCATGGGACTGGTCCGTATCCGCTCGGCCTATTACGGTCTCTCCACCGATTTTGGTGGCGCCACTGCTAAGCAGCCTCAGGGAGGAGCTCTCTTGAAAGAGGACCAGCCAGACACTGGACTTCCGCGTCTGTCCAGCACGGTTGTCCCCGATCGCCCTTGGCGCATCGAGGGAGACATAGGTGGGAGACCATTATATCCCAACTCCTCTGACTCGGACGACACTGGTTTGCACTCCCATCCGAGGATAATGAGTTATCAGTGGCAGGTTTGGAGGAAGGTCCTTCCTCCTTTAGGACATCCTCCGCCTAATCTCCGAATCCACGGAATGCCCCTGGAGCCTATCCAGAAAAGGTAGTGCCCCTTACAGATATCCTCAAAGGGGATACTCCAGTGGAGGCCTTTCCAGTGGTGAAGCCATCGTTGGCCTGGCCCTTGAGCTTTGGCAGTGTCCTGCTTCATGCCCAGCTCTGTCTGCCCACATGGCCCATAGTATCGATGCCCATGGGGTCCCTGGCGGGGTTCACAGATCATCCCTCGGCCGAAAGCCTTGTGACTGCTTCTGTGTTCAGATGCACGGCAGCTTAGCCGACACAGACCGCCCCGGACAAGGAGTCCAAGAATATGGACCAGTATGCCCGAAAGGTCTATGCGGCCTCTTCCTTAGGCCTTCGACAGGCCAGCTCGGCTGTTATCATGGCACACTTCTCTCATGCCCTCCTAGGGTCATTAGATGAAGTCCTGCCTCATCTCCCAGCGGACATGCAGACCATAGTGAAGCAAGTCCGTGACCAGGCCGTGCTGTTGCAAAACAGCAGCTCCAGACGGCCCTGGACATTGGAGATTCCTGTGCTCGCTCTTTAGCAGCCGTAGTGGCCACTCGCCACAGGACTTGGCTGAGGCTATCCTCCTTTCTGGCAGATACCCAACACAAGTTAGCTGGCGTGCCTTCCTAGGCACCACTTCTTCAATCCAGGAGTGGCTGGTCACCTCCAGCGCGTCAGAGCAGTCCAGTGCCACCTTGGATGCTACCCTGTGAAGGGTTCTTCGGCAAGAACCAGCAGAAGCGCAAGAAGAAGCCTTTTCGCACTCTTCTCCTGCAGTTAGACAGCCCCCTTCCAGGGAGGTCAGCAGCATCAGCAACAACAGCAGGCTCAAGCTTGGCGCCCCAGGCCCAAGCAGGGTCCTCAACAGCCCGTAAAGGAGGCGAGGTGCTGGTCAGGAACAACCTCCTCCTCTAAGCCTGCTCAATGACGGGTTGGGGGTTGCCACCCTACACTGGTTATACCAGCTCTGGGTCCTCCCGTGGGGGCCGGCTCCGCCACTTTCTTTCCGCCTGGTCTGGTATCACTTCAGACAGGTGGGTTCTAGAAGTGGTCGGCCAGGGTCTGCCTCTGGAATTCGAGTAGTACCCTCCCAGCCGAGCCACGCCCTCGGGAGGAAAGGATCTCAGTTTGCACTCAGTCGGCTCTTCGAGATGACATTGCTCAGCTCCTCCGCAAGGAGGCGGTAGCTCAGTGCTGGATCCTCCTATAGACCCAGGCTTCATCTCCAGGTAATTCCTGGTGCCCAAGTGGACGGGGGTTGGCGCCCCATCCTAGATCTCCACGACCTGAATCAGTATCTCAGGT
This sequence comes from Neoceratodus forsteri, assembly GCA_016271365.2. Classification (NCBI taxonomy): domain Eukaryota; kingdom Metazoa; phylum Chordata; order Ceratodontiformes; family Ceratodontidae; genus Neoceratodus; species Neoceratodus forsteri. The sequence continues at coordinate 1,135,681,949 of CM057453.1, read as the reverse complement.
TTTGAACCTTCCGGATGGTAACTCTGAACCAGATCATACCATCCCTGGAGCGAAACATGTGGTTCTTTTCACTGGATCTGCAGGACGCGTTCTTTCACGTCCCAATCTGCTCATCCCACCAGCGGTTCCTCCGCTCAGGGTTGAGGGACCCTGTACGAGTTCCGAGCCATGCCGTTCGCCTGTCATCGGCCCCACGGGTCTTCACCAAGTACATTGCAGTAGTGGCAGCAGCCCATGTTCAGCATGGAGGAGTTCTGGTATACCCTTATCTCGATGACTGGCTCTTGGCAGGTTCTGCCCTTCAGGAGGTGGAGAGGTCCAGGATCTAGCCCCCGAACCTGCTTCCAACTTGGCCTTCTGATCACCGAGGCCAAGTCGAGACTCGTGCCCTCTCAGGTGGTGGGCTTCATTGGGGCAGAGCTCGACTCTCGTCAAGCCAGAGCTCAGCTCGGTGGACAGGGTGGAGGTTCTCTTCTCCTTTGCCCGATCATTTCTGGTTTTGCACTTTCACCCTGCCCGGACTTTCTGCACCTTCAGGGTTACATGGTGGCATGCACCTCAGTAGTCCATTGGGCCAAGTGGTACATGCCCCCTCCAGTGGGAGCTGGCCACCCACTGGACTCAGCGCCATGGTCATTTTGACCAGCTGATCACTGTAACCCAGAAGATGTGGGACGCTCTCCAATGGTGACTCAACCCAGAACAGTTCCAGGAAGGAATCCTGTTTGTCCGCCCGAGCAGACGGTCGTCCTGACAACCGATGCCTCTCTCATGGGTTGGGGAGCCCAGATGGGGACAAAAGGGCCCATGGGTTCTGGACCCCGAGGAGTCCCGATGCCACATCAACCTGTTGGAGCACAGAGCAGTCAGACTGGCACTGTCAGCATTCGCTCCTCAGCTCCGGGTCAAGTGGTTCAAGTCCAGACGGACAATACCACAACCATGTACTACCTCAACAAACAGGGCAGCATGCACTCCGTCTGCTGTGCAAGGAGGCACTCGATCTGAACCCTCAGAACCGGTTGGAGGTGGATCTCCTAGCCATCCATGTGGCAGGAGTCTCGAACCAGCTGGCGGATGCTCTCAGCCGCATTGGCCAGATGTCCCACGAGTGGTCTCTCCATCCAGAAGTAGCTTACAGTCTGTTCTCCCTGCTGCAAACTCTTGGTGGGCTTAATTGCCTCCAGGAAAACACCAAGCTGAGACTGTACTATGCCTGTCCCCTCAGCAGGGATCGCTGCAGGGGATGCCTTCCTGCGTGGACCCCAGGCCTCCTCTATGCCTTTCCTCCATTTCCCTTGATCCACAAGGTGTTACTCAAGGTGAGGAGGGACAAGGCAAAGGTGATGCTAGTAGCCCCAGATTGCCCACGCCAGTTCTGGTATCCAGATCTCCTCAGCCTCGGCTGCAGGGCCCTGGAGCAGCTTTGTACACACCTGGACCTGATATCATTAAACCAGGGGAAGGTATACCATCCAGACCTTGAATCCCTGCACCTCACAGCCTGGTTCCTGGCGGCTAGCGTTAGGCTCTGGGTCTTTCCGAGGATGTCTGCACCGTGGTGGAGGCATCTTGTAAGGAATCGGTCAGGAAATGTTATGCCTTTAAATGGAAAAGATTTTCCATTTGGTGTCAGGGTAAGAGTCTGGACCCCTTATCCTGCTCTGTGGCTAACATTTTAGACTACCTTTAGTCTCTCTCTAAAGGGGTCTCCGGTCATTTACCCTTAGGGTGCACCTGGCAGCCATTTCTGCTTACTAGGCGTGCCTGTCAGCCGACTTTGGCACAGGAGACAGTGGTCGGGCTTCTTTAAAGACCTGGATCACATATCCCTCCAGTGAACCTCCACCTCCGTGGATTTGTTGCTGGTTTTGGCAAAGCCCATGGGCAAGCCATTCAACCCATGCACAAGTGTCAGCTCTCAAACTTGTCGTGGAAGATGCCTTCCTGGTGGCTATCACATCAGCCAGAAGCACAGGAACTCCAGGCGCTCGGTAGACGCCTTATCTGGTCTTCTACAGGGACAAAGTTGTCCTGTGTCCCCACTTGAAATTCCTTCCAAGGTGGTTTCAGAGTTTCACCTAACCAGGTGTTGACTCTGCCGGTATACTACCCTAACTACACCTTGGATGCCGTATACAGGCTCCATACTCTGTACCTGAGACATGCTCTCTCCTATTAGGAGAGAACGCGAAATTGATGGAGAGGTTCGCCAGCTGTTTGTCAACTACGCTTAAGCCACTTCTGGCAGACTGCAGCCAAACGGACCATTGCGATGGATTACATCATGCATAGGTCTGTGCTATGAGTTGGGGCAAGGAGCCTCCCAGAGGGATAAGAGCTCATTCTACCCGCTATACTGCTGCATTGGTGGCTGCTTCCAGGACATCCCTATCCAGGAAATCTGTCAGGCTGCTACCTGGAAGTCAGCAAACCCTTCATTACCCACTACCACACCGACCTTGAGTCACACTGGGATGTTGGTTTTGCGGCCTTGGTTCTCCAGTCTCTATTTCCCAAGTAGGGGTGTGCGCCTTGCCTCCCTCTTCCCGTAGAACAGCTTTGAGTCTTCCAAGAAGTGTGGATGGACAACATATCACGCTCCTAGAAGAACAGGTTACTCACCTGTAACAGTAGTTCTAGGAGTGGTTATATGTTCATCCACACCCATCCGACCTCCCGACTTTAGGCGCCCACCTTGTTTCCAGCGGGCTAAGATCTGGTGTCATGGGGCGGAGCTGAGGTATGTACCACCCATGTGGGTGGGAGGAGTCAGCTTGAAGACTTCTGCAAGTTTTAATGGGGAAAGGGACATGCCAAGATGTGTGGATGAACAACATATACCACTCTAGAACTACTGTTACAGGTGAGTAACTTGTTCTTTTCGGACGCCATTCCATGACTGAGAGAGGGCTTCCTTGTAGTACTGTCCCTTGGCCAGGCTTATAGCTCTGGTGCAGTCATTCCTAGCCTTTTGTACCTCTGAGTATTGACCATGTTCCCCCATGTGCGAGCCTTTGCCAGAGTTGGTCCCTGATTTATAAGTCTGATAAGGTCAGGGAGATCCACAGATTGCAGCGGCCTTTGATTATAATGCTTTTGAAAGAAGCATGCCTGTCACACACGGCATTGATTTGGAGGATGAATTGATCAAGGACTGAGTCAACACTGCAGGTGGAATGGACTAATGACCAGTCTTGTTGTCAAGATCCGATTTTAGTAGCTCAAGGTGCCCAATGATGAGGGTCCTATTGGTAACTGTTCTAGCAGGGGCTTGGAGAATGTATTAAACCAATGAAGCAGAACAGGAAATGTCACTAATAGCATCCAGGAGTACAGTGGTGTCAAAATGTGATCCAGGCGGTTGGAAAGTGCCCAGTCCAACAAGATGCAGGTTCCAATCCTGGAGTTACTTTTTTGGGACTTGACAATCTTGGTAGGGTGCAATGCAGAGATTGCATCCTTGAAAGGGTTGGCTTTTGGGAGAGCCAATTGACGTTAAAGTCACCTAGCACTGTGACTTCAGAGTTTAGGCTCAGAGCACCCAGACAATCCAAGATGGAGTGAAGGCCAGAGGATGACTGCCTAGGTGGAATGTAAGCTGATATGATAGTGAGGATTTTATTGTGAGCACCAAGAGGCACTTTTCTGGCAAGCGCTTGTGTGTACATCAGTGTTTGGCAGTGGACGGTGAGGCCCTGAAAGTAATCTCTGAGGTATATAGCACAACCTCCACCTCTTTTGGTAAGACAGTCCTTCGGAAGACTGTGTTCCCAGGAATAGAAATGGAGGCATTAGCTATCTTTGGAGAGAGCCAAGTCTCAACAGTGGAGAGAATGTCAGGTTTGTGTTGTAGGATCCAGGCATTCAGATCATCTAGTTTAGGAGGAGGCTGAGAATGTTGACTGATGCAGTTGTAAGAGACCCAGTATTCATTTGGGGGGCAGTATTTAGCGGAGGTCCAGGGTTGGGGTTAATATTGCCCAAAGCAGTAGCAGTAATGAAGCTAGTCAACACAGATATTAAGTCAAGTTTATCAATAAGTTTGCGCTCCTTGTTTTAGAGTGGTACCATTTGTATTTCCTGTGTGATGGGGATCCCAGGAAGGACAGACGGTAAGCTCCACTTTGATCATTGGTCAGGCAGCCCCCAGCTATGCAGGGGTGATTTATCCTAGTGATTAAAAGAGGAGTCTGGGCTTAGTGGGAGGTTATAGTGCTATAAGCACAATAACAGTGACTATCCACGGTGGGCAGATCAGGAATTGACTTCTTTCTTGTGCTATACCAGACAGAGTCAAAAGTGTGAAAAGTAAAATGCCTTTATGCATTGGTGATGCTACGAGGGCTACATAATTCAATGAAGGGATGCAATGATCGCAGACTTAGGTGTGGGCAGTTGAGTGGTCAGAGAGTATAAGGTAGGGAGCGGCACAGAGATGAAACAGACACTGTAAAATAATGGAGACAGTAGTATGAAACTGCTCCTTTAAGAGTGAGGAGATAGAAGCAAAGAACTGCTTTTTAAGAGCGAAGACAGCCTCAGGAAACTCACCAGTTAAATGCCAGAGGAGGAGGTTCTTAAGACTGTTGCAGAAGCATTTAATAGAGGCTGGAATTGGGGAGTGGGTGGGTGGGATGAAAATACAGATATCAGAACGCAGTACCACAATAAGTGGTAGGCTCAGAAACACAGCGACAGGCTGAAAAAGGTGCAGAGTGCTATTTAGGCTCAATTTAAAACTGGGAGCCGAGCATCCAGTAAAAGAGGAGAGTCCTGCTGCAACAGCTAGTATACAGATATAAATATACATTATCATGTATTTCAGTACTACTAAACAAGGAGACAGACAAACACAACATTAATGAATTTTTGAAAAGGCAAGCAACCATAAAATGTGGGTTTTAACTAGAAATAATATGATGCAAAACAGGTTGACAGTGGCCCTTTAACAAATAGAACAAAGTTAATAGAAACCGCATCACAGACTTCTTTTTAGCAAGCCCCAGCATTTCCTGGCAAGGTGTCACAAAATGTCTGAGTGCAGGACCACAAACTGGGAAGTGTAAAGGATCGCTGTTTGCCTCCTCGGCTAAATTATGATTCCTTCCTCCTGAAGAGCACTAGACTAAAAATGATGATTATGTGACTGACTTCACAGAGATGAGCTAGTTTACCTGGGTTGCTTTTTCAGTTAATTAGTAATCTGAGACATCTGCTTTAAGGAAACAGTCTGCCATCAAAAAGATATGTTTAGTCTAGTAACATATTATTTAAAGAGACTTAGCTCTCACACTAAGTTTCTCGGTAGTTTAAGTGCTTGTTGGTCCAGTTAAAGGTACTAAATCTCCTACTTTGTTTACTAAGATTTTCTTCAATGATATCTCTTCCATTAGGCCACACATTTGGAACTGTACCCACATCAGCTTAAGACCACACGGAAACATTTGCTAGCTGGGGGCTGCCCACGATGATGATATATACATCAACAGCTGTATAAACGTGGATGTCCCTGTCTCTCGTAGTTCTTTTCCTGCCGCGATTGTACTCGTCGGACCTGGTGCAGAAACGCCAACCAACTAGCCATTATCGTCTTTTGTTTTGCTTTTTTTCTTATATTCAGTATTTCATCATCATCTTTGCATGCCACGAAATCTGCCGCATTATTTCAGTACTGTAAGTGCAGAGTGAACATTTTTAAAGATGACACACACAAAGTGTGTGTCTGCTAAGTTCTCACAGTGTTAGAACCTGTGAGATCTGCTAGAGCTTTAACAAGCTGCTAGGCAACACCGAAGGAAAGCACTTGAAAAATTTCTTCTAGAGAAAGCTATAGCAGCCATGGAGAAAGCACAATGCCAGAAATCTGCGTCGCCAGCCCTGTCGATTGAGTTGTGACTGAAGCCTAAAGACCGGGAGAGGGATTGCTTGTCATCCCGACCCCTCCTCACTTGCCACAAGCACAGGGATGAGGAGAGATCCTCTTCCTGGTGAGATCTCAGTCACCTTGCAGCCTTCAGGTACTTAAGCTTCACCATCAACTGCTCTGCTAGCACTGACGCCAGCCCCCCAAAAAAAAAAACAGTACTGAGATACCAGGGTCGGGGCTTGGCTCAGGCACTGCCATACCTACTAGGTTGATATGTTGCTCTTGTCAGTGGGTCCCGCCTGTCGCTGACTTCAGTTGTCACAGCCCCTGGCTAGGGAGTCATTGACACTCAAGCAGTGCTGACATCATTTTCAGAGATGATAGGACAGATATTATCAGGTTTACCTGTGCAGCCTGTGCTGTCATCGACGGTGTTAGTGATGCTCAGCCCCATCAGTGCCATCTTCCAGGGCAGTGAAAATGCCATATTCTCAACTGCCGCCAGCATCACTAGCGCAGTCTTAGTTCCCATCATTGACAAGGAGGTCGATAAGGTAGAATATATTCCTGACATCATTATGGAGGAGGATTATGAGGAAGAGGAAGGTTATGGGGAGAACCATATGTACCACATTTTTGTTCTATCTTCTCTTCCTGTGATGAGGATTCTGTGGTGTATACCCAGATCTCCTCCAGAGGATCCTACTTTTCAGTCTATGCTGCAGCAGATGCAAACTGTCGTTATTTTGCTGTGGAGGAGGACTCCACAAAGAAAAATCTGATGGAGTTTTTGGAAGTACTATGTGCTCCATCAATTATTATACAATGGCAAGAAAATCCTGGACTCTGATTGTCGTCTTGGTTGGACCTGTGATGTTATCCCAGTACAACATCACGGGTCTAGTCTCAGCCTCACTGTGAACCTGTAGATGATTTTTTGACCTAGAACTCTTTTTTGCATCTCCTTTAAGAAACAAAATAGTTTTCCACACTAATTAAAACATTCTTTAAAATATTTTTTTATTTTATATATAACAATGAGCCATTGTATAACAGCAATAATGCCCTCCAGGGTGTGTGTCATTTGGGATAATGTCACGCCTCAGTTGTTGACACACTGCCCTGCGGCCCGTCGTCTCCCAACCACCTGAGGCGTGATGTTATCCCAGCACGACACACACCCTGTCGGGCATTATTGCTTAATTATTATTCCTTCAGTTTACCTGGTATTGGAGGATGCTACATTTGCTGCATGCTACAGGCCTAACTCTTTGCCAGCTGTACCAAGAAAGGCTGACAGACAGTATCCTGCTCATTTTGCCAAGCCTTATTAGGCCAGTCAACCAGAAACAGACTCATAGTTAGTATGGCTGTCCACTATAGATCCAAGGCACCTAAACACACGAGTACTCTGCCTCCTGACAAAGAATTTATGAGGCTGGATGTGATGCCAAGTGCACATATCGTCTCCCTCACTAGGCCTCAGAATTCCAAATTACCAGGCCCATATGATTAACTATCAGAGTAGACTGTGGAAGCTGCTAAAGCTGCTGCCCTGGCTTTACCAGAATGTTCTACCAAGAATGAATTGGTTAAACCCTGGCTTCTGGTGCTGAGGTGGGCAAACACTTGCTCAGCTCGGCATATGATGTGTGAGGGTTCTGCCAGACAGTTGCAGGAGGCATTATTCTTGGCTAAGGGTAGCTGGATATACAAATGATGTACAGCTAGCAGTTTTAAATGCCCCTTTAGAGGAGCAAACTGTTTGGCTATGATATTGAAGAGGTTCTCAGAGGTCTTCAGACATCTACAATGACACTTTTTTTAAATTTTATTATTTATTTATTTGAAGTCTAGGATTACAGACGCCTTTGAGCTAAAAGCTCTTTTACAAAGGTTCTGCATCAAATCAAACAATACATAAACATACATGCTGAAGTGAACAGAAAACATAGATAAGTGCATTAACGGAATTTACAAATAACCATACACTGATACCAGGGTCAGAGTAGAACATTGTTACATCGAGTGGTAAAGTAATCATAAGCTCTGAGTTAAAACGTAATGTTGTTTTAGGCAAACCAGTGGGTACTCAGCCCAAAGAGCCTTGTCTAGAGGGAGAATATCACAGGAAAAGGGAACATGGAAAGGTAGGAGAAGGCTGGGGGTAATAGGATGGGAAAAGTAAAGGTGTAAGGGAAGGTAGGGGAGTTGGAAGAAGTAAGGCCTTATATCGAAGCCAGACTGCAACTAGGGAGGGTATAGAGGATGGTTACTAGGCAGGGGTTGAGTGAAGGGAGGGAGAGGGTAAATAATTTATATATTTGAATTTTGGTGTCCGGGTAAGTCACTGAGACAGAATATCCTTTTTCAGAGGTGACCCAGGGAAGGGGTACAGAGGAGGAGACAGTTGTACAAAATTATAACAGACACCAAATTACACAGTAAATGTACTAGACACTATTTGCAGTACATAACAATCAGTGCAGTAGATAGGCAAAAAGTTAGTTACAACTTCAATACTAAAGGGATATAGAGGTAAGTGAATAAAAGTGTAATTAAATATGAAATATAATACAGTATATACATATAAACAAGTAGTGTGGAGTCAAGAAAGAGAAGAGGGTACAGATAGTGACCCAGACTGACAGGATAGGAAGAAGGAGAAAGAAGTGGGGGGCATCAAGACAGGCCGGGAGGGTTAAGCACAGTTGCAGTTGCATACAGGAGGTGGGAAGAAGTTTTCTTTGAAGAGTCACTTGAACTGAGGGAGAGATTTACATAATAGTAGCTTGTGTGGGAGGTTGTTCCATTTACGAGAGCAGTGGAAGAGAAGGATCGCATACCTATGGCTGTATGGGTTTTAGGTGTACTTAGTAGAGGGAGGTGTGAGGTTCTGAGGGTTCTTGGGAAGGATTTCAAGGAGAGTAGATTGGCTAGGATGGGTGGGGAGGAAGATGTATAAGTTTGAAGACAGTGCATAGTACTGGGAAGTCGATTTTGCCTCAAGTGACTGCCAACTTAGGGTGTTGAGCATGGCGCATTGATGGGTCTGGACTGGTCCTTTGGCTGCAAAGCATGCAACTCTGTGATATGTCTGCTTAAGTTTGGTCAACATAGAGGTTTTGATAGAGTGGGTAATAGGGTTCCATAGAAAAACGTGAGGAAAAGAGTGACCGAGGCACGGTCTTCCTGCATGACTTGTGAGGTAGGGTGCAGCACGGTAAAGAAGGCCAAGCTTTTGATTGGCAACTTGACAACACTGGATGCATGCAATTCAAGGGATAGGAACTCATCAAGAGTCATGTCCAGATATTTGAAGGAGGACACTCCTTCTAATGGTACCCTCGAGGAGGTAAGGACAACTAGGGAGGCTGGGACATTTTTTCAAGGAGGTATGCCGGAACAGCATGGTTTTGGTCTTTTGTGTTCAACACCAACAAGTTGTTCCTGAACCAGGATTCCAGTTACTGGAAGGGTGTAGGGGAACGGGGGGAAGAGGGGTGAATGAGGGTGGCTGTGCAGCAGGAAGAAGGGGGTAAACAGGCTAGCTAGGTAAGAGGGTGTGAATGAGGGTGGCTTGTGCAGCAGGAAGAGGGGGCAAACAGGCCAGCGCTATGGTGGGCATGGAAACTCGAGTGCGACTATGGGATTTACAAGCAGAAGAAGTAGGGCTTTAACCATAGGCAACACCAAAACAAGGGATGGGGAAAGAGGAGGGTTACCAGGAGGGGCAGGGGTCTGAGAGGGAAAAGAGGGAGAAGGTAAAATTAAGGGTGTAGGTGGGACAATGGTGGATAAGAGGGGTAGGAATGGGGGTTTAGCAGCAGGCGGAGAGGGGCAGGCAGGCTAGCTGCTAAGTGCTGGGGGACATAGAAATCTGGTGCGACTTTGGGATTTAGGGCAAACTCTTCCTGCACCAGTTAGTGGGGCAGTCACAGGCACCGAGTGCAAGAGGTGTTTACGCAGTTTGTGTTTGAAGGGTCCAGTCTTGTCTCGGACAGAAAGTCACTGCAAATAGAGTTGAGCCAAAGTGGGGCTCAATATGTAAAGGATCTTTGTCCCTGTGTTGTACTGCAAAAGGGGACCATAAACATATGTTTGTCAGTACCTCTGGTAACACGATGAGGGTCGGATGCTTGCATAGTACGCCTGGAGACTCAGGTGAGTTAGGCCCAGTGTTTTTTTTTTTTTTTTTTTTAGCTAGTAAGCAGGTCAGGTACCTCAGTCTGCCCTTAAGTAAAGCCAAACCAGTTTGCCTATACAGCCCACAGGTGCATGAGTCGATGTGCTCCAGTGACTAGCCTACAGGCCTTATTTTAATGCTGTTGTGACCCTTTCTGAGGGTTATGTCTGCTGCAGCCCCATATATTACCAGTCCATAGTCAATTATGGGATAACGGAACTGCCCACTGCAGTCTGCAGAGCCTCAGAGGATAGACAGTGTTTATGTTCTGTATAGGAAGCCTATTCTTGAATTGACGGCCTTAGTGATCTGTTCCACATGGTTTTTCCAGAGGGGTGTTGAGGCTATTTAGAATTGTGATCTGGGATGCTCTGTGCTTGTTGTGAGGGTGGTAGAAGTCATAACTTTGATCTTCTTATAGTTCATGAACAGCTTTTGCTTCATAAACCAAGTCTCAACATTAGTGAATTTCATCTGCAGTTGTTTTTGCAGGGTAGCGGTCTGTGTTGCAGGTAAAGATCACTGCATCATCTCATGTAGTAGAACTGTGCCCGGCAAGCTTAGGGGTAATCGTTGAGAAATATACTAAAAAGCAAAGGACTCAAAATGGAGCCTTTCGGGACACGGTTCTAACTTCCCACCTATCTGAGAGTACACCATTTATTTTTATCTGCTGCAGTCGGTTTGCGAGGTAACTATTGAACCAACGATGGTGCTGCCGGAGAGTCCATATAAGTGATGCACAGTGGAAGCTCATGAGTGGTGTAGAAAGCACATACAAATATATGTGTTAGACAGTGGAGATCTCATTAGTAGGATAGATAGCATCGTGATAGAAATACCTTACTTATCACATAAGGTCCCTCTGCATATGTCATTTATGCAGTAGGCTAGAACCTTAAGGGAGAGACATTGGTTTTGCTTTTTAGGCATAAATGATTTCTATAAGTCTGTTATTTTTGAACTAGTGTTACTGTGCTTTCCACCATCCTGATTGCTATAACCATTGCCATGAAAGTGAAGTCAGGATGACAAGCTGACACTGTGATGTGGTAGTTTGTTAGTGCCGCAGAACTCTCCAGAGAAATTACAAACCACTGCCGCAGAAGTTCTGGAGCAAATGGTAGTCTTGCTGGCAGAACTTGGTCCCACTGTGCCGCAGAAAAGTAGGGGCCTTGGGTATGATATAGAAGAAGAGAGGCAGAGGAGAGCAGAGAGAATGGATGTAGACAACATTTGGGTTGGTCTCTGAAGACTTTTTGGAAAAAATGGTCTGGGGCAGGTGCTGTGAGGATTCTCTCTGGCTAGAGCTAGTGCCAACTAGTTGAGAAGGCATAGAGAGAAGGAAAGGTAGAGAGGAGGTTTAGAAACAGCTACAAATATATTTTATGTTAGATGTAGCCAGCCTTTGAAGAAGTTGACAGAAATGGTGCTGGGTAGTTTTAGTGTGGATTAGAGCTGATTCCAGAGGGTTGGAAGAGCACTTGAAGTGAAGATGGAGGATGCCATCCTCATCCTTATTGCTCCCCTATGGCCTTGTCAGATATGCCACAGTTGGCAGTGGAGCCCCAGTGGCTCTGCTCTCTGCAGAGGGTCTGTTTTCACTAGACAAGGGATCTCTGGTCTATCCAGACCCAAAATCCCTGCATCTGCATGCATGGCTCCTGAAGACGAGCCATAGCAGATTTTGATGCATCACCTAAGTTTGCTGATATGCTGGTTGTGGCTAAAAGTCTTCCACAAGACATACTTGTTCCCTGAAATGGAAGCAGTTCTTTGTGAGCTGCTGTGAGGCATCTGGATCCCTTCACCTGTCCAGTAATGTGGTGCTGGAATACTTGTTGTCACTGTCAGACTCAGATCCACAGTATTCCTCACTAAAGGTGTATTTGGCTACTATATCAGCTTTCCATGCCCCTATACATGGGTGCATAGCTGCCCAACTTGGAGAGCTCCTGTACTTTTCTGAGAGGTATTCTTCACATAAAACCTCCTATCTGTAATCTGGTCCCACCTTGGGACCTGAATTATGTACTAGAAAAGCTGAATTTGGCTCCTTTGAGCCAGCTGTGACTTGTGGCTTACACTTCCTGCCATGGAAAGTGTCATTTTGGTTGCATCCACTTCTGTTGAAGGATTTCAGAGCTGCAGGCTCTTATATGTGAACCTCCTTATTTGAGTTTCCACAAGGACAGTTTCTTGTGTACAAATCCTAAATTTTACAGAAAATGGTACCTGAGCTTATGTTGAATCAAACAGTACACCTTCCTGTTTACTACCCTGAGCATGCCAATCAGGGTGAGGCATTGCTCCATACTTTGGATGTTCATAGGATACTGAGATACCATGTGAAGTGCACCTAGGACTGCAGAAAGTCTTCTCCGCTTTTTGTTTCATTTCCGCTGAGAAAGAGGATGCCAAATAGAAAGACAGCAGTTATATAGAACCAAATTGTAACCTACTGTCCCTGCACTACCAGTGTGTAACTCTTTGCTTTGTAAAGGGCTTTGGCATACAGTGTCATCTCATAAGGTGGCCGCTGAGGAGGTGAGAGGAGGGTGCTGGTCACCGACATGCCAGTGCACGCCCCTGGACATGGTTGGTGGTGGGTTTGGATGAGTGGTGTTCTGGGTGCCTATGGAGGGAGTGGGGACTGCTGGGCCACCACTGTTCATTGGTCCATTTGTTGACTGGTATTTGGCGGGGTGGGGGTGAGAGTTTACAACTGGACACCAGGAATATTACAGGGTACATGGGATGGGTGATTGGGGGAGGGGTGCCACTAGACTCCGAGGATATGTTGTACAATACATGACAGGTAGTTGGGGAGGAACGGGATGCGGGATGTCACTAGATGCTAGGGATATGTGTCTAATATACTAGAGTTGTGACTGGAGGGCAGGAGGTGCTTCTAGACAAAGGTGTATGTCTGATATACTGGATGGTGACCGGAAGGGGTGGGGTGCCACCAGACATCAGGGCTGTGTGTATAGTATACGGGACAGGTGATTGGGGGGAGCTTGCCACTAGACACCAGGGATGTGTGTAGCAGCAGCACAAGCTTCCGGAAGAACCACAGCACGGCAGCTGCCCTGGTGGAATTCCTCGGATTATGTGCATAAAGCTATGGATGGAAGCAGGTTTGTGGGATCTGTTTTATAGATCTCTACAAAGGCCTTTGACACTGTTAATCACCCAGCTGATGTCGCTTGGGGTGGCCCCAGAAGCAGCCCCTTGGTTCAAGGACTATCTGTCTCTCAGGTCCCAGAGTGTCAAAATAAGGACTGAAATCTCATCCTCTAGAATGTTGCTCTAGGCGTCCCTCAAGGATCTATTCTTGGTCCACTTCTCTTCAGTTTATTCCTGAATAACCTCCCATCTGCCTGTAGTAGTAAAATAGTTTTGTATGCGGATGACGGATGATGCTGTTGTCCTGAGTAGCAGCACCCAGCAATCTCTGCTGCAAAAGAATTACAGGCCACTTTCAACCAGCTGGAGGATTGGTTTTGTTCTCATAAACTTCTTCTTAATTATAAGAAGACTAAAACTATGCTGATCTCAAGTCACCAGCTTAAGAAATTGTACCCTAACATGTCCATTGTCAATAATAAGGGCATCCACCTTGAACAAGTACACTCATTGAGGTACCTTGGTCACCATTGACAATACATTTTCTTTCATTCAGCATATTGCCCAGGTGAAGAAAGCGTCAACATCAAGCTTGGTGTCCTCTATAGACACAAACAATATCTCACACCCACAGCCCTTAGGCTGACAGTTTCCAGCTGAGTCCTGTCTATCATAGACTATGGATTGGTTGTCTATGGAGCAGCAACTGAAACTGCACTCAAGCAAGTTGTGACTGCCCTTAACAAAGCCTGTAGACTTACTCTAGGTGTAGAGAGCCTTGCTCACACTTGCACACATTGAGCTAACTAACTGGCTGAACCTGGATTGTAGGAAAAAGTTTCAAATGTATCTTCTGGGCAAGAAAACACTTCTTGAAAGACTCCTCCTGTATCTTAGACATACTGCATATTAATCAATCATGCTGTCTGACTAGAGGCATGGACCGTGGTCCCCTGATGATCCCTTTCAGGTGAACATCCTTGGGCAAAGGTCTTGCATACAGAGCCCGCCTGGCTAAATGAGGTCCCTGTTTCTATACTGAACCTTGAGATCCTCTCCTCCTTCAAACTCAATCAAGCACCACCTTGTTACCAAGGGTCAGTGCATGTGTAGGTTGGCCCTAATTCTTAGCCCCACATCCCTCAACTCACTTACTTCCATGTTACAAATTTGTGGCTACAGCAGGTTTTAGTCGCTTGTTCCCCTGCTCTTCCCAGATCTAAAACCAGAGGTTGTCCCTGCTGGTAACACTACTCTCCTGCCCTGTTACTTTCCTCCTACTTCAACCTCCTTTCCAGTCATGCCACTCTCCTGTTCCTTCCCTCCCTCACTCCCCCACTGTTTTCTCCTGCATTTGCAGGTATTCTGACAGTCCCTGCTCAGGCATCCCTAGCTATTGCATGGTGGATGGTGGAGTTGGCCTCGCCTTTCCATTCCTCCACCTCCTTCCTTGTCCTTGCACTTATTTCTAACAGTTTCCTCTGCCTGTGCTTTGTTGTCCCATCTGCAGGCACCTCTCTGGGCTGAAGGAGGAGGTTGCTCATCTGCAGGCTGAGTTGGCCAGGATTTGTGGGACCTCCTCTCCCACCCAGGGACACAGACAGGATGGAGGCAGTCCAGAGGAGGGCAACTAAAATGGTGCAGCAGGGCTTGAAATATAGCCCTTTCTGGATTTCTGAGGAAAGGCAGTTTCTGTGCTGGAAATGTGCTTTTGAATCCTGCATTTCCATCTGAAATGCATTTGCTGTGTTTGGCCACAGGGGCAGTAGTGAGCTTACAATGCTCTCAGGCGGTGTCATGCGCTGAAGGGGAAAAAAATTTCAGGCATTTTACAATCAGGCTTTACATAGCCAGGTCCCAAGGATCGCATCGGAGACAACATCAGGAACAGCTGCATTGTGTTAAAGCCACGATTGGCTGCAACTATGAATCTCCTGCACTGCCTCCCTACACTAGCACTGCAGTCTAATGGCAGAATGAAAGCAGCAGGAAGAGTATTGTCCATTTGTGCCCTCATGTTGTTCGCCCTGTAAGTAAAAATAAATACACACAAGTTGCTGATCTCAGTGGCTTGTTTAAATGTTTAAGAAAACTGTACTGGTTATCTGAGCCATCTGGTTTGAAACAGAGGGCGAAGAGAAAACTCAGAAAAATAAGGAGAAGGCACTTAAATGCCGCACATTATATGCAGGCAAAAACGAAGCAAGACAAAAATCTGTCTTTCAAAAGTAGCATTATTTTATTTTAGCCACTAAATGGATTGGGTCACAACACACAGTTTCCGCTGTTAAACAATTTGTTTTCTGTGCTGCCTTGTTTAATTGCTAATCTGCTCCAAAGACAGCAAGAAAGTCACTATTTCTCTGATCTCAGTATTGTGGAAATCTGCAGTGTAAAACAAACATTTCAGTCCTGGTTTCTGTGATAAAACAGTCACTGTCTGCTGTTCAGTGGGTGATAAAAGCTTATTTAATAAAAAATTATCTGACTTGGTAGAGTTTTCAGTTTACATAAATTCTAAATTTGTATTGTTCAGTGAGGAGGCTCTAACAATAAGTGCCCTTAAAGCTAGCAGTCATCGAGTGAAGAGGAAGGGTGTGTGTGTGTATAAATTGTGTTCCTGAAACACTCCAAGTGTGTGTGTGTGTGTGTGTGTATGTATATATATATATATATATATATATATATGTACACACATA
Organism: Neoceratodus forsteri; assembly: GCA_016271365.2. Lineage (NCBI taxonomy): Eukaryota > Metazoa > Chordata > Ceratodontiformes > Ceratodontidae > Neoceratodus > Neoceratodus forsteri. The sequence goes on along the minus strand of CM057453.1, from coordinate 1,135,666,066 downwards.
TATGTGTGTGTGTGTGTATGTATATAAATATATATACAGTATATATAATATATTTATTATTTTACGTGGAAATGTAACATTTACTCCTGGAAATGTATTACACCACCCACATTTCCAGAGGAAATGTTCCACCACGGTCATTATGTCTAGTCCTGGGCAGGGTCTGCAAGAGAAGCCACACGAGGAGAGACTAAAGGAGCTTAATATGTATACCCTTGAGGAAAGGAGGAGAGGGGGACATGATGGAAACTTTTAAGTACCTCAGTGGAATCAAAGTCCAAGAGGGTAGCATCTTTCAGAAAAAAGATGTGCAAGAACAAGAGGACACAATTTAAAGATGGAGGGGTACAACGCGAGGACAATGTGGAGGAAGTATTTTTTCACAGAGAGGGTGGTGGACGATGGAACAGCCTTCCTGAGGAGGTTGTGGGATCTAAAACTGTGGGAGAATTCAAGAATGTATGGGACAGATATAAGGCAATTCTTGTGGGATGTAGGAAGAAATAGGCTGTTGGTTAACTAGGATCTGCTGCTTATCCTGTAGGTATGGAAATGGGCAGACTAGGTGGGCCAAGCGGTCCCTATTCACCGTGAAAATCTATGTTTCTATGTCTAAATATAACATTTTTTCAAAGTTCTCCCAATGGTGTCAGGGGCTCTTTAAGAGTTAACATACGAAATTGCTAGCAGAAACAGGCCTCGTGGTTCATCAAGGTGCTCGAGTGCAGCTAGACCCTCATCTCGCAGCTGCCCTCCCACCCCTCCTTCCCAGTATCCTTCACCTTGTCCCAGCCCCTCTTGAAACTGCCCACCGTGTTACAGGACACTATCTCGTCTGGTAAGGTGTTTCATTTGTCCACCACTCTTTCCGTGAAAAAATGTCTTCTGCTTCTTGAATCTTTCCCTCTAATCTCATTCCATGCCCTCTCGTGTTCCTCCTCTTCTCATCTGAAAAATCCTTCTTTGTTGGTCTTATTTAGCCCCTTCAGATACTTAAAGGTTTTGATATATCCTCCTATCCTCCTCTTTCTCCAGTGAATACATATTCACCTCTCTGCCTGTCCTCGTAGGGCTTGCTCTCCAATCCCTGGATGATCTTTGTGGCTCTTCGCTGCACCCCTCCAACAATCTGATAAGTGTGAAGATGTAGTTAAGATCTCTTCAGTAGCGGGTGATGGCCTCATATGTGTTAGATTAATAAATAGCAAAGCAGGGTATTAGAGCTGCATAGCTTTAGTACATAGCTTCCTATATACAGTATAATGTTTCAACATAGCAGGATGTTAACTGTCTCATTTTAATGTTCCCAATCTTTTGGCTACATGCAGTTCTAATTTAGTGTGTACATTAAGGACTATACTTATTTGGGATACAGAAGACTCTTATTTAGTATTGATTTCTAAAAATTTATGCAGGTTTCAGGTAGAGTATTAACCACAAAATGTCATTTTAAAACTGCTATTTGATTCCTCACTTACTTGTACTCATCCAAAGCGAGATGCTTGTAGCATGTGTCAGACTGGCCTAACTATAGTTGCAGGTGATCCAGGTTCTACATGATGGTTCCAGTAAAGTGGTTGGTGAAAGTATTCATTTTTGTTCATTGTCAGTTTCAAAATGGCTTTTCTTTTCACTTCTGTAACAAAGTGGAGTCTGTTTCTGCAGCCCTATAGGGCATTTTAAAGGGTTTGTCCCCAGCTGCTACCACCAATGTCTCAATTATGAACACAGTTAATTCCGTGTACACCTTGAAATACCTCCCAGAAGGGCCGTTAGTTTGTTTTCTGTTTCAAGTCATGTTTTACCAAGTAATCAGGAAACGAGAACCACGGAAACGTAGACCGTGATGGCAGAAAAAGACCAATGGTGTATCCAGTCTGTACCTGGATGCTGGGTTGCTGCTACTTGCCTCCCCATGGGCCACCAGGTAGCAGGCATACAAGGAATGTAACTGTCCGACTCCAAAGAGCATAGCTTGCTCTCAGGTCGCCTGGTGAACCCATCCAGGATCTTGGCTGGAGATACATACCCAAATCCTTCACCATGGCAAGTAAATATCTTAGTGGCCTGTAAATAAACCCTTTTAATTTGGTCACATGGCAGCACAAGGGCACGTTGGTTCTGACTAGCGGGTTTTGCAGCTGACATGAGAAACTGCACCATTTTGTTTTAAGTTAATTAGATTTTGTATTAACCACAGGCTTCATACAATTTAATCACTGTATCAGTCACCTTGAGGGCACTTTCAGCAAGCAGCACATACTGAGGTTAGCATTAGGCTACTCAGTAGCTTCCTGGGGCTTTTGTAGTGAGAATATCCACCAGACCTTTTCAGGGACACATCTCTTTCTTAGTAGGTGAGAAAATCAAGGCTCACTGCCAGATCATTGCTTTCTGTGTTCAGTATGTCAGGTGCACCAGTGCAATATGTGACCTGCCTAAAATAGCCAACTCTGACCGGGTTGCAGCAGTTTGTCTTCCTCAGGGGGTTTGGAATTGTTGCAGCTACTGTACTAAGAAAGAGAGGTGTCAAAAGTTTGGTGCAGGTTCTTCACTTCTGAAGTCTCATGATGCAGCTGAGTGGTCAAATGCTACCACAGTGTGGGCTGATTGACTGCTGGTTCTCCTCCACAAGTCAGACTGGAAGTCAAGGAGTAGTGCTGAGGGACATAGGGAGCAGCAGAATGTGAGGAAAACCTTTGCTGCAGGAGGCTCGCCTAAGCGACTGGTCTTGAGTCATGCCGATGTAATGAAATTGAGGTGTCGCACATAGGCCTCATGACGATGGGGCTGAATGAAGGTATGGTTTCTCCAAACCAGTGAAAGGGAGAGAAACGATAGTGCCGCCTGTAGTGATGTTTGAAACATTAACTTTTCTAATCAGGGTGTTCAAGTCCTTAGTCACTGCATCATTGAGCTGTGTCTTTCTGTGCATTTATCAGAGCCGAGTAAAGGTCATAAAAATATGAAGGATGAACTTGAGAAACTCTTCTGAAAAGATGTAACTACTTGAGGGCTGATTTTCTTTGAATTGCATTGTTTGAAACGGTAATATTGCCTGTTTTTGTGTCATTAACACTAAAAAGTAAAAAGAAAAGTAACCACAAACAACTCTTTAACAAGTCTGTTTCTTCTTTGCAGTTCAGCTGTGGACAGTTGGAAATTATCATTGGTACCTCAAGCAGAGTCTACATTTTGGCAGTGATGCAGCCAGCAAGATTGCGGCCCTGATTTGGGACCCTGAACTCCCATACCGACTACACATTTTGTGCCAGGGATGGCAGTTCATTTCCTATGACTGGCACTGGAGTCAATGGATCGAAGCATGGGAGAAGATCATCGTGACTTGGCCAGTGTGGTCATTGATGGAGGTGCTGGAATAGATTAGTATTTGTACTGAACAATTTCAGATCATTTTCAGCTGGTCTGGTTATCACAGCAGCAGCACTACCACTTGGTATGCCTGCGCCCACGCTTGCAAACAAGTGCAGGCTTTCAGGGGCTAGCTGGGGAGGAAGGAATGAGTGAGTGTTCATGGTGACTGCTCTCTTTCTTATTGAGGGGGACACTGCTCCACTGTGTGACTGCTGACTGGTAGAGACCAGTCGAGCGTAGCTGGGAGTAACAGAAGGGAGGTGTCACCAACAGACACCTGTCGACATGTTGCCAATGCATGCATGCAGGACTTCGCCATTGCACGCCTACACTCTGGGGGAAAAACTGAATTGGAGGAAAATGTCAGGCTATCTAAATTGAACCCCTTATGGCTCTTGCACGACCGACAGCTGAACACCCACCACATTGTGGTCCTGGGGAGGTGGTGGATAATCTGTAAGTCCATAAGAAGGTCAGTGATGGGGCTAGGGGCATTCTGCCGGCATGACTCGAAAGAAAAAATCTATATAGAAAAATAAAGATTTTTCAAATAATGATCATTTGGTGCTGAAGCTCTTCTGCTGCACAGTGCTGTAGATACTAAGAGTGTCATCATTTATTTGGTTGTGTGCTGAAAAGGCATTTAACTGTAATTGAGATTTGAACTGCCTTTAATCATAAAATGTTAAAAGGCTGTTTGAAATTTTTAACATGTATTAAAAGGTATTATAAAATGGGTAGAGAATTCCTACGTTCTGATGGGCCGAGAGGTGCTCTGGCCTGTGAACTTATCCTACCATAGTGTGCCAATGGATACTTCTTTGAGCCAACCAGTGCACCCAGAGATCCATGCCTCCCAAAACTGTTAATATGTTTTTCTGGCAGCCATGTTGGTATTTTAAAAACAAGCAACAGTCCTAAGTTGCCATTTCTCACAGAACAACTTTTCAACACATTTTTATACACTGCCATTGCATGTCCCATCAGCACCCCTACACACGCTTTTAAACTCCTCAACTAACTTTTTATTCTGCTGTATTTTTCACTCTTCAGTAAAGCCTAAGAAGCCGACCACCAAATTTATTACTCCGTCTCCTGCTGCTCAGGCTGCTGGTGCTGCCACTCGAAAACCTCCCTCCCTGCCTGCTGCTGTTCACTTATAACTACTCTCCCCTGCTCTACCTCTCGCCCATAACTCCTCTCTCACCTTCTGTTTTGGGTCTTTCAAAGCTCAGTGGTCATTAGCCTGACCTCCTCCATACCGCCGTCCACAAACATAGGTCACCAGTTTCTTCCTGTAATGAACACAATCAACTTGTCGATGAAAACAGCCATGTAACCACAGTCACAACAGCAGGACTGTGGTAGCAAATGTGAGAGCTAGCCAACTGCTAGTCATTATTTGCAGATTCTATGTGATTCTATGTATATGTACATGCCACAAGAATGTCAGTGTTAATGCAAAGGATCACACAGAAAGAGAGACTGGATTTCTTTAAAATGTTTGATCTTCCTCTGACCTGAGGGGCAGCTGCTTACCAGAAAGCTACGGTTGTATTTCCAGGTCCCTTAGAGAGATATGCCAAAATCTATTTACCTGTCATAAACCATGCACTTCTGAGCCAAGGATATGTTAAACAGGATTTTGGGAAATAGCTGTTCTTGACAGAACACTGTGAATTAGCTTACAGTGTGCTATGCTGAAACATCAAAGTTTTAACTCTGAAGTCATGTTCATGATTATTATATGTGCCAGGAAGTTGTGATGTCAGAACCTTAATAAGACAGTTTTGGTAAAGTGCAAGAGTGACATCTACTGGCTTAAAAGAGAAGGCCACCTTTTAGGACAAGACAGATTTTGCAGGGTACCTCTGGCTATATAAGGAATTGAGCCCTAGCCACTCTCCTCATTTTTGTTGAGCATCTACACGGACACTCTTCTCCTGACAATACAAGAAGCAAGACTGCCCATACAAAGGAAACTGAATTTTTCATTTACTTTCTTTGGACTTCAATTCACTGCTGACTTAAGGTAGACTTTAGATAACCATTATAGTGTGTTTTCATGTATATTTTTCCACTTTTATTTCTTTATTCTGTGACCAAACTAGTGCATCTTTTGGTTGTACCTGTGTGATTATTACTTAAGTATTTTAGTAAAAACATTTGTTTTTAAGAAAACTGCCTGAGATAGATTTCTAAATTGTGTGTGAATTGTGGGACAGTTATAAATAATCTGTAACAAACTGTTATTGCTAAAGGGTGCCTCCATAAGCAATCAATCGAGCAAGGGTCTGTGATCGATATCTGGGTAGAGATAAGGAGAATACCTAAGTCTCAAAGAAGAATTTGTAGGGATTTTGAACCAGGTTGTTGCATGTCTTGTTGGAGAAGATGAAATCAGGAGCACACTGCTACCCGAAGAGAGTGACGACCTGGATCATCCCCATTTGTGTAACAAACCAAGAAGGGCTCATATCTGGTTACAACACTCAACACTAGTATTGTGCCCTTATCCAGAGTTTAGGGGACACCCTGGGTCCTCGTGGTGGGTGTTCAGTCGTGATCTCAGCAAGCATTCTAAAAGGACATGAGGAGGGTATCCCTTCCACCCCGACATGGATTGCACTTAGGGGTGAGCACTGTGAGCTCAGTGGACCTGACCCTCAGGAGTGGATTCTGACAGCAGGCGGGTGGTGGTTGCTACAGTAACCATGATCAGAGTGAAACAAAACAAAACAGCTACAGTGGGGTCACGCATGACAACAAACTGGTACTACCTGGGGACTACAGTTATGCGATCTGTAAACATTCACAACACAGCAAGCACCATCTAGTGGCAGCCCTCACAATAGAGGAACTATTTTCTCCTAAAATATAAAAATTTTAATTTTTAGACAACTTGATAATTTTTAGACAACCTTTTAGTGTAATTTGATTGTTTTAATATTTGTTTTTAATTCTTGTGGGACCATTCATCTTATGAGTGCAATAAGACACTCAAGGTTGTGGATTGTTGTGTGATAAACTCACTTCCCAGGTGCTGAAGGCACTCAGTGCAAGAACCTTGTGCCTTACTGTGCACCTAAAGCGTGCACTTATCACGTGACAATCTATACCCCATTGTTTCATTGTGTACATGTAAGATTGTTGTTTTCTTTTGAATGCATGTATAAAAATAAACATTTTTGAAAAACAGAACACCTGTGCAGTACTCTATGGGGATCTGCTTCTGTTTTAGGTCAGAATATGGTTCTAGGGACATGGCTATGTTGTTCATCCACACTTATTGGCAGGTTCCTTGCCACTTTAAATCTTGCCGGAAGGTCTTCAAGCTGGCTCCTCCCACCCACCGGGTGGTAAAACTCGCCCGCCTCCATGACGCCAGATCTTCCTTACCGCTTGGAAGCTCAGGTTCCTCCTTAACGCTTCATGTATTGACTGGTTCCTAATTCTTCAAAGTTTGAAATCAGAAAGTTTTTGCTAAAAGACTTCGGGTCTTCTTCTCTCGCGGCTGCAATGGACAATCGACTCCGGTTTCCGGAGGTGCCCTTGGCGGGCAGAAGATGTCTAGGGACGGATCCGCACTCCACGTGGCGCCTACTGCCTGGGCCTTGAGCACGCACCCGCAGGCCCGCGATTTGTGCTGTTCTTTTCGCCTACGCCCTTGAAGACCGTATGTCTGATTACAACTGGGGTGCCTGAGAAAAGAATTCCACCGTGAAATCTAAAGAGGCCCGGTTGGCGGTTTCCGCGCGGCGGGTTGGGCGGATCAGCTCGAGAGCAGATGATCGCCTCAAGAGGAGAGGCGGGCCGCTTCTTCCTGGCATGCATTTGTTCTGCTCTCTGTGCCTCGTGACTCAGCTTCTTTTTAAGGAGCTTTGTCTGACCCTCTTGACTAAGGTGAGGGTCCAACTTCTTCGGGACCTTTTCCAGGTCCAAAAGAGCAAAGTAAGTCTCTCCGTCGACGCTCTGGGAGCGGGAAAGATCCCTCCCTGTTCGACATTCGACTTCGTCGACCCTCAGCTTCGGCCACTGGCTTCACGGTGTCCCTGTCAGGCCAGTTGACCGAGACTCCCGACGATGCGGTCCAGATTTTCTCGACCAGTTAGATGGGTTGTCAGCTGGAGAAGCTGAGAATCCCTCTCCGTTCCCCAGTGGGAGTTGAGGATCCGTCGGCTCGTCCTGTGCCTCCGGTTCCGGAGCCTTCGGTGGGATCGTCCGAGCCGAGGGAGTGCAGATTTCCGACACTTCTTCCCTCGCCTCGCCTAGTCGAGACTCTCGGTTCGACATCTCGCGTCCAACCGATCCCGCCGCCATAGGTGGTCTCGGTCTCGCACCGCGGTAAGCGCCGCCGCCGCTTCTTCCTCTTCCTCGACGAGGGAGGCTTCGCGCAAGTTGCATCAGAAGTACGAGGAAACTCATGTGGCAACAGCCCTTTTGACCGGAATAGGTCGACCCAGTCATCTTCCCGCCATTAAGTGGCTGTCACCGAGCGCGAAACAACCCTCGCTGTAGCCGAGGAGCTCTGTTCCCAGGCGGTTGTTGGCCAATTCCAGCTGCCCCACGATTCTGGTGGAACCTCTGCCTCCACAGCCATTAGTTGGGGCTCCGACCAAAATTCTCGGTCGCCTTGGGTTTGCCCATAGGCTGTCTGTCACCCTCACTCGATGAAACCCTCGGCAGGTGGAGGGGTGGCTCAGGCCGAGGCAGTTCTTTGAGGACTCTTCCGAGTCCGATGATGGTTCCTCCCTCTTCTCCAAGCGCTTGGACTTGGAGTCCTCGGGAGGGCAGTCAGTGGACTATAGTCTTCGTCCTTCTTAGGGTTGCTTTGACTCATCTCGAGTCCACCGATGAAGCTTGAACCCGCTTCTAAACGGGCCAGGTATCCCCTCATGGAGATTCTGGACCGGGGATTCTCCTACGGAGGCCTTTCTGGTGGCCAGGTTGTCAGGGTCCGCCTTGGAACTTTGGCAGCGCCCTGCTTCCTGCTCTGCGCCTTTGGCCAGGATGGCCAGGAAGTATGCGGTCCCTACCGGTTCCCTGTCCGTTTTTGAACACCCTGGCCGAGGGTTGGTTACCGACAGCTGCCCGCCATGCGGCGAACCAGGGATGTAGACAAACCTCCCGACAAGGAATCCAAGAAATTGATTATGCCGGACTTAAAAGTTAGGCAAGGCCTCTCTCGGCCTTCGCCAGGCCAGTTCGCCGCCCTTATGGCACATTTTTCTCACGCCTGTTGGGCTCCTGGATGAGGTTGTCCTCATCTTCCTGCAGATCTGCAGACTACGGTCAGGCAGGTGCGGGACCAGGGCAGTGGCAAACAGCAGCTCCAGACTGCGTAGACATCGGGGACTCATGTGCCAGGTCTGGCGGCCGCAGTGGCCATGCATCGCCGGGCTTGGTTGAGGATAGCCACCTTTACCTCGGATACCCAGCACAAGTTGGCGGATGTTCCCTTTTGGGGACTGACCTCTGCCCTGGGGTGGAAGGTCACCTGCAGAGGATCGAGAAGTTCAGTGCTACCTTGGACTCGTCTCTTCGCTCAGAAGGACAAAAGCCACAGCCTAATCCCTTTTCGTCCTTCTGCGCCATGCTAGCCTTGCCCAGCAACGTCCGGGCCAGCAGGCTCTCGAGCTTGCATCCCAAACCCAAGCCGTGCTTCCTCCAACAGGAAGCAGGGAGAGAAAGGCCCAGGTGGTCCCTCGGCTGGTCCTTCCTCCAAGCCTGCCCAGTGACGGGTGAGGAGTGTCGCCCCATCCCTGTCACTCACCCTGGTTCCTCTGGGGACGCCAGACACTTTTTTCCGCTTGGTCCGCTGTTACCACGGACAGGTGGGTACTGAGGTGGTGGGAAAAGGCCTACCTCTGGAATTCAGCAGGCCCGCCCTTCAGAGCCGCCGCACTCGGGGGCCTCGGGTCCGCAGTTCACTGGCGGCTCGCCGAGCCGACATCGCTGTCCTCCTCCAAAAGGAGGTGATCACGAGGTAAAGGACCCCTTCAGACCCGGGGTTCGTGGTCCAGGTATTTCCTGGTTCCGAACGGACGGGGCTGGGCCCTTCTCACTCCACGTGACCTAAACAAGTTCCTAAGGTCTCGAACCTTCAGGATGGTCACTCTGGCGCAGATAATACCATCTCTGGAACACGGCGGTGGTTCTGCTCTCTGGACCCACAGGACGCTGCTTCACGCCCCTATCCGTCTCGTCACATCGGAGATTCCTCCGCTGAGCGAAGGATCCTCTTCGAGTTCCGAGCCATTCCTTCGGCTTATCTCCAGCTCCCAGGGTCTTCCACCAATGCATGGCAGTGGTGACAGCATTCTCGCGCGCCGAGGGGTCCGGGGTACCTTACCTGGACGATTGTTGATAGCAGCCCTCCAGATGGAGGTGGAGCGGTCCAGAGATCTGGCCTCCAGGTTTGCTGTCAAGTCGGCCTTCTCATCAACGAGGCCAAGTCGGAACTCGAGCCAAGCAGGTGATCCTGTTCATCGGGCAGAGCTCGACTCTCTTCGAGCCAGAGCACGGCTCCCGCGGACAGGGCCGAGGTTCTTACCTCCTTGCCCAATCATTTCTGGTTGTGCATCGCGCCTGCCCGGGACTTCCTGCACCTCCTGGGTCTCATGGCGGCCTGTACCAGCGTGGTCTGTTGGGTACGCTGGCACATGCGCCCCTTCAGTGGGGACTGGCCAGCCAGTGGTCACAACGCCGATCCTTTGGACCAGCTAGTGATAGTGACCCAGGAGATGTGGAACGCTTCCAGTGGTGGACCGCTCCATCCCATCTGCAGGAGGGCATCCCGCTTGTCCACCCCGAGCCGACGGCCTCCATCGACCAATGCCTCTCTGATGGGTTGGGGTGCCCATCTGGGGAACACGAGTGCATGGCCTCTGGTCCCTCAGGAGTCCCGATGCACATCAACCTGCTGGAGCTCCGAGCGGTCCGCCTAGCTCTCAGCCCGCTTGCCTGCTTTCTCCGGGGTCAGTGGTCCGAGTCCAGACGGACAATACCATGACCATGTACTGTCTAAACCGCCAGGGCGTGGACGCGGCCCATGCTTTTATGCAAGGAAGCCTCCCATTTGGTCACTGCACAGCCTGGAGGCGGATCTCCTAGCCATTCATGTGGCAGGAGCTCCAACACCCTGGCCGATGCCCTGAGCCGGATAGGGGCTGCATCTCACGAGTGGTCTCTCCTGCCGGAGGTAGTACAAGATCTGTTCTCCCACTGGGCACACCTCAGGTGGACCTGTTTGCCTCCAGGGAGAATGCGCGGTTGAGGCTGTTTCATGCCCGCCTCCTCAGCAGGGCTCGCTGCAGGGGATGCCTTCGAGGCTGTGGACCCCGGCCTCTTTACGCCTTTTCCCCATTTCCCTTGATTCACAAGGTGCTCTCAAGACAAGGAGGCACAAGGCGAGGTGATTCTGATAGCCCCAGACTGGCCCCGCCAGTTCTGGTACCCAGATCTCCTCAGCCTCAGCTCCAGGCTCCCGAGGCAGCTTCCAGCTCGCCCGACCTGCTCTCAGTCAATCAGGGAAGGTGTTCCATCCGGACCTTCAATCCCTGCACCTGACGGCCTGGTTCCTGAGCTGCTAGAGTTCCAGGCCTGGGCCTTTCCGACGAGGTCCTCAATGTTGTTGAGGCGCCCAGAAGAGTCGACCAGAAAATGCTATGCCTTCAAATAGAAGAGATTCTCCATTTGGTGTCAGGGCAAGGGCTTGGACCCTTCCTCCTGTTCTGTGGCAAGCATTTTGACTATTTATGGTCCCTTTCTAGTCAAGGGCTTAGGTCGACCGACCCTAAGGTGCACCTGGCAGCCATGTCTGCTTACCGGGCGCTGGCTGGGAGCAGTCGGTGGCGCAGGAAAAGGTGGTCGGCGCTTTTCAAGGCCTTGATCACATTTCCTCCGGAGCGAGAACCTCCACCCCTGGGATTTACTGCTGGTACTGGCAAAGCTCATGGGCAGCTTATTCAATCAATGCACAGGTGTGATCTTCTCACCTGTCGTGGAAGACCGCCTCTTGGTGGCTATCACATCAGCCAGAAGGATGGGAGAGCTCCAGGCGCTTTGCATCGAGTCTCCTTACCTGGTCTTCCACAGGACAAGGTTGTCCTGCGACCCCACCCAAATTCCTTCAGAAGGTGGTGTCGGAGTTTCACCTTAACCAGGTGCTGACTCTGCCGGTGTTCTACCCCAGTCACACCGGAGGTCGAATACAGGCTCCATACTCTGACCCTAGAAGGGCGCCGCTATTATGAAGGAGCGACGGTTGAAATTCGGGAGAGGTTCGCCAGCTGTTTGTCACCCACGCTGAAGCCGCACTTGGCAGACCTGCAGCCAGCGGACGATAGGCAGGTGGGTCACCTCCGCATAGATCTCTGCTATAAGTTGGCGGGCATGGAGCTCCCAGAGGGATAAGAGCTCATTCACCCGTCATACTGCTGCATCGGTGGCTGCTTCAGGGACGCCCTATCCAGGAAATCTGCAGGGCTGCTACCTGGAAGTCAGCACACACCTTTATTACCCATTACCACATCGACCTTGAGTCACGCCGGGATGCTGGTTTTGGGGCCTCAGTTCTCCAGTCTTTATTCCCTAAGTAGGGGTGTGCGCTTTGCCCCTCCTCCCGGAGAACTGCTAGGAGTCTGCCAATAAGTGTGGATGAACAACATATCCATGTTCCTAGAAATACAGGTTACTCACCTGTAACAGGAGTTCTAGGAATGGCATATGTTGTTCATCCACACGACTCCACCCGACCTCCCCGCTTCGATGCACAACCTGAGCTTCCAGCGGCCAGATCTAAGGCCATGGGGCGGAGCCGAGAGTGAAGGAGCCAGCTTGAAGACCTTCCGCAAGATTTAAAGCGGCAAGGAACCTGCCAATAAGTGTGGATGAACAACATATACCATTCCTAGAACTCCTGTTACAGGTGAGTAACCTGTATTTTCAGGCCTTGGAGGATTGATAGTGGCCCTTTAACTTGGATCGCTTGGTCTGAAGTTGCAAAAGTCTGCTGAAATGTTCTCAGCAAGACTGAATTATCTCCTCTGAGTATTTTTATGTACACAACACATGTGGTCTCCTAGAAAATTATAAAAGCTGTTTGCACACCCTGCAGCATATATCTGCATATTCTGCAAGTATGTGTACACCCAGAAGCCTGTATTGAGCTCCCAGTGGCACACTTCTGCAGCCTTATTGCATTGAGAATGTCGCAGTACCCCCAAGCAAAAACAGGTACTGAAAACGATGTCTTTGTGTAGACATTCAGGCTCTATACACATTAGTGCTTTCAAACTGGTTTAGCTCTTAAAATGGTTTAAAGGTTTTTGTACTACATTGTATCATGGTTAAAACCATGTGACAGACGTGTTTTTAAATTGTGCTTGATCCGTGCTAGGGGTACGCCTTAGCATAGTTTTAGATACACAGTTGCCTTAACCCATGTTGGCAGTGTGGACGCGATCTGTGCTGTAACATTGGTTAAGGCAATGCGATATGAAAAAATGTTTTAGCTTTCTGGAATTAAAGAAAAATACTTCTCATAAATGGCTGTGCTCCCAGTGAGTTCCCGATTCAAGTGATGTGGTGTTTACTACTATCCGCACTGTCACGAGTATCCCATCATGCATCATGTATACTCATGGTGCTTCATGCTGGTACTGTAATCTTGCCTGGGAACCAGCTTGGGCAAGCAAGGTGTCTGAGTGTAATGTTTACACACTGCTCATTGGTCTACAAAGCTATGAATCCTTGTAGAGGTTCTGGTGACACCAAGGTTTTACACAAAACTTTATTCAGTTTTATACAATGTTTACAGATAAATATGCATTAAACAGGTGACCTTTTCAAGATACAAAAGTAATGAAATAGTATTGCAATAATACGTAGACACATAGACTTTGACGGCAGGTAAGGACCAGTCAGTCTGCCCATTTCCTTCCTACTGGATAAGCTGCAGATTCTAGTTAACCAGCAGCCTACTTCCTGCAACCCCCCACTACAATTGCCTTATGTCTGTCCCATGCATGTTTGAATTCTCACTGTTTTAGACCCAACAACCTCCCCAGGAAGGCGGTTCCATGCATCCACCACTCTCTCCGTGAAAAAAATGTCCTCACATTACCCCTGAGTCGTCCCTCTATCTTTAAATTGTGCCCCTTGTTCTTACACAACTCTTTTTCTGAAAGATGCTACTCTCCTGGACTTTGTTGATTCCCTTGAGGTTCTTGAAAGTTTCTATCATGTCCCCCGTCCCTCCTTTCATCAAGGGTATACATATTAAGCTCTCTGTCTCTCTTCATATGGTTTCTGATGCAGACCCTGCACCATTTTAGTTGCCCTCCTCTGGACTGCTTCCATCCTGTCTATGTCCTTGCGTAGATGGGGTCTCCAAACTGCACACAGTATTCCAGATGGGGTCTCACCAACTGTCTGTACAGAGGGATAACCACTCCCTTTTCTACTTGTGATGCCCCATCCTATGCATCCCAGTATCCCCTGGCTCTCCTTACCGACTTTTCACATTGCTTGCCCACCATTAGGTCATCTGATATGACTACCCCCAGGTCCCTTCCCATTTTTGTTGTTGTTACTACCTCCCTGCTATTGTGTACTCTTCTCCTGGGTTTTTGTTTCCCAGGTGCATTACTTTGCACTTCTTTGCATTGAATCTAAGTTGCCATATGTCTGACCATTCCTCCAACCTTGCCAAGTCCCTTCTCATCCTTTCTACCCCGTGTGTATCAGCTTTGTTACAGATCTTTGTATCATCTGCAAAGAGGCATACCTTCCCTGTCACCTATAAAGATGTTAAAGCACAATGCTTAGACATTAGTAAATAGGGAATGGGAACATTACTTCCATTTGCAAACGGAGCTTTTCTAACCCCAGGCATCCAACAGTATATATTCAAAGTATGCATTCAGGAGTATTTGAAGTGTATAGTGTAAATCAGACAAATACCTTTCTATGAGTTTAAGAGGTAGAATCGAATAGAAGTCACCCTTAGAAAGTGCAGAAGAAAAACACTGGAAAGGAAAGTGGGAACGACACTGCATTTTTGGTAGTTATCTGTTTGTTATGTTTGTAATATATGGATCCGTGGTTGTTTTTATGGAACTATTTGGCTTTTACTGTAACTGCTGTATACAGTGGTCACAAGTGTCACTTTCAATGTAACTGCAGGGTAGGTAATCGTTAATTACATACAACAGGGTAGTTACATGTTTATAATTTATGGTAGAACGTTATTGGCCAAATTCCATCAATTTACAGGGTTGTTGTACCACAGATGTGACGTCACAGTGTTGTTATACCATCATAAGTATGTTACATCAATGATGTAACAACGTGAATGCGCGTGGACATGTGCATACGGGAACTCTGGTCTTCCTGAATCAACTGCGGCGGTGAGAGTTGGACATGGCAGAGAGCGCGTGATTACAAAAAAACGTGGAAAGTAAGGATCCTGCCTGTTTTTGCTGTTTTGTGGACCATACACTATACAAGACTTTATGCGGTCCACTATCTGCAACAAAACGTGTGTTGCTATCGCGAGGTTGCTGAGGCAACTAAAACTTCTTGAGGTTTAAACGGTCACCATGGCAACCTCGATGGCTACACACGCTTGTTACCGATAGTGGATCATACAGTATCCTGTATGTTGCATGTAACTACATTGCAGTTGCCATGTAGTTACACTGTAACTGCAGTATAGTTAAAGAAACTTATAGTGTTACCAGTAGTCAAAACAAAAATGGCTGTTCTGAATGATCAGTGTCTTAATATCATTAGTGTTTATTTAGTTGCAATTCTTTGCCAGGTAAACATACCAAGATGCACAATAATCTTGTTTACAGATGGGGGTAAAAAATAAAAGTAATATACAATACAATAACTTTATGCACAAATTTACAATATTTTACAAGGTATATAACGATCAAATGAGAGAGAATCAAAGATAGTTGATATGACATGAGATCGATAGTATCACAAGATCAAGACGCCACATTGATGGTATTACGGGATTTGGATATTGCGCTTTCCTTTGGGGAAAAAGTGACCACCATATATTGCAATAGCATTAAAGCACTCAAAGGCTGGGTTACCTTTGTTAACCTACCTATTAAAAGACACACTGCTTCCCCTGTGTTTCGTGATCCTCCAGTAGCAGATTAACTGATGGTAACCCGACCTCATGTAATGTTTAGGGTTAGTGGCTGTTGCATATGGGGTTCAGTCCTTTAAAATACTACTGTACCATTGATGTGACATCAGGAAGTTGTACCATCGTTCTGATGTCACATCGGTGGTACAGCAGCAAGCAAAAGTTAATCATGCTCTAGTCTAAACAATATTGTTGTTTTCAAAATAAAACAAAAAATAACTAGTCAAGCACTCAGCTGCTTACAGCCCACCCAGCTGCTGCCCATATAGATTTGGTGGAAGCAACCCAGCTGTTTTCAGTATACCCTCTCCCACTCCACAGCAGAAACCATTTTTTTTGTGTTTTTTAAACCCTCCCCAGACCCATCTGCTCAGTATTTTTCTGTTGAATTCATCCAGCAACAACTTTTCACCGCTTCCTGCTGTGTCTGCAGATGAGTGTTGCCGGTTCAGGCTTTGGCAGTGCTCATTTGCATATCAGGTTTGAAACAGTGAGGAATCGTTGAGGCTGGGTGTTTTTGTTTTTTTTTTAACATAAAAACAAAAAAACTAAAGTTTGTGTTAGAGAAGGGACGACTGAGGAGTGCCTGGGGTTGATTCTAACAAATTTGTTTGGGCTGCAGCTGGATGGATTGTAAGCTGCAGGCTAGAAAGTTATTTTTTCTGTTTAAAAATGAACCCCCCCCCCACACACACACACATAAACAGCAAGCCAACTGCATCAAGTCTGTGATCCTATCTTAAAATTCTGATAACATCCTCCCTTGCCAGACTTGGACCCTTTCATTCATTCTGACGTTTTGCTCTAGACTGCCCTTTTCTTACTCTTCACTGCTTTCTTTACTCTGCACTTTCTCCCTCTCTTGATGCTAGGCTTTTCCCATTGTGTCCTCTTTTATCCAAATTCTGGTTTGGCACTCTTCCTCTTATCTCATATCCTTTCTTTCCCTCGTCCTTCTTCCTCCTACCCCTCCGCAGTAATACTTTCCATCCTTTCACTATTCCTTCTAGAAAGTCTTTGTTGGTCATTCTGTTTCTCTTACCACTTCCTAATCTCTGGTCCTTCCTTCCTGTCTATTTGTTGTGCCTCTTCTCCTTCCTCCCTAAAGACTCCTCTTTTGATTTTTGTCATCCTTCCTGCAACTGCCCTTGACATTTCCTCTTTCTTTCTGTGCATATTAAAATGGATTTTGTAGACTAGATCCCATCATTTATTATTCTGCCTAAATTATTTATGATTTTGTTTATTTCAATATTATTGTATTTTACTGTTTCTTTTTAGTTAGATATTTCATTTTCCTTCTCCTCAGGACACTTCTGGAAACAAGCAGTTGTCAGCTTCACATGCATTTCCTGGTTAATCTTTTAAATAAGTAAGTAAATAACATCACATAAGGTAAAGGGAAAGGGAAATTGTTTAACCAGGAAAGGCACACTAAGCCGGAGCTTGTTTCCAGATGTGACTTGAGAGCACAAGGAAGTTAAGTGACTGCTCAGGGTCGCACAGTATGCCAGTGGGGCTGATGGGATTCAAACCCAGGTCTCCAGGGTTTGCAGCACTGTGCCCTCAAACACTATGCTATCCTGCCTCCTAAGTATTTATCATAATGTCACACACCACTCAAGCTTGACTGTTGTGGTTATGATAACATCCAAAAATTCCTTGATGGAAATCACATTTTGTTGAACATGGCTTGCTATCTATTATTCTGTTTTTCTTGTTCCTCTTGCTGATTAGGTTTTATTCCTCATCATTCACAAGGTTTAATGTATGTCACAAACGCATTCCACAGGTCAGGCCCTCTGCTCCCACAGTGCCAAACTTGGAAGTGCAGTAGTATGAACAGGGGACAGAAAGGGTAACCCTCCTGTCTGTTTTGGATCCGAATCATCTACTAGAATTGAGTCCTGGAGGTCAGATGTGAACCTTATGCTAGTGCACCCAGTTAACAGGCTCAGATATATATTATCTTTGGGGAAATGCAGTATAATCCTTCGCCCAGGGCACCCAGCCATGTTTTCAAATGTACTCTTACGACTCAATAGGAGACCTAGGTATATTCTTACCTTTTAGCAAGATTAGTAACACATTCAAGCCCTTAACAGCTGTCTGAATTAACCTCTGGTTCAGCATTCACATGCAAAAGAAAACTGAGAAACACAGGCAGTATTTTAAGGAAAATATTGTTTACTAAAAGTTGTAAAATAGATAAAATATCAAACCCAGACCAAATATATCAGTAACTTACAGTCACATAAAATAAATGGGAAGTTACTGAACACAAATCGTCTACCACAAATACTTAACATCTAGCTAGGCAAAACTTTTACCTTAAAGTGCCTTCTTAAGTCAGAGAACCAAGTGTCTCTCTTGAGCCCAGAATTAAAAGCGCTGTTTCCCTCAGATGCCTGACCTTTTCAAAATCCTCTCACCACCCACCCCTCCTTGGTGAGGTCACAGTTAGATCTTCCCATAGATTTAATTACTACTGTGGAAATCACAGTGAGCAATTTTTAAATGAGTCTTTCATCAAGACATCCCCTTTGATGTCTCCCTGCTGATTTTCTGTTTTGCTAGAGTGATCTCAGGTTTACGACTGATAACAAGGTTCTGTGACCAAATAGTCTCTTACTGCAGGAATCATAACATTTTATGAGGTCCTATCTCCTGGCAGATGGCCAGAGCCCTCTGTTAAAGAGAATAGGAAACCTTTGATCAGTTTCCTTAGTCAGTTTTATAACAGCCAACTGCTTCAACACTGTCACCTCTGGGGTCAAAGGTCAGTTATCACTGCTAGGCTGTTTTCTTGTTTAAGCAGACCTTCACATACCATATATTTATATTGCAAATATAATACAATAATATTAGAGGGTTTATCACGTTACATAGGACACCTTTCTAAGAAAAGTCATTCCTCTTCAGATTGGTCATTTGTGATGCCAGGAGTGAAGTTACAGTGCTGATGAGGTATGGGAAGGAATGGCACTAGATTTGCCAGATTCCTAGTAGATCACTGTTCTGTACCTCACAGTCAACATTGTTGGACAAAATATCTTCTGTCTGATCAAAAGAAAAACTTGAAATAAAAAGTAACCACAAGCAGATTTAAAAATGCATCCCATTTTCCATCTCCTATTTTTACAGTATTGTCTCTTTAAGATAGTGTTGGTTTTCTCATGTATCTGTGTATTATGCTCTTTCTTTTGGATGTACTGAGAGGTGCTAGGTGGTGTCTTCATGCTTTTTACTTTTGTTCAGAGAAGACTTTGCACCAGCAAAAGTTATATAGATTCTTCTTTCAGTGTAACTTGGTAGTAACTTTGTTTTGTTATATGTGTTTTATCTTGCAGACAAAGTGTTGGTGACAAACTTCAAGCAGTCTGTTGTGCCTCCACCGATGTGTTCCTATCATCTCCAGCTACCTGCTGCTGTAAACCAAGTTGTATTCCACTCTGACCCCCAAGCCAGTAGAGATCTCTGTACTCACTGCAGACAACAGAATCATCGTTTACCGATTTGGTATGTCTGTGAATACTTCAGCTCACTTTACCTCATCCCTTTAAACAAAACTATAAATGTATAGCATTCAAAAACAGCACTCACCTGCAGCAGCAGGCCTTCTAACCCAGTGGAGCAAGGACTTGATTCTGTCTGGCAAAGATGTGATATTTTTGATCAGTAACCTCCTCATGATATTTAATGGAACTGAGCATAATAGTCACTCCTATCTTCACGTGTAAGGAAAAGACTTGCAACACATGAATGGGGAAACCATGAGTGTCTTATGTAGGTTTTTCCTCACTTAGTTGGATAAAGAGTGACACACAAGAAACCGTTATTAGCGGCCTACTGGCGCAGCGTAGTGCTACCACTTGTGACGCTCGACGACCGGGTTCAGAAGTGAGTCTGAAGTGTGGAAGGCCAGCCGGCCGGGAGAGGAAGATTAAGTGTCTGAAGGACTGCTGACCTCCGAGGGGGAGGTGGGAGGTGGTGTAGAGCTTGGTGCTCGAATGGCTTCTGGTGGAAGCCAGAGGAAAGGCAGCCTGAGCCTAGAAGGTGGGGGAGACTTGGCAGATTTCGGCTTGTGTGCCTTGATATCAAGTGCACGCCATGCCTCCCAGGAGAAAACAGAAAATGTCTCCCTCGTAGGATGACTGTCGCCCTCCACAAGCCCCACACCCAGCGACTCAGGCACCTCCCGAATCTGGATTTGATTCTGGCAGGTGGAGCCATTGAGATCACGGAAGAGATAAGTCCTGGGGAAGCCAGTGACGGGGCTGGGGAGTACTGGTGGTGGGAAGGCTGACTGGTCATCTGGGAGAAAAACAAAACAAAAAAGAAACCATTACTTGTGCTGCTTATGGAACTGCATTTTAAACTAGAAAAGGGTGTGGTCCTCCTTTACAGAATTCCTGTAGTATGTTATGATGCAGTGGCCTGTATTATATCAAACATTGTTCCCTCCACCCCCACCGTGGAGCAGTATGGGACCTGCTTTTGCAGTACATTTTTTGTTGTTGGTACTTTTTCTGCCCCCGAGTCCTCAGTTGATGCCATCTGATGTCTCCTCTGCGCCGACCTAGTATGAGACCCTCCCTTCAGCCTCTACGACTTACCCTTCATGGCAGGGGAGGGAGACCCTCAACCCTCCAGACCGGATCCAGTTCAAGGGAGGCATCTTCCTGGGTGGTGCATTGAGGGGACCATTGTCATCCTCTTGGCTGAGGACTCCTGTTTTGCGTTTTCATCCTAGGGGTTGTAGCGTGCAGTGGCGCAAATGGAGAGGCGTGCGCTTCTTCCAGCATCTGCTACATCCCCGCCCACCACATGAGCATCAGCGATCTGCCTCCCAGCCTCACGCTAGGAGGCAAAATGCACACCAACTGCTGGAACCCTCCCCAGAGAAGGAGAGCAGTCCTTGGGACTCTCAATCCTCTCCAGCCCTGCTGACTTTCAGCGGCCCATGCCTGTTCCTGAACACAGGTCATTTTTCAGTACATTTAAAAATATACTGACTCATTTTAAATTATGTAAATATTTTTTTAAGTACATTGCTACACCTTACAATGTACAGATTTGCGATTTGAAAGGTGTGTATCCAGTTCACTATCCACACTATGGCAGTTTCTCTGGAACGCCCCAGTTCATTGGATGTTTTAAGCTAAGCTCCCCACCACCCGGGCAGTGGCTTCTCTCGCTCTGCCCTGTGACATCAGATCTTTCTTTCCACTAGAAGGGACAGGTCTCCTCCTTTGCAGTTCTGCAGCATTTGAAGGTTCCTAGAGTTGGCGCTTAGGTGCAAACTTCTTTCTTCAGTTAAAACTTTGATAATTCATTCTCATCTTGTTCTGGTTCTGCCTCTTCAGACTCAGAAATGGAAAGCGGAAACCATCTTGTGGATTTAAGTTCTGCATGAAATGTCATCAGAAAATGTCAGACACTGACCACACATGTTCTGCCTCTACTGCTCAGGTGTGCAACACATCATGGAGGGCTGTGGCCTTTGTCAGGCGATGCTTCCAGTGTTGCTGGAAGATCATGAAGCCAGGCTTCTCTTCAGCCAACCAGCAGATCACTATCCAAACATTTGTCCAAATAGCCACAAGAAGGCTTCTGCGGCTGCCGAGTGCCCTGGTCAGCTTGTGGCTTTCAGAAGACGGGTGGCAGTTACTACGGTGAGCACCTCAGTGGCCTCGGCATTGCTGCCGGTTGGGGCCAGCACTGGACAGTCCTTCTTGGAGGGATTCCATGAAATGTGTCAGGCCCTGCAGACCTTTGCAGAGAGCTCTTCTCGCTATAGTAAAACACAAGTGCCGCTGACACAGGTCACGGATTGGGAGTCATAGAGGTCCTCCTGTTTCCTTCACTTACCTGAGTGCTTGATTCATGTCAAGTGCTTGACTGTGGTCGAACTTCCTTCGGTCGATGGTGTCTTTTGCTTGTTGGCTCAACACCGGTCAAGCAGGCAGTGAGATTTTCAGAGTTTGTTGACAAGTTGTTGGAGGAGATCAGTGAGGTTTCAATCTCCCAGACCCTGGTTCTCCCAGTCCTCACCAAGGAGGATGGGGCCTAGTCAGTGTCCCTGACTGATCCACTCAGGATAATCCTCCATCGGTGGTCGGGCCTCCAAAGCCAGTGCTCTTAAACGTGGCTCAGCATGTGATCTACCACAGTCCTCTGGAGGATTCTCGTTGATGTCAGCCCTTGGTTTGAGGTTGAGGTGCTGTTCTCACCTCGATCTTGCTCGACAGGTAGGCGCTGCTGTCTGCTTCTTGCCCTCCTCATCTATGGGTGAGCAGAGCACTGCTGCAAGATGCGGTGCACTACAAGGAGCTCCTCTGGCAGCAGTGGACCATCGTGGCTGGATAGGGTTTGCCCTGACCTTCGGTCACCTGGCAGCCACCAGTTGTGAACTCCTCAGTCCATGCTCAACAGATGTCTCCAGCATCTGCCTCTCCACCCTGTGGGTGCCTCCACTGCAGCCCTTGGTGGGAGCCCTGACTAAGGATTCCTAGGCAGTGGCTGGCTTGCCAAGCCAGTGGTCGGTGGAGATCACCCAATCAGACGACACCAGAGAGGTCAACGGTGGCAAACAATAAAGGATTGAGTTTTGAACAGTCCTTCGTGACTTGGATGGGTCATCCACGTTGTCCTCAAGGACTCCCACTTTGACTGTGCTTCGGTAAGGAAGTGTTCACTTACCATGGGCCACGCTCTTTTGGAGCTCTTCTCTGCCTTATGTCGGACTCTATGAATGTGCCCTTGGAACCAGTTTAGAAACAGGCTAATTACCCCTTCACTGATATACTGGACTTGAATGATTCCAGGGGCTGCCTTCCTGTGACTGAGGCCATCTTAGAACCAGCTCTGGCGCTTATAGCATCCAGCACCCTGCATGCACCCGCCACATAAATGCATATATAAGTATGCAGCACCTACAGGGTCCCTTTGGGGTTCCCAGATCACCTCTTGCCAAAGGGTTGGTCTTGAGTTGGCCTTCTGGAAGTCTGAGGCCAAATGATGTAGACAAGGGCCCCGACAGAGCCACATCAAGTAAGTCTTTATTTCTGCGCCCAGTCCCTGAGTGTTGCTGCTTTACAGTAGTACAGGACAATAAATAAACACAAGTTATAATCGGGTCAGTTCAATTAAAATATCATAAATCATCATGAATAAATATTTTGAAAGACTAAACTATAACTTATAAAATTCCAGCTCACTATCTTTGTTTTCAACTTCCCTCAAATGCCAACCTAAACAGATGTGCTTTCAGGCCTTTTTTAAATTTTCAATAGAGGAGCCTCCTTAAAGGACGTGGGAGGGAATTCCATATAGTTGGACCAGCCAACTTGAAGGCACGATCACCAGTGTTTTTCAATCGTCCCCTCAGGATCACTAGATACCTCTGCAGATGACCATAGGGAGTGCACCGGTAGATAAGTGTCAGGAGGTCAGTCAGGTAACCCAGACCTGTTCCAGATAGGGCCGTAGGAAAGCAAACCTACATTGAAGACAGTCTTCCACCTCACCGGCAGCCAGTGCAGTTTGCGCTAAACCGGGTTATATGATTGGACCTCGAAAGGCCAGCCAGTAACCTGGCTGCAGCGTTCTGCTCCAGCTGCAGCAAGTGAGATTGCCCACCTAAGTAAAGAGTGTTACAGTAATCGAGTCTGAGGTGGCAAAAGCATGTATATATTGGCAGGTCCTCGGGAGGGACTAAGGGTTTAATCTGGGCTACATTCCTTAAGTGGTAAAACACCTCCTGAAAACAGCCAACACCTGAGCTTCAAGTGTCAAACCATCGCCAATGATGATGCTAGATTTTGCACCTGATTCACCGCCACCAGTGAGGTGGACCCCAGGAACAACCCCTGCTCCTGTTCCAGTGGCAACTACTTCCTCCGATGACCCGCTCAATCCCTGTACTTCCGTCTTGTCTGGGTTTAGTCTCAGCCAGTTAGAGGGCATCCAGTTCTGGATCTTGGATAAGCAGTTGTTTAACACATCCACAGTGCTCTATATTCTGGGGGCAAAGAACATCTACAGCTGGGTATCATCAACATAGCAGTGAAAACCCAGACCATAATGCCTAATGATACCACCCAAGGGTGGCAAGATCGACCCTTGAGGTATGCCACAGGATAGGAGCCTCTGGTGTGATGAGAAACTTCCCATCACTACCCGCTGCTGCATTCTACCTGATCAAAAGGACTCAGACCAGCTGATGACATGGCCGGTGAATCCACAGAGCCTCTCAGGTTATCAGGTAGCACCACATGGTCTGTGGTGTCAAAAGCTGAGGAGAGATCGAGGAGAAGTATTGACAGTTCCTTCTAACCCTTGCCCTGAGGAGATTATTCTGCACCTGAACAGACTCTGTTTCTGTGCTGTACTTTTCCTAAATCCCAACTGGAGTGGCTCATAGATATCAAAGGCCAAAGGTGCCTCGAGCTGCAAAGCCACCACTTTCTCTACAACCTTCCCCAAAAATGGGAGGTTGGAGACTGGTCGATCAATCACCAAGACGCCAGGGTCAAATGATGTTTTTTTCAGCAGGGGCTTCACCAGTGTCTCTTTCAAGGCATCAGGAAGACCCCCGCTGAAAGTGAACACCGGAGAATTATTATTTTTTAACCAGGAGAGAGAGAGAGAGACTAAGCTGAAGCTTGTTTACAGGTGTGACCTGGGAGCACAAGGAAGTGTAAGTGACTTGCTCAGGGTCGCACAGTATACAGGTGGGGGCTGTGATTCAAACCCAGGTCTCCAGCTTAGAGCCTTAAACTACTGCGCTATACTGCCTCCAATCTCTGGCAAACACTGGACTCGAGAGACTCCACACCTCCCACTAGAGGTGTGTTGGGCCTGGGTCCAGTTCACAAGAAGTAGGTCCCAGCTTTGAAATCACCTCGATGAACTCTGACACTTCCCAACAGCGAAACTCACCCCGCAATTGGAGTGCTGCTGTCTCCTGCAGGCTTAGTACTCGTGGTCAGATCATACTACACTGGAGTTATCCCGCCCTAATAGTTTACACCCAGTCAGAAAAGAACTGAGCAAACTCTTCACAATGTATGATAGAAAATGCTCTTTTGGCAGAGACAGGTCAGATGCAATAACCTGTCTGCAGTCCAAAAGAGCAGAGTTCGCCTGTTCTTTCCTGCAGCAATCTCACTCAGACAGGAACTCTGCCTTTCACGGTTGATTGCCCTGATACTCACCAAACATAGTGAGTCCTCAAGGCCAGTCTGTCTTGCACCTTTCTGGTGGTCCTCCAGCAGCGCTCCAACTTCTAACTCTTGTCTTCCATCTCTTGAGAGCCCCATCAAACAATGGGGGTCTCAAGCGAGAAGACATGGGTTGTATACGGATCGGTGCTACGGTGTCCAATGCCTTGGTGACAGCATTATTATATGCTGCCACTGCGCCATTCAGACCCATCTAACAAGCAGCACTAATGCCAGAAAAATCCACTACCGCCATCAGTCCCTCTGGGATAAGCCCCTCAAAGGGCAGTAGCGGACCAGCCCAGCAGGGAGAGACTAATATGGGGACCCGAACAACAATTTTACCGTACAGTGTGCCAGGTTCAGAGATGTCAAATCTGGAAGAAGTCCTTACCAAAATGCGAGAGTTCATCATCGATCCAGGCATTGAAGATGCCCAAAATCAGCCATCTGGGCGACAAAGTCCGTGACATTCTGCAGGAATTCCCCTCACGGCCTGGAGGGCGATACACAGAAGGATCCTGCAGCCCTCACCCAGATCTCCACGTACAGCCATGCATTCAGATGACACAGTAGTCTCAGCTGGGTGCAAGAGAACTTCAGACTGGATCTAAAACAGATAGCCACTCTCCCACCCTGCGTTCCCTCCTCAGGCAGTGTACCATTGAGTATCGTGGTGGGATAGATGCCTCCAAAACTGGACCTGCATCGCCCCCAACCAAGTCTCTGTAATGCATGCCAGACTGACTGCAGAAATCAAATCAGCCATAATCGCTGCCTTGTTCCTCATCGATCTGGCATTGCACAGCACCACCTGGGGACCTGTCCATCAGGTGCCTGCCCTCTCAGTCGGGTGGGAAACCAAACATGTCAGACCTCTCTCTGATCCCATTTAGACCCAGGGTGCCTCCTGGACTTTGCCATCCTGATGCTGCTCACCTTGTCAGTGTTCCCCGCCTGACCATCTGCCTCCTTGCTATACTGACCTGCCCAAAGTGTCTCAACGAAGAAGCTTGACCATGCAGCTGAGAAGGTCTGTGCCACTTCTTCTGTTGGTCTCTGCCATGCCAAGTATTCTGTACTGATGGACAACTTTGGTTACTCCTTGCTGACAAGCAGTTGCCTGTGAAGTTGGTCAGAGACAATGTTCAAGCACTGGCTAGGACCAGCTTCATACAACTTGGCCATGGGTGAATCGTGTGCCCATGCCATGGCAGCAGCTGTCTTGATGCGTTGTTGGCCTGTCAGAGTCTCTCCACTTTCACGACAGATACTCAGCACAAGCTAGCCTATGTCCCATTCCTGGACATCAGCCTGCTTGACCTGGGTTGGAAAGACATCTCACCATGATCGTGAAGTCCACTGCTTGCTAGACTCTGGGGCTTCATCCCAAAGGACCCTAGGCTCAGAAGCCTAAGAAAAAGACCTCGCAGTATCAGTTCTTTCAGCCACAACAGCCTTAGCAGCAGCCCCAGCAGGTGCAGTACCAAGCCTGGTATCTGAAACCCAAGTTTCGTGGCTGGGCAGCAAAGAGGTGGGGGTAGCAGCCAGTTTCCCTCCTCCAAAGCTGCCCAGTGATGGGTTGGGGTGTCATCCTCCCGCATGTCCAGTCCCTAACACAGCTCCAATGGGAGGGGTCAGCTAGCCCACTTCTGACCACATCAGTCCATCATTACTATGGACAAGTGGGTAGTGGAGGTGGTCAGCAGAGAATTTCCTCCTAGACTTCAAGGCTCTCGTGCCTTACCAACTCCATCTGGAAGATCATAAAGCTTTCACTGGCTCCCTCCGAGACCTGCTGTCAGCTGCCCCGACAGTCGGGGTCGTGGTCCCGTGTCGAAGCAGCCCATGTCGACATAGGTGTTCCCGCCTCGACATTCAGGCAAGCAGCATCGCTGCTATTCCTCCTCTTCTTCCTCCTTGGACGAGGAGACTCCGCCACAAGATGCATCGGTATAAGGAGCTTTGTGGCACCAGTTCATGTTCCTCGGGTTAAGCTTGATTCCAGCCACCACCCGACTATCACATGGCTCCTGCCACTGGGTCCTAGCCTATCCCGATCTCTGCACCTATCCTGATGGAGCCGCTGCCTAAACAGCCAAGAAGGGCCTCAGAGCATCTGCCTCATCAGCAGTCGGCCACCGTTACTCCTGATAACTCTGTAGGTCAGCGGGGACTCTGGTGATCGACCTTTGTTGTGAATCCTCTAGTCTGAGGGCTCCTCCTGCTGTCCCGCCTGGTGGCCGAGTCAGTGAGGATTTGTTGATGGAACATGGACCCACTTCTTCATGGGCCTGCTTCAGCTAATCTCAGAATCTACGTGTCTTAGATGGAGCCGTCCAGAAGAGGCTAAGTACCCCTTACTGAGATTCTTGATTGGGGCGACTCTCTGGGGAGTCCTTCCTGGTCGCTGAGGCCATTCTTGGCCCTGCACTGGCACTCTGACAACACCCTGCTTCTTGCCCTGCTGCATCATCCTAGATGGCCTGCAATATGCGATCCGCACGCTCCCTGTCGGGTTTCACCAACATCACTCAGCTGAGGGTCTGGTGGCTGACTCTGTTTTTGGTGAACAGGCAGTCTTGCAGACATGGATAACCCTCCCAAAGCGGAATCCAAGAAATTGGAACATATGGCCAAGAAGGTCTCACGTGGCCTCCTCCTCGGCCTTCACGCAATTGAGTTTGGCCTTTTAATGGCCCACTTTGCTCATGCCCTCTTTGGCACCCTTGATGAGGTGCTTTCTCATCTCCTGTGGACTTGCAGACCATGGTCAAGCAGGTCCGAAATCAGGGCTGTTGGTGGCTAGCAGGAGCTCAGACTGCCATGAATATTGGCGACTCCTCATGCCAGGTCGGTGGCCGCTGTGGTGACCATGCACTGCAGGGCTTGGCTGAGGATCTCGACCTTCACAGCAGATACCAAGCACAAGTTGGTGGATGTACCCTTCTTTGGCACCCGACTTGTTTGGGCCAGAGGTTGAAGGGCAGCTTCCTCGCACTGAAGTCCAGTGCCACCTTGACTCGGTGACCTCCACCTAGAGGATCCCACGGGCTCTAAGGCTCAAAAGAAAAGACCTTTGGCTCTCTCTGCTCCTGTGGCCAAGCCATCCAAGCCCCAGCTGGCAGCAGGCCCAGGCTTGGCATCCTCAACCAAAGTTGGTCTCTTTGGTAGTCTGGAAACCTGGAGGTTGTGGTTCGCTGGTTCCTCAGTCGGTCCCTCCTCCACTTCCAAGGCTACTGAATGATGGGCTGGGGATGCGTCCCATGCCCATCCTAACTTCCTGGGTCTTCCATGGGGGTCCAGCTCCACCACTTCCTTTCTGCCTGGTCCGTTGTTACCATAGACGGTAGGTCCTGGAAGTGGTTGGTCAGGGTATGCCTCTGAATTCAAGGCTTAACTAACTGCCTTGACGAGCCCATACCCTCGGGAGGAGACATGGTGTCCGCTAACATTGTGTCAGCCCTTTGGGAAGACATTGCCCAGCTACTCCTCAAGGAGGTTGTGGCTCTGTCTTGGACCCTCCCTATAAGCCCAGGGTTTGTCTCCAGGTACCAGAATGGATGGGGCCACGCATCATCTTAGATCTGCACAACCTGAACAAATTTCTTTGGCTGAGCACTTTTCAGGATGGTCACTCTGACTCAGATCATACCACCTCTGAAGCAGAACATGTGGTTCTAGGAGCGTGCATATGTTCTATCCACACCGTTGGCATGTCCCTTTCCCTTTAAATCTTGCTGGATGGTTTAAAACTGACTCCTCCCACCCACCCTGATGGTATATGCATCAACTCCACCCCTTGATGCCAGATCTTCCTTTCCGCTTGAAGATTCAGGTTCCCTCCTTACCGCTTCCGCATTGAGTAGACCCTGGCGCATAATCCTTTAGATAAATTACCGAAATCAAACTTGTTAGAATTTCTCCGTGTAAATTTGCGATAGTGACTGTGATGGAGGACAGGTACTACCTTCGGGTTTCGCTGCTGTCACTGCGGCAGATGTATGTCACCACCGCACGCCACGCAGCTCACTGCCTGGTCCATATGCATGATACCCAGACCTGCGATTTTGTCGAACCTTTCATCCTGCAGTTCTGGATGATCACCTTGCATGTTTGCAACTTGGACAACCAAAAATGGCACCCGCTGGTCAAATCCAAAGATGCCCGTCATGTGACCTCCACAGCTGCGGGATCCACTGATCAACTTTAGCAGATGAAGGCCTCGAGGAGGAGGAGTGTCGCGCCTGAGCAATCCTCTTCAGTCTCAGTCTTTGTTCCACTCAACTGGCACTTCCTTCTCTGGATCCTTCAAGGAGATGTGCCAGTCTCTCCCGACAAAAGGAGAGGGCCCATCTGGCTTGCACGCCTCCTGGTCCCGCAAGAAGGACAAAGGATCGAGAGAAGATTTGTTGCATCGATGATGCTCTTGGAACAGAGAGAGATCTTGGTCCCAGGAGTCTCCCATCTCAACTTCAGTTGAAATTGTGACCTTGGCCACCGGCTTCACGGTACCCCATCAGGCCAGCCTGCTCAGATGTGGGACGATGACCAGGTTGAAGTAATGAACCCCGTCGAACCGTTGTCGACTGGATGAGGCCAACAATTTCTATTTAGGACTCCGGTCCTACCGCCACCAAGGAAGAGACCCAGCTCGCTGGTGCTCCACCTGTGGTCTCTGTCCCTGACCTGGAGGGGCTGCGGTTCTCCCTGTCCCTCTCAGAACCCCCATCGGTCCTCGTCTTGGACACCCTCGACCGATGAGGCTGGAGAATCTCACAAGTGCCGCCGCCATTTGTCCTCGTCCTCCTCAAATGAGAAGAGGCTTCACGCAGCTGCGTCGCTAAGCATGACCACATGTGGCAGTAGCTCATGCTGTCCGTCCAAAGTTGACACCGGCTTCCACACCGCCATCACTTGGCTGTCGCCTTCCAGGCCAACGCCGACTCCTCTGGAGCTGCTCGACGCTGTCCTCCACCTGAGGAGCCGGGTGAAGACCCCTCCTGGCTCTGCCGGCTGGCCTTTCCATCTGTTTCGGTGGAGCCACCACCCAAGCAGCCACCCTCAGGGGCTCCTGCCAGGGAGTCTTGGCCCATGCAGGGCCTCCCAGACAGACTGTGGTCACCCTTACTCGTGACCATCTGTGGCGGGTCGAGAGTGACTCTGGTGGTCGGCTGCTCTATCCAGACTCGGAGTTTGAGGATTCAGACCTGAATTCACGTCCATGCGACAACGATTCCATGAGTCTCTCGACGGAGGAAGGTCCCACGCCTTCTTGGGCATCCTCCTCTCATCCCCGAATCAACGGGATGACTTTGGAGCCTGTTGAGAAACTGGCTGAATATCCCTAACTGATATCCTCAGAAAGGGATTCTCCGTCCGAGGCCTTCCCAGGGTCAAGTCATAGTTGGCCCAGCCTTGAGCTTTGGCAGCACCAGCCTCCTGCCCTGTGCCTTCAGCCCACATGGCCCGCAAGCACGCGATTCCTATAGGCTCCCTTCTGGGTTCATGCAGCATCCCTGGCTGAGGGGCTGGTGACTGCTTCTGTGTTTCGTGCTCTGGCAACTCAGGAGACATGGATGGACCTCCAGACAAAGAGTCCAAGAAATTGGACCATTCAGCCAGAAAGGTCTATGCTGCCTTCTTGCTTGGTCTCCGACAGGAGTGTTCAGTCGTCATTATGGCACACTTCTCCCATGCCCTTTGGGCTTTCTGGATGAGGTGCTTCCTCATCTCCTCATGGACCGTCAGACCACTGTCAAGCAGGTCTGTGACCAGGGTTGGGCTGAGGCTAAGCAGCAGCTCCAGATGGCTCTGTACGCTGGGGATTCTGTGCCCGCTCAGTGGTGGCTGAAGTCGCCATGTGCCGCAGGGCCTGGCTAAGAGTCTTGTCTCTACGGCAGACACCCAGCAGAAACTGGTGGCCGCTCCTTTCCTGTGTACTGATTTGTTCGGTCCAAGAGTCGAGGTCACCTCCAGCATATTGAGAAGTCCAGTGCCACCTTGAACTTCATTACCTACACCCAGAAGGAACCCCAGAGTTCAAAGAAGCAGAAAGTAAGTTTTCTTTGGTTGATTGCTGTGCCAAACAGCCGAGTACCAATCTGGAGCAGTAGTAGGCTCAGTCTTTTGCTCTCGCCCAAGTCAAGGGCTCGCAGCCTGTAAGCCTGGAGGAAGGGCCCCAGCGGTCCCCCACTGGATCCTCCTCCTCCAAGCCTGCACAGTGACAGGATGGGGGTAGCCACCCCCATGTCCGCTATGACCACTGTAGGTCATCCTTGGGGCTGGCTCCACCACTTCTTTTCCGCCTAGTCCGCTGTCACAGCAGATAGGTGGGTCTTGAAGTGGTCGGCCAGGGACTGTCTCTGGAATTGAGCAGTACCCTCCAAGCCAAGCCAGCAGGAGGAGAAGGTATCTGCTCATACGCAGTCGGCTCTTATTAATAACATTGCTCAACTCTTCCGCAAGGAGGTAGTGGTCAGAGTTGCGGATCCTCTCTCAACACTCCATGGGCCGATGGGCCTGGTGGCATATGTGCCCCTTCAGTGGGAGATGGCCAGCCATTGGTCTCGTGACATGGTCATTTCGACCAGCTGGTCACTGTGACCTAGAGGGCGCCAGACGCCTTCCAGTGGTGGACCGTCCTAGAACATCTGCAGGAGGGCTCCATTTGTTCATCCTGATGACCGATGCCTCTCTCCTGGGCTGGGGTGCCACATGGGGAATCAGAGTCCACGGCTCTGGACCCCGAGAACCTGATGCCATATCAACCTGCTGGAGCTCCGAGCAGTTCGACTGGCGCCAGCTGCATTCGCTCCATTCCTTCGGGTCAAGTGGTTCAGGTTCAGACAGAAACACCATGACCATGTACTTCCTCAACAAACAGGGTGGCATGCACTCCTGGTCACTGTGCAGGGAAGCACCCATGTCTGGACCATCGTGAGCCGACTGGAGTCAGATCTCCTTGCCATCCATGTGGCAGTAACCTTGAATCAGTTGGTGGATGCCCTCAGCCGTAGGCAAGGCATCCCACGAGTGGTCTGTCCATCCAGAGGTAGTTCACAGTCTGTTCTCCCAGTGGGGCACACCTCAGGTGGACCTGTTCACCTCCAGGGAGAACAAAAGCTGAGGCTGTTCCACACCCGCCCCCCAGCAGGGCTCACTGCAGAGGGATGCCTTCTCGAGGCCGTGGACCCCCAGGCCTCTTCTTGTGCCTTCCTCCACTTCCCTTGGTCCACAAGGTGCTCCTCAAGGTTATGAGGACAAGGTACAGGTGATCCGGGACACCCCAGACTGGCCCCACCAGTTCTGGTATCCAGGTCTCTTCAGGCTCAGCACCAGGCTCCCAAGGCGCTTCCAGCATGCCTGGACCTGCTCTCAATCAGTCAGGGAAGGTATTACATCTGGACCTTCAGTCCCTGCACCTGACAGCCTGGTTCCTGAGTGGCTAGAGTTCTAGGCTTTGGGTCTCTCTGATGATGTCCTCAGTGTAGTTGAGGCATTGAGGAAAGAGTTGATCAGGAAGTGCTATGCCTTCAAATGAAAGAGATTCTCCCTTCAAATGGAAGAGAGTCTCCACTTGGTGTCAGGGCAAGGGCCTGGACCCTTGCTTTGGTCTCTTTCCAAAGGGGTCTTCAGTCTACGACAATTAAGGTGACCTGGCAGCCATCTCTGCTTACCAGGCGAGGCCGGTCAGTAGATGGCACAGGAGAAGGTGGTCTGGTGTTTCTTTAAAGGCCTTGACCATATTTCCCTCTGGTGCGTGAACTACCACCACCATGGGATCTACTGCTGGTACTGGCAGAGCTCATGGGCAAGCCATTCGAACAGGTGCACAGGTGTGAGATGTCACATCTATCGTGGAAGACCGCCTTCTTAGTGGCTATCACGTCAGCCAGAAGGATTGGGAGCTACAGGCACTCTCTCTCGTCATCTCCTTCCTGGTCTTCCACATGGACAAGGTTGTCCTGCGCCCCAACCCGAAGTTCCTTCCGAAGATAGTGTTAGAGTTTCACCTGAACCAGGTGATGACTCTGCTAGTATACTACCCCAGTTACCAGTTACCCTCAAGGCCGTGTACAGGCTCAATACTTTGGACCTGAGAAGAATGGTCTTACTACAAGGAGGTACAGCTGAAGTTTGGGGAGAGGTTTGCCAGCTGTTTGTCACCTATGCTGAAGCTGCACCTGTCAGACCTGCAGCAAAGCGACGATTGGCAGATGGATTATGTCTTGCATTGATCTCTGCTATCAATTGGTGGCAAGGAGCCTCCCGGAGGATAAAGCTCATTCCACCCGCCATACCACTGCATTGGTGGCTGCTTCTAGGGACGCCCTATCCAGGATATCTGCAGAGCTGCTACTTGGAAGTCAGCAAACACCTTCATTTCCCATTACCACATTGACCTAGAGTCACGAGGGATGCTGGTTTTGGGGCCTCAGTTCTCCAATCTCTGTTCCCTAAGTAGGGGGTGTGTGCCTTGCCTCTCCTCCCAGAGAACTGCCAGGAGTTCACAAACAGTGTGGATAGAACAACATATCCACGCTCCTAGAAAACAGCTTACTCACCTGTAACAGTAGATCTGCTCCATTGTATCTGGTTCCAGTCGTGAGTTTTAATTTTAGTTGGACATTTTGGATTTTTTCTGCTTTGTGGGTTTGCACAAGGAACCTTTAATTGCAGACTGCTCTTATGTATTTTGAATATAAGACTTCTGCTTGAGGTCTGCTGCTTTTCAAGTGAAAGTGAGAGCTCATTTGGAAATCTGAATTATTATTTTTGGAGAGACAAGTTCTGACTTATTTTGAGCTTAATAAGAGCAGTCTGCATTATTGAACTGGTCTTCACCTGTGAGAGGGGTGCACTGGTTACTGGCCGACTAAGAGCTTGGTGAAATCGTGTTGAACATTTGATTTTAGATTTTAGCCCTTTTAAATTATAGATATTTAGTTTGGATTAAAGGAATTAGTTTGTAATATTTTTCATTGTCTGGATATTTGGGTGGTGAGAGGACTCTGTATCCGGTTATTTACTTGTTTATAGTTTGAATATTTTCCTCTCTCCCAGTGGTGAGAGGACTGGTGGGGAGGGAATTTAGTTAGTGTCTTGTTGTATTTGATTATATTTTTGTTCGGTTTAGGGGATGAGAGCCCTTAAATCAATAATTTGAGGTTTGTTGATTTCCTTATATGATATTTTATTTTTTATTATAAATGGCTTTGTAGTTATTTAAGCTTTAAGAGGTGGGTTAATTTTTAAGTAGAATTATTATTTGTTTGTGCTAATTATGTGCTGGGATAACACAAAGGACAGTCTGGTATTATTCCACCTCCAGGCTCAGGGTTCTTCGTCTTTTCTTGTCCCCCCTCCGCCAAAGGTCTGTAGATGGTGTAGGGCTCTGGGAATTGTTGGAAGAAGGAGGAGGACCGGGCTGGGTCTGGAGGGGAACAGAAAGGAGTAGGCGGATAGGGATAGTGGAGACAAGGAGACACCCTGGAGCGAAATGGGCCCAGGAAAGGGTCCTCCTGTCTGGTGCCCATACCAAGGGTTCTGACTATAGTCAGCAGATAGCATGGTCATCCTCGGAGGCTCATCCTACTCAAGGCGGTGTTGTACAAGCGCCAGGTCTATATAAAAACAAGATGGCTATTATAGCTGATTTTGTTGGGTTGTCTGACCTGGCGTGCATCACTGAGACCTGGCTGGATGAGAATGCTGGACCAGTTTTGGCAGCAGCAGTTCCAGCCAGGTATTCAGTGATACACCGCCCGAGGGTGGATTGAAGGGGCGGGGTGTTGCTATCTGTTTTAGATCAGAACTGGGCCTAGTGGAGTACCAGTGGGAACTACCAAATCCTTTGAATGTATGTTAGGCGAAGGTTGTAGAGCGCAGGGATACTTCTCGTCTACCGTCCACCAGGTGACTGAGAATGTTTTCCTATGTGGAAGTTGTAGACTTTCATTGTCTACCTGACATTGGGGTCCCCAGATGGTTGGTTCTGGGGACTTCAACGCTTGGGTCGACGATGAACTCTTGCATTTTGGCCAAGACTTCCTCCAGTTAATGATTTCACTGGTTTCACACAGGTTATTTCCTCCCCACACACATTGGTGGTCATTCACTGGATTTGGTGTTCCTTCTGGGGATGTAGATAGCCGACTTGGTGGTGGAACCAGTAGGATGGTCAGACCATCACTCCATTGGGTCTAGTTTTGAGGCCACCCCTCAGTAGGTCAGCCCTATGAAATGGTCCGCACCGCCTTTAAGGGTGTTTATCGGGATGACCTGATGGCGGTGCTGGACCTATCGGGCTTACCGAGAGATAGCATGGATCCAGGAGAGCTGGTACTAGCCTATAATAAGGCGGTGGCAGGGACCTGGATTCCATTGCTCCTGTTCATGTCTGCCCTCTCACTCCGCCCCCAGGTCTCCTTGGTTCGGTGAGACTCTGAGGGAGTTGAGGAGAGTTGGACGAAGGTTGGAGAGGTGCTACGGAGGTC
This sequence comes from Neoceratodus forsteri, assembly GCA_016271365.2. Lineage (NCBI taxonomy): Eukaryota > Metazoa > Chordata > Ceratodontiformes > Ceratodontidae > Neoceratodus > Neoceratodus forsteri. The sequence continues at coordinate 1,135,630,799 of CM057453.1, read as the reverse complement.
GGGTCTGGATGGTGACAAACTTGGTTTGATGGACCACTATGTGTCTATCAATCCGCAATCTCTCGTTATAAGGCAGAATTGCGGCTGCACAGAATAGACCAGCTCAGCTCTTCCGGACTGTGGACAGATTGTGCGAATCCAATCTGTCTTCAGCCCAGAAGAGCTTTTTCTCAAGAACAGTGTGAGGAGTTTGCTCTGTTCTTTGCAGATAAGGTTGCCAAAATCAGATCTGATGTCCACTTGACCCTCTCCAGTGGGAGTTGTGATGGTCGCAGGAGATGTCGGACACCCAGTTTGTGTGGTCTGACTTCAGCCTCCCCACAGTCAGTGACATTGTGATGATCATCCAATCGCTGCATCCGACCAACTGTGGTTTGACCCGGCCCCACACGCCTCTTAGTGGGTTGTGTGGATACAATCGCCCCGCCCTTGCTGAGATAATCTGGAGGTCCTTGGAGAGGGGATTTTTCCAAATCCTCTCAGGGAGGCTGTGGTTCAGCCTCTTAAGAAGTCCTCCTTGGACTTGGACTGTCTGGAAACTACATGTCTGTCTCTAACTTACCCTTTGTGGGTATGGGTAAAGTTATTAAGAAGGTGGTTGCGTTGCAGTTGGATGAACATTTGACCAGCCACAATGTCTAATGATTCTCTCCAGTCTGGATTTAGGAAAGGCATAGTACCGAGACAGCACTTGTTTGGGTACTAAATGACCTCCTGATAGCGAGAGATTGAAGGACCTGTTCCATCTTGGTCATTCTTGATCTCTCGCAGCATTTGACACTGTGGACCATGGTGTGCTATTGGAATGTTTGCGATCTATCTGTGGACTGTCTGATACAGTCCTCAATTGGTTTCGATCTTACCTGAGAGTAGGACTCGGAGGGTGGTGTCCGGGATTTTTCCTCGGCATCAGTCTCCCTATCCTGCGAGTGCAGCAGGTTCATTTGGCACCCATGTTGTTTGCAGTGTATATGCTGCCGTTAGGAGCGATTATTAGGCGTGTATAGTCTGGGTTTTCACTGCTATACAGATGATACCCAGCTGTACATGTCCTTAATGCCCGTAAGGATGCTGCCATTTGCGTCTTAACAACTGCCTTGCCGAAATCCAAGACTGGATGAATGGAGTTGGCTGTGGTTGAACCCGAAAAAACTGAGGTGTTGGTTGTGGACCAGGATCGCTGGAGGCAGGTTTGTTAGCTGGATTGCCCTCAGGTTTATGGCTTGGGGTGTCCAGCTGACTACCTCAAACCGGTGCGAACCTGGGCGTTGTGTTTGATGACTGTCTGACATTTAAATCTCAGGTGTCAGCGGTTGTCAAAACCTCTTTACCATCTGAGGAACATCGCCGGGTGAAGCACCTGGTTCCTCCAGACGATCTTCCTACTTTGGTCCACGCTTCTACCTTCTCTTGACTACTGCAATGCCTTTACCTTTGGCTACCGGGTTGAGATTCGCTGGCTGCAGCTAGTGCAGAATGCGCAGTCAGGCTGTTGACTGGTTCTTCTAGGTCCAGTCATATAACGCCTATGCTCCGTGGACTGCACTGACTGTCAGTTTGCTGGCGAATCACCTTCAGGGTCGGTTTGCTGACCTATAAGGCCCTACACAATCATGGACCTGCTTACTTAAAAATCTCCTTTGTCCCTACTGTCCCCCCTGTTTCTCTCCGATCCACTGATTTAGGGATTGCTAGAGATCCCAGGGTTCGTTTAAAACTTCAGGGGCCAGATCTTTTAGTTTCATGGCCCCAACCCTGTGGAATTCTCTATCTCGCCAGGTGCTAAATTGTCTCACTGTCCAAAGTTTTAAAGGAGCTCTGAAAACCTACCTTTTAGTAAAGCTATAATTACTTTTGAATATCTTAATGTTGTTTTAACTATTTATTGTTGTATGTATTATTGTACAGACGCCTTGGTTTAGAAAGGCGCTTTATATAAATAAAGAGTGATTTGATTTGATTTGATCTTCCACGGAATGGTCTCTGGCAGTAAGTCATTACTTCTGGGAGTATCCAGCAGAGGATGCTGTTGCACGTGCTTCTTCTCACTAGTTTACCAGGACTACCCACACATGACATCACATCCTGTTTCCTATATAAGTGTGGGTGGTCCTGGTATCCTCAGTTCATTTTCCGGTCATCTTCGGCCTGTGCAGTAGTCATCAATGAGAAATTGGATTCCAGATGAATGTCTAAAGATTTTCATCCAAACAAGTGCTATTTTGTTTCTGTCATTGTGGCAGGAAGACTTTTCGCTTTGACAACCATCTGCTTTGTGTGGGATGCCTGGGACCTCGACAACATTAATTCCTGCAAACATTGTCAGGAATTTAATCAGGCTACTTGCCATCTTGAGTGCTTGAAATTCAACATCACATTGTGCAGCAGAAAATGTCTCTGTCACAGAACCAGGGGTCCGTACTCAAGGCTCCCCAGCCTCAGGTTCTCATGTTGGGCAATGTAAGGAGAGGGTCAAACCCCGTCTTCCTCCTGCTCTCAACGTTCATTGATGGCCACCATTTCTGTGGTCACACGTCGATGGAACGTCAAGAACGCGTCTCCTTGTCGGCGAGGGCTCCTCTCTCGTCAATGTTGGGCTCAAGCATGCTTCCTCGTTGATGAGGGCTTTTCCTCGACGGCCCACTTTGGACAAGCCCCTCGCCGACGGAACCATTCTCTCATCAACGATGCTTGCTTCTGCTTTTACTGTAAATGGTGCAGGAAATAACTGCTCCATTGATGGCATTATTTAACCCGTCATCGACGATGCTTTCAAATGTATTTTCGCAACTAAACCCACTGTTGCTCTGTTGATGGTGGCTTCTCCCTGTTGGCAGGATTTTGCAGATAATGCCTCAACGAGATCCTCTACAAGGTTCCAATGACCTCAGGGTAAGCCTCTGGCTTTTGCCCTTCAACATGCTCCTCCACCAACACAAGTAGGCTCATACAGAGGTCCATCAGATCAAGACAGGGAACCTGGTTACTACCACCCAGGCTCAAGACCTGCATATACTGCATGTCCTATCCTGCATCATCCCCATTGTTTTCCCAACCCCTGCCTCTCACCCCACCCCTTCCCTAGAACAACAGAACATCACTAACATTGTGCAGCAGGTCTTGCGTAACATTCGTAATGCCCGTACTGATCCAGGAAGGAGGGATAGTCCCTTTGCCACAGACACCATCATGATGGCGACTTGGATATTGAACCTGCCTATTCTCCTCCACCTCATGCGGAGGATTACTCAGATGATTGGGAGCAACATCAAGAGCTCCCTGATGACCTGAATATGGAATTCCCTGGCCTGGATTTTTCAGGGCCGGGTTCCCCTTTTCAGCCATCTCCTCTCTGGATGAAGATCTGCCTCCTCCAATGGCTGCCTCTTCTCCAGATGATCCCATCTTTAGTGACATGATGCTTCAAATACAAAGGTGATGGGATTTTCTACTACAGAACATGACAAACACCGTGAAGGATATGGCAGACTGTTTAGAATTGCCAGAGGAACCAGTGTTGGTGGTTCCACCACTAATACCTACATATCAAAATGCCTTATTGGCTGCTTGGCATCAGCCTTCTAACATTACAGCGGTTCCTCGTAAGGCTAACCGACTATACCAGTCTCCTTTAGACCACCCATTCCTCTCCACTGTTCCAGAGGCAGATTCTGTTGTCATTACTGCCGCTCATCATCATACTAAACAACCTCACATGAGCTCCTTGCCTCGTGATAAAGGGTCCCCAAAATAGATTACCTGGGAAAAAGGGTTTTGCTTCGGCTACTATGAACATTTCAGTATTTAAACTACCGGGTCACATGATAAAGTATCAGTGTACCCTGGGGATTTCTGTTGTAGAAACTGTCAATAAACTTCCTCTCTCTCAGGAGAAAGAACAGTTATTAGCTATGATCATGACTACTAACCCCATCTCCGCCACCTTCTCAGGTCAGGCTATGATGCTGTGGATACCTCTGCCCGACTTTTCAGCTACTAGTGTGGCTCTCACGCCGATGCTTGGCTTCGTGTGTTGGGGTTTACCTCTGACATACAATGTAAGGTAACCAATGCACCCTTTAATGGGTCCAAGTTATTTAGGCCAGATACACAGACCTCTTAGATGACTTACAAGACATCTGGTAGGACCCTTCGTACTGTTCAAGGGATGTACCATACCTCACAATACACCTACCATACCTAGTTTCCCTCCTACTCTAAAGAGGCGGAAAATACAAAGTCTGTAACAGAGGTGGTTTCAGAGGTCGTAACCAACCTCCCAGAGGTGTTTCCTTAGCCACCCATGGCTCCTGCACCCGTCCCTCTGGAGGGCGGTCAACCTGTTGCTCATTGACCTCACCAGCCTCTCCCGCCTCTTCAACCAGGCCTTGGAGGTGGTCGGGTGTCTTTTGCTCTCCACCTAGAGGCTTGCAGGCGATCACTTTGGACAAATGGGTACTCCAAATAATCCACATGGGTCATACTCTGGAGTTTATCTCTGTCCCTCCTCCTCCCTCGCTGGACAATTCAGTACCTTCCACAGCATGTTCCTGTTCTCCAAGAATTGTTAGCACTTCTGGTCAAGCAAGCCATTGTACCAGTACCACCTGTGGAACAACAGAAAAGGTATTATTCCCATTTTTTCTAGTACCCAAAAGAACTGGAGATTTCAGACCCATTTTGAATCTGAGACATCTGAATCGATGCGTTCAGTACAGGCATTTCTGCATGGTCAGTCTACCATTATTATGCCTCTCCTAAAACAAGGAGATTTAATGTGTGCCCTGGGTATGAAGGATGCTTACCTACATATTCCTATTCACTCTGCTCATCACATATTTCTGCGCTTCTACCTCCTAGGCCAAAACTACCAGTTTGGGCTCTCCCGTTAGGCCTTTCATTGGCCTAGAGAGTCTGTACCAAATGCCTAGCAGTGGTAGCTGCAGCACTAAGAAAAAAGGGCACTAAATCTTCCCATATCTAGATAACTGGCTGATAAAAGCAGGCTCCAAAGAAGCTCTGCTATCCTCTTTGACCACCACCCTCACTCTGTTTCACGACTTAGGGTAATGGTCAATTGGCCAAAGTCCAATCCAGAGCCAACCCAGAGTCTACAATACATCGGAGCTGTTCTGAACACCGTTCAGGCGAGAGCTTTCCTTACACCCTCCTGTCAGGACACTCTGATATCTCTGGCCTTACACATACAGTCTCAACCAGTAGTCACGGCCAGACAAATGCTTAAATTAGTGGGCTACATATCCGCCGCGCTATTCCACGGTGGTATTAGCCTGTCTCCACATAAGACCTGTCCAGTGGACTCTACAGAACCAGTGGTCTCAGAAAACTGGACAGTTCGACCGGTTGGGTCACTCCTTCCTAGTGTCAGCCCTCTCCTGGTGAACAATTAAAACAAATTTATGTCAGGAATGCCATTTCACCCCCCATGTAGACGTTAACCGTGGATGCATCCCTAGATGGGTGAGCGCCATTTGGGTCTGTATCAGACCCAGGGTCGATGGTCCACCTTATCTCATATCAGTCTCTTGGAGATGAGGGTGGTCCGTCTTGTCCTTCAGCCATTCCAACCCTACCTCAAGCCAGGACCATTGCTGATTCAATCAGACAACACGGCAGTAGTCTCATACCTGAACAGGCAAGGGCGCGCATTGCGCACCCTCTGCAGGAAACCATTGCAGTCTGGCAGACAGAAATCAAACAAAGGCTAGCACAGCTGTCCATCTCCCAAGACTGTGCAATCAGTTGGCGGACCGACTGAGTCGTCAGTTGTCTGCCCACGAATGGACACTTCACGAAGATGTCCTACGCAATGTCTTCGCACTCTGGGGAACTCCACAGCTGGATCTGTTCACCTCCCCAGTCAATCACAGACTCCCCAGTTACTTCTCCATTATCCCAAACAGGGAAAGTCTATCGATGCCCTGTCCCAACCTTGGACAGGACTTTACTTATATGCTTCTCACCCAATCCCACTCCTGCTAAAGACTCTGTTGAAACTTCAACTGGAGCCGACCAGCATGATACTAATAGCACCTCTATGGCCTCCGCAACTGTGGTTTCCCCTCCTCCACAAATTGTCAGTGCAGGATCCCATTCCGTTGCAGTCAGAGCCGGACTTCCTGACCCAGAATCAGGGTCCTCTTGCATCCCAACCTCAAGATGTTACGTCTTCATGCCTGGCTCCTGAGGACACATTCATAAATAGACTACAGGTGTCGTCTTCTGTTGCCAATTTTCTCCTAGCCTCTAGGAAGCCAGCAACCAGAGAGCGTATAACTCCAAATAGAAGAGGTTTTCCATATGGTCTGCCTCATACTGTGGACCTTATTCGTACCCACTTATGACCGTTCTAGACTACCTTGCCTCATTATCTGAGTCAGGCCTCAGTTATTCTTCCATCAAAGTTCATTTAGCAGCCATCTCGGCCTTTCATGAACCTCTGGATGGTAGATCACTCTATAAGCATCATTTATCCAAAATGTTTTGAGAGACATGCTTCATCTCAAGTCTCCGATTGACGACCCACTCCTCCATGGGATCTCAACTTCATCATAGAAAAACTGACTCTGGAACCTTTGAGCCTGCAGCCACTTCGATCTTCATTTCCTTTCATGGAAAACATTATTTCTAGTGGCTGTTACTTCCGCTTGGCATATTTCCGAGCTTCATGCCCTTATGTGTAGGGAACCTTACTTGATTTTCCATAAAGACTGGGTGATGCTGTACTAACCCTTCCTTCCTACCAAAAGTAGTGTCTGAACAGTCCTTAAATCAATCCATGGAGCTCTCATTATTTTTCTGGAGCATTCCAACCAGGGTGAGCATCTATTACATCTAATGGATGTTCACCGTATCTTAGATACTACACTAATTGTACCAAAGACATCAGAAAGGCGTCTCAATTGTTTGTCACCTTTGCCTCCGGCGAAGGGACTTCCGTTCTAAAGAGAACTCTGTCCTCATGGTTGGCAAACTGTATTGCATTTCAATACAAAAAGTACAACAAGGCTTTTCCTGGTCAGTCAAGCCCATTCCACAAAAGCTATGGCCACTGCTGCGGCCTGTTTCAAAAGTGCCTCTATTTCAGAAATCTGTAATGCGGTCACTTGGTCCATGATCCACACTTTCACTCAACATTACAGTCTGGATGTGGCCTCGGGGCGTAGGGTGACTTTCGGCCGTGCAGTCCTACAAGGTCTCTTATCATAATTGTCCACCCTTCTGGACATAACTGCTGGGTAATCTCCCAGAAGTAATGACTTACTACAGAGACCATTCCGTGGAAGATAGTGCAATTACGTAAAATCTTACCGTAACAGTAGATCTTTGAGAAATGTCTCTTGCAGTAAGTATAATCCTTCCCTCTGACTCCTCTTTCTCTAACAGAAGCAATTTCATGCTCCTCAGAAGTAGGGTGGGCTCACTAGTCCTCTCAATTTCCCTATCGCCCGCTTGCCTTTGAGGCGAATCCAGCGGGTGGAACTGGGGATACCAGGGACCACCCACACTTATATAGAAACAGGATGTAATGTCGTGTAGGTGGTCCCGTTGAAAATGGGTAGAAGAAGCTGCCGATTCGACAGCACCCTCTGCTGGATACTTCCAGAAGTAATGACTAACTGGAAGAAACATTCTTGAAGTTCTACTGTTACGGTAGATTTTACGTAACTGCTCTTTCTAGGAGTGGTATGTGTTGTTCATCCACACAAACCCACCCGACCTCCCGGCTTTGATTAATAACCTCTTCTTCCAGCAGGCACGATCTGGTGTCAAGGGCGGAGCTGAGGCATATACTACCTGGGTGGGTGGGAGGAGCCAGCTTTTAGACCATTTGGCAAGATTTAAATGGAAAGGGACATGCTAACCAGTGGGGATGAACACCATTTACCACTCCTAGAATTACTGTTACAGATGAGTAACGTGTGTTTTGCTCTCTGGATCTTCAGGATCGTTCTTCCGTGTCGTAATCCATCCGTCTTAACCGCCAGTTCCTCCAGTTCCATGTAGAGGATCCTCTGCGAGTTCAAGCTCTGCCCTTTCGTCTCTCTTTGGCTCCCAGGGTCTTCACCAAATGCATTGCAGTGGTGGCAGCTAATCTGAGACACCGAGGGGTCGGGTATACCCCTGCCTGGATGACTGGCTAATAGTGGGTCCCTCCAGGAGGAGGTGGTGTGGTCCAGGGATCTGGCTGTCCAGACCTGCATGTCCCTTGGCCTCCTGAGCAGCGAGGCAAAGTCAGAACTCATACCCTCGCAGATTATTTATTTCATCTGGGTGGAGCTTGACTCTTGCAAAGCCAGGGCTCAGCTTCCGGCAGACTGGATGGAGGTGCTCTCCTCCTCCTCCTCCTTCTTTGCCTGATCATTTCAGGATGGACAGTTGTGCCCTGCTCAGGACTTCCTGCATCTCCCTGGATACATGGTGGCATGCACCAGCATGGTCCATTGGGCCGGTGGAAAATACACTCTCTGCGATGGGAGCTTGCCGCCAATGGTCTCTGTGCAAGGCCACTTTGACCCGCCGGTCACTGTGACCCAGCTGATGCAGGATGCCCTCCAGTGGTGGCTAGTCCCGGAACATCTGCAGGAAGGGATCCTGTTTGTCCTCCCAGAGCTTGACAGTCATCCTGACGACGGATGTCTCCCTGATGGGCTGGGGTACCCACCTGGGGACCACAGATTATATGGGCTCTAAACCATTGAGGAGTCCAGATGCCATATCAACCTCCTGGAGCTTAGTTCGGTTGGCGCTGACAGCCTTCGCTCGGCACATTCGAGGGTTGAGTCATTCAGATCCAGAAGGACAACACCACGACCATGTACTACCTTAACAAAAGGCAGGATGCACTCCTTCCTCTATGCAGAAAGCTCTCCACATCTGGACCTCGTGCTCAGCCTGGGTGCTGATCTGCTGGCCATCTATGTGTTCAGCACCTCCAACCAGCTGGCGGATGCCCTCAGCCATATGGGCGAGGCTTCTCACGATGGTCTCTCCATCCAGAGGTAATACACCTTGTTCTCCTGCTGGGGCACCCCTGGTAGATCTGTTTGCCTCGGGAGAATGCAAAGCAAGGCTGTTTTGTGCCTGCCCCCGCCAGCAGGGAATGCTGCAGGGGATGCTTTTCAAGAGCCTGACCCAGGCCTCCTCTGTGCCTTCCCTCCATTTCCCTGATCCACAAAGTGCTGATCAAGGCCAGGAGGGACAAGGTATGGATGATCCTGATGGCTCTCCTCGAACTACTGTTACAGGTGAGTAACCTCTTTTTGGGATGGTCACTGAGCCAGTTTATACCATCCCTGGAGCAGGTCATGGGTTTCTGCTCCCTGGATCTCCAGGGCCATTCTTCCATATCCCACTCGTCCCACTTATGTTACCTCAGGTTCTGTGCAGAGGAGGTTCTTTATCTGTCTATGTCCTGTCCTTGGCCTTCATCTGCACCCAGGGTCTTCACCAAGTGCATGGCAGTGGTGGCGGCCTCCCTGTGGCACAAGTGCATGATGTGTAACCCTACCTGGACGACTAGGTGATAGCTGGCCGTTCATGGAGGCCGTGGAGTTTTTCTGGGATCTGACCTTTAGACCCTGCAAGGACTCAGTCTTGCTGGTCAACCTGTAGAAGTGTAGCAGTGGAGGTTAGGCATTCAGCCCAAAGAGACCACAACCAAGAATTGTGTGTAAATCTCTCACTATTTATTCAAAGACACATGTAAAACTGCAGTAATACAAAAGTACAATTCAGTGCGATTAGCAGGATGACCCATTGGAGTCCAGCGCTTCACACCTGTCACTCCTAGTGCTTTGTCAAGGTTGTGTGTCCCCCTGCAGCCTACTTCTTAAACAGCAGACTATGGAAGACAAATCTACTAATTCCCAGTGCTGAGGTGACCACCAGTGAATAAGTGATATTTTAAAAATGGAAAAAAAGGAACATTTTACAAACATGCAGAAGGCTGCTTAAACCAAGTACGTTTGTTAGACTGTTCTTAAACTCCATTCTGATAGATCTATCTCAGTGATACCTTTTGAAAGGAACTAAAGACTGCAGTGCTTAATTTCACTGGGGTCCTCGGGACTAAAGGGCATTGTGAATAATTCTATTCTTGCATTTAAATACATGTATTGCAGGGTTCATTTTGAAGGAGCCACAGTGGACACTCTGGGTTGAGTGGGATCAATTGTCTATCTCCCCCACATGTTGCTGCTACCGCCACTCTTAACGCTGTTGTCGACCCCTGAACCCAGGGCCTGCCAAGGTTCATCTTGCACTCTACAAATTGGGCTGAAGCTCCTGCTCTTACACCTGCCCCACCGGCCTCACTACCATGCACCCCACTACTCCCCTGTTAGCCTCCCTCCCTATTCCATACCCTTCCTACCCATGAGCCTAACCTCCATTTCCTCCTCTGATTCCTCTTCTGCCACCTATTCCTGATTAGTTCCCACTACCCCGACTGCTTATCATGGCTATGCTTACTCCCTGGATGTAGCCTAGTAACCAATTTAGGTATCAGGAATGATGTTCAGCACATCTCCTGTTCCTCTCAACAAGCTCCTGTATAGCTTCAGCCTCTGATTTTCTTCAGCTAGTACCTAACTTGGCTTATGCACTTTGTCTGCCCTGCTGTGTACTGTATCCTCATGTACCCTGTACCCATGCTGCTGTTATGTGTTGCTTTTGCCTTTGTTACGTATGTTGTGTTGCAATTACCAGTGTTACTGATTACTACTGATCTCATTATGATGGTTTTGACAATGCCTATTTAGCCACTATTGACTCCCAAACTCATGTATTCTCCGCTTCCCTTTATGACAAGCATCCTTTGTAAATAAGCTTTTAGCTCAAAGGTTGCAATTCATATTGCTCAATAAATAAATAATAAAAATTGATGGATGAGTTGGAGCAAATGCTGCTCATCACGCTCCACTGCGAGCGTTATTGTGGTGGATGGACCATGACAATTTACTTAAGGGATTTCACTTCCTTGTACCAGCTCCTGTACATATCCTCGTTGCCTTGGGCTATGGCTGAGGTGCTCATCTCTGCCCTTACCAGACACAAGGGTCTTGGACCAAGGTGGAGGCTGAGCTGCACATAAATGTTTGGAGATGTGGGCTGTCTGTACAGCCTCTTGGCATTTTGGAATCATCTCTATCCTGTCCTGTCTTAATCCAGATGGCCAATGTCAATGTGATGTATTAAATCAACAAACAAGAGGACACTCACTCCTATCCCTATGCAGGGAAGTGAGAGTATGGTACTGGGCACTGGCACATGACCTTCAGTTGTCAGCCATGTTTCTTTCAGGTCTCCAAAACATCTTGGCAGACAGGTTATACAGGTCCCAGTAATTGGTTCAATGGTGGGAACTGTTGGCTTATGTGGTAAGCGACTTAAAGATGGTCTCATCCAGAGATGGACCTTTTGTGTCCCTCACAATGCAAACTGCCACATTTTGCTTGTGTGCTCGAGAGCCTGGAGTTTTCTGGTGAGATGTGTTGTCCCTCTCTTGGAAAGGGAAAGTCTTATCGCATTTCCCCCATTCCTCTAATACAGACAGTTGTGCTCAAGTTATGGGTAGAGAGCCACTTTCATCCTCATTGCTCCATTCTGGCTTTGCCAGATGTGGTTTCCACTCATGCAGCATCTGGTAGTGGAGCATCCTGATCTTCTTCAAGGGTATCTCTTTCATCAGGCCACACCTTTGGAACTATACCTGCATCAGCTTGGACCACATGGAAACTTTTGCAAGCAGTCAATGGGGCCACCCAAGGCGACATCACACATCAGCCTCCACAGTTCTTTTCCGCCTCTGATCCTACTTACGGCCCACTGTTGGAAACATTGTTCTTCAGCCGTTCTTATTTTCTTATTTTTGTAGTAACTAATTTAGTGTGTTTTGGTACCTTTATGTACTGGCAACAATATATTGTACTTTTAATGCTTTAGCATAGGCAAAGTCAGGAATGTGTATCTGCAGCCTGGAGAGCCACTGGACTCCTGCTCTGTCATCAGGTGACACTGCCATACACATCGCCTGTCCTGCTGACCACCTCAAGGTCATTGAGAGCAACAGTCATCCTGTACAGGAACGCCATCAACTCAAGTAGAGGAGTAGTAAATTGTCCTCTCAACAGGAGTCTGGTTGCTGATGCAGCCTCTGGGTTTGAAACCCTTCCCATTTTGCCATCTGCTCTGGTGGCAGTGACACAGCCACCCTGACAGTTGATCAGACCCGAAGTTGATCTGGCTTGGGCACTACTGGGCCTGTATATATATGGTACATTGCTGTTGTTGGGATTTCAACCCGCCGGCCACTTGTAGCACACCTGACCGCTGATCAGGCCCCAAGGTCGGGCCATTAAGCACTACTGTGCCTATACAGATCAGATGGTGTCTTCGTCACTGGGTAGCAGCCCACTGTTGACTACTAGACCCCTGACCATGGATCAGACTTAAAAGTCGGGATTGGACTCATTGTTACTGTGCTAATAAGGGTGGTATTTTCCATTGTCGAATTATTCACCGTTTTTGACCACAATACTCCTGAACTCTCAGGTGGGTGTCCTCAGTGTGTAACTGCAGCCCACTCTGTCCATTGACCAGACACCAGGATCAGGGCGGCTTATGCCCACCATGCCAGTATGGCCGGTATGGGGCCTTCAACACTGGGTCACAGCCCGCCGTTGACTAATGGTCCCCGCCCTTTGACCAGACTTCATGGTCTGGGCTTGGTATTTTACTGTCATCACACGTTATTCACCCGTCATTGGTGCAACATTCACAAATCCCTAGATGGGCATCATTGATATGTTACCAGTGATGGCGTTATTGAAGCACTGTTATACTGCCGCCAGGAATTACTGCATCACAGGCCTGGATGATGTCTCAGTCCAGTACACTGTACAGTCTTCCTCTCTGCTGACTCCTTCATTGCTTGAGCAGTTCCCTGTACTTTTCACTGATTGAGCCGTCATTGACGAGGTTACGTATCCTTTAATAACAAAGGGGGTTATGACTACAAGGAAATTACATGGCACAGTACATTACCCAACTGTTTTGAGACTGGGTGGGGGCAGCACACTTCCACTCTCCCATAAATGTCCTCCTTTTTCTGCCCAATTTGCAATCAGTACACTCTGCACTGGGGTTATGTGGCAGCACTCTCCACATGAAGGAGTCTCATAGAAAGTTAGAGGGTACCAAGCACTCCCGATATATATCTGTTTCCTTCAGCATTATAGACTAGCTGGAAGGAGGCCACTTTGCAGACTGGCATAACATATATTTTGCAGACTGGCATAACATACAAAGCTCTGTACATGACAACTGTATTCATCAAAGGCTGTGAGGAACATATATCCTGTTCCTCCAATTCTGTGCTGTTTATGGCTGCCTATATTAAAGCAGGGCACCTACCAATATTATCCTCTTTATCTCCTGATACAGAATCCAGGAGAGGGATGCCAAGGGCCAGGATAGTGTATATCCTTGGCTTCCTTGGCCTGGCTTTACAACAGCCAGGCCCATGTGTTGCAGCATGCCTCTGTGGAAGGAAGGCTAGTACCTAAAAACTCGCCAACACTGAGCTGGTTAAACATTTCCACTCAGCTCTGAACTTTAAGATAAACCCCGCCAGGCCACAGGAGATCCTGGCAGCTGCTGGCATAACGTCAATGTTGGTCCACAGGGCAGATACCTTAAGTGCTGCTTTGCATGGTCTCAGCCTGTCTTTTCGGTTAAGATACAGGCTACTGTAAGGTCTGTCTATCCTTACCCCAGGCTAGGGATAGACTTCAGTTTCCTTCACCCACCAGGTGTTAGAGTGTTGGATACTTGCCGGACACCCCTTCCCCAAGGGCCTGTCCTTCATCATCACCTTCAGGCCTTGAGGGGGATACTAGGGGATACTATGCCTCGGGTTCCAAAGCGATATAGCCCTGCACCTACAGTGTTTCCAGAGGGCCTATGGGGAGTTGCATATGTTTGACAGTAGTCACAGCGCCCTTTACAGGGTAGGCCCATATTTTCTTACTTACCTGGATGAATGGCTACTAACAGCCCACTCCAAGGAGCTACTACCACAGACCTTAACTCAAACCAGATGGATGTTCGATGGTGTAGGGGTGACAGTCAACATACCAAAGTTTGTACTGCCACCTTGCCAACACTTGCAGTGCATAGGGACAGTCTTGGATACTGCCCAGGGCTCTGCGTTTCTGCCACTGGACAGAGCAGAACGACTGATTCCACAAGCACAGTTGTCATACAACAGCCATTATGTCACAGCAAGGACATTCCTATGCATTCTGGTCCTGGCAGCAGCCATTGTCACAGTGCCACTGGCCAGATGGCTTATGTGGTTACCACAGTGGATTTTGAGGGACAGTGGACCCACTGACAGACAAAAGGTGTTAGTAAGGTCTCCTTATGCAGAGCACTGATATGGTGGATGGAATGTGGCACTCTGCTAAGGGCATCCCATTCTTGCTTTCTTCCCAAATCATATTCTCACTACAGATGCATTGGGATCCGGGAGGAGAGACCGTCTGAGGATCTATTCAGATACAAGGTACTTGCACTCAGATGGAATGAGATTTGTATATAAATGTCCTGAAATGGAAGCAGTACTATATGGGCTCCAGGCTTTTTGGGAACACTTATCTCCAGGTGCTCTGTTAGTATAGACAGACAATGTCAGTGTGCTATATTACATCAGCAAACACAGGGAGACTCTTTACTACCCATTGTGCAGTGAAGCAATAAGAATTTGGTATTGATTCTGGAACACGGTCTAGACCTAGCAAACATTCTAGGCAGATCATGCCCAGTGTGCATGCGTGGGAGCTGCTGCCCTCACTGATCAGTGTACCCTCTGCAACATGGAGTCGTCCAGAGGTGGACCATTTTTGTGTCCCCACACAATGTAAGACTGATGCATTTTGCTAGTTTGCCAGGGCCTAAAGTTTTTGGCAAGACATGTTGTCCCTCTCCTGGAAAGGGAAGGAAGTTTCTGTATACCTGTCCCTCCTTTTACATTATTTCAGAGAGTATTACTCAAGTTGGGGGCAACTATGAAACTCATTGCTTCCTGTGACAGTTCTGATATCCTGTGGTGCATCAGCTGGCAGTGGAATCACCAGCGTCTCTGCCATTGTGGAAAGGTGTACTGTTGCAGGACCGTAGAACCCTGGTTCATATGGATCTGAAGTCCCTGCATCTGCATGGCTGCTGAAGAAATAGCAATAGCTCACTTTGGGGTGTCACAGAAAGGGGCTAATATTATGGTGGCTGTTAGAAATCCATCCGGAAGACATACTTATTTTATGAAATATTAGCCTTCCACGTGCTTTGGGATAGCTGTATGGTTGCTTAACTGAGGTAGCCTGTAAGTCTTTGAGAGACGTTTTGTACACAAAGCCTCTCATTAAATCAATCCGGCTGGAGATCTGAATTTTATTTTGGGGTGAAAAACTTCCTTTGGCTCTTTATTTGAGCCAGCTCTGATGGTGGCTTGTACTTTCTTTCTTGGAAAGCATCTTGTTTTCTAGTTGCAATCACTTCTGCTCGAAGGATTTGAGAGCTGCAGGATCTAAAGTGTGAGCCTCCTTATTTGATGTTCCTCTGAGACAAGGTGCCTTTCGTACTAATCTTAAATTTCTGCCAAAAGTGGTGTTTGTGTTTACGTTAAATCAGAGCATTCACCTACCAGTGTATTATCCAGAGCATGCCTGTCCAGGGAAGCATTGCTGCATACCTTAGATGTGCATAGTATACTTTGATACTATATGTGACACGTGGACAGCCAGTTCTGAGTACACTATGATTTTTGTAATATAAAATGTGTTATGGACTGTCTCTCATGAGAGATGCTGAGACAACATGTGAGATGACACACACACACACAGGTTTTAGACACAAGGTGTTACCTGGAAGGCCAGGAGCTAACTACAGACTAGAACAGGCCTTAATCAAGGATCTCCTGTTTATCTAAGTTAAATATAGCTTTAACTACTAAGGGAAATCAGTATCCATTTTACGATGTTTAGAGGAGGAAACCAGGTTATGGCACACTGGTGCGAAACCATAAATGCTTTGAAGTCTGTGTGAGAGAGGATACTACTCATAGATGAAAGGACATTTACAGACTTGATTGGGAAGTCACATGGGGAAAGGAGTTTCTGCTGATGTAACCTTAATTAACTTACCTTCTAAAATGATGAAACATCCTGGGTGCATGATTGTTAATAAACAGAGAAGGAGCTAGGTGACCTCACACAAAAGGGTTGGCAAAGACAGTTATTCTGTTTTCCATTTGAGACACAAATGTTTGGACTCTGAAAAGAAACATTGACAGTACTGTGAGATAGAATACCTTAGAAAAGACAATTCTAAGAGTACTGTGGTAGGAGATTTTGTCTGCACTTTTAAACCTGTTTTGTTTAAGTGATTGTATGTTTTGTGATATGTGGTTCTGTATTTACATTTTTTATCTGTTTTAGTAAAACTCTATTTTTAGAGCCTACTTGGTCTGTCTTTGAATTTCTTTTTAACAAGTATGTATGGTTAAAGCCACTATGCATAAGCTTGAATGGTGGTACCAAACTGGAAAAAGGTGAGGGTTTAATCTGAGGTCTTTTATCACAGTTTTTAAGGGTTCATTTTTGTACACCTGGTTAGGTGCCCGTGGGCAAAGATATCTGTCCCCGAAGACAGAATTATCTGAGCATGTGCATTGGGTACGCTAGCAAGAGGTTCACAGTTTGAATCTCTCCAAGACTTGAAACCAAAGGTTGATTTAAACCCACTAAACAGACAGGAGGGTTACCCTGTTTCGTTAACTGTTCACAAGACTGCGCTCGGAGGTTGGCACTTTGGGAGTAGAGAGCTGACCTGCTGAGTGGGTTTGTGATACTGTACACATAGCACAGATGACTGCAGAAAGCCCTCACAGCTTTTTGTTTTGTTCACCCTGGAAAAAGTGCATACAGTTTCTAAGCGTGTGTGTCCAAATGGCTAGCACACTGTATTCCATTCCATTATAGAAAGTTTGGTAAGGAACTTCCTGGTCATTCCACTAGAGGCATGGACACTTCTACAGCCTGTTTTCCTGTTTTCATTGCAAATATTAGTGCAGCTGCCACATGGAGTCCTGTCCACACCTTCACTGAGCACTAAGTCTGGACATGGTCTCTAGTAGACTAGCTGGTTTTGGCTAGCTGTGCTACAAGACCTACTTTCATAAGACTATAGGCTGTAGCTGCCTGGACTGCTTAGCTTTGGTACTCATTCCAAAGTGTGGCCTGATGAAACGATATCCTCGAAGAAAGGTAGAACAGTTATGCAGGAGCTTACTGTAACAGTAGATCTTGAGAGAGTCTCTTTCATCAAGTCGTGCCATCCTCACCTCCCTTAGAAGTTATGCTACTGGATTTCCTGCATTACAGCATCCGGTGTTATCTTTCCAGCACTCTGTTTACCTGGTAGGAAGAGTGCTGGCATCTTCCTTGGTTCCCTGGAGGGAGGTCCTCCGAGCAGGATCTCTGATGGAACTGGAGAGGAGGAGCCGCCCATGGTTATGAATACACTGACATGTGACGTTGTTGTAGGCGGCCACTGGCTGACTGTTTGAAAAGTTTCTGTGTAGTCCAAGCATTGAGGTGGGTATAGTTCCAAAGGTGTGGACCGATGAAAGAGATTTTCTTAAGGATCTACTGTTATGGTAAGTTCTTATGTAACTTATTTTTAGGGACATGGATATGATGTTCTGTCCATACTAACTGGCCGTGTCCTTTCCCCTTAAGATGTACCGGAAAGTCTTCAAGCTGGCTCCTCCACCTAGGTGGTAACTCCCTCAGCGCCACCCATGACACAGATCTTCCTTTCTGCTGGAAGAAGCAGGTTCCCTCCTTACTGCTCCCACATTGGGTAGGCCCTAGCACTTAAATTCTTAGGAATTACTTCCAAACCAACTCTCACGAGTTTCATCTTCAACTCGATCTTCGATCACGACCGCGATAGACGATAAGTCCCTTCTGGTTCGCCAGTGCCCTTGTGGGCAGATGTCTGCAGGACCAACTCGCATGCCACGCATCGTCTACTGCCTTGGTCATGACCACAATCACCAGGCCTCGACTTTTGCCACTTGTTAAATCCTAATGTCCTGGAGAACCATCTCGCCCTCCAGGAACTGGGCCACCTGGTGCAACGGAACCCGTCAATCAAATCCAGAGATGCCCATTGAGTGGTCTCCACGGCTGCAGGGTCAGCTGAGCAGCTTGCAGCCTTTGAAGAAGAGGCGGCCCAGGCCACCACTCATTCCTTCTTGCTTCTGCCTTCATGCCACTTCAGCTGGGCTTGACTTTTACTGGCTCCTTCAGGGAATTGTGCCAGTCCTTGCCGACCTTCGGTCAGGCACCGCTGACAAATCTAGATCTAAAAAAGAGTCTAAGAAAGAAAAGATTCATTAGTCGTGGGATCGGGAGCATTCTCAGTCGAGGGCCTCTGATTTCGCGCTTCTCCAGATTTGACTTGGTTGATCCTCGGCCTTGGCTGCTTGCTCCACGGTAACCCGGTCGGGCCTGTTGGCTGAGACACTGGTAGAATCCCCAGATGAGATTTTTCTTGAGGTGACCAACCACTTGTCGACTAAAGAGACCGATACTTCCTTGTCTAGGACCTCGGTCCTGATGCAGACCATTGGAGGGACGGATCAGTCTGCTGACCGGCGCCTCTGGCCCCTGACCCTGACCAGAGGAGCCTCAGCAATTGCCGACTCCCTCTGAGCCTCACTACTGGTCCCCCGATGATCGAGGTCTTCATCCTGTGGGTTGAGCTGGTCCCGCCGTCATTGATGCTTCTGTTCTCGGCACCACCACTATTCTTTCCCTCCTTGAATGAGGAGAGCTTCAGCGCAAATTAATCCGATGATATGAGGACTTGATGTGGCAATGGCTGGTGTTTACTGGCACCAGACTGATCCTGGCTGTCACCCGAAGGCTGATGCCGACTCCGCCGACAGAACTGATTCAGATAGTCCTAAGACCAACTCCGGGTTTCTCTGCCAATTGTGGTAGAACTACCACCCAAACAGTCAATGGTTGATGCTCCAACTAAGGAGTCTCGGTCAGCCAAGGGCTTCCCCTTCTGCTGTTGGTCACAGTCACCCCTGACTGCGGAGGGTCAGTGGGGACTCTGGTGGTCGACCGCTCTTTGACGACTCTTCGAGTCAAGAGTTCCTCCCACTCCCATCCGGTCGACGTGGAGTCTGTGGGGATCTCTTGACAGATGAAGGTCCATCCTCATTCATGGGCTTCCTCCATTTAATCTCTGATTCGATGGGTATGAAGATGGAGCCTGTCCAGAAATGGGCTCGTTACCCATTGACCGGGATGCTCAAAAGGAGACTGTCCAGAGGCTTTCCTGGTGGCAGAAGCTATTCTTGGCCCTGCCCTGGAGCTCTGGCAGTGCCCGCTTCCTGCCCTGCACCTTCTGCCTGTATGGGCGCAAGTATCGACGCCCACGGATCCCTTCGGGATTCACAGAGCACTCCTCATCTGAGGGGTTGGTGGCCAACTCTGTGTTCTGGCGCTCTGGCAACACCAAGGATGTTGACAAGCCACCTGATAAGGAGTCCAAAGTTGGACGATGTGGCTAAAGGTGTATGCTGCCTCCTCAGTTGGCTTCCGCCAGGCGAGCTCAGCCCGCATGGCCCACTTCTTCTGCGCCTGCTGGGCACCTTAGATGGGTGCTTCATCATCTGCCTGTGGACCTTCAGACCATGGTCAAACAGGTCCAAGGCCAGGGTCGGCTGTGGCTTAGCAACAGCTCCAGATTGCCATGAACATTGGGGACTCCTCAGCCTGCTCTTTGCCAGCCTCAGTGGCCACGTGCCGCAGGGCTTGGCTGAGGATCTCAACCTTCACTGCAGACACTCAGCACAAGCTGGCAGGTGTCCCTTTCCTGGTCACCAACCTGTTCTGGCCTGGGGTCAAGAGTCACCTCACATGCATCGAGAAATCCAGTGCCCTTGGACTCTGTGACATCTGTCCAGAAGGACCCCGAGGGCTCAAGCAGTATCAGAAATGAAAGCCCTTTAGGTCCACCTCTATTCCTATGGCCAAGCCAGTCCAGCAGCCGCTGGCCAGCAGGCTCAGGCTTGGCGACTTTGGCCCAAGTCAGTGGCCTCGGCTGTCTGTAAGCCAGGAGAGAAAGACTCCAGTGGCCCCTCAGCGGGCCCTCCTCCTCCTCAAGTCTACCCAGTGATGGAATGAGGTGTGCCTCCCTCCATGCCCGTCATGCCTCCCTGAATCCTCCTGTTGGGGCCAGCTCCACCAGCTCCTTTCTGGTTCACTGTCACCACGGACAGGTGGGTTCTAGAAGTGGTGGGTAACGGTCTGCCTCTAGAGTTTGAGCAGTACCCTCCTTACTGAACCCGCACCCCATGGGAGGATTTGGATTCCACAGACATGCTTTCAGTTCTCAGAGATGACAAAGCCCAGCTCCTCCACAAAGAGGTCATGGCTTCTGTCACAGATCCTCCAGAACACCCAGGGTTTATCTTCACTTAATTCATGGGGCTAAAGCAGATGGGGCGCTGGTGCCCATTCTAGATTTGCACGACCTTTACAAGTTCTTCAAGTCATGCACCTTCAGGATGGTAACTCTGTCTCAGATCATACCATCTCTAGAGCAAAATATGTGGTTTTGTTCCTGGATCTTCAGAACGCGTTCTTCCTGTCCCGATCTGTCTGTCTCACCAAAGGTTCCTCCACTTTCGAGCCGAGGGAACCCTGTGAGTTCCAGGCCATGCCCTTGGCCTCTCCTTGACCCCAGGGTCTTCACCAAGTGCATGGCAGTGGTGGCAGCTTACTTGAGGCGGTGAGGGGTCTGGCTTTATCTCTACCGGATGACTGGCTGATAGCAGGTCCCTCCAGGCAGGAGGTGGAGCAGACCAGGGACCTGGTCAACGAGGCCAAGCTGGAACTCATACCCTTGCAGGTGGTCAACTTCATCGGGCGGAGCTCAAACTTGCATAGCCAGAGCCTAGCTCGGCGGACAGGGCAGGGCTCTCTCTCCTCCTTTGTCGGATCATTTTGGAATGGGCAGTTGCGCCCAGCCTGGGACTTTCTGCACTTGCTGGGCTACATGGTGGCCTGTACCAGCGTGGTCCCATTGAGTCCACTGGAGAATGTGCTCCTACAGTGGGAGCTGGCCAGCCAGTGGTCTCAGCACAAGAGGCACTTCAACCAGCCAGTCATGGTGACCCAGCAGATGTGGAATGCCATCCAGCGGTGGCTGGTCTCAGAACATCTGCAGGAAGGATCCCATTTGTCTGCCCAAAGCCGACAGTCATCCTGACAACCTATGCCTCTCTCATGGGCTGGGGTGCCCACCTAGGGAACACAGGGTCCACGGGCTCTGGACCCATGAGGAGTCTGGTTGCCACATCAACCTGCTGGAGCTCTGAGCAGTTCAACTGGTACTGACTGCATTCACTCCACACATTGGAGTCAGGTGGTCCAAGTCCAGATGGACAACACCATGACCATGTACAACCTCAACAGACAGGGGGGATGCACTCCTGCCTTTGTGCAAGGAAGCTCTCCATGTCTGGACCCTTGTGTGCAGCCTGGAGGCAGATCTCTGAGCCATCCATGTGGCAGGAGCCTCCAATCAGCTGGCAAACGCTCTCAGCCGGGTGGGCGAGGATCTCATGAATGGTCTATCCACCAAGAGGTAGTTCACAGCCTGTTCTCCCAGTGGGACACCCTCAGGTGGACCTGTTCGCCTCAGGCAGAATGCAAAGCTGAGACTGTTTGGTGCCAGCCCCCTCAACAGGGAACTCTGCAGGGGGTGCCTTCTCGAGGTCCTGGACCCGGGCCTCTTTATGCCTTCCCTCCACTTCCCTTGATCCTCAGGTGCTTACCAAGGCGGGAGGGACAAGGCACAGGTGATCCTGGTGGCTCTGGACTGGCCATACCGGTTCTGGTACTCGGTCTCCCTCAGCCTCAGGCTCCCGAGGCATCTTCCCTACACCCAGACCTGCTTTCCATCAATCGGGAAGGTACTCCACCTGGACATTCAATCCCTGCTCCTGACGGCCTGGTTCCTGAGTGGCTAGAGTTCCAGGCCTTGGGTCTATCTGAAGATGTCTTCACCATTGTGCAGGCATCTCGGAAAGAGTCGACTAGGAAATGCTATGCCTTCAAGTGGAAGAGATTCTCCATTTGGTGTCAGGGCAAGGGTTGGACCCTTTGTCTTGTCCAGTGGCTAGCATCCTTGATTACTTTTAGTCCCTCTCTCAGTCAGGCCTTCAGTCGACAGCATAAGGTACACCTGGCAGCCATCTCTAGCACGGGCATGGGCCAGTCAGCAGTCGGTGGCACAGGAAGATGGTCAGATGCTTTTTCAAAGGTCTTGTCCACATTTCCCCTCTGTCGCGTGAACCACCACCACTGTGTGACTTGTTGCTGATTTTGGCAAAGCTCATGGGCAAGCCATTCGAGACTGATATACAGTGAGATCTCTCTCACCTGTCGTTGTGACTGCCTTCTTGGTGGCAATCACATCAGCCAGAAGGTTCAGTGAGCTCCAGGCGCTGTGAGTCTCCTTAGCTGGTCTTCCACAGGGACAAGGGTGTCCTTACCCCAACCCAAGTTCTTCCTGAAGGTTGTATTGAGTTTCACCTAACGAGATGATTAATCTTCCGGAGTATTTCACCAGTCACACCTCTGAGTTCAAGTAACAGGCTTCATGCTCTGGACCTGAGGCGAGTGCTTGCTTATTATAGAGAGCGCAAGGCTGGAGTTTGGAGAGAAGTTCACCAGCTTTTGTCACCTTCACTGAAGCTGAGCCTGGCAGACCTAGCGAAGCGGACAGTTGGCATGTGGATCACACCTGCATTGATCTCTGCTATAGGTTGGCGGGTGGGGAGCCTCCCAGGGGTCTAAGGGCTCTGAGTCGCCTCCGGGATGCTGGTTTTGGGGCCTCAGTTCTCAATTCTTATTTCTAAGTAAGGGGTGTGCTCTGCCTCCTCCTCCGGAGAACTGCTGAGTCTGCCAGTTAGTGTGGCTAGAACATCATATCCACGTCCCTAGAAACACAGGTTACTCACCTGTAACAGTAGACCTTCCTGGACTAAAAGTCTCCACCACTCTTTCACACTAATGGGACTACGCTGGAGGCTAGGACCCTGAGGAGCCAAAAATCTTCAGGAGGGCCAGCGCTGGGATAGGACCGCATACGCGCAGTTGCCATGATACTAGCTTGTGCTGTATAGGATACAGTATCTCGTGTTGACCCTCCAACCGCCTTAAGTTTTTTTTTTTTCCTGCCGCCGAAAGTGCGCCTGGTGATGGATCACACCACCTGCCGTGCAGTCAAGTCTTCATCTATATGCACATAATAGTTTACGACATCTATAGGTTTGAATCTCCAACTGCTAAGCTTCATAACAAGCAGGACAAATTTACAAGGAAGTGGCAGAGATGGATTCTATATATTCCCAGATTGATCTGGACTTTGTCCCCTAGGGCGGGGATGCAGGACGTGACCATGGGTATCCCCATCCTCACTAATTTCACTGTCTTGAGGACATGGGGGTGGAGTGCCCCAATGGGTCCTTCCTCCTTTTTTCTCTCTTTAAAGTAAAAGCTGGGTGGGATGTGAGGTCCATTCGCCTGCCTAGGTTGACCCGGTGGTTGCCCCTATGGTCTTTCCAGTTTCTTAACACTGAGACAAGGATCCTCCTGGCAGACAGTTTTTGTTCTCTTTACTGAGGTATGGCTTTGTTGTTTATTCTTGTTCTTCTGTTAATATGTTAAAAAACTCAAAACTATATATCATAGTATATTACGTTTTATTACTTGCTTACCTAGGTTTACACATCATTGCATATTATGTGAGAAATCAGGTTGTTTACTATAATGCTTTTTAATCTTAGATCTTTAACTTTTTGCATAAAATCCAGATTGGTCTTGTTCCAAACAGTGTTGTTAGCTTGTTCCCTATCCCGTGTCTACTATTTCAACTAGAGCTAGTCTAGAAAGGTGTTTAAACTGCCTCAGATTAGAACTAATATTATGCAGAATTCTCTGCAGTTTGAATTAGACCATGTAATCACTTGCCAGATAACATAACTGTCTGTTGTACTGTGTCAAGTTTTAAGAATTTACTTGAAAAAACTTTTTTAGAAGTTGTTGTAATTGTTTTTAATGTAGTGATTATATTATTTTTGTTATTGTTTGTCAAATGTTGGTCTTTATATTTACTTTGTAATTGTCACTGGATGTCTGTGAAAACAGGCATTTTTTGCTTACAGAATTTTTCAGTATAAAATAAATGAAATGAAAATATTGGTGTGTTGAAAATCTGAATTTTGCTTTATTAAATGCAGCAGTTCTGATCTGGCAGATTGACAGTGTTGCAGTGTACATTTATGTATATTCATTATGAATAGGATATATTGACTCTATGGGCCAGATATTCAGACTGCGGACGTGGCTCAAGCCTGAGCACAGCGCATCTGGGCTGCGGCGGCGAGGACCAGGCAATATTCAATGGTGATGCACCGTGGCTCAGCACCATTGAATATGAATCAAGACGGATATGCAGAGATGGCACAGTGGCACTGCACCAGTGCAAGCCACAGAGAGGCAGCAGGGATGCGCCAGCGCAAGTGCGGTGCGCTAGGCGCATCACCCATGCTATTCAGCCGGGGCATACAAATGAGGCCATAATCTATGCAAGGTGCAAATGGGGCCATTGCATATCATTATAGCCCCATTTGCATGCGTTGCGCTGGGCGCTCAGTTGAAATCGTACAGGCGCCCTGCCATGCTGCAGTGGGCGGGGTTAGCTCCTTTGTGGGCTAGTTGAGCACCCCCATCCCATCCCATCTGCCTGATCGCGAGCATCTGTATTTTAAATTCAGTCCCTGGTGGTCTAGCGGTCCCCCACTGCCCAGTCGCGGGCATCTGTATTTGTAAATCAGTCCCTGGTGGTCTAGCGGTCCCCGCTGCCTGATCGCAGGCATCTGCATTTTAAATCAAACCCTGGTAGTCTTGCAGTCCCCCGCTGCCTGATCGTGGGCATCTGTAATTAATGTCAAACCCTGGTGGTCTAGCGGCCCCTGCTGCCCGGTATTTTTAAATCCAAACCCTGGTGGTCCAGCGGTCCCCTGCTGCCCGATCGCGGGCATCTATATTGAAAATCAATCCCTGGTGGTCTAGCGTCCCTCTGCTGCCCGATTGTGGGCATTAGTATTGTAACTCCACACCCTGGTGGTGTGTAGCGGTCCCCTCCGCTGCCCGATCGCGGGCATCTGTAATCAGTTTCAAACTCTGGTGGTCTATCGGTCCCCCGCTGCCCAACCCGGGCTGTCGTAGCTGCAGAAAGTCACCTAGTGGTCCAGTGGTACCCCCCTCCCCACACTCATACAGAGGACCCCCCCGGCCACCCGGCACCCAGGTCATCGGCCGCAGCACCCGCCTGCATACAGCCCGGCCGCCCACCGAATGACAGCTTCTGCAAGGTCTACCCTACCCCACTGAAATCTCAGATCATCACCATGGATGCACTCCTGCTCTTTTGGGGAGCTCACTGTCAAGACCTCCTCACTCTGATGTGGAGCCAGGAGGAGCCGCATCTTTTCATAAATATCGTGGAGATGATAACTGTCTTGTGCGTATCCGAGTTCTGAAGGATACACTCTGCCACAAAGTGATCCTCCTTCGTACAGATTACAAAGCTGTGATGTATTATATCAACAAGTAAGGTGGAGTGCTCCCCTACCCTTTGTGCAGAACGGCCATGAGGATGTGAGAGTGATGCTCGAGCACGGCGCATCAGTTCAGACATCGCAGGGGCACTGTTCATGAGTGCAGTCCAGACCTGGTCCTTTTTGCGCCCCACTCAGTGCAAGACTGCCTCTGTCCTGCTTCAGAAATCCAAAACCTGACGTTTTCTGTTAGGATGCATTCACAGTGCACAAGATGCTTCCTGTATGCTTTCCCTCCTCTTCCCTTAGCTCAGAGAGTGTTGCTCAAGTTGGAGGCACAGGGGGCAGGATGATTATCATTGCCCCATACTAGCCTTGACAGATATGATTTCTGTTAATCAACAGACTTTCAGATGTTTTCCTGAGGCAACTCCCTCTTGAGTGGACCTTCTGACACAGGGACCCTTGGTCCATCCCAACCTGCGCTCCATTCATCTCCATGCGGACTCCAGAGGAGATAGAAGTGGGCAGGTTTAAGGTTTCTCAGACAATCCCAGAAATCCTCTTAGCTGCACATAGGCCTTCCACCAGGAAGGCTTACACGCTCAGTGAAACACTTCTCCATCTGGTGTGCAAAGTCCCATCTGGATCCTTTCTGTTTGCCCACCAAGTAAGGTGTTGGGTGCTGCTTAGACCTGTCGATTCGCAGGTCTACAATACTTGGTAGTGAAGGTACACCGCATGCCATATCGACCTATCTTGAGCTAGTACAGAACATGCCACTGGCCCAGTTACTATTAGTCAAGAGAGTCCTAAAAGGTATCCTACACACTAAACCCCGGTCAGTAGACTGTTGGCGCATGGGATAATAACGTTGTTTTGGATCGCTCACTCGTAAACCCTTTAAGTCGCTAGCTACCTGTTAATTGAAATTTCTAACCTGGAAGACAGCCTTCTTAGTGGCTGTCACTTTTGCTTATGGGGTCTCCAAAATCCGTGCTTTTAGTCACAGACCCCTTACACTGTCTTTCATGAGGTCCAAGGTGGTATTCCGTACTCACCCTAAATTCCTACCCAAAGTGATTTTGGACTTTCACTTCAACCAGCCTTGCTTCTCGCTGCTTACTCGCTAACTTCCAGAATGAAAAGAGCTCTCCTTCATTCTCTGAATGTTAAGAAAAGTTCTATGATTCTCATCAACAAAATGAAAGGATACACAATCCAAACAACTCTTGTATCGTTCAGCATGCCTTGGCTGGGTCACCTGTTGCCACTAGGCGTATTTCTGCATGGTTAGTAGCCTGTCTTGACACTGCTACTCCATGGTGCAGATCAAGTTGGAAGGCTGGGTTCCGTCCACTCTACCAGAGCAGTTGCATCTTCCTGGCAGAGATTCATCATGTACCCATTGCAGACATCTGCAAGGCTGCGACTTGGAGCTGAGTGCATACTTTTGTGAAACATTGTGCTCTGGATGTCCATGCCAGACAGCACACTTCTTTAGTAGAACAATCCTTATAGACTTTTGTCCTGAATAAGCTCCATCTCCTGCCTTCCCATTCAGGCATCGGTTTTAGCTCAGTACTCTCCCATTAGTGTGAATGAGTGGTGGAGACATTTAATCCTGAAAGATATGGAAATTGTGTACCTGCCGTAATTCTTAATCTTCTGAATGGCGTCTCACCTCTATTCACACACCCACCACTATCTCACGCTCCACTCATTCTGTTTTGGTCTTCACTTCCTTGTGGTTCAGGCTGTGAAGACATTGTTTAGTGATTCTTCTTACCATGGGTCATCAGGCCATCTTATGCCTGGGCGTTAGGAGTTAGGTTTTCTTAAGTTAGTCTGCTGCACCTCCTCAGTCAAAGAGGCATTGTGGCGGTTGGAGGGCCCACGCCGGGATAGCCTGGGTGACGTGACCTAGTCTTGTGGTGCCGTGCATGCGTGGTCATATCCCGGTGCCAGTCCTCCTGAAGATTTTGGCTCCTGTGAGGTCCCAGCGCCTCCGGGCGTAGTCCATTAGTGTGAATGAGTGGTGGAGACTTTGTCCAAGAAGATCAAAATTACGGTAGAATGCGTAAATTCCATTTCTAGAGCGGTATATGATGTTCATCCACGGGACTCACCCGACCTCCCCAGCTTCAGGACTGCACGGCAAACTCCTAGCTAACAATACATAACGGGGACTGCCCCGCATCACATGTCGGGACGCCAGCATGACAGTATATAGGGGCGATCCTCATGCCTGCCCTCCAGTTCTTTCCTGCCGCCGACCTGTATGTCGGACCTCCTGGTGAGCTTGGCTACAGTCAACAGCCATTTCCAAGTATTTCTTGTTCTTTTCCTAGTTCTTTTCTAATAGTTAATGCATGTCTTCACGTAAGCGTAACAAGAAGTGCTCACAGTGCAGCTCTCGGATTCCACATGGGGATGATGACTCCCACTGTGTCTTCTGCTTAGGCCCAAAACAACGGGTTGACGACTGCAACATCTGATAGTCCTTCAACCAGGCCACTTAGCGTGAGGTGCCAGAAAGCCCTTGATTCCCACCTTTGTCGATTGCTCCCAGTCCAGGCAGTCGCGCTCGGCTCCGCTGCCAGTTACACAGCCTCAGTCGGTAAGCCAGACTCTAGCTCCTCTGCTGTCCGCCCGACTGTGACTGATAAGTCAGATGCTGGCTCCCCTGACATCCGCTCAGTCGAGGCCAGTCAGTGGGTTGCCAGCCTGTTCGATGATCGCTGGGTGAAACTTTCCACTGGGCTTGTCTCTAATACCCAAGCGTCCACGGAGGCCAGCTGGCACATCCTTGTCCGCGAGGGTTCTCCTTCCGGATTCACTGACTCAGCCCGACCCTTGTTTCCCTGGACCACCGGGACACGAGCACTTCTGGCAGGTGATTCCCTCCCTATGTCGGGTATTTTATCCGAGCTTCCTGCTTCTCCCTGCGGACCCGTCGATGGGGGTCTCTATTCCTCTACCCCACTCACTGATCTCGGATCAGACGGGGCCTCATGAAACTCCCAATGCCAGGCCACTCTCCCACCTACATCCCTTCAGACTCTGGAATGACCTCTGGATTTCTCGCTCTGACACGGATCCCCACCTGGCCCTTCAGGGATTCCAACCAGGACCCCAGACTTGCCGACAGACCCTTATGCTCCCAGCGGTCCCTTAGCCCCACTGCCTTCTGGGCCTTTGGTCCTCCACTGTCCAGCCCTACAGGCTCGGACCCCGGCTACCTGCCACTGCGGGCGCCAGGTGGGCCATTGCCAGGTTGGCAGTCGCAATGCCGACGCCTGGTACCTGACACTGGCCCATATGTACCAGGGCTACCATCAACACTACCCTTATTGATACCAGGCTCCTGGTTACCCCCATATTCTCCTTCAGGGTTCCCAGGCTACCAGCCTCCACCACCTCCTCCGCCTCCCCCGCCACCTCCTCCTCAGCCGGAACAACAGGTATCAATTCCCCACCTGGTGGAAGGATGCCAAATTACAACTCCTGCAGGAGCTGGGGCACCCCATCCGGTCGTGGTTTCTACCCCACCCATAGGGTAATTAATAGGAGCCAGTCGTGTGACAGGGACTCTGGTAGGTGCCCAGCTAGGGCCCTCTCGGGTGTCAGGGTTATGGAGAAGGTTCCAGATATTTCTTTGCCTAGCAGACTGGAGTCTTCAGACTCAGACAGTGACTCTGAAGCTCATTCAGGCCTCATTCCCCAGTGGAACCACAACCCAAGCAGTCTCAAATCTCTGCCAGAGGATCCGTCTTTTGTGGAACTTCTTAGATCCATCCAGCAGGCTTGCAGTTAGACTTCCCAGGAGATGGATCCAGGGCGCAGTATTGTGCAGTGGTTTAAGGCTCTGAGCTGCAAATCTGGGGACCTAGGTTTGAATCTCACAGCCCCACTACATACTACATGATCCTGAACAAGTCTTAACTTCCTTGTGCTTCCAGGTCACACCTGTAAACAAGCTTTCAGCTTAGTGTGTCTCTCATGGTTAAACAGTTGGGGAGAAAAAAGAAGAGGCTAGCAGAGCACCTGGATTTAACTAGTTCGGACCCCCTACTCATCCCATCTTGGGCCAGGGCTGCATGAGGACCTAACATCCACAATATGGCAACAACTATCCTCTATTCCTGTGGTCTCTAAAAGGCCGACAGGATCTATCATCCCAGAAGGGGCAAGTTACTCTATAAGTCAACCCAAGATCGACTCGATAGTCATCCTGGCCGGCCTACAATAGGTCAGGTCAACCAATGCATCTGAGTGCCTCACCTCTGGACAAAGAGTTCAAGCAGATGGATCAGTACAGCTGCAGGTCTGCGCTTCCTCCACCTGCACTATCCGGGTCTCTTAATTATGTGAACCATGATCTCTTTCCAGAAATCGGCTCTGACAGGAAGCTTATAGAAAAAAAGC
The DNA here is from genome assembly GCA_016271365.2 of Neoceratodus forsteri. NCBI lineage: Eukaryota > Metazoa > Chordata > Ceratodontiformes > Ceratodontidae > Neoceratodus > Neoceratodus forsteri. The sequence goes on along the minus strand of CM057453.1, from coordinate 1,135,600,633 downwards.
TTCAGACTGTCCCGGACGAGGAACTCGGGCATAAGCTGCTGGACAGGGTGAGACTTAACAAGTTTTCTTGCCACCACACATTACGTGCCACCTGTGGCTCAGTGGACTCAGTGGCTCGATGCACAGCTTTGGGAGTTTGCCTGAGACATCTGTCATGGCTCCGTCTTGGGACTGGTGCAAGACATCCAAATCACTCTACTGGGCCCCTTTAGGGGTTCTGTCCTGTTTGGCGGCCGACGCAAAGATATTATAACAGAGCTACGGAGAGCAGCAGCATCCCTGCAGGACGCCTCCTCCTTGTATCACTCTGGCCAAAAACCTAGCAGCCTTTCCGTTGCCCACAAAGAGACCAGACAGACAAAAGCAGAACAGACACCAGGGTAAGTGCCACGCCACTGGTTCTGTCACGCAGACCCCTCGGGCAAAAGCCCAGAAGGCCACTGGAGGCACCAGAGCAGCCCTCCCTCTGCCTCCTGACTCAAGGGGCCCCCTTCCACCTCCTTCCATCTTCTCAGAGGAGCGGTTTGGGGGGGTTAGCCCTTCACCTGGGTGGGTGGGAGGCGATAACTGCCGATGCTTGGGTCCTTCAGCTCATCACAAGAGGGCACTCAATCGAGGTTCCTGGACAGACCCCGGACAATCCTCTGAGCAGGTCTCACTACCGTCAGGTCCTCTGCTACTTATTCAGCAAGAAATCCAGGCTCTGTTAGACAGATCAGCCATAGAGCTGGTTCCTCTTGGGCAGACAGAAGGAGTTATTCTCCATTTTTCCCTGTTGCCCAAAGACTGGCGATCTGAGGCCCATTCTGGACTTCAGCCTGCTTAACCTCTGTGGAAAACAAGCGGTTCTGCATGCTTACCCTTCAAGGACTCTTAACCCTGCTCCAACAGAAATCAGTGGCTGTGTTAAGCTGGATGTGCAGGATGCTTACCTGTGCATCCCTGTCTTCCAGGCCCACCGCCCGTTTCTTCAGTTCTCCTTTCAGGAGAACCACTCTTAGTTTAAGGCCTTTCCTTTTGGCCTTTCTTTGGCACCCAGGGTTTTACCAGTGCCTGGTGGTGGTGGCTGTGGCCCTGCACTACAAGGGGATTTATGTGTTCCCATACCTGGATGACTGGCTGTTGTCGGCCCTGTCTCAGGACAGTCTGATGGAAGTGCTCTCCACCACCCTGGACCTCTTTACCTGTCTTGTAATCACTGTGAACTATCTCTAGTCTGAACTCTCACAGCCTCCAGTTCATTGGAGCAGTGCTGGATATAGTCTAGGGCAGGGCCTTCTTATCTCAGACAGGGTGGATACTCTGATTCAACAAGCTTTGTCTGTGTCCAACTCTTATTGGACCACAGCATGCTCCGTCCTCCACCTGTTGGGTCTAATGGTGGCTGCCATCCCCACAGTTCCGCTGGCCATACTGCATATGAGGGTACCCAGTGGACCCTTAGAGTCCAGTGGGACCAACGCCGGACAGCATGGACCACAGGGTTCTGATCTCCAGCAGTATGAAGAGGGATCTTCTAGTGGCAGGAGCCATCCAACCCTCTCGGGGCCCCATTTCATCTCCCCTCTCCTTCCATGACCTCACAACCACACACCTCGGTCAGGTTTGGGAGTCCACCTGGGAGACCATTGAACCAAGGAGATGGTCTCCACAAGAGGAACACTTGCACATAAACGTGTTTCGAGATGAGAGAAGGTCTTTACCCTGTCCAGGCATTCCAGACCTCTTGCAAACCAGGAGCACTCCTTATCCAGACTGACAAACCTGCCACGGTCTGGTACATAAACAAGCAGGAGGCACCCGATCATACCCCTCTGCAGGGAGGCAATGCAGTATGGTACTGGGCAGTCCAGCATGGTCTGTCTCTGACAGCAGTCTATGTCCAGGGAGTTCATAACGTCCTGGCAGACAGTCTCAGCTGCACCGTCGCACAGGCACATGAGGGAACTAAAGCAGGAGGTAGTTGAAGATCTCTTGATCAGTGGGGTTGGCCAGACCTGTTTGCCTCCACATCCAGCACAAAACTACCCAACTTTTGCTCTCTCGTTCCTGGAGTGGTGTTTTCGGTGAGATGCACTGTCTCTTTGTTTGGCAGGAGGTTTCTGTACACTTTCCTCCCTTTTCAATTCTGTTGAAGATTCTGCTTGAAGCTCCAAGCAGAGGCGCTTGCATGATTCTCATAGCTCTCCTCTAGCCTCGGCGATCTGGTTTCTCCTGCTACAGCAGCTGGCAGTGGAACCCCCAGTACCTTTTCCTCTCCTTCACGACCTTCTATCTCAGGAACAGAGCTGCCTGGTGCATCTGAGCCTCTGGTCTCTCCACTTGCATGCGTGGCACCTTTGGACATAGTGGTCTCATGTTTTGAGGCTCCGCGCCTAGTGGAGGCCAGAAAACCATCCACTAGATCTCGTATGCTGTGAAATGGAAGAGATTCACCATTTGGACCATGACCAAGGGCCTGGACCCCTTCTTATGCTTTCGCCCCAGGTCCATGAGTACCTCTTGCACCTGTCTGATTGGTCTCAGTTACTCTTCCTGAAGATCCATCTTTCAGTGTTTCTGCCTATCACCTTCCGTAGATGGCAAAGCCCTAGTGCAGTGGGAGGTCTCTAAAACCTTTCTGAAAGGGATCCTCCACTTAAACTTCCGGTCCATAGTCCGGTTCTCCCAGGGACTTACATTTTATTTTGGAAAAACTCACTTTGCTCCTTTTGAGCAGCGGCAGCATGTTGCGACATGCGCTGTTTGTCTGGGAAAGCGCTCTTTTTGGTCGCTATTACCTCAGCTCAAGAATTTCAGAGCTTCAGGCCCTTGTTTGCAAGGTGCGTTATTTAATTTTCCATAGAGACCTGGTGGCTCTCTGGACTAATCCTTCCCTTCCACTGAAAGTGGTTTCAGAATTGACGTTGAACCAAGATGTTCAGCTGTCGGTTTATTATACCCTTAGTATTCCAACAGGGAGAATACCTTTGCACATGTTGGACATGCACAGGATATTGAGATACTATATCTCTCTCATACCAAGGAGGTGTGCAGATCTGACCAGTTGTTTGTAGCTTTCACACCAGACATAAGGTACGCCATCTCAAAACAGGGCCTATCCAAATGGTTGGCTAATTGCATTTTGTTCATCTATCAGAAGTATGAGAAACCCTTCCAGGGAAGTTAAAGGTCACTCGACCCGTGGCATGCTGCTTCCACGGCCTTCCTACTGCGTGTCTGCTTCAGACATTTGTGCTGTGGCCACTTGGTCTTCAGTCCATACTTTCACCAAGCATTACAGTCTGGACATTGCCTCGAGGCATAGAGACGGTTTTGGACATGCTATCCTGCAAGGCCTTTTACCTTAACAGGCTCTCTAGTGGGTAGACATTCTGCCTCTCAGGCCTTAGTCTCTGACTTGTTTTTCTTGACTGCTTGGTATTCAGTCCCATCTGTGCAGACCTACTGCGGAACCCTCTCAAGTAAGATATAGCAGTTACATAAGAACTTAGTGTAACTGTAGATCTTCGAGTTCCTGCAGTAGGTCACGCTTCCTCCACCTTCCCCCAGCTCCTGTTTTCCTATCCTTTTCAAGGTCCGGGCTCTAGGAGTTATGCTCCTTTCTCCCATCATCCTTTCAGGGATCTTCTGGCAGGAGAACTGAGGGCGGGCATGGGGACCTCCCTCTATATACTGTCACACTGATGTCCTGTCATGTGACACCGGCGTTCCCCACTATGTATTGCTAGCTAGAAGTTTGCCATGCGGTCCTGACGCCAAGGGGGTGCAGTCCTGTCTATGAAGACCTACAGCAGGAACCTCTCTCAAGATCTACTTTTACGGTAAGTTCTTGTGTAACTGCTGTTTTCCTCACCTCTGTGTCTTGGTCTTTTGTCACAGGGCAAGGAGTTCCTGGTCTGTCTGGACCTGAAGTCCCTACATTTGCATACTTGGCTGCTGGAAACATAGCCATTGCACATTTTAAGGGTATCTCTTAAGGTTGCTGATGTTCTGCTTGCTGCTAGGAAGCCTTTTACCAGGCATATTTATCCTTGAAATGGAAGGGTTTCACTTTGTGGTCTGCTTGGACAGGACCCTTTTACATGTCCTGTGAATTCTGTGCTGGGATACTTGCTTTCCTATCTGATTCAGGCCTGTTTCTCTCTTAATGTATACTCAGCTGCTCATTCCACTGTCTATGCCCCTTTTAATGGTCATATGTTTGCCCAATTTGAGGTGTCCCATACTTTTTGAGGTATCCTTCATATGATACCATCTGTAATCCAGTCCCTTGGAGACTTAAATTTCATATTTGGAAAATTGGCTTTTGTTCCTTTTGAGCTTGCTGTGAGTTGTGGCTTATGTTTCCTGTCATGGAAGATGTTATTTTAGTTGCTATGCCTTCTGCTCAGCAGATTTCTGAGCTTCAGTCTTTGATGTATGAGCCTCCTTCTTTGATTTTCACAAAGACAGAGGCTGTTTGCATATGAATCTTATGTTTCTACCAATATGTTGTATCAGAATTTACACTAAACCAAATGATGCACCTTCCTGTTTATTATCCTGAGCATGCCAACCAGGGTGAGGCACTACGCCATACTTTAGGTGTACATTGAACACTGAAATACTATGTCAGTCGCACTCAAGGACTGCAGTAAGTCCTCTCAGCATTTTGTTTTGTTCGCCCCTGAAAAGAGGGTGACACTGTTTCTAAACAATGTCTGTCCAAATGGCTAGCCAATTATATTATGTGTTGTTATAGGAAATATGGTAAGGAACTTCTGGTGCTGTTTGTGGTCACTCCACAAGAGGTATGGCCACTTTGGTTGTCTGTTTCAAGAAATTCCTGCTGCTGACATATGCGATGGTTCATGGAGCACTGCACACTTTAAGCATTACAGTTTGACATTGTCTCTCTCATACATAGTGTTTTTAGGTTGCAGTACTGCAAGGCCTTCTGTTCTGCTCCTCTCTGCTGTTTTGGAGTCATTCCAAAGGTGTGCCCTAATGGAGGAGATCTGCTCGATGAAGACAGAACAGTTAACATAAAACTTACTGTAACAGCTCTTCAAAGAGAATCTCCTGCATTAGGCTGTGCCATCCTCCCTCCTCACCCCCCTTTGATTTCTGAGGTTACATCAGATGCTGTGCCCTAAGTCTTTACTCCATGCTTCCTGTTTCAAGTCCCATGACTCGCCTTGTTTGATCTCCTGGTTCCTCATAGTTAGTGGCACTCGAGGCTAATCTCCAGCGGGAACTAAGGAATGTTGGGGCTGCTCACATTATATACGTGTTCATGCTGCATGTCATTATAGGTGGCCCCTGGATAAAAGATTCCACGTGGTCCTGACACTGACGGCTTACATTTCCAAAGGTTTGCTAACTCCTGTCATACTAGATCACTACATGCCTTTTGTTTTGTGACTCTATGTATTAAGTTACAAATTGTACTTGTTTACCTGCTGTGTTGCGCTGATGTATCTGTAATACCTGTTGTACTCTCCGGTCGTTCCTGAAAATAGGCATATAACTTGTCTAGTGTATCTACCCGGTTAACAAAAGCTAAATAAGTAAACAAATGAAGGAGATTCTCTTGAAGATCTACTGTTAAGGTAAGTTCTTACTTAACTGTTCTTTCCTGGTATACAGTCTAATTATTCGTCTGTTTGTTGTGGAGTTTCTCATGGATCAGTTCTGTGACCCTATTGTTTCCCTTTTTTTAAAAAAATTCGGCCCCACCATGTCGGCATACTGAGTATCTTGTATGCGCGATTAGTCATTTGAATGTTTGATTGCACGATGTGCAAGAAACATAGTGCCACCATACGAGTTTCATAGGTGTGCCTCCCCACTTCCAGTGCCCTGCTCCCTTTGCAGGTGTGGCCGCATCCATGCCAGTGAATGTCAGAGCTGTCTATGACAGAGGTTCAGATACAGTGGCATACAGGTGAAAGCAAAAATGCTGCAATCAGTGGTGGTAAGTGTAGGCAGTTTACATACTGCCGCCGGCGTATGCAAAGTGCCTACACTCTACCTACATCTGTACAGCTGTCATAGACAGCGCTGCTTTTTATCTACCCCCCAACACCTAAGTAGTACACTGGGAGCCCACCCAGCATGCTCATACGCCCCTCGCACACTCATATGGCCGGGGTGCCCAATCCCCATCTGCTTCACTCCCGCCCCTCTCTCCCAAACAGACTTCCAGGTGCCACACTGGGAGCCCACCCCAGTGTGAGCAAATCGTCTGACTGACTGGGGTGCTCAGTCCCGTCCGGTTTCATTGTCTCCCCCAAAAAAAAGAAACAGAGTTTGACGCGCCACGCTGGGAGCCCACTCCAGCATGGCAGAAGTCCGTATGACGGGGTGCCCAATCCCCATTGGCTTCATTGCCACCCCCAAACAGACTTCCAGGTGCCACACTGGGAGCCCCCCAGCGTGTGTGAAATGTCTGTACGGGCCGACTGGGTTGCCCAATCTCCATCTGCTCCACTGCCCCCAAAAAACCTTCCAGCTGCCACGCTAGGAGCCCACCCCAGCATGACAAACATCCGTGTAGTCTAAGCAAACAGAAAACACCTGAAAAAGTCCCTCGGCTCCACCCCTCCCCCAACCCGCGCCCACCCTCTCGCACCCACCTCCCCACACACCCCAACCCCATACTTACCTCCGGTGGCCGATGCGACGATCTTCAGTGGACCTGGAACACGTCTGTACTTCTTCAACGCTTGACCACAAACTGAAGAAATGACGGTAAGCTGTATAATGGCATAAATGGTTTTTTGTTTGTTTTTCAACTTTGGTGCATATCTCACCCATTTTGGAATTTTTCACCAAATTTTCAACATGGGGTTCTTGGGGTCCTACCTCATGAACTCAGTCACTGTCATTTTGTTGTTTGGTCCTGAAAGGTGATTTGCGGTCACTGCACAGAACCACCTTTTGGGACCGATATGAAATACAGTGTCAACACCTCCTTATGAACAGTACAGCTGTCATTTTCACACCGTGGCTGAAATGTGTTTTCGTACGTCCAGCGCAGAATAGCATGGTCGCTGTGGGAAATTAGTGTTCGGGACAGATTACGAAAATCACAGTGACACTGTTCATGAGCGGAGGTCCCAAAATGCCTATGTTGAAAATCTGCTGTAAAAAAATCCCAAACTACTTAAATTACGGGTGTAAGTATCTATGCCTTACCATTCTCGTACGCTGTGTTCAATCTGTAACATTACTGCTCTTATCTCCCACAAGGTGTTTATCTCTTTGTTATGTTAACACTGTATAATCTATGCCTTACCATGTTTCATATGCTGTGTTGAATCTGTATCCTCACATGAACTGTAACATGTCTAATTTTGTACAATGTCATTGTATGTACCTAAATCTATTATTCCTGTACTCTCCAGGTCGCACCTGAAAATAGGCAATTGTCTTGTCTAGTGTACCTACCTGATTAACAAAAGTTAAATAAATAAATTAAATAAACCCCCAAAACCTTATGTTGAAAATTTGGTGGAAAATTCCCATAAATGACTGTTTTACGATGGTGTGTTTGCATAGTTCTAAACGCTGTAACTTTGAGAATTTTTAATATTTTCACTCCAGATTTTCCACATTGCCATTTTACCACACCTCCTTATGAACAATCTAGCTGTCATTTTTTCATATCTTGCCCAAAATGTGTTTGCGCATGTAGGCGCACATTAGTGTCGATCGGTGTCTGAAATCAATATTCAGGACACATTAAGAAAATCACAGAGATACTGGTCATGAGCAGAGGTGTTAAAATATCTATGTTAAAATTTGGTGACAGAGGTCCAAAATTGACTCTGCTATGGCGTGCATTACCAATTTCACGCACCTGTAAGTTCACCGAATTTGTAATATTTTCAGTCCAGATTTTCAGCATTGACATTTTCCACACCTCCTTATGAACAGTACAGCTGTCATTTTTCACACCGTACGAATGTGTTTTCGTACTTCCGGCGAGAATAGAGTGGTCGCTGAGGGAAATCAGTGTTCTGGACAGATTACAAAAATCACAGTGACACTGTTCGGAGCGGAGGTCCCAAATGCCTATGTTGAAAATCTGCTGTAAAAATCCCCAAACTACTTACATTACGGGTGTATGTTGGCAGTTTCTCACGACGGTCGTGACTGCACCAGTTTTTGTATATTTTCACTCCAGATTTTCAACAATGCCATTTTTACACCTCCTCATGAACAGTACACCTGTCACTTTTACGTCCTGTTGAAATGTGTTTTGTACCTGTGGCGCCAAATGGGCGCAGTCGCTCTCTGCAAATCACCTTTCCAAGTAACGAACTGATAGTGTCACTGTTAATGCATTGGGGTCAAAAAAACCCATGTGGAAAACCTGGAGTAAAATACCAAGAAACTACCGTGGCGTTAGGGTTTTCTACCATAATGCCCTACCTTGTAAGGACTGACAGGCGTCAGGGTGTGACTTGGGATTGTCGACAGTAATGCTTATGCCATTTCACCCCACCTGTAGCCATTGACAGGCATCAGTGCGCCTTGGACCCTTGCACCCAGAGTTCACCCCATTTTCCTATACTGTGCCCATTCCAGCGTATTTCCTTGTGGAATGAGGTGAGATATAAACTAAACACCCAAGGCACACCTCGACACTTGTCAGTGTCTGAAAGGGTAGGGTGAGGTGAAATGTCGTGACCGTCATGGGCGACGACAAAAGGCACACCTAATGCCTGTCCATCTCTGCAGAGTGAGGATGGAGTTGGCATCAGTTCAGTACTTCACTGCCATTCTTATACTGCATCTGTCTATCTCCTGCACTTCCACTGCTAATGCCAGCAAGCAAACATTCAGCATTGACAAATGCTTGTTTGTGTAAGGGATGATGTCCAGGCTCTCTCAGTTAAAGTTCAGGAAGATTTCAGTAGGTTGCAGGAATGGTTTAGGTCTCATAGGTTGGTCCTAAATAAAAAAAAAAAAAATAAAACTAAATCAAGCTCTTTAGAGGCCCCAGGAAGAATAGTATAGGACTACTCAACATCATTGATTTGAACAAAGAATGCATTGAATGTGCTGACAATTTCAAGTATCTAGGGGTCACTTTGGATAGCACTCTGTCCTTTGAGTCATGCATATCTCTGCTGGTTAAGACGGTATATCAGAGGCTTAGTCTTTTAAAGCATATCCTTTTCTAATCTCTGAATCTCAAAGATCTTGTCCCACAGTCTCTTATTTTCCATTATTGACTGTGGGTCAGTTATCTGTATGGCTGTATTTTTTTTTTCCAACTTTCTTTCGCTCCAGTCCGATACTAGGGCCTCTCTCAGGCATCCAACTTGAGTCCTGCCCTGCCTGATGTTCACCTGTCCATACCTTCCTCACCCCTGCCCCGCCTTGCAGCTGGCACCTCCAGCTTAACCTCCATGAATACCTCCTACTTTGGGGCGCCTTCAACCATAGACTCTGGCTGCAGATGGGCTCCGGCGGAGGATCCATGAAGGTCGGCTAAGTTGGACCTGGCTGTGGGCATGGGGGTTGATGCCGTCGCCTACCCCTAGGGATGGGGTTTTCCATTTCCTGTCCCTTCCCTCTTGGCGATGGGCATGCCCTGATGGTTCTGGTGCACACAGCACCTGCCTCGTCGGCCACGCTAATACGTGCTTGCCTGGCTTGTACAGTCCCCAGTCTCCACGGGGGTCTCTGGCTCGCCGGCCGCCCCATCCCCTTGATCCAGGGAGGAAAGCACCACTGGGCACTCAGTCCTTCCTCAGTGGGCGCCCGCGTGCCCGAGTCCATTCCTGAACCTGGGTCACGCGCACGGCACAATGGTGTGGCGTCCAGCACCTCAACCCTCAGCCACCAGGCCTGTTTGTATGGCTGTATTGGTGAGAGTGCTGTCCAAACTGAAGTCCGCCTACAAAAGCATCTGTCATTATGTATCGGGTCAACCAGGTTGACTTACCACTGCAGTCTATACTGAGGCTTATGGTTTCAGCAGAAAGGAAAGCAGGATGGGCAGATGGTGTTTGGGATACCACGAGCTTCTTTTATCCAGATGCCTAACATAATGAAAAATGGAGGGGTGTGTAAATACAGAAAATTAATGAAATATTACCCGACTTGTGTCTGACTATTATATTTCAAAATGGTTTCCTGAATCCTGGAAAATAGCTTTAAAGGAGAAGATCAGTGAAGTGTCGCATAGTTTGAAAGTCTCTGAAAAGCACTTTTAAATCTGGCCTCTTACAGACAGCAGTCCAGAGATATTGCTAGTTTTCAGTCTGCTCTGCGTTGATACTGTACTACCACTCTTTATGGAACCTTGTAATGCCATGTGTTCTTCGTGTCATAATCAAAGTATGTACCACTGAGTACTTTTCCTTGCTCTCCAGTCTCCTGATTATATTTACATGTTAACCCCTTGAGGCGCCTGCTGTAGGGATGTGGCATGCTCTGGTTTGGGTGTCCTATGCCAAATCCAGCCCCTGTCTCATAATCCATAGGGTAGTCTCTGTTCACCAGGCAGATGAGGTCTGTACTACCGGGGGAGGGGACTGGAACTGCACCTCTTATTACTGGGAAACTCTGGGGTGGGGTGGGGTAGGGTGAGGTGGAACTGCAGCTCTTATTTTATTTATTTCAGAAGTTTCATCAGGAAGAACATACTGAGCTGGTAACATCTCGTTTCCAGTTGTTTGTCCAGGGGAACACCAGTCCCCACCTCACCATTCTGTTACCTGGAAAGTCACTAGATCCAGATTCCTTTCCACTTCAAACTGTGGCCCTAGACAATTAGCAATGTAGTGTTTAAATGATTGCTGTAATATTTATTGATTGAAATCTGTTGAACGGTAGCTTTGCTGAGACAAAATGTCCCTTTTCCATGGGTGAGCCAATTAATTACAAACAGTAACAGAAAAGAATACATACAGAATCAGAATGCACAGAAAACAGATTAGAAATTACAATATTGCACAAATGTGGACCATATTATTGCATGAATCATAATACAAGAAAAATTCCAGGCTTAATTACTTTTTACATTATATTGTACAGCATGAGAACAGATACAAGGATCGAAGTTACAGCATATATGTCTGCATTGCTAGCCACTCTAGTGCCCACCGACCTAAATCATACTGAGCTGCGTCACTGTAAGACCTAATTTCTTAGCAGCACCTACCATTTAGGAAGATCTGCCTCACAACAGTCTCCTAATTAATTTGGAGGCTCAGTCATTTACAAAACATACATTTGTGAAACTGTAGCACGGACCAAATAAGCACAAATGTGCCCTCGTGGAGCTTTGCATGTGTAGTGATGCAAACCATCTTACCTTGAGCTTGTTTGGTTGGTTCTGTGGGGCCTACTTTTACCTGGGGCCTCCAGTTAAAGTTACTGATGCAGCTGTGGGATGGAGACACGGTGCTAAGCGTGCAGATGGTTTGTGCTAGTTTGAAGGAACTTACTGTTGCCAGTCATTAAGTAATCAGGACGTTTTGTATGGACTTGAATGATGGGTAGGTTCATAGTAGGCTCCAAAATCTTTCAAAAGACTTCTTGAGGAAAAAGCATTAAACCATTCTGAAAACCTGTATCTGCTAATGTTATTTAGAGTAACCTGTAAAATGTGTATCTTTTACTAATGTAAACCATAAGGTGACTGATTTGTCTGTATATGTGCTGCTTTCTGCCAGGTGATGGTGTGAGCAAGGATCCAACAGTGAATATTGGCGCAGTGGGTGGAAATGGATTCGGTGTCATGCCATAATTCCATATCTGGAACAAGTATACAGGTAAATTTGAATTTGCTTTTTGAAACAAACAAGAAAAAAATCTGTTTCACTTTTAAAAAAATCCTAAAACCTATCTGCAGGTGTAAGGTCTGTATGGTCACTGACCCAGATCATACTGTTTCTACCTGAAACATGGGACGTGTTTCACTACCTAGACCTCAGGATGCCTTCTTTACATATCTTTTTCTGTCTGTCTTTTTTTTTTTTTATTGTTAGATGTTTTTAAAAACTTTCTGTGTATTGACGTTATAGTAATCTTCTAGGAGGCGTGGATATGTTGTTCATCCACACTGTCTGGCATTGTTCCTTTCCCTTTAAATCTTGCTGGAAGTCTTCAAGCTGGCTCCTCCCACCCACCGGGTGGAAAATGCCTCGACTCCTCATGAGCCAGATCTTCCTTTCCGCTGGAAGATTCAGGTTCCCTCGTGCTTTCTGCAGTGTTGAGGCCCTGGATTCGTTTCGACGGTTTCACTGCATCTTCTTGCTCTAAAACTCGTAGAGTTTATGACTCTGATTTGGACATGGATGATAAGTCGTTCCCGGATTTCGCCGGTGTCGCTGCGGACAAAAATGTTGCGCACCGATCCCCACCTCTCATCGTTTACTGCCTCGGTACTATTCATGATACCTCGCAATGCTCTATTTGCGCTTCCTTCCATCCGGCCGTCTTGGAGGATGCGTCAAGCCGCCTGAAGCTGGGTATGAGCAGCTCCGCAACCCACGGTAAAATCCAAGGAGGCCAGGTAGGCGGTTTCACGCGACTCCGGGATCGCCGAGCAAGCTTCCAGTGCATGGAGGCCTTCGAGGAAGAAGCCGTAAAGCCTCGGCTAGCCAAGGTTTCTTCGTGCTGCTCAACCTGGGCTCTTCCTTCTCAGGATCCTTCGGATTTGTGCCAGTCTCTCCTACCAAGGGTGGGCGCCCTCGGCTGCACTGCATCCCGTTCTGAAAAAGGATCCTAAAACTTCTTCTTCGGTCGAAGAGAGCTCCTGGGACGGAGGCGGTCCGATATCTCGACTGGTCGAGATTGCCTCCTCGGCTGCCGGGTTTTAGACCTTCCGTCTGGACCGGGCTTAGAAACCACAAGGAGTCGGCTGATCCGCCAAGATTATTCTCGACCCTATCGAGCGCTATCGCCGACACCTGTCGATGATTCCTTGGAGAGAACGCCGATTCTCTCCTTCCCGGCACGAGAGACCGGTCCGCTGGCCTCCCAATCGAGGACAAGAACCGGATCTCGGTTTTCACGAGCCCGGTTTCTCCCGATCGACAAAGCCGACACCATCGGTCTCGATCAAGGTAAGTCCTCTTCAGTCGATTGACCCAGAAAAGGACACAAACACTCCCATAGGCGCCGCCACCGTTCCTCTTCCTCCTCGGGCGAGAGAGGCTTCGACGAAAAATCCGTCGGCGCTGCGAGGATCTTATGTGGCAGCAACTCCTGCTAGCAGGTCAGAAGCCGGCTCCCTCGGCGGTCCGGCTATCTCTTGGCCTCAGCCTCTTCGGCCTCCTCCGACACCGATTTCTGCGGTGCGGTCCCTTCGAGGGGCTCCGGTGTGCCTTCCGCACAGCCGCGTTTCAGGCTCCCACCAATATTGGTGGAACCTCCACCTAAGCTACCCTTGGGGATTCCCTCAAGGAGGACCGACAGTCTTTGGGTCTCCCTCACAGACTGTCATCAGGTCACCTGATCGCCCTAGGCGTATCGAGGAGACTTGGGTGGTCAGCCTTTATATCGGGACTCTTCCGATTCTGATATTACTGGCCTTCATTCTCACGATGAGCTTTCAGTGTCAGGCCTGGAAGAAGGGCCTTCCTCCTTCCAGGGCATCCTCCGGCTCATTTCTGAGTCCACGGGGATGTCCCTGCAGCCTATCCAGAATAAGGCAGAATATCCCTTACGAATATTCTTAAGAGGATACCCTCTGGAGGCTTTTCCAGTCGCTGAAGCCATTATTGGCCCGGCTGGAACTCTGGCAGCGTCCGGCCTCCTGCCCAGCTCTGTCTGCCCGCATGGCACGCTAAGCACGCGTGCCCACAGGGTCCTTGGCGGGGTTTACTGAGCACCCCGCGGAAAGCCTGGTGACTGCCTCAGTGTTCAGCCGGACGGGCAGCTCGGCGGATACTGACCGCCCTCCGGACAAGGAGTCCAAACTTATGGACCACTCGGCCCGGAAGGTCTATGCAGCATCTTCCTGGGTCTTAGTCAGGCAAGCTCAGCAGTGATTATGGCACACTTCTCTCACGCCCTCTTGGGGTCGCTGGGCCAGTTCTTCCTCACCTCAGCTGACATGCAGACCACGGTCAATCAGGTCAGGGACCAGGGCAGGGCTGTTGCTAAACAACAGCTCAGACTGCACTGTACATGGGTGATTCCTGTGCCCGTTCACTAGCTGCAGCGGTATCCACTCGCCGTGAGGGCTTGGCTGAGGTTATTCTCCTTTCCGTGGATACTCAGCACAAGCTAGCTGATGTGCCTTCCTGGGCACCAACCTCTTCAGGCCAGAGTGGCAGGTCATCTGCAGCATCGAGCAGTCTAATGCCACCTTAGATGCCACCTCTGCTAAGGGTTCTTCAAGTAAGAACCAGCAGAGCGCAGGAAGAAGCCTTTTAGTCATTCTTCCCCTGCGGTCAGACAGCCACCCTTCCAGGGGTCAGCAGCAGGCTCAGGCTTGGCGCCGTGGGTCCAAGCAAGGTCCCCAGTAGCCCTGCAAAGGAGGCAGAGGTGCTGGTCCAGGTGCCTCCTCCTCCTCCTCTAAGCCTGCCCAGTGACGGGCCGGGGTGGCCTCCCCCGCACCGTCCTCCAGCTCTAGGTCCTCCGTGGGGGCGGCTCCGCCACTTCCTTTCCCGCCTGGTCCGGTATCACCTCGGACAGGTGGGTTCTAAAGTGGTCGGGCAGGGTCTGCCCTAGATCGAGCAGTACCCTCCCAGCCGAGCCCGTGCCCCACGAGAGAAAGGATCTCAGTTGCCCAGTTTGCCCCTTGGGCGACATTGCGCTACTCCTCCTCAAAGGCGGTGGCCTGAGTGACGGATCCTCCTTCAGACCCAGGCTTTGTCTCCAGGTATTTCCTGGTGCCCAAGCAGACGGGGTTGGCACCCCATTCTAGATCTGCCGACCTGAATCGGTATCTCAGGTCTCGTTCCTTCGGATGGTAACTCTGAACCAGATCATACCATCTCTGGAGCTGAAAACATGTGTTCTGTGCACTGGATCTTCAGGGCGCTTTTTCCACGTCTCTATCCGTCCGTCCCATCAGCAGTTCCTCCGCTTCAGGGTCGAAGGACCCTATGCGAGTTCAGAGCCATGCCGCTCGCCTGTCATCGGCCCCAAGGGTCTTCACCAAATGCATTGCAGTGGTGGCAGCCCATCTTGCATCGGGGTCTGTGATTACCCCTACCTGGATGACTGGCTCCTGGCTGGATCCTCCCTTCAGGAGGTGGAGAGGTCCAGGGACCTGACCCTCCGAACCTGCTCACACTTGGGCCTTCTGATCAATGAGGCCAAATCGGAACTCGTACCTTCTCAGGTGATGGCCTTCATCGGGCAGAGCTCGACTCTCGTCTAGCCAGAGCTCGGCTCGGTGGACAGAGGCGGAGGTTCTCTCCTCCTTGCCCAATCATTTCTGGTTGGGCACTTGCGCCTGCCGGGACTTTCTCGCCTCCTGGGTTACATGGCGGCGTGCCCGTCGGTTGTCCGCTGGGCCCAGGCTGCACATGCGCCCCCTTCAGTGGGAGCTCGCCGCCCAGTGGTCTCAAGCGTCAGGGTCTTTTCGACCAGCTGGTCACGGTCCCCCAGAGGATGTGGGACGCTCTCCAATGGTGGACTGTCCCGAGTCATCTGCAGGAAGGGATCCCGTTTGTCCGCCCGAGCCGACGGCGGTCCTTACGACCGATGCCTCTCTCATGGGCTGGGGAGCCCACATGGGGACCACAGAGCTCACGGGCTCTGGACCCCAGAGGAGTCCCGATGTCACATCAACCTGTTGGAGCTCAGGGCAGTCAGACTGGCTCTGTCAGCTTCGCTCCTCAGCTCCGGGTCAAGTGGTTCAAGTCCAGACGGACAATACCACGACCATGTACTACCTCAACAAACAGGGCGTCACGCACTCCCGTCTGCTATGCAAGGAGGCGCTCCGGATCTGGACCTCGTCAGCCGGCTGGAGGCGGATCTCCTAGCCATCCATGTGGCAGGAGTCGCGAACCAACTGGCGGATGCTCTCAGCCACCTAGGCCAGACATCCACAGTGGTCTCTCCATCCAGAGGTAGCTTACCACCTGTTCTCCTGTTGGGGCAAACCGTTGGTGGACCTGTTTGCCTCAGGGAGAACACCAAGCTGAGGCTGTACCATGCCCGCCCCCTCAGCAGGGTTCGCTGCAGGGGATGCCTTCTCGAGCCCGTGGACCCCAGGCCTCTTTTACGCCTTTCCTCCATTTCCTTGATCCACAAGGTGTTACTTAAGGTGAGGAGGGACAAGGCGAAGGTGATCCTAGTAGCCCCAGATTGGCAGCCAGTTCTGGTATCCAGATCTCCTCAGCCTCAGCTGCAGGACCCGGACAGCTGGGTACACGCCCGGACCTGATATCACTGAACCAGGGAAGGTCCTTCATCCGGACCTTCAATCCCTGCACCTCACAGCCTGGTTCCTGAGCGGCTAGAGTTCCAGGCTTTGGGTCTTTCGGAGGATGTCTACACCGTGGTGGAGGCATCTCGAAAAGAATCGACCAGGAAATGTTATGCCTTCAAATGGAAGAGATTTTCCATTTGGTGTCAGAGTAAAGTCTGGACCCTTATCCTGCTCTGTGGCTAGCATTCTGGACTACCTTTGGTCCCTCTCAAAGGGGTCTTGGTCCATCGACCCTTAGGGTGCACCTAGCAGCCATATCGGCTTACAGGCGTGGGCGGTCAGCCGGCGTTAGCTCAGGAAAAGGTGATCGGGTGCTTTTTCAAAGGCCTGGATCACATATCCCCTCCGGTCGTGAACCTCCACCTCCATGGGATCTTTTGCTGGTTTGGCAAAGCTCATGGGCAACCATTGAACCCATGCACAAGTCTGCGCTTTCCACACTTGTCGTGAGAGAGCCTTTTGGTGGCTATCGCGTCAGCCAGAAGGACGGGGAGCTCCAGGCGCTTTCAGTGGACTCCCCTATCTGGTCTTTCACAGGGACAAGTTGTCCTGCGCCCCACCTGAAATTCCTTCGAAGGTGGTGTCAGAGTTTCACCTTAACCAGGCGTTGACTCTGCCGGTATACTACCCTAACTCGCCTCGGATGCCGAGTACAGGCTCCATACTCTGGACTCAGGCGGTTGCCTCTCCTACTATAAGGAGAGGACGTATGGAAATTAGGGGAGGTTCGCCAGCTGTTTGTCACCTACGCTGAAGCCGCTTCTGGCAGACCTGCAGCCAAGCGGACCATTGCCAGATGGATTACATCATGCATAGGTCTGTGCTATGAATTGGCGGGTAAGGAGCCTCCCAAAGGGCTAAGGGCTCATTCTACCCGTCATACTGCTGCTCGGTGGCTGCTTCCAGGGACATCCCTATCCAGGAAATCTGTCGGCAGCTACCTGAAAGTCAGCAAGCACCTTTATTACCCATTACCACATCGACCTAGAGTCACGCGGATGCTGGTTTTGGGGCCTCTGTTCTCCAATCTCTATTCCTCTAAGTAGGGGTGTGCGCTTTGCCTCCCTCCTCCCGGAGAACTGCTTGGAGTCTGCCAGATAGTGTGGATGAACAACATATCCACACTCCTAGAAGAACAGGTTACTCACCTGTATCAGTAGTTCTAGGAGTGGTATATGTTGTTCATCCACACACACCCACCCCACTCCCCCGGCTTTAGTACATAACCTGGCTTCCAGCGGGCTAGACTCCAGCGCCATGGGGCGGAGGCATTTACCACCCGGTGGGTGGGAGGAGCCAACTTGAAGACTTCCGCAAGATTTAA
Organism: Neoceratodus forsteri; assembly: GCA_016271365.2. NCBI lineage: Eukaryota > Metazoa > Chordata > Ceratodontiformes > Ceratodontidae > Neoceratodus > Neoceratodus forsteri. The sequence goes on along the minus strand of CM057453.1, from coordinate 1,135,582,910 downwards.
AGGGAAAGGAACAATGCCAGACAGTGTGGATGAACAACATATACCACTCCTAGAACTACTGTTACAGGTGAGGTAACCTGTTCTTCCAGTTCGTGTGCCAGATGCACCACATTAGTATGTGCATTATTATGCAGTTGAGGGCACCACACCTCTTAATACATGGAAGTAAAATTTTCCAGAGTGCATCGATTAGGTGGATCATGGGGGTAAAACAGATTTAAATCTAAGTAAGCTATCATCAACAAATGCAAATACTGCTAGAATTGAGCCCATGAGCTGCATGTGAAAGGTAACCCAGAAAGTATTAAGTTTTAAAGCGATTCCTATATCCTATAAGAGGAAAGGAGAAAAGCACGTCTAACCTTTTAAGTACCCCACATTAGGATTCTGAGGACTCTGCAGTAAGCCTCCTACATAGTACTCTTATCCGCTTAACTGTGCATCTTGTAATTGAGATGTAGTAAAGGAAAACAAACATTTCAAACATTGCAACCAGTGGAGAACTAGTATGTATATGATCAGTTGCTATATTGCCCATCGAGAAACATCACAAATGGTGTAACACCAACCAAGTGAGAAAAACACACAGTTCAGTGGGTGAGAAAAATTAGGAAGTAATCCTGAACGTGAAGGTCTTGCATAGTGTCCAGTTCAAGTATTCATTTCTTTTTCGTTCTCAGAGTCCGAATGGGAATATTCTTCTCTCTTCCTCCGTGGTTGTGTATTTTTGGGCGCAGGGGTCAATATGTCGCCGGCAGAATGCCATGCGGCATAAAGCGCACGATTACCAGCTATCTTTATTTCTGTGGGGGTTCTGCCCCCACACCACCCATTACGGGGCTACGCCTCCGCCCCCCACTAAAGATTCTAACTCCGGGGGTCCAACTCGAGAGGCACAGATCTGGGATTCGCCATATTGCTGTACACTATTAAGCGTACAACATTATGACCCGTGCACGTATTTTGCGCCCATTTCAGTGCTTCTGAGGGATTGTGAAGATGTAGACCTTACCCTCATGAACTAGGTGCAGTCGGGACAGGAATAGCAAACCCATGAGGCCCCCCAGCCTCCCGGAGCATTGAGCAGATGCTGTCAAATTTTTCTTCCTCTGGCGGGTGGCATAGCTCAGATCCGGTAAAGGGAGACACTGTCCATCCTGGAACAGCGTTGTTTTTGCCTTGCCTGGGCTAGAAGAAAGTCCCGAGTCATGATTCTGTCCACTACCATAACAATGGCCCTCTTCACCTCCACATTCACTGGTCTCCCTTGGAATGCCACATGATATGCTTTCTGAATATTAAAGTTCCGGTCCACTAAAGGCTGTCCCAGTTGCTGCTCAAGTCATTCCTTTAAGAAAAGGGGTAAGTGGTCTCCTGCTATTCTCAGGCATCCCGACAATCCATAGATTCGCTGCCCTAGCCTGGTTCTCTAAACTTTCCAGGAGGGACCATAGATGTGTTCTCTTTAACTAAATTTTTTTTTTTTTTATAATTCAAAGTTTTATTGATTTGACATAATAAAAACAATGAAATACAGATGCGGAACAAAACAGGACATAACCGTCAATGTACAGAAGCATGACATGACATGCCAGAATCTTAAAACCACCAACCCCCGAAGGTGCGCCTCCAACTCCAGGTTACCCTGAAGAGCAATTATCCGGTGCCATGGAATGATACTTAGTAGACATCAGTTAGCCACATATAGACATCTCATAAAAAGACAGTCAGAGGAACCAAGTAGAGAGTTCAATGAAGGTACAAAGTGTATAACTTGCCCCATTTTTTATAGAAAGGTAGGCATAGCGTGTCTGGAACTGGCTATTAATCTTTCCATCTTGAAACATGAGGAGATTTCCTCAAGCCACTCATTATAGGAAATAGCCACTTGGTCTAGCCAGTGCCGGAGAACTAGCCTTTTAACTGCCATTGAAATTATGGTCATGTGGAATTTCCGTTCTTTGATTCTAATATTCGAATACAGACCAATTACACAAACTTCAGCTGTGAATAGATCCTTCAGACCCAGAGTCGGATCCAGACTATTCAATTGCCTGCCATAATGGGGCAACTTTAACACAAGACCAAAATATATGTAGTAGATTCCCACTCCCATGCCACACCTTGTGCATCTGTCAGATTTTGATCTGTCAAATTTAGCCAACTTAGTTGGTGTGTAATTCATATTGTTTAAAATGTAAAACTGTATAAGCCTATTCCTGTCTAAGGTAATATATTTGTACATCGCGTCCAAACTTGGCTCCAAGACATAGAAGGTTCAGAGACTAGGGAGGCCCATACATTGGAGCCAGCTAGGGATCAGGAATTTTGTAAGCAAAAGATAATTATATAGCCGAGCTATACTGTGAGGATTTGTGACACAAGTCCTAAGTTGTTCCAGGAAAGGCCTAATTTGAGAGGATGGTCTCACCAGCCCGAAATTTTACCTACAAGGTGTCTCAATTGGTAAATTTTGAAAATATTCTGGGAGGGATGTTCAATTTTGTTAACAGTTCCCGAGGAGCCAAGGGATCCTGAACATAGAGATCTTCCACGAACAATCCTGGATTTGTGGGAGCCAGGTCAACGACAACATGTGACCTTGATTCTAATATTAGGGTTAAGAACTAGTGGTTGGGCCACATCCTTGGTATACTAGATTTTAAAGAAATTCCAGTACTGAGTTAGAATTTTAACAGACAACCCTATTGTAGAGTTACTGATATCCTCCGGTAGTGAGGAGCAACTATAATAAAAATATGGTGAGGGTATATATTGTAATCCTCAATAGTTTAAGCTCTAACTCTAACCAAATGAGCTTATAATATTCATTCGGAGGCAAATCCACCTACCCAGTTTAGCTAAGTGACTGGCCCAGTAGTAGAACCCAACGTTAGGCAAGCGAGGCCTCCCTTTCTTTTGGGCAAGCAGAGCTTGAGGAAAGCCCTTCTAGGTTGTTTACCACCCCAAATAAATTTGGACACCATTGAGTATATTTTCTGAAAAGAGATTTAGGAAGCCATATGTTGAGAAGGTTCAGGGATAAAAATTTGTGGAAGCGTTCATTTGATTATGCTGATTCCCCTCTATAGCAAGGGAAGGTTGTCCCATCTGTTAAGATCTTTTGGATTCTATCCAACAGATCATCCAGGTTAAGCTTTTTAATCATCTCCTCATCCCGGCCAGATGAATGCCCAGGTATTTAAGGTGTTTCGAGGCCCATTTCATACCAAATTGAGATACACTAGCCTGGAGCAAAAGTGAATTGATGGAAATATCACCGATTTGGATAAGTTCAACCTATAATTGGCTGCTTTACCAACTGACTAACAATTTGCAATGCCTCCAGTAGGGAAGATTCAGGGTTTGAGAGGTGTAACGGATATCATCATAAAAGCGGATAGGGTCAATTCCGTTAAGCAATGACACCCCTGAGATCTCGGTGACGTTTTAATATGAACCAACAGGGGCTCCAGATATAAATTGAATAAGTAAGGGGACAAAGGACATCCCTGACCAGTGCCAGAATACAGGAAGAATCGAGATGAGAACACCCCATTACAATAGACCCTGGCGGAGGCGGAGCTATATCGCCTTTATCCATTGAATAAACTTCTCTGGAAAACCCATTTTATTTAAAGTAGACCACAGGAACTCCCAGCTAACTGATCAAAGGCCTTCTCTGCGTCAAAGGCAACTAAAGCCATAGGGAGCTGGGACTCCTGAGCCATACGAAAAATGTGATTAAGTACGCATATGATCCATAGCTGACCTCCCTGGACAAATCCTACTTGTTCGTTACTCATCAAAACCTGCCAGACCTGTTTAATTCTCAAGGAAAGAATTTTAGTTAAAATTTTAATATCATAATTAAGTAGTGAAATTGGCCTGTAGTTAGCTGGATCCAAGTTAGTTATCTGACTTGGGAATTAAAATTATAGTAGCTTCCAGCAAAGAAGGGTCCAATGGTTCAGAGGAGAGAATATAGTTAAATAGTTTAAGGAGAGCAGGAGCAATCTCTTTACAGAAAGTTTTGTAAAGTTTGGGGGAGGCCGTCAGGTCCAGGGATTTATCCAGGGGTAGATTTTAATAACTCCACCAGCTCGCTTAGGGTGACAGGGGAAGAAAAGTAGGTCACGCTGGTAGCAGATGCAATCTTGGAAGGATACTCCTTCCAGGAAAGCTTCTGCATCTGATATTGATGGCAAAGGAACCCTGTTGCCATACAGATCCTTATAAAAGTCTTGAAAACCTTGGCTATGTCCCTTGGGGCAGTTTAATTGAGCAGTCAGTCGCCTTTAAGGCAGGAATTAACCTGGCACTTTCTGCCTCCCTTAACCTGAGAGCAAGTAATCTCCCGGTTTCTCCCCTGATCAAGGTATCTCATTTTAGATTTTAATATGGCATATTCTGTTTTTCCTTAATCAGGTCCTCATATTCATTTCTGAGTTTACATAGATTCTCTAAATCTGTTTGAGAATTAGAGAAGAGAGGATACCTTCCGACTTTATCTGGTTAGCCAAAGAGGTAATTCCTTCCCTCAGCCTCTTCCTATTAGGGCTACTTTTATAAACTCTCCTCTAAAAAACATTTTAGTGAGCACCAAATTAAATCTTCTCTGGAAATTGAGCCTTGATTAATTTCGAGAAAGACGAGATCAAGGACTTGAAATGGGAGATAGTGTGCTTGTCTTTCAGAAGCTGTGTATTGAGCTTCCAAGAGGTATCCCTTTGACTGGGAGGACTGGGTGATAATTTAATCCATGCCATTGAATGATCCGAAATAACAATCGGCTCTATACCAGTAAGGAAATATTGGTTAGAAGTGCAGTGCTCACCAAAATGTAATCCAGCCTTGACCAGTTTATGAATTGGAGAATAAAAGGTGTAACTACGACTAGAAGGATTCAGTACTCTCCAAGGGTCCTCAGGCCCAGTAAATTACATAGGTCATTAAGAGCCATTTGAGCGGGTGTGGAGATTTTATGGGTCTGTAAGTTCTATCTAGGACCTACGAGGAGCAATGTTCCAGTCCCCACCTAGTATGAATACCGTTGGCAGAAGTTCACTTAATCTAGTTGTTAGCTGCATAATGAAATTAGGATCCCCACCAACTGGGCAATATATGGCTCCCAGAACCACATCCAGCTGATTGAGTAAACCTTTAACCAATACAAATCTGCCCTCTGAATCCTTAATGCATTTTTCCGGTACAAATGGTACATTTCTCCTTATCATGACAGCCACTCCTTGCTAACTGTAGACCCTTCAGAAACAAAACCTGAGAAAAACCGTGGCATCGTAACACTTTAGCTTCTGAGACTAGGATGTGAGTTTCTTGCAAAAGAGAATGTCGCTACCTATAAGAGAACAATTTAGTAGGATTTGTCTTTTTTTGTTACCTCTCTAATGCCCCTGACATTCCAGGTGGCAATTTTAATGTGGCTTAAAGCCATTTAACAACAATAAAGAGAAACAACTTGGACAATTACAAACCATGGCATTCCACTTCAATCCCGTAATGGTGGCACCTTCCGCCCATCCCCGAACCCCCTCCTGAACAAGTAAATCATAACAGTGAGGAATGTTCCTTTGTAAAACTGAGTCTGCATAACCGATAACTGTGTCCAAAATTGAAACTAATTGAGAAATCCAACATGAAAGATAGTGCTAAATCCCGCCAATCCTTAAACTTGCACCCCGCCCTCCAGAATTCTCCCCACAAGTAAGTCATAACAATGAGGAATGTTCCTTTGTAACACTGAGTCTGCATAACTGATAACTGTCCAAAATTGAAACTAATTCGAGAAATCCAACATGAAAAATAGTGCTTACAACCCCCAATCCCTTAAGCTTGCACCCCCGCCTCCAGAATTCTCCCAAACTATATACACTGGGTCCCCTTAATACCAGAAAAGTGAAGCAACCCAGTCAAGAACACATTATCAGGACTCTACAGGTACCTTGGTCCATAGTCAGCCCTGATGGAACCAAGTCACTTCCAACAAAGAGACCCCTTGATTTATGCATGCAGCAGTAAACAATTATATTAGCCGTCCTACATATGTTGGATCTAGATACCTAAACTCCCTAATAAGGCCGTAAGACAGAATCCTCCAGAGCCTATCTCTCCCGAGCCCCCCCAACCACCCTTAACCAAAATTGACCTTGCATTGTCTCGCTCCGTTTTCTTCTGGGCTAATTATCTATTGACCCATATTTAAGCTTACCAAATTAAGAGAATTGCCTGTGAAGGTCTTACCTCCTAATCCCACAAATCCGTCCGTGCCATACGGAGGTCACAGAAGACAACTCGTGCAGCATACATTACCCGGTATCCAGTTCTGACCCCAAATATCTTGTTTGGTACATTCCGTGGTCTTCTACGTGTTGCTTAGGAAAAAGCCACCTAACCAGGAAGTCCCTCGCGGAAGTAGGCGTAGGACGGACCAAAGCGGTCCTACCTCTAAATGGGAATTCGGAAACCGCCTCCACCACATTTGTTCCTCATTCACCCAGCTAATGGCGCGAACTCAAGACTTCAGAAACCTGACTAGGCCTCATAGGCCACGGGCCTACAACACTCCTCCCTCCACCACTGTACCCCAGCACCCCTCCCAAAGATCACCCAGGTGCTTAATAGCCATTTTAAATATAAAGGGATATAATATTAAGAAATCTCAAAAACCACACAGTTTGAAAGGGAAGCAACTGCCACTAAAAATTTTAGCACAGGATAGAAAAGTCAGTCCCCTTTGAAAAGATTCGGAGCTTAATGGAGAGATCAGGCAGTGCTTGGTCCGGTTTTCGTAAGGATGCCAGACACCATCCAGGGAAACCATTAGTCTGGCAGGGTAGTTCATCCTAAACTTGATCCCAGCGGCGATCAGTTTCTTCACTATGGGGTGAAAAGCTGTTCTCCTCTGACGAATTTCATACAGGAGGTCTTGTGTGATTCTAATCTTGTTTTGTCCCAATGGATTGACTCTAGTTCTTTCACTTTCGACATCACATGCTGCTTTTCGATAAAGCTGAGGAATCTGATGATGATCGGTCGGGGGCTTTTCGTGGAGCTTGAGCTTAAGAGAACGGTGAGCTCTCAGTAATGGTATTGCTGCTTCACGAGGCGAGGGCGATAATCTTATTAAGTAACTGCTGCACAAATTGAATAACATCTCCACCTTCCTCTGACTTGGGTAGGCCAAGAATCAGAATGTTGTTCCGTCTGCTTCTGCCCTCTAAGTCCTCTGTTTTCAACTGTAGCTTTTGTACTTGTTGCAAGTTTAACTATTTCTGGATCGATTCTGCCCTTCCAGCACTCAAGTGAAAGTTCTAGCCTCCATATACGCCACACCCTCCGTGAAAGAGCACCAAAGTCGCTCCTGATCGTTTTCACCTCTTCGATATCTCTTGAAGAGTTTCCGAAGGGCAGGAGCTCCTGAAGGAAGCGATCTTCAGTCAGTAAATTGTTTGGGTTACTGGGGGTGTTTGCTTGGATGTCTGCCCGTATTACTATTTCTGGCCTTCTTGGTGTTTTTTTCTGGTGTCGTGGGAGGTGTGCTTCACTCAGCTGGTTTCATGTCGAGTCCATTTCCACTCCTGTAAGCATAAAATCTTTCAAAAGCTGCGATTTTGGTTTGAAAAATCACTAGCAGCAGATAACACTATAGCTTGTAACCCTTTAAAAGAATGCTATAAAATAGACAAAGCAGGCGATTAATTAGGGTGATAGGTGGGAGCCCAAGAAAGGCAGCTACCAGACACTCTGCATCACCTGACCTCCCCCTCTTTAACTAAATTAGCTGCAGTTCCCAGGGCTGCTTGGTTTGCTTCTTCATTTCAGTTGTTTTGTTTTGAGGTATGTTACCTCAGTTTCCACATTGGTGGTTCTGTATGAGAGAGAGTTAAATTTCTAGGATAATCCTACCATGGATTCTAGCAGTCTGGTCATTTTGCCCGAGCGTCTGCAGTGTTTCCTTGCCTTCAACAGGCACGTCGGATAAGTTGCGACCCTGAGTGGAACATGTGGTCAGAGGACCAGGAGAATTTTAATTTTACCGCTGTCCGACGGGACCTACTCTTTCTTCGGGTTCCCATCACTGCTTTAGAGGACTTCCGATTCAAGTAGAGACCAGTTGCACCAGTTAAAATGTCCACAAGAATGAATTTATATCATAAAATAGATGCTCATTAAGCAGAGCTCTAAATCCTGGCTGCCATCTTGTTTGGCTTCACAGGGCCCCCCTTTTTTCAACATATCTGTCCATCTGGTGGCGCCGCTTGGTTCTGTGTTGGGATATTGTACCATTTCAAAGTCCTACCATTCAGGGCCATCACCAAGTGCCTCTCTGTTGTAATGGCCTACCTCTGGTACAAGGGCATACCCATTCCTAGATGACTGGCTAATGGACATCTCCAGGAAAAGAATGGAGCAGTTCATGGATCTGACCCTCCAGACCTTCCAGATTTCAGCCTCCTAGTATTGGAGGATTGGAGAATGGCTCGTGTGGTGCCCCTCCACAGCGGCCCCAAGGGTGAACCAGGGAACTACATACCGTGAGCCTCACATCCATCGTGGGTAAGTTGATGGAGACTATCCTGAAGGAGAGGCTGGAGGCCAAAGAGCTACAGGACAGCAGACAGCATGGCTTCATACGTGGCAGATCCTGCCAAACCAACTTGATGGAGTTTGATGACTGGGTAACTACAGGCAGTTGGATGGGGGCTGATCAGTGATGTCCTGTACCTGGACATCAGTAAGGCATTCGACTTGGTGCCACATGGGAGGCTGGCAAGTAAGTTAGAAGGCACAGGGGTGGGTGCAAAGTTGGTGAGACAGGTTGGAAACTGGCTTCAGGGAAGGCAACAGAGGGTGGTGGTGGGTGGGGAGCTCTCATCCCCAAGAGTAATGACGGTGTTCTGCAGGGCTCGGTGTTGGGACCAGTGTTGTTTGGGATATTCATTACAGACATATCATTGGGCATCAAGAGCAGGAACAGTCTGTTTGCTGAGCGTCACCAAGATGGGAGCGGTGGTGGACTACCTAAGGGGATGACAGGGTTGCAGGATGATCTGGCAAAGCTCAAAACCTGGTAGAACACCTAGCAACTGGGGTTCAGTGCCAAAAAGTGCAAGGTGCTGCGTTTGGGGTGAAAAACCAAGGAGGAGTTGCCAGCTGGGGGAGTCTGCTAGCCAAGACAGAGGGAGGAGAAGGATCTGGGGTGCTCATTACGGGGTCAGTGAACAACTCGGCACAATGTGGAAGGCAGCTGCAAAGGCCAACAAAATGCTGGGTTGCATTGCAGGGGTATATCCTCGGGGAGGAGGTGATTCTACGGTGTAGATCATTAATGGAGCCGCACCTGGAGTACTGCGTGCAGTACTGGCACCCGTATCTGAGAGAGACATTAAGTTACTGGAGGGGTGCAACTGAGGGCAACAAAGATGATTCAGGGCTGGGGACTTGCCATACTAGGGAGGCTGAAGGAGTTGAACATGTACTCGCTGGAGGAGAGGAGGACAGGGGGATATGATTGAAACCTTCAAGTACATGAAAGGAATAAACAAGACCGGATGCGGAGGGGCTGCTCAAAGTAAGGGAGGAGGGACACCTGGGGCCATGATGATATGAGACTGGAGGAGGAAGATTCAGGAGGAAGATGAGGAGACAATTTTTATGGAGAGGGTGGTATCTGGGTGGAATGCATTACCGGCGGAAGTGGTATGCAGTAGAACAGTGTGCTGCTTCAAAGGGCTGGGACAGGGCAAGAGGGAGGCAGCTGCAGAATAAGGAGTACTAGCTGCATATTCAAGCAGACTTGATAGACCACTAGCCTTTCTCTTCTGGCAAATTTTGTATGTTCATAGTAAACCCAGCCAATTACAAACTGATGCCCAGGCAGCTGATCATGTTCACTGGAGTGAGTTGGACTCCCTCCAAGCCAGGACTCTCTTACCTGCAGACAGGCATTAGAACTTACCTCCTTTGCCTGATCACTTCAGGTTGGGCAGTGAGGGCCCAGCCTGGGCATTCATCCAGCTGTTGGGAGTACCTCAGCTCGACCAGTGTGGTCCATTGGGCCCATAGGCATATACCCTCCCTCCAGTGGGAGCTGGGGTTTCAGTGGTCTTAGCACATAAGTCACCTAGACCAGCCAGGTCAGGTGTCACAGCCCGATCTGGGATGCCATCAAAGTGGTGGCTGTGGCCAAACTGAACACATGCGTATGTTTGTAGCGCCAGACCAAACCAGCATTATACTCTGCAAAATAGCTATTTCTACAAAATATTGGCAGTTCCACTTGCTAGATCTGGGTGCCTTGACTGAAGCAGAGCATTTTTTTTTTTTTTTAATAACTTTTCTATGCCCCTCTTCTCCAGTGCCTGGCCTCTCTCGGTGTGGTCTCTTGGCTGTGGCCTGTTCCGCACATTTGGAGTCCCCGACTGACTCCTGGCTTGGGCCCATCTCCACCTAGCTCCACTGGCCACCCCAGCCCCCGGCTCTCAACCCCCGGAGGACTGCCAACTCCTACTGGCGCTCTATCTAGAATCTTGGTAGAGCAGCCAGGGAGCGGAGGGAGAACCACGAGCCAGCTGACAGAACCCAGTATTGTGCATGGGGACCATCCCACTGGACCCACTTTGCCTATCAGGCAACCAGGGCTTTTCTGCTTTTCTGTACCCCCACCATTGGCTCGGCTGTGCAGTGCGCACCAGCATGAGACGTGTGCACTCCAGCACACGCTCACAGGAGTGTTGCTATAGCCAATCCCCTTGCTGGACATCACGACTGTTGCTGCACTCCCAGTCTCCACTGGGAGTCCCGGAAGCGGGATCTAGTACCACTCTCCTCCCAGAAAAGAGAGCAGTCTTCCGGATGTTCAGTCCTTTCCTCCCCGCTGACCCAAGTCCGCTTCCAAACCTGGAGTCGGCGTTGGAGTTGGTGCAAGGTGTGGTGTTCAGCGCCTCAACCCTCGGCGACACTGGGCTGGCTGAAACTAAGCATTGTAATACTAAATTTAATACTGTGGGATGACATACGGCGTGGCTGCCAGAGTGTCCCACGAAGCCACGACCAAAAAGAGACAAGGCCCGTAGCAGCTGTAAACTGCCAACTCCCCCGACGATTGATGCTGGGCAGCCTACAAATCCAGCTCTACTTCAAGCGATCCAGTCTATGGATACTAAGTTGGAAGCCCTGGTAGGCAAAGTTACCTCCTTGGATGCTGTGGTGATTAGAGTTCAAGGTGAAGTTAAGATAGCTTCCGACTCAGCAGCCAAAGCTTTTATGTTGGCAGCAGGCCTTGTTAAGAAAACTCGGTGCTCAGGCTGTGCCTCGAGCACTTGGAAAATGCGCACTAGCCATACATATTCAGATGGTAGGAATGCCAGATGACGCTGGAGAAGAGGATTTCAAAGCATTCATTATTCAGTGGCTTATCGTCCATCTGCATTTTCAGGACTTCACTTTTAAAAACTCTATCAAATTACTCCTCACGGTGCCCTTGGTGATGATCCCCTCCTTGGGCAGTGATGATTATTCTAGTGGACGAAGTTGAACATGCGCAATGCTATATACCACTAGACATGCTGAAGCCATGGAGTGACATGGTACAACCATCTGCCTTTTTCCAGACCTCAGCTTTTCCACCTGGTCCAGAAGACGGGTGTTTGACGTTGTTTGACAGCAGCTCAGAGCCTTGGGGTCCAACATTTTCTGATGCTACCTGTGAGGCTGAAGATCCTGTGTGGAGGCAGAACCTATGTCTACACCAATCTGAAGGATGCGGGTAAAACTGTTGCCTGCATTGGTCGGGAATTTTCTGCCCAAAGGACTGATTCCAAGTCTGAAGATAATCCCTGAAGAGGTATGCTTGAAGCCTTCCAGTATGGCTGGTAAGAGATTGGGAGACAGGTTAGGTTCAAGAAGGGCCAGCTGACTTTCACTGGACTTATAATCTTTAAAATTAATGTTGAGTTGTACTGTCTGTTCAGGGTTTATCCTTTATCCGACATGTAGGTAACTGATTTTAAGTCCTAGACAGTTCTATATCTCAACATGTGCTACCTTTTCTAGTTAAAATGGCCTTCCACCACTACTCCCAAGATGATGACCTACATTTTGGAACATTGTTCTGGCTTTTTCAGCTACGCCACTCGTTGTTCTGATCAAGGACTATATTTTGTTTTCTTGCTGTTTATCAGAACTGTGTTTGCGTTTATCTTGTATATGATGTGTTACAATTGTGTTGCCTGTAGAATAGGCTAATTTCATTTTTTCTAAGCTGCATTGCTCTGTGTTTTACATCTCTGGCTATTAGTGTTGTGTCAGCTGTTTAAGATATACCATGGGGCCTTTGTTAATTTTCATCTGGTCCTGGTTATGAGCTTAAATACATGCTCTATATGTCTTTTCTCCTAGGATACTTAATAGAGGGCAGTTAGTCCAGTACATGGATGGTACAATAATTCGTACAGCTCTCTTCTATGGAACGTCCTCATTCTTGGCAGTGTTCACTCATTCTGATAGAAATTCTCTTAGTTTTATAAAATGGTATTACCCTCATATGATGTAACAATGGGCCCTATTTACGAATACGGATGGAGTGCAGAAATTACAGGTATCTCCCGTTGCAGCTCCACGAGGACCACAGTCACAAACAGCGGTCCCTGCCCAGCTCCACTATGGCACCCCCATTGCACAGGTTTGCAGGGCGGTGTCGGTGCAGGGCTGCAGGCGGCCATGCAGCCAGTCAGCTGCAGCGGACCAGGTCCTGGAGTGGATCCCTTGTGCCATGGTGCTGACTGGTGCATACACACAAGCATCGAGTGTGGGGACCCCCAGATGACAGTCCCCACCCACCCAAATGTGCCCCAGTGACAGGGGCGGCCACAGTGAGGGGTCCATTGGCCCCGCCATCCCTACCGCAGCCAGCGGCGGCGTCTGGGAGGGTGCGTAACATTTCGGCTGCCTTCAGAAAGGCGCTGCTGTCGCCCTCCTGGTGCAAGCCACCTGCACCATTGTGAATGGCGCAGAGTGCGGACACGCCTCGGCCAGTCCCTGGCCTACCCCATGCAGAGCTGTGCGTTCGGCGGTGTGCTAGACACATGGGGGCAGGCGTTGTGGGTCTGTGAATGGTGTGCAGGGGTGAAGTGTGCTGGTCAGGTGCAGGTGGGCTATATGTGGGTTACACAGTGTGTATCCCATCCACTCCTTTGTGAATAGGGCCTAATATCTGGGATTATATCAATTCCTGCCATTGCATTTGCCTAAGTCTTTCTATGTACAAAATTCTGCATGTACTTGCTTGTTTTTATCAGTGAAAACTAATAAAATGTAAGTAAGTATAATAAAAAAAAGAGTGGTGGCTGTATCCAGGGAAACTTAGGGAGGAATTCGGTTTGTCTGCTCAGAGCTGACCCTCATCTTGACCACTGATGTGTCCCTAGTGGGATGGTGTGCTGATCTGTCCAGCTGCAGAGCCCATGGGTTCTGGTCACTCAGTGAGACCTGCCTGCACATCAGTCTAGTGGAACTCAGAGCAGTGTGTCTGGCACTGACTGAGTTTGCTCCACTGAATGGGTCAGGTCATTCAGTTCCTGCCCAAGGTGGTCTCAGAGTTTCACCTTAGCCAGGTGATATCTTTCAGTTTACTTCCAGAATCCTACTTCAGATACCGAGCGTGCAAACCATACCTTATTATAAGGAGCATACAGTAGGGGTTCACAGCTAGGCTGTCCAGCTGTTTGTGACCCTACGCTGAAGCCACACCGGGCAGACGGCAGCTAAGCAAACAATATCCTGCATTGATCTGTGCTGTAGGTTGGCTGGTGAGAGCAGTCCATGGGTTTGAAGGCTCATTCTGCCAGGCATACTGTTGCATCCACGGTTGCTGCCTGGTATGTCCTAGTCAAAGAGATCAGCAGGGATGCTACCTGGTTCGGTGCGGATACATTCTTTACCTACTACAGCATCAACATGCTAAGTCGTCCTATTACTGCATTTGAGGCCTCAGTCCTCCAGTCTGTGTTCACCAAATAAGGGTGTGCACCCTTTCCCTTCCTCCTGGAGGACTTCTAGTAGTCTTCCTAAGTGTGGCTAGTGAACTGAATCTAGAGTGGTAGAAATGCAGTTTACTTACCTGTAACCATAGATCTTCCTGGACTAAAAGTCTTTGCTATTCATTCACACTAGTGGGACTAGACGGAGCACTAGGACCCAGCGAGCCAACAATCTTCAGGAGGCCAGGCGTGTAGCTGTCTCGGCATTGACCCTCCAACCACCTTAGTTCCTTTTTCCGCCGAGTCGCTTCAGTTCGGCGTTGCTCGCCAGTGGAGTCAGGTGTTCAAGTCTTTATAGCTCCAGCATTTTTCGTTCAGTTCATTAGTTTAGTTTGTGATTTAACTATTATTTTATTGTTTAAAAAAAAAAAAAAAAAATGTAATCTTTATCACAGCCATTCCTTCAATGGCGTTGAATATGGACAGTGTTGATGACAGTAGGGAGACTTAACGAAAGTTCTCCTGGCAGTGGAGCTGTGTTTGGTCTGCCGCCCTTTACGAAGGTGGGGTCCGACCACGAGCAGTCTGGTGCTCAGGAGGAGGACAGTCCTCCGTAAGCACAAACAGAAGCAGTCCATTCCCGATCCAGTTTGTGGACCCATCACCACTCTGCCTCAAGCTCTTCTTCATCCCGACAGTCAAAGAACAAGAGGTGCCACTTGGGGTTGCCCTCTGATATCTCTGCTGGGGGTCATCAGTAGCTAGGAGCGTTGGGCCCCACTCAACTCTGGTTGGGTCCCGGCAGCCTCCATTCCTGTGGCTGCGATTCTCGACTAGGATCCTCGTTGTCCTCCACTGGGAGTTCCAGTGAGCAGTTCCATCATTGGGCTGCTCTTATGGAGCACTGGGTGCTGACGTTTGTCTCGTCTTCCTTTGGCGGCGGCGGCGGCTCCAGATCCTTCGAGTTCAGGCCGTGGAGCCAATGCCGGGTGTTTTCGTCAAGGCATGGGCTCCTCCTGAGGCACTAACGTCCTCCTTGTCCAGTCCTTGTGCCTACCCTCCCTCAACTGTTGTCCAAGCAGTGGGCGGCTCAGGTACCTACAACTTCTTCTCTTCGGTCTGTCAGGACTTTCCGAGGGCAGCACAGGCCGCTTCAGAGCTAGTGTTCAGGGCCTTGGCGGTGGCGACCTCATCGATTCCTCGTTTTCCTGGCCCAAGCCTGCCATTGGTGGCCCGTCTCACATGGGTGAGACCTTGATGAGTCTGATCCGGACATGATCCTTTCTGACAACGATGCAGATGACTCTGTTTTGTACTGGAGAGCAAGCTTCAATCTCTCCTGAATCCATAGTAGAAGATCTTTCTTTCCAGTCTTTACTCAAGAATATGGGATCCACCTTGGCTTTACAAACCTCTTTGGTGGACCCAGGTAAGCTATTATGGTTACAATTCCTGCATGTCCCTGAAAGCCCAGTGGATTTGACTCCTCTGATTCCCCTTCTTTCAAAACTTTATAGGAGATGATTTGGGACAAGCCGGCTCTTAATTCCCTCGTTGTCTAAAGTCTATTGATAGGAAATACACCCCACCCAAGGATGGACCAATCCTGTCTTTGCAGGCTTTTTGGATGCTTTGGTGGTGCTTGCCAGAAATGACAAGGTCCTTCCTCCAGAATCTTGGCTAGACCTGTCAGTAAGTAGTCTCATAAGATCGATGCTCTGGGCTAGTGGACATTTGCAGCTGCAACTTGGGCACGCGTGATGTCTAGCTACCAAGGTCATTTCTGACAGTATGAGTATACTCTGTGGCACTCTCTTAAGGCTTTGGGCAAGAAGCTTCTGGAGTCTGACGTCACCTTGGAGCTGCTGCAGACCATCACCAGAGGCATAGAATCCAATAACCAGCAGCTGAAGGCTGCAAAGGATGCCTGTGACACTGCTTCCAGGGCTGTTGCCGCGGTGATTTGTATACAGCGTCACTCCTGGCTCAGGACATCAGGTTTTCCAGCTGATGCCCAGGAGAGGTTATAGTGTCCCTTTTTGATGGTGCTACCTGTAAGGCTCTCAAGTAGAGTAAGCACTAGAGGCTGCAGAGAAGACTAGGTCTTCCTGAAAACAGCCAGGCTGGCGCCCCCACCCCCAGAAAAAGGTAACTGCGGCAATTTCACAGCCGACAGTCCTTAGTAAAGGCGAGGAGCTGGTAATAAAAACACAGCTACCCAGCATGAAGAAAGTGCAGTGAAAGACTCAGGCTTCAAAGGTGCCTAGTGCAGCTCTCTGATAATTCAGCACAGGTCTCTCCTCCGTTGTCAAGGGGACTCTTCCTTGCCATTGGGAGATCATCTATCTCTTTTCTATGAGCAGTGGAAGCAAGTCATGTCAGACAAATGAGTCCTTAGAATTGTCAGGAAGGGCTGTTCCCTCAATTTGTGGACATTCCTCTAGACTTTCCACTGAAGCGGCAGTCCAGCCTGTCCAGCTGCTCATTCAGACCTTCTTTCTGCCAAAATCCAGGGCCTCTTAAAGAACAGGACAATAGAAGTTGTTTGTCTCACAGAAGGAACACGGTTTCTGTTGCCATTACTTTCTGGTTCTAAAGAAGACAGGTGGGATCGCTAGATTCTTAACCTCAGAAAGTGAAACAAGTATCTTTTCAGGGAAATTCAAGATGGTCTCCTGGGAACGCTATTTCCATTGATTCACCAGTTCAACTGGCTTGTGTCCCTTGACATGCAGGATGCTTACCAGCATGTTGCAGTGCACCCAAATCACATAAATACCTCTGCTTGTGGTTCTGGGACAGCACTACCAGTTTAGAGTATTGCCTTTGGGCTCTCCTCGGCACCTCCAGTCTTCACAAAGTGCTTTGCAGTGCTCGCTGCATATCTCAGAAAGCTAGGTATTCAAGTCTTCACCTCTCTGGATGATTGGCTCCTAGCAAGCCCCTCCGAAGAAGGGACAAGGAAGGCAGTGGCCAAAGCCTCCCAGTTCCTTACGTCCATGGGAGTCCTCTTGAACCTAGAAAGCCTCAACTTCAATCTTCCCAGCAGCTCATCTTCATAGGAGCTCTCACGGGATACCATGCAGGTGAGCCTTCCTCCCAGAGGACAGGAAGGACTCTATTCTTCAGATGGTTCAGTTCTTTAGGGAGGACACATTGGTTTGAGCCATTGCGATGCAGTGAATGTTGGGTCTCGTGGCATCGTCATTCTTCATGGTACCCTGGCACAGTGCACATGAGGACCTCTCAATGGATGCTCAGTGTGCAGTGATCTCTGACCACGCATCCATGATCGTTTCACGTAAGGGTGATACAGCCTCTGGCACGGTCTCTTCTGTGGTGGATACAGGGAATCAACCTGCACCAGTATCTTCCCTTTGCCCGCCAGAGCTACAGATCACTGTCACCACAAATGCATCCCTGGCAGGTTGGGGGCTCACTGTCAGGACCTCTACACTCGGAGTGTGGAGCCAGGATGAGTCTCACCTTCACATAAATGTTCTGGAGATGAGGGTGGTCCTGTACACTGTCCGAGCTTTGAGGATGCCCTCTGTCGGAACATAATTCTACTTCAGACTGACAACAAGGCAGTGATGTACTACATCAGCAAGCAGGGCGAGCACACTTCTACCCCTATGCGGGAGGCAATGAGAGTGTGGGAATGGTATCTCAAGAATGAGGCATCCATCCAGGCAGTTTACTTTCCAGGAGTCCAGAATGACCTAGCGAACCGCCTCAGCAGAGCAGGCGGATCCCCATGAGTGGTTGCTCACGGTAGGCGTCGTGCAGTCGCTATTCGAGAGTGTAGTACTCCAGACCTGGACCTTTTGCATCCCCACTCAGTGCAAAACTGCCTCGATTCTGCTCCAGAAATCTAGGACCTGGCGTTTTCTGTCAGGATGCATTCAGACTCGGTGGACAAGATGCTTTCTGTACACATTTCTTCCTCTTCCTTTGGTTCGAGGTGCTTCTCAAATTGGAAGCACAAGGGGCAGGATAATTCTAATCGCCCCATACTGGCCCCAGCAGATATGGTTCTCGGATCAACAGATTATCAGAGGTTCCTCCGAAACAACTGCCCCTGTGAACGGACCTCCTGACACATGAACCCCTGGTCCATCCCAGCTTGCGCTCACTCCATCTTTATGCTGGCTCCTGAGGAGATAGGCGAGTAGATTCAAGGTTTTCCAGTGGATCTCAGGAATCCTGTTAGCGGCCCATAAACCTTCCACTAGAAAGACTTACACAGCAAGTGGGCGTTTCTCGATTTGGTGTGCAAAGTCCTACCTGGATCCTTTCTCTTGCCCACCAAGCAGGTGTTGAGAGTACCTTGGCAGCTTAGATTCAGTGCAAAAGTGCACCTGGGAAACAAAACCCAGGGAAGAGTACACAATGGGGTGGGAGGTACTAACAACAACAAAAATGGAAAGGGACCTGGAGGTAGTCATGTCAGATGACCTAAAGGTAAGCAAGCAATGTGAGAAGGCAGTAAGGAGGGCTGGGGATACTGGGATGCATAGGAGAGGCATCACTAGTGAAAACAGGAAGTTGTTATCCTCTGTACAGACAGTTGGTGAGACCCCATCTGAGTACTGCATGCAGTTTTGGAGACCCCATCTTTTCAAGGGCATAGACAGGATGGAGGCAGTCCGGAGGGCGCTAAAATGGTGCAGGGTCTGCACCAGAAGCCACTCTGAACAGAGACTAAAGGGCTTAATATGTATACCCTTGAGGAAAGGGGGGCATGATAAAAACTTTCAAGTACCTCAAGGGAATCAGCAAAGTCCAAGAGGTAGCATCTTTCAGAAAAAGAGATATACAAGAACAAGGGGCACAATTTGAAGATCAAGGGGCACGGCTAAGGGCAACGTGAGGAAGTATTTTTCATGGAGAGTGTGGTGGGCGCATGGAGCGGCCTTCCTGAGGAGGTCGTGAGGTCAAAAACAATGGGGAATTCAAGAATACATGGGACAGAGATAAGGCAATTCTGGTGGCAGTAGGAAGAAGTAGGCTGTTGGTTAACTAGGATCTGCAGCTTATCCAATAGGTAGGAAAATGGGAAGACTGGGTGGGCCAAGTGGTCCTTATCTGCCATCAAAGCCTGTGTTTCTGTGTTTATCTTCTAGACCTGTCGAATGCAGTGCTGCAGTATTCCACAGTAAAGGTACACCTCTGCACGATTCCTGCCTACCATGAGCCAGTGCAAACTTGGCACTGGCTCAGCTTCCTCTGGTCAAGCAGTTCCCTAAAGGAATCCTTCACACCAGACCACAAGTCAGAGACCAGTGGCTGCATGGGATGTTAACCTCATGCTAGACATGCTCTCTTGCAAGCCGTTTGAACCTCTAGCCACTTGTGATTTGAAGTTTCTGACCCGAGAAAACTGCCTTCCTGGTGGCCATTACTTCCTCTCATAGGGTCTCTGAGATTTATGCCTTGGTCACAGACCCTCCATACATAAGTTTCACAAGGATAAGGTGGTTCTTTGCATCCACCCTAAGTTTCTTCAGCGGTGGTTTCGAATTCCATCTTAACCAGCCTTTGGTGCTTGACTTTCGCCAACTTCCAGAATGAAGAAACGCACCCTTCACTGTCTGGATGTGAAAAGAGCTTTGCGGTTATACACTGATAGAACTAAAGAGATCACCAGTCTAAACAGCTCTTACGTGTCGCCGGTTGCAACCCAGCTGGGTCATCCTGTCTCCCTCCGATGCATTTCTGTGTGGCTAGTAGCCTGTCTCCGACACTGCTACTCGATGGCGCAGGTCAAGCTGGAAGGCTGGGTTTACACCCACTGTACTAGAGCAGTTGTGGCTTCCTTGGCAGAGATTTGCAATGTACCCATTGCAGACATCTGCAGAGCGGCTACGTGGTGTTCAGTGCACACCTTCAGAAAGCACTATGCTCTAGACGTTCATGCCAGACAGCACCCATCCTTGACGGATCAGTTCTTAATGGACTTCTGTCTTGAGTGAGCTCGATCTCCTGTCACCCTGCCTGGTGGATTGATTTTAGCTCGATACTCTCTCACTAGTGTGAATGAATGGTGAAGACTTTTAGTCCAGGAAGATATGGAAATTATGTACCTACCAATTCTTGATCTTCTTGGACAGAGTCTTCACCATTCATTCACCCCTACCCATCCCCTGAGCTCACTTTATCTGTTTTTGGTCTTCACTCCCTTGTTGGTTGGGCTGTGGAGGCGCTGTTGTTTGACCCTTCTTACACTAGTCATCCGGGCTATCTTATGCCCGGTTTGGTTAGGTTTTCCTAGGATAGTTTATGCTGCCCTCCTTGGTCAAAAGGTAGTGAGGCAGTTGGAGGGTCGATGCTGATAGCCTATGGCACAGACCAGTCTCACGGTTGCGGCGCGTGCGTGGTCCTACTGGCACCAGCCCTCCTGAAGATTTTTGGCTCCTGCTGGGTCCTAGCATCTCCTGCATAGTCCCACTAGTGTGAATGGTGAAGGTTCTGTCCAAGAATGTCAAGAATTACGGTAGGTACATAATTTCCATTTTGCTACTGGTATTCAGTTCACATTCACATAACCTGTCCAGCCTCCTTCAAAATGATTCACAGACACCTGCTTCCAATGTGCAAAGATCTGATGTTGGGTGAGGGCAGAGCCAAGGATGACACCACAGGTGGTGTGAGAAGCCAAGCTTTAAGATGTCCTGTGACTGAGCAGAGCCCAGCAGAGGTGCCTAAGTGTGGATGTGAACTGAATACCAGTAGCAGAATTATGGTTACAAGTAATCACTATTTCTGGAACCCAGGCAGTGTCTGGAGTTCATAGTGTGGAACTGGACACTGTAAAGCAAGAACTTTCTTTGCTTTCTTCACAGGGCTTCAGACCTTGTTGAATGACTTAGACTTCCCAATGTAAGAGATGCACTGGTCCTGTAGCCCATGAGAAGGCATCTCTGCTCCTCCTCCTCACCTCTTCTCAAGGTTCTGGACATGGACCACATTTGGTTGGCAGTCCTTTTCACATAAAATCCAGTACTCTGGAATGAGCCTCCTGCCCTTATCCAGGAAAGTCGTACATAATCAGTCCTTCAAGGAAACCAGAGAGTGTCTCTCCCCACCCCAACACAACTGTATCTGTTTCTGCAGTCATACTAGTCTTTGCTGTATAGCAAACTAATGGTGTCTCAGTCTCCTCTGTCCCCATGAATTATCCCTGGAACCTAAGTAATGTACTGTATTCTGTAATATTGCATAAATGCACCTTGTCTTACTGATTTGAATGTATAAATTGTTTTACCCACTGTTGAGATGACTGTTGAACCAGTTGTTACTGCCATTGTTCATACTGTCTCATTTGTCCTTGTATCTGACGTTGTATCAAAGTGAATCGATTTACTGCAACTTAGCCTGGGTTGCTCCTAAAAAGTGATACAAGTCTCAGTGAGCCTACTTCGTTATCAAAGTTCAATAAATAAATACAAATGTTACTGCCACTTTTGTTACAGGTTTACATGGGACAGCACAGGATTTTCTCAAACTCTCTTGGAACATCCCCAGTTTCTAAGGAACTATTAAACATGTCTGCTAGAGTGCTAACAAAGCATGGCTAGTCTCTTTCAGCACCGTTTGGTGAATCCCATCTGGTGTAGAAATCTGTTTAATTTTAGATTTCATGGCCATTGCTTCACTTTCATGAGAAATTGCCCCATCATAAAAGCTTAGCTCTGAGGGACCCTGAATTTTACCCTACAAGGCCCAAGGCCCTCCCAAGAATAAAGAACTGAAAAAGCTAAGGATCTTCGCTAGCTTATATCCACCACGCCCCATCCTTCCTCATCCTTTCAGTGCACTCCATCATTCATCTTTTCTCCCTTATGTATCGTCTGCTTAACCTCTGTTGCAGTTCTCAGTTCTGTTTCAGCCTGTGGTTTCCTCCCTTTGTTTTGGTTGCTTCTTGAGTTTTCTGTTGTAATCCTTCCTGTTAACTACTGTTTTGTCCTCCATATATCTCCTAAAGCCTTTTCTTTTGCCCAATGCTACCCTTTCATGGTCACTGAACTGTTATGTCTCTTGCCCTTTATCATACCCAGTACATTCAGTGTGGCCCCTAATACAACATTTATAATTGCTTCCCATTTGTTCCTCCCTCCTGACACCTCTTTTATTGCCTTCAGCCTGACCTCCAGTATCTCCGTCATCCTGGCAAGATCTGTCATCTTGATGATCAGTTGTGGTGCTGGTGCTTAAGCACCGAACCTTCTGAGTGATGCTAAAACTCGAGGTGTTATGGTCGTTTAGCCTCAGAGGTCTTCCACCTCCGTCTTACAATGTTCTGTTTAGATATTACAAGGTCCAGGACTGCATTCCCCTAGTAGTTGCCCTTTTAGAATCTCTGGCTATTTTGACTTTTAGCCTCTAAAGTTTCCCAGTCAATATCCAGGAAGTTACAGTGACCCATAAAATTACATTGCCCATATAGGTTTGTGTGGACATACAGTTATGTTAACAGGGGAGCACTGCATATTTATATTTTTGATTTTGGGTCATCAGAGTGGAACTGAAGAAGAAGGAGGATGAAGAGGTGGACCCACTGAAACTCCGATTGCTCACATGGGTGAAGGCGACACATTCTTGGCAGTTGGCCATGCACCAGCGCTTCACAGTCTGTTGTTTATCAGCTAGTGACGCGACAGAAAAGGCAGAGAGGAGGTGGAAATCAGTGTCCGGTAAGAACAAGGAAGTACCAAAATTGATTGATTGATTGATTGATAAAGATTTATTTTTATATAGGTAGTTTTGTTGGGAAACCTCATTTACAACAAATTCCTGTGGTATCTTCTTAAAAGTTACAGACAATACAAAATAAATAACAACAGAATAACATTACAGAACATCAAAATGCAGACAAGATCAAAAGACCACATAATTATAACTAAAACATTTCGTTGAACCTTCAAAAGTTATGCAATTCAAGTTTGAATGTGTGCAAATCAACAATCTTAGTTAATTCAATTGGTAATTTGTTCCAGTGTTTGGCTAAACTATTTTGAAGTGTCATGACTCCCATTCTTTTCACGATTCTATCTGTAGGTATCTTCACTGATGTTTCCCTCAGTTTGGAAATATACAATGATTCCACTTCCAGTTGGATCAAATAAAATGGTTTGCATGTTTGGAAATAGATGTAAACACTGCTGTACATGACTACAGTTTAAAGATCTAATTTTAAAACATTGTATAACTGCTGAGTGAGGCTCTGACGGTTGTCATTTTACTCTAACACTTAAATCATATCTGTAACTGAAAAATGTTTCTGTTTCATCTGGACCAATGTATCCCTGTAGGTTTGAAGATTTGACATGGGTCGTATTCCATACCTAGAAGGGACAACAGGAAATAGAATCTTTGGAGTGCATCAGCACACCACAGATTCCCAGTTTCCTCCTCTTTTTTTTTTTTTCCTTGGGGAGCAGTGACCATTAGTCCTGCTGGTCCTTCTTAACTGTCATCAAAACAGCAAAGTTCAGATGTGTTAGGTTTAGCAACCTGTTTAAAACCTCTTGCTGCAAACAACAAGCACTTGGTTTAAAGTCGTGTGTGTGTGTGTGTGTGTATATATATATATATAGATATATAGATATATATATATATATATATATATATTTTTTTTCTTATAAGCTTTTGATCTGTTCCTTGCTTACGTCCAGCCTGAGTTACAGACTGTCACAGCTCCTCTTTTTCCATGAGTTGCCTCTCTGGGGCTGCCACTTCTACTGGAAATACATGCTGTAGGAGTGGCTGACAGTTGAGGATAACCCTGGCAGTCTTTCTTAGCTGGAAGGATGTTTTCCTGTTTCCTGGATGCCAGCATAATTGGATTTCAAGCATGGTGCAAGAGTCTCACTGAAGTCCCAGCCACCCTCATTCTGCTGGCCAGGTGCCTTGCTGATCCCTCGGCCACTCACTGACTGATTCTTTGTACCCAGTCTGGAGGACATACATCCCTGCCAGCCTGCTGTAGCAGTTTCCAGTCAGGGCGGGATTCCAAGTTTCCCACATGGTAGCACAATAAATTATCCCAGTGACCACGGGCCTGGCCAAAGTCAAATATAGAAACACAGAAATTGTGGCAGATAAGGACTGCTAGGCCCATCCAGGTCTGTCCATGGGCTATACATTGTATGTGGCCACTGACCCTATGTGATCAATGGCTTTTCATCACTCCCTCCCTCTCAAGCTTCCCCTGTGCTTGTCCCAGGCATGTAAACCCTCCACTGTGCTTGCCCCACTACCTTCTGTGGCAGACTATTCCAAGCGTCGACTACCCTTTCTGTGAAGAAAAATGTCCTCACATTACCTCTTAATCTACCCCTTCCAATTTCATATTGTTTCCTTGTTCTAGTACTCTTTCTACATTGGAAATGGTCCCCACCTGCACCTTGTTTATGCCCTTGAGGAACTTGAGTTTCAATCATGTCCCTCCCTGCTGTCTCCTCTTCTCCAGTGAGTACATATTGAGGTCCATTAGTGTCTACTCATATGTTTTGTGCAAGCCCTGCACCATCTTTGTTGCCTTCTCTGGATAATCTCCACCTTATCTATGTCCTTGCGAGGTGTGGCCTCCAGAACTGCATGCAATAGTCCAGGTGAAGCCTTGCCAATGTTTTATACAATGACGTCACCACCTCCTACTAGTGATACCCTGCCTGTGCACCCCAGCATGCCACTGGCCCTCCTGCCACTTTTGTGCACTGCTTTGATATCTTAAGGTCATCAGAGATGATAACCCCTAGGTCCCTTTCCTCTTTGGTGACAGTCAGCTCCCCTCCCAACCTGTAGCTCTCCCCAGGGTTCCCTCTACCCAGGTGCATTATTTTGCACTTCTTTGCATTGAACCTCAGTTGCCACATCTCTGACCATCTTTCAAGCTTCTCTGGGTCCCTCTTCATTTTCTGCAGCCCTTCTGGAGTATCCACTCTGTTGCAGGTCTTGGTGTCATCTGCAGACAGACATACCTTTCCTTCAGTCCCTCTGCAGTGTCACTAATGAAGACATTGAACAGGACTGGTCCTAATACTGATCCCTGTGGTACCCCACTGGTCACCTCCTTTCCCCAGATTGTACCTATTTACCACCGTCTGTCTCCTGTCTGTTAACCAGTTCCTAACTCAGTTTTCCACTTTGTCTCCCATGCCCAGACACCCATCTTGTTAATCAGTTAATCAAATATCTTAATCAACTACTAGCGCTACTATATACTCATGCCTTTGGACTGCCCCTCTGTTCTCTGGGACTTCACAAGGTTTCAGTGCTATTGGCAGCAGGGCTATGGAGGAGAGTATGCATGTTCACACACAACTGGATGATTCCCAGATCAGACACACTTCCATAGAGCAAGCACAGTTTAAAGTGCAGATAATTGTGCATTTTCTCCAAACTCATGGGTAGATGATAAATTTGGAGAAGAGCTCATGTATCATCTGTGAGTGACATTTCAGACAGACATGGTAAGGGTTTTCAGGTACTACAGAAACATTTTTTATCTTAAAGTTCATTTTATCAGAGAAAACACAAAGTTCCTGCAGTACATGTCCATAGACAGGTAATGTGATGACAGTTTTCTTCAGCACATCATCTTAATTTCATCTCCAATGCTCATGGCTTAGTAGTGAGCACTGGGTCTGTGCCATGATCATAATGAAAATAAAATGGTTACATTTAAAAGCATATTACAGTCAGGCTCTTGTTTTTAAGTACAGCTCCCTCATGAGGGATCTGCAGCTCTTCCTTCTCCAAAAGTCTCAACGTCTATCTCCACAGTTGGTCTCAAAATGGAGCTAGAACAGTGGCTTATTGGTAGAGCCTTCATTAGTAGCCACACAGGAGACCCAGATTCATACTCTGGGTGTGAGACTTCTGTCTTGGGCTGACGGACATGTAAGGCATCCTAACAGGATGCTTCCATTCTGTCTTGTGGCAGGTGGATATTTCTTGCTAATGCATGATTGCACCTTGTGGCCCATGGTGAGAGAACTATATGAGAAAACATGCATGGTTTAGTAACTCCTGCTTTGACTGACATAGAGACAGTTGCTGAAGCATTAGAAGCATGATCCCCATAAACCCTGGGATCCAGCTTGCTTGCTTAGATCAAACACAGAGCAGTAAGACTACAGGAAATCAGTGGTGTTTAAGTAGTGTGCCTCAGCCACTGGGGTAGAACAAAAACAGGCATTATTACAAAAGTAACTATAATTCGATTTGGGCAGATAGCAGCCAACTCTGTCGCCACTATCTTAAAAAGTAAAACCTGCATATTGACAATGTACACAGACAAATATTCGTGCAGGAAATGGACTCCTTACATCAACATTTTCACCATTAGATATTCTGTAAACCTCTGAGAAGTCTGCTTGTCATGGGTCAGTACACCAAGACCCTATAGTTCTTGAGTAGATTTGGGGATTTGAAATCCTAAACAGTGGATAACATATCTCTGTCATAGAATTTTTATCTGCCATACACCTTTTCCTCCCGTCACTGTATATTCATAGGTCCTTCAAAGGTAAAGTGGTGCGAAACCATTGCATCCTAATATCTCCAGACTGACCATTGAGGATGGTACAGGCATTGAGATCCTATATATAAAAACTAGAGGGACATCACCTGACCCTCTACTCATTTGCATATTATCCCCATGGACATAGTATAGACCACTTGCATATGATGGCATAAAACCCCAGTACTCCATGTGATGTCCCATCTAGTCGTATATAGGATCTCTATGGGTACAGGGACCTAGTTCAGGCCACAATTCGGCCTGCAGGCAGTTCGTTTCCCAGACTTTTGACTATGTCCCCATTAACATTTTTTAATTTCACAATTTTTCTTTATGCCTCCTTGTACTCAGGTGCTGAGCTCCATCCCCCTTGTCCCCAGTGCTCATCTCCTTCAGTACCCAATGAGCAACCTCCCGCCCCCTGTGATGGGGCCTGGCCACAACCAGGCTAATCTGCTGCCCTCCTCCTGAGTGTGAGGAAGGGAAGCCTGTGATGAAGGAGCGGCTGGTGGAGGGAATCGCGGCCTCAGCTTCCAGATGCATGTTGGGTGCCTTCACGGGAAGACCGGGGTCGTGGGCTGTGATCCTCAGACAGAGGACCCCGTTGAAGGTCCCTGTCTCCCCACAGGAGCCCTAATCCAGACTCCGAGTCTGACTCTTCCTCCTCTTCCTCGGGCTCTGAGTCCCTCCACTGGAGGACCCCAAGCCTAAGGAGACTTCTAAGTCTTTCCCAGAAATCCTTCTTTTGGACATCCTCTGAAAAATTCAGGAGGCTAACTGCTGTAAGACCAAAGAACAAGATCCCCAGAAACTGAGGTTGGCAGAGCATCTCGACCTCCTGGGCTGAACCTCTCCTCATTCCACCATGGACGGGGCCCCACGATGATTTGATCACTACCATATGGCAATAACCATCATCTGCAGCCATTTCCAAGAAGGCGGGCAGATTGTACCATGCTCAGAAGGAGGCGATCACCTAGTTAACCACCCCAAAGCTGATCTGGTGGTTATCAGTGCGGCTGATGACCTCTCTACAGAGCTGAAGCATATGAGTACCTCCCTCCTGATAAGGAGTCGAGGCAACTTGACCAGTTTGGCGGAAGGTCTGCTCATCCTCCACTTTGGCTGCGGGCTCTGAATTATGTAGTCCACGTGGTCTGCTATCAAAGGTCATCCTCGGCCAACAAAAGCAGAATTTGAGGCTTTGTCAGAGTATGAGGCCAAGATCAAAATTCAGCAGACGATCCAGATGGCAGAGATTACCTGCCGTCATACCTTATGGGCAACTTATGACACCATTGATGCTTCTACCAGAAGCACTATGATGACGGTTTGTCTTCACGGACATGCCTGGTTATGAGTATCTGGTTTCATCTAGGATGTCCAAGCATCCATTCTAGATGCCTCCTTCAAGGGCTTGGTGCTCTTCAGAGGGACGTCAAGGACATATTGACTGATCTGCAGGAGCGAGGAAGGCTCTTAGTTCAGTGCACTCCTGTTCCATACCAATCCCAAGTCTTGGCCTCCTTTTCGCCAGCAGCAAAGGTGCCAGACAAAGCAGCAACCTGCCAAGTGTCAGCCAAACATTGGGCTCCCTCATCTGCCTCTACCCCCGCCAAGTCGCACAGAGCGTCTGGAGGTGTTCCCCAACCTTTCCTCCACCTCTTGACTTGACTCCACCTACTGTTCTGGAAAGAACCAGTCAGGGACAGATTTGCCAGCCACCTGTCCTGGTGGGAGGCGATCACAACAGACTGTTGGGTGCTTCAGCTAGTAGCTTAAGGGCAACGATAGAATTCATAGAGACCTCCAGAAAATCCTCCTTGTCACTCTCATTGCCCACAGGTCACATTCCGCTCTTCTGAAAGGAGATTGAGGCTCTGTTGCGAAAGTCCACCATAGAGCTCAGTTCCTGAGCCAGGTAAGAAGGGTAAATACTCCCATTTCTTCCTGGTCCCAAAGAGGACAGAGACCTTCAGCTGATACTGGACCTCAGCACGCTCTACCTTTATGTTGAGTACAAGCGGTTTTGCATGCTGACCCTCCCAGGACTGTTGCCACTCTCCATCAGGGACACTGGCTCTGCACTCTGGACATGCAGGATATCTACCTGCATATCCTATATTCCCTACCACTGCCGCTTTCTCAGGTTTACCATCCAGGGTAACATTTCCAATTCAAGGCTCTCCCTTTGGCCTTTCCTCGGCACCCAGGGTGTTCAAGTGCCTAAGTGGTGGCAGCGGCGTTGGGGCCACTGTTTTCCTGTACCTTGATGACTGGCTTCTGTCAGCTCTGTCGGAAGACCTGGAAGCTTATCTAGTGTCTACCCTGGACCTGTTCCATGGGGTGGGGGTCATGATGAAGTACCCCAAATCTCACCTTCTTCCAAGCGTCTTCACTTGATTGGGCCAGTACTGGATACTTCCCAGGATGGGTCTTCCTCCTCTTAGACAGGGCAGAAGCGCTGTAGAGACAAGCTCAGCTTGTGACCTCCAGCTGTTGTACAACATTCAGAACAGTCCTCTGCTTCCTTGGTCTTATGGCTGCAGCCATTCCCATAGTACCCTGGCCCTGCTCCACATGCGGGTTGCGCAATGGACCCTCTGGGTACAGTGGGATCAGAAGTCGGACAACCTGGATCACAGGGTTCTGGTGTCCAACCCTGTGCAAAGGATCTCCTGTGGTGGCAGGATCTTCAAAATCTCTGCCGAGGGTTCCTTCCAGCCTCCCCTCCAGTTCAATCCTGACAACAGATGCACCAGGTCAGGGCTGGGAGCACATCTGGGAGATTGCAGAACCCAGAGGGATCCTGGTCTCAGCGGAGCTGTCATTGCACATAAATGTGCTCAAGATGTGTGCTGTGCTGTATGCCCTCCGGGCATTCCAGACCCTTCTCCTGGGACCACTTCTGATCAGTCAGACAACATGTCGTGATCTGGTATCTAAACAAATAGGGAGGCACTTGGTCATATCCATGCATGAGAGCGATCCAGTGTGGTATTGGCCAGTTCAGCACTAGCACCAGCTAACTGCAGTGCACGTCCCAGGCATCCAGAACATCCTAGTGGACAGTCTCAGCCGCACTTTCGGGCAAGGGCTCATTAGTCTGGTGCCTCAGTTGGTGGTCAGAAATCTTCTACCTTTGAGGTTGTCAGATCTCGATCTGTTCGCCTCCCCATACAACACAAAACTACCCAGTTTTGCTTGCTTGTTCCCATGCCTGGTGTCTTTTGGTGAGATCGCTGACTCTTTGCTGGACATGGAGGTTCCTGTATGCCTTCCCTTCCTTCCCGCTCTTGCAGAGGTTCTCCTCAAGCTACAAATGCTGAACTCAGATGATCCTCATCGCTCACATTAGCCTCACAGTATGGTTTCTTCTGCTCGAGCAGTTAGCAGTGGAGCCCCGGTTCCTCTTCCCTCTGTCAGGACCTTCTAACCCAGTGTCACTGCAGGCTGGTCCATCCAGACCTCAGGTTCTTTCACCTTCATCGTGGCGCCTGCAGACATAGTTGCCTCTCACTTTGGGGTTTCTCCCAGAGTCACTGAAGTTCTTGTAGAAGCCAGAAGCCATCTACAAGAACCACTCTGCAGATGAAGTGGATGCGATTTTCTGTCTGGGCAGCCTTCAAAGGTTGGAGTCCTTTTCATGCCCTGTTCCTCAGGTGTTAGAGCATCTGCTCCATCTCTCTGACCTGAGACTCAGCTATTCTTCTTTGAAGGTCCACCTATCTGCACTATCCCCTACCACACTCTGGTGGAAGGCAAAACTTTAGCTCAGTTGAGGTCTCCTGTACTTTTCTGAGGGAATACTCCATATGAAACCCCGGTCAGGAATCCTGTTCCCCATGGGATCTGAACTTCATCTTTGAGAAGCTCACTCTGCCTACTTTTGAACTGGCTGAGCTGCAACCTGAGCCATTGTTTTGGAAGCATAATTTTAGTTGCTATTACTTCTGCTCGAAGGATTTCTGAGCTTCAGGCTCTCCTGTGTAGGAGCCTTATTTGATTTTCCACGGAGACTGGGTGGCTCTGCGTACAAATTCTAAGTTCCTACCAAAGGTTATTTCTGGATTTACTTTGAATCAGACTATACCCTTTCCACTGCTATATCCTGAGCACTCTAATCGGGGAGAGGCAATTCTGCACACACTGGATATGCACAGAATTTTGCGTTACTATCTGATGGACCAAATCAGTCAATAAAACAAATCAGCTTTTTGTTTCCTTTGTGCCCATAAGGGAGGGTGCAGCAGTTTAGAAACAGTGTTTATCTAAATGGTTAGCCAACTGCATTCTGTTTTGCTACCAGTAGTACAACAAACCCCATTCAGCCAGAGGCATGGCTGGATCTACTGCTTATTTCAGAAATGTTTCTGCACGAACATTTGCGCACAGCCTTGGAGCTCTCTACACCTTCATGAAGCATTACAGTCTGGAGATTGCCTCTAGGTGCATGGCTGGCTTTGGACTAGCCATTCTTCAAGGCCTTCTGTCTTAATTCCCTGCCTACTGCAGACCTTTTCCTGCCTCCTGTGTTCAGTCTCTGACTTACACTGCTTGGGACTCTGTCCTTATGGTTGTGCCTTCTGCAAGAGCCCTCTGAAGTAATATAATACAGTCATGTAAGAACTTACTGTAACAGCAGATCTTTGAGAGGCTCTTTCAGTAAACGAGGAGTTTCCTCCTCCTCCTTCCCCTGCTGCTTCTCTTTGTTTCTTAGCCTTACTTGTGGCTTCAAAGTCCACTCCTTCTCATGTGGACCTTTTCACAGGTCTCCAGCAGGAGAACTGGAGGCGGGCATGGGGACTGCCTACTATACCGTTGGGCTGATGTCGGTCACATGACATCAGGTGCATAGTCCCCTGCCAGGCGCTGCAAGCTAAGTTTTCTGTGTTGTCCTGGTGCCTGGTGGCTCAGTCCTTATAGTTATTTCCTACTGAAAGAGCCTCTCGAAAATCTACTGTTATGGTAATTCTTATGTAACTGTACTTTCTTGTGAGACTTAGGAACCGATAACTCTCATGGTCTGCAATTCTGCACCTCTCACTATCTGTATGCCTTCACTTGCTGTTGCTTCTTCCCTTGCATATCTGCAGTTATAAAAATGGATGTGAATCTTTGTGAAAATGGGATCCCTTGGTTTGAAATGCATATAGTTTTACTGTTGAAATGATTGCAGAAAGCTATTTGGATGTAGGGGGTTAACCTGAGATGCAGTATGAGTTCCTCTCAGGCTTGTTTGCAGACTTTTGCAGCGCTGTCAGCAGGAAGCCAGCTTAGGACACTGTTCTGTTTACAAGTTTGCTCTGCAAAGAAACTGACAAGAGCTCTGATACATTTGTGAGAAACTGGATGTCTCCTTAACAAGCTCAGGATGAAGGAGTTGTCGGACAAGACTTATTATAAAAGTGCAGCAATATTTCTCCAATAGAGACTTCTTGGAAACTGGAAAGAAACCCTCAAATGAAGGATTTTGTTTTCTCTGTTTATACTGCCTTTGAATTTCGCTATCCTGATCAGTTTTTTTTAATTTTTATTCTATTGTTATTGATAATAAAACACTACTTGCAAATTTTATAACTGCTCCTAGTTTTCCTATGTTTCCTGACCTATGCCTCAATGACACTAGCTTCTCAGCTCATTGCTGACAAAATTATCATTCTAGCTGAAATGACAAGGCTGTAGTTCCCTGGAAGTCATGGCACAATCTGTCAACAAAGAGTCACAATAGATACAATGGGAAAAGGGCTTTTGCTGTGGCTACCCTGGTGTCACATTGCCAGCTACCAAGGACACATCTCCCAGTATGAGTATGCTCTTAGTATCTCCTCAAGTCTCTTGCTGAGACTTTGCTGGAATCTGTCACAAAGCAGAAAATCCTTCAGATTGTTACCCATGGTATAGAATCCAACAGTTATCAACTGAAGGCGGCTGTGGATGCTTTGACACTGCCTCCCATTTAGTTGCTGCGGGCATCTATATTGGAGGCACTTCTTGGTTCTGGATGTCAGGTTTTCTAACGATGCCCAGCAGCAAGTCATGAATATCCTCTTTGATGGCTCACGTTTTTCGACCAGCAGTTGGAACAATCCTGGAAGCTTCCCAGAAGACTTAGAACAGCCATCAAACTGCTCATCCACCCTTCCTCCATCTCAGAATGGGAAGGGATGGTTTTCTACTGTAATAAGCAGTCCTTTGGGGCAAGGGGCGAGGAACCCAAGTCATGTCCCAATCTCCTCAACCACAAAGAAGCCACAGCCAAAGGCACTGGCCCTGAAGTGCCAAGTGCCACCCTTTGAGCTGTGGCCCTGGTTCTGTTTCAGCTGCCCAAGGCAGACCTTTCCTGTCTCGGGGAGGCAGCATCTGACTTAGTTTTGTGATCAGTGGAAGATAATTCGAGAAGGATACTGTCTGAATTTCTTGGAAATCACTCCAGATTATCCACCAGAAAGCAGCATCCCTGTCTGCTGCCATGTCAGACCTACTCTCTGCAGAGATAGTGGGCCTCTTGAGAAACAGGCAGGCGTCTACTCCATTACTTCCTTGTACCAAAAGTCGAAAATGCTCCACATCCTATACCTCAGAACCTGAACAAGTTTCTGTACAGAGAAAAGTTCAAAATGGTCTCTCTCGGGACCCTGCTGCTGCTTCTTAAGTCCCAAAATTGGTTAGCCTCCTAGCTATGCAGGATGCCTGCCAGCATCCCAGTCCACCCTGGCTACCACAGATTCCTGCAATTTGTTGCCTTGAGGGCAGCATTACCAATTCGAGTCCTGCCCTTTTGGGTATCCTTGGTGCCTTTAGTCTTTACAAAGTTCTTTGCAGTTCTTGCAGCGCAACTAAGAAAACTTGGGATCCAGATTTTCCCCTAGCTGGACAACTGTCTTTTAGCGGGTGATCCAAAGAGAAAACAGAGAAGTCAATAGACAAATCAGTTTATAACATGGGTTTGCAGCAGTCAGAGAAGTTATTGGTGTTGGGCAGTCACATGATCATACATTAATTCCTCAGATGCACAGTAAGTGCAAGTGGTGATGAGTCCCTAGAAGAAATTAATCATCTGTCCGGATCTTCTAATGCCATGCCTTAATAATTTTTTAGAGCCATTGTTGTGCTTAGTAGCGAGGATTCCCCACAGTGTGTATTGCCAGCCACCCTGCAGAAAACAGAGTCTGCTAGTCATCCACCCACCGGTGGAAATTTGAGGTCCCAGCTTATCTCTGTAAAAGCGCAGAGCAAGTAAAAAAGAAAGAGTTGGCTATGCACTGTTGAGAAATGTTTGCATGTCCTGCTGTTTGTTAGGAGCATTGCTCACTGTGCGACTCAGTGTGCTGCTTCACGAGGTCAAGAGCTGTAACACCACCGCAGAAATGCCCATTGCCGTATGCCATAATGACGTGTTGAAAACCGACATGACAGTCATGTGGAATGGACAGAATGGCTAGAAAGTTGTGGGAATACAGGAAGCATGTGAAAAGTGTGAACCTGTAGCCATTGTTTACCTAAACATATCGAATGGGAAGCGCCGTCCTTGTGCGCATAGTGACCGCGTAACAGAAGTGCCTTGCTCGTGTAAAACAGCAATATTGGAAAGTCCTCCAGTGTTGTCTGCCATTGCAGAGTCTGTGTATATCGCTGTCATTGTGCTTCGACAGTAGAACTGAGCTTCGTGAACGCAACATAATATCGTTCATGGCAGCATGTAAGTGGTAGTTTTGTATCATGGCAATTTATGTATGAAGTTCCAGTGGCAAATGTGGTTAAATCTATGTGTGGGTCAGTTGTGCAGTAATTTCAGAACAGCGTGGAACTTGAAACCTCAGTGTACAGGAGTGCATATGTACATGCAAAGAGTGCAGTATAAAAACTGGAAAATTAATATATTCACTGTCACCACAAAATAGCAATATAAAAATACAGCACCCTGTGTACTTTTTACAGTACAATAATAAGTTTGACCTGCCCGTGATCTAGAATGTGTAGCCTGTTCACCACAGAATTCTGTATGTTGAGCTATTTTTCCTGTTGCAGAACACAGAAAACTGTGGTTCCATGGCCAAAAATAGTGGAGGAACACTAAATAATTCCAGAGTGTTTTCCTTGTTATAACAACAGTTTTTGTCAATTTCTGTCCAAATGTGGCCCATGTTATAAGCGCAATAGCCTGCGACCTCGTGCCTCACTACACACCTGAGATGTTGATTAATCCCCAATAAACGCACACCCTGTTATGAGTTGTTGCTTCCTTCGTCCCTGGCCTCCATGGAGTTTTGCTGAATCTGAAGAAGTCACAGATCCAGCCTTCTCAGCAGCTCCTCTTCCCGGAGCCCTCTGGGGCACTTCAAGGTGAGGCTTTCCTACCGGAGGACAGAAGGAAGCCATCCTTCAGGTGGCATGATTCATCATAGAGAACAAGTCTCTGTGGGCTCACTCCATGCAGAGGATGTTCAGGCTCATAGCCTCTTCTGTATTCACAGTCCCTCTACTGCGTCTGCACAAGGACTACTCCATGGATGTTCACCATACAGTGGTCTCCAATGATGCATCCTCAATCCTATCCCATCAAAGTCACAAAACCACTAGTCTGTTCACTGATGTGGTGGACACAAGGTCTCCCTTCTTGCCCTGGAGCCTCAGGTGTCTCTCACCACAGATGCGTGTCTGCTGAACTTGGGAGCCCATTGTAAAACCACCTCATCCAGGAGTTTGACTCTCCTTGAAACATCTCTACATCAATGTCTTGGAGAAGAGATTGGTTCTGTATGCCCTAGGGCCCTCATGGAATTTCTCTGTACAAGTGATCCTTCTTCGACAGACAACAATTCAGTCATGTATTACGTCAACAAGCAAGGGAGCACACTGTTACCCTCTTTGCAGGGAAGCAGTGAGAGTGGGAATGGTGTCTAGAGCACAACACCTAATCCAGACAACTACTTGCCAGGGCTTGAACACCCCCCGAATGAGCTCAGTCAGACAGAAGCAGATCCTCGAATGGTCATTGGGAACAGATGTAGTATAGCCTTTCTTCGATAAGTGGGAACCCCAGATCTGGACCTTTTGCATCCCACTCAACACCAGACTGCCTCTGTTTTGCTCCAGAAATCCAGAACCTGGCATTTTCTGTCAGAATGCATTCAGGCTGCGGTGAACAGATAGCTTTCTCGCATTTCCTCCTGTCCCCCTAGTTCAGAGGTACTTCTCAAACTACAGTCACATGGGGATGTGACTGGGTTGATACAGGACCCTGTCCCAGTTGATATGGAGGTTTGACTGCAGGGTTCTGTTCTTTCCTCTCTTGTCTGTCTGGTGGCACAACCAAATTTTCCTGTGAGACCTAGGATTTGATCACCCTGACAGACTTGCAGTTCTCTACCTCTCACTGTCTCTGTCTTCCCTTACTGTTTCTGTCTTTTCCTCCCTTGCATATCTGCTGGTATAAAAATATATGCAAATCATTATGTGGAATGTAACTGATATTGGGATCCTTTGTTTAGAAATTACATAGTGTTACTGTTGAAATGTATATAATTATAGTTTTAGGTGATTGCAAAAGTTATTGGGAACTCAAGGAGTTACCTGAGAGCAGTTTTAAGCCCTTTTTCAGAAGCTGTGGAGAAGGGCCTTAGTTCTGGGACATCGTGTTCTTGCTGCACCTGCTTGAAACATACAAGAACATTTTAGAAAAAAACAGGATGCTTGTTATGGAGCAGGTTGCAAGGACTTGTAAGAAAGAGCTGCAATGTGTTGAAAGACACAGAGATTGAAGGAAAACTCAGATAGATCTTCTCTATTTATTCTGCCTTTGTAAATAGTTCTACTGAACATTTTTTTATGTTACTACTAGTACTATTAAACACTTTTTGTAGATTCTACAACTGTTTCTGTTTTTCCTATGCTTCCTGACCTGTGCCTCGACAACATATGGTGTTAACAGTGGATTTGAACCACGCCTCCATTCGGAGACCAGAAAGTGGGGAAAAGGCTGTTTCTTTGACCGAAGACTACCAAATGTCAGACAAACACCACAGCAGCGGGTAACAGTTCCTCCTTGGTGCAGATAAATACTCCCATACTTGCACCACTGTACACTGTAACAAACATTCTCACCCTGGAGGAAAGACTACAATATCGACCCTGTCTCGTCACCCAAAAATCCACCTAGGGTTAACTCCACTGGGGGTCTCTGCCTCCCTACTCTGTTCGCATTACGTCCACTTGTTCTGCCAACAAACATCTGTGGACTGTGCCCAGGGTCAGAACCTCCCAAACTCAGAGATCATTCCTCTATAGAGCTCCTGCCTGGTACAGTGAGCTCCCCAGTCATAGCCTCCATTCACAAGCTAGGGCACATCAAGACTATCCTAAAAACACATTCTCTCCTTGCGCCAATGCCAGTGCAACTGCTAATCCTCCTAACTGACCTGCACAGAGCTGCACTGGGCGCTTCCATTGATATTGCAACTAACTGTATGGGACTAAATGTATAGGACATCTTCACTGCTGATCACTGTCTCTGCTATTTGACAATGCCCTAGAGGCTGCACCCACACTGTAACTCTATCACTTGTACTAATACCAGTACCCTAGCTACTACATGTATAGGTCAACAATCACCCAGGCTATTATATGTAAATACTTTGTTTAAACTGTGTTGTCTCACTTATGTATTGATCACTGTTCCTACTATATGACAATGCCCCAGAGGCTGCACTTGTTCTGTAATTGTTCTCTGTACTAATATCAATACCTAGCTACTACATGTATAGATCTTCAGCCACCTTGGCTATTAAATGTAGAAACTTTGAAATGTGATGTCCCACAAATGTACTATTTCTGAATGTATGACTTTGCTGACACGGAGCCTTTGTAAATGAGTCTATAGAAACATGGAATTTGATGGCAGATAAGGATTGCTTGACCCACCTAGTCTGCCCATTTCCCTACCTGATGGATAAGCTGCAGATTCTAGTTAATCAACAGCTTACTTCCTCTCCCCACTAGAATTGCCTTATGCCTGTCCCATGCATTCTTGAACTCTCCCACTGTACCTGACTCACAACCTCCTCAGGAAGGCTGTTCCATGCATTCACAACCCTCTCTGTGAAAAATACTTTCTAACATTACCGCTGAGCCATCCCTCTATCTTCAAATTGTGCCCCTTGTTCTTGCACATCTCTTCTTCTGAAAGATACTTGTACTCTTGTACTTTGTTAATTCTGTTGAGATACTTGAAAGTTTCTATCATGTCCCCCCTCCCTCCTTTCCTCAAGAGTATACATATTAAGCTGCTTTAGTCTCTCCTCATATGACTTCTGGTGCAGACCCTGCACCATTTTGGTTGCCCTCCTCGAACAGCCTCCACTCTGTCTATGTCTTTGCAGAGATAGGATCTCAGAATTACACACAGTACTCCAGATGGGGTCTCACTATAACTGTCTGTACAGAGAGATAAGAACTTCCTGTTTTCTACTGTTGTTGCCTCTCCCTATGCATCCCAGTATCCCCAACTCTCCTTACTGCCTTCTCACATTGCATGCCCACATTTAGGTCATCTGATATAATTACTCCTAGGTCTTTTCGATTTTGTTGTTGTTGATTAACTCTCCCCCCATTGTATACTCTTCCCATGGGTTTTGTTTCCCAGATGCATTACCTTGCACTTCTTTGTATTGAATCTGAGCTGCACATATTTGACCATTCCTTCAACCTTGGCAAGTCCTTTTCATTCTTTCCACCCCACCTTGTGTATCAGCCCTGTTGCATATCTTTGTGTCATCTGCAAAGAGACATACTTTTCCTTCTAGGTGCTCTCCAATATCACTTATAAAGACATTAAAGAGGACCGGTCCCAGTACCGAACCCTGCGGTACCCCACTAGTTACCTTCCTTTCTTCACTGTGGACTCTGTTTACTATTACCCTTTGCGTCCTGTTGTCCATCCAGTTTTTATCCAGGCTACCACCTTCGGACCCACTCCAAGGCTGGCTAACTTGTATATTAATCTTTTGTGTAGACTGTGTCAAATGCCTTGCTAAAATGTAGGTAAACCATATCCACAGCCCTCCCTGGTCTACTACTTTGGTCATCCAGTCAAAGAAATCTATTAGATTTGTCTGACATGACCTTCCTGCTGTGAAACCATGGTGCCTTGGGTCCTGTGCCCCACTGGCCTCTAGGTACTCAACAGTTTTCCTTCAGAAGTGATTCCATCATTTTCCCTTCCACTGAAGTCAAACTAACTGGTCTGTAGTTTCTGCCTCTGTTCTGCACTTTTTGAAGTGGAATCACATTTGCCCTCCTCCAGTCATCAGGTACCACCCCATCCTCCGTGATTTGTTAAAGAGGTAGTCAGTGGTGTTACTAGTTCTACTCTTAGTTCTTTTAGAATTCTTGGGTGAATCCCATCAGACCCCATTGCTTTGTCACCCTCAGTTTCAAGAGTTCTTTCAAAACCTTTTCTTCTGTGAATGGACTGGTATCGACCCCTCTATTTAGAGTTTCTCACTTGTTTGGTTTAGGTACCTCCCCTCCTCTTCCGTTGTGAATACTGAGCAGAAATATTTCCTGCTTTTTCACTGTCACCCTCTGCCCACATTCCCTCCTTTATTAAGTCTCTGTATCCCTCCTTGGTCTTTCTTTGCTCCCTAATGTACCTATAAAGGTTTTATCCCCTTCTTAACGGAGTTGGCTATCTTTTCCTCAGTTTGTGCCTTTGCTATTCTGATTGCCTTCCTGCTCTTTCTGCTTAAACTGATAGTCCTGCTCCTTCTGTGTTTCCTTATATTTCTAGAATACTATCCTTTTCTCCTTAACCATTTCCTGCCACCTCTTTTGAGAACCATAGTGGTTTTTCCTTCATTTTGTTTTGTTCATTTGCTTCACGCAAAGGCTTGTTGCCTCTCATGATGGCTGTTTTGATTATTCCCCATTGTTCCTCCACCTTTCCTCCTTACCTATTTGCTAGTGCTTTTCTAAGGCACTCTCATTTTCCCAAAGTCAGCCTTCCTAAAGTCCAGTACTCTTGTTTTTGTAGGCTTGACTCTATAGGCTGTGTTTATTGTGAACCACATTGTTTGGTGGCCACTTGTTCCCAGATGGCTACCCACTTCTAAATCTGAGATCCTTTCTCCTTCCCCATTTGAGAGTACCAGGTCTAAGATTGCTCCCTCCCAGTGGGTTCCAACACTAGCTGTCTGAGGCATGCCCCTGTAGGGCATCAAGAATGACCCTGCTCTTGGATATGCCTGCGGCAAAGGTACTCAGTTAACATCTGGCATATTCAGGTTCCCCATCAACAATATCTCCCTTTTTCTGCCATTTTAAGGATACCTTCTATCATTTCCTTGTCCATTGCCTTCCCTGAGATGGGGTCTGTGCACAACCACCATGTGGATTGTGGTGCAATTTCCTGTCTCCGGGTGACCCATAGTGACTCATCAACTTCCTGTTTACTCTTTAGTTCTGTTGCTTTAATCCCTTCCCTTACATAGAGGATACTCCTCCTACTCTTTTACCCACCCTGTCCTTTCTGTACACTGTGTTCCTGGTATGTTGACATCCCAGTCATGGTTCTCTGTGTACCATGTTTCAGTGACTGCTACAATATCCAGGCATCCCTCTTCCATCAAGGCCACTAGTTCAGGGCTTGTTCCACAGACTGCGGGCATTGGTACTCATCACCTTCCATTTATTTTTATGGCCTTACCCTTTAGACCCATCCCTGTCCTGTGACTCAAGGGTTGTAATTCCTATGACTGACTGACTAAATAAATAAATAAAATAAACAGCCAGCACCGGTAAGACCCTTGCTTTCCCATTTAAACACCAAGTCTGATAAGAACTCTGGTGGGGTAACAAATCTGTGCCCGAAGATGTTTTTGCTATAACTGTAATAAGTCAGGTCATATTGCAAGAAATTGCCATAAGAAAAGTGACACTGGTTAATTGACATGTGAAGGTGGGGATAACACTGTAAAGGGACTCATTGATTCAGGAAGCAGACAGACCCTAGTACATGTTGACGTGCTGGGAAAACACTGTGCAAAAGGACCAGGTACTGGTGTCATCTGCATCCATGGGACACTTCGATACTATCTCATCACCCATGTGACCATTAAGGGTGTGTCGCACCAAATGAAAGTGGGGTAGTACATAAGTTACCTATACCCGTGATTGGAAATGACTGACCAGGATTTACTGAGTTAATCTCAGAGGAACCGAACCCTGCAATTCTAGGGACATGGATATGTTGTTCATCCACACTTATTGGCCGCGGGAAGCGAGAGTTCCCCTCCCTGCCGGCCGACTTTCGGCACCGGTCGAGGTGCGGCTCAGGCCTCTGGCCTCCACGGTGTCCCGATCAGGTCAGCGGCCAGGACTCCCGTTGGCGTTGTTTGTCTCTCGACCCGTCATCTGGGCTGTCTTCTGCTGGAGCCGCCATCCTTCACGGTTCCCTGGCGAGGCTGAGGTTCTACCTGTTCGCCGGGTCGGCAGACCTCGGCCCTTTCTTCGAGCGAGGAGGTAGGTGCACCACTCCTCCCAGGCCCTTCCCGGTTCCCAGTTTGGGTCTCAGTCTCGGTCATCCTCTCGGTCAAGCCGCTCACGTCGACTTGAGCGTTCTCGGTCGAGCACCGAGTTAAGTGGCTGTACTGTTCTTTCGTCTTCCTCCTCCGGATGAGGAGTGGCTTCAGTGCCGATGGCGTCGGCGTTCTGAGGTTCATGTGGCAGCAGTTGTTGTTGTCCAGGAATCGATCGACTCGATTCATTCCCTATCCAGCAAGCAGCTGCCGCCCGACGGTCAACTCAACCGCTCACTGCAGTTGAGGTGCCCACTCGGGGTGGTTGTTAGTCCGATCCTTGCCCCACCTCCTCGGTGGAACCTGGTGGTCACAACCTGTCCCTGAGGTTGTCTGTCCTCTCCTCCCACCGCCCTTGGCGGATGAAGTGTGACTCAGGCCTGAGGCAGCTTTTGTGAACCCCTCAGGTCGAAGTCGACTCCTCCTGTGTTCCCAGTCGGGAGGACCGGGGTCCTCTCCGGAGCGATCCGTGGATAACAGCCCATCGTCCTTCATGGGTCTGCTTCAGCTCATCTCGAATTCACGGGAAGCAGCTCGAGCCGTGTCATGGGCCCCTGTATCCCTGCAGATTCTAGACCAAAGGGGCTCACCCTGGAGGCCTTCCGGTGGCCGAGGCCATCGTGGCCCGGCCTTGGAGCTCTGGCGGTAGCCTACTTCCTGCCCTGTGCCCTCGGCCAGGATGGCCAGGAAGTACTCTGTCCCTGTCGGTTCTTAGCCCGGTTTCTCAGAGCACCCCTCGGCTGAGGGGATAGTTACCGACTATGTTTTCCAGTGTTCTGGGGCAGCCTGGGATTTGGATAGGCCCCTGACAAGGAGTCCGAAAGGATGGACTCGTCGGGCACAAGGTTTACGCTCGTCCTCCTAAGCCTCCGACAGGCCAGCTCAGCTGGCACATTTCTCCACGCCTTTTGGGCTCCCTGGGCGAGTGCTCCCTCATCTCCCAGTCGACCTGCGGACCCACGGTCGGCGGGTGCGAGACCAGGTGAGGCGGTGTGGCAGCACAGCTCCAGACTGCTCCAGACTTAGGTGATTCCTGTGCCAGGTCGGTGCCGGCGCAGTGGCCATGCGCCATAGGGGCGTGGCTGAGGTTATCCTCTTTCTCACTGGAAACCCAGCACAAGTTGGCGGACATCCCTTCTTGGTGACTGACCTTTTCGGCCTGGAGGGAGGGACACTTCAGGGGACCAGAAGTCCGATGCCACTCTGGACTTGGTCACTCCCGCCCAGAGGGACAAGGGCAGCCGGCAGCCTTTGCGTAAGCCCTTTGCACCCGCCCTGCTGCTCGACCAGCCCAGCACGAGGCCAGCAGGCTTCTGCGCTGGGCGTCCTGACTCAAACCAGCATCTTCCTCTAAAAGAGCAGGAGGCAAAGGCCTAGGAGCTCTCGGCCAATTCCTCCTCAAGCCTGCCCAGTGGCGGGCTAGGGGTGCTGTCCCGGCCCGTCGCTCCCTACCAGGTTCCCCATGCGAGAACAGCTCCGCCCTTCCTCCACCTAGTCCGCTTCCCGGACCTTTGGGTGTTGGAGGTGCTGGGGAAGTCCTGCCTCGGGATTGCGAGCAGGCATCACCCCTTCGAGCCGTTTCCCACGGGGTCTTGGGTCCACAGCCTGGTTAGCCGGCCTGCCAAGCCGACTTTGACTCCCTCTGATTAGATGTGATCGGGAAGGTTGCAGACCCTCCTTCAGACCCTGGGTTTGTGTCCAGGTATTCCTGGCCCCAAGCGGATGGGGGCTTACGCCCATTTTTTCATGATCCGATTGGTCTCTCTGCCTCAGATATCCCATCCTCAGAGCGAGGCTTCTTCCTGGACCTCCAGGACGTTCGTACCTTTGTTCCATCCATTTCTTGGGAGACTCCTCCCTTCCTTAAGTGGGGATCTCTTCTGAGTTCCAGGCCAGGCCCTTCGGTCTCTGCCCAGCAGCTTCCAGCGGCATCGAGGATCGGGCATAACCCCACCCAGATGGCGGCCTGACTGCAACCCTCCCGGATGGAAGGGGCGATCCAGAGTTCTGGCTCTCAGACTGGTCTCTTTTTCAGAGCCACGTTGGAACTCGTATCTTGGCGGGTGATCCTTCTTGACATGAGGCTCGACTCTTGAGTCTGAGCTCGGCTCCTGGCAGACAGGGCTGAGGTTCTTCCTCCTTACCTAGTCAGGTCTGACTGGGCAATTCGCCCTGCCGGGACCTCCTGCACCTCCTGGGACTCGCGGTGGCCTGCTCCAGTGTGGTCTGTTTGGACCCGCGGTTCATGCATCCCCTAGTGGGGCTGGCCAGCCAGAGGTCACAGTGCTGCGTTCGCCCGGACCAGTTCGTGACTACAGCCCAGGAGTTTAGGGCAGCTCTCCTTGGACCGTTCCAGCTCTTGCAGGAGAACATCCTGTTCGTCCGCTCTGAGTCGACGGTCTTCTCTGACCGATGCTTCTCGGATGGGTTGGGGTGCCCATCAAGGGAATCTGGATGCTCCGCCTCTGGTCTCTCGGAAGTCCTGATGCCTTCTACCGCTGGAGCTCTAGGCGGTCTGCTTGCTTGCACCGCTCGCTCATTTGTCTGCGAGGTCTAGTGGTTTCAGTCCAGGCGGACTCACACCCACGACCATGTGCTACCTAACCCGCCAGGTTCGGACCAAGCCCCTTGCCTCTGCGTAAGGAGGTTCTCCGCATTGGGTCTTCGCGCGGGAGGCATTTTTCCTAGCCATTCGATGGCAGGGCCTCCAGCACCCTGGCTGATGCCTAAGCCAGTCTACGGCTGTGCCTCACAGTGGTCTCCCTGCCGGAGTAGCACAGGATCTTCTCCTCCTTCCCTCCAGGGAGAATCTGAGGCCGAGACTGTGTCATGCCGCCCCTCAGCAAGGTTCGCTGTAGGGGATGCCGTCGAGGCTGTGGACCCAGGCCTCTTCTATGCTCTCCCCGATTTCTCTTGACCCACGGGCAAGGCGAGGAGGGACTAGGGGCGAGTGCTGGTAGCCCCAGACTGGTTTGCCAGCTCTGGTATCCAGTTCTCCTCAGTCTCTGCCCCAGGCTTCCGAGGCGGCTTCCAGCCCGCCCAGCCCTGATCTCGTTTTTCAGGGAAGGTTTTCCGTTTGAACCTTCAATCCCTGGCCTGAAGGCCCTGGTCCTGTGTGGCTAGGGGCCAGGTCTGGGAGTCCCAAGGTCCTCGATGTTTTCGAGGCATCCTGCCAAGAGTCGGCCAAACATGCTCGCCTTGAATGGATGAGTTCTCCATCTGGTGTTGGAATAGGGCCTGGAGCCTCTCCCATCCTCGGCGATCATTCTGGACCATCTGCGGTCCGTTCCTTTGAAACTAGGGTTTTGACCGGCCTCTAGATGCTTCTGTTGGTCACCCCTGTCTTCCGGGCGTGGGCGAAGGCAGTCGATGAGCAGAAAGGTGGTCTGGCGCT
Organism: Neoceratodus forsteri; assembly: GCA_016271365.2. Lineage (NCBI taxonomy): Eukaryota > Metazoa > Chordata > Ceratodontiformes > Ceratodontidae > Neoceratodus > Neoceratodus forsteri. The sequence continues at coordinate 1,135,538,411 of CM057453.1, read as the reverse complement.
TTTCTGGGCCTCGATCACACCTCCCTTCGGGAGAGTATCCCCTTTTCTGTGGGATCTTCGCTGGTATGGGCTTAGCTCACGGGCAAGCCGTTCGAACCTTTGCACAGGTGCGAGTTCCCCTCCTGTTGTGGAAGAACACCTTCTTGGGCTTCTCTGCCATCCAGAAGGAGGGAGAGTTGCAGGCACTCCTTGAGTCTCTTATCTGGTCTTCCACAGGGACAAGGTTGTCCTCGCCCCACCGAAGTTCCTTCTGTGGGTGTAGCGAGTCTTTCCCTAACGGGTATTGTCCCTTCCGAGGTTCATCCTCATTCACACCTCGGAGGCCATATATAGGATCCATTGGGACCCTATTTAGCTTCGCCTACCCAGGGGTGTGGGGCTGAAGTTAGGAGAGGTTCACCAGCTGTTTGTCATCTCGCTGAAGCCGCACCTGGCAGACCTGCAGCCAAGCAGGCGACAGTGGGTGGGTCACCTCCTTCATAGGTCTCCGCTATAGGTGGGTGGGCATGGAGCCTCCCAGAGGGATAAGTGCTCATTTTACCTGCCCTTCGCTGCATCGGTGGCTGCTTCCGAGGATACTCCCTGTCCAGGATATCCGCGGGGCTTCTACCTGGAAGCAGGCTTTACCATTTTCCTTTCACATTGACCTTGGGTCGCACTGGGATGTTGGTCGGGCCTTGGTTCTCCAGTCTTTATATCTAAGTAGGGGTGTGCACCTTGCCTCCCTCTTCCGGAGAACTGCTAGAGTCTGCCAGACAGTGGTGGATGAACAACTTATCCATGTCCTTAGAAATACAGGTTACTCACCTGTAACAGGAGTTCTAGGAATGGTATGTATTTGTTTCATCCACCATTCCAGCCATCCCTGGCCCGATGCAACCTGGCTTCCAATGGTCTGGATCTGGCGTCATGGGGCCGGGCCGAGAGTTGTACCACCGGTTGGGTGGGAAGAGCCAGCTTGAAGACCTTCCGCAAGATTTAAAGCGCAAGGAACCTGCCAATAAGTGTGGATGAACAACATATACCATTCCTAGAACTCCTGTTACAGGTGAGTAACCTGTATTTTCAGCAGCAGTGGTAACAAGAGCTCAGGCAAAGAAAATCTCAAATGATGGGGACACTTCCTTTCAGTGGCTTTGATTCAGACTTGTTTGAGAACAGCTCCAAGATCCGAAGTCCAGGAAAGAAAGATGATGTCTGAAACAACAGTGGCAACAAAAGACTGATGGACATAAAGGGTTAAAATATGAAAATGCTGAAGCTAAACTGATAACTGATTGTGATTTTGTTTCCGAGCAAGCTAACAGTGTTTCTCTCCTGGGTTATTTTAAGCAGCTGGGGTGAAACCAAAACAGGGTGAACCAATGTTTAAAAATGTAATGGGTTACTGTACAGAGTTTGAGTTAAACCACAGACACAGGAACAGACAGAACTATTGGTTATACCACAGAAGTATAGAACAGAGTTGTTACCGATAGCACAGGTTAGTCCTGAGGCTGGACACTCTGGGAGGATCGCATCCTTGCTAGATTGCTGTACAGATTTTACTGGCCTGGAATTTATGCAGATGTTGCTACCTATTGTAATTCCTGTGCTGAATGTCAGAGAGTAGCCCTAGTCACTAGAAAAGATAAGGTGCCCCTACCTTTGATAGATGTGCCTTTTGAGAGAATTACAATGGATGTTGTTGGTCCTTTAGACAAAAGTAAAAAGGGTAATATATTTATGCTGGTAGTATGTGACTGTGCTACTCAATACCCAGAAGCAGATCTTACTGAGACACAGCTCTTGCAGCAGGTTACACCATTAGGACTGGAAACCGCAAGCATCAGGACCCCACGGAAAAAATTCTAGCTAGCTATCTTCAGCGGGACCCCCCTGGCCTCGGTCCACTTCCTCCGACGTCGAGACGTAGTATATAAGAGGCGGTCCGCCAGTTTCCCAGTTCTTTCCCTTACGTCGACTTTCCTTATCTCGACCCTTCGGTTCAGTCTCTATCACCTTGACGTGGTAAAATTTTCCTACGGGAAATTGCTTCTGTACAATCAAGTTTTTGCTGATGTCCTCTCCGACCTCCGTCACTCCTAAGTGTGCTTGTGGGAAGCAGATCCTTTAAGGATCCTCAGATCTGCCTGTGTCCGGAGCCTAGGCTCAGACCACGACACCCGGGTCCTGCTCCTTTGCCAGGGTTTTAATAGCAGAACCGGATCCGTCGCCAGAAGACCCTACAGGCATTCCCTGCTAGAAGAGAAACTCGACCATGGCTTCCAAGGGGATTCTTCGCGAAGGCCCACAAGCATGCTTTGAAGCGTAAGGAAAGGCCCCTTCAGGTCCCGTCTAGGGCCTCCGACTCGCGCAGCTCTGGTTCCAGGTCCGACCGCCTCCTTCCTGGGCCAGCTCTCAGTCTCCCCACTGCGGTGAGAAAGTCTTCATCCTCTTCCCAGGCCAAGACTCCCAGGCCTTCCTCATCCTCCAAGGCCCTGGCCATGTCGGAGGACCGCCACCATCACCATAAGTCGGGTTCCCGCCTTTCTGAACCCGGCGTCAGGTCTGCTTCCTTGCCTCCTCGCAAGACCAAGGTGCTCACCTCTCTGAAGAGCCGCAGGACCCGCGCCGGTCGTCCATCGTCGACCTCTGGCCACAGGTCCCCGGAGCTGCCGGCCAGAAGACCGCCGCCGGCCAGGCTAATGCATCACCGACGCCAGTAGGGGGGACCATGACCCTATTGAGAAGAGGACCTCGACGCCCCGACCGACGCCGGTCAGGAAACCATCACTGAGGAGGAGTTGACTCAGCCCGAGGACCAGACGGGCGACTCCGGTCCTGTCGAGACGCCCAGGAAACCCTCGCCACCAACGCCCCTGTGGAGCCGACACGGGACCCGATGACTGTCCACCGTCGCCCAGACCGGCCGTCGGGCCTTTCCTTTCGGAAGTAAAGGCTGTTGCTTATTGGTGGGACACCATCAAGAAAGACATGGTCCCCACTCCACCGCCACTTCCTCCTCCTCCTACACCAGTTGCTCCTCCGGTTCCCGTGCCCCTCCTCTTCATCGGGTCGGCAGGCTGCTTACCTCCCCGGGAGTACAGGACACCTCCAAGGGGAGACCAGACAAACTGAGACCTCCATCCAAATCCTCTTTCAGGTCACCCAGCCCTAAGAGACCCAGAAGACGCCCGACCATCGCCTTGACGGAGGACACGGGATCAGAGTTCTCAACATCCAGATCCCCATCTCCTCTCTCCATCCCTTCTCCGACCCACGAGATGCCAAAGTCTCCGAATGACCCTTCGTCTCGGATATTATGAGACACATCCAAGAGAACATGGGATGGGATGCGGAAGAGCTAGACCCGAAGCTCGCCTTGCGAAATATCTTGGCAGGACCCCAAGCCTGTGGTGGTGCCACCCTTGGTAGACACTGCTGGGATGGGCGTCACCAAGGCAGGCGTGGAAGCGTCACATTCAGCTCCCGGCGATGCCAAGAAAGCTGATCGCTTGTACAAGGCTCCTCAGAGAAGACCAGCACTGATTCAGCATCCTAGGCCGACTCTCTGGTCATAACAGCCTCTCATGACCGGTCCCAGAGACCGCAACATTTGAACACCCTGCCACGGACCCAGAGTCCAAGCAACTGGACGCCATGGGCAGGCGCACGGCGCTTCCGCTTACCTGCGCCATCAGATCCCTGAATTATTTGACCCACATGGTGCAGTTCCAAACGCCCTGTGGGAGCAGGGTCTGGATGCGGCTGAGAAACTGCGGAAGGTGAAGCAGAAGGAGGAGATGCTACAGCTCCTTCGTGCAGGGTTCGGACATGGGAACCCAAGTGCTGCGAGCCGCACACGACTCCGCGGACTCCTCGGCCCGAGCAGCAGCTTCAGGGCGTATGCCTCCGGAGACACTCTTGGCTCCGGGTCTCCGATTTACTCGGACGTCCAGAAGAATATCATGGACGCCCATTCAAGGAGAAGTTTTGTTTGGTAAACCCTCAGAGAAGATAATTACCAAACTCCAAGAGGCCAGGAAGGCGGTGAGGTCGGTTCAAGCCATGTACCGACCCAAGCTTAGTTCCTTTCGTAGGAACCCAAGCCGATTTCATGGATGGGACTTGAGACAACAGTCCCGCCCGCTCCCACAACAAAGGGGCTCCGCCGCAGAGCCAAGGAACACCCCCAGGCCGAAGCCAGCGTACTCCTAAGCCGGCCCAGCCAGCGGACCCTCAGCCTCCACAGCCTGACTCCTTTCCGGCCCCGCCTCTCAGAATCAACGAAAATCATGGTCGGGTCGTATTAGAAACTTCCTGCCAGGATGGCAGGCTATAACCACCCACAGGTGGTTCTTCAGTTAGTTGGAAGAGGTCACTTTATAGAATTCACAGAAAAGCCACCTCGAGGCCTCCTTTGCTCTCCGGTACCCAGGTCAGCACAAGTCACTAATCTGGCAAGAAGTACTGGTGTTTCTGCAAAAGGGAGCGATAGAGTACGTCCCGGAGAACCAGAGAGGACAAGGATACTATTCCCACTTCTTCCTGGTTCCAAAGAAACAGGGGACCTCCGTCCGATTCTGGACCTCAGCGACCTCAACTTGTCAGTCGCCTACAAGAGATTCTGCATGGTGACTCTTCCGGTCTCATTCCCATTCTGAAGCAGGATGCCTTCTTAGCATTTCTAGACATGCAGGACGATACCCACACATCCCTATAGCCCAAGCGCACAAGAGGTTCCTGCGCTTCGAGTTTCTCGACCACCATCTTCAATTCCGAGCCCTTCCATTCAGGCTGTCATCAGCACCCAGGGTCTTTACCAAATGCATGGCAGTCGTGGCAGCTCTAAGGAGACAAGGCCATTATGTGTTCCGTGCCTGGACGATTGGCTTCTCATGGCCGCCTCCAGACAGGCGTTAGTTACAGGCGATCCAGAATACCCAGGACCTGTTTCGATCTCTGGGCATCCTAATCAACCACGGAAGTCTCTCCTGGTACCGTCGCAGAAGCTGCAATTTATAGGCGCAGTACTGGACACCGTTCAGGAAGAGCTTTTCTTCCAGACGACAGAGCGGGCGCATCAGATCTCTCATCAGGGAGCTTTTACGTCGAACAAGACCATCCCAGCCAGGTCGGTCCTTCGCTTGCTCGGACACATGGCTGCGGCCATTCCTACCGTCCCTTTCTCAAGGCTCCACATGCGGGTAACTCAGTGGATGCTCAAGGTGCAATGGGATCAAAGGCAAGACCACATGCAGCATCTGGTCAGAATCCCAAACACCGTGATTCGAGACTGGCAGTGGTGGCTAGACCCAGGGACACTCTCCACGGCCGTCCCATTTATAGCGCCCTCGGAGGTAATCCTCACCACAGACGCCTCAGGTCTAGGGTGGGAGCACACCTGGATGGGGTGAAGTCCCAGGGCACGGACCCCTCTGGAGGCCCACCTCAATATCAACGTCCTAGAGATGAGGGTGGTCCTTTATGCCCTGCAGGCCTTTCAGTCAGAAATCCCACCGAGTACTCTCCTGCTTCAGACAGACAACACGCGGTGATGTATTACCTCAACAAACAAGGAGGCGACACTCTTACCCCCTTTGCAGGGAGGTCATGAGGGTGTGGGATTGGGTAATCCGACATGGCGCGAATCTGATCACAATACATGTTCCCGGGTGGACAACACAATTGCAGACGGCCTGAGTCGCTCCCAGGCCAGAGTCCACGAGTGGGAACTTCTTCAAGAGGTAGCAGAGGATCTGTTTCTTCGATGGGGAACTCCAGAGTTGGACTTGTTCGCTTCCCCATCCAACGCAAAACTGCCCAATTTTTGCTCGCTAGATCCAGGGCCTGGTGTTTTCTGGTGAGACGCTGTGTCCCTCTCCTGGGCGGACAGATTCTCTCACGCTTTCCCTCCCTTCCCGTTGATCCAGAGAGTTCTTCTCAAACTGCGCGGGGAGCAAGCAACCATGATCCTTGTGGCCCCTTCTGGCCCAGACAGATCTGGTTCCTTTACTGATTCAACTATCCTGGGAACCTCCGCTCCCGTTGCCGCTCAGCTCCCATCTCTTGTCTCAGGAGGAAGGTTCACTGGTCCACCCGGACTTACGCTCATTGAACCTGCACGCATGGCTCCTAGAGACATAGCCATCTTATGCCACGGGTCTCGCAAGAGGTTGCGGAAGTTCTTCTGCAGCCAGAAAGCCGGGCAACGATGCCATGAAATGACGCCGTATTTGTTTATGGTCGCAAGCACGGACCTTTCCCTTTAGTTTGCTCGGTGAGGGCGGTGTTAGACTACCTGCTCTCCCTTTCCGTTCGGGCCTCGCTTCTCCTCTATCAAGGTGCACCTCTCTGTGCCATTTCCAGCCTACCACCTTCCCGGTGGGACAAGCGCCTGATGGCACAATTAGATGCCTCTCGGGAATTTTTGAGAGGGGTGTTACATCTTAGGCCACCCATTAAGGACCCAGTGCCTCCATGGATTTGCTCTTTGTCCTGGAACAACTCACGCTTCCCTCTCGAACCTGCCGCGGATTGCGAGCTGCGCTTTCGTCGTGAAAATGTTGTTTTGGTTGCTGTTACATCAGCGGAAGAGTTTCTGAGCTACACGCCTCATGTGCAAAGAGCCTTCTTTAATTTTCCACCGGACAGAGTATCCCTGAGGGACGAATCCTAAATTTTTGCCTAAGGTGTTTTCTGCACTCACTCTCAATCAGGATATTGACCTGCTGGTCTACTTCCCAAATTAATCTAATAGAGGAGAGGCACTGCTGCACACCCTGGATATTCACCGCAGCTTGAGGTATTACCTCAACAGAACTAAACAGCTTCGTAGTCCGAGCAACTTTTCGCTTCCTTTTCTGAAAGGATGATGGGCCAACCAGTATCCAAACAGTCCCTTTCTCGCTGGCTTGTCCAGTGCATCTCATACTGTTATGATATCAAACAAAAGCCCTCCCGTATCAGTCCGGGGTCATTCCACTAGGGTGTGAGCCACCCTTGCAGCACCGAAACGCTCCACCTCTGCCATATGTGCTGCAGCCACTTGGAGCTCTGTACATACATTTATCAGGCATTATAGCCTGGACGTCACTTCACGGCGAAGAGCCAGCTTCGCCTGGCTGTGCTACAGGGTCTCCTGTCCTAGATTCAGAACCTGGAATGTAATTTCTAGTTTCCTCCTCCCAGAATGTTTGCAGCGTTACTGTTGGGAATCAGTCTAATGGTGTAACCTGCTGCAAGAGCTGTGTAGTATAAGATAGTACAGTTACGTAAGAATCTCACTTAACGGTAGATCTTCGAGAACAGCTCTTGCAGTGGTACCTTCCCGCCCACCTTCCCCTTGAGGAGGCATGGCTTAAGCACTTACTAACAGGAAATTTTTCCTTTGTCTTCTGACGGTGGATCCTCGGTCTCCCATTTCTATGTCAGCCTGCGGCGGAAGTCTCCAGCGGAGAACTGGGGAATCTGGCGGACCGCCCCTTATATACTATGTCCGGACGTCGAGGCGGGGCGGTCCCCGCTGAAGATAGCTAGCTAGAAGTCTCCGTGGGGTCCTGATGCCTGCCAGCTTCAGTCCTAATGGTGTAACCTGCTGCAAGAGCTGTTCTCGAAGATCTACTGTTATGGTAAGTTCTTACGTAACTGTACTTTCCAGTGCATACTGTTACAGCTTCAAAAGTGGCAGCAGAGCAGGCATACCTAAATAAATGATTACTGATCAGGGTAGTAACTTTGGTGCTGCATTACTTAAGGAGCTGTGCAGACTACTAGGTATCACTGCCATAAGATCCTCCCCTATCACCCTCAGACAGATGGTCTTGGTGAGCGTTTAACCAAACCTAAAATGCATGTTAAAAGGTTTGTAAAGGAAAGGAAAGATTGGGACCAATACCTGCCATACCTACTTTTTGCTGACAGAGAGTGCCATAGGCATCAACAGGGTTTTCACCATTTAAATAGTGTATGGTAGGCAGCCAAGAGGGCCACTGGATGTGATAAAAGAAACATGGGAAGATAACCCCACTCAGAAACAATCTGTGACGTCTTATATGTGTGCCCTAAGAAATAAGCTGGTCAGAGTGTCTTCATTTTACCTATTTACTGATAGTGAGAGTATCTAATGGTAAGTGCCTGACTTTGAAGAAGTTTTAGAGGAACTTTATTTTGGAACTTTGGTCTCTATTCTCCTGTTTTTGTTTTGATTTATGGTTAATTGTTTTCATTTCATTTTCATTGACAATGAGAGTGTCAATTAATAACTGTTTCCCAGACTCTAGTAGTGCGAGTACATGAGAGCTGGGACTGTGGGCTTATTTGCTTATTCTACCTTCGGAAGTACTTCTAATTTGTTCCAGCTTCCTGGGAGGTGAGAGCTCCTTAGAAGTTTGTCATTTCCTGTTTGGTGGTGAGAGGACCTCTGGATTTGGACTTGTGAAATTTCTTCCATCTATTAGGGAGGTACTGAGCTCCTTGAAGATTGTCCTTTCTGTTTTGTGGTAAGAGGACCTCTGGATTTGGACTTGTGAAATTTCCTAAATGATTTTATGTTTTATTAATTTTATGTTTACTTATGTTAATTGTGTTTTCTTTTTTATTGTTTTTAGTTTTATGATTAGTTATTGGGGAGGGTTACAAATAATTATTATACTTATAGGCTAGGACTGTGTATTGATTTATTATTTTTGGGGTTTTGTTCTTCAACAGTTGAGTAGTGTGAAGAAGGCTCCTTGTTTGAAAATGTTTTGGGGTTTTACCTCGCGACCAGTGCTATTTGTCCTCCGCTTTGCGCCTTCTGTCTCTTTTTCCTCCCCACTTCAGTTTACAACTTACCTGTGCTGTAGGGCTCTGGGTATTGCACAGAGGAAGTGAGGGGGGTAAGGGCATGAACAATGGGGATGAATGGGGGCATTGCATCGGGTAGTGAGATCCAGGAGATGCCCTGGGGTGAAATGGAACCAGGAGTGCGGCTACCTTGCTTGGTTTCCAACCCAGGGGCACTACAAATGACGGTAGGCAGGTGGTCCGGCAGCCCAGGAGGTTCACCCAACTTGGGCAGTGTTATGCAGCTAGGTCCATTAATAACAAGACTGCAATTATTGCAGATCTGGTTAAATCTGTGGACCTGGCTTGCATCACCAAGTCCTGGCTGAGTGAGAATTCTGGTCGGGTACTCAGTGATGCACCGCTGGAGATTGGGTTGCGGGGAGGGTAGCATAACTGTTTCAAATGCGAACATAACGATTCCTCCAAGAAGTGGCAGACTTCAGCTGCCTGGGTGACGACAAACTCTCGTGATTTTGGTCAGCACTTCCTCCAGCGTATGGCATCCCCTAGGCCTCACACAGGTTGTTTCCACTGCCAGTCACAAACAAGGTCACTCTCTTGACTTAGTTGTCCTCCTGGGGATTGAGGCCTACAACGTTGGGGTGGAACCAGTTGGATGGTCTGATAGTAACACTTGGGGTTTAGTTTTGCACCCCACTTTGTAGGCCAACCCCTGTAGAGATGTAGCAGGTACAAATCTCAAGGCCTAATGGCGGTCCTGGATCCTCTTCCTTCCCAGAGGCAAACAATGATCCAGAAGCCCTCATGGTGGCTTGTAATTTGGCCATTACGGCAGCCTGGATATCATTGATGCTGTCCATGTTCATCCACTCTCCCTTCGCCCTCGATCCCCATGGTTTGAAGGGACGTTGAGGAAGATGCGCAACTTGACGAAGGTTGAGTGTTGTTGATGGAAGTCCGCTCTTGATGCCGATCACTTAGATTGATGGACCATTATCAAGTTTTATCAATCTGAAATCTTCCATGAGAAGGCAGAGTTCCTGTCCGGGAGATTGCAGCTGCTCAAAATCGACCAGCTCAGCTGTTCCGAACTGTGGACAGACTGTGCATCCCAGTCTATCTACAAGTTCTGAAAGCATTTGTGCAAGAAGAGGCGATGAACTTGCTCGATTTTTGCAAATAAGGTTGCTGACATCAAATTGGTCATCCGTCCGGCACACTCTATAGGCGCTTGGTGGACCAGTCGCGGGAGTACCTTTGGTTGGCTGGCTTTCATGGATGTCATGCGGCTTGTCCAGAGTGTGCACCCTACATGCTGTAATTGGATCCGGGACTCCACGTCCCATATCTTGGGTTGTGGAGATGTTATTGGCCTGGTCATAGCTCAGATAATCTGGTGCCCCTGAGACAGGTGAGTTTCCAAGCTCCCTAAAAGAGGTGGTGGTAACACCAATCCTGAAGAAAGCTTCTTTGGACCCAGACTGCCTTGCTAACTACAGACCAATCTCTAACCTTCCTTTGTGGGAAGGTGATTGAGAAAATAGTGGCCACACAGCGGAGGATCATTTGACCATCCGTGCCATCTACAAACCCTCCACTCCGGTTTTGAAAAAGCATAGTACCCGAGACAGTGCTGATTCAGGTGCTCAATGGTCTCCTGATGGCTAGAGACTGGAGGGAGCTGTCTAGCTTGGTCCTCCTTGATCTGTCATTAGCGTTTGATGGTGTGGACCATGGGGTGCTGCTTGATTGCCCGAGGTTCATTTGTGGACTGTCGGGTATGGTCCTCAAGTAGTTTACATCATTCCTCACGGAAGATATCAGAGGGTGGTGTCGGGAGGGGGGCTTCTGAACCAGTCCCATTAACGTGGGGAGTCCATCAGGGATCAGTACTGTCCCCCATGGTGTTCGTAGTGTATATGCTGCCCTCGGAGACATTGTGAGAAGGTATGGGTTAAGGTTTCACTGCTATGCTGGTGATACCAGCTCTACCTTTCTTTGCCCCTGATCAGGATGGAGCTGTCTCAGTCTTTAATAACTGTCTTGTCAAAATCCAGGAGTGGATGAATACCAGCTGGCTAAAGTTGAACTCTGATAAGACCGAGGTATTGCTAGTGGATCCTGGTCGCCGGATGGAGAGAGGTTTAGGGGGCTCAGCCCTCTGGGTTATATTTTAGGGTGAGCCACTTCTAACCTCATAATGGGTGCTGTACCGGGTAATTTTTAACGATGGGCTAACCGCCACTCTCATGTGTCGTGGCGTCTGTTCCTCTCTCTACCATCTGAGGAATATCACCAGGATAAAGCACCTTGTTCTGTCCGACAACCTTTCTACTCTGATTCATGCCTTTGTGACCTTGCGTTTGAACTACTGCAACTCCTGTGGCTAGGGCTGCCTGGGGTGAAATTCGCACGCAGCTAGTGCAGAACGCTGCTGGTGCGACTGTGCACGGGATCTCTGCAGTCCTGTCATATTTCGCTAGTGCTGCATCGGACTGCACTGGCTGCCAGTTCAGTGGTGGATCACCTTTAAAGTTGGTTTGCTGACTTTTAAAGCCCTACATGGACTTGGCCCGACTGCCTGAAAGAGCTCCTGGTTCTTCACTGCTCCGAGCGATCGCTCTGCTCAGCCAACGAGGGGTTGCTAGAGATTCCGAGGATGCTTGAAATCTTCTGGGGCCAGAACATTTATGTATGCGGCCCCCACCCTCTGGAGTTCTCCACCCATTGGTTATGGAGCACATGATCATGGGAGAGTTTTAAGAAAGCAATGAAAACTTTGTTATGGAGCCAAGTTTATGGCATTTAAATGGACGGAAAGAGTTTAAGATTGTATGATTGCATTACTGGATTTTAAGATCCGATCTTATCTGTGTCCTCTTCACCATTCATCGCCTTTGGTACTGGCCAGAGGTGGTGACCCGTGGAGTTTTTTTTTTTTTTTTGGATGGGGTCGAGGCGTTACACTGCGTGGCGCTTGCGGGTTGGCGTTAATGTTGTCGACTCCGCCTCCCACCAGTTCTTTGTCTCCGCCTCGACGAGGTCACCTCATGGAAGCTCTGCTGTGTAAGAGGCACGTTGTATCATTTGAAGCCTTCAGCTCTGTTACAAGTCCGTCAGCTCCGTTCTCGAATTCTTCCTGCCGGTTCAGTTTCTCCTCACTCTCGTTGCCTGAGGTTAAAGTAGAAGGTTCCTTTATTTATTTTCGACGCGGGTCTTGTTTGGTGTTTTGTTCACATGGTGTATATGTCTAGCGGGGCAAGAAATCAATGAAGGTGGGACAGCCCCCATGCGTCGGGTGCCGTTCGGCTGTGTGTATTCCATTCGCACCAACATGACCGCTGCCTCGTGTGTCTTGGCCTGCAACACGACATGGATTCATGCAACTCCTGCTTCTCCATGGACCATTGTGTCATTGAACAACGTGCATGGAAAGTTGAACAAGATCCGGCGACTTTCGGAGACAGGCGCACTGGTCGGGCAAACCCGCGTTCTCTCGGCCTGTCCTCCACGTCCACTCCTGGTTCTATACTGAACCAAGGAGGTAGCTTCTGCTTCTTATAGCCTCAGCCATTGCAGAAGCCCTTTCATGGTGCAGGAGGTCCACTCTGGCTCCCGGGGACAGGCAGGAGGCACCACTTTGGCAGTCCCCCTTCTGGGTGAAGGCTCCCTCGTTGTCGCATTCCTCGGCTTAGAAGGCCTGGGTGACGCCATCCTCGCACGCAATCTGTCGGGCGCCATCTTGGGCCTCTTGCTGCTTGTGGCGCCGTGGGCCCTGATAGCGCCGGGTCTGTCGGTCGGCACCGTTGCTGCCATTGGCTCCGTTCGCAGCGTCGATGGTACTCACAGCACTGTGAGAGGCTCTACAGCACCCTCCTTGACTGTCTCTCATCTTGTACCGTCTGGGGTGCCATGGTTGTTAGCACGGCGCCATGTGGCTCTGGAACCGCTTGCGGCTCCGGAGCAAAGACACGGCGCCATGAGGTTTTGGATCTTGGCACTGACAGCACGGTTGGGGCCATCATCGGCACGTCTCTATCTCGGCGCCGGCCGGCGCACCGTGGGGGTTTCTGACCTTGGCACTGGGAGGCGAGGTTGGAGCCGTCATTGGTGCCGTCTCTGGCCTCTGCACCACTTGCAGCACCGTGGGTTGGGGCGGTGCCGTGACAGGCTTCGGCTCGATGCTACTGCCATCGTTGGAGCCCTGTCTTCTTCCCGCGCTTCGGCGGTGCGGCTGGGGACGCCAGTACAGACTCTGGTGCAGTCTCTGGATCTGATGCCCTTTTCAGTCAGGATGGCTGCGAGCGTTCACGCACTGTTTGGCACAGACCTTTGATATCCACCTCTTGGGAGGAGGACCAGGGTTGCCAGCTGCCTGGGCTGGCTTCTTTTGAGAAGGAGGGCACTTTCGGTTCTGAGGGGTTGAGGGGATAGGATCCATGTGGCGACTTTTTTCTGGAGCCACCGGGCTCTGGGAGAAGTCATAGCATGGACCTTGCCCTTCCTTTCTGTTTTCTTGAGAGGGCCATGTTCTTTTGAGGTGGGGACCGTCCTTCTGGACTTTCATGGCCCCGGTCACCTCACAGAGGGATTCTTCAGGCGCAGCCTAGGCAGTTCCAGTATGGTTGACCAGCTGTCGGCTGTGGAGTTTTCTTTAGCTACCTTGTCTCTTGTGGCTCCAAGTGCGCTCTAGCTCAGGGGGAGGACAGGCGATTCCCTGTTGTCAGCTCTGCCCTCTCTTCTCTGCCACATTCTCCTACTGTCCCAGGTATCCTTGGTCCTGGCGGTCCTCTCCTGGGAGCAGTTCAGAGCTGTGGCTGCTCAATTTCCCTCTTCTGTTAGGGTCATGGACAGACAGGTTTTTCAGCCTCCCCTGAGCAGCCAACCTCTGAGGTCCTCTGACTCCTCATCCTCCCTTCAAGAGGATAGGAACCGTCTGTACACATCTCCCAGCTGCTGATCTCGCTGAGTATCAGCTGCTTTTGTGAGGACGTTGGAGGACCTATACATTCACCCCTCCCACTCAGCACAATCCGAGTATTCAGTATGCACCCTTTGGGCGATTTCAGTGCGGACACTCTGTAGTGCCCCTGGCCTGCTCCCTTTAGGGAGGCGTCGATCGCTCTGGCAGAGACCCTTTCTGGAGTCCCAGCCTCTGGGATCTTCGCCAGAGATATTGTGCCCCGGAGTCTCTGTGTAACCTGGCTTATCCTAGCTCAGGATTGATCAATTGATATCTCCTGACAGGCTTGGCGCCCTGCACATGACTGGCCCCAGATCAAGATTCCTTGGATTTTGACTTCTGGGGTAGGAGGACTCTTTACTCAGCATGGTTGCTTCTCTCGATATCTGCTCATCAGGCTCACCGCTACCTATGATAGGTTCCTGTGGTCCAAGCTAGGTCAACTCCTAGCCTTGATGCCTGACACGGAGGAAACCAGACAAGCCATTGCACTCTCTGTACGTGGTCTGGAGCTAGCAAGGCACCAAGCAAGGGCATCGTATGGCGCCAGTGAGGTAGCTACCAGGGTCATAGGGACAGCGATCTGCACTAGGTGGACGGCATGGCTGCGTCTCTCCAGTTGTCACCCTTGGCCCGGTGTGGGTACTACTCTGCTCACCAGAGAACCTATCTTTTCTCCTGTAGGGTGAGACGGCATCTGTCGAGCAACTTCCTACTTCTCCCGGGGTCCCTGTCTCACTCTTCCCCACTCTTGGGCCTCTCCAGACCCGTGAGGTTCCTCCCTCTTGTGTGTCACCCACTAAGAGTTAAGGAACTCAGTCTCTTAGGGTTGAATCCCCTTTAGGAGGGCTCAGCACTCACCCAAAGGTGAAGATTGACACAGATAAGATATGAAAATTACATACCTACCATAATTTTGATCTTTCTGTGTTTCTTCACCATTCACCACAATCCCACCCTCCATCCCCGGGCCTCAGTCTCTAGGTCCCCCTCCTCTCTGTGCCCTCCCTTGCCACCCCTTTCTGTTAATCAGGAGTGGGGTGACTTGGGGCACATAGGGGATCATTCTCTGTGGGGTAGAGTGGTCAGGATGGAGGGACTCCTTCAGTGCCTCAGCTCTACCCCTGTGTGGGGTTGGTAGTTGCCTCTTTTCTGTTCCTCTCCCCTTCTTCCCATCACCTTGCTTAATTTCCTTGTCCTTTGGACACAAGCTCGATTTAATTTAAGAAACTAGGTTTCTTACACCAAACATTTCTTTTTTGGGGTGGGGGTAAATCTCTGTAGCCTGTCTTTTCTTCCAGAATAGCTGATTCTGCTTCTTGGAGTTATTGCCAGTGATTCAGTGCCTTGAATTCTGGCAGTTAGCTTTGGCTACTCCTTCGCAGTTCCTATACAATATGGAGACAGGTCAAGGTTCCAGGGTGTGTCCTCCCCCATCCTTATCTCAAAATTTCTTAACCCTCCCTCCTCCTCCTTTTCAACTTCCAGAGATTGGGGCCCCTATCCAATCCCTTAGTTTTCAAGCTTATTCTGTCCTCTCAGTCGTTTATTTCTCCTTTTAGTTTATATATCTTTTCCTTTGTATGTCCTTTGTACTTCCTTGTCCTCCCTCCCAACCCTTTCTTACTTTATGGCGGCTCAGAACTGTTGGGAGGCGGAGTGGGACAGCACCTAACGGCCAACCCACGAGCGCCATGCAGTGCGTTGGCCTCAAGAGCTACTGATGGTGCATTGACTCCGCCCATCCACCAAAAAGAGCTCCCCATGGGGTTGTAACCTCCGCCAGTACCCGTTGTGATGAATGGTGAAGATGCACAGAAAGATGAAATTACGGAAGGTACTGTCGTAATTTTCATTATTGATTATGTTGTTGTGGAACTTTTAATTATGTGATTTTATTCTTGTTAGCACCTTGGTTTGGAAAGCATATAAAAATAAAGTTGTTATTATTATTAAAATATGTTGAAATTACCCATAATAATCAGGAAGAGGCCTCAAATCAGCAGAAGGTATATTATGACCATGGGGTAAAAGAAACAGGTTTTGAGCCAGGTGAAAAGATTTTGCTACTGTTACAACAGAAAATAAACTGTTAATGAAGTGGCAAGGGTCTTATAGAGTGCTTAGATGTACTGGCACCGTTAACTACTAGACTGAGACCCTGACAGGAAAAATCCTATTAAGATATACCATGCTAACCTCCTCAAGAAATGGGTTAAAAAACACCAACAGCTGTTTTGCTGGTTTTACAGAAACTGATAAAGAAGATATTGATGTAGCTTATGATAAGACTGGAACAAACTAACTGCTGATGCTATAAAGGTGAATGTTTCCTTAATCCCTAATTAATCATGAAATTCGTAACAGACATTTAACAGTACTTTTACCACAGTACCAGACCAAGCAAGGAATCGAGGCATGGAATAGTGCCAAGGAATGCTCCCCTATTAGGCAAAAGTCATATAGGTTACCACAGTGGTTAAGAGCTGATGTGGTTAAGGAAATAAAAATGAAAGAATTGGGTATCATAGAAGAATCAAGGAGTGCTTGGTCATCTCAATGGTAATTGTAAACAAAAAGAAGGGGTGTTAGAATCTGCCTTGATTTTAGAAAACTTAATCAAGTGTCAGAATTTGACAGTTATCCTGTGCCCAGAATAGATGATTTGGTTGCTGGACTGAGGAGTGCAAAGTATATCCGTACCCTCGATCCACCAAGGGTTACTGGCAAATAGCTTTAGCTAAAGAATCCAGAGATAAAACTGCATTTGCCACCCTATAGGATTCTGTCAGTTCACCACGTGCCATTTGGTATACATGAGTCGCCAGCTACATTCCAGTGGTACATGGATGTCATTTATCCCTTACTCTGGTTATTGTGCTGCGTACCTGGGTGGTGATGTGGTGTACAGTCCAGACTGGGAAAGCCACCTGGAACACCTATGAGCAGTTATCCAAGCTATCAGAAATGCAGGTCTGAATATTAATCCTACCAAATGTGCACTGGGCATGCAGAAACTAGATATTTAGGCTATGTGTTGGGAAATGGAGAAGTTAAGCCAGAGATTTCTAAAATAGAATCTGTAGCCAACAGTCCTGTCCCTAAAACCAAGAAACATGTCAGGTAATTTTTAGGACGGATTATTATTGGAGATTTGTTCCCAGCTTTGCTGAGTTAGCTACTCCCTCACTGAACTCAAGAAAAAGTTCCCAAATAATGTGAAATGGACCCAGAGTGTGATGAAACTTTTCAAGCCATTAAGGCTGCATTATGTTCAGCCCGTTTTAAAAGCCCAGACTTTGAGAAACAGTTTTTGTTACAGACAGATGTATCAGAGGTAGGCCTAGGTACAGTCCTGAGTCAAAATACAGATGGGATGGAACATCCTGTTCTGTACATAAGTAGAAAGTTGCATGACAGAGAAAAGGTACTCCGTCATTGAAAGGAATGTTTTGCAGCAAATTGGTCCATGGAGTCCCTTAAGTTTTGCCTACTAGGAGCTGACTTTGTACTTATAACAGATCACAGTCCTCTGTAGGCTTAACCAAATGAAAGATAAAATTCCAGAATCACAAGGTGGTACCTGGTACTACAGCCATTTAAATTCAAGGTGATACACAAATCTGGTAAAGAGAATAGCAATGCTGATTTTCTGTCAAGATATGGGTCAGGAATTGAGGGTTCTGAAGGTTGAAAACAAATGTATGAGTTTAAACTTTACTGTTTGCTGTACTGTTATAGAAAAAAGGATATTGCACATGTGCTTAATTTCTGAATATTAGAAGCTAATATTAAAACAGAATTGATAGAAAATTTTGGAAACCTGTTTAATAAATCTGGTTTCCCTCTTGAGGGGGGTACTGTATATGACAGGGTTGAATAGGACCCTGTCCCAGTTGTTATGGAGAGTTTGAATGCAGGGATCTGTTCTTTCCTTTCCTGTCTCTTGTCTGTCTGGTTGTGCAGCCAAATTTTCCTGTGAGACCTAGGATTTGATCACCCCACAGTCTTGCAATTCTCTGCCTCTCACTGTATCTCAGTCTTCCTTGCTGTTTCTGTCTTTTCCTGCCTTGCATATCTGCTGGTATAAGGGCTAGTCAGGGTCAAATCCAATCAGAGGAGTCTCGCACCTCAGGCCAAACTCTCCTCGTGATTACCAAAACACAGACTAAAGCTGGGTCCAGGTCCTTTAGTTCACAGCCCCTTCCAACTGGAACAACTTCCTACTGGAGGTCGGGAGGCAGGGTCTGGCCCCTGCTTCCGTTCTAAACTCAAAGCACACCTGCTCGACAGGAGTAATTGCCAATGCCTTGGGACCCAACCTCATGTCTCTGCCACTCCGTCATAGGAAGGCGAGCTTTATTGTAACCCATACTTCCATTCCTCTAAGCCCTAAGGAAGGTATCTTGTTTTCTTTGGCAACTACTAGCCTTTATCTCGTGCACTCCCTAGACTTACTTGATTTGTGTATGTAAATGTTTTTATATATATCCAATTCTACATGTCCCACTGACTGCATGTTCCCCACCACCTATCCGATTGCAATCCTATGAAGTCTTTCACTGCCAAACATTATGTTATTGTACAATTTAGTACTGTTCTGCTTACCTGTATGTTATTTTTACCCCAGATTACCTGAAAAAGTGACCTCCAGGGCCCAGTGGGCCTACCAGTCAACAAAATTCAATAAATAAATATAATAAAAATATATGAAAATCATTATGTGGACATGTAACTGATATTGGGATCCCTTTGTTTAGAAATTATATAGTGTTACTATTGAAATGTACATAATTATAGTTCTAGGAGTGTGGATATGTTGTTCATCCACACTCTTTGGCATTCCTTTCCCCTTTAAATCTTGCGGAAGTCTTCAAGCTGGCTCCTCCCACCCACCCAGGTGGTATATACCTCGGCTCTGCCCCATGATGCCAGATCTTCCTTTCCGCTGGAAGATTCAGGTTCCTTATGCTACTTATGCAGTGCCGTAGGCCTAGATTCTAATCGACTGTGTTGCATACATTTGCTTTCTTTGAAACTTCGTTAGAGTTTACGATTCGATCTGGCGCATCAGACATGGAGGACAAGTAATCCCCCGAGTCAGCCGTGTCTTGCGGACAGAAAATGTCGCACCGATCCCCACCTCTTGTGCTTTTATTGCTTGGTGTGTCGTGATGACAGTACCTCTTGCACCATTTGTCTGGCCTTCCATCCCAATGTCCTGGATGACCACAAGGCGCCTAAAGCTGGGGAGACCGAGCCGCAATCCACTGGTGAAATCGAAGGAGGACAGGTGGGTGGTTTCCGTGGTCATGGATCTGCTCGAACAGATGGCAGCTTTTGAAGAGGAAGCTGCTCAAGCTCGCCAACTGAAGTTTTTGTGCCGCTAACTTGGGCTCCACTTTCATTGGGTCCTTTCGGATCTGTGCCAGTCTCTCCCTATCAAGGGTGAGGCGCCTTGAGCTCACACTCCTCCGCTCTAAGAAAGGGACAAGGACCTAATCATCTTCTGCCAGAAGGCGTCCTGGGACCAGAGTGGTCCGATTCTTAGGACCTGGC
Organism: Neoceratodus forsteri; assembly: GCA_016271365.2. Taxonomy (NCBI): domain Eukaryota; kingdom Metazoa; phylum Chordata; order Ceratodontiformes; family Ceratodontidae; genus Neoceratodus; species Neoceratodus forsteri. The sequence continues at coordinate 1,135,519,117 of CM057453.1, read as the reverse complement.
AGTCTGACGACCTCGGTCAAGCGCTTCCTGTGCCGCTGGCTTCTGGACCTTCCGTCAGGCCAAGGAACCGAGGCCGAGGATATGAGCAGAACCGCCAGATTTCTCGACCGATGAGCCATTGTCGCCAACCCTGGTCGCCGACTTCTTGGAGAGGACACCCATCCTTTCTTTTCCTGACGAGGAGACCCATCCTTCCGGTATCCCGACGAGGACAGGGCGGAACCTCGGTTTTCACTGAATCTGGCCTCTCCTGATCGACAGAGCCGACACCGTTGATCTCGATCAGGACTAGGACCCGTTATTAAAAAAACAAAAAGGGTCATAAACACTCCCAGAAGAGGTGCCGCCACCGATCCTCATTCTCTTCGGACAAGGGAGACTTAACAGAAGCTCCGTTGGCGTTATGAGGACCTCATGAGGCAGCAGCTAATTCTGACTAGTCAAAAACGGTTCCACCGGCCATTCATAGCCCCTGCCTCTTAGGCCGATGGTGACCAGCACACATTCGGTTTGGCCTGTTCCAGTCTCCCCACCAATTTTGGTGGAGCTACCATCTAAGCAGCCTCAGGAGGGGCCCTCTCGAGGAGGATTGGACAGATATGGGCCTGCCCTCGTCTGTACATCACTGTTGTCCCTGATCGCTCTTGGCGTATTGAAGGGACATAGGCGGAGACCCTGTATCCGACTCCTGGACTCGGATACCACTGGTCTTCACTCACACCCTGATGATGAGTTGTCAGTGACAGGCCTGGAGGAAGGTCCTTCCTCTTTCCAGGGCATCCTTTGACTTATTCCAGAGTCCATCGGTATGCCCTTGGAGCCTATTCAAAAGAAGGTGGAATATCCTCTCATGGATATACTTAGGAGGGGATACCCCGACGGAGGCCTTTCAGTGGCGAGGCCATTGTTGGCCTGGCCCTTTAGCTATGGCAGCGTCCTGCCTCTTGCTCGGCTCGTCTGCCCACATGGCTCACAAGTACACTGTACCCATGGGGTCCTTGGTGGGCTTCACTGAGCATCCCTCATCTGAGAGCCTTCTGGCTGCCTCAGTGTTTAGACACACCGGGTAGCTCAGCGGATACTGACCACCCTCCGGACAAGGAGTTCAAAAATATGGACCATTCTGCCCGGAAGGTATATGCGGCCTCTTCCTTGGGCCTTCGTCAGGCCAGCTCGGCAGTGATCATGACACAGTTCTCTCCCGCCCTCATGGGGTGCGCTAGATGTAGTCCTCCCTCATCTCCCAGCAGACATGCAGACCACGGTTAAGTAAGTCCATGACCAGGGCCATGCTCTTGCAAACATCAGCTCCAGACGGCTTTGGACATTGGAAATCCCTGTGCCCATTCACTAGCAGCTGCAGTGGCCACTGTGGTTTGGGGTCTGGCTGAGATTATCCTCTTTTCAGCGGATACTCAGCACATGTTAGCTGACATGCCCTTCCTTGGCACCAGCCTCTTTGGTCCGGGAGTGGCAGGTCACCTCCAGCTCATAGAGCAGTCCAATGCCACCTTGGATGCCACTTCTGCAAAGGGTTCTTTAGGCAGGACCAGCAGGCGCAAGAAGATGACTTTTGGCACTCTTCTCCGCAGCTAGACAGCCCCCTTCCAGGAGGTCAGCAGCAACAGCAGGCTCAAGCTTGGCAGTCTAGGCCCAAGCAGGGTCCCCAACAGCCCCGCTAAGGAGGCAGAGGTGCTGGTCCAGAGCCTCCTCCTCCTCTAAGCCTGCACAGTGATAGGTTGGGGTGGCTACCCTACTCCCATCACGCCAGTTCTGGGTCCTTCATGGGGCCGGCTCACCACTTTCTTTCCACCTGGTCCGGTTTCACTTGGACAGGTGGGTCCTGAAGTGGTCGGGTGGGGACTGCCTCTAGAGTTCGAGCAGTACCCTCCCTGCCGAGCCCGTGCCCCATGGAAGGAAAGGATCTCAGTTGGCACTCAGTCGGCCCTTTGGGGACATTTGCTCAACTCGTCCGCAGGAGGCGGTAGCTCAGTGCTAGATCCTCCTACAGACCCGGGCCGTGTCCAGGTACTTCCTGGTGCCCAAGCGGATGGGGAGTTGGCGCCCATTCTAGATCTCCACAACCTAAATCAATATCTCAGGTCTCCTACCTTCCAGATGGTAACTCTGAACCAGATCATACCATCTCTAGAGTGAAACATGTGGTTCTGTTCACTGGATCTACAGGATGCGTCTTTCACGTCCCAATTCGTCCGTTCCACCAGCAGTTCCTCCGCTTCAGGGTCGAAGGACCTGTACGAGTTCGAGCCATGCTGTTTGGCCTGTCATTGGCCCTCGGGTCTTCACCAAATGCATTGCAGTGGTGGCAGCCCTTTCTGGCGTCCAAGGGTTTTAGATATACCCTTACCTCGACGATTGGCTCCTGGCGGGTTCCTCCCTGCAGGAGGTGGAGAGATCAGGGACTGGGCTCTCTGAACCTGTTCCCAATTAGGCCTCCTGATCAAGCGAGGCCAAGTCAGAACTCATGCCCTCTCAGGTGATGGGCTTTATCGGCAGAGCTCGACTCTCGCCTAGCCAGAGCCTCGGCTTCCGCAGACAGGGTGGAGGTTCTTTCCTCCTTGCCCAGTCATTTCTGGTTGGGCACTTGCGCTCTGCCTGGGAATTCCCTGCGCCTGGGTTGACATGGCAGCATGCACCTCAGTGGTCCGTTGGGCCAGATTGCACATGCGCCCCTTCCAGTGGGAGCTGGCTGCTCATTGGACTCAGCGTCAGGGTCTTTTCGACCAGCTGGTCACTGTCACCCAGAAGATGTGGGTCACTCTCCAGTGGTGGACCATCCCAAGTCGCCTGCTGGAAGGGATCCCGTTTGTCCGCCCTGAGCCGACGGTCGTTCTCACGATCGATACCTCTCTCATGGGCTGGGGAGCCCACATGGGGACAACAGAGCCCACGGGTTCTGGACCCCGAGAGTCCGATGCCACATCAACCTGCTGGAGCTCAGAGCAGTCAGACTGGCACTGTCAGCTTTCGCTCCTCGGCTCCGTGGTCAAGTGGTTTCAAGTCCAGGCGGACAATACCACGACCATGTACTACCTCAACAAACAGGGCGGCACGCACTCCCATCTGCTATGCAAGGAGGTGCTCGGATCTGGACCTCCGTCAGCCGGGTTGGAGGCGGATCTCCTTGCCATCCATGTGGCAGGAGTCTCGAACCAACTGACGGATGCTCTCAGCCGCATAGGCCAGACATCTACGAGTGGCTCTTTCATCCACTGGTAGCTTACAATCTGTCCTCCCGTTGGGGTAAACCGTTGGTGGACCTATTTGCCTCCAGGAGAGCACCAGGCTGAGGCTGTACCATGTCCGCCCCTCAGCAGGGCTCGCTGCAGGGATGCCTTCTCAAGGCCGTGGATCCCAGGCCTCCCCTATGCCTCATCCTCCGTTTCCCTTGATCCACAAGGTGTTACTCAAGGTGAGGAGGGACAAGGTGAAGGTGATCCTGGGAGCCCCAGAATGGCCCCTGCCAGTTCTGGTATCCAGATCTCCTCAGCCTCAGCTGCAGGGCCCCGGAGCAGCTTTGTACACGCCCAGACCTGATATCATTGAATCAGGAAAGGTATTCCATCTGGACCTTCAATCCCAGCATCTCACAGCCTGGTACCTGGCTGGTAGAGTTCCAGGCTCTGGTCTTTCGAGGATGTCTACACATTTGTGCAGGCATCTTGTAAGGAATCGACCTGGAAATGTTATGCCATCAAATGGAAAAGGTGGAATTTGGTGTCAGGGTAAGAGTCTGGACCCCTTATCCTGCTGTGTGGCTAACATTTTAGACTACCTTTAGTCTCTCTCCAAAGGGGCCTGCAGTCATCGACCCTTAGGGTGCACCTGGCAGCTATTTCCACTTACCGGCACGGCAGGTCAGCTCTATTACTGGCACAGTTTCAAAGGCCTGGATCACATATCCTCTGGTGCTTGAACCTCCACCTCCATGGGATCTTTTGCTGGTTTTGGCAAAGCTCATGGGCAAGCCATTCGAACCCATGCACAAGTGTAAGCTTTCACACTTGTCATGGAAGACTGCCTTCCTGGTGGCTATCACATCAGCCAGAAGGACAGGGAGCTCAGGCGCTTTGGTGGACTCCCTTATCTGGCCTTTCACAGGGACAGAGTTGTCCTGCGCCCCACCCAAAATTCCTTCCGAAGGTAGTGTCAGAGTTTCACCTTAACCAGGTGTTGACTCTGCCGTATATTACCCTAACTACACCTCAGACGCTGAGTACAGGCTCCATATTCTGAACCTTAGACGTGCTCTGTCCTACTACAGAGAGAGGACAGCGGAAATTGGTCGAGGTTCGCCAGCTTCTGGCAGACCTGCAGCCAAACGGACCATTGCAAGATGGATTACTCATGCATAGATCCATGCTATGAGTTGGCGGGCAAGGAGACTCCCAGAGGGATAAGAGCTCATTCTACCCGCCATACTGCTGCATCGGTGGTTGCTTCCAGGGACATCCTTATCCAGGAAATCTGTCAGGCTGCTACCTGAGTCAGCAAACACCTTCATCACCCATTACCACATCGACCTTGAGTCACGTTGGGATGCTGGTTTTGGGGCCTCGGTTCTCAGTCTCTGTTTCCTAAGTAGGGGTGTGCCTTGCTTCCTCCTCCCAGAGAACTGCTAGGTGTCTGCCAAAGGTGTGGATGAACAACATATCCGCGTTCCTGAAAAACAGGTTACTCACCTGTAGTAGTTCTAGGAGTGGTATATGTTGTTCATCCACACGCACTCACCCGACCTCCCGGGTTTAGGCGCATCACCTTGCTTCCAGCGGCTAGGATTTGACGTCATGGGGTGGAGCCGAGGTATATACCACCTGGGTGGGTGGGAAGAGCCAGCTTGAAGACTTCCGCAAGATTTAAAGGGAAAGGGACATGCCAAAGATGTGGATGAACAACATATACCACTCCTAGAACTGCTGTTACAGGTGAGTAACCTGTATTTTAGATGATTGCAAAAGCTATTGGGAACTCAAGGGTTAACCTGAGAGCAGTTTTAAGCCCTTTTCAGAAGCTATGGAGAAGGGGCCTCAGTTCTGGGACATTGTGTTCTTGCTGCACCTGCTTGAAACATGCAAGAACATTTTAAAAAACAGGATGCTTGCTAAGGGGGGTTGCAAGGACTTAGGAGATTGCAATGTTTTGAGAGACAGAGATTGTAGAAAACTCAGATGGATCTTCTGTGTTTATTCTACCTTTGTAAATAGTTATACTGAAAAATTTTATTTTTAATGTTACTGCTAGTACTAATAAACACTTATTGCAAATTCTACAACTGTTCCTGGTTTTTCCTGTGCTTCCTGACATGTACCTCACGACAGGGGCAAGATGATATTGGATCACCCTGTGCTGGCCCCAACAGATAACTCAACAGACTGCAAGTTGCCCTCCACAGTAGCTGTCCTTATGGATGGACCTCCTAACACACTGGTCTCTGGTTCACCCCAGTCTGCACTCCTTTCATCTCCATGCTTGATTACTGGGGCATAGAGATCAGCAGGTTTAAGGTCTCTGAGACTCTCTGAGATTCTTCTGGCTGCATGTAAGCCCTCCACAAGGCAGACTTGTATAGCCAAATCAAGCGTATTTTGAGTGGTGCTCTAAATTCCATATGGACTGCTTCCCGTGCCCACCTGAAAAGGTGTTGGAGTACCTGTTGGACTCTCAGATGTGGGTTTGCAGTATTGTTCGGTCAAGGTCCATTTATGTGCCATATCAGCTTGTCACAAACTGATTCAAAACCTCTACTTGGCTCAGCTGCCTCATTTTAAGAAGTTCTTGAAGCGTATTCTACACACCAAGCAACCGGTCTACAAGTCTGTCACTTCCTATGACATTAATCTTGTATTGGAAATGCTCACTTTTAAGCCCTTTGTACCCTTGGCTACTTGTGATTTAAAGTTCCATACTTGGAAAATTCTGCTTTGGTGGCTGCCATCTCTGCTCACAGGGTCTCTGAAACACATGCTCTGGTCACAGACCCTTCATATACTGTCATCAGAAAGACAAAGTGGTTCTCTGCATGCACCCCAAGTTTCTCCCCAAGGTGGTCTCAGAGTTCTACTTGAGCCAGCCGCTGGTACTGCCACATATTTTGCTAATTTCCAGAATGAGGAAGCGTGTACCTCCACTCACTGAACGTTGAGAGTGCTCAGATTTTATCTAGATGGAATTAATGACTTCCAACAGAGTAAGCAACTGTTCATTTCCTTCAGCCCCTAACCGACTAGGGCAGCTGGTCACTATCAAGACCATATCTTCTTCAGCGTATCTCAGTTATCAGGTCACACCATAGAAACATTACTGTCTGTGAAGCAGGATCCACATAGAAGATTTTGTAGCAGTACAACTGGGCTGTCTTCACCGATGTCACCTGCCGATGTCATCAACCCTATAAGCAGGAGCGGCACCGCTCCCTCCTCAGTTCTTTGCCACTGTCAACTCCTCTCACATGGGTCTCTGTGGAAGCTCCATCTCAGTTCACTCCTTTTTTGCCTACGTTTCTTCAGTTTATGCTTTTGGAATCTCTTTTAAGAAAGAGATTCTTTTGCCTGGTTTTATGTTGAGAGTCACTCCTTTCACATCTCTTCTGTCGCTCGGAAAGAAGATTGCTTCTTCAAATGACCACAGTCTCTGCATCTGCTGTCTTGGGCCTGGCCACAATGTTTCAGACTGTAAGCTCTGCCAAAATTCAATCTTATAACCCTACATTGTCGAAAAAAGGCTTTAAAAGATTCCTCATAGAAGAGCAGGTAACCAGTTCTGGGCAGGAGTCCGCTAGGTCCCTCCTTCCCAATCTTAGTGGGTTCATCGATATCCCCTGGCCTCAGAGGCCTAAAACAAGTCCTTAGGGAAAAGTCACAAGAAAGACTGGGACCGCTTTCACTGACACTTCCATTCTCGACCCGGCTTTTTCCTCAGGGTACTCTGTTGGCTGCGGCTGTGCCTGGCTGTGCCGATGTCCTCTGTTGTCCAGTCCTCTGCTCTTACCAGGCTCATACCAACAGCACCTCCTACCACTTTGGGTCATTGGCCCCTCGGTGGTTGACCCCCATATCATTGACTCCAGCCCTTCTTTTTGAGGCCTGACACTTCTCCAGGTCCTCAGATGCCAGGGTTGGGGAGCTTCCCTGGACACTCACCAGAATTAGGATCCTGAACTCAGTAAGAGCTTCATTTCCTCTTCAATGTTCTGGAGATGAGGGCAATCCTTTATGCCCTCCAAGCCTTCCAGACAGTCCTCCTACCTGGCCCTCTGCTGGTACAAACTGACAACATGTCGGTGGTGTTTCATATCAACAAGCAAGGGGAACACACTCTTATTCTCTTTGCAGAGAAGCCATGAGAGTGTGGACTTGGGCAGTAGGCCTTCAGCTGGAGCTCTCGGCCGTCCATGTCCCGGGCATTCACCACACACTGGCTGACAGCCTAAGTGGGACTTGGTCCAGGGCCCACGGTGGGAACTTCTCTCCACAGTGGCAGAAGATCTTTTCACCAGATGGGGTTGCCCAGAACTCGTATCTATTTGCCTCTCCATCCTTGGTAAAACTGCCCAATTTTGCTCGCTAAATCCAGGGCCTGGTGTTTCCTAGCAAGACGCGTTGTCCCTCTTTTGGATGGGGAGTTTCTTTACCCATTTCCCCTGCTACAACAGGTACTTATTAAGTTGCAGTCAGAGGTCATGATCCTGGTGTCTCTGTTCTGGCCTTGTCAGATCTGGTTCCCACTATTGCAACAACTGGCAATGGAACCGCGGTGTTCTGTCCCTTGGTCAGACTTGCTTTCCCAGGAGCGGGGTCCCTTGTCTGTCCAGATCTCAGCTCTCTGCATCTCCATGCATGGTTCCTGCAGACCAAGCCATTTCCAGATTTAGGGGTTTCCCCAGCGTAGCTGACGTCCTGGTAGCTGCCAGAAACCCTCCACCAGGGTGGCCTAAGCTATGAAATAGAAGTGGTTCTGTGTTTGAGCCACAGCTAGAAACCTGGATCCCTTCACCTGCCCAGTGAACTCGGTGCTGGAGTACCTCCTCTCCCTTTCTGATGCAGGACTCGGCTACTCTTCGTTAAAGGTGCACTTATTGGCTATTTTTTGTGTACTCTGCCTATTGAGGGCAAGTATTTTGCCCAGCTGGCCCTTCCCGCACTTTTCTGCTGAACATCCTACACTTGAAACCTCTCATCTGGGACCCTGTCCCACCTTGGGAGCGTGTTATTTGATTTAGAGAAGCTCACTCTGCCTCCCTTTGAGCGGCTGTGGGTTGCAAGTTGCGCTTTCTGTTGTGGAAAGCATTATCTTTGATTGCTATTACTACTGCTCGAGAATTTCTGCGCTTCAGGCCCTGGATTGTAAGGAGCCTTATTTGGTTTTCCACAACAACAGGGTGTCCTTGTGGACTAATCCTAAGTTTCTGCGAAGGTGGTCTCAGATTTTACCTTGAATCAGGATATCCACCTACCAGTATATTACCCAGAGTACTCAAACGGATTGGAAGCTTTGTTACATACTCAGGATGTTCACTGGGTGCTTAGCTATTATTTGGAACTCACCCATCCAGTTTGCAGATTTGATCAGTTGTTAGTTTCCTTCGCCCCTGAATGGCATGGGCACTAGTTTATAAACAGTGTTTATATAAATGGTTGGTTAACAGCATTGTGTTTCACTGTGAAAACATGAGAAACCGTGCACGGGCTCCAGGTAAGGGTCATTCTACTGGGGCATGGCTGCTGCTTTTGTCTCACTGGAGAAGTGTGCTGCTGACATTTGTGCAGCTGCCACTTGGAATTCTGTCCACACCACCATGAAACACTGAAGTCTGGACATTTTTCTCTTGCCGCGAGGGCTGGTTTTGGACTCTCAGTCCTTCAAGGATTTCTGTCCTATTTCATTTGAGGAGACTTTACCTCCATCCTTCTGCCCAGGATTTCCCTCTACTGCTTGGGACTCTGTCCTAAAGGTGTTACCTGATGCAAGAGCGAATCTTGAAGTAAGATAGTACAGTTATGTAAGAACTTACTGTAACAGTAGATCTTCAGAGGAGCTCTTGCAGCAGGTTTCTTCCCCGTGATGTTTTTCCTCCTCCATTTCAGATACCATCATTCCTCAGTGCTCTATTTTTATCTGTCTCGCTGGTCTCCGGCAGTGGAATTGAGGATAGGCTGGGGACCGCCCTTTATGCCATGTGTGATCTTGGGGCAGTCCCTGATGGGTACTGCTAGCAAGAAAGTTTCTGTGGGGTCCTGGCCTGCTGGCTTCAGTCCTAAAGGTGTTACCTGCTGCAAGAGTTCCTCTTGAAGGTCTAGTATTAGTGCAAGTTCTTACGTAACTGTACTGTTCTGTTTTATTCCAGGTTCTTCCTGGTCCCCAAAGAATTGGAAACCTGAGACCTATTCTAGATCTCAAAGAGCTCAACCTCTATATCCAGTACAAGTTGTGCATGGTCACTCTCCCTGGCTTGTTGCCCCAACTTAAACAGGGTGACTGGTTGTGTTCCCTCAATATGCAGGATGCTTACCTGCATATTTTACTGTGCCCACTGTACAAGAGGTTTCTCCATTTTCCTTTTCAGGGTGAACAGTATTAATTCAGAGTCTTGCCCTGTGGTTTATTCTCTATACTGCTGTTTTACAAAATGCTTAGCAGTGGTAGTTGCCAGCCTTTGGAGAAGGCCCATTTGACTGGCTACTCAGAGCCCTGCCCAGGTATCTGCTTCTCTGAACTCTGAAGGACCCTCCAGTTGTTCCACTGCCTGGACATCATGGTCAGCCTGCCCAAGTCCATTCTGATCCTATCCTAGAGGCTGCAGTATATAGGGGTGGTCCTGGACTCAGCACAGGGCAAGGCCTTCCTGCTTCAAGACAGAGGAGAGTGCCTTATATTACAGGCTCAGGTGGTGGCTCAGAGTTGTTATGACTCTGGCAGGGTTTACTTGAGGCTCCTGGGCCCTATGGTGGTGGCCATTGTCACAGTCTCCTTGGCCAGACTACATGCGGGTGCTCAGTGGACCCCTCCGGTGCAGTGGGACAGCGTAAAGATGACCTGGAAAAGCTAGTGCTGGGCTCTTCTGTGGTCTGCAAGGTGCTGCAGTGGTGGATGGATCCCCAAAATCTCTTTAAGAGGAGTCCCATTCCTGATTTCGTCTCCCCAGCAGATTCTCACTATGGATGCCTCGGGTTTGGGCTGGGGGACTAACCTGGGTCGCTTCCAGACTCCAGGTAACTGATCCCAATCGGAGACGTCCCTTCATATAAACATCCTCATTATGAGGGCGTTACTGTGGCGCCGTGCAGGCCTTTCAGAACCACCTCTCTCTGGGCCAGTTGTTGATTCAGTCTGACAATCTCAATGTGGTCCACTATGTCACCAACAGGGGGATGCATTCACTCTTCTTTATGGGAGGCAATGAAAGTTTGGATTGGGCACTGGAATGCGGCCTGGAACTTTTGGCAGTCCACATCCCAGGTGTGCTGAATATTCCAGCAGACAGTCTCAGCCGGACTCAATCCGGGATGCACATGGATACCTACCTACATACATAGACAGTGTCGGCAGATAATTGCCTACAGCCCACCCAGTCTGCCCATTTAAGCTACAAGTTCACTTTGTTTCCCAGAAGTCTGTTGCCCTCACCCCTGATCTCCAGAATTCCTTTATGTCTATCCCATGCATTCTTAAATCCTCGTGATTACTTCAGTCCCCACCACTTCCTCTGGCAGGGTGTTCCACTTGTCCACCACCCATTCTGTGAAGAAATTCTTCCTCACGTTTCCTCTGAATTGTTCTCTGTCCATCTTCATCCCATGCCCTCTAGTCCTGGAACATCTTTTTGCTTAAGACTAGTGTAGTCCTGCACCCTGTTCCTCCCTGTAAGATACGTGTCGTCTCTTATCATATCCCCTCTCTCCTCAGGGGTACATGTTCAAGTCCTTAAGCCTGTCCTCATGGGACTTGTGATGCAATCCATGTACCATCTTTGTTGTCCTCCTCTGAACCTTCTCTACCCTGTCTATGTCCTTGCGTATGTAAGGTCTCCAGAACTGTACACCTGTACTCCAGGTGGGGCCTCACTAGTGTCTTGTATAGTGGAATTATGACCTCCTTTTCCTGCTGGTGATGCCCCTGCCTATGCATCCCAGCATCAATTTGCTTTACCTGCCTTGTCACTTGTTTCCCTATCTTGGGGTCATCAGAGATGATAGCCTCAAGATCCTTTTCCTGCTTGGTGCATGCTATATCCTCACCCCCCACTGATATATTTTGCCAGGGGTTTTGTGCCCCATATGCATTATCTTGCACTTCTTTGCATTGAATTTCAACTGCCAAACCCCTGACCATTCTTCAAGTTTCTGCAGGTCCTTCTCATTCTGTCGACACTGCCTGGTGTGTCCACTCTGTTACAGAGCTTTATGCCATCAGCAAACAGGAAAATTCTGCCTTCTAGGTCCCTGCAATGTCACTGATGAAGATGTTGAATAGGACCGGTCAGCACTGATCCCTGTGGTACCCCACTGGTCACTCTTCCCTCTGTGGAGTGACAGCCATTTACCATCACCCTCTGTGTCCTGCCACCCAGCCAGTTACCTACCCACCGCATTGCATGTCCTGCCCACCCACATTCCTCAGTTTGTGTAATAGCCTTCTATGGCACGGTGTCAAAGGCCTTGCTGAAGTCCAGATAGGCCACGTCCACTGCCCTCCCTAATCCACCTCCCTAGTCACCCAGTGAAAAAATTCAACGAGGTTGGTCTGACATGACCTCCCCTGAAACCATGCTACCTTGGGTCCTGTAGTCGCTGACAACCAGATGTTCCACCAATCTCTCTCAGTAGTGCTTCCACAGATGGGAGCGTCTGTTGTCCATCATGAAGAAGATCTGTTTGACAGGTGGGATCGTCCAGAGTTGGACCTTTTTGCGTCCCTACTCAATGCAAAACTGCCTAATTTCTTATCGCTGGGCCCAGGGCCTGAGATTTCTAGAAAGCGCTTTGTCCCTCTTCTGGAGCAGGAGGTTCCTTTTGCCTTCCTCTGTTTCCACTCATTCAGAAGGTGCTAATCAAGTTGTAGATGGAGGGGCCAGCATGGTCCTGGTTGTACCCTACTAGCCATGGCAGATGTGGTTTCCCTTATTGCAGTACTTAGCAGTGGAACTCCACTGCCTCTGCCCTCTGGAGGGTTCTCTGCTGCGAGGATCAGGGAACCATAGTCCATCCACACTTCAGGTCCCTTTGTCTGCATGCATGACTCCTGAGGACATAGCCATTGTTCAATTTGGGGTTTCCCAGAAGGTGGCTGTTGTCCTCGTGGTGGCTAGGAAGACCTCCACAAGGGCCCACCTATGTCGTGAAGTGGAAGAGGTTCGCTATTTGGGCTGCAAGACACCTCCTGGACCCTTTCATCTGTCCAGTGAGCCAGCTCCTGGACTACCTGATCATCACTTGTTGGACTCAGACCTCTGGTATTCCTCCGGCTGATTCTGCCTTCCACTAGCATGTGGATGGTCATACCGTGGCTCAGCTAGATGTGACCCATACTTTCCTCAGGGCATTCTGTACCTGAAACATCCAATCTGTACCCTCTGTCCCAATTTGGGATTTGAATATGGTATGAAGAAATTAACCCTCTCTTTTGAGCCAGCCGCAGCTTGCGATTTTTTCATGGAAATCGTTGTTTGTGGTTGCTGTTACTTCTGCTTGAAGGATTTCAGAGATCTTACTTTGAGACACAGCTCTTGCAGCAGGTAACACCATTAGGACTGAAGCTGGCAGGCGTCAGGACCCCCCGGAAAACTTCTAGCTAGCTATCTTCAGCGGGGACCACCCCGGCGTCGGTCCCACCTCCGACATCAGGCATAGTACATAAGGGGCGGTCCCGCAGATTACCCAGTTCTTCCGCCGTGGCGACTTGCAAGTCTTGACCCTTTGGTTCCATTTCTAGCGCCGACGCGTGGTAAAGTTTTTTCCTTTTTTCTTCGGTCAGCTTATCGCTAATGTTCTCTCCAACCTCCGGTCATTCTTGAAGTGTGCCTGTGGGAAGCAGATCCCTTTTAAGGATCCGCATTCGGCCTCACGTCCGGTGCTTAGGCCCAGACCACGACACCTGGTCCTGCTCCTTTGCCCTGGGTTTCCAACAGCCCAGAACCTGGATCCAAATGCCAGAAGGCCCTACCAGGCGTTCCTGCTGGGAACAACTCAAGACCATGACCTCCAAGGATTCTTGGGAGAAAGCCCGCAAACATTCGGAGAAGCATGAGGTAGAGCCCTTCCAGGTCCCCGCTCAGGGCCTCTGACTCTTAGCTCCAGCTCCAGGTCCGACCGCCGCCTTCCCGGGCCAGTTCTCAGCCTCCCCTGCTGCGGTGTGAAAATCTTGGGCTCCTCTTCTCAGGCTAAGACTTGAGATCTCCTTCGCCTCCAAGGCCCTGGTCAAGTCGGGACCGCCACCATCACCACAAGTCAGGTTCCCATCATTCTGAACCCGACGTCAGGTCTGCCTCCTGCCTCCTCCTCCCCAGCGGAAGACCAAGGAGCTCACCTCTCTTAAGAGACCGTTGGACCCGGCGTCAGCCCGCCTGACCTCGGCCCTCGCCACAGGTCCCAGAGCCATCGACCGCCAGACGGACCGCCGCCGGCCAGCTTCCGCACCCCGGACGCCGTGGGGACCGATGTCTGTGCCTGTCTGGATTGAGAAGAGGACCCAGACGCCTCCGTCTGGCGTGGTCAGGAGACCATTACAGAGGAGGAGTTAACACAGCCTGAGGACTAGGCAGGCGGCCCGGTCCTGCTCGAGCCTCCCAGGGACCTCCCGCAACCCGAGGCCCCTGTGGAGCTGGCGCGGAACCCGATGACCGACCACAGCGCCCGTCCGTTGTGGGTCTTTCTTTCTCAGAGGTTAAGGAGCTTTCACTTACTGGTGGATACCATCTCTTCCACCACCTCCTCCTCCTTCTCCTAGGCCGGTTACTCCTCCGGTTCCCTGCGCCCCTTCTCCATCCGGGTCTGCAGGCGGTTACCTCCTCCCAGGAGCCCAGGATCCCTCAAGGAGACCAGATAAAGGAGACCTCCATCCAGATCCTCTTCTGAGTCACCCAGCCCTAAGAGACCCAGAAGCCGCCGCCGTCAGCCGACGGAGGATGCAGGATCAGAGTTTTCAACAGGATCTAGATCCCCATCTCCCTCTCACACATCCCTTCTCCGGACCCACGTGAGCTTCCAAGGTCTCCTCCGGATGACCCTTCATTCTCGGACATCATGAGATACATCCAGAGACATGATGGATGGGATGCGGAAGAGTTAGACCCGAAGGCTATGGCCTTGCGAAGTATCTTGACAGAAGGACCCCAAGCCTGTGGTGGTGCCACCCTTGGTAGACACTTTCGTGGGCGTCACCAAGGCAGTGTGGAAGCGTCCACATTCACTCCCGGCGATGCCAAGAAAGCTGACCGCCTGACAAGGCTCAAGGAAGACCAGTAATTGCCTCAGCATCCTCAGGCTGACCTCTGGTCATAACAGCTTCTCATGACCGGTCCCAAAGACGCCAGCATATTGAGCACTCTGCCACGGTTCGGAGTCCAAACAGCTGGGCCTTTAGAGGGTGACGCCCGTATGCTTCCGCTACTTGCGCCATCAGATCCCTGAATTACTTGCCACATGGTGCAGTTCCAAAATGCCTTGTGGGAGCAGGGTCTGGATCTGGGTGAGAAGTTGCCAGAAGGTGAGCAGAAGGAGGAGATGTTGCAGCTCCTCCGGACAGGTTCGGACGTGGGACCCAAGTGCTTTCCTTGTCGACTCCCGAGACTCCTCGGCCCGAGCAGCAGCTTCAGGTGTATGCCTCCGGAGACACTCTTGGCTCCGTGTCTCCGGCTTTACCCGGACGTCCACAAAAACATCATGGGCGCCCCATTTGAGGGAGAGTTCTGTTTGGTGAGCCCTCTGAGAGGTCATCACCAAGCTTCAAGAAGCGCGGGAAGGCGGTGAGGTCGGTCCAGGCAATGTACCGACGAGGCTTAGTTCCTTTGTAGGAACCAAAGCGTTTTCGTGGGCAGACAGAGACAACAGTCCGCTCCAGCCCACAACAGAGGGAGCTCCGGTTCCCGCAGAGCCCAGGGTAGACAGCCCGCAGGCCGAGGTCAACGCCCAGCTAAACCGGCCCAGCCGCCCAGGCCCCTCTGCCGCCACAGCCCCGACTCCTTTCCGGCCCCGCCTCAGGATCAAACGGAACATCGAGGTCAGTGGTCGCATTGCGGTACCTGCCAGGATGGCAGTCCATAACCACCGACCGGTGGGTTCTTCAGTTAGTCGAAAGAGGCCACTTTATAGAATTCCGCAGAAAGCCACCCTCGAGGCCTCCTCTGCCTCCCGTTGCTCGGGTCCGCACAAGCTCCTGATCAGGCAAAATACCGCACTCCTGCAAAGGGCGGCGGAGTATCCCAGAGAACCAGAGATCTGGTACTACTCCCTTTTCTTCCTGGTACCAATGAAAACAGGGGACCTCTGTCCGATTCTGAACCTCAAGCGACCTTAATATGTCGGTGCATTACAAAAGATTCCGCATGGTGACTCTTCGGGTCTTATTCCCGTGCTAAAGAGGGGACGCATTTTAGCGTCCCTAGACATCTGCAGGATGCATACCTGCACATCTCTGTAGCTCAGGCGCACAGGAGGTTCCTCAGCTGAGTTTCTCGCCACCACTTTCAGTTCCGAGCACTTCCATTCGGACTGTCATCAGCTCCCAGGGTCTTTACCAAATGCATGGCAGTCGTGGCCGCATCAGTAAGGAGACAGGGCCATTATGTGTTCCCGTGCTTGGCGATTGGCTTCTCGCCAGCAGCCTCCTCAGAGGCATTGTTATTGGCTGTCCAGTACCCAGGATCTGTTCGGTCTCTGGGCATCTTGATCAATTACTAGAAGTCTCTCCGGTACGTCCGCAGAAACTGCAGTTCATAGGCGTAGTCCTGGACACCGTTCAGGGAAGAGCATTTCTTCCAGACAACAGACGGAGCGCATCAGATCCCTCATCAGGGATCTTTAAGTGAAGACCGTCCCAGCCAGGTCGGTCCTTGGCCTTGTCGGACTTATGGCTGCGGCCATTCCGGCCGTCCCTTTCACAAGGCTCCAAATGCGGGTAACTCAGTGGATGCTCAAGGTGCAATGGGACCAAAGGCAAGACCATATGCAGCATCCGGTCAGAATCACAAAGCGCCGTGATTTGAGACTGTCAATGGTGGTTAGACCCAGGGACACTCTCTCGGGTGTCCCGTTATAGCGCTTGTCCCCGGAGGTAATCCTCACCACAGATGCCTCAGGACTAGGGTGGGAGCACACCTGGACTGGGTGAAGTCCCAGGAACGTGGACCCTCAGGAGCTCACCTTCATATCAACGTTCTGGAGATGAGGGCGGTCCTTTATGCCCTGCAGGCGTTCTAGTCAGAGATCCCACAGTACTCTCCTGCTACAGACAGACAACAAACAAGGAGGCGCACTCACCCCTTTGCAGGAGGCTATGAGGGTGTGGGATTGGGTAATCCGACCATGCGCACCTGATCACAGTACATGTTCCCGGTGACAACACACTGCAGACGGCCTGAGTCATTCCCAGGCCAGAGTCCACGAGGGAACTCTTCAGGAGGTAGCAGAGGATCTGTTTCTTCAATGGGGAACTCCAGAATTGGACTTGTTCGCCTCCCCATCCAACATGAAACTGCCCAATTTTTGCTCGCTAGATCCAGGGCCTGGTGTTTTCTGGCTTAACGTTGTCCCTCTCCTGGGCGGACAGATTCCTCACGCTTTCCCTCCCTTCCCATTGATCCAGAGTTCTTCTCAGACTGTGCAGGGAGCATGCAACAATGATCCTGGTGTCCCCATTCTGGCCTAGACAGATCTGGTTCCCTTTGCTAATACAGCTATCCCAGGAACCTCCGCTCCTGTTGCCATTCAGCTCCATCTCTTATCTCAGGAGGAAGGTTCACTGGTCCACCCGGACTTACGCTCACTGAACCTGCATGCATGGCTCCTAGAGACATAGCCATTTTGCGACACGGGTCTCGCAAGAGTTGCGGAAGTTCTTTCTGCAGCCAGAAAGCCGGCAACGCATGCGATGTACTGTACGCCATGAAATGACGCCGTTTTTGTCTATGGTCGCAAGCACGCTGCCTTTTCTCTTTAGGTTGTCCGGTGAAAGTGGTGTTAGAGTACCTGCTCTCCTTTTCCGTTCGGGTCTCAGCCTACTCCTCTATTAAGGTGCACCTCTGTGCCATTTCAGCTTATCACCTCCCGTGGGACAGTGCACAGTGGCACAATTAGATGCCTGTCGAGAGTTCCTGAGAGGGGTGTTACATCTTAGGCCGCCCATTAAAGACCCAGTGCCTCCATGGGACTTACTCTATGTCCTGGAGCAACTCGCCTCCCCTTTTAGACCTTCGCGGATTGCGAGCTGCATTTTCTGTCGTGGAAAGCGTTGTTTTAGTTGCTGTTACGTCAGCGAGAAGAGTTTCCGAGCTTCATGCTCTCATGTGTAAGGAGCCTTATTTGATTTTCCACGGGACAGAGTATCCCTGAGGACAAATCCTAAATTCTTGCCTAAAGGTGGTTTCCACTCACTCTCAATCAGGACATTGACCTGCCTGTCTACTTCCCTAATTATTCTAATAGAGGAGGGGCTGCTCCACACCCTGGATGTTCACCGCAGCTTAAGGTACTACCTGAGCAGAACTAAGCAGCTCGTAAATCAGAGCAACTTTTCGTTTCCTTTACTGAAAAGGATGATGGGCCAACCAGTATCCAAACAGTCCCTTTCTCGCTGGCTTGTCCAGTGCATATCATACTGTTATGATATCAAACAAAAGCCCCTCCGGGATCAGTCCGGGGCCATTCCACTAGGGAGTGGCCACCTCCTTTGCAGCACTTCAAACGTCTCCACCTCTGCCATTTGTGCTGCAGCCACTTGGGCGCTGTACATGCACCTGGACATCGCTTCACAGCGAAACCCGGCTTCGGCCTGGCTGTGCTACAGGGTCTCCTGTCCTAGAATCAGGACCTGGAATGAACTTTCTAGTTTCCTCCTCCCAGAGTGTTTGCAAGCGCTACTGCTTGGGAATCAGTCCTAATGGTGTTACCTGCTGCAAGAGCTGTGTCTCAAAGTAAGATGGTACATTACGTAGAACTTACCGTAACAGTAGATCTTCGAGAACAGCTCTTGCAGCAATCTCTCCCTCCCACTTTCCCCTTGGAGGAGGCGTGGCTTAAGCCTTTTTAACAGGGATTTATACCCTTTTTATCTTCTGGCTGGTGGATCCTCGGTCTCCCATTTCAATGTCAGCCTGCAGCCAGAAGTCTCCAGGCGGGAGAACTGGGGAATCTGGCGGGACCGCCTCTGTATTTCGCCTGACACGGAGGCAGGACCGGGTCAAGGTGTCCCGCTGAAGATAGCTAGCTAGAAGTTTTCTATGGGGTCCTGATGCCTGCCGACTTCAGTCCTAATGGTGTTACTTGCTGCAAGAGCTGTTCTCGAAGATCTACTGTTACGGTAGTTCTTATGTAACTGTACTTTTCAGGCTCTCTGGTGTTAGGAGCCTAATTTGATTCTTCAGAAAGACAGGGTGTCTTTCCACACATCCCAAGTTTCTTCCTAAGGTGGTGCCTGAGTTTACACTGAACCAATATATCCACCTCCTGTGCATATCCCAGAGTGTGCCAATCCAAGGGAAGCACTGCTCCATACTTCAGGTGTGCACAGAATTTCTGAAGTATTATCATCTCCAAACTAAGTACTGCAGAAAGTCTAAGCAGCTTTTGTTCCTTTCATTAAGGAAGAGAGGGCATTCAGATTTCCTTACAATGTTTGTCCCAATGGTTGGCCAATTGTATTGTGTTCTGCTACAACAAGCATGGGAAGGAGTTGCGGGGCGGTGAAAGCCCACTCCACGAGGGGTATGAGTACATCTGTGGCTTGTTTTAAAGAGGTCTCAGCTGCTGATATCTGCACTGCTGCCATCTGGAGTACCGTCCATACTTTCACCAGGCACTACAGTCTGGATATTGCCTTCAGGGCATGAGTAGGCTTCAGCTGGGCTGTTCTTCAGGGCCTTCTGTTTTAGGCCTCAGTCTGCCTGCATCCCAGACTGTTGTGCTATACTCCATAACTGCTTGGGACTCGTTCCTATGGTATGACCTGATGACTTAGATACCCCTGAAGAAAATGTAACAGTTACGAAGAGCGTACCTTTTAACAATAGATCTTCAAAGAGATCTCAGTCATCAGGTCAGCCTTCCTCCCACCATCCCCTTTTTGGGGTCATCTTCTCAGAACTAGCTATCTTGTGTATCCAACCTTTTATTTCAGCCTGGGCATCTCCCTCTCCTCGGGCCCCCCATGGCACAAAAGTGCACCCTTGGTTAGCGGGGAAAGAACTGAGAAGGGGTGGGGCCGCTCACACCTTTGTAGGGCTCATGATGTCGGCAGGTGACATTGGCATGGGTGGTCCCAGTTGTACTGCTGGAAAATCTTCTGTGTGTATCCTGCTTCACTGATGGCATGACCTGATGACTGAGATCCCCTCAAAGATCCACTGTTATGTTAAGTTCTTATGTAACTGTTCTTTCTGCATGGATAGTAGCCTGTCTCTGCCAGTGCTATTCCATGGCAGAGGTTGTTGGAATGCAGCGTCTGTGCCCATTCCACTAGAGCTGTATCCATGTTCTTGGCAGAAGTTCGTTCTGTTCCTATTGCAGATATCTGCAGAGCTGTTACCTGGAGCACAGTGCACACCTTTGTCAAGCACTGTGCCTTGGCTATCCATGCCAGACAGCATGCCTCATTTGGCAGGACAATCCTTAGTGGTCTCTTGTCCTGAGCGTAGCTCCGTGTCTCACCAGCCCTAGGGGTTGGGAGTTGGGGGCTTTGTTCTGAGCTTGGTACTTGAACCCATCATTGTGAATCAGTGGTGAAGATATGGTCCAGGAAGATAATTTAAAAAACTACGTAGTCACCGTACTTCTTGACCTTCTTGGACCATCTTTACCATTGATTCCCACACCCACCCACTGTTCCTCGGGTTCACTTTTCTGTTCATCTTCACCTTTCCTTGTTTCGATTGGGCTGTGAAGACACTGTTTTTTTGTTTTTGACCTTCTTATATAGGTTGAAAGAGCTATCTTATGCCCTTTTAGGTAAGATATTTGCTTAGGTTACACTGCATCTTCTCCGTAAAAAAGGTACTGAGGCGGTTGAAGGCTGTTACCGAATTGGCTGTGCAGTGAGACTACACTCAAGGCACCACACATGCGCAGCCTACCTTGACGCCGATCCTCCTGTGAGGTCGCAGTCGGCAGCTCGATGAGTGCACTGCCTGTCAACTGAGCAGTCCTCCTGTGCACTGCTGCTGCTTCGCCTCTCCTATAAGTCCGCTTCTCGCTGCAGCTGGGTAGAATTGGGGGAATCCACACTGTCTGTCTGCGAAGACACCTCACCATGGCTCACAACCAGGGCCTGGTACCCCAAAGAGCCGCAGACCACACGGAATCAGTGATCAACTAACTAGCCACAAATGACACCCTGAAGAGCCGCATGTGGCTCGTGGAGCCATGGAGTGAGTATTACTGACCCATATGTATCCAGTGACTGAGATTTGTGCAATCTGCTGAACTGTCCATGGCCTGAACGAACTAGTGAAACGCAAAATGTGTTAAAAGGCTGCTCACACAGGTGGCTCAGCTACAAGAAACCTGTCTATCAGAAGCAGAGGTGGTTAAACTCAGGAATGACTGGGTGGAACCAAAATACATAGTGGCGTCTCTACTTGGAAAAAGGGGGTTCTTGATCCTAATCCACAGAAGTCTTCAGTGGAATGTTGGCCATACAGAGAGGGACAAGGAGTACAGATGGTTAATTGAAAACTGTCAACACCAGAGGGACCCCTACTCCTTGCCAGTATACACAGCCTGAATACGTATGATCTGCAGTTCTTCCACTGACTCAGCCAGGAGCTCAGCATATCTGTCTTATTCCTTTATTCATGTGGGGGGGGGACTTTAATGTCACAGTGGAGGCCTGCCTGGACTGTAGCTCAAGTGCCCAGGAATGTCACGTTAGACCATGGGTGGTATTAAGGGAATTGCTCAATGAGCATGATCTAATAGACACATGGAGACTGCAGCCCCTAGCATGTGGATGGCCTCACGGGCTTCTAGTGGCCCCTGTTGATTGTGTTTCTTTCCCCAGCTACATCTGAGACTTCTGATGGCTGCTATACCCCAGTAGTTGAGCTTTTCACACCTCCAGTAGCCTCTTCTGATGACCCTGCTATCTTCACGCTAAAGGTGTTTCGGTACATGATGTGCAGGCTGTATTCTTGAAACCTGACAGAAAAAATAAAGTGAGGGGATTGATGACCTTCATCCAAAGCTTTTAAAATATGTTGTTCCCATGTTCTGTCATACCTTGACTTACCTGTTTAATGTGTCAGTAAGCTATTGAGAGTTTCATGAAATGTGAAACCTTCAAAAGTAACCTGTTTTCAAGTCGGGATTATAGAGTACACTCAAATTATCACAGTTTCGCTCCAGTCCTTTGTGTCGGTCTTGGAGAGGTTGGTAGAAAACAAATTTGTAATTATTTGCACTTCACCAAATTTTGAATACAGATCAGTCCATTTTAGGTCAAACCATGGCACAACCGCTGCCCTTGTGAAAGTCACTAGGTGACTTGTGCAGAGTGGTGAATAGTGGAATGGTGGCAGGAGCAATTTTCATTGATCTGTCCTGGCCCATTACACAATAGACCACGACTTACTGCTTAAAATAAAAGACTGGGTTTTTCCGGCACATTCATCAATTGGCTTGCTAGTTATTTTAACAGGCAGGTATCAACTTGTCACTATTACTCTGTCCTAGGGCTGCTACTCTTTTCACTCTTTATTAATCATCTCAAAATTCAACCTCTTAATACAACTCTGTGCTGATGACACTGTCATGTACAGTTGGAGTCCTGATGTCCCAACGTTACAGTCTAAGCTACAGCTGGCTTTTGATGAGATTCTGTGCTTTTTGTGGTGAATAGACTTTTAATCAGTGATCAAAACCCAGGATCTTACTTGAGAAGACTGTTGCAGCAGGCCAACACTGGCAGGACTATGCCATCAGGCGCCAGGACCACACGGAAACCTTTCTAGCTAGCAGTATACCACAAGGGACAGTCCACTGCTGTCACCCCACTAACTGCCTATCCTATGAAGTCGGCGGTCCCCCCACCCTCCTCAGTTCTTTCCCACCTCCGACCCGCCATGTTGGACCACTGCCACTGCCGCAGCTACAATCGACTGATATTTCCTGTGCTTTCATGCTTTATTTTTCCTTTTAGTGTTGCATAGATTTTTCGGTGTTACTGGATTCAGATTTATGTCTTTACAGCCTGCCTCGTCTTACGGCCACTCCATAAGTGTGCCTGTGCATACAGATTCCAGAAAAGATGGTCATTCTGCTTGCATCCTGTGCCTAGGCCCCAGCCATGATACTGAAGTCTGCCAGTTTTTCCAGAAGTTTAACCAGGCCGCATGGAAACGTCGCCTGAAGATTGTGGAGAGCCATCTTCTCAAGCAGAAGCTCATCATGATGGCACAGGAGCTGCAGGTCAGGCTTCACCAGCCCAGTCCTCCAGGGCTGCTTTTGCAAGCCAGGAAGAAATCCAGCAGGAAGGATGAGCACTGAGATAAGGACTAGGACTGGGCCCGGTCTGTTTCCACTCATGGTCACCCTCAAACCAGTGACTGTGGTGCCAATCATGTCTCGTCTTCCTCCCATGGGAGGTCAGCCCCTTGGCCCCACCAGCCCTTGCTGCTGCTGCTGCTGGGCTGCGGTAACCCACCACCGCTATTATTTGGTGCAGGCTGTGGCTCCTCAGGGCGGGAACTCTGTCTCCTGCTCCCAAGCCCCTGAGCTTGTGGGCCCCAGGCGTCTGCGGGCTCTCAGCTAGATGGCTTAGTCTGTGGTAGCACCGGGCATCGGTTCTTCCACCGATGCCCCCTCCCCAGTGGAAGGCGCTGCCTGCGTGTGTCCCTCTACAGGGACAGCGCCTGTCCTTCAAGGCAGTGCATGCTGCAGACTACCAGCATTTCTCCAAGTCCAGTCTTGCCTCAGCCCCTATCCTCCATTATATAACTTCCCTCTGCTGGTCGATTATGATGCCTTGTCTACCTCGTGATGTGCTTTCATGCAGAAGCATTTCCCTGCTCCTGCGGGCCTGCACCCAGTGGCCCCACAGGGATCTCCCTTCTCAGGACCTCATCCAGCCTGGTCCTAGTGACCCTCATACTCTGGGTACCAAGTCTGATGCCAGCTCTGGTGGTCGCCTGGCTCCACGCCTGCCTCTTGAAAGTGAGCCGGATGGAGATGACTCTTGACTTCTTGGAGTCTTCCTCCCTTGCTGGGGTCTCATCTGAGGCGAGGAGCACACTAAGGTGGTCTGCAAGTCCCCTCTTGATGATCATACTTTTATGGACATCATGCAGCACATTCAGGCCACCGTGGGCTGGGAGACTGAGGATCAAGACCTAGGCGTCGTTGGCTGGCTGTTTACTTGTTCCAGCCTCATGCTGTCCCCTTGTGGTACCCTCCCTTCATTGCCTCCTGTGAGGATGTTACCAGGTTGGTTTGGAATTGTTCTTCTACTCGGTGATGCCCTAGAGGCTGATCGCTTTACCATGCCCCTGCAGGGAAACCTCATTAGAGGGGCAACTAAAGGCTGACTTGATGGTTATCAGTGCGGGCGACTACTTTCTACCCAAAAAGCTAAGCACCTCAGCTCCTTCCTCCTGACAGGGAGTCTAGACAGCTGGATCACTTGGGCAAGAGAGTCTTTGCCTCTTCCACCCTGGCCATCTGGGCCATTACCTGTTGGCCCCATGGTACAGTACTGGAGCGTTGTTTGGGGCCAGGCCAGGGAGATGGTTCAGGCTTTGCCAAATGACCCTTCTAAACAATTGGTCCAGGTTCTTAAGGTGGGCTCGAAGTAGGGACCCATGTCCTTGGGCTGCCTATGATGTGGTTGATGCCTTGGGTAGAGGGGCGGCCGCGGGTGTCTGCCTCTGGCACCACTCTTGGCTTTGGGTGTCTGGATTTGCTTTTGATGTGCAATCCAGCATCTCAGATGCCCCCTTCAGGGCTCAGTTCATTTTGGGGTCCAGGATCTGATCTCCTCCCTTCAGGAGTCAGGCTAAGCTCTCTGGTCCAGTCACTCCATATATCATACTCAGCCTAAGTCTGGCAGATGGCCACCCTTTGCCACTCCTCTCTGCGGCAGACCCACCTCCCGCTAAAAGTCAGGGCAAGTGTAAGGCAGCCAACTACCTCAAGGCTCCTCCTGGTGCCCACCCTTACTTCCTGACTCCTTGCCAGACCCCCCAGTTGCCACTCTGGAGGCAGTTGGGGGTCATATCTCAGTCACCTAGATGGGTGTGCGGATCACATCAGACAGTTGGGTATTAGAGTTCATAGAGCATAGCCACACTCTGGAACTCCTTGAGTGGCCTCCCAAAATCCTCTGGGCAACTCCTTCTACCCCCAAATCTCATGTACCTCTCATCTGGGAGGAAATTCAAGCCCTGTTACGAAAGAGGGCCATAGAGTCCATCCCTCTGGCTCAATGGGGCAGGGGATTATATTCCCACTTCTTCCTGGTCCCCAAGAAGAAGGGTGACCTCAAGCCCATCCTGGACCTGAGCGATCTGAATCTGTTCATAGAATACAAATGCTTCTGGATGGTCACCCTGCAAAGTCTGTTGCTTGTCCGGCACCAAGGGACTGGCTTTGTTCCTTGGATATGCAGGATGCCTGTCTGCATATGAAGATTTTCCTTCTCACCGCGCTTCCTCTGCTTCCATTTCTGAGCAGCCCATTTTCAGTTCTGAGCTCTCCCCTTCGACTTTCCTCATCCCCACGGCTTTACCAGGTTCCTGGCAATGGTGGTGGCTGCCTTGAGTAGATGGGGCTTTTATGTGTTTCCTACCTGGACGATTGGCTCATAGTGGCCTCGTCCCGGGAACACCTTCTCCAGACCTTGGAATATACCTTCAGCCTCTTCCAGGCTGTGGGTATCACTGTCAACAGGCCAGAGTCCTGCCTGATGCCATGCCAACGCTTCCATTACACAGGTGCCATCCTGGACACATCCCAGAGCATGGCCTCTTTGCCCATGGACAGGGCAGAGCTGGTCTCCTCCAGCCTTCAGATCCCAGCCAGGGTGTTCCTGCACCATCTGGGCCACATCGCAGCAGCCATTGCCATGGTCCCTCTCACCTGGCTGCATGTAGGATACCTCAGTGGACATTGTGCATCCAGTGGTACCAGTGCAGCATATGGATGACCTTAATAGCTGGTCATGGTCTCTGACCTGGTTAAACAGGTCCTGTCCTAGTGGCTGGAGCTGACCAACCTGTTTCGGGAGTTCTCTTTGCTATCCCAACCCCTCGTCAGATCCTTACAATGGATGCCTTGGGCCTCAGCTGGGAAGCCCACTTGGGAGATCACCAGACTCAGGGTGCCTAGACTGGTGTGTGTAACAGGGACTCCACATCAGTGTCCTGGAGATGCGGGCAGTCCTATATGCCTTCCAGACTCATCTCCTCCTGGTCCTCTTAGTTTAGATGGACAACATGTTCATGGTTTATTACATAAATAAGTGGGGGACACACTTCTACCACCTGTGCAGGAAGGTGATGAGGAGTTGGTATTGGGCAATCGAGCACTGTATGGAGCTCTCCACCATCCATGCTCCAAGCATCTGAAGCGTCCTGGCGGACAGTCTAACCACTCCCATTCCGCTCCAGGGCCCATGATTGGAACTTCTGACCCTAGTAGTCCGAGCGTCTTCAACAGATAGAGGTGGCCAGAGTTGGACCTTTAGCATCCCACTCAATACAAAAACTGCTGCGTTTTGTGCTCACTTAATCCGCCGAGTTTTTGGTGAGATGCATTGTCCTTCTCCTGGAAAGGGAAATTTTCTATGCCTTCTCTCCTTCTCGCTGCTTTAGCAGGTGCTACTGAAACTTCAGATGAAGGGGACTAAATGATCCTCATAACTCCCTTCTGGCCTGGTCAGATCTGGTTCCTCTTGCTACAACAGGACAGTGGAACCTCCAGTGCTCTTGCCCTGTGCACGTGCTTGCTCTCCCAGTAGCAGGGTACCTGGTCCATCCAAACCTCATATCTCTGCATCTCCATATGTGGCTCCTAAGAACATAGCCATTGCCTGGTTTGGGATCTCTTCAAAGGTCACGGATGTCATGGTGGCTGCATAGAAGCCCTCCAGTAGGGCTACCTGTGCCATGAAATGGAAGTGTTTTACCCTCTGAGTCACTTCCCACCTGCTAGATCCTTTCACCTGCCTGGTGGATCAGGTGTTGGAGTATCTTCTCTCTCTCTCTCTCTCTCTCTCTCTGATTCGGGTTTGTGGTACTCCTCCATTAAGGTTCATCTCTCGCCATCTCTTTGTACCATGTACCTATCAAGAGCTGGGCTGAGGCTCAGCTGGATGTATCCCATACCTTCCTGTGGGGCATTCTGCATCTCAGACCTCCCATTCAGAACCTGGTCCTTCCTTGGGACCTCAGTTTTATTTTGAGAAACTCATGTTCTTTCAGAGATCAGTCTTGCCATTCATTACTGTAGGGTTCAAGCTGGAGGTGCGGGACCCCACAGAAGCATATAGCTTCTCAGAAAGCTTTAAGAAATTCTTCAGTTCGGTTCATCGCCATTTACTCAACACCGTCAGTGTCTCCGTCACTATTTCTGCAGCCCCGTTTGTTTTCTTATTCACACTGTGCGTCGTCATATACTTTTGCTTTATTTTTTTGTTCAGTGTGGCTGATCATGTCTGGTTCAGGGCCTAAAAGTCAGTTAAGGCAGGATTGCCCTGGTGGGTCAGTGTCCTATGGCAATCCCATGTCTGTAACGAACCACTATGATCGGTTAGGTGTAATGCCTCTTTTCTATGGATTACCGCATTCTTGTCATCCATGTAGCAAAGTTAGGGCTCCTCCAACTTTGGGAGTCGGCCTCCACACGTGATGCCAAGGTCAGATCCTAGGCCCTCTCCCGGTACTATATGTACCGACGGGAGTAGGCCTGCCAGATCTCGCTGAGACCAAGGCCTGCCGAGGGGTCAGGTGGACAGTTGACTTTTCCAGGGAGGTGTTGTCTGCGCACCCTTGGGGGACCAAACATCCCAGTGTTGAGGCCTCAGCTATACACAGGACCTGCTCTGGCAGCTCCCTTGGTGCTGACCTGCGCTGTCTCGACTCCTGCGCTGTTCCCGGTGTCGATGGGTGAGGTGGCGCCATTGGTGCTACTGCATCCTTTCAACATCATTCTTGGTGCGGGGCGGCAGAGTGTCTATCGTCACTTCTTTGGAGATCTCCCTGATCTCATTGCCCAAGTCTGATGAGGATTGGGATCATCTGATCTGCGGCCAAGCTCAGTGGGAGCTTTGGATGCCTCCAGACTCCAGCCCAACTTCTTTGCAGCCTATACTTTCTGTGGCTGATGCTGCTTATGGTGCCATTGGCCCTTCTGGTGTTGACCTCGGTGCCAGGTCAGGGCAGCACCGCATCCAGTGCTGGGTTGGTGGACAGTGCCAGGTCCGGCACCACGGCTGTTTCTGAGGCCAGCTCAGCGTCATTTCAGCTGTCTGTGCCGATGGAGGGTTCTGGTGCTGACCCTGGTGCTGGATTCTTTCTTCCCTAAGGACTTCTGCCAAGGAGGCCTCTCTCGAGGGGCAGGACCTTGTCTGCTGGGTCAGGGATGGCGAGGTCATGTCCTGCATCCCGACCTGTCCCTTCTGTGTCTGGCGCCTTTAATGGAGCCAGGCTGACTTCGTGCCCTTTTCTCCTCCTGTTGGATGGGGAATCTCTGCGGTTGTGGGGACAGGGGCTGCCTTTCTAGACCAGAATGGCTCGGTCTCCTCACCAAGGGGTCTCCCCAGGCACCACCCTGTTTGCTCTTAGCAGGTTGAATGTTCCCTAGTGGGTGAGCAGTGCAGCTCTCTCCCTCTGGAGGGATCCCTGCATGCTTCCACCCCTCTGGCAGAGGGCCATTGGTCTCTCAGGACCCTTCTCCCTTTTCCTCTGCCCTCCCTTCCTCTTCTCCAAGGGATTTGGGTCCCCTGGGACCCATGACATGGAACATTACAGGCGTGATGGCGGCTTCATTCCCCATCTGTCTTAGGTCCATTGACAAGGTCGTCTTTGCATCTCCATTCCGTGCACCGCCTTTCCCTGAATAAAGTTCCTCCACATCCTCGACTTCCTCCTCCAAGGAGGAGGATGTCACCACACACACTTCTTCAGATGCTGATTATTCCAGTTATCATCGGTTTCTCTTGACATTCTGAAGGAGTTTCATCTTCCCATTCCCTATGTCGCATTCCTGCACATGCGATGTTGTCCTTCCTTGAAGAGTACAGCTCAGGATCCGGAGTGATTCCTCCATGGCCTCTACCTTTCTTGGAGGGTTGCACAGCATCTGGCAGTTTCTGTCTTCCTCTGTTCCAGCCCCAAGGGACTGCCAGGCGGAGTACTGCGCACCTGGAGTCTTCAAGGGCGCTATGCCCCATCCCTCCTAGGGTCTGGAAAGGCTGGCTACTCCTCTGGGCATTGTCGCCCTGGGTGAGACCGTCCCTCAGGGCAGTTCAGGCCTGGCATCCTGAGCAGAAGTCTGGGGGCCAGGGTCTAAGGGGGCAGGGAGTGGTGGGGCCCCTCAGCAGCAGCAGCCAATGCCCCTTAAAAGCTGCTCAGTGACAGGTTTGGGGTGGGCGTTGTCCTTCACCTGTCCTATCCCTGACTGCTCTCCCTGTTAGAAGCCATCTACAGCACTTCTTACCATGTTGGTCCATCTCACAGTGGACAAATGGGTGTTGGACATAATGGGCGCATTTTGTCTCTAGACTTTGAGGATCTCCCACCTTACTGCCTCCATGTGCCTCAAGAGTCCAGTGTATCCCAGTACACGCCATCCACTTTAAGAGTGGCTCAGCTCCTTGTAAAAGGGATAATTTACTGTGTCCCAGTTGCCCTGGTCAGTCACAGTTTC
The DNA here is from genome assembly GCA_016271365.2 of Neoceratodus forsteri. NCBI lineage: Eukaryota > Metazoa > Chordata > Ceratodontiformes > Ceratodontidae > Neoceratodus > Neoceratodus forsteri. The sequence continues at coordinate 1,135,490,033 of CM057453.1, read as the reverse complement.
ATGTCCAGTTACTTCCTGGTCCCGAGTTGTATGGGGATTAGTGCCCCATATTGCATTTGTATGATCTCAACTGGTTCATACAGAAACAAAGATTCAGATGGTCACACTGAACCAGATTATTCCTTCCTTGGAGCAGAGCTTGTGGTTCTGCTTCCTAGACCTTCAGGATGCTTTTCCATTTTTCTGTCCATCTATTTCACTGCTGGTACCTCTGGTTCCATGCGGAGGGTCTTCTACCAGTTCCAGGTCATGCCGTTCGGCCTCTCATCACCCAAGGTCTTCACCAAATGCATGGCAGTGGTGGCAGCCCACCTCGCGATGCCTCAGGGTCAGAATGTACCTATCTGGGCAACTGGCTGTTGTCCGGTCTCTCAGAGACCATGGAATGATCCACAGATCTGGCTGTCCAGACTTGTTGAGACTTGGGCCTGCTGGTCAACCTGGACAAGTCTGAACTGGGACTGAAGTCTGTGATCAAGTTAATTGGGCAGAACAAGAATCTCTGCGGCCAAGTCCCACCTCCGGTGTACCAGACACTGGATCTTCTCCTTTGTTTGATCTTTTCGGTTGGGCTCTTGCACCCTGCCCATAATTTCTTGTGGCTGCTGGGGTACATGGCATTCTGCACCCCAAAGGTCCATTGGGCCCGCTGGTGGATCGTTATCTGTGGGTTTGGGCCGACAGTGGTCCCAGTGCCAAGGCCACTTGGACCAGCGGTCATAGTGACCCAGCCAATGTGGGGTGCCATCCAGTGGTGGCTAGTCCCAGAATACCTGTAGGAGCAGATCCCATTTGTCCGCCCAGAACTAACCATCATGCTCATGACAGGCGCTTCTCTGGGCGGAGTGGGCATGCACCTGGGAGACCACAGAGCATCACGGGTTCTGGTGTTTGGCTCTCACAGAATTCACTTTGGTAGTCAGGGTCAGATGGTACAGGTGCAGACAGACAGCACCACGACCATGTTCTACCTGAAAAGGCAGGATGGAACTCACTCCTTTTCTCTGTTTTGAGACATTCTGCACCTGGACGCTTGTGTGCAGCTTGGGTGCAGATGATCTGGTGATCTATGTCGCAGGAAAGAATAGTCAACTGGTGGCTGTTCTCAACTGGGTAGAAGAGAGACATTGCATCAGTAGTCCCGATAAGGATGTGGTGAACCATCCGTTCTCCCTGTGGGGCACACCCTTGGTATACCTGTTTGCCTCCTAGGAGAATGCCAAACTAAGGCTATTTTGTGTCTGCCCCCTCAGTCTGGGACACTGCTGGGGATGCATTTGTGAGGCCTTGGACCCCAGGCCTCATATATGCCTTTCCTCTTCTCCCCTATCCACAAGGTGATGGTCAAGGCCTGGAGGACAAGGCACATATGATCCTGATAGCGGCAGACTAACCACGACAGTTCTGGTACCTGGATCTGCTCAGCCTCAGCAGCAGGCCTTCATGGTGACTGCCTCTCCACTCAGACTTGCTGATCAGACATCATGGGATGGTCCTGCACCTGGACCTTGGTTTCTTCACCTCATTGCCTGGTTCCTGAACAGCTAGAGTTCCAAGCCTTGGGTCTCTCAAAGGATGTTCACCACATTATGGAGGCCTCAGGAAAGAGTTGACTACTTAGATGTTATGTCTTCAAATGGAAGAGATTTTGTCAAATGGAAGAGAATATACCTTCAAATGGAAGAGACTGATGTCAGGGCAAGGGGCTGGATCTCTTTACTTGTCTCATGGCTAGCATCCTGGACTACCTCTGGTCCCTTCCCAGCTGGGACGGCAGGCGGCGACCATCAAGATGCACTATGATAGCCATCTCTGCTTACCAAGTGGGCAAGTAAGCCGACAGTGGTCCAGAAGAAGGTGGTCAGGCACTTTTCAAAGGCCTGGACCACTTTCCCCTCTGGTGCATATTTCACCTCCACTGCAGTACTTACTGTTAGTATTGGCAATGCTCACAGGCAAGCCATTTGAGCCAGTGCACAGGTGTGGGATGTCACGTGTCGTGGAAGACAGCCTTCCTGGTGGCCATTATGTCAGCCAGAAGAATTGGGGAGCTCCGTGTACTCGATGGAGTCTCTTTATCTGGTCTTTCACAGGTACAAAGTTGTCCTTCACCCAACCTGACGTTCCTTTGAAGGTGGTATTGAGTTTCACCTCCACCAGGTGATTAACTTACCAATGTATTTCACCAGCCCATCTTCAGAGGTGGACTGCAGACTCCATATCCTGGACCTCGCGGAGGGTGTGCTCCTACTACCTGGAGTTCAGGGGCTGGCTTGTCAGCATTTTCTTTTTTTACATATGCTGAAGCCGCGCCTGGCTGACCAGCAGCAAAGAGGGTGACTGCCAGGTGGATCCCATCCTGCATCAACCTCTTCTAAAGGTTGGATGGAAGGAGCTCCAGTAGGGCTCAGGGCTCATTCCCCAAACATACTGCTGCCTTGGTGGCTGCTTCAGGGATGTCCATATCCAGGGAATCTGCAGGGCTGCTACCTGGTAGTCAGCACACACCTTCATTTCCACTGCTTCATCAACCTGGAGTCATGCCATGCTGCAGGTTTGAGATCTAAGTTCTCAATCTTTGTTTGCCAAGTAGGGTGTGTGCCTTGCCCCCTCTTTCCAGAGAACTGCTAGCAGTCTGCCAGAGTGTGGATAACTGAACCATATTGATGCCCATAGAAGAATGGGTTACTTACCTGTAACCATAGTTCTAGGAGTATTGTATATGGTCCACATCCACACCACTCTTCTGGCCTCCTCTGGCAAGTGGCACGGATTCTGCTTCCAGCATGCAAGATCTGATATCACAGGGTGGAGTTGTGGGATATACCACCGGGTGGTGGTAGGAGTTTAGCTTAAAGATGTCTGACCACTAACATCGTTCAAGTGGAACTACCAGAGTGTGGATGTGAACCGTATACCGCTCCGAGAACTGTGGATCTTGCTTGGTGGGAGCTCTTGCAGCAGCCTATTAGTCAGGACTATGCCGCGGGCACTAGGACCTTCGGTGAAAATATCTGCCAGCAATACCAGGGGACCACCCCGGCGTCGGTCAGAGTACAGAGGGGTGGACCCAGCTCCACCTCAGTTCTTTCCGCGGCGTACCATAAGTGAAGCCTAATTCCCTTGCTTCTGTCTGCGATTCAGCGAAAGAAGAACTTCCAGCAAGATTCCTGCTGTTTTGACGGTTTTACCGCTTCTCCGATACCGACGCCAGTTCGCTGCCATCGGCTCATCGCCTTTTCCCTCTTTGGAGCACTATTTTTCCTTGCTCCTGCCGCTTCCCAGTACCGACATCAGCCCTTTCCTTACCCAGCGGTTCGATGTCTTCGGGCATCAGCGTCACGGGCTGTAAATAAGTGCGACTGCGGTAGGAGATCCTTGCTAGGGCGGACATCAGCGGTGCGCTTCTGCCTGGGCCCCACCACGACACCGCCAACTGTGCAGATTTCCAGGCCTTTACCAGCCGGACCCGCATCCGTCGCCTGAAAGCCCTCAAGGCCTACCTGTTGGAGCAGAAGATGGATCTGCACTCCCTGGAGGGAAGAGGTAGGAAAAGAAGCGCCACAGCAAGGACCATAGTCAGTCCTGTAACTGGTCCCGGTCTCGGTCCCGTTTGCATTCGTGATCTTCTCCCAAAAGACACGTCCTTCTGGGTCTGGAGAACCTCCGAAGACTCCACAGGCTAAGGCCGGCCCATCGGGGAGAAGCCGGCCAAGCCGAAGGTGACTCTGCTAAGGGTCGCCAGCCAAGTCTTAGAGGTGCCTGCTTGGCCCCACCTGCTAATGCGGCGCCCGCCTGCTAAAAGCACCTCCTGAGACCAAGGACTGTCCGCGCCCCCTGCGTCACTCCGTCGTCAATCCCTACAGCCCGGTCGAAGGGTGAAGGACACGGGTCGAGTCGTGAGATACCGACGTCTCCTATCGCCCAAGTCCTCCCTCCCTCCTGGGCCCTCAGGAGAGCTCTCCTTCGCGTCCCGACATTCCGGAGACTTCATTTCCAAGCGAGTGGCTGAGATTTTCTCAAGGATGAGCTCAACGAGCTTTTCTCCTTTGGTGGTGGCAGGTCCACAGCGGTCCTCTCCGCCGCTAGCCCAGACACGGTACCTGACCCTGCGGAGAACCACAGCGGGGTGAGTCTCCGCAGTAAAGTCACCGGGCGCCAGCCTTCACCCCCTCCAGGGCTCGTTCCCTTCAGGTCCGAGGACCACCGACGCCGCCTAGGATTTCTAGAGACCAACGCCGGTTCTAGGTCTCCCTCCAGGAGCCCCTTCTCACACTAGGCAGGAATGTTCCCGACATCGGTCTTCTGGCCGACATCAGTCATTGCTCCGTCGCGGTCCAGGGACCAGAGTCAGTCTTTGGACTGGCGTCAGTCCCCTAGTAACCGGCGTCAGTGAAGGCATGGTCGTAAGCGGATCAGACTATTCCAAATCGGATAGTCAATCCTTCTCTTCATCGTCGACCTCTTCATCCTCTCACAGCCTCAAGCGATCCCGGGAGAGAAGGACCAGCCTCACTCGCCTCCGGATGATCCTACTTTTATGGACGTCATGAGGCACATCCAGGCTTCCAATGAGTGGGGCACGGAAGACCTGGATCCGAAACGCTGAGACTGGCCAAGTACCTGAGGCAAAGGAGCCAAAGCCTCTGGTTATTCCTCCTTGGTGGATACTTTCCAGGATCTTACTAGGACTACCTGGATGCATCCGGCCTCGATCGGCAGTCCCTAAGAGTCGTATAGGCTGTATAAGGCCCGAGGCGGAATCCTTCTAGCGGAACACCCTCAGGCCGACTCATCCGGTGATCACGGCTGCCCATGACAAATCTCGGCAGCGAAACACCTCAGCTCACGGCCTCCCAACCGGAGTCCCGATACCTGGACCGGTGGGCAAAATGTTTATGTGGCCTCCACCTGTTCCATCCGCTCCCTTAATTTCCTAACGATATGGTACAGTATCAGAATACATTATGGGAAAGGGACTTGAGCTGACACAGGCCATGCCAGACTCTGACAAGAAGACAGAGCTCCTGGCCTTTTGCAGTCGGGCTCAGGCGTAGGCTTCCACGTACTGAGAGCCTCGTGTGACACTGCAGACACGGCAGCTAGGGCAGCCGCCTCTGGGGTGTGCCTCAGGCGCCATGCCTGGTTGAGAGTCTTGGACTTTCACCAGGATCTGCAGTCCGGTATCTGGGATTTGCCCTTCCAGGGTACCGTGTTGTTTGGGCAGGAGACAGAGGCTTTGATCTCCCGACTCAGGAGTCGGGACAAGTCGATCTGGTCGGTCCGCCAGATGTACTGTGGCGACCAGTGCCGTCAGCACCGTGGGCGGCCCTTTCGCCAAGCCCTAAGGCAATCAAGGTTCAACCCATGGCAACCAACAAGGGCAGAGAGCTGGCTTCCATGAAGATCCAAAACCAGCAGTATGGTGGACCTCCGCCCGTGGGCTCAAGTCCTCCCAGACCTCTCTCCCAACTCCGGCTCTGCCAGTGACTCCCTTCCGCCCCCCTCTTCTGGCAGAAATTCTTGGGGAGCCAGTTGGGGCCCGCTTCTTCCTTCATTTCGAAGGGTGGAAGTCTGTTACTGCAGACCAGTGGGTCTTGGATATTGTACGTAGAGGACATACACTAGAGTTCACAGAGTTTCTTCCGCATACTCCGCAAAGCTCTCTATTATCCTCCTTCTCACATCCTACTGATAGAAGGAGAAATTCAGACTCTCCTGCAGAAGAGAGCAATAGAGAGGTCCCTTGGAACAGCGGGGTCAGGGTTCTACTCCACTTTTTCTGGTCCCAAACAAGACTGGGGACCTTCGTCCCATCCTGGATCTCAGTCCTCTAAACCTCTTTATCGAGTACAAAAGGCTCAGAATGGTGACTCTTCAGGACTTCTTCCTTGCTGCACCAAGGGACTGGCTCTGTTCTCTCGACATGCAGGATGCATACATGCATATAGGAGTCTATCCTCCCTACAGGAAGTTTCTGAGGTTCCACTTCCAAGGGAGCATTTTCAGTTTGAGTGCTTCCGTGTCCGTCTCTTCCGCTCCGCTCGTCTTCACAAAATGCCTAGCAGTGGTGGCTGCGGCTCTGAGGTGGATGGGGACAGTATGTGTTCTCCTACCTTGACGATTGGCTACTACGGCTCTGTCAAGAGGCAGCCTCTTATGCGCTCTCCGAGACACTTATACTCTATTCCGAGAACTGGGGATCACCCGTAAACCTACAAAAGTCATCCCGGAGCCCAGCCAAAAGCTTGCCTTCATAGGAGCGATCCTGGATTCCGTCCAGGGCAAGGCTTTTCTCCCACAAGACAGGGAGGTTCGCTTAGAGAGTTGGCAGAACGGATCTCTATAGCGTCCTCGAGTTCCGGCTCGGAACTTCCTCAGTTTACTGGGGCATAGGCGCGGCCATTCCAGTCACTCTCTTGGCCTGTCTCACATGAGAGTCCCACAGTGGATGCTCAGGGTGCAGTGGGACCAAGCTACGATGACCTAGACTCTCTGGTCAGGATCTCGGAGCCAGTCAGAGAACATTGCTTTGGTGGCTGGACCCCAGCAATCTGGAGAAAGGGTCAGCTGTCCTGAGCCACCAGGTCAGACCCTGACAACAGATGCATTGGACCTGGGGTGGGGCACACCTGGGTGTTCATCGAATGCAAGGGGTTTGGTCACCCGAGGAGCAGTCCCTCCACATTAATGTACTGGAAATGCGAGCAGTCCTCTACACTCTTCAGGCCTTTTGAGAGGATCTGGTACCAAGCTCTCTTCTAATTCAGACGGACAACATGGCAGTCGCTTTTTACATCAACAGGCAAGGAGGCCCTCATTTGTATCCTCTTTGCAGGAGGCGATGAGAGTCTGGTACTGGGCACTGGAGCGGGTATTCTACTGTCCACGGACGCACGCTCCAGCGCCCTAAACGATCTGGCCGACAGCCTCAGCAGGTCACGTCAGAGCACATGAGTGGAGCTGCTACAATCGTAGCGGACCAGCTCTTCGACAGGTGAGGTCTTCCAGAGCTGGACCTCTTTGCATCACCATGCAATGCCAAACTGCCAACGTTTTGCTTCGAGAGCCCACGCCTGAAGTTATTTGGCCAGACGATTATCCCTTTGCTTGGCAGGGAGGTTCTCTTTGCCTTTCCGCCCTTCCTCTCATCCAGAGGGTACTGCTCAAGTTGCAGGCAGAAGGGGCCTGGATGATCCTAGTGGCCCCAAATGGCCTTGACAGATTTGGTTCCACTTCTGCAGTGGTTATCCATGGAACCTCCAGTTCCGCTGCCCATATGCTCGCAGTTGCTGTCCCAGGACCAGGGTCTCTGGTCCATCCAGATCTTCGATCCTTGCACCTACATGCTTGGCTCCTTCAGGCGCCAAAACAGATACAGGGTTTCACCGGAAGTGGCGGCAGTCTTAGCATCAGCAAGAAAGCCCTCTACTAGCTCCACCTATGCTATGAAGTGGAAGCATTTCTGTCTTTAGGCGTTGCGCTTGTTGTACCCCGTCACCTGCCCTGTGAGCGCATCTTTACAGTACTGCCTCTCCTTGTATACGAGAAGGGCCTAAGCTACTCCTCTATCAAGGTGCACATGTGGGCAATCTCCGCCTCCTATGCCCTCGTGGGAGAGAGCATTAGCACAATTGGATGTGGCCCGCACCTTTCTTAGGGAATTCTGCACATGAAACCTCCTGCTCGGGACCCTGTCCCACCCTGGGACCTCCTTTTGTGTTGGAGAAACTCACCCTCCCTCCTTTTGAGCTAGCAGTGGATTGTGAGCTATGTTACCTTTCTTGGAAGGTTTGCTTTTTGGTTGCTGTTACTTCTGCTCAAGGGTTTCGAGCTTCAGGCTCTGATGTGTAAGAGCCTATTTGGTTTTTACAGGAAAGGGTTTCCTCAGAACAAATCCTAAGTTTCTTCTGAAAGTGGTCTCAGAATTGACCTCAACCAGTCGGTTGATCTTCCCTTTATTTTCCTTCCCCTTACAATAGAGGGAGGCTCTCTCCACACATTGGATGTCCACAGGACTCTGAGGTATTACTCAAAAGGACGGTTCAGCACCGTAAATTGAGCAGCTATTTGTGGCCTTTGCACCACATTGCTTGGATCAACAGTGTCCAAGCAAACTATCTCTAAATGGATAGTTGGCTGTGTCTCGTTTTGCTATAGGCGTCACAATAAACCCCTGCGGGTCGGTTAGGGTCACTCCACCATAAAGTGTTCAGCTTCTTTACGCCCTCAAATGTCGCTATACAGGACATTTGTGCGGCGACAACCTGGAACTCGGTGTATACTTTTATCAAGCATTACAGCTTGATATCGCCTCCAGACGCCGAGCTGGCTTCTGCCTAGCCGCTTTACAAGGGCTTTTGTCCTAAGGCCCTGGAGTCAGTATATTCCACCTCCCGGGTCAGCTACCTCCTTGCTGTGGGACTGCTTGGGACTCAGTCCAACTGTAATAGCCTGCTGCAAGAGCTCCCACTCAAGTAAGATAGTACAGTTATGTAAGAACTTACCGTAACAGTAGATCTTGAGAGGAGCTCTTGCAGCAGTCTCCCCTCCGCCTTCTTTCCCCTCAAGTTGTGCAGATCCATTTTCTTTCTTCTCCAGCTCTCTTCATGGTAGGCTTCGCCCCTTCTCTTATCAGGCCTTCTGCTGGGTTCTGGTGGGAGAACTGAGGTGGAGCTGGGTCGCCCCTCTTGCACCCTGACCAAGCGTCAGGCGGGGCCGGCATTGAGGTGGTCCACTGGTATTGCTGGCAGAAGTTTTCACCGAAAGGTCCTAGTACCTCGTGCATAGTCCTGACTGTAATAGCCTGCTGCAAGAGCTCCTCTCAAAGATCTACTGTTACGTAAGTTCTTACGTAACTGTACTTTATAGGTGAGTAACCTATTCATATTATCATTCCTGGTTGCAAATTACAGCACTCTACTGTCCTCAGTAAGGGCATCATTGTGTGTTGTGTTAGTCTAATTTCTTTTATTGTTTCTGTCCTTACTTCTCTACTTAGTAAAACACTAAGACAGCTATGTTTGGTGACACAGTGTATCGGTGCCAGTGTATGCTGTCACATGTCTGTGCTGTAATCCATCAGGTTGTGGTACCATAATCTCAGAAGTTTTAATGCCCCAAAGAGTCCAGGTGCCTACGCTAGACCAAAGAGTGTGACTCTGTGGTGAAGATACTCATTTAGATCAAGAGCTCCTGATGGATTAGTTGTCTTTTTCCTTTTTTATAAAATCTTTATTTTGTTGAACATCTGCATGTAAATATATTCCTGTTTCAACACCACAGTGATCAATATGCTAACTGTCGACAAACGATTTTTTGCTTATAAGAAAAGCTCATACTTCTACCTGTTGCTCAGGTATTTTATAACAATATAATGCAGCAGCATTGCAGACATTTATTTTCAAATTTATTTCCAAGTTTTACTACAAAAGACATGTTGAGCTGGTTAACTGTTTGTTTCAGATGTATCTTGGAGGGAGGGGAAGGGAGGACAGTGAGGAACACTAAGAGCAATAATAAAAAAGAGGCAAATAAGCATCATGAATAACAATTGTACAAAGACAAGGACTACATGTAAGTAAATACAATACAGTGAAGTGCTGGGGGTTAACAACATTTGCAATGCTCTTGGCGACAATAAAAGACAGAGTTCTTGGGGGCAGGAAAGGTTGTGGATTGGGGAAGGTGAAGAGGTGACTGCATTAGTGTACATGCAGGATGAGGAGGGAACAGATGTAGGAGGGTGGTGGGCAGCAGCCCAGGGACCAGTATCAGGGTCAACTGTGGGAGTGAAGAGTGAAGTCACGGAGGAGAGAGGAGAGTGAGTGATGGGATGAGGAGAGTGGATAGTAAGGGAAAGAGTACCTCATAGTTTGGGGAATCTGGAGAAAGCAGCTTGACTAGCACTTTTCCTGCGGGAGTGCGTGAGAGAACGATATCCAGAGTTGTGAAGGGGATGAGAAGTGGTTGTGGGGAGGGGAAGGGGGTAGTGAGGAGGGAAGTAAGGTAGAAGGGAGGAGCCAAACCAGTATTTAGAGATGAAGGAAGCACACTTGGCTAGGTGTCTGACCTCAAGGGAGAGGAGGGAAGGAGGAGTACAAGGAGCAGTGTTGGGTGTGATGGGGACAGTCCAGGACTAAGCAGCAAAAGGTGTGAAAGAGGGATCCAGTCTGGCCAGGGTCAGCTTGGGATCAATGCTATATATTATGTCACCAAAGTGGAAGATGGAGGGAGTATCGCCTTCTAGACAATCTCTTCAGGCAGGAAGCAGGATACTCCATTTATTCATGTAATGTGCAACAAGATTAGGTGAAGCTTTGGGATGGCATCCACATGTGCTGAGAAATTAAGGTGACAGTCCAGGCAGACGCTGGGGTACTTGACATCCTCCGCTGCTACACCATCAAGGGTATGGAAGGAGGGAAAGGGTGAGCCTAGCTGCTTCTGCCTAGTCCCAAAGGTCATAGAGACTGTTTTCTTAGCGTTGAAGGACAGCTGATTAGCTATGAACCAGTGCTGGATATTAGTAAAATCCAATTGGAGCCTGGCATCGAGGTCAGAGGTAGAGAAGATAGAGGCCAAGAGTACCATGTCACCTGCATACATATGGGTGAACACAGAGCAGCAGGGAAGACATTCAGAAAGATGGAGTAGAGTATTGGGCCATGGACAGACCCTTGGGGACACCTGAGCTGATAGGAGTAGGGAGACATGAATTGTCCAATCCAGACATCTTCAGATCTGCCCTCAAGGTAGAAGCGGAAAACTGAATGAGAAATTAGAAGTCTTGCTGCCTTGAACTTGTTTAGGAGGAGGAGGCAGCAGTGTCAGAGGCTTTGGCCAAGTCAACAAAGATGACTTGGGCACCAGGCCCTGATCCATCACCATGCCAGACAGAACAGAGTAAGTAAGCCAGTGGAGGGTGGCGAGATAGTGGGACTTCAGAAGCTAGGCTGGAAAAGGAGTGAAGGAGGACGATTTCAAGGATGTGGGAGAGCTGAGATAGCACAGGGTGTTCTTTGAGCTTAGCCAGAGTGGGAAACAGGGAGATAGGGTGGTAGTTGCCAGGAGAGGTTGAGGTTGAATCACCCCTTGAGAAGGGCGCGATTGTAGCCTTTTCCAAGTATCATGGACAGAGGCTATGGAGAAGGAGAGGTTGAGCAAATGGCATTGGCAAAGAGATGCAGGAGTTTGGGGTCAAGGACATCTGGGCTCACACCCTTATGGGGCTGAGAGACAAAAGAGCCTGAAGGATACAGAGGAGTTGTAAGACAGAAGAGAGGGGTGGTGTGGAGAAGAAAGGGGTGAGGAGGGGAGGTGGGCATGGACTTAAAGTAAGAGTTTAACGTTGGAGAGATGGAAGAGGGTCAGAAACAGTCACCAATCTTGAGGAAGGAGTGGGGGTAAGGGAGAGAACTGCTGGAGAGAGGGTAGGGAGAGGACTGGGTTGGGGGACAAGAGAACATGGAAAATATTCCAGAACTTGGGAGGGTGATTAAGGTTGTTCTAGAGCATGGATGCAAAGTATTCATACTTAGTAAGCTTATTAGCTCTTGTGCATGCAATACAAAGGGTCCAGTACTTGATTTGGTCAGCAGGGGAGCTGGAAGACTTGTGGGTCTGCCAGACAAGGTCATGTGTGTGGAGGCAGGCCAGCAGCTCTGTTGAGATCTTGGGAGATGGGAACCTCTGACTCTGTGTTTTGTAAAGGGATAGAGATCCCAGGCAGGCATGAATTTGGAGGTGAAATATTGAGGGCAGTATTTATGTCGCTGGCAGTAGAGATGGGCAACCAGTCAGTAGCCAGGTAGGCATGGAGGAAGAACAAGTCCAGTAGCCTGAAGGAACGATCTAAATAAACTTTGGGGTGCGGCTTTGGGACAGTAAATCTTGCACACACAGTAGGCCATATGGTGGTCACTGAGGTTATTGGGGAGGGTACCAGCTCCACTATAAGGTGGTGATGGGAGGAGAGAACCCAGTCCAGAAGGGAATGATTGAGGAATCTGTGATTGTGCTGGGTTGGGTCACTGATCAGTTGGGTAAGTTGGAGGACTTAATGTTTTGGTACAGTTGATTTAGAGTGGGTAAGAAATTGCCGAGGGTGGAGGAGGAGATGGTGGTGAGGAGCTCGGTGACTGAAGGTGGTGACATGCCAAGACAGCAGTAGGCACTGTCTATGAATATAGGGACAGAGAAGGAAATGAGAGCTTGAGGAGGAGCAACTCATAGGCAAAGGTGTGTACCCAGGGATGAGCAGTATCTGGAATCTTGGTGGAGGGTCAGGACTCTGAGATCACCAGAACATCAGGCTTGAAATTAACCATGAGTGGTTGAAACTTGTCAGTCTTGGGGAGAAGAGTTTGGATGTTGACATATGTCAGTCTTCATCCTTTGGAGAGATGAAGGAAGATGACTGGGTAGAGGCTGGGATCAGTATCACCTCAGGGTTTAAATAATTGATTGGCAGTTTTTTATTGGGACAATACTAACTGTACAAGCATTTATATAGATTTTCTGAAAGTGTTATGTTTAACACAGTGAGGCAAGTGCTATAATATTTTCACAATGTTTTAGAACTTTTATAAGCAAAAGCGCTAATCAATTTTTAGAGTTAAATAAACCCTGTACCTGCTACTGTAAGCATCATGGAGACAAGGAGTTCAGGGTTTTATTTAACTCTAAAAATTGATTAGCGCTTTTGCTCATAAAAGTTCTAAAACATTGTGAAAATGCATAGCACTTGCCTCACTGTGTTTAACAAACGTAACACTTCTAGAAACCTATATAAATACTTTCTGTACAGTTAGTATTGTCCTAAGGAAAAACTGCTAATCAATTATTTAAAACCCTGGAGTTTAATGGAGCCTGTGAGTAGCTTATGGGGGGAGGAGGGGAGGGTGTGGATGAGGAGAACGAGAGGGAAGGAGGCACCTGAGGGCTTCAAGGTGAAACCAGGAGAAGGGAGGAGACTGCACCTAGGATGCCTAGGGAATGGAATAAAGTGGTGATGCAGGAGGTAGGAAAGTGGGGGAGAAGGGGAGGAAGGGCTAGAGAGATGGGGAAGGCAAGTATAAGCAATAGGGGGAGGGAGGCGAGGAAAATGGTGAAGAGTGTGGAGGGACAGCAAGCAGTTGTCACCCTGAACTTTGTCAGTTAAGGTGGTGGAGAGAAGATCTGCCTGAAAGACAAAAGGAGATGTTTTCAATCAGGAGGGAGGAAGTCTAAATTAAATAAATTGTGTGGATGTGGGCTTCCACTGGATGGGAAGAACTCTAAATAGACCATTTTTTTTTGGGGGGGTCTTCAACCAGATACGGGGAGGCCTGCCTTAAACAATTTTGGGAATGCAGGCTACACCCAAATAGGGAAGAAGACTAACAGGAACAATTGGGGGCCTTCACCTACATTGGAAGGAAACCTAAAATTAAATGACTTTTGGGGGATGCGGCTTCACCCAGACAGAGGGAAACCTAAAATTAAACAAAGAGAAGGTGAGCTTCACCCAGATAGGAAGAAGCCTAGAATAAACAAATGGGGGGTGGAGTCCATATTACCAGTAACCACTGTGACTTGCAGTAATGCCTTTAACTGATGGGCAGGTAGGCACACCAACACCAGACCATAATTTTCCTTTTTCATTTCACCTCAGATCTATTACTGTTTCTATATTTATCAGATTGACAAATTAGAACATTAAGTATCTTTTGATTGTGTCAATTTTTAACTAGTACATGACTGTACAGAAACAAACTCTATGATATGGGAAGTTGCAGAACTGAGCATTCTCTGCTGTATGCTCCATTACGATGATAATGCAGTCCAAACATTTGATTTCCTGTATTCCGCTTCCAGGTTAGGATACACCACAGTGTCCTGACTTCAGATCTTTGGTTGGTAACATTGGAGCTCACTGAAGGAAAACAGCAGTGAAATGTGAATTCATTTTTAGGCTGTGGGCAGAGCCTACAGCACTTTCGGGATCAGATTGTAGCTCTAAATGGCTGATCGTGGAACTGCCTTTTGGACTTTTGAAAATATTCCTCCACATCTGCAAAATAGTGCAGTCCTCTAATTTTTGCTATTTGCTGCTCTATGTTAAAGGCATCTGAAGGGAGGGGGATGCTACTGTATTGTACCTCAGACCTTCTCAGCATATTAACAAAAAAAAAAAGCAGAGATACTAAACAAATATTTTTGCTCAGTATTTACAAATGAAGAGGGGAGGTACATAAAACAAACAGTAGTAACACTCTGGATACAGAAGTTGATACCAGACCATTTACAGAAGAAAGGGTTCTGAAAGAACTCTTAAAACTGAAGGTGGACAAAGCAATGGGGCCTGATGGGATTCATCCCAGAATTCTAAAAGAGCTAAGGGTATAACTAGTGACACCACTGACTACCCTATTTAACAAATCATGGGAGGATGGGTGGTACCCGAGGACTGGAGAAGGGCAGATGTGATTCCCCTTCACAAAAGTGGGAGCAAGGCAGAAGCAGGAAACTACAGACCTGTTAGTTTAACCTCAGTGATAGGGAAAATGATGGAATCACTCTGAAGGAAAGAATTGTTCTAGTATCTAGAGGCCAGAGGGGCACAGGACCCTAGGCAGCATGGATTCACAGCGGGAAGGTCATGCCAGACAAATCTGATAGATTTCTTTGACTGGGTGACCAAAGTAGTAGATCAGGGAGGAGCTGTGGACACGGCCTACCTAGACTTTAGCAAGGCATTTGACACAGTCCCACACAAAAGATTAATATACAAGTTAGCCAGCCTGGGAGTGGGTCCCAAGATGACAGCCTGGGTAAAGAATTGGCTGGAGAATAGGACACAGAGAGTAATAGTAAATGGAGTCCACTCAGAAGAAAGGAGGGTTACTAGTGGGGTACCGCAGGGTTCAGTATTAGGACTGGTCCTCTTCAATGTCTTTATAAGTGACATTGCGGAAGGACTGGAAGGAAAAGTATGTCTCTTTGCAGATGACACTAAGATCTGCAACAGAGTTGATGCACAGGGTGGGGTGGAAAGGATGAGAAGGGACTTGGCAAGGTTAGAGGAATGGTCAAATGTATGGCAGCTTAGATTCAATGCTAGAAGTGCAAGGTAATGCACCTGGGAAACAAATACCCAGGGAAGAGTACACAATGGGGGTGAGATACTAACAACAAAAAATGGAAAGGGACCTGGGGTAGTCATATCAGATGACCTAAAGGTGGGCAACAATGTGAGAGGGCAGCAAGGAGGGTTGGGGGATACTGGGATGCATAGGAGAGGCATCACCAGTAGAAAACAGGAAGTTATTATCCCTCTGTACAGACAGCGGTGAGACCCCATCTGGAGTACTGTGTGCAGTTCTGGAGACCCAGTCTCCGCAAAGACATAGACAGGATGGAAGCTACCCAGAGGAGGGCAACCAAATGGTGCAGGGTCTGCACCGGAAGACATATGAAGAGAGACTTAAGGAGCTTAATATGTATAGCCTCGAGGAAAGGAGGAGAGGGGGGACATGATAGAAACTTTCAAGTACCTCAAGGGAATCAACAAAGTCCAAGAGGGTAGCATCTTTCAAAAAGAGGTGTGCAAGAACAAGAGGGCACAATTTGAAGATGGGGACAGCTCAGAGGTAATTTAAGGAAGTATTTTTTCACAGAGAGGGTTGTGGATGCATGGAGCGGCCTTCGGAGGAGGTTGTGGAGTCAAAATCAGTGGTGGAATTCAAGCATGCATGGGACAGTCATAAGGCAATTCTGGGGTGGGGTAAGAAGAAGTAGGCTGCTGGTTAACTAGGATCTGCAGCTTATCCAGTAGGGAAATGGGCAGACTGGGTGGGCCAAGCGGTCCTTATCTGCCACAAATTCTATGTTTCTAAAACTTTTAAACTGCTGTTTCTATCATCTGTCCATCACAGTCTAGTAGATTAATTTTATTTCTTTCAGCAACCTAGGGGTTAACTCATTGTATGTTTAATTTATTTATTTGTTAAATTTTGATTACTGGTGAGCCCACTGAGCCCCAAGGTCCCTTTTCCGGGCGCATCTGGATACAGTACAGAAGAGATTAATGGGTGCATGTTGGGTAAAACATGTTACAGAGATAGTACAATCCTAAACAGGTAACAGTGAAGACAGTAACACAGAGGAGCAGTATTACACATTTAAGTAATAAAGTCAGAGAGCATATTCAACATACGAGCAGTGATTTTATGCGACAAGACAAGCATGATAGGCTAATTGGGAGAAAGGGGAGGGGAAATATTTGTTGGATTGAAGGAAACCTACCCTATACGTGGCAGTGGCAAGTACTGGTCTCTAACATGTCAGCCTTGAGCCTAGTGCAAACATTTGGTGGGAGGGGGCTTGTACTGACGGTGAGAGTTTGTTCCACAGGAAGGGGGCAGTGAAGGAGATGGATCTACCACGCCTTAGTCCTGACTCTGGGGTTACTATTATAGACCTGCCTGAGGTTCTGAGCATCCGAGAGTTGTGCTTAAGGAAGATAATCCCTTTAGGTTAGGGGAACTGCCGGACTCAGTATTTTGAATGCGAGGCAGAGCAGGAGTACTGAAGTTGTGAAGCAAAGGAAGGCCATTGCAGCTGGGAGGGAATGGGGTGGCTTCTTGGGTGATTATGGGTAACCGTTACCTTATTGTACAGTACCTGTAGCTGGTTCAACTCTTGCTCTGGCACACCCTGTATTACTGGGACGCATAGGTAAGTGTTGGGAGTAAGACACTGGAGGCAATTGCAAGCCTTGTGCCTGGATAAGCCAGTCTTTTAGCCAATATAATGTGCCAAGTTTACTGTGTATGGTCCTGGTTACTTGGTCTCATGGGACTTGAAGCTGAGACCTTGGTCAGTTATTAGCCCAAGGTATTTTATGGTGTCCACCACATTTATGTTTGTTCCTCTAGAGAGTTAAGCTGTAGGAGTCTGGACCTGTCCTGCCATAGGGATGTAGAACCAAATAGCATTGCTTTTGTATTGCCTGCATTGAGGGCCATTCTGTTGGATGTGAGCCAGGCCGCAAGTGTTTTTAGGTCAGCTTGGAGGAGAGCACCTCGTTCCGGCAGATTTTCCATGGAGCGGTAGATTACAGTGTCATCTGCATATTGAACAACAGAGCTGTCCCAGAGTAAAGGCTAAGGTCATTTGTGAATAGTGAGAACAAGAGGGGACCTAGAATTGAGCCCTGAGGTACACCTCTTTGATAGGTAGGGAATCTGAGTACTCCCTTCCAGATATGTTGTTGGAATTTACTGAAATTTGAAAGTCAGACTACAGTGTCAGATTACAGACAGTGCAGCTGTTAGCTACTGTATCTCATTCCTTTGTGCAGGACAGGTTGCATGCTCACACACACACACACCCCACCCACACCATGTACTCTGACTAAATAAATTCAGAAGGACTGAATTAGCAGCATGCCAGTTTTTGATGATTGTGACTAAACAGCACTATGTGTCACCAACAAGAAAATAACTGGTCATTTGGTAGTTTTTACAGCCCTATCGGCTCTGGCTAGTATTTGTTTTATTGGGG
Source organism: Neoceratodus forsteri (assembly GCA_016271365.2). NCBI lineage: Eukaryota > Metazoa > Chordata > Ceratodontiformes > Ceratodontidae > Neoceratodus > Neoceratodus forsteri. Next base: position 1,135,472,486 of record CM057453.1, on the reverse strand, counting down.
GTCTTTTTTCCCTGACATATGTTATTGTAAGTGTGGCAGGTTTGATAGAGGTCTTCACATTTATATATGATTTTAAAAGATCTCAAATGTTAGCCATGGATAAACCACTTTGATTATTTACAGTTGCAAAAGGACAGTTTTTTTATTTTTGTGTCCTCCCAAATGGCAACAGACTCGCTCTCAAAGCTCAAATCTGATTGCAGATTGTCAGAACAATTTTGGCCGCTTAGCTTCTAAGGGTGAAAACCAGCTCTGATGTCTGTCATTATTGCTGATAGACCTGTAGTTCCTACTTCAAACAGATGGGTCAGGAGTCACCCGGAGAGGGAGTTTAATTTTAAGCATATTAAAATTGTAGATAATTTATTCTCAGTTATTGGAAACGGTGGTGCAGTACACCTGAAAAATGCAAAACTGTGAAAAGCGGCAACTTGTGAAAAACTGGTGCCTCGATAAAATATCCAGTAAGTATGAAGTTCGGTAACTAGTTTGTGAGAAAGAGATTTCTGAGTTAGTCACGATAAAAAACAGCATTTATTTCTACAAATTATCCACAGTGTGTGGAAGGGAGTGCTTACTGTGGATCATTTGTAGAAATTAATGCTGTTTTATTGTGACCCAGCTCAGAGGTCTTTTGTTCTCACAAACTGCTGCTAGACTTCATTGTTTTTTTACACCTGAATAATGTCCATATAGTTGCAAATAAGCTGAAGGAGACTGCATTTTGCTTTTATTAACTGAAGTGGAACTGTATTATCTCTTTCTAGATCTGCTGTTACCGTGGTTGGCCATGTGATGAGTCTGTGCTATGACCCAGAAACCTGTATAGTAGTTCTGCAGCTGACAGATGGACAGATACTGACATACTTGAGGGGTTAGTACATAATTAGTTATCCACATAGTCCGAACAGCTACACACTTGTTCTATCAGTTTTTCAGGCTTTTCTGTTGAAACCATGGTAGTACTGTACCTAAAATGGATGCTGAGTTATCTGAACATTCAGCTGGGATAGTTCTAGGAGCCATTTTGGTTATAGATTAAACTAGCAGTTGTAAAGCATCAGAATCTGGGGATCTCAAAGGAAGCCATCAGAACTTACTGGTGGCATTGGTCTTTATTTTTCTACCAGCTCCCAGTTAACAACAAATACTTTTTACATGAAATACAGTAAATTACGATCCTGCAGCCTTTTCATATTAATCTTTTTATATGTGGTAAGACATTTCTAGTTCCTTGACGCTTTGTAATCATTTTCAATTTATTCTCCCGGTTTTTCCATCACCTATTAACCCTAAAATGGCAATCTCACAAGATCAACATCTCCACTTACCTAGCCTCCACTCTTCTTTGTATCCTCACTGTTGTGGGGCAAGACCCCTTTGGGCACTACTACTTGGAGGGCTCTTGAGGTGGGAGGGCAGAGCTGAGAGGGTGACGGACATCATCCTAATGGCCAGGGATTTGCATTTGTTAACACCATGCAGGTGATGAGAGGTTTAAACATCAGCACACATGACATGCTGATTGCAGCTGCTGTGCCAAGCAGCCTATCACCATGCACTACAGGACATAGCTGTAACTCCACCTGTGGTTGCCCAGATGGCAGTGTTGCAGCTAGACCTTGAATGCCTCTGCCCCCCGAGTATCTGAGCTCATGGCATGAATCTTTGATTCAGGCCTTTGGCCAGCTCCTCCATAATTTTTGTAATTAGGACTGTAATGTCCTCTGTCCACATTAAATTGTACTAGGGACTGCAGGTGCAAAACATTTCACTAAGCTCATGAGTGATCTATCTTTTATTTTGCCTTACATGCTGGAGAAATCATAGATCTTCTCTGGAGATATCTCTGTTATCAGGTCACACCTAAAGAACTCTGCCGTCAGGCACTGGGATCCCATGGAAGCTTTTCTGCAGCAGCCTACTGGGGAATCGCCCACACCGATGTCAGGCTCCAGCGTCACACGTTTATAAGCACAGGCGCCCCTTTCCCTCCTCAGTTATTTCCTGCCATCAAGCATTCGAGCACGGACTCGCAGAAGCTTCATCGCTCAGTTCGACCGCCAATTTCTTACCTTTTTCTTTTACTTACGCTCAATCACTTTATATAAAGTGATTCCTTCTCCTTTGTATGTTGAGCACTACTTGCTGGCTCTTTTTCTGTCACTGTGGAAAGAAGATCTCCTTCACCGATAAATATCAACTCTGTGTCTGCAGTCTTGGGCCTAGCCACAGCGCCTTGCCTGTGAATCTTTCGGAGTTCAGCCTCATCATCCGTGCCAGTACAAGAAAGCTCTGCAGAAATTTCTCATCGAGCAACAGGCAGCAAGCAATGAGCAGGGTCTTCTGTAGGCCCAGTCACCAGCATCTTCCTTGGCTCACAGGCCACTAAGGACCTGGACAGATCCTTAGGAAATGCTCTCGATGGGACAAGGAATGTCCTAAAGACCACTCCCAATTCTTCCTCTTCCTCCCTGGGATCACCCCATCAACAGCTGACGCGGCACCTTGCCCGTGCAGGCCTCTGCTACTTCCAGGCCCCTACGATGGATTTTCTCCTTGCCATTATAGGGCTGTGGAGGGCCATCGCCCCGCCATCGAGACCCCTTGAGATCCGGTGCAGGGCAGTCCCACTACCACTTCAGTTAACGTGTTGTCATTAGACCAGGGCATTGTGCCCCCTCTGTCGATGCCTGTGTCGAGCGACCGTTCTCTTCCGCCATTGACTTCAATGCTATACTTACTTCTATCACCATGTATCCTTCCAGCAGCTAATTCCACGGCCCTGGTTTCGCATCAATACCTGTTTGACCCATGTGCCTGCATCCTCAAGAAAGCCGCCGATGCAACATTCGCTGGTCCCTGCTTCAGAGCAGACCAATGTTGAAGAAGAGTACCATCTTGATCTTCTCCTCCCTGAGGAAGAGGAGGATGAGGATGAAGTTGATGTGGAAACCCTCTGACAGGTCCACTGTCTCTTCAGGGAGGGAAGAGTCTGTCAAGCATACTCCTAGATCCCACCCCAGAGGACTCCTCCTTTTTAACATCACGAGCAGCTCTCTCCACCATGAGTTTCCAAATAGAGGAGGGAGGAGGAGGAGGATGAAACCAGGAGAATTTGGTGACTTCCGGAGATCCATGAGTCTTCACCAAAGGTTATTTCTCCCTTCAACCTTAAATGATGCCACTGCAGCCTGGCTCTGGTCAGTATGGTGCCAGTCATACCCAGGGAAGGTCAAAAGTTATGTCAGGTGCCTCAGGGTTGTGCACTCTGTGTGGCCCAACCTGAGACCGACTCTGTGGTCTTCAAAGCTGCTCATGACAGAATTAAGGCCCCTAAGCACCTTAGCTCCCTGCCCCTGACTGTGATTCCAGGAGACTGGACCTGTGGGGCAAGAGGACTTTTGCCCGGCCACCCTTGGCTTTAGGATTGTCAATTATTTGGCCCACCTTATTAAGTACCGGAAACACTTTTTGGAGGAAGGGCAAAGCGACTGCTCAGGCCCCTCTGAGGGTTCTCACAAACAGGAGCTTCTCAAGGTACTTCAGGCCTTAGGTGATGTTAGTAAGCATCTCCTCCGATCCACCTATGATATAGCTAACACTACTGCCAGGGCAGCTGCCTCAGGCATTTGCCTCAGACGGCACTCTTGGCTGCAGGTCTCTGGCTTTATGAATGATGTCCAGCAAAGGTGTTGAATGCCCCTTTGTTGATCACAGCTGTTTGGTCCAGACATGCAGGATATTATCAATGAATTGCAGGCTTCTGGCAGGGCTATCCTGTGTGTTCCTCCTCGCCTCATACCCAGCCCAGGAGTAGGCAGAGATCCTCCTTTGGAAAGTGTCTGTAAGTCGGGTCCCAGAGCCATGCTTTAGGGGAAACACAGAGCCAGCTCAGCTTTGCCTGCTCCTCTTCCTCTGCTGGCCCTCTGCCAAGCAATCCAGAGGAGGGTGTAGTCCTGGCTGCCGGTTCAGTCTGTGCCTGACTCCTGACAGAGCCCCACCACCTCCTGCTTCCCTAAGCCAGGAGGTGGTGGTCGAGTCTGGTTCTCCCTCCATCTGTCCAATGGAGAACCATCGCAACAGATGCTTGGAGCCTGCAGATAATCGAGCAGTGCCATGCTTTAGAGCTTTAGAACAGCCTCCAGATGTTCCCCCAGTCCCCACATTTTACCTCTAGATCACACAGAGGTGATTAGGAAGAGGTCCTCATCTTGCTGCACAAACAGGCCATAGAACCATTGACCAGGCAGCAAAGGAACAAGGGGTTGTATGCCAGGTTCTTCCTGATTCCCAAAAGAACAGGGGACTTGAGGCCCATTCTAGACCTCAAGGAGCTGAACATTTTGTCCAGTACAGAAATTTCCAGATGGTCACTTTGCTTGGCCTTCTCCGGCTGCTCAAGCAGGGTGACTAGCTATGCTCTCTGTATGCAAGATGCATACCTGCTTATCATGGTTTGCCCCCTCACAGGCAGTACCTGCAATTCCTGTTGCAGGGGCGATACCAGTTCAGGATATTGCCCTTTGGCTTATACCCTATGCCACGGGTATTTGCAAGTGCTTAGTAGCTACGACAAAAGCCCTTTGTTGCGAAGGTCTCTGTGTTCCTGTATCTGGATGACTGGTTACTGAATGCCCACCCAGAGCTCCTATTGTTGACTCTAGAATGTACCCTGCAGTTATTCCAGTCCTTGGGCATCATAGTCTATCAGCCCAATTCTTGCTGACCCTCTTTCAGAAATTGCAGTATATAGCAGCAGTCCTGGACTCTACTCATGGCAAAGTCCTCCTTCCTCAGGATAGGGTGGACTGCCGTATTGCTGAGCCCAGGAGGTAGCTCAGAGCCAGTATGTTCCAGCCAGAACATTCCTCAGACTCCTAGGCCTCATGGCCATGGTCATTGTTACAGTCCCTCTGGCCAGGCTGCACATGAGGGATTCCATGAGTGGAACCTTTGGGTTCAGTGGGATTGGTGCTCAGGACGATCTAGATCAGCTGGTCCTTGTCTTCTCCCTGGTACACAAATAGCTTCACTGCTTCACTGGTGGATGGACCTGGCCAATCTTTCAAAGGAGTCCCTTTCTTATCCTCATTCCTCAACAAATCCTCAATACGGATGCATTGGGTCAGGGTCTGAGGCCCACCTTAGCCTTTATCAGACCCAGAGTCTCTAGGCCCACTGAGAGACTCACTCCACATAAACGTTTTTAGAAGTGAGGGCAGTTCCATGTGCCTTCCAGAACCATCTCTCTCTGGGTCCTCCGTTGGTGCAGTCGGACAATCTCTGTGTGGTCTAGTACATCAGCAAGCAAGAGGGACCCATTCCTACCCTCTGTGCTGGGAAGCAGTGAGGGTCTGGTACTAGGCTGTAGACCATGGTCTAAAACTGTCAGCCATCCATGTGCCAAAATGCCTTGGCGGACAGCCTCAGCAGGTCACAGACCAAAGTACATGAACGGAGCTGCTGAATTCGTTGCAGAAGACCTGTTTGATGAATGGGGTCATCCAGAGTTGGACCTTTTGTGTTCCCACTCAACACAAAACTGCTGCGGTTTTGTTCACTAGATCCAGGGCCTGGTGTTTTCTGGCAAGAAGCGTTGTCCATCTCCTGGAAAGGGAGGTTCCTTTACGATTCCTCCCTTCCTCTGATTCAGAGGGTGCTCATCGAGCTGCAGGTGGAGGGTGCCACACTGATTCTGGTGGCTCTGTTTTGGCCTCAGTAGATATGGTTTCCATTGTTGCAGCAATTGTCTGTGGAACCTCCAGTTTCTCTGTTCCTCTGCTGGGACCTGCTGACTCAGGCCCAGGGGACCCTGGTCTATCTGGACTTGAAGTCCTGCACCTGCATGCATGGCTACTGAGGATGTAGCCATTGTGAGGTTTGGAGTGTCTCAGAACGTGGCTGACGCCCTGATGCCTGCCAGAAAACCTTCCACCAAGGCAACTTACTCTGTGAAATGGAAGTGGTTTGCTACCGGGGCCTTTCTCATAACCTGGACCCTTTCACCTGTACAGTGAATCAGGTCTTGGAATATCTCCTGACTTTGTCTGATGCAGGTCTCAGATACTCCTCACTTAAAGTGCACCTGTTGGTCCTATTAGCCTTCATGTGCCCATTGAGGGCCATACTTTGGCACAGCTGGATGTGGCCCATACCTTTCTGAGAGACATTCTTCACTTGAAACCTCGTATCCATAACCCGGTTCTGGCTTGGGACCTGAATTTAGTTTTGGAGAACCTGACCCTGCTTCCTTTTGAGCCAGCCGTGTTGTGAGCTGCACTTTCTGTCGTGGCAAGTGTTATTTTTAGTTGCCATTACTTGATCAAAGAATTTCAGCGCTACAGGCTCTCCTGTGTGAGCAGCCTTATTTGATTTTCATAAAGTCAGAGTCTCTCTGTGTACTAACCTAAGTTTCTTCTTAATGGGGTGTCAGAATTTACCCTAAAACAATCCATTCACCTGCCAGTTTATTATCCAGAGTGTGCCAATCCAGGAAGCATTGCTCAGCACTTTAGATGTGCATAGAATTTATTTTTTTTTGTATTTTCTTTCTCTCTCTGATGAGTTAATCTCTGAGGTGCTTACTCGACAATCACTTCTACTGCCCACCTGAAGCCTCTCCCAACAGGGACCCCCATCAGGACCTGCCAGCCCCGGATCAGCCCCAGGGGAGGGCCCTCTCTCACCTACCTGGCTGGCCTGTCTTAAATTAGAGGGTCGGTCCAGTGGAGAGCCAGGGGACCGGTAGAGAGATGGCCCGCACTGGGGATGTGGGTGATGTCCCTGGAGTCCTTGTCGCCCCCCAATCCAGCGATGTTTTTCCTTAATGGTGTCCTCTCCCGGGAGCATGGATGTGCAATGACATCCACCCAACGTCCGCTACCTCTCTCTTCCCCAAGCTTAGCACTGCAGGTTCCTGATGCAGCAACCGGTCTCCACCAGGGGCCGCACAGGAGCAGTGCAAGTCTCAATCCTTCCCTAGTAGTGACAGCAGTCCTCCTGGATGCTCAGTCCCTTCTCTCTCCTGCTGACCCCCAATGACCTGTCTGTTCCCAACCCAGGTCGCCAGTGTGGTGCGAGGTGTGGCGCCCAGTGCCTCAACCCTCAGTGCCACCAGGCCGCCAGATGTGCATAGAACTTTGTGTTACTGTACACTATGTACTGCAGGAAGTCCAAACAGCTGCTTGTTTCTTTCACCCTGGGAGAGGGCACTCCATTTTCGAAACAGTGCTTGTCCAAATGGTTGGCCAACTGTATTATTTTTCTGTTAGAGAAAGTACAGTAAGGAACTTCCTGGGTTTGTTAAGGCCATTCCACTATGAGCATGGCCACTTCTGCCTGTTTTAGGGTATGTCTGTATGTGAGATTTGCGCTGTTGCAACTTGGAGTACTGTCCACACATTCATCAAGCACTACAGTCTGGACTTTGCATCCAGAAGACGGGCAGGCTTTGGCCTTGCTGAGTCTCAGGACCTTCTTCTTAGGGCCTGTGGCTCCTGACTCTGAGACTGTCCTTGCTCTCAGCACTGCTTGGGACTCGTTCCTTAGGTGTGACCTAGTGACAGAGATATCCCGAAGAAGGTAGAACAGTTTTTTTAAACTTCATTTTATTAGAGCATAGTCAGGCAGTTAACAGTGCTTTAACATACTTTTACTTACATGTTATACTGATATAGTAACTCGTAGAAAGCTACTAGATATGGTGACATTTAAAACATTCAAAGAAGCAGCCATGCCCATGCTTTTCTTTTCCCTCCTAAGAATATTTCTAAAAATAAAAACTAAATGTAACATAACTACATAAAATAATTACAGACTGAAAAGTAAAAGCTGCTGTCCTCCTCGCCTTCTCTACAAATCACTTGTCTTTATTTAATTAGTTATATAACTCAGTTCCTTTCTCCATTTAACCTGGATTCCCAAGGATTTTTCCCTTTTCCCTATCACACTTTTACATTTGTTGAGCGAGGCTCTTAACCTGTATCTTTTACTATAGTTGCTGGAACCTCTCCTGGGGTCAGGGGGCAATATGCTCTGTTCCACCGTAAATTAATATGTACATTTCCCATCTGATCTGCCTATTAATGTATCAGGCTTGTCTATGCTGAATTGTGAAGGTGATCCTTTCCATTTCCTGTATGGAACTCACAAGGTTAATCCATTCACTCAATTTAGGGCCATCTTCTTGTAACCAGTGCCTTATTAAGGCCTTCAGTGCTGCAGCAACCAATATTGCCATAAGTATATGGCCTTCTTTCCCTTTAGGCACCTTGGTTCAGTTCCCAACACCAAATGTTCAGGCCCTAAGACCTCCATCCCTTCAAATACTGCTTTTAAATGTAATGAATTTCTTCCCAATAGGGCCGAATTCCGGGCATTGCCAGAAGATATGAAAATGTCCCATTAATCTTTCATCACACCCCTTCAGCATGCTGGCATGCCACTTGAACTGAATTTAGCTTGGGTTTTGGGGACCAAAAGTACCTAATCCTAATTTTCCACATGAATTAGCACCAAATCGGGAAGAGGTTGTGCCCCACACTGCTTTCAAATTTTGCCCCAAGCTTCTTTCTCAAGCTCTTTTCCCATATCACCTTCCCATCTTGTCTTAACCTGGTATGTACTGTGGCCCTGGTCTGTCAGGAAATTTGTATACAGATATGTGATTGCTCCCCTTCCATTGGTGATGTCCAGATTTTTGAATGGCGGTGGGAAATCCAATCCCCTCATAGCCACTTGATTATTTTGGGAAGTGTATAACCAATTCCTAATCTGGTAATATCTAAATCTGTCTCCTGGAACCAGGCCAAAGAGCACCTGGGCTGCCTCAAATGAAATAAGGCGCATCTCCCTCATAACTTGCCATGGTGAGTGGGCTCCTTGTTTCCCTTCGCCTGAACCATGTGGTCCATTAGTGCGGGGCCAAATTGCTCATCCCTGGCCCACCATCCATATGCCACGTATGATGTGCCATCCCTCCTTTATCGGTTCGCGCCACCATCCCTCCAGGGCGGCCTTAACCCCTGTTGGGAGAAGATTCCCAGCTGCCGCCTATAGGTGGTGGATAAAAGATATGGCCTGTGGGGGGTGGAATAGGACACCAGATGTAATTCTATGGATTTCCAATGGGAGCACATCGGGATGGTGCCACATTAATACTATTTTCATCTGGGCTGCCACCCAGTATCCCAGCAAGTAGGGGACCGCCAGGCCTCCTTCTCCCTTTGGCAAATTCAGAACATGTCTGGCACCCTTGGCCTACCAGTTCCCCAGATAAAGGACATTAATTGTCTTTGCCAGCCCAGCAGAGTTTGTTGTGGGATTTCCAAGGGGCGCTTTGAAAGAGGTACAACAGACGATGGAGTATGTTCATTGTAACAGTTTGGACTCTTGAGTGGAGGGTAAGGGCAGAAGCGCCCATCTTTTAAAATCAAGGGCTATCTCTTTTAGTAGGGATGAGTAATTATCCTTAAAAGGGTTGCTGGGTTCACTTCTAGGTATACCCCAAAATATTTTAATTTATCCATACCCCATCTCATTGGGTATTTTTTCTGGATATTTAAGGGGACCCAATAGGCACATGTTACTACCTCCGTTTTGCTGTGTTTAATGAGTAACCTGATAGCTCTGTAAACTGTGGTTATCTGTTTAAATATATATCTGGGAGGGTTTCCGTGTCACCCAGGAACAATATGATATCATCTGCATACAAGCCTAGCTTGTGTTCTGTCCCTCAGCTCTATACCCTGCATCTCTGGGTTCAGGCGAATTGCCTGGACCAGCGGCTCAACAAAAATGGCAAAGAGCATGGGTGGGATGGGCAACCCTGTCTCGTACGCCATTCCAACTGAAATGATTACCCTACATGCATGTTCACCTCCACACAACCATTTGGCCTATCATAAATCCTGTTCACCAGCCCCAAAATACCTCCAGAAGCCAAAGCCTGCCAGGACGCCTGTAAGAAAGGCCAAAGCACGTTATCAAATGCCTTTTGCCATCCAAACTCATGACCAGTGCTGACCACCCAGTCCTTCCCAGATGTTCTGTAATGTTTACTGCCTGATGGATACCATCCTGCGCCTGTCGCCTGGGACAAAACCCGTCTGGTCTGTGTGTATCAGTTGGGGATAATGCTTCAAGGCGTTTGGTCATAATTCCAGCCAAAATCTTATAGTCTGTATTTAAGTTGGAGATTGGCCTATATGATGCACATAATAAAGGAGTCCCTGGCGGGCTTGGCAGAACTGCCGTAATGGCGTGTCTCCAAGAGGGGAATCACCCCATCCTCAGAGAACAGGGAGTTGTACATTCTATTTAATATTGGGATGCTCTGTCCCCAGAAGAGTTATAAAACTCTGCCGGAACCCAGGCATTTCCTGTCTTAATGCGTAATATTTTTGCTTTGATTTCTGAATCCTTTATTGGAAACCAATTGTCAGCATCCTCCTCCTCATCTGAGGCAATCTCAGGGTCTCCAAAATGAAATATCTTTTCAGCCTCTGGAACTGGTCCAGCCCTGCATAATTCTGATAGTAAGCCTTAAAGGTTTCCTCGCTATATCTGTTGTGTTCACCAACTGCTGTTTAGTATGTGGGTGACTCATCCTGTTTATTGTGGCATGGGCTTTTTGTCAGCCTGTTAGCTAATGGGTGCAATGCTCTTGCCCCCCATAGTATTTCTTTTTTTTATTGTATAATCTTTTATTGATTTCAAAACTGTTTTAAACACACAAAAACAAAACATATCTCGACATATTAACATACAGATAACAGACAACAGACAGATGCATTCCATACATATTTCAGACACAGACCTTAATAACTTAACAATACATAAATTATAAATTAATATTATTCATCTTATCCTTTTAGCCCAGCTCAACTATCTGTCAGTTCATTCATTTCGGTATGTCCCCTCCCATTTTCCTTCTTTACACGATTTTGTTTGTTCCCCACACTTTGTTTTCTGTTTTTTCCCCTTCCAATTCAGCAAGCAAGCAACAACCAATTTCCTTTTAAGATTCTCTATTTACCCTACATCTCCTACCCCAATCCCAATCTTAATATATTTTCCTCCTGTCCATCTAGTGAGGCCAGAAGGAGGGCCATTCTCTATAGAAGGATTCCCTTTATTCTTTAGTACCAAAGTCAACTTTTCAAGGGCTAGTGTTTGCATAACTAGTCTATGCCATTGCACAATCGTTGGTGTTGCACAGGTTACCCAGGTCTTTTGTATGCAGTGCCTCAGCCATTATCAGTGCTATCCTCATCCGGCGAGGTAGGGTTCCCATACTCCTTCCTCCCTGGATCCATACCAAATAGACTCACAATCGGCTCTACATGTAGGGGATACCTGCCATCTGACTAACTTCCCTAATAACTCTCCCAGAAAACCTGGAGGACTCTGCATGCCCAAAGCAATGTATATCGCCCCCGGCCACTCTCGCACTCACAAAGTGGGAAATAGCTGGGTGCGCCTAAAATACCTCCGGGGCAGTGTAGTCTGTGTACAAATTTATAATAGGCTCTTATATTTATTGCATATTAAAAGTCCCCATGTCCCTCTATCAGCATTTGCCAGTTCTTTTCTGATATATCCTCCCTATATCTCTTATCCACAGCCTTCTTGTTTTTCTGGGTATGGCCTGGACAGTCCTGCTTCTCCATATTTGCCGCCTTCCTAATAAATCCCTTGGGGTCTCTGCATGCTTGATATATTATCATTTCTAACTGCCCCATTTCTGTACCGACTCCCCACCCTATTCATTTTGGATGCAAAGCCCTTAACTGAAAGTACTGAAACATCTGCTGCTTCTGCAATCCCAATTGTTGTATTATATCCCTAATAAGTTTAGAGTGCCCTGCTAACCAGATCCCCTATACTCTGTAAACCCTTCTTTTCCCACTCTTTAAATCCTCCATCTACCATCCACGGGAGGAAAAAGGATTATCCACTACCGCAGCAACAGGGTCTCACCCTACACACCCCTGTTTCTTCCTAAGACAATTCCATGCTTCCAGCACTGATTTTACCAGTGGGTTACCCTCCCTGAGCCGAGAATGCTTGGAGCCCCTGCTATGTAAATATGCGGACAAACGCCCTGGGCACCCCTGCTGCTCAAGATCCACCCAGCTGGCTACCACTGGTCTATGCACCCAGTCCGCCACATACCACTGTTGTATTGCCAGGTAATAATTCCCCAAATCCTGGAAATTTAATCCACCTCTATCTATTGCAACCTTGAGTCTCTGCACACTGATCCTAGGGTGCTTTCCCACCATATAAACTTAGTAAATGCTTTCTCAATGCCCTGGAGATCCCTTCTCCTCAGGCCCGATGGTAGCATTTGCATGGGATATAATATTCAGGAGCACATTCATCTTTATCAGATTTATCGACCTAACCAGGATATGGGAAGCTGCATCCAACATCTCAAGTCCCTTCCACCTTTCTAATCAAAGACGATAATTTAGCCATACAGTGCCCCTATTGTTCTGCCTACCGTAATACCCAAATAGGTAAAAGACTTATCCTCACCTGTAATCCCCACCTCACATCTTCTGCCTCCGTCTTGGAAAGGACATCAGCTCCGATTTACCTAAATTTATTTTGTACCCAGAGAACTGGCAAAAGCATCTATAATTCTTAGCAAAAGTGGCATGGAGGTCTGTGGGTGTCTAATGAATAGAGCATATCAACCGCATATAAAGCTATTTTGTGTAGCATGCCCTTAGCCCCAGTTACCTATGGAACTCCTGACATTGACGGAGTACAACTAGCCAATGGCTCTAATGCCAATGCAAATAATAGCAGCAAGAGGGCAACCCTGCCTCGTACCCGCTCCAGCTCTGCCATCTCTGTCATTGCCCGTTAACCATTATCCAGGCCTTGGGCACCCGTACATGCTCTTCACCCACTGTACATATGATTCACCCAGACCAAACGCCCAGCACCTCAAAGAGGTACTCCCACTCCACTCTTTCAAGCCTTTTCCGCATCCATAGAGATGATGTCCGTCTTCTCAGTCATTCTCCTGCTCTCCAAATCACATTAAGCAGCCTCCTCATATTGTGATCACGAGAATCTCCCTTTTATGAAACCGGTCTGGTCTGGGTGAATCAGCACAGGCACACAGTCCTCCAACCTCATAGCCATCACTTTAGCCATAATCTTTAAATCACAATTTAAGAGTGATATTGGCCTATAGGAGGCACATTCCATTTCATCTTTGCCTGGTTTGGGCACCAGGCAGATCAGAGCCTCAAACCATGAAGCAGGCAGTACTACCCCTTCCCATTCCTCCCCTCCCGTGCCAATTCCACAACAGCTCTGCCGCCTGTTCCACCAAAATCTTATAATATTCCACTGGGAAACCCGTCTGGACCACTTGCTTTCCCTCTCTGTAACTTCCCTGATGGCTTTAATGATTTCCTCCTTCTTTAGCTGGTTTAATTTCTCCTCTGCAATGATGAGAGTCTTGGGAGCATCATCTTACCTAAGAAAGCTTTCATCTCTTGGCCCTTACCTTTACAACTTGCTCTATACAGCTGCCCATAATAATCCCAAAGGCTTGCCTTATTTCCCGAGGTTCCTCATCTCCTTCCCTTTTATGTCTGTTATCTTAGTGGGCATTTACCCCTTCATTAGCCTCACTAGCAGTGGTCCAGGCTTATTAGACCACTCAAACATTTGCGCCTACAGAAAAACAGGGATGTCACAGCCTCATTTTCACCAAAGTATTCAGTGCCCCCTGGTGGCATTTACCAGTTGCATCACTTCCCTTGCTCACCCTCGCCACCCTTTTCTCCAATAGCTTGCTTCTTTCCAATTCCTGCCTCTTTTCATCCTTGTCTCATTTATGTTTAGCCATATACTATAGATGGCCCCTCATGTAAACTTTGCCCGCATCCCAATATACAGCTTTTGAGACCCCACTACTTTCATTGGTTGTCTTATATCTTTGCCATTGATCCACTAGGTATTCCCTGAACTCCTGGTTCGTAGCATATGCGATGGGAATCTCCATCGGGGCAGAAACTCTATCCCTCGAACTGGATTCTTCCCATGACCATCGATGATCGGAAATGTGTAGGGTCATGGCTAATATCCAGCACCTTATTATGCCACCCCGCTGCAGGAACAGATAGTCAATCCTGCTCTACGTCCCATGAGGACTAGAAAAAGGTATATTCTATCCCTGAATATATCATCCGCCACCCATCCACCAGATCCATATCTACCATTCCCTCCTGCCACAGACCCAGTGCCTCTGTCCTCTTACCCTTGCCTTCCGAATGATCTAGTACTCGGTCCATGGTACTATTCAAATCTCCTCCAAGATCAGACCCAGGAATTGCTCTTTCATTAATATATCCAGGAGCCCAGGAAAACCCCGGATCATATACAGCAGGAGCATAGACACTACCAAAGGTGACTGCCTCTCCATACAACTGTCCCACCACAAACACGTACCTCCCATTCTGGTGATCTTTCACCACCCTTGTGATCTCCAGCTGCAAATGCTTGTGCAGCAAGATGGCCACTCCTCTTTTATGGGAGATGCAGAGGCAGCAAAGCATTTGCCTACCCACCCTTCACCAGCTTGGTATGCTCTGCATCCGATAAATGGGTTTCCTGGAGTAGAGCAACCTGCGCTCCCTTTCTTTTAAGTGCTGCTAATAATGTTGTCCGTTTAACCGGTTATTGACCCACCATCCATTCCAATAGATTAATTTCAATTCCTGCACATTAGCCATATCGCAACCTTCTGCTTTCCCCATTTCTAATCGCCTCCCTCCCTTTCCGGTCAAGACTTTGAGCTGGTTTCCATGAGACTTTGTGTCCTATATAGAATGCATCACATAACACACATTGATAAACTATGTACAAAGAAATAATAAACACCCTTCCCACCCCGATTTCCCTTAACTTGCAAATGAACTTTCCCTCCTTCTCCCCACCCTCCATCCAGCCTCTAAAGAGTGATCTATCCCATCCTTGTCTCCCCCAACACCAACTGTCGGAATAGCATGTGTGTCTTAATCCTCCATGGACAAAATGCCCCACTGCTCCAACAACAATTGGCCCCAACCTATGTCATTATCTGGCCCACTCACATATCGTATCCATTATAAAAGACCCCAGATAACAGTTTCCCCACACCCTTCATAAACAATCCTTTCAAACTTTTCATGTTCCCCCCACCCAACCCTGATTAGTCCTTCACAAATGTCCCTGGCCTCCAAGGGCTATGCACAACCAAGAGGGTGATTAGATTCCATCTCCTGCAAGAGAGGAAGCAGGCTGCGCCAATAACACACAGCGCTAGCCCGTCCCCTCGTTCGTACCATGTCCAGTTCTCGATAAATCGACAACCCAGTCCATCCACATGGTCGATTTAGTTTGTACTCAAGTGGAAACCCCACTGTTCCTCAGTCCGCTCTGGACTGTTTCTACATTGTCCTCTGTTACCATCGAGAACATCCCCCTCCTCTCCTTGCCGTGCACCGCTGCTCCTCCTCCTCTTTCAAAACCAGGGCGAGTCCCAGACATCGGGGGTAAGAAGAGCTCCAATCTGGCAACACTTCATGGAGGAAACACACGCAAAGTCCCTCTCACATAAGAATAATATGTAACAGTACCTTTGTTAATTCAGATCCAACGTCCTCAATATCTCACTTCTAATCAACTAGAAACAGAATCAGATGTATCACCATATGATTTCGATCTCCTTTCCACACTTAGCCAGCCTTTTCTGCAGCTCCTTTACAAATTGTTCAGCCTTGGGAGCGTCCCAGAAGGAAAGCGTTGCACCCTCGTGCGAATTTTCAAAACCGCTGGGTATACCAAGAAAGACTCCACTCCTAGGATTCTCAGCTGGGCCATCAACGGGTTGAACATTATGCGTTTTAAGCAGGTGCAGCGAGTAATCTTGTGAGAAGTAGAGTCTTGCCCTCCACATTCCAAGGAACCCTTTTCTCGATATTCTTTAAAACAGCCTCTCGGTCTTGAAATGTGGACTCTCATAATTATTTGTCTGGGTGGTTGGTTACCAGGAGGCGCTGCATCACGGCCCTGTCGCCCGCTCTAGTTTCAATTGCCCATTTTTGGCTGCAAACCGAGTAGTTCTGGCAGAGTTTGGACACAAAACTCAGGACATCTCCTTTTTGCACCCTTCGTAGGCCCTGATGCGTAAGTTGAGGCGCCTATGATAGTTGTCTTGATAATCGAATGACTCCTTTAGGTCCTCTAACTCTTTCTGCAATCTTGCCACTTGCTCGGGACTTCCACAGTTTCGTCTTCTGATCTAGAGATCCGGTCTTCCATCTCTCAAGTCTGTTACCTTGCAGCGTTTGCTGCTCAATACCTCCTGCAATTTAAGTTCAATTTTACTTTCTAGTTTCAACAATCGGGCTCCATTGCCTCTATAACCTGCCCTGTTACCTTGTGCCTAAGCAGCAGCTCACTTCTGCCATGGAAAGTGATAGGATGCTCAGTGCCACTGCTGCCGCGAGCCACCAACTTTTTTTTCCGATTTCCGCCAAACGCTGGCTTTTCCCGACCTGACGTGAGATACTCCTCCATGGTGTTCACTGCCTTATATTTAAATGTTCACTTTTCGCAGAATAAATTTTGAATGTTTTTTTTAAACTTTTACCGATCGCTAATTACGGAGCAGTGCTTAGGCACGCCTATCCAGCTAGCTGTTCATCAGCGCCCCCGTATTTCTGTTTTAAACAAGGTATATTTTGTTCTACTCTGTAATCCAGTGTAGCATTCTGTGCTTTCCTACAGGTTTGTACCTCATTTGCTTTGGATGCTTCATATTTCACCTTGTGGGAGTTCTCCAACTCCTTTATCTGGGCCTGCAAAGCTACCCTCTTAGCTTCCTTTTCCTTTTATGATGGCCATCGCAATAGGTTTCCCTGACCACTGCCTTTATTGTGTCCCACAGTATGGGGAGGGGTCACCTCAGGTGTGTCATTTTTCTCTAGTGCTTTTTTATCATCTCTTGTTCCAGTTTCTGCACGCCTTTCCCTGTAAAGTGACACATTGAGGTGCCATAAGGTTCTTTTTCTGGATTGTCCCAGATGTAATTATCAACAAAGGGCATGGTCATAGAGGTATGTCTCCCAATCTCCATTTTCCTTATCTGTGAAGCATTTTCTTTGGAACAGTGTAATAATCTATTCTTGAATGCACCTTATGCACCGATGAAAAAGTATAGTCCCTTTCTGACCATTTGCCTCTTCAAGCACCTACAAGGCCCATTTCTGCTACCAACTTACTAACTCGCAGTGCCACTCTCCTGTCAGACCTCAGAGCCGCAGAGGAGGAATCCAGATGGTCATTTAGTGCGAGGTTTAAGTCTCCTCCCAAAATTAATATTCTCTCCAACCACTCCACCAGTCTCATACACAACCTCCTGTAAGTTATAGTGTGAGGCCGCCCGGCTGGCACAGCGGTGGGGTTTAACTTGCGACGCCAGCAACCCGGGTTCGGAATGGACCCGTGGAGCTGGAGGGCCGCCGACGGCGGAAGAAGGATGGGCGCCTCAGGCTGCTCTCCTTCTCTGGGAGGAAGGTCGAGGTGATGTCCGGGCGATGAGGCTCTGGCGGAGGCCAGGAGGAATCGCAAGCACCGCATCCGAAAGATAGGGAGCCGGACGCAGGATGTCATTGCACGCCCCCACCCCGGGATCCAAGAAAATACCTTGCCCTTGTCTGCCATGTATGATGCCTGCCCCTGGCCCTGAGTAGCTTCCAGGCTGGCTCCCAACTCTAGTCCCATGTTTGCGGTACTACGGGGTCCGTGCTGCAACCCCACCCCAGGGAAAACCAGGGTGTGAGGAGTCACGCCAACTATGGAAGTGGGGGCCAGGGTCCATGACCGGGCAGAACAGCCAGCAGATGAAAAATGATACTCTGAGCCCGGGGCATATATAGAGTCAACCGTGATCATTTGCCCATTGTTAATTCCCTTTAGAGCGCAAGCATCCTCAGCATCCACTAGTTGTCGAGGTTCAAAGGCCACCTACTTCGGTACTAGTAGAACCATCCCCTGTGACACCCCTCTATCTCGAAGATGCCACCACCCTGGCAAAGCCAAATTTACATAACTTCATGCTTTACTTTAGGGAGATGAGTCTCTTGAAGCACACAGAAGTCTGCTCTGGTCTTTTGATGCAGGAGATGACTTTACTCCGCTTAACTGGTTTCATAAGCCCGCTGATGTTAAGGAGAGTAAGGTGGGGCCAATTTTAGCCATTGTTACTTGTTTTAAATTTCTGCCTTTTATTTCTCCGCCTTTACTTCCCTTAGCTCTGTGGAGAGTGGCACTGCATGTTGTGAGTGGCGTGCAGTAGGACTAGCAGCAGCGGTCTGTATAAACATTTCAACTATATAACAAGTAATTTTATAGTAACTGTGTCTTTGAAAAACAAAGTAATGAAAATTCACTGAAAAGAGGAAAGGAGGAAACAAGTGAAGAGAACCAACCAACTGTTCCCCTAGCAAACTTGTGATTGCGACTTCCAAGGTAGAAGACCTAGTAAACCAAGGCCTTTTGGCCCTCCCTTGTTAAAGTGGAAGGGCAGAAGGTACGTAATGCGCCAGCCAGTGAGGCCCCTTCCTGAGTCCACACCTTGTGCATTGGGCTGCAGCACACGGATCAGAGCTCCTGAGAGGGCAACTGGAGGTTTTATGGAGAAGACTAATACACTTTTCTGCCCCTCTGACCCGCTTCTAAATGTAAGTCTGCCCACGAGGCCAATCACATGTCCCGCTTCGCCGCCACAGTAGTGGGTGGTGAAGTGGAGCATCGACACAGCAGATCCAACCTCCCCATGCAAATTCCCCAGCAAGGTTTGTTGGAACCCATGCCCCAAACCGACAGTGAAGTATACATTAAAAATACATGCATTAAGCTTTCACACAGACCCTTCTCCCGAGAAACACTGGTATTGCAGGATTTGTTCAAACTTAGCTAAAAAAAAAAAAAATCCCTTCCCCAGCCTCCAACCCCCACCTCCACAAAACACAAATCCAGTCCCCCAAACATCACAAGCCCACTTGCTTATTTTAATAAATTTGTGCACATTTGCAGTTGACTCTCTACTCCAAGTTATAAGATTGAGTGGCAGTTGCCTTACAGTAGAAACGTGGGTGTATGGACCCTTACCCCTCTGCTTAAGGTTTTTGCCAACAGTCTTAGTGTCCAGGTACCATGCTTTGAGCAGGATTTCCTGTAGGCCCTTTGATCGGCATTTGAAGTCCCCATGTTCAACCACAGCTGCTTTGGGCTATTGAAGTCATGCTGGTACCCATGCTGTTACCATGAGAGGAGAGGTAGGCATAAAGGAACCATGCCCCCCAATAAACGAGGGCAACATGACAGTTTCCTTCCATTCTATTATAAATATATCTGTGGAGAAGCAGTGTCTGCAAAAATCAGTCGTTACCCACAAAGGTCTGTGTATATCACTGACAGAAGTACTCACATGTTGGCTAAGATGGTCGAGTGAAATGAAACCAGTCCTCTCTTTCCGACCTTAGTCTTCTTCCAGGGTTGTTAGGTCACGTTCAGAGATTCCTGGGAGCTTTATAAATAGATCCTGAAGCAGTAGAGCGAGTGGGATGCCCACTGATTTGCTGGTATCTTAGCTCATTTGGCGGTCGTCAGCTGCCACTCGCTTATTGTCTCCGTCCTCTTCTGCTGCGTTTGTGTTTGTGTGCAAGGTTCAGGCAGCACTAGGCCACATTTCAGCAAGGCTTCCTCGCATCCTGCGGCGTCTCATATGCCACGGGCCCTCTTCCCAGCGTAATCCTAAGAAAGACCGGGTACAAGGTTTGGATCCAATTTGTTTCTCCTTAAGCACTTTTATCAGTGGATCGTAAGCAAACCTCTGGCGCTGAATTGCAGTCAGGTAATCCTGGTCAAACAATAGATGTGAGTCCAGATACTATTTCTTTTTCTGCCAAGCATGGTGTAGAATGTCCTCTTTAGTACAATAACTGCTGAATTTTAAGATCACAGATCGAGGATGTGTAGAGGCCTCCTTGGGTTTAGGCATTAAGAGCCTATGTGCTCTCTTGATACGTAAATCATATGTTGGAGGGAGCTCTAGAACATCTTTAAGCAAATCCATTAGAAAATCAGCCATAGACCCTGCCTCCATGCCTTCTTTCAGGCCAGTATATCCACAAATTATTAGTGGCGGAAACGGCTTTCCAGATCAACACAGTTTTGTTCCAGCGCTGTTGTATGGTAGATAGGCCTGGACAGTTCTGTCCAAGTGAAGCAGTCCATCCTCAATATGGGAAATGCGATCTTCAGTTTCCTGCACACGCTCTCTACTTTGCTCAGCTTCTGTTTAGGAGCCCAAATTCAGACTTGTTTTCGGCTCTCATTTCTTTCTCTCCTTCAGGAGGACATCAAACATACCCGTGATAGTCTGTCTCTCCCTCGTCTGTATCATAAGTTATTGCAGGGTTGGCTACGCTAAACTGGGCCCTACCACTCCGGCAGGCGCAGCTGCTTATCCTGCTCCATTCTTATCACCTTAGATTGCTGTGACCTCGCTCAAGCCCTTGTCTTTCCGCTGCCCCTCCAGACATCTTGTTATATTTTACTGTTTGAATTTATGTATTAAGCATTTTTCCACACGGTTCGGGACGGAGAGTCTCTCTAGTGTCTGTTCTGAGCAGTGGCCGAACTGGAAGTGAAGATGGAACAGTTATGTAAGAACTTACCGTAACAGTTGTTCTTCAAGAGATCTTGTCATCAGGTCATGCTGTCCTTCTCTCTGTCCCACTTTCTCTTTTTCTCTCTCTAACTTGTCTTGTTGCTCTAGCCTTTCTGCTTACTGGGCCCTTCTCTCTCTCTCTCTCTCTCTCTCTCTTGGTTCCATAGTGGGACTCGTGTCTTTCATGACCTCAGCTAGGGAAAGAACTGAGGAGCGGGGCTACCATGCTTATATAGGTGAGTGATGTAGAGTCTGATCGCCTGTGTGGCGGCCCCTCAGTAGACTGCTGCAGAAAAGCCTGTGGATCCTGGTGCCTAATGGCTGAGTTCCTTTAGGTGTGACCTGATGAGAGATTTCTGAAGATCTGTTGTTACGGTAAGTTCTTACGAAACTGTTCTTTTTGTACACCATGCAGTCATTATATAGTGTCTTTGAGACATAGTGTATCCTAGAGCAGATTAAAAGCCATGGCCAGTTGCAGAAGCCATTAGGAGAACATAAATACTGTACAAGCATTTGTCAATGCTGAACGTTGCTGCTTGTTAAACAATTAGTTTTTGCACTCTGACCCCAAAATTTTAGAACATACTTGTTTTGATTACCTTATAGACATGACATGTGCCATTTAAAGTATATTGGCCAAATTGTCATTTCGCAACACATCTCGCCAGGGTTTTAAAATGGCACGTCACATTTATGAGGTGGTGGGAAAATGACTGTGTTGAAGGTTGAGTCAGAATATTGAAAGTGAGTGACGTTATAAGTGAATGTTAAAATGGTGTAACATTCAATCATAACCTAGACATTTTACCATATTTGTCCACCTAATGAACACAGTAGGTGAACATTTTCAAATCCCTGACAAAATGTAATTTAGGTACCACAGGTACAGAAACACATTTTGGAGCCAGAATTGAATAATGACAGCTGTCACATTCATGAGGTTCTGTGATGCAATGGCTGTGTTGAAAATTTTGGGTCAAAATATTAAAACTTAAAATTACAGGCTGTGTTAGCAGACTTCAGTGTAAGCTCATAACTATGTTGTTTTGATATATACATATACATATATATATAATTTTTTGTCAATTCTGTTTGTGGCACTCCAGACCCTCAGAACTCTCTCGGCTACTCAGCATCCCACTGCTTCTACCGCCAACAGTGACCCCACCTCCTCAAGGGCACTACTTTCTCCTTGGCGAACCCTCTCCGGCAGGGTTCGCGAGGAGATCGAAGGAGTGGAGGCGGAGATCCAGTGTTAGGCGTGCGGTGGGCACTGAGAGCCATCGCCTATCTGGGCTTGAGGATTTTTCTTTGAGCTATGCCCCAGACGTGGGGCGTGCAATGCCACCTAGCCCATGGCGTGGATGCTCCCACCTATGTCTAGAAGGCAGCCGCCCAGCGTCCGCCTTGGATGCAAGCCCCAGTGCATCGCAGTGCTGCTGGTCTCCACTGGGGCTGCTGCTATGCTGGGCTGTCCCTGGATCCCTCCCTGAGGAGAGGAGCAGTCCCGGATGCTCAATCCTCTCTCTCTCTCCTACCCGACCCCCGGTTGAGCTCGTTCCCAACCCGGATTGCTGGCGTGGTGCGAGGTGGCATCCAGCGCCTCAACCCTCCGTGCCACTGGGCCGGCTTGTTTTTAATATTTGACATCAACTTTTCAACATAGCCTTATTATGAACCCACCTGCGTGAACAATAGCGGAAAATTTTCCAACTCAGTCTTAAGGTGATTTCAGCGACCATGAAATCACCTTTCAGCTTCAAAAACACATTTTGGCCAGGATTTGAAAAATGATAGCTGTCACATTCATGAGGTGGTGTGAGAAATGGCTATTTTGAACATTTCAGGGTCAAAATATTGAAATATTGAAAGTTATGAGCCATGCCTCAGAAATTCCAACATAGGCTCATAACTGTATTGATTTCTCTGTATGTATCTTCACTAATCATCGCTGTTGGGTTATACACCAGTGGCACTATGACCTGTGGGAGCTTATAGCTTAGAAATTTTTCTAGGAGAAGGAGCCAGCACTGGTGACAGTGCATACGAGGCGGCGCAGTGTGCTGCTCATCTGCTGGCCAGTAACCGACACGGACTCCTCCCTCGCCTCAGTTCTGTTCTTCCTGCCATCAAGAGTGCATCTTGTGGAGCTGAAGAGCCATTACTGCTGTCGTAGTTCAAGTCATCATCGAAGTTCTGTCCATCGTTACTCAACACCATAGATCTTCACATGGGTGAGGCAGTTTTTTCTTAACAGTATTTGTTTCTACAGCGCAGTGTCTTTTTCTGGTTTTGTTTTATTTTGTCTGCGGTCAATCATGTCCAGTCGGGGCCTAAATCGTTGAAGGTGGGATGTGCCCTATGTGTCGGTGCCCCTGCAGCAAGTCCATCTCCGTAACAGATCGCAGTGATTGATGTCTATCTTGCCTGGGCCCTCAACACGATATGGACAATCGTCTTCTCCATGGACCGCCAGGTCCCTAAACTCAGCGTTGAAGATGGGTGGAAACCTCCCACCTTTGGAGGATGGCGTCAGTCCAGGGATGCCAAGGCAAGAACTTTGCACCATTCCCCGGTGGCCCCGATGCTGTCGCGTACCAATGGGAGCAAGTTACAGTTGGTTCTGGCCTAAATGGAACCTCCGGCTTGCCGGAGGGGTAGGTGGACAATCGGCCTCCTCAGGGGGCTGGTTGAGCACCCTCTAGGTTGCTGGTCTCCTCAGAGCTGCGGCCACCCCGGTGTAGCATTTGGAGCTATCGCTGGACCCGAGACGGTGGGGCCTTGGCTTCGTCTGCTGACTCCGCTTGGGCTCCTAGCCCGTTAATGAGGATGAGCTGGGCGAGGTCGAGGGTTCGAGCTAGGCCTACTTCCGATGCTGTGAAGCGGCACCATACCTGGTTAAGTGACAGGTGGCCTCTCTCCGATCGTCCTGGTCTCCTCCTCTTTGGAGGAGGATAAGGATGACCCAGAGTGGCTGCCCAACTCTGAGGAGTCTCCCAATTGCATGGAGTCGCGGTGCCTGCAAGACCCTAATGGTGAGGTTCAGAGGTATCTTCCTCTTCTACCTCCCTGACTGGGCCTACCCTTGGGGCCGACTCTTCTGAGTCTTCTGGCGCCGTTGGTGGTGCGGAGGCGCCACGGCGCCTACCCTGGTGCCGAGGAGGTAAGGCGGTGCCAAGTCGGGGACAGTGCCAGATCTGGGAACGACGCTGCACCTGGTGCAGTAAGATGTCTGCACCACCGTTGATGCTGAGTCTGGCATTAGAGCTGGGGTGGTGCGATCCAGTCCCCACTACAGAGGTAGGTGCGGGGTGGCTCTGACTGGTCTTTTAGGGTCTGGAGCTATCCCAGAGCTTCCTCCGTAGTGCCTCAGGGGCGGCTGAGGGACAGGTCCGTCTCTGAAGGGAGGGTTTGAAAAGGCCTGTGGTGGTTGGGGCATTCTCCCAGGTTGCTGGTGGCTCGGGAGGAGCCACAGTGCCGACCCCTTGCATTTCGCTGTTCCTCAGCATGGGGGATCTGCATCAGGTGGGGTTAGGGGCCACCTGCAATGCCAGACTGGCTCTGATCTCCTCACCTGGGGCTTTTTCCTTAGGGCACCACTTGGGCCCTCCTGTACAGGTTGGGCGACCTACAGTGGGCACTTTGTGCAGCCCCACCCTTTGGGAGGGGTCACCTGAGCATTCCTGAAGCCCTAGCAGGATCCTCCTCAGGTTTGCCAGACTTCTTTCCCTACCTCGGATCCTCTGCCTCGCCCTTCTGCTCTCCTGGGCATTTCGGCTCCTGTGGGGCCCTGTCTTGTGGCCAATTCAAAGCCTCGGCTGCATCTTCTCCTTGCTACTTAGAGCTCTGGACCAGATCATCTTCAGACCAGAAGCCCTGCTGCTCGGAGTCTGAGTCAAGCTCTTCTGCTTCCTGTCTTCCTCCCCAGAGGAAGAAGTCTCATCAGTCCATCTGTCCTTGGATGCTGATATCACCAGCTATCAGTGTTTCTTGTCAAGGTTGTTGGAAGAGCTCCACATATCTCACTTTGCAAGTCACAATCCTGTTCATGTGTTGTCTCATTGTCTCCTTGGAGAATATTGTTATTCCTCCGTGGCCTGTTCCATTTCTGGAGGTGTCACGTCAGGTCTGGCAGAACCCCTCTACCCCTCCCCTGCCGAGAGACTGCCAGCACAGATATCGCACACCCACGGTCCTCCAGGTTCCATGCCTCACCCCACTTCTGGGATAGAGCTACTGGATACCACTTTGGGCATCGTCGCTTGAGACACGACTGCCCCAGTTCAACTTGCCCAAGTTTGACCGCTATGGAGAAGGGTTTCTCCACATGCGTCTCTTTCTCTGTATCTCAGTTCATCAGGCCCATATGGCTGCCTGTGCTAGGCTTATGGGTGGTGCTAGGACAGCTCTAGCCACTCTGCCTGACTTGGAGGCAACCAGGCAAGCCATCTGCCTTTCTGCTGGTGCCTAGATCTAGTGAGGCACCTGTCAAGAGAGTCATATGATGCTAATGAGGTAGCTTCTAGGCTGGCAGGAACTGCGGTCTGCATAATGCGGATGGCATGGCTTCGGCTTCCAGGTTGTCACCCTGGGCCCGGCTTGAGGTGATTGCCTCCCTTTCCAAGGAGCCCATTTTTCTCCCGCAGGGAGTGAGATGGAAATTAGTGGGGCACCTTCATTTGCCCAGGCCACGGAGTCCCCGTCTCGCCTGACCAGTCGCAGGCCTTGCCAGCTCCATAGGGTGCTTCTTCCCCTGTGATTCTTCCCCACATGGGGCTGAGGAAGCTCTTCCCTAAGGGCAGTGCCAGGTCCCCTTTAGGGGCTTGGTACTCACCTACAAGTGATGAATGAATGAATGAATGAATGGTGAAGATACATACAGGTAAGATATGAAAATGACATATTTCTAGGGACATGGATATGTTGTTCATCCACACTCATTGGCAGTATCCTTGCCGCTTTAAATCTTGCCGGAAGGTCTTCAAGCTTGCTCCTCCCACCCACACCGGGTGGTATAACTCGGCTCGCCCCATGACGTAGATCTTCCTTACCGCTTGGAAGCTCAGGTTCCCTCATTAACGCTCTCGCGTTTCGCGACTAGTTCCTATTTCTCCGTTTGCGGTTTAAAAATAAAAATTTGCAAAAGACTTCAGTCTTCGATCCCTCGCGGCTGCGATGGACAAATCGACCTCAGTTCGGAGATGCCCATGCGGGCAGAAGATGTCTCGGACGGATCCACACTCCACGTGTGTCTACTGCTTAGGCCTTGAGCCGACCCGCGGAAGCTTCTGCGGGCCTGTGCTCATCTTTCTCGACCCTCGTCCCTCGAGAAGACCGTGCTGCCCGATTGCAACTGGGCCGTCGAGCGTTTCCCTCCGGTGAAGTCAAGGAGGCCCGGTTAGGCGGTGTCAGCGGCGGCGGCCTGGCGGATCAGTTGAGCGGATGGTCGTCCTCGAAGAGGAGGCGCGGGCCGTGATTCTTCGTCGCCGCGTATTTATCCCGCCTCTCTGGGTTCTTCCCACACGGCTTCTTTTAAGGGCTTTGTCTGTCCCTCTCCACTAAAGGAGAAGGGCCTGCGTCTGCTGGACCTTATTCTCGGTCCAAAGAGGGACAAGAGTGAAGTCCCTCCGTCGGCGCTCTTGGGGCGGAAAGATCCCTCTCCCGGGCCGTCGTCCGTCGGCTCGATCGACCCTTCGGCCTGACCCTGGCCTCCACGGTGTCCCGTCAGGTCAGTTGACCGAGACTCCACTGATGAAGTCGAGATTTTTCTCGACCCATTGGGAGGCTGTCGCCTTTAGCACGCGAGATTCCCTCTCCCGGTTCCCCGGGAGAGTTGAAGATCCGTGGGCTCGTCTGTGCCTCGGTTCGGAGCCCTCGGATGGACCTTCGAGCCGAAGAAGTGCAGTTCCGGCGACACCTCCCGCACCGACCCGGAAATTCCGGGACTCTCGATCTCGGTCGGACCTCTCCAGCGGTCCAGCCGTTCCCCACCGTCCATAAGCGGTCTCGGTCCCCGGCACTGATGGTAAGCGGCGTCGCCGCCGTCCTCGTCCTCCTCCTCGGATGAGGGGCAGCGTGAGTCGTCGGCCGGTCGAGGACCTTATATTTCAACAACTCCTCCTGGCCGGGAATAAGCCCGACTCAGGCCTGCCCGACCATTAATTAACGCTGTCACGGAGCGGCCGACACAACCCCTGCGACTGTCCGAGGCCTATACCCAGGCGAGTTGTTCGGCCAAAACCAGCTGCTCACGATTCGGTGGAACCTCCGCCTCCACAGCCACCAATTGGGGCTCCGACCAAGGATTCCGGTCAGACTAAGGGTTTTACCCCATCGGCTGTCAGTTACCCTCACTCCCGACTGACCTCGGCGGGTGAAGGTTGGCTCAGGCCAGAGGCAGCTCTTGAGGACTCTTCCGAGGTCGAAGATGATTCCTCCTTCTTCTCCAGCGACTGGACTTGGAGTCTTCAGGAGGTCAGTCAATGAGACGATAGCCCGTCGTCCTTCCTAGGACTGCTTCGGCTCATCTAGGAATCTGCCGGGATGGGCCGAACCCGTTCCAAAGCAGGCCGAGTATCCCTCCGGAGATTCTGGACGAGGAGTTCTCCGGCGAGGCCTTTCGGTGGCGAGGCCATAGTGGGTCCGGCACTGGAACTGGCTTGGCAGCCCTGCTTCCTGCCCTGCGCCTTGGCCAGGATGGCAGGAAGTATCCGGTCTACGGTTCCTTGTCCGGTTTTGAACACCCCTCTGCTGAGGGTTGGTTACCGACAGCGTTTTCCGGTAGCGCCCGACTAGCGCCAGGGATAATGGACAAACCTCTGACAAAGAGGTCCAAAGTGGACTACGTCGGGGCGAAAAGTCACATGCGTCCTCTACAAGCCCGTCAGGCCAGTTCGGCCCGTCCTCATGGCACATTTTTCTCATGCCCTGTTGGGCTCCCTGGATGGTCATCCCTCATCTTCCCGCCCGATCTGCAGACTACGGTTAAGCAGGTGCGGGACCAGGGCAAGGCAGTGGCCAAACAGCAGCTCCAGACTGCTTTGGATGTAGGGGACTCATGTGCCAGATCGGTGGGCGGCGCGAGGATGGCTGTCGTCGGCCGGGCTTGGCTGAGGATATCCACCTTTACTTAGGATACCTAGCAGCGAGTTGGGCGGATGTTCACTTTGGGGACTGACCTCTTGACCCTGGGGTGGAAGGTCACCTGCAGAGGATCGAGAAGTCCAATGCCACCTTGGACTCGGTCTCTTCAGCTCAGAAGGACAAAGGCCATAAACCACAGCCTAAGCCCTTTCGTCCTTCGCCCCGCGCCCCGGCCCAGCAACGTCAGGGCCAGCAGGCTCGGCCTGGCATCCCAAACCCAACGCCCGGCTTCCTCTAACAGGAGGCAGGGAGGAAAGGGCCCAGGAGGTCCTCGGCGGTCCCTCCTCCAAGCCTGCCCAGTGACGGGCTGAGGGTGCCACCCCCATCCGTCACCCTTACCTGGGTCCCCACGTGGGAGACGGCTCCAACCTCCGTTCCACCTGGTCGCTGTTACCACGGACAGGTGGGTCTTAGAGGTGGTGGAAGAGGCCTGCCTCTGGAATTCGAACAGGCACCACCCTTCAGGCGCCACGCCTCGGGGGCTTCAGATCCCCAGCCTCACTGGCGGCTCGTCGAGCCGACATCACTCTCTCCTCCAGAAGGAGGTGGTAGAGAGGTGGTGGACCCTCCTTCAGACCCAGGGTTGTGTCCAGGTACTTCCTGGTTCCGAACAGACGGGGGGCTGGCGCCCCATTCTCGACACTACGACCTAAAAAAGTTCCTAAGGTCTCGAACCTTCAGGATGGTCACTCTGGCTCAGATAATACCATCCTTGAAGCGGCGTGTGGTTCTGCTCTCTGGACTTGCAGGGCCAGCGTTTTCACGTCCCTATCCGTCCGTCTCACCAGAGATTCCTTCGCTTCGAGCGGAAGGATCTCTTGAGTTCAAAGCCATGCCCTTGGCTTGTCTCCAGCTCCCAGGGTCTTCACCAAATGCATGGCAGTGGTGACAGCATTCTCTGGGCGCGGAGGGGTCGGTGTAGCCCTTACCTGGACGACTGGCTGATAGCAGCTCCCTCCAGGAAAGGCGGAGTGGTCAGAGATCTGGCCCTCCAGGTCTGCTCTCAACTGGGCCTCCTTATCAAGCGAGGCCAAGTCGGAGCTCGAGCGAAGCAGGTGATTCTATTCATCGGGCGCAGCTCGACTCTCTTCGAGCAGGCTGGCTCCTGAGGACAGGGCGAGGTTCTTTCCTCCTTTGCCCGATCATTTCTGGTTGAGCAATTGCGCCCCTGCCCGGGACTTCCTGCGCCTCCTGGGTCTCATGGCGGCCTGTACCAAGCGTGGTCCGTTGAGCCGCTGGAACATGCGATCCCCTTCAGTGGGACTGGCCAGCCAGTGGTCACAACGCTGCGATCCCAGACCCAGCTTATCGAGGTGACACAGGATGTGGAATGCTCTCCAGTGGTGGACCGTTCCAGATCATTTGCAGGAGGGCATCCGTTCGTCCGCCCAGCCGTGACTCTCTCTGTCGACCGATGCCTCTCCTGATGGGTTGGGTGCACATCTGGGGAACACCGGGCTCATGGCCTCTGGTCCCAGCGGAGTCCGATGCCATCAACCTGCTGGAGCTCAGGCGGTCCGCCTAGCTCTCACCGCTTTGCTCCGTTCCTCCGGGGTCAAGTGGTCCGAGTCACGACGGACAATACCACGACCATGTACTATCTAAACCGCCAGGGCGGACACCTCCATGCTTCTATGCAAGAGAGCTCTCCGCATTTGGTCACTCTTCTGCGCAGCCTGGAGGCGGATCTCCTAGCCATTCACGTGGCAGGAGCCTCCAACACCCTGGCCGATGCCCTGAGCGGATAGGGCTGCATCCCACAGTGGTCTCTCCTACCGAGGTAGTACAGCATCTGTTCTCCCTTTGGGCACACCTCAGGTGGACTGTTTGCCTCCATGGCAGCGAAGCTAGAGTCTGTTCCAGCCCCGCCCCCCTCAGCAGGGCTCGCTGCAGGGATGCCTTCTGAGGCAATGGACCCCGGCCTCTTTACGCCTTTCCCCATTTCCCTTGATACACAAGGTGCTTCAAACGAGGAGGGACAAGGCGGGTGATTCTGATAGCCCCAGACTTGGCCTCGCCAGTTCTGGTACCCAGATCTCCTCAGTCTCAGCTCCAGGACTCCGCGGCAGCTTCCAGCTCGCCGGACCTGCTCTCAGTCAATCAGGGAAGGTGTTCCATCCGGACCTTCAATCCCTGCACCTGGCGGCCTGGTTCCTGGCGGCTAGAGGTTCCAGGCTTTGGGTCTTTCGGCGAGGTCCTCAATGTAGTTGAGGCGTCCCGTAAGTCGACCAGAAAATGCTATGCCTTCAAATGGAAAAGGTTTTCCATTTGGTGTCAGAGCAAGGCTTGGACCCTTCCTCCTGTTCCTTGGCAAGCATCTTGGACTATTTATGGTCCTTTCTGGTCAGGGCTTGGGTCGGCGACCCTAAGGGTGCACCTGGCAGCCATCTCTGCTTGCAGGCGGGCAGGAAGCAGTCAGTGGCGCAAGGAGAAGGTGGTCTGGCGCTTTTTCAAAGGCCTTGATCACATTTCCTCAGTCTTGGAAACCCCCACCTCCGTGGGATCTACTGCTGGTACTGGCAAGCTCATGGGCAAGCCATTGAACCTATGCACAGGTGCGCTCTCACCTGTCGTGGGAAGACCGCCTCTTGGTGGCTATCGTCAGCCAGAAGGATGGGAGAGCTCCAGGCGCTCCATCGAGTCTCCTTACCTGGTCTTCCACAGGGACAAGGTTGTCCTGCCCCACAGAAATTCCTTCCGAAGGTGGTGTCGAGTTTCACCTTAACCAGGTGTTGACTCTGCGGTGTTCTACCCCAATCACACCTCGGAGGCGAATATAGGCTCCATACTCTGGACCCTAGAAGGGGCTCGCTTATTATAAGGAGCCGACGGCTGAAATCGGGGAGAGGTTCGCCAGCTGTTTGTCACCTACGCTGAAGCCGCGATCTGGCAGACCTGCAGCCAAGCGGACGATAAGCAGGTGGGTAACCTCCTGCATAGATCTCTGCTATAAGTTGGCGGGCATGGAGCCTCCCAGAGGATAAGACTCATCTCACCCGCCATACTGCTGCAACGGTGGCTGCTTCCCAGGACCGCCCCTATCCAGGAAATCTGCAGGGCTGCTACCTGAGTCAGCAAACACCTTCATTACCCATTACCACATCGACCTTGAGTCACGCGATGCTGGTTTTGGGGCCTCGTTCCTCCAGTCTCTCTTTCCCAAGTAAGTATATGGGGAGTCGTCTTGCCTCCCTCCTCCCGGAGAACTGCTAGGAGTCTGCCAATGAGTGTGGATGAACAACATATCCATGTCCCTAGAAATACAGGTTACTCACATAACAGGAGTTCTAGGAATGGTATATGTTGTTCATCCACACGACCACCGACCTCGGCTTGACGCACAACCTGAGCTTCCAGTCGGCCAGATCTGGCGTCATGGAGGCGCCGAGAGTTATACCACCGGGTGGGTGGGAGAACAAGCTTGAAGACCTTCGCGCAAGATTTAAAGCGGCAAGGATACTGCCAATGAGTGTGGATGAACAACATATACCATTCCTAGAACTCCTGTTACAGGTGAGTAACCTGTATTTGTCGGCCTGCTGGCACAGATGCAGGGTGTCCGTCTTAGCGCGATGACCCGAGTTAGGGAGCGGACTCTAGGCATTGGAGGGCTGGCTAGGGAGAAAGATCGAGCATCCTAGGGACTGCTCTCCTTCTCCCGGGGTTGTTGCTTGTCCATGCGATAAAAGCCCTAGCGGAGGTCGGGAAATTGCAGTGCCAGTGCCATATCAGTGGGAGGCGGGCGGACGCTGGCCATCATTGTAACGCCCACACCCCACAGCTTATAAAATACCAGTCCCCAAAGTGTGAAGCTCTGTCCGCTGCCTCCACTGTCTACGTGTCCACTGGATGGGGCCCCACTCCTGTGGCCCTACCCTGAGGATAAGCCAGGGCAAGTTACTGCTGACCTAGGGAGGCGTCCACCTGGTGGCCACACCCAGCGGGGTAAGCCTGGGCATAGTGGCGGTGGCGTGGGGCGAGCCGCTGCGGGGTGGAGTTGGGGAGGCTGACACAAAAATAATTAAAAAAAATTGCTACCTACTGTGATTCTTGATCTTCTTGTATATCTTCACTATTCATCACTACTTGCTGCCCACTATCACTCTTGGGCCTCAACCTCTGAGCAGTGCCTCCTCCTGCTTGCTCTCCCCAGTTGAGGCCAATTGTGTGCTGAGTCCTACTGGCTCCCTGGGTCCACTGATCCTTCAGCTAAGTGTCAGTGACTCTCCTTGGTGGTTTAGCAAGTGGGACTGCTTTCCTCCTTCTGATGTGGGCTCCTCGGGACCCCTTCTGCGTGGTCTGGATGGGGATCTCCCCTCCTCAGGGTTCCACTCGTTTACGGGAAGGAGGATTAGAGTCGGTCCAGTGTCCTGGACTTGGGACCCTTCGAATCATAGAGAGGTTTAGGGGTTCCAAGGATTCCCGTCCTTTTTCCTTGCTGGTTAACCTGGGGCAGTTTCCCTTCTTCTCCTCAAGGAGAACCCCTTGGTCAACTCATCTTTCCTTGCCTGCCAGTTCGGGGAGGAAGAACTCCTGGGCTTTTCTACCAAAGGCTTGGGTTAAGAAAGGGGTCCTGCCCCAGGTGGGTCCTGTCCCCACCTCCATTCCGGGGCAGACTTGAGAGACCTGGCACCCAACCTCTGTGGGTCAGTAGAGCACGACCTTAGGTTGGCTTTGCCTCCAACTTCTCTCCAAAGTGCCTAACATTTCATTGGTCTGGACATTCTTCAGATGACAGACCGTTCTTTCTTCTCACCTCTAGCCTGCTGGAGTGGTTAAGGAGTATGGAGGCAGGTGCTGTTCCTTTCTAGGGACATGGATATGTTGTTCATCCACACTCATTGGCAGGTATCCTTGCGCTTTAAATCTTGCGGAAGGTCTTCCAAGCTTGCTCCTCCACCCACCGGGTGGTATAACTCTCAGCTCCGCCCCATGGCGCCAGATCTTCCTTACACGCTTGGAAGCTCAGGTTCCCTCCTTAACGCTCTGCGTTTGAGACTAGTTCCTATTTCTCCGTTTGCGGATTTAAAAAATAAATTTTGCAAAAGACTTCAGTCTTCTATCCTCGCATGACTGCGATGGACAATCGACTCCGGTTTGGAGATGCCCATGCAGGCAGAAGATGTCTCGGGACGGATCCACACTCCACGTGTCTACTGCTTAGGCCTTGACACGACCGCGGGCTTGCGACCTGTGCTCATCTTTCTCGGCCTCGTCCTCGAAGCCGTGCTGCCCGATTACAACTGGGCCGTCCGAGAGGCGTTCCCTCGGTGAAGTCAAAGAGGCCGGTTGCGGTGTCCGCGGCGTGACTCGGCGGATCAGCTCGAGCGGATGGTAGCCTCGAAGAGGAGGCGGCGCAGGCCGTATCTTCCTCGCCGCGGCATTTATCCCGCTCTTCTGGGCTCTTCTTACACGGCTTCTTTTAGGAGCTTTGTCTGTCCCTCTCCACTAAAGAGAAGGGCCCTACGTTGGCAGGACCTTATTCTCGGTCCAAAAAGAGGACAGGGTAAGTCCCTCCGTCGACGCCTTTGGAGCCGGAAAGGTCCCTCTCCCGGCCGTCGACCGTCGGTCGATTCGACCGCTCGGCTTCCTGCCACTGGCCTCACGGTGTCCCGTCAGGTCAGTTGACCGAGACTCCACGATGAAGTCGAGATTTTTCGACCCATTAGACCGAGCTGTCGCCTTTAGCGGCGATTCCCTCTCCCGGTTCCCAGGGAGAGTTGAGGATCCGTGGGCTCGCCTGTGCCTCGGTTCCGAGCCTCGGATGCACCATCCGAGCCGAAGGGTGCCAGTTCCGGCCGACACCTCCCGCGACCGACCTCGGAAATTCCGGGACTCTCGGTCTCGGTCTCGGACCTCTTGGCGGTCCAGCCGATCCCACCGTCATAGGCGGTCTCGGTCTCGGCACCGCTTGATGGCAGCGTCGCCGCTCGTCCTCGTCCTCCTCCTCGGATGAGGAGCTTCGGCGTAAATTACGTCGCGCATGCGAGACCTTATGTTTAACAGCTCCTCCTGGCCGGGAATAAGCGACCCGTCGCCTTCCCGGCCATTAAGTGCTGTCACGGAGCGGCCGACACAACCCTCGACTTATCCGAGGGCCTATACCCAGGCGGTTGTTCGGCCAAAACCAACTGCTCCACCGATTCCGGTGGAACCTCGCCTCCACAGCCACCAATTGGGGCTCCGACCAAGGATTCTCGGTCGGCTAAGGGTCTACCCATCGACTGTCAGTTACCTCACTCCCGATCGACCTCGGCAGGTGAAGGGTGGCTCAGGCCAGAGGCAGCTCTTGAGGACTCTTCCGAGTCCGAAGATGATTCCTCCTTTTTCTCCAAGCGACTGGACTTGGAGTCTTCAGGAGGTCGATCAATGGGCGATAGCCGTCGTCCTTCCTAGGACTACCTCGCTCATCTCGGAGTCCACCGGGATGGAGCTCGAACCCGTTCAAGCGGGCCAGGTATCCCCTCACGGAGATTCTGGACTGAGGATTCTCGGCGGAGGCCTTTCCGGTGGCCGAGGCCATAGTGGGTCGGCACTGGAGCTTGTAGCGCCCTGCTTCCTGCCCTGCGCCTTGGCCAGGATGGCCAGGAAGTATCACGGTCCCTACTGGTTCCTTGTCCGTTTTGAACACCCTCTGCTGAGGGGTTGGTTACCGACAGCGTTTTCGGCTAGCGCCGGCAACGCCAGGGATGATGGACAAACCTCCTGACAAGAGTCAAGAAATTGGACTATGTCGGCGAAAAGTCTACGATGCCTCTCTCGGCCCTCGTCAGGCCAGTTCGGCCGCCCTCATGGCACATTTTCTCATGCCCTGTTGGCTCCCTGGATGAAGTCATCCCTCATCTTCCCGCCGATCTGCAGACTACGGTTAAGCAGGTGCGGGACCAGGGGCAGGGCAGTGGCCAAACAGCAGCTCCAGACTGCTTTGGATATGAGGGACTCATGTGCCAGATCGGTGGCGGCCGCAGTGGCTATCGTCGGCGGGCTTGGCTGAGGATATCCACCTTTACCTGGATACCCAGCACAAGTTGGCGGATGTCCCCTTTTGGGGACTGACCTCTTGACCCTGGGGTGGAAGGTCACCTGCAGAGGATCGAGAAGTCCAATGCTACCTTGGACTCGGTCTCTTCCGCTCAGAAGGACAAGGCCACAAACCACAGCCTAAGCCCTTTCGTCCTTCTGTGCTTTGCACCTTGCCCAGCAACTCAGGGCCAGCAGGCTCGGCCTGGCATCCCAAACCCAAGCCGCCGGCTTCCTCTAACAGGAGGCAGGGAGGAAAAGGCCCAGGAGGTCCCTCGGCGGTCCCTCCTCAAGCCTGCCCAGTGGCAGGCTGAGGGTGTCCCATTCCCGTCACCTTATCCCTAGGTCCCCGTGAAGGCAGCTCCGCACTCCGTTCTGCCTGGTCCGCTGTTTCCCACGGACAGGTGGGTCTTGGAGGTGGTGGGAAGAGGCCTGCCTCTGGAATTGAGCAGGCACCACCCTTCCAGAGCCGTGCGCCCTCGGGGGGCCAGGATCCCCAGCCTCACTGGCTCGTCGAGCCGACATCGCTCTCCTCCTCCAGAAGGAGGTGATAAGAGGTGGTGGACCCTCCTTCAGACCCAGGGTTTGTGTCCAGGTACTTCCTGGTTCCAAGCAGGACGGGGCTGGCGCCCATTCTCGACCTACACGACCTAAACAAGTTCCTAAGGTCTCGAACCTTCAGGATGGTCACTCTGACTCAGATAATACCATCCTTGGAGCGTGCTGGGTTCTGCTCTCTGGACTTGCAGGACGTTTTCCACGTCCCTATCCGTCCGCTCTCACCAGAGTTCCTTCGCTTCCGGCGGAAGGATCCTCTTCGAGTTCCAAGCCATGCCCTTGGCTTGTCTCCAGCTCCCAGGGTCTTCACCAAATGCATGGCAGTGGTGACAGCATTCCTCTTGGCGCCGAGGGGTCAGGTGTACCCTTACCTGGACGACTGGCTGATAGCAGCTCCCTCCAGGAAGGAGGCAGAGTGGTCCAGAAATCTGGCCCTCCAGGTCTGCTCTCAACTGGGCCTCCTTATCAACGAGCCAAGTCGAACTCGAGCCAAGCAGGTGATTCTATTCATCGGGCAGCTCGACTCTCTTCGAGCCAGGAGCGGCTCCCGGCGGACAGGGCCGAGGTTCTTTCCTCCTTTGCCCGATCATTTCTGGTTGGGCAATTGCGCCTGCCGGGACTTCCTGCGCTCCTGGGTCTCATGGCGGCCTGCACCAGCGTGGTCCGTTGGGCCCGCTGGAACATCGTCCCCTTCAGTGGGGACTGGCCAGCCAGTGGTCCGCGCTGCGATCCTTTGGACCAGCTTGTGCCGGTGACACAGGGATGTGAGCAGCTCTCCAGTGGTGGACGTTCCAGATCATTTGCAGGAGGGCATCCGTTCGTCCACCCGAGCCGACGGTCTCTCTATCGACCGATGCCTCTCTGATGGGTTGGGGTGCCATCTGGGGACACCGGGCTCATGGCCTCTGGTCCCAGCAGGAGTCCGATGCCACATCAACCTGCTGGAGCTCCGGCGGTCCGCCTAGCTCTCACCGCCTTTGCTCCGCTCCTCCGGGGTCAAGTGGTCCGAGTCCAGACGGACAATACCACGACCATGTACTATCTAAACCGCCAGGGCGGGGACGCCCATGCTTCTATGCAAGGAAGCCTCCGGATTTGGTCACTGTGGCGCAGCCTGGGCGGATCTCCTAGCCATTCACGTGGCAGGAGCCTCCAACACCCTGGCCGATGCCCTGAGCCGGATAGGGGCTGCATCCCACAGTGGTCTCTCCTGCCGGAGGTAGTACAGCATCTGTTCTCCCATTGGGACACACCTCAGGTGGACCTGTTTGCCTCCAGGAGAGCGGCTGAGCCTGTTCCAGCCCGCCCCCTCAGCAGGGGCTCGCTGCAGGGGATGCCTTCGAGGCAGTGGACCCGGGCCTCTTTACGCCTTTCCCCATTTCCCTTGATCCACAAGGTGCTTCTCAAGTGAGGAGGACAAGGCGCAGGTGATTCTGATAGCCCCAGACTGGCCTCGCCAGTTCTGGTACCAGATCTCCTCAGTCTCAGCTCCAGGACTCCGCGGCAGCTTCCAGCTCGCCGGACCTGCTCTCAGTCAATCAGGGAAGGTGTTCCATCCGGACCTTCAATCCTGCACCTGACGGCCTGGTTCCTGAGCGGCTAGAGTTCCAGGCCTTGGGTCTTCCGGCGAGGTCCTCAATGTAGTTGAGGCGTCCCGTGAGAGTCGACCAGAAAATGCTATGCCTTCAAATGGAAAAGGTTTTCCATTTGGTGTCAGGGCAAGGGCTTGGACCCTTCCTCCTGTTCCTTGGCAAGCATCTTGGACTATTTATGGTCCCTTTCTAGTCAAGGGCTTAGGTCGGCGACCTAAGGGTGCACCTGGCAGCCATCTCTGCTTGCAGGCGCGGGCCGGAAGCAGTTGGTGGCGCAGGAGAAGGTGGTCTGGCGCTTTTCAAAGGCCTTGATCACATTTCCCTCAGTTGCGGGAACCCCCCCTCCGTGGGATCTACTGCTGGTACTGGCAAAGCTCATGGGCAAGCCATTCGAACCTATGCACAGGTGTGCTCTCTCTCACCTGTCGTGGAAGACCGCCTCTTGGTGGCTATCACGTCAGCCAGAAGGATGGGAGAGCTCCAGGCGCTTTCCATCGAGTCTCCTTACCTGGTCTTCCACAGGGACAAGGTTGTCCCTGCGCCCCCACCGAAATTCCTTCCGAAGGTGGTGTGGAGTTTCACCTTAACCAGGTGTTGACTCTGCGGGTGTTCTACCTAATCACACCTCGGAGGCGATATAGGCTCCATACTCTGGACCCTAGAAGGGCGCTCGCTATTATAAGGAGCGCACGGCTGAAATTGGGAGAGGTTCGCCAGCTGTTTGTCACCTCACGCTGAAGCCGCATCTGGCAGACCTGCAGCCAAGCGGACGATAAGCAGGTGGGTAACCTCCTGCATAGATCTCTGCTATAAGTTGGCGCGCATGGAGCCTCCCAGAGGATAAGAGCTCATTCTACCAGCCATACTGCTGCTGTAACGGTGGCTGCTTCCAGGGACGTCCCTATCCAGGAAATCTGCAGGGCTGCTACCTGGAAGTCAGCAAACACCTTTATTACCCATTACCACATCGACCTTGAGTCACGCGGGATGCTGGTTTTGGGGCCTCGGTTCTCCAGCTCTCTTTCCCAAGTAAGTATTGGGGTGTCGTTGCCTCCCTCCTCCCGGAGAACTGCTAGGAGTCTGCCAATGAGTGTGGATGAACAACATATCCATGTCCCTAGAAATACAGGTTACTCCACCTGTAACAGGAGTTCTAGAATGGTATATGTTGTTCATCCACCGACCCACCGACCTCCCGGCGCTCAGCACAACCTGAGCTTCCAGCGGGCCAGATCTGGCGTCATGGGCGGCCAGAGTTATACCACCGGGTGGGTGGGAGGAGCAAGCTTGAAGACCTTCCGCAAGATTTAAAGCGGCAAGGATACCTGCCAATGAGTGTGGATGAACAACATATACCATTCCTAGAACTCCTGTTACAGGTGAGTAACCTGTATTTTTAGCACCTAGATGCTTCTTGGCATCCCTAGAGGAGTAGGGTGCGAATGGTCTCATTGTCTCTCCTTTTTCTCTTTTCTTTCTATTTCTTTTTCCCCACCCTCCACTCCTCTCTTTCCTTGGGACTGCCCAGTGGTTGGGGCCTCCTATACCACACCATCAGGTAGACTCCTCTCCTCTTGTGTTGGCTTATTCTCCTTTCTGTCTTGTATCTATCCTTTTACTATCACTCAGGCTCCTTTGCCTTCCTCTTTTGTCTCTATATTTGTTTTTCTCTCTCTTTGGTGGACAGAACTGAGGTGAGGCAGGAGTCATGTCAGTTACTCGCCAGCGCACTAAGCAGCATGCCTACGTCGCCCTCCTGGGCACCCGCATCGGCCCTCCTCCTAGAAAACTTTCTAAGCTATAAGCTCCTGCAGGTCATAGTGCCTCCGGCGTATAACCCACCAGTGATGAATGGTGAAGATACAAGAAGATCAAGAATTAGGTAGGTAAGTAATTTTCATTTTTTTTTCACATTTTTGCCCCAGATGTTCAACATAGTCTTCTTGTAACCCTGCCTCATGAACAATGGTGGAGAAATGTTCAGCTCCTGCCCGAAGGTGATACTGTGCAGTGACTGCAAAATCACCTTCGCAGAATGTGAACACATTTGGCCAGGATTTGCAAATGACAGCTGTCACATTCATGAGGTATTGTGAAGAATGGCTATTTTGAAAATTTGGGGGCAAAATATAGAAAATTACCAAAGTTACTGAGCCTGCATTCACAAACTTCAACATAGGCTCATAACTTTATTGTTTTTAAATATTTGTACACCAAATTTTCAACATAGCCTTCTTAATGCCACCTAACGTGAACAATGATGGAGAAAATGTTCAACTCCTTCCTGAAAGGTGATTTCATGCAGAGACCATGAAATCACTTTTGGGACAGACTTACCTAACATCACTTGCATTGTTCATGAGGTAGTGTCCCAAAGAAGGTATACTGAAAATTTTGGGCAAAATGTTAAAATGCCCAAGTTATGCTATTAAGTTCAAAACCCATTGAAATAAATTTAACTGCATATCTAATTTCCTCAGTTCATGGTCTGGCGTTGAAGAGTACAGTGTTGGACCTCTGGTGGGTAAGTAAGGGCTTGGGGGTGGGGTGGAGTGGTGGGTGCTGAGTGGGAGGGTCAGGTGGGGGGTAATACTGGCGCAATAGACAATGATGGACAGTTTTCTGTTTTACAGGTTTAAAATAAAAATGACAAGGATGGTTTTCTGTATTTCAGGTGATGACACTGGGGTTTGGGCACCTATTGTCTGTGTTCTGTTTATTTGGGGTTGGGTGCTGAGAGGAGGTCAAGTGGGAGGGAGCAGTTAAAAGAAAAAACTAGGAGGGACGACACTGGGGATTGGGCACTCCCAATGTCAGTGTTATGTTTTTGGGAGGGTGCTCAGAGGGTGGGCCAGGTGGAGGGAGTGGTTACAGGGCCCAACTATAGACATCGAGGAAAGTTTTCTTTGTTACAGGCAATAGATATAGAAAATAAAAACTCTGAGGTGGCGACACGGTGGGAATTGGGCACCCCGGTGTCAGTGTTATGCTTGGATGGGTTGAAGTGGTGGGTACTGAGAGGGAGGGTTGCGTGGGGGCAGAAACAGACATCGATGGATGTGTTTTTGCTTTGTTTTAACAAGACTAAAGATGACCGGCTTCTTTGAAAGCTACTCAGCTGTTTGCTGATGGCATCATGCAAATCAAAGCACTGAAGCTCTCTCTCATTGGGTGGCTTGGTCCTTGAAATACACAAAGTTTTAGCCCACCAAGCAGAGAGTAATGTCAGGACCACAGCCCGTGGTTATTGATATAGATCGCTGAGCTCTTGCTTTTGTAAACTGCAATGGGCTTGGCAGTGTCATACCATGAAATCCTATCATTGCACTAAGCGTTGGGTATGCAAGTACAGCCCATAAACAAACTCTGGTCAGAGCCGTTATGACTGCCCAGAGCAATTGTGGTGCTTTTCCGCGCGTAGAGTGAGTAAAACCATAGTCTGAGCCTCGCTGTTCGGAATGCTTGCATCAGAGCTGCTCGTTCTGTGCACTGGAGACTGCCGTGCGCAGTATAGTAGCTCTGACAGATCTGTGCATGCACGATATTCATGCATCGCAGTTTGCGCAGGACCTTTACTTCCACAGCTGCGGGAAAGTAGTGTGCCGGGGCGCTGAGGGCCGTGGAGGGAGCTGCATCCGCAGATGGCTGGGGAAGAGGAGACACCACAGACCACAAGCGACTTAAGCGCTGTGAACAGGAGACTGCATCACTGTAGAACACAGACATTGGTTCCACTTTTCTCCTACAGTGATGTATCCCAAAATGACTGCAGGGCTCCACCCATGCAGCAGTAAAAATGAGAAGAGGAAGTTAAGGCTGTGGATTTTGTGTGTGATGTGTGCTCATTTGCCCCTCCTTTATTTTTTTTTTCCTGTAACTGCTGTATGTTTCTCTCCTTTGTAACCTTCTTAATCAGCAAGCTGTGAAGGTCCAGTGGCGCTGAGGGTTGAGGTGCTATATACCATACCACACCTCATGCCACGCCGGCAACCTGGGTTTGGAATGAGCCAGGACTGCCGGGGTTGGCAGGGGATAGCCGGAGAACAGCTCTCCCTTCTCCGGGGTGGGTTCAGGGTTGCATCGCTCTACAGTGACACCTGGTGGCAGTCAGATGCAGCATAGCTAGTGACACCATGTACAGGTGGGGAGGAGCTGCAGCGGATGGCGGCATGTAAGGGCCTGGCTGTCTTTGCACGACCGAGCTCCTCAGGGCAACACAGAAAAAGGAAAAATTCCTCTGCAGCACTGTGGAGATGAAGGGGACTCCAGGGCAGGCCCATCCCATCACTGCCCAGCACACGGGGACTCCATGGCCAACCTGATGCAGAGTAGGTCCCTCTAATTTTAGAAGGACCCACGGAGGTGGTTCCTCCCCCTCCCGGGAGGTGATTCGGGGCTGGACCTGCCAAAAAATCAGCAAGATGTTTTATCTCAAGGAGCCTATCTCATTGTGCAGACAAGTAAATTAACAAATAAATGACACAAAATGTCAAAGCAGAGCAAGAAGAGTGGAAGCACATGGAGGTTAAATGATTTATTCAGGGTCTCACAGTCAGCACCTAGCAAGTTTTTTATTTATTGAAATATTTCACGAGAAAGACATACTGAGCTACAGTAGCTTGTTTCCAGATGCATCCTGGGGGTAGGGAGAAAGGGATAACAATTTGAATATGAGATCCAAGAAAATATGCATAGAGCTAAGCCTATACATACAACTGAATATATATATATATATATGTATATATATATATATATATCTATATATATGTAGATATGTATAATAACTATTCCAAACATATTTGTGGTATAGGTAGGCATCACTTGCCATTCAGATATAGTCTATATACATATATGCATTATATATAATATATATATATTCATTGCAAAAACTTAATTAATGCATCAGTTAGGGTTGAAGCAACAAAAGTAAAGAAATAGGATATTAAGGTTGACACTCTAACACCTCCCACCTGACCACCCCACCATCCACAGACCAACAGGCGATGGTGTGTGCCTTGGGGTCCTCAGCCCTAACTCTCACCTGATTCCATGTGGAAGAAAGCTGATATGGTACAGTATAGGAGAATGGAGCAAGAGTTAGGCGGACAACCCCAAGGCACACCCCATTGCCTGTTGGTCTGTGGATGGTGGGGTGGTGGGGAATTTCAGGTGGGGAGGGTTAGTGTCAACATCTCATTTTCTTACATTTGTCGCCTAACCCTAACTGATGCAATAATGAAGTTTTATGCAATGAATTTACTTACTTTTTGACCATGTGACCCTACCCATCACGTAAAAGGATTTGGGCAGCTCCTAACAGGGATTGCAAAAGGGGTCAGCTCGCGAAATGGGATCACTTAAAGGGATTTTAAAGTCCCATAACTATGGAACCAATGTAAATTGTTTCACCAAACCAGCAAAAGTCACATCTTTAGGACAAGCCATTTCTACCCTGAAAATTTCAGCTCAAAATTCCAAACCTTTTTTTGCAGTGGGCTTTAAAATCCCTCTTTGTGATCCCTTTCGTGAGATGATCCCTTTTCATGAGGTTTAAAACTGCTGTTTTTAAATTACTACAAAACAAACAAAAACAAAGGCATGGGTGGGTAGAGGACATACTCCTCACCAAAACCCATGCCTTAGTTCTAAAAAGACTTTTCTGGGGCAAGTTATAAGGTTTTGTTTTCTCCCTCGCTAAGCAAGAAAACAAAATGGCAGTCGATGAACAGAGATTTTCTCATGAAAGGGATCCTTTTCGAGCCATTCATGACCGGAAATCCTGATTGAAACTGTCCCAAAGACTGAACTTAGCAAGCTCAGAACCCAAATGTTTAAAATTTAATAACTTTGAAATGGATTGATATTTTTCACCAAACCAACGCTAGATTGTTCCTTGGGATAACTTCTTTCTAACCTG
Source organism: Neoceratodus forsteri (assembly GCA_016271365.2). Classification (NCBI taxonomy): domain Eukaryota; kingdom Metazoa; phylum Chordata; order Ceratodontiformes; family Ceratodontidae; genus Neoceratodus; species Neoceratodus forsteri. Next base: position 1,135,429,504 of record CM057453.1, on the reverse strand, counting down.
AAAATTTCAGGCCATAATTATGAACGGGTATATGTGTGTGTGTGTGTGTTTGTGTGTGTGTGTGTGTGTGTGTGTGTATATGTATATGTATATAAGTATGTGCGTGTGTGTGTGTGTGTGTGTGTGTGTGTGTGTGTATATATATATATTAGAGGCAAAAAGCTCCGTTTACTGCATCAGTTAGGGTTGTTCCATAGCGACAAAAGCGAGGAAATTCGATGTTAGGGGTTGACACCCCTTTGAACCCCTCCAGCTCACCCCTAACTGGAATTGGGGTGCGCATTGAGTCATCGGTCCTAACTGTCACCCCATTCTCCTATTCCTCACCTTCTTTCCACATGTGATGGGGTGACAGTTAGGGCCACTGACCCCAATGTGACCCGATTCAATTTCAGGAGTGGACTGGAGGGTGCAAAGGATTCAACTAACATCGAATTTCCTCACTTTTGTCGCTGTGGAACCACCCTAACTGATGCATTAAACAGAGTTTTTGCCTCTAATGTTCCTTCTTTTGAGAATGATAATGAGAAATAGTGAATGTATCACGACAGCGGGAGGACCCTGCGCTCCCGCCATGTGGCGTCTTGTCACATAGTAACATGTGCCTGCAAACACAAATCGTAATGCGTATGGTGATGCAAAGCGAAACAGAAAAAGAAACAGTACTGTAGACAGAAATGTTAAAAACAATGGAAATGCAACCGCAAATGAAAGCATAAAGGTTAAAGCACATGGTGGCGTAAACGTGAACAGTAAATAAAACGGATATGGAACCACAAACAGAAATGGTAATGGTAACAGTAATGTAAGTGCACAGGCTGGTTTTCCCCAAAAGCTGTATAGAGAAAGACAGTGAGTAGAAAGAATGTATGCAAAATAATGACTCTCGAACACAAAAATCAGGAGTTGGAACAGTAAATTGCTTATATCTCAGTAACCGTAGGACATAGGAAAAAATTTAAAAGTCATATGTATTATCACTTTCCCCAATAAGGGGCTAAATTTTCGACAAAAACTCTGTATCTCACACCGCTTTCAAGATACAGGCCCTCAAAGCGTGGCGAATGCCAGAATGTTATCCTATGGAAAAACAGAAGTTCGAGTGCCATAACTTTGCCTCCCTGTAATATTCTTTCACCAAATCACTGAAAGGCACATCTGTGGATGTTGGCTGTGTTCCTGCAATTTCAGCCCAAACGACCAAACTATTATTTTGCAGCAGGGCACTAAGCGTTGCTGCAATGCGTTATCTGCCGTAATGTTATCCTATGGGAAAAGCGTTAACTTTGGAGTACCATAACTTTGCCGCCCGTGTAATATTTTTCATCGAACACTGAAAGGCACATCTCTGAGATGTCGGCTGCATTCCCTCAAATTTCAGCCCAAACCGTTCTTTTGCAGTGAGGTGCCAAAGAATTGCTGTCATTTTCCACAGACTAGAAAAGTACTGTCGCAAAATTTGCGACACTTTCCGAACACGAAAGTACTTTGTGAAAGTGCTTTTCCAGAAATTTGAAAAACATATTTCTGGGGTGTTTTACCCAAAATAAAGACATAGCTAGCATCCTCAGGGTCCGACTAGGTGAATACAAAATAATTAGGTTGCTAGAGGGTCCCAAATTTAAATGCCAAGCATTTTTCTGAAAATAAGATGGCAGATTTGCAGAAAGAAGAGGCCATTTGAAAGTAAAATACATTTGCGACACTGTCGAACTTTTTAACTTTTCCATTGACTTATAATGGAAATTGTTTTTGAATAACTTTAAACCGTTAAATATTTTTCACGAAATCTTTGAAAGGCACATTGGGGACCCACCGCTACGTTCCCTGAAGATTTTGGGCTGGTCGCTAAACTATGCGACCTGTAAATCGCGACCATAGGATTCCAGAAAAGCATAAAGCGCACCGCAGATCATGCTTAATCACTCTGCAGCTGTGTATCCGACCGGTGCGAAACTTGGCAGATCCCAAGCGTATATATCTTGATCGTGTATTCCAAATTTCAGGCAAATTCAGTCAAACGGTTGCAAAGTTATTAAGGTGCAAAATTTGTGGTTTAACATGTAAATGGCTCCTCAACCTAACTGTGGTAGCACTACCGTGCTACCATAATTAGACAAAAACTATATTTAATGCATCAGTTAAGGTTGTTCCACATCGACAAAAGTGAGGAAATTCAGTGTTAGGGTTGAAAGCCGCTTTGGACTAACCCGCATCGGGTGCGCGATGGGGTCACAGGTCTAACTCTCACCCCATCACGTGTAAAGAAGCTGAGGTATAGGAGAATGGGGTGAGAGTTGGGACCGACGACCCCATCGTGCACCCCAGTGCCGGCTGGGGTCCAGAGGGCTTTCAACCCTAACACGAATTTCATCGCTTGTCACTGTGGAACAACCCTAACTGATGCATTACAGAGTTTTTGCCCCACTTCCTTCTTTCCGCCCCACCACGTGATGTCTTGTCACATAGTAACAGGAACAGCAATGCAAGTGCAAAGAGTTAAGCGCGTGGTAGCATGAGCGTAAATGGTAAAGCAGGCGTTAATGAAATGCAAAGCGCAAAGTGACACGAAGCGAACTGTGAGAAAGCGGAGATGCAAGCGTGCGAGAAAACACAACTGGTAACTGCGGCACAGTGATGGCACGGTATTTGAAATGCAAATGTTAAGTGTTACAGCAAAAAACACCAAAGGGACCAGAAGCGGAAGCGTGAGCATAAGCACGCACATAAACACAAACTATGTAGCACGCACAGACACAGTACGCAATTGTAAATGCAAGTGGTAAAGTTAACATGATGAATAATGCCAAAGAAATGGAAACTGAAAGCGGAGCGCAAGCACGTGCGGAACGCAAACGTGCAGCACATGGGCACGTTACCACAATTGTAAATGTAAATGGTAATGGTAACAGCAACAATAACACCAAAGAAACAGAAGCGTCAAAGGAAATGCGGCGCGTATGGAACGCAAAACCGTGACGCGCGCGTCGTAGTATGGCAACTGGAAGTGCAAACAGCAACGCTAATAGCAGAAAGAATGTCAAAGGAAACAGAAATGGAAACGCGAACGCAAATGAGAACAAAGCGAACGCATCAGGGAACAGTAATGCACACAGGAACGGAAACACAAGTGGTAACGCTAAGTGTAACAGTAACGTAAGCACACACCTGGTTTTGGCCTAACAGCTGCATAGAGAAACACAGTGTGTACAAAGAATGTATGCATAATAATGGGCCTCAGAGCAGAAAATGAGCTGTTGGAAGACTAAATTGCTTATATCTCAGGAACCGTCGAAAAAAAATTCCCATGATTTTTCTGCCTGCGTTTTGCTGAATGCATAGCCATAGGCTATACATTATGCGAAAATTCTATATCTCGCACGTTTTCGAGATCTGAGCACTGAAAACCTGGCCGGACGCCACCATGTTAGTCTGTGAGGAAAAAAGTCAATTTGAATGACGTAACATGCCAGCCGTGCAATATTTTTCACCAAACCACCAAAAGCCACATCTGTGAGATGATGGTTGCCTTCCTCAAATTTCAGCCCAAAAGACCAAACACGTTTATTCGCAGCAGGGTGGCAAAGAATTCCTGTCATTTTGGCCATAGCCTGAAAGTAGTGTAGCAATTTCACGACCCTTTTTCGAAAAATTTGTGAAAGTGTCATCGTGCAACACTACTTTGTGACACTACTGTTTCCAGAAATTGAAAAACATATTTCTGGGGTGTTTAACCCAAAATAAAGACATGGCTAGCATCCTCAGGGTCCGACTAGGTGAACAAAAGAACAGTGTCCCTAGAGGTCCCAAATTTAAATACCAAGCATTTTCTGATCACCAACTGAAAACAAAATGGCGGATGTGACCCTAATAGGGCCATTTGCGACATTAAAAAGTGCATTTGTGAAAGTGTCGAATATTTTGTTAACTTTTCCCATTGACTCATAATAGGAACTTGATTTTGAATAACCTTTGAACACGTTCAGTATTTTCGTACTCTTCAAAGGCATGGGGGACCCTCGGCTACCGTTCCCTGAAGTTTCGGAATAGTCGCACAAACCGTCGACCTGTAGCGAAACAAAGAAATTGCAAAAAGCGAATTGTGCAATTGGTTGTCATTTAATAACTCTACAGCCGTGTATCCAACGGTACAAAACTTGGCAGATCCCAAGACCTGCCACGCCCAATCAATGCATACCAAATTTTAGGCAAATCCGTTGAACGGTGGCAAAGTTATTAAGGTGCAAAATTTTACCCTTTAACCGTAAAAGTGCTACTCAACCTAACTACCGTGCTACCATAATATATATATATATACACGTGTGTGTGTGTGTGTGTGTGTGTGTATATATATAATGTGTGTGTGTGTGTGTGTGTGTATATATATATATATATTTATACAATATGAGTGGGCTCAGAACTCATTGAATAAATTCATATAATAACTGGTCAGCAATTTCTCTCAATGTACTGACCAGGTTGATATTTTCCATAACAACTGGCTGGTTGTTGATGATACTCATGAAACCATGCCAGTCAAACTATGCTGCTTCCTCACTGACCAACATTCGGTGTGTAGTGAGGCCAACCAGTCTCACAAACTGCTGGAGAAAAATTGCTGGCCTGTTGCTATAAAAAATAAAGATGGGGGAAGGTGTTTCATAGCAGAATTTAATACCGCACCTCATTGGGATGCTTGATAAACCCGAGGGCAATGTAGCATCCACACACCAGATGTGCATTAAGTTCATATCAAACCCTTCCCCATCCGTTATTCTCTATTTATCTTCATAGTGTTGAATAAATAAAATTTATGCAATAGGCATGGACATAAATCCTATGTGATAAATGTGAGCTACTATGAGATAAATTCAGAATTTTACATTTATACACATAGTAGGCGCATCATCACATATTTATATACATAGTAGATATGTCACAGTCACTCCGAACTCATTTAGAATGTTCAGCCCCAGTACCAGTACTAACTATATTCAAATGCAGATAATTTTAAAATTAAAAAAGATAGCGTAGTGCTGTGAGCACGAATGTTCTGCAGCACAAAATTATCTACAAAATGAGTGGTGTTTCATTTATAGATACCTTATAGATTTTTTAATTAGCAAAAAGAGCAGAACATGCAATTTTTTGTTCACTTTTTGACAAACATATGCAAAAGATAAACAATCAAAAGCATATGTCCCTGCAGTGACAGAAAGCATCCATATTGCATAAATAGAAATATACAATGGTGAGCTGTCAGATAAATGATTTATCTACACTTGTGCTGTTTGACCTCGGACATCTCACTCTAAGCACACCACTGCGTGAGGTTACCCAAGATCAAGCGGCACTGTGTAGATAAATCATTTATCTGACAGCTCACCATTGTATATCCCTATGTATCCATATAGTAGCTATGTCACAGTAACTCTGGAACTCATTTAGAATGGTTGGCCTCAGTAGCAGTACTACCCATATTCAAATGCAAATAACTTTAAAACAAAAAAATAGCATGGTACTGTGAGTATGTAAGTTGTTCAGCACAAAATTATCTACAAAATGAGGTGGTGTTTTATTTATAGATACCTTATAGATTTTTCTATAATTAGCAAAAAGAGCAGACAGTGCAATTTTTTGTTCACTTTTTGACAAACATATCGAAAAAGATAAGCAATCGAAAGCAAATGTCCTGCACTAACAGAAAGCATCCCAGTTGCATAAATGAAATATAGATGGTGAGCTGTCAGATAAATGATTTATCTACACTTGTGCTGTTTGACCTCGGACACCTCACCTTGGCATCGCCACTCATGAGGTTACCTGAGGTCAGACAGCACTTATAGATAAATCATTTATCTGACAGCTCTCCATTGTATATCATATTATTGCAATAAACTTAATGCATCAGTTAGGGTGAATACTGTAGCGACAAAGCAGGGAAATGAGGCGTTAGGGTTTCCAACTCTGACGCCCCACTAACCTGCAGACACCGATAGGCATTTGGGGCGTGCCGTGGGGTCATGGACCCGAACGCTCACCCCATTCTCCTGTTTTGTACCCATCTGAGCTTATTTACTTATGCAGTGGGGTGGCGTTAGGGTCCATGACCCTAGGCCCCCCCAGTGCCTGTCGGTGTCTGCAGGATGGGGTGGGGCATTAGGGTTGGAAACTGTAACGCCTCATTTCCCTCTTTTGTCGCTATATTATTCACCTAACCGATGCAGTAACAACGTTTTGCAATGAATTTCCTGTCTTTTGAGATAGTATAATATTATCTTTAGATTTACTGTGGGGACCCTGCACTCCAGTTCCTCCGTGAGAGCGTGCATATGTACGTAGGGGTGGAAGTGCACAGCCCTCTGTGCCCTCATGCTTTCATGTGTCCAACATCAGTGTCCCAATTGTCAGTATAGCCATCTTATTACCCCACCTCGTGGTACCCTTGTTACAGAGAAATTAAATGCAAGGCAAAACATAATTGTGCACAACTGCAGCGCCATTCTGGCAGAGATGCAAAACATATTTTGGTCAGGAAGTGAAAATGGTAGCTGTACTGTTCAAGTGGTGGTGTGATAAAATGACTGTGTTGAAAATTTGGCTGCAAAATATTGAAAAGTACTGAAGTTATGCGTATGTAAAATAAATTCAACAGACGCACGTAACTCTGGCATTTTCAGGAATTTTCTCACCAAATTTTCCTCATGGCCTTTGGAGACTCCACCTCATGGGCACAGGCACTGTGATTTTGTTACTCTATCCCAAAAGTTGATTTTGCACAGCACCACGCCATTCCTTACCACAGGTGTGAAAACACATTTAGGTAGGATGTGAATTAAGACAGCTGTACTGTTAATGAGGAGGTACAAAAATGACAATGTTGAAAATCTGGAGTGAAACTGTAAAAAATTGATTCTGGCGTATGTAAAAACTAGCAATACCGCTCGTAATGCAGCCTTTTTTATTTTTTTACTTAAATTTTCAACATTGGCTTTGAGACCACTCTTCAAGAACACTGGCACTGTATTTTGTTAATCGGTTCTGAAAGGTGATTCCGCAGCGACCATGAAGTCACCTTTCTGGACCGATAACAAGATGGCAGTGCCAGTGTTCATGAGGTGGAGTCCCAAGAATCCCATGTTGAAAATGTGGGGACAAATTGCTTCAAATGGCGAGATATCAACATAAGTTAAAACCCCATTGACAGCCATTATACAGCTCTTATTGATTCCTTCAGTTTGCGGTTCGGCTTTGAAGAGTGCAGACATGTCCCAGTCCACAGAAGATCACAGCTACCAACCTCCAGAGGCAAGTATGGGGTAAGGCGGGTGCGGTGTGTGTGCGCAGAGGAGGGTGGGGATGGGTGAGGGGATGGGGTGAGATGTCGAGGACTGTTCTCTTTTTTCAGGAATAAAAATAAAAAAAGTCGCTGGGGACTGTTTTCTTTTTTCAGCTAAATGTATCATTGTGTGGACTCCAGAGTGGGCTCCCAGAATCCAACAAGAATGCTGTAATGTACACTGGGAGTAGACTACCCAGTGTCCCACACTGGTGGGGAGCTACTGCCAACTGAGGTTTGGGCACTCAGCTGTCGGCAAAACAATAGAGCAAAAGGGCACAATGACTGCTAGGGGGTGGGACACATACTGGGGACACTGGGAGTGGGCACCCCAGTGTCCCACAACAGTTGCCTAAAGGACACAATTGGTGACACTGGGAGTGGACTGTCCAGTGTCCCACACTGTTGGGGGCTACTAACTAACGAGGTTGGGGGTGCCACTAGACACCAGGGCAACAAAAACAGGAGGTGCCACTAAACACCAGGGAGCGAGCGGCTGAAACATGACTCTGCATCCAGCAGCATGAGTTCCAGCTGTGGCTGCAGAAGTCTTGAAAATACCACTGTTCTCATACAGAGAACAGGAGACAAGTGGTCCTCTCGCTAAGCTACCACTCGATATTTCAGGAGTTCAATAAAATTGTTTTCAGCAAGCAAAACATTAAAAAAACATCAGAATCTAGCTAAATGTGTCCCCTTTAACTAAGTTCTGATTTTTTTTTTTTTATATCTTACATAATTTTTTGCATATTCTCAGCACTTGTTGGTCCTCGCTAAGAAGAAAACAAAATGGTGGAGCGCTACACAGCCCCTATGATCAAACCAGATACTTTGCATAAAGTAACTCCCTTCTATCAAAAAAAGGACTGTATTTTGTGCAAAGTATCATTTGTACGAAAACTAAAATCTTTCTTGCCTGACATGTAAATTTTCCCATAGGAAATAACGGGAAAATTTAAAGTGGAATATCTTTTGAACAGATTAATATTTTTTCACCAAACCTTCAAAGGCACATCTGTGACCCAGAGGCGTTCTACCGAAAATTTCAGACCACAGCCTAAAGCCATTTCTGAGATCCAACTGGACAAAGAAATGGCAGAAAACTACAGCTTTTCTGATTTTCCAACACTCTGTTCCAGAAACCACACAGTGGATCTGCATGTCAAGAGTCTTGCCCTAGAGATTATGCATTTCAAAAGTCATGCAACTCCATTGAATGGTTCCACAGTTATTAAGGTTAAAAGTTTGGGTTTAACATAGAAGTTACATTTCACCTTAACTATACTGGTGCTGCTGCGTCAATTTAATTTATACACTCTCATACTTGTGCATAATCATATGCATACACACAAAAACATATCAACGCTGATATGATATGCTGGATTAACACTTGAGTTGCAAGTGAGAACTTTGTTAGGCTGGGAGAAGGGGAGAGGGAGATGGTGGGAGTTAGGCAAACCGTCACCCCTCTGGAATGCACACTCCACAAGAAGTTTGGCAGGGAACAGGGGTGGTGTGATGATGAGTAATTAGGGGAACAGAATAACCCGGCACGTAAAGGGGGTGAAATAAAGGAGGATTCACTCATAACACTCTGGAGTGGAACCTCACAATGGTTAAAACTACCCGATGCCCACCTAGCCAGTGTCATATGGATGTTGCTAACTTGAGGAAAGGGAGGAGAGGGTTGGGATCGGGGGAGGTGGGAGGAGAGGAGATGAAGTTGGGAAATTGAAGAGGAGTGAGAGGTTGTTAAGGGAGGCAAGCCATTTCCCTCAGGAACAGAGCCCAGGGTAAGAACACTGCTCGATGCAAACCCAGCCTGTGCTGTAAGCTTTTGGTATGCCTGAAGAGGGGCAGAAGGGGTGAAAGTAGCAGAAATAAAACAGTAGTGATGGAACAGAGGGTAGGTCATGAGCAGTTGCGGAGTAGGGAAATGAAATGTTGAAAGATAGGACAACGAATGAGTAGATGGGTGGAATTCCTACCTGGGTCTTCAGTTTCATAGCTGTATACTCAAATCACTAGGCTACACTGCCTCCAGTTACTTGCTGTTTTCTCTGGTTATTTTTCTAGAAATGGTCCACTGGTGTTAGACTATCTCACTACAGTTATTACCTCCTACAATTTGGCATCTCTGTCTGCGGAAACCACTGTAGTACACTTGTGTACTTTAATATTCAAGAGAGCATGCCGTATAATTTTATGTTTCTTAAAGAGTAATGTGATGCTTATAACTGAGCTGTAAGCATACTTGTTAATTGAATGATCACCCTTTATTTGCAGAGTCATCTCCACCAGCTCTTAAACCATGGAAGGGCAGCAGTGGGGTTTAAGTACAGTTTCCTCAGCCTTGTGTACAAACAGCGTTATGCACCATTGGTGGAGAGGTAAGAGTCACGTTTGCTTATGGGATTAGGCTTTCAAAACATGAACTGTCAAATTGCTGGTGTGGTTCAGAGGTAATGTGCTCTGGGTATTTACGCAGTTCCAGTTTTATGTGGCACTGTATCATTAGTTAAAGAGGAGTACATAGATAATTAGAATAAGTACCTAACTAAAAATGTGTGTTGCCCTTGGATAGGAGTGCAATGTATCTTTAGAGTGTTCACAAACCTTCATATAAATGCCGACATTAATGTTGATCGATGTTTAAAGATATCTTATTTTCTATTTTGGAGTTTAGAACTGGTGCAGCCAAGTCACAGGGGTAAAATGGTGTCGGGTATCAGACTCCAATGTAGTTTTAGCAGGAGTGAAGCTGTTTTAAGCTTCTTAAAACTCAACTTGGCATGGCCTTTCAAAGCGTTATAAAATACAGCAACTAAGCAAAACACCACAGGCATGCTATAGTGATTTTGCAGAACTCAGGAAGAGGTATTAAAAAACATTTGGACCACTCCCCAGTGAAGTGGATTATAATCCTCAAAATGCTGGATTACTGAAAGTGACATGTGAAAATATAAATTCATTGCATGTGAAAAGCAAATGTCATTGAGTCTACTCCCTTTCCTGTATGAAGTTAACCTAGTCAGTAAGCTCCTAACTTATTTCTAAATACCTATTATTTCTGAATACTTACAGTAGATTCAATTCACTCTCCATACTTTGGCAGTCTTCTACTGAGTGTGCTGAGTCACTGAAAAAGTCTTCAAGCTTGACTCTGTCACCCAGTGATATGGTCCTCCTGCTGCGTCCCCTAGTGCACTCAGATCATTTCCTCATCTTGTCAGCACTGAAATTGGGTTCAATCCTGAACGGGACAAAATCAGGACCTTTGGGTCCCTTAAAAAGGTTGCATCCTTTACAATTTAACACAGGAGCCCATGACTCCTGTTCTTTGCATTCATTAGTGGGCGAGGTCATACCTTGGGCAGAGCCTTTCCTGCTCTGCCTTGTGAATTTAAAGATACTCCCACCTTGCCAAGCACTTGGGTTACACATTTCCTCACATACTAAGGTTCACTGCAATATCAGTTCAGCTGGTGTGCAGGGGCAGCACCTCTGTAGTTCCTACTCTGGCACTCCTGGCTGGTGGCCACTCTGGCTCTTTCACCCACCTCACCTCACCTGGTTTTCTCTCATTGGATGGTGTGCTGGTACTAGCACCATCACTGCACCTAGCCTGCCCTGTGACAAGGCTGATAATCTCCTCTGACCCTCTGCCAAAGACAGCACCTCCAGTGTCTATCCTAGCTTGGGATTTCCCATCAGGTCCATCTGCTGCCTCTATGAGCACTTCATTCTCTGTCACTAGATTCTCTCACCAGCTTTCAACAAAGCTGGCAGGTTCTTTCAGGCACAGGACCAAACTCACCCCCAAAAGGTGAATATGTGCTTTGCTGAGATCCTGTGTGTGCTGTAAGGCCACCAGTAACTTCTTTTGAGGGGCAGCTTCTTCGGATACTCACCACCCCCTCTTGGTGATCCCTTTCTGACTCCCAGTGGAATTAATGGATATCTGCACTACATGGCCTTTGAATTCCAAATCCCCAGAGTATTCACAACTGTCTTGCTGTCTGGCCCTGAAGGCTGCCAGATGACTAGACAATGAGTTATTTTATTCTCAGACCCTGGATCACAAACAGTTGCTGCAAGTTAGGGACCCTTGTCTCAAGTGGCCTGCCAAGTGACCTGTGGCAAGCGTGCCCTAAAGCACACCTGTACCCTCCTACCAAATTGCCATTCTTGCACAGTCTTCCAGCATCAAACTAGCACTCTAGCAACACCCACTGTTAGTCAGGGCTCTGCCAATCAGTAGGCTCCATGGTTTGGCATTTTAGTAAACAGGCCCTCCCTCCCTGCTGGGAGAAAGTGTTATTATACACCTAGCTTGATAACCAATAAAACTAGAAAAGAATGTGTTTAAGAATAAACAGACCAACTGCTAATATATTTGACAATTTCCGAAATAATTTTTATTCCATTTATAATGAAGAAAATTATATTTTGAAAGCTGTTATCTTTGAACGTTAGGCTTAGAAACTTTTTTAAATGAAAGCTTGAAGTCTGAGCAACCTGAATAGATCCTAACTACACTGTTCTCATGTGCTGATATATATCTCTGCATGCTAATATAATATATTGATAAAATTAACAGTATTAAAAATAATTTGAAACAATTTCTGTGTATGTACTGTATGTGTGTGTGTGTGTGTATATATATATATATATATATATATGTGTGTGTGTGTGTGTGTGTGTGTGTTTATAAAATGGATAAGAAAAAAGGAATCATGTAATTGGTTGAAACACATCAGATGACCGCACACCTGCACTTTCACCCTCCAAATAAATGTTACCATTTTATGAGTTAGATAACCCACTCTAGGGTGTGCAGTTGTGCTCTGATATACGACGCCTCCCTCATGCGTACAATGCATACCAAGGCCTGTGTATATCAGAGCGTGACCGTACTCCTAGAGTGGGTTATCTGTTACAGATATGGAAGCTGTATCATACGAATATACAAACATCTGAAAATGCCAGCAGATACAGGCTATACAGTCTGTCGAGTCTACTCGATTGCTAACTCCCAGTCTAAACTACTGCAGCCACCCCCACCTCTTGCCCTTCCATCTGTTTTGTTGTCCCATTCTGCCAAATCCCTCCCCAGCTTCCCCCAGTTTAGACCTTATGTTTGACTCTATCCCACCCTCTTAAAACTGCCCACCAGTTTCATAGCTATCACCTCCTCAGGCGGTGTTCCATCTCGCTACCTTCCTTTCCATGGAGTAGTGATCCTCATTTCCCTCCTGAACCTTCCACCCTCCAGTTTCAGACTGTCTCTCCCCCACCAATCTAACATGCCCTCAGTACTAACCCTATTCATGCCTTTTAAGTGTTTAAAGGTCTCAATCGTATCCCTCTCTTCCTTCTATCCTCCAGGGAATGCATGTTAAGTTCCCCAGTCTTTCCTCATATGGTTTGTCCCGATCCCAAGGATCATCTTTGTCACCTGCATTGGACCCCTGCAGTAGTTTGATGTCCTCCTTTGAATAGGGGCACGAGACTGCACACAGTACTCAAGTGAGGTCTCACTAGCAACCTATACAGTGGCAGAATGACTTGGTCTCTTTTAGAGGTGATTCCTGACAATGCACCCCAGCATCTTATTATCCTTGGTCACCGACTTCCTACATTGTGCTGAGTGATTCTTGTCCCCTGTGACTAGTACCCCAGATCCTTCTTCTCCAATGAAGTGGATAACTGCACTCCCTCCCCAGCCAGTAGCAATTCTCAGGGTTTCTGGTTCCCAAGTGCATGACTTTGCACTTCTTTGCACCTCTTAGCACTAGAACCCCAGCTGCCATGTGTCAGACCAGCGCTCAAGTCTTGCCAAATCCTCTTGGAGCACCTGCCCCCTTCTACACTATCCACCTCCACCTGTCTTGGTGTCGTCAGCAAATAGACTTATTTTACTTCTAATCCCTGGCAGTATTTTATTTATTTAGTTTTGTTGACCGGATAAGTGCACTAGACAGTCCTGCCTATTTTCAGCCACGACCGGGAGGGGATACAGATGAATGTCAACTGACCTTGAACCAGATTAAGCTGTTGGTGGTATTTTTAGTGAATGAGGATATTTGGCCAGGGCACTGGGGAAATTCCCTACTCTTTTCGATAAGTGCCATGGGATCTTTAACATCCACCTGAACTACCACCAGTCCAGGCAGATGGGACCTCGGTTTAACGTCTCATCTGAAAGACAGCACCTTAGAAGTGTAACACTTCTCTCATGCTACACCACAGTGTCAGTACTGGGATATTAACCCAAGTGCCAGATGTGGAACTGAACCCACAGCCCTCTGATCTCCCGGCCTCAGAGGTGAGTGTGCACCTACTGAGCCACTGACACTGATAACATGTTGGCGATGAAGCTGTTAAATAGCACTGGTCCTAGTACCGAGCCTTGTGGGACCTCACTGGTTACAGCTCTGGGAGTCGAGAGCCCCCACAAACTGCCTCTGCTGCCTGTCATGTAGCCAGCTCCTAACCCATCCAACCAGTTTCTCCCCTGCTCTCAGGTTTCTCAGCTTACCAGTCAGCCTTCCATGTGGCACTGGGTCAAAGGCCTAGCTGAAGTCCACATATAAGACATCCACTGCATGACCTTTATTGAGTGCCCTGGTCACCCAATCAAAAAAAGTCAACCAGATTTGTCTGGCAAGACCTTCCGAGACAAACCCATGCTGCCTGTCATTCTGGGGACCATTCTGCTCTAGAAAGATCATTGCACATGTCTGTATATCGATAAAAGGTATAATTTTGAACCATTGGTGCTAGAAACTTAATTTAGTTTTATATGAAAGCTTCTGGTCAGGCCGTTAATCAGTCCTAGCAATACAGTTTTATGTGTTGATACTATTCTACATGTATTCTTTCTGAAGTCACTTTTGAGTATATTTTCAATGCTTTTTGGATCGACAAACTATTGATATTTTTGCATCAATACATAAGTAACATGACAGATTTAAAAATAACATTGTTTTAGCACTTTTCTGGAATTTGGTAATACTACATTATTTAATTAGAAACTGAATAGTTTTCAACTTAATTTTCATTCATCTTATGCCATTAATCTACTGTGAACATTTCAGTCTCCTTCTGGCAAACCTATTGTTCCTTGCTTTTGCGGGCTTTGCCTTGAAAGTGGCAGAGGATAATGATAATGGGAAGCCCCTGAGTGGTGGGTCCTCAAGGAAGGGAGGGTGCAGGCTTTACTGGATAGGAGCAGTCCTAGACACTAGAAGATGAAAGTCCAAGAGGATTATGGACCCTTTTGGAGTGGGAAGAACAAGTTGACTCTCATGACCCCCAAAGGGCTGCAGTTTACTTCTTTGCCATTTCCCACCCCTTGCTAAGTAGAGCCGTGGTTTCTTTCCTGCCCTTAGGACATTGAGCAGTGTCCACACCAGTGGTGCCCTACTGCATTACAGCACTTGTTTCTCGATGTAGCTAGGAGGAAGCAATGGAGCAGGATGTGTGAGACCCTCTGTGAGTTGAGCATCCAGGCAGATGCTCGATCCAGTACCTGCTGGTCTACACTGACACACTCAACATGGAGCACAAACCCAGGTCACCAGTGTGCCAAGTTGTCCCCTGCTGCTGGGCGTCACAGAGCTTCATGTACAGTGTGGTATCATCAAGTTTTAAAAGGAATCTGGCCAACAGTATCTGAGAAAATTAGTACTTGAACCAGTTTTAAAACAAAATGTAAGAATAAAGTCCAGTGGAACAACAACAATGAAAGAACCTTGAGGCAAGACTGTTGTAATGCTTTGTACCTCGGGTTTAATGGAGTGCGCTGTGATGCCTGCAGTTGTAGATCGCAGCTGTCCGGCTACTCAGTGGCTTGCCAAGATCATGCCATATTTCAAACAACATGAAGTCTTGCCATATTATGACAATTGCAGTTTGTCCTACCATTAGAACTGCTCCGGAGGTGAAAGAGTTAACTACCATGCCAGGCATGGAGTTTAAGCCTGACTCGGTTAGAAAGCTCTGTCTGGCTAATTTCAAACCCGAAACTGTCAGATTCTTTACTCCGTCTCACTGAACAGTCGCTCCGGAGATTTCTCCTACTGCTCGGTTCATTTCTCGGTTAAAATTCAACGCGAGTATTATTATTTTAATCGCAAACCGATCGGTTCAAGCTCTGTCTGTGGTATTGTAAGTAATAGATAGGTTTATTTCTGTGTGGAACTTGTACATTTTATCGGTTCGCTTGAACCGATCAGGCTGTTAAAACTTTTAAAAGAAAGCATTTTAAGGCTTTAGAGTGCAGTTCAGTTCTTATCGGTTCTAAAAAAGCGATTTCATTACGGTTTTTCACGACCTGTGACACGGTTGGGAAGGGTGTCTTGCCTGGCACTGCCATTAAAAGGCAAGTTTGTTGGTTAGGCTGGCATCATGTCTGAGAAACCCAAAAGAAAAACCGGGCCCACTGGGTTTCAACACTGTAGTGTCTGTGGGGAAGCCTTTGCCAAGGCTGACCCACACACTACATGTGTCTATTGTCTGGGGTTTGACCACCTCAATTCAGACTGCCAGATTTGTAAAAATTTCCCTGCAGCCACCCTGGACAAGAGGTGGGCAGGCTCCGAGCGAGAGGCCAAAAGTCCACTGACCCGGAGGGAGTGCCCTCTGACCAGAGGGCGAGACTTCCTCGGCAAGCGAAAAGCTGGCTCTGAGGAGCCAGTTCCAGCAAAAAACTGAAAAATCAGCAGGTTTGGAGTCCAAAATTCCTTCTCCAACTGCTGCAGAAATAACAAAAGCTATACAGATTGTACAGTCACTTTCTCCGGTTCCGTCCGAACAGCCACTGTCTGGTAAAAGTCGGTTCGGCCGGTTCCACAGTTCAAGATTATGATATTGAAGAGTTTTATGAACCAGAGGAGGGGAGGAGGATTATGATCAGTGTGAATGTGACTTTGAGAGTCTGGATGTGCCCATTGAACCGGACATCTCCCAGACAGACCTTTGGAATCTCCCCTATGCTTTCTGAGTCCCTTCTCACTTTTGTTTTATAAAAGGTTGCTGAAACCTCCAGCTCCCATTAGAGGAAGCTGTGGATGAGCAAGAGGAACCTGATTTTGTGGAAATGATGGATATCCCAGAGTCTAGGAGATTATCTATTCCCTCATAAATCATTTGGAAACAAACAATAAAAATACAAAAGCTCCTAATTCTGTGCCTCCTGTTGACAAGAAGATGGACAGGAGGTACACTTTATCAGGTCCTGATACAGACTTTCTTTCACAGCAGTGCAGTCATGTTGGGGTAGTTCAGGCTGCAGCCTGTGATAAAACTAACATTCCCTGGCTTCACATCCTCCTGACAAGGACTCCAGGAAGATTGATGCCATGGCTAAAACAATACATGGCAGCGTCCTTGGGACTCAGACAAGCAAATTACATGGCTTATGTGGCAAGATACAAAAATCTAGATGGGACATTGTCATGGCTTTGGCCAAACAGGCCCCTAGCCAGCTTGCCAGGGGCTGGAGCAGGTGGCTGCTGATAGTGATGAGGCATCAAGGTGCAATTCCATGCTGCTGTGATTCTAATGATGTATCCTCTAGAGTCATGGCTACATCTGTGCCTTTCGTAGGTTGGCTTGGCTCAGGTGTACTAGTTTGTCACAGGATACCCAGACTAAGGCCATGGATTTTCCTGTGGTAGGAATTCTCTGTTTGGGAGCAGACAGAGAATTACATGAAGAAAATGGATGAATATAGAACAACTTATAGAGTGCACAAGCCAAGGAGGCGGCAAGCCACTCCTGAGAAGCAGACCCCAGGGGTACAGGTAGGCCTTTTCACAGGCCTTTTACCAAACCCAGGCTTCTTCTGCTTATGCTCAGAGGGGTTCTTCAGAGGCAGCAGGGGTGCAGGCAGGCCTGCTTCCACCCCTCAGCCTAAAGCCTCTGCCAAACAGGCACCCTGATGGGGTGCCCAGGGCAGTTCTCCCTTACCTGTAGGGGCAGGCTGGCTTACTCGTTCAGGACTGGGAGTCTCTAACATCAGACAAGTGGGTCCTGGAAGTAGTAAGCCAGGGTCTGGTTCTCAGCTTCAAAAATTTCAAAGAAGAGAGCCAGATCTTTTCCACCTGTGAACCCTCTAGAGACCTTTGCCTTAGAAACAGAAGTCTCAACCTCCTGGCTCTCAGAGCTGTAGAAAGGGTTCCCCACTCCAGGGCAAGGGTCTGTACTCCAGGTACTTCCTTACCCCAAAAAGACAGGAGAATGGCGGCCCATTTTGGACCTAAGATATCTGAACAAGCACCTTTTGAAACCAAAATTCAAAATGGTGACTCTGGCAATAATTTTACCTTCTCTAAGGCCAGGGGACTGGCTAGCTTCCCTGGACCTCAAGGATGCCTATTTCCATGTTCTAATCAAGCTCCACCGAAAGTACCTCAGATTCGAACTGCCCTCAGGCCATTATCAGTTCAGAACAATGCCCTTCGCCTCACCTCTGCCCCAAGGGTATTCACAAAATGTCTAGCAGTAGCAGTTGCTCATTTAAGAAGGCAAAGATTGCTATTTTTCCTTACCTAGGCGACTGGCTTATTGTAGGCCAGTCTCCAGAACAGGTCAAATCACACTCGCAAGTTACCCAGCAGCTGCTCACTCTCTGGGTTTCTGCTCAATCTCCCAAAGTCAGTGCTGGAACCTGTTCAGGTACTCACCTTCATAGGTGCAGAACTGGATACAAAGCAGGCCAGAGCCTTCCTGCCCTTAGAGGGTAAGGAACCTGGTGGCCCTGGCCTCTTCCTTCACTCTGCAGGTCTCTCGACCAGCAAGGCACTTCTTACAGCTCCTAGGACACATGGCTGCTTCCACAGCTGTAGTGCAAGGAGCAAGATTTCAGATGAGGGACATTCAGTTTCACTTGAGAGCCTTTTGGTCTCAGAGAAAGATCCCTTTCAAGTTGATCCCAGTGACTGAACCTGATCCAGGCCCTTCAGTGGTGGCAGAATCAGAGCAATTTAAGACTAGGGGTCCCCTTCATCCCTCTATCTCACTCCTTGACCCTTACTACAGATGTGTCCCTTCTGGGATGGGAGCTCACAGGGCGACCTCTCCACCCAGGAGTCTGGTCCCTCAAGAGTCTCTGCTCCACATCAATTTGCTGGAACTCAGAGCTGTCTTTCTAGCACTTCAAGTGTTTTCTGCATCTGTTCAGAACAAAGTGGTACAAGTCAGACCGACAACACCACCACAATGTGACATCAACAAACAAGGGGGCACTTTCGGTCTTGGCCTTATGCGAAGCAATGAAGTTGTGGTCTCTGGCTTATTCCCTGAACACTTCCCTCATAGCAGTTCACCTCCCAGGAAATGACAATGTCCTGGCAGATGCTCTCAGCAGGATTTCCCAGGGCCATCACGAATGGTCACTGGATCCCCAAGTACTAGGGATAGTTTGCCAGATGGGGCACTCCTCAGATAGATCTTTTCGCAGCCCCAGACAATCACCAACTTCCACTGTTTTGTTGCAGGCCCCAGTGATGGGCTCAGTCCCCTGGATGCCTTTCTCCTAGATTGGGAAGGAAGTTTCTATATGCCTTTCCCCCTTCCTCTCCTTTTCAAGGTGCTAGTGAAAATCAGATCCCAGCCTTGCAGGATGATTCTGATTGCTCCAGATTGGCCAGGCAGCCCTAGTACGCACTCCTTCTGTCCTTAGCAGTCCATCTCACCTGTGCCTCCCAGGAAACACAACCTGTTATCTTGTGCCCTGGGAGAGTTCTGGTATCCGAATCTCAATCCCTCAACCTCAAGGCCTGGCTCTTGAGGGTTAAGTTGCTGACCTGCACCTTTCTCAAGGTGTTCTTGACATCTGAAGGCTTCAGGAAGCCTTCCACTGCATTACTTATAATTCTAAATGGAAAGGTTTTCCATCTGGTGCTCTAGGAGCATATTCCCCGGAATCTGTTATTTGCCATTGTTTTGGACTATATGGTCTATCTTAACTCTTTGGGCCTGAGACCAGCTACCCTGAAAGTACATTTGGCAGTTGTCTCTGCTTTTATTTCAGCAGGAAGCCCTCTTCTCTTTCCACTCACCCTGTATTTTCCAAGTTTTCAAGGATTACTTCATACTAATCCACCTTTCAGGGACCCGGCCCCTGCCTGAATCTTAATGTTTGCATTGCTCAGTTGATGCAACCCCCTTTGAACCTCTGTCTTATGCAGAGCTTAAGTATTTGACTTGGAAAACTGTTTTCTAGTAGCCATCACTTCTGCCAGGCGCATAAGTGAGTTACAAGCTTTGTCAGTGGAGACTGGCGTTATTTCCTTTCACAGGGATAAAGTAGTCCTTAGGACTAACAGGAAGTTTTGCCTAAGGTGGTTTCAGATTTCCATCTTAACCAATCTATCTCCCTTCAGTGTTCTTCATGACCATTTCCTCCTCTGGTGAGAGGAGGCTGCACAACAGATGTTAAGAGGGCCCTTGGTTACTATATAGGCGTACCAAGGGTCATAGGTTGAATCCCTCAACTCTTTCTCCACTTATGGTGAGGTTGGGAAAGAGTAGACCTGCCACTAGAGATCCATTGCCAGGTGAATTGTCTAGTGTATCCAATTTTGTTATCAAAAACTGGGAAAGGTTCCCCTTCAGGTCTGAGGCTCACTCTACCAGAGGTAGAGCTGCGTCTCTAGCTGCTGCCAGAGACATCCCTATCTTGGAGATATGTCAAGCAGCTACCTGGAAAATGGTACACTTTCACCAAGCATTACTCCTTGGATATCAGGCCAGGAGGATGCTAGATTTAGCACAACCCGTGCTTCAGAGCCTATTCCTAAATAGGTACTGTCCCTCGACCATGGAGGTACTGCTGTGTATTCTGCAATTGTCATAATATAGCAAGACTTCATGTTGTTTGAAGAAAAATTACTCACCTTAGTAATGTTGTTTCTTCTAATGGAGTCTTGCTATATTATGACCTCCCAACCTGCCCTCTCAGAACTTCTACTTGGGTATGGGGTGGGCAGTCCAGTGTTGGCACTTATTATGCCCATTTATGTTTTTCCACCTCTTTTTGGGGTTTTGAGGTGTTGTGTTTTTATTTTATCTTATGTTATTATTTCTGGTCCCCTGACTTGAGTCTTGGTAGTGGGACCAGGAATGGTGTTAATATTTAGGTAGCCAGTTGGCTAGTGTAGGTTACAGCTTCCACCAGAACCTTAGTGAGTTTTTGCTCATAAAGATCTGATAGTTTCGGTTTGAAATTAGCCAGACAGAGCTTCTCTAACGAGCTGCGCTCTAAACTCCATGCCTGGCATGGTAGTTAACTCTTTCACCTCGGAGCAGTTCTAATGGTGGGACAAACTGCAATTGTCATAATATAGCAAGACTCCATTAGAAGAAACAACATTACTAAGGTGAGTAATTTTTCTTCTCAGCACTGCATGATTTACACTGGCTGTCAGTGACATGGCGTATCTTGTTTAAGATAGGTTTGTTAACGTATAAAACTCTGTATGGACTGGGCCCAGCCTACCTGTGAGAGATCCTGTACCCATCGCCCCTCTTTGCCCATTCCAGTTAGGGCCTCCCTGATGGCCCGAGGGCAAGATTGAAAACTTGGGTGACTGGGCCTTCAAAGTAGCGGGCCCATCACTTTAGAACTCCTTGCCCAGGACCTTGAAGGAGGCCCCTCTGTGGGCGTTTTTAAAAGGGGCCTAAGAGATGCTTGTTTCAGCAAGTCTTTGGAGAAGCTTTGTAATGTTTACAGCACATCTATAGTTTCATTAAGTTGTTAGTTTTAGCATATTTATACTATCTTATTGAATTGAGTATATTAGGAATTGTTATGGTGTATCGTTTGCATTGTTTTACTTTGTTTTATGATTTGTATTAGTATTGTCATCTGTATAGTATTTTTTATTTTGTATTTTATTGTAGTGGCATCCTGGACCTCAGTGGAAGGGTGCAGATATAAATAACATCTACTACTAATGATATTACAACAGAAAAACAAGGTACTGCATCAGTGTGTGGGCTGAAAATGAAATGCACATTGAAAACAGAAAATAGAGTTAAAATTGATGTTTCGACAATAGGTGGTCTTCAGGAGTCATCTAAAGAGAAAAAAGTTATTCCTTTGTTGTTGTTTTTTCTCTTTTAAGTAATTCCTGAAGATGACCAATAGTCAAAATGTCAATTTTAACTCTATATTCTATTTTTAATGTCGTTAGTATACCTTTTGTTTAAAACAAAATATTAACAGGTTGATTGATGCATAATACCCTGTCACTTTAAGGCATAGGCATAAAATATGTTTATTAGTGTGATGTAGTTGAATAATTTTAATGATATTCCCATTTACTTTATAGGTGGTGGTCTTGGGTTTGACTGATCGATCTGCTTTTTGTAAATGGCGTGGAGGTATTTGCTGATGATGGTTTATAACTCCTTTTTGGTTTTTGGTTGTCGATGCCTTTACCTGACAGAGGAAAATAACTGGTTCTTGTTTGTTCCTCAACAGGCTGCCTCCAACATCACGTCTTTTATCCTGTCTAAAGAATTTCTGCTGGTCACAATGCATTCTCACATATATAGCTGTTTGAGTTTAAGAGATAGCTCAGTGAACGGTAAGAATCTAGCTGGAGGTGTGAAGGGGTGTAGGATTACTTCTCAAAAGCATGTCGTGGGGCTCTTTTTACATCATAGTGAATGCTTCATCATTACCCAACATGGCACCTCTTGTATTATGAGCTTCTTCAAGGGGAGAAGTAGTTCATTTCCTTCAGCATGAGAGTGTGACTGTTACAGAAAATATTACAAGATCGTCTTGCTTTCTCAAGAGTGTGGGCTACCTTATGTAGAATAACTTGTGCAGTGTTATGACAGATGAAATGGAGAGCTGTTTGACTATGTGGCCAGGAAATAATGGATTTTTGGTATATTGTCAACTTCTGGAAAATAGCTTGCCTTTGTTGTAAACTATTCATGCTTTAAGAGCCACTGATACCATTGGAAAATGTAAGAGATAGACACAATTCCATTTATATAACTCATCCATTTTCTGTAATTCTTCCATTTCTTTTATTACTGAGGTCAGTTGCATGAAAGCAAGATCACTGCCTCCTAGACTTTATCTGCTTTTGCTGCTTCTCTGTACCTGAAATCATAATCTGGTTTATGACATCATAATTCTCTACACAGCAACATATTATGATGTTGCCTATAAACAACAGCCAGATCAGATGGGGCAGAGATCCTGCGTTTATGCAGATGTGATGCAAATATCTTTATTAATAAAGAAATAAGGGTGAGAATTACAGGAAAATATAATTGTATACTAGGATTAGTAGTAGTAGTAGAAATGCACCTGTCGATTTCATGAATCCACTCCCCACTGATCAGTGGTTATCAGAAATACCTACCCATGTGTCCATTTCCTTATGTAACAGTAATTTGAAAATATTGATTACTGTAGCACTCCACATTGTCAATGGGTAATCTTTACAACTAGGTATAGTGCACCCCTACCTGGGGAATGGTACAGCCAAGATTTAGAATGTTGGGCACCTGAAGATTCCATGCACTAACACAATTCCTTAGTTGTGCTTTGCCATCGAAGGACAGAGCTACTTTGTCTTCTCTGATTGAATTTCTAGTTTCAAGATTTCAAGACTTTAGTTGGGGCTACCTGTTTCAGGAGCACCCTACATTTAAGTGTACCTGTTAGGCTTTAAAATTGAATAATATGCCTTTTCTCACTCCTGTGTGGACTGGGACCACTTCTGCTTTGCTAGGTTGTTTTCTATGGCCCCTGTTACATTCCTTTAAAAATGGAAAAAGGTGCCCCAGGTAGGTACAGATTTGCTTCTTGGTTATGTAGAGATTCTGAGGGTCACTCGTCTTTTACCTCTACAACTTCTTATGGCAACCTGTTCCACAGATTCACCACCCTCTGGGTGAAGAGGCTACCTTTCAGTGGTCCTCTAGGGTTTGGTTCTGATCTGCATGTCATGGCCACTGTGATAGTAGCCAGTATGATTCAGCTCAAAAGCCATATCGGGACATTAAATACTTTTCCTAAAGAGATTATACATTAAGCTGAAGTCTCCACTAACCTACAGTATCTTCTTTCCAGGCTGTGCAACCCAAGTGAGCTAGTCTGATCCCATAACTTTGTTCGTCAGTCTGTACACCAAGCTTTGTGAATTTCATTTGAACTCTTTCACTGGTACTCATTTCACCTTTTAGATTCGAGGTACAAAATTGTGAATAGAAATCTTAAGTGTGGTCTGGCCAGTAAATGATATATGGGCATTATGACCTCCTTTTTGTGCAGACAGAATTTTTCTAATGCATTCAGTGATCCTGTAGGCCTTGGCTACTGCTAACTTACCGATCTTCAGGAATCAGTCTTTGATTAATTCATGCCACTGGGTTCTGAGCCAGAGGTGCTAGGACCCTGCTGGAGCCAGAACTTTTCAGGAGGGCCAGTGCAAGGTAGGCTGTGTGCATGCACAGCACCATGAGACTAGCTCACGCTGCATGGCTTACGTCAGCACCAGTCTCAACCGCCTCAGTTCCTTTTTCCTGTCATCATATGTACTTCAGCGATGATGTGACTTGCCACGAGTCAGAACTTCACATCTGTATGATAGCAGCATTCGGTTCTTCTCAATTTTAGTGTTTAAAGCTAGTGTTTGTTATTTTTGTGTCAATTTAGTAATAGTATTTAAATTTGATGTCATTTTCTCTCAGCCCTACCAAGCAACGGTTGAAGGCAATGGGCTGACAGTGATGGAAGGAGCCTCTTCAGGCATGCTGCTTTGGCAGCGGGCCATGTCCGTTAACTTCCCTTGTGGGGAGGGTACTGATGACGAGTGGGCCTGTGTTTAGGAGGAAGGACAGCCCTCCTGAAAACAAAAAGAAGTGGGCCTGATCTTTTGGAGGACATCTCCTGCAGCAGGTCACACCTAGGGAACTACCTTGGGAACTACAGCCACAAGCACAGAGCCACACGGAAAAAAAATTCTGTCTATCTGGTGTCTCCTATGGTGGCGTCACAACATTGGTGTCCTCCTAAATTGCCATAGGTAGCCCACACCCTTCTCAGTTCTTTTCCTGCCATGACTATTGCACTTTAGACTCCATGGAGCACCGTGGCTTCAGTTGACTGCTATTTTTCTCAAACTTCCACCTTTTATTTCTCACCCTAGTTCTGCAATCACTTTATTCCCCTTTTTCTTGTCATTTATGTCTAGATCTGATAATGTTTTCTGTCATGATTCTTGGGACAGAAGATCTGTGATAAAGATTTCCATGAAGCCTGCATCTGCTGCCACAGCAAGACCATGGCGTCAAGGCCTGTGAGATCTGCCATGGCTTCAATCAAGCTACCTGGCGTCGTCGCCAGAAGAGCTAAAATCTTTCCTCATGAAATGGAAGGTCGCCGCCTTGGAAGGACAAGGCAAGGAAGGCAAAATTTATTTAAAAGACGCCTAATCCCTGAGAGGCTCTAGCCATAAATCAATTAAAACAAGCATTTTAACATAATAAATATAAAAATAGACATATAAATACAAATGATTTCAAAACTAAATAATTAAATATAAATCTATATCAAAACCATAAATTAAGCTAAATTAAATGCCTTAGAAAAGAAAAAGGCCTTTAATTGAGCCTTAAAACATCCACCGATGAAGCCTCTCTGACCATAGTTGGTAAGGAGTTCCACAGAAAAGGGGCAGCTGCACTAAATGCCCTATCACCGGCTGATTTCAACCTAGTTCTGGGAATGGTCAGGAGGCATTCATTTGAGGAGAGAAGGCGCATGGAAGAGCAGGTGACAGAAGATCTAACAGGTAACTAGCTTGCTAGCTAGCTTCAAGCTAGGAGCTCCTCCACTTCCCCAGCCCGTTCTGGGTTCTCATCTTGCCAAAGCCTGAGACAAGGCATTGGAGAAGCATCACCAAGGATAAAGACCAGACCTCCCAAGTGTTCTTGGACACCACACCAGTGCCAACCATTTTGGAATCATCGACCAGACTGGCGCGACCCTGCTGCTGCCACACCCTCTTGCCCACAGGGTCAGCTTTGGTAGTACTGTCTGCTAGAGCTCCTCAGCCTTGCAGTGGTTCATTATTAATTGGCCTTTTCCTCCTTCCACTGATAAGTCCCACTGCCTCACTCACCCTATCTGCTACAGGAGAACTTTGACAGTGCGGCCTGTGGGTTCTGTCGATGCTGGCCCTCCTTCACTGGGTTTTCTTCTTTACCCCTGCTGATGCGTCGCCCTACTAAACGCCCCCTCCCACCCACCCTCTCAGGGCCACAGTCAGGAAGTGATGCTGGTCTACTTGTGTCCAGAAATGATCGTGCGTTGTCTGTTGTGTGTGTTCAGTCAGTGCCTGTGACCGTCCCTGCGGCGTTGGGAAGCGGGCCTCAACTGGTTCCTCAATCTGCTCCCATCTTGTCGCTGCTTCAACCATCCGGCCCTGACCCCCTCCAATTATTGCTGCAGGGCATTCTACCAATTCCAGTGACCATCGACATCCAGGCTCCTGTTCTCCTCGGTCCAGAAGGTTGTCCCGCCACAGGCCCCATTGCCAGCGGGGCCTTCTCGGCCAGCTTTGTTGCTGTCACATCAGGCATCATTGAGTCCTGCCTCTCTTGCTTGTTGATATCCTTGGTGCCCTTTCTGAGCCGATGACAGTGGCGATTATAGCCCTGACTTCCTCCTCCTGGATAAGGGGGATGAGGAAGGCAAGGATCCCAGGCCAGGACTCCTCAGCACCTCCACAGTTTCTTTGGTGGGGAGGACTCCTCCAAATACACCCTGCGGTCTGCCCCGGACAACTCCTCCTTCACAGCTGTGATGTGGTAACTGCATGTTGCCATGGAGTTTGATGCTGCAGAGCAGGGTGTTACCAGGAGGAACCTGGCTCACTGCCTAGGCCTGCCAGATTCCTCTTCTCTTATCATCCCTCCTATGGTTGATGCATTTGAAGATGCCACTATGGGCCACTTGGTACAGGCCTAACTGGATTCTCACCCCCAATGCCCAGGAAGGCGTACAAGCTGTACCAGGCCCCTCTGGGAAGTCCTTTTTCAGGGCCCCCTCAGGTGGCTTCCATGGTTATTAACACGTCCATGATCTTTCCAAAAGACCCCAATACCTCAGCTGGCTTCTTCCAGACAAGGAGTCTAGGAAGCTGGACCTTATAGGCAGAATGGTATTTTCCTCTTCCACTCTGGCTAGAAGGGTTCTTAATTATGTGTGACCATTTGCTCAAGTACCAGAATGGCCTCTGAAAATGTCTGGGTCTGCTGCCCGGTCCCTCGTGAGGATCCCAGAAGCTGGAGATGCTCCAGGCCTTTCAGTCTGGTGCTGAAGTGGACAAGCATCTCTTGAGGGTTGCTGTGATGCCTTAGATGCCTCATCAAAGGCCTCCACAGTGGGCATTTGCCTGAGGAGGTGCTCCTGGCTCAGGGTGTCCAGCTTTGCTTCCGATGTCCAACAGTCCATCATGAATGCTTCCCTCAGGGGCTACAAGCTCTTTGGAGACATGCAGGACATTCTCAGTGACCTTCAGGCCTTGAAAACCCTGCGTTCTGTTTGCTTCCTCAATTACACTCATCAGATGAGTGGACAGAGGTGCCCTTTTGAAGTGCCACCCATCGGCCAAGGTCTGGCACCAGGCAACCCAGCAAGCGTAAAGCTGCCTCGGCCCTGCCTGCCCTCCTCCACTACTGGAAAGTTCTCAAGAGGTTGTGGACGGGCCTGACTACTGGGCTCAGCCTCAAACTGACTCCTTGTGACCTCTCCATCTGGTTCCCTAGGATGTGGAGGTAGGGGTTCACTTCCTTCATCTGGATGGATGGTGGGAGATCACCACAGATGCCAGGGTGCTGCAGCTCATAGAACAAGAACATGCTCTAGATACCTCCAGATCTTACTCCAGGCCATATACTCATGTTGCTGGAGGAGATCCACACGCTACTGCGAAAAAGGCCGTAGAACCTGTCCCTGAGAGTCAGTGGAGCCTGGGGTTCTCTCCCACTTATTCCTTGTCCCCAAGGCCACCAGGGACTTGAGGCCCATCCTGGACTTATGAAACCTGTATTACTTGCTCACCCTTCGGGTCTGTTGCCTCTTCCCCAGAAGGGAGACTGGATCTGTTCCCTGGATAGGCAGGGCGCATATCTGCACATCAAGGTCTGCCTTCCCCACAGGACATACCTTAGATTCCTGTTTCAGGAGGGGCACTGTCAGTTCGGGTCCTTCCTTTTGCTTGTCCTTGGCACCACAGATCTTCACTAAATGCCTAGCAGTGGTGGCAGCAGTCCTCAAGATGGAAGGTCTTTACATCTTCATTACCTAGATGATTGGTTACTCAAAGTTCATTCCCAGGAGCAACTGTCTTTGACCTGGCACGTAACCTGCAATTGTTTAACAATTTGGGGATCACAGTCAGTCTCTCTAAATCATTGTTGACTCTCACCAGCCTCTCCAGTACATAGGAGCTATACTGGACATGGCCAAGGGCTTTGCCTTCCTGCCCCCAGACAGGGCGGAGTGCCTGATAATGCAGGCCCAGGAACTTAAAGCAGCTGCTATGTCACAACCAGGACATATCTCCAGCTGCTGGGCCTGATGGCAGTGGCCATTGCCATGGTTCCTCTAGTGCGGCTGCATATCTGCATCCCTCATTGGACTTTGAGGGTACAGTGGGATCAGCAAACTGACGATTTGGAGCAGAAAGTTCTGGTCTTGTCACCAGTAAAGAAGGTTCTCCTGTGGTGGATGTAACACAGCCATTTGCTTAAGTGGGTTCCTTTTCTCATTACATCCCTTATCAGATCCTCACAGCAAATGTCTTGGGGACAGGCTGGGGCATGCATCTGGGTTCTTACCAGACTCAATGGACATGGGCTCTGTTCAAGACTTCCATTTATATCGATGTCCTAGAGATGAGAGCTATCCTGTACAGCCTGCAGGCCTTCCAAGGTGTCACCTGTCCCAAGGCCACCACTGGGTGCACTACATCAGTAAGCAGGGGCACCACTCTACCCCCTGTGCAGGCAGGCGATGAGGGTTTGGTACTGGGCTCTGGACCGCAGTCTAGAGCTGTCGACTGTCCATTTTTCAGGTGTCCAAAACACCTTGGCAGATAGGCTCAGCAGGTTGCAGTCCTGGATGCACAAGTGGGAACTTATGACCTAGGGTCATAGAAGACCTATTTGACAGGTGGAGGCATCCAGAGTTGGACCTTTTGTGTCACCACATGATGTAAAACTGACGCTTTTCTGCTCACTCAGTCCAGGGCTTGGAGTTTCTGGTGAGATGCATTGTCCCTCTCTTGGAAAGGGAGTTTCATCTATGCCTCCCCTTTCTCTGATTCAGTGTGTGCTAATCAAGCTCCGGATTGAGGTGCCACTCTGATTCTAGTGGCTCCCTGTTGGCCTCATTAGATTTGCTTTCCACTGTTGTAACAGTTAGCAGTGAAGCCTCGGTGCCCCTTCCCTGTTCCGGGCTTGCTGTCATAGGATCAGGGAACCCTTGTCCATCCAAATCTTCAGTCTCTTCACCTGCATGCTTGACTCCTGAAGACATAACCATTGCCAGGTTTGGTGTCTCCCCTAAAGTCGCTGTTGTCCTGGTAGCCACCAGAAGACCCTCCATGAGGGCAACTTATTCCATGAAGTGAGGCGTTTTGCTTTGTGGGCAGCTTCCATCATCTGGACCCTTCACCTGCCCAGTGAAGCAGATTCTAGAGTACCTACTGTCCTTGTCTGATGCTGAACTGAAATCGCGTGTCTCTAAAGGTTGCCGTGTCTGCAATATCTGCCTTCCATGTGCGCATTTAGGGCTGTACAGTGGCCCAGTTTGACATAGCCCATACATTTCTAAGAGGCATCCTGCACAAACTGTGACATAGTTAAAACCCCAAATTATTGAGTCCACGAAGAGAACTGTAACAGAATGCTGCCCATAAAAACAAAACAATCCAAAATACAGTTTTCTAGGGACACGGATATGTTTATCCACACAGTCTGGCAGGTTCCTTGCTGCTTTAAATCTTGCGGAAGGTCTTCAAGCTGGCTCCTCCAACCCACCTGGGTGGTAAAACTCTCGGCTCTGCCCCATGGCGCAGATTTTCCTTACTGTTTGGAAGCTCAGGTTCCCTCCTTAACGCTCTGTGTATAGACTGGATCCTAACTCTTGGTTAGCCGAAAATATTTTTCAAAATTCTCAAGACTTTGGTAAAATTCTTCCCTCGCTGCTCGCGATGGACAAATCGACTCCTGGTTTTGAGGCGGTGCCCATGCGGGCAGATGATGTCCAGGACGGATCCGCTCCACGTCGTCTACTGTCTCAGCCTTGACCACGACCCGCGGGCCTGCGAGTTGTGTAGATCTTTCTCGACTAGCGTCCTTGAAGACGCTGCTGCCGGCTACAACTTGGGCACCCAGTGTTATCCACCGGTGAAGTCCAGGGGAGGCCCATTGGGTGGTGTCCGGGGCGTGCTGACTCAAGCTGAGCAACCCGAGAGCAGATGATCGCCCTCTTGAGGAGGAGGGGTGGCCCAGGCGTGCATCTCTCATCTTCCTCGGTCGCGCATTTATCCCGCTCTCTCTGATCCTCCTACACAGCTCCTTTTAAGGAGCTTTACCAATCTCTTTCCACGAAGGCAGAGGCCATCGGGACACTCTTCTCGGTCAAAAAGGACTCAAGGTAAGTCCCACCGTCAATGTTCATGGAGGCGGGAGAGGTCCCTTCCCCAGACAGTCGACACTGACTTTGGTTGAGGTTGTTCGGATAAGGCTGCTGGCTTCACAGTGTCCCTGTCAAGTCAGCCGGCCGAGACACCCGTAGATGCGGTGAGATTTTCTTGACCTGTCGGATGGACTGGCAACTGGCAAAGCCGACAACCCTTCATTACCAGTCCCCGGTGGAAACTGAGGACTTGCCTGCGCTTCCTGTGCCAGAGTCCCGGTCAAGGTTCCTGAACCAAGGGAGGATCGGTGTCCCAGCTCCCTCCCAGACCCACCCTTAGAAACACAGAGGATCTCGGTCTCGGACCTCGTCTTGGTCCAGCTGATCCTACTGACATCGGTGGTCTTAGCACCAATGTAGCCCGGTGGCACTGCTGGTCCTCGTCTTCCTCCTCGGAAGAGGAGAGGCTTTAGCGCAAATTGTGTCGGCTACAAGGACTTAATGTGGCATCAACTACTTTTGTCCGTGGAACAAGCCGGCTACGTCGCCTTCGAGCCATTAAGTGGCTGTCCTCAAAAAGCCAAAACAACCCCTCTGCGGTGGTCAAGGTGCCCAAGCCTGGGCGGTTGTTCAGCGGAAACCAGCTGGCCCACTGATTGTGGTGGAACTCCGCCTCCACAACCGAAATCGGGGGCTCCGACCAAGGACTCGGTCGGGTCAGGGTCTCCCATTGGTTGTCGGTCACCCTCACTCCCGACCGTCCTTGGCAGGTGGTGTGGTGCAAGGGCTTGCCACCCAGCAAATTGCAGCTCAAAAGTCCAGACCGTGTAGTGGCAGTGAGGTGGCAAAGAAATTATGATGTTGGGAATTGTACTGTCACAAATTGCAAAAGTATGTTGCAAATTGTGATAGTATAGTCAACTACTTTTGCAAATTTGCAAATGTTTTGTGTTTGTGCTGTCACAAATTGCAACAGTACCAGCGGCCAAATCAAAATAAACATATTTCTGTTTTTTTAATTCTGATGCATGGATGCTGTTCCTAGGACCCCATTTAGGTAAACACAACAGTTGCTGTTTGCCCACAAGGCAGTAGTTTTAAGCTATAATGTTTTTTCCCACTACTAACTGAAACAAGATGGCCACCAGTCGACAGTATTGAGGGGCATTTGTAGAAAAAGTTGCTTTCAGGGACGGATTTGTCACTGTTGTATGGAACATTTTTTTCCCCATAGGATGTGATGGGAAACTTTGAATTTCAATAACTTTTGAACTGATTACTATTTTTCACCAAACCTTGAAAAGACACTTCCTGACCCAGTCTCCAGTATACCCTGAAAATATTAGACCAGTCGGATAAACCATTGGACTATGGATATGAGCAAAGAATTCACAAAAGTTGAGGAGTTTTCACACATTTCAGTACACAGCAGCTCTGCAACTGCAAATCCAACTGGAGCGAAAATTTCCTGATCCAGAGATCTGTGAGTCGACAAGCGTGCATGTCAAATTTCAGACCGAACTGGGCAAACAGTTGCAAAAGTTATTAAAGTGCAAAATTTGGTGTTTAACATAGAAGTGGCCATTCAGCCTTAGTCTATACATACCTGGCCTGTCGGGCAGGTATATATAATTATATATAATGTTATTACATGTGTGTCATTATAGAGAATAATAAACTATTCTTATACAGCCAGTCTTCAGAGCTGTTTCTGCCTTACCTGACGGATCTTTCCAGCACTCCCAGATCTTCTTTTGCCCTCCTGGGCTTATGGTAGTGGTCTCTCTTCTCCTAGTTATTTTTCTAGGAACCACCTTTGTTCCCATGTTACCTCTAGGAAACATGGGTTTTTGGCTTCTGGGAGCTTCCAGATCCCTGTTTCCCTTGCCTTCTCTTTCTGCTGGAGGGGCAGTTCTTCATTCTACTTGCCTAGATTGCCTCAGCCTTTCTTTCTTTACATACCTGCTATACTCCCACCCCTCTCTTCTTTATTATTTTGTTGATTTTATATCATATGTATTTTGTCCTATCCTCTGGGCAATTTTAGCCCTCTCTTTCTTTCTCTCCCAGCTAATAGAACTGAGGTAGGTTGAAGGTCGGTGTTGGTTACTTGCCAGTCCACATTTACCACGTCTTAAGTCTGCCTTGTGGGCTGTGCTGCCACTGATATCAACCCCTAGCTACAAACTATAAAGCTTTTGCTCCTGCTGGGTCCCAGTGCCTCCGGCACAGACCCAGTAGTGTGACTGAATGGTGAAGATATTCTGGAAGATCAAGAATTATGATGACTACCCAGTTTTCATTTTGTCTGTTTCTGCTTCCACAGCGTTAAGATTTTCCAGGAATTAGTCTTTACCATTGTCCACAGACCCACCACCAAGGCCTCTGATATCTCAGCCTGTGATGTGGAGGGAACCCTGTGCCTTCTTGAAACCAGAAGTCTCAGGAAGAGATGCGGGAAAAGCCTGGTGACCATGCCTTTGCTGCTCCACCTGTCTCCAAAAGTTGGATGACCAAACCTTATTACATGGATTGCTGGGGTGCGGCAGTTCATAGAGAAGCAGATGTCACATACATCCATAGCTTGGGGGGCCAAGGTAGGTCTCACAGCACTGATGCCAGTCCGTTGCAGCCATGTGCTTCCCGGGAGGCGCCGATGCATGATGGGAGGATAGACTTTCTTTGTCTTCTTTTGACCCCTTCTTCCTGGAGTTCAGCATCATGGAAGGAAAAATAACCAAGAAGGAACCACAAAGAAAAATAAGGCAGTGACACACTTTAAATAATGCAGGCAGTGTGCTTAGTAGTCAGTGTGGGTTCCTACCTGCAAAACATTTTTCTCCAGCAGGGTCCTGGTACCTCCTGCCTCAGACCAATAAGTGGTAATCCGTGGTGAAAATATTTTTGGAATATCAGCAATTACAGTAAGTACATCATTTTCATGTCTTTAGGATGCATTTCATACTAGCCAACCAGGCCAGTGTCCATTCTGTTTACTGACCATCAGTGGCATGGTCTTGACCATAGTCTGCCATGGAGGCTTCACTGTGGGCTTTCTGGCTGGGGCTGGCCATAGCTCCCTGGGCCTGCTGCTGATATGAATTTTGGAGCTCCTTCCTGCCATTTGTTTTGGTTGCACCATTATTAAATTTATATCAAAGCATGCCTCTGGTTCTACTTAAGGTGAATTTGTTAAAAAAAAACATTTTTTGCATAATTCTCATAATTATTACAGTTTTAAATAGCATAAGGGGAGAGCTGATGTGGAGGCGTCTTGCAGCAGATGTGGCTCTCTAGCACCTTGTGGTGTGTTTTTATTTCAGTATTCTGTTTTCTAGTATCTTTTCATGTCTGTGTTGTTTCCGTTACAGCTTTGCCTGCACTGCTAACTGCCTCCCAGCTCCAAGGATGAAACTTCAAGTGCGAATAGAGAGAGGTCTCGCATTGTCACTGTTGTGCCTGGGGACACGAAACTCATTTTGCAGGTAAGAGTTAAAAATTTGCTTACTCTTTTCCTTACCACGCGGGTCTCTGTGCATAATTATATAAGTCACCAGAACTGACTCAGCCAGTCAGAGCTGAGGATTTTGCTACTGCGGGAGGATCTCTTGTGACTGTAACAGAGGTTCACACATAGCATTTACAGTAAAATTATTATTGCACGCTATTGAAATGGATATCTTATTTGTGGATTTTTTTCCCAAACTTTTTCCTTTTCTAAGGTTTCAAACATAGTT
Source organism: Neoceratodus forsteri (assembly GCA_016271365.2). Classification (NCBI taxonomy): domain Eukaryota; kingdom Metazoa; phylum Chordata; order Ceratodontiformes; family Ceratodontidae; genus Neoceratodus; species Neoceratodus forsteri. Next base: position 1,135,395,741 of record CM057453.1, on the reverse strand, counting down.
GAGGCTCTATAATATATTGATTTGGAGACTAGTTAATTTTTTACATCTGCTTGAGTGTCATCTTCAGTTCTTAACTCTCCTCACCCTAAAAATAGGTGAGGAGACAAATTCACAACCATGAGATATACTCTGATCTTCACATAAGTATGTAAGACACCCACTGTCAGTATTTGCCTGGCAAAACAAATCACCCCTTTTGTGAAAAAAGGTATTTTGCTCAGTGGCCCAACGTGATGCCCCATAAGCAGGCATGCTAGTCATACCATTGGGCCACTGAGTTTCAGTGCAGCCCTGGCAGTTATGAAAGTCTCCCTCCCTCCCTGTATCTGTTCTGGGGGAGGACCTTATCCTGGTTTCAACAGAGTAGAACACTCACAAAGCAGCTAGTAGGAAACCTAAATGTTTTTTGGTTCTGTGTTGGGTAGTCAAGTCCAGTAGGCCAACCAGCAGGTGAGGGCACTTTGCCTCCTCCCTATACCTCTCAGCTGTTCCTTATTAAGAACAACATCCTTCATCTTTCAAGAATCAAGCTTCCCTAGAGCCTCACACTTTGATCTTGGGGCCAGTGTCAGTAGGATATCTCAGGAGCAGACTTTTTTGTCAGACTTGGTTGATTTGGGCTTCTTACTTGTCAAAACTTGTAGGGTCCTTTCCTCTACAGTCCTGTTCACAGAACCAACTCCATTGTATATTTTGATCTCAGGTTTTTGGCCCATATATGCATGACTTTGCACTTTTTGTGTTAAATTTAAACTGTCACACCTTTAGACTACCCTTCAGCTTTTCAGGATTTCACTTAATGGGTGGTACTTGTCCTCGTTGTCCTCTATCGCAGCCCTTAGTGTCATCTGTAAAGAAGCATATATTCCTTGGACTATCTCTTCTATGTCACAAATGAACATACTGAAGATAACCAGTTCTAAGACTGTTTCCTGGGGCACCCTGCTTGTGAGTTCCCAACTCTGGTCAGTACTACCCTCTGAGTCCTTCAGCTCAGCAAGATTTTTACCTGGCTAGTTACCTTTTCTTCAGTCCCCAAATTGCTTGGTTCTTCCAAAATTCAGTTTCTACAGTATATAAAATCCCATTAAGAGGTCTGTGTAGAGGCGATAGAAGCCCCTGGGAGCCAGTACTTTTCTGGAAGGCTGGTGGCATGAGTAGGCCCCATGTGCATGTCTTCGCACATCCAATGATATACAGTGATGCCAGCCACCAGATGCCTCAATTTCTTTTTCCTGTTGAGTGCACAGCAGCAGCATCCCCCTCCTCTCTCCACATCGAGGCCATAACTTCACCATCTGTATGACTATAACAGTGTTCAGTTCTTTGGTTTTAATTTAAGATACACTAGAGTATGATATGTTGTACCAATTTAGTTAGACACACAAAAATCTACATTCTAGGGACATGGATATGTTGTTCATCCACACTTATTGGCAGGTATCCTTGCCGTTTTAAATCTTGCCGGAAGGTCTTCAACCTGGCTCCTCCCACCCACCCGGGTGATAAAACTCTGCTCCGCCCCATGGCCAGATCTTCCTTACCGCTTGGAAGCTCAGGTTCCCTCTTAACGCTCGTTTGAGACTGGTTCCTAAATCTTCGGTTTTGCGAATTTAAAAGTTTTGCTAATTGAGACTTGGTCTTCTATCCCTTGCGGCTGCGATGGACAAATCGACTCGGTTTTTGGAGATGCCCTTGCGGGCAGAAGATGTCTTGGACGGATCCATTGCTCACATGTGTCTACTCTTTAGGCCTTGAACACGACCCGCAGGCTTGCGACTTGTGCTCTTCCTTCTCGGCCCTCGTCCTCGAACCGTGCTGCCCGGTTACAACTGGGCGTCCGAAGCGTTTTCCTCGGTGAAGTCAAAGAGGCCCGGTCAGTGGTCTCAGCGGTGGCGGCTCAGCGGATCAGCTCGAGCAGATGATCGCCATCGAAGAGGAGCGGCGGGCGCATCTTCCTCGACCCGGCATTTATCCCGCTCTCTCTGGGTTCCTCTTATACAACTTCCTTTAAGGAGCTTTGTCTGTCCCTCTCCACTAAGGAGAGGGACCATCTCCGCTGGACCTTTTCTGGTCCAAAAGAAGGACAAGGTAAATCCCTCTGTCGTCGCTCTTGGGGCGAGGAAGATCCCTCTCCTCCGAGTCAACCGACCGTCGACTTGATGGTTGCTCGGCTTAGCCACTGGTCTCCACGGTGTCCCTGTCAGGTCAGTTGACCGAGACTCCTGTCGATGCAGGAGATTTTTCTCGACCCGTTGGATGGTTGTATGTCAGCAGCCGAGAATCCTCTCCCGGTTTCCCGGTGGAGTTGAGGATCCCGGGCTTGCCTGTGCCTCGGTTCCGAGCCCTCGGGTGAACCCTCCGAGCCGATGGAAGTGCGGTTCCGGCCGACACTTCCTTGCACCACCCTCGGAAAACCGAGGTTCTCGGTCTGGTCTCGGACTTCGCGATCCAGCCCGATCCTGTCGTCATAGGCAGTCGTTCGGCACCGCCGGTAAAGCGGCGTTGCCGCTCATCCTCCGAGACGAGGGAGCTTCAGCGTAAGTTACGTCAACGATCGAGGATCTCATGTGGCAGCAGCTCCTTCTGACCGGGAATAAGCCGATGCGTCGCCTTCCCGGCCATAAAGTGGCTGTCACGGAGCGGCGAAACAACCCTCGACTTAACCGAGGAGCCTGTTCCCAGGCGGTTGTTCGGCCAAAACCAGCTGCTCCACCGATTTGGTGGAACCTCCGCCTCCACAGCCGCTATTGGGGCTCCGACCAAGGATTCTCGGTCGGCTCAGGGTCTACCCCATAGGCTGTCTGTTACCCTCACTCCCGACCGAGCTCGGCAGGTGGAGGGTGGCTCGGAGCAAGGCAGCTCTTTGCGGACTCTTCGAGTCCGGCCAGCGACTCCTCTCTGTTCTCCAGGCGAGTAGACTTGGAGTCCTCCTGGTGGTCAGTCGATGGACGATAGCCCTTCGTCCTGTCTGGGATTGCTCGGCTCATCTCGAGTCTACCGGGATGAAGTTCGAACCCTGTCTCTAAGCGGGCCAGGTACCCCTCACAGAGATTCTGGACCAGGATTCCCCAGGAGGCCTTTCCCGGTGGTGAGGCCATAGTGGGCCCGGCCTTGGAGCTCTGGCAGCGCCCTGCTCTGTCCTCGCCCTCAGCCAGGATGTATGCAGTCCCTACGGTTCCTTGTCCGTTTTTGAACACCCCTCAGCTGAGGGTTAGTTACAACAGCGTTTTCCGTGGCGCTGGGAGCAGCTGGGGCGTGGACAAACCGCCCGACAAGGAGTCCAAGAAATGGACTATGCCGGTGCAAAGTCTACACTGCGTCCTCCCTCGGCCTTCGCCAGGCCAGTTCGGCCGCCCTCATGGCACATTTCTCTCATGCCCTGTTGGGCTCCCTGGGACGAGGTAGTCCTCATCTTCGGCGGACCTGCAGGCCGATGAATCAGGCAGGTCTTGGGACCAGAGCAGTGGCCAAACAGCAGCTCCAGACTGCTCTGGACATGGAGACTCTTGTGCCAGGTGAGCTTGACGCGAGTGGCTATCGCCCGTCGGGCTTGGTTGAGGATATCCACCTTTACTCGGATACCCAGCACAAGTTGGCGGATGTCCTCTTCCTGGGACCGACCTCTTCTGCCCTGGGGTGGAAGGTCACCTATAGAGGATCGAGAAGTCCAATGCTACCTTGGACCAGGTCTCATCCGCACAGAATGACAAAGGCCGCAGACCACAGCCTAAGCCCTTTTCGTCCCTCTGCGCCCATGCCGCCTGGCCCAGCAACATCAGGGCCCAGCAGGCGTGAGCTGGCATCCCAAACCCAAGCCCGGGCTTCCTCCAACAGGAAGGAGGAAAAAGGCCCAGGAGGTCCCTTGGCGGTCCTCCTCCAAGCCTGCCCAGTGGCGGGTTGAGGGGTGTCGCTCCCAATCCCGCTCTCCTCACCCCAGGTTTCCCCATGGGAGAGGCTCATCACTTCCTTTCCGCCTGGTCCATTATTACCACAGACAGATGGGTATTGGAGGTGGTGGGAAGAGGTCTGCCTCTGGAGTTCGAGCAGGCCCTGCCTTCAGAGCTGTCGCTCCTCGGGGCCCTCGGGGTCCGCAGCCTCCGACATCGCTCTCCTCCTCCAGAAGGAGGTGATCAGGAGGTGGCGGACCCTCCCTCAGACCCAGGGTTTGTGTCCAGGTACTTCCTGGTCCCGAACGGACGGGGCTGGCCCCATTCTCTACCTGCACGACCTGAACAAGTTCCTAAGGTCTCGAACCTTCAGGATGGTCACTCTGGCTCAGATAATACCATCCTTGGAGCCAGCGTGTGGTTCTGCTCTCTGGACCTGCAGGGCTCTTTCACGTCCCTATCCGTCCGTCCACCAGAGATTCCTTAGCTTTCGGCGGAGAGATCCCTTCGAGTTCGAGCCATGCCCTTCGGCCTGTCTCCAGCTCCCAGGGTGTTCACCAAATGCATGGCAGTGGTGACAGCATTCCTCTGTGGCCGAGGGGTCGGGTGTACCCTTACCTGGATGACTGGCTGATAGGCCCCCTCCAGGCAGGAGGTGGGCGGTCCAGAGATTTGGTCCTCAGGTGTGCTCTCAAGTCGGCCTCCTCATCAACGAGGCCAAGTCAGAACTCGAGCGGAAGCAGGTGATTCTTTCTTCGGGCAGAGCTCGACTCTCTTCGAGCCAGAGCACAGCTCCCGGAGGACAGGGCAGGTTCTTTCCTCCTTTGCCTAATCATTTCTGGTTGGGCAATCGCGCCCTGCCGGGACTTCCTCGCCTCCTGGGTCTCATGGCGGCCTGCACCAGCATGGTCCGTTGGGCCCAATGGCACCTCGTCCTCTTCAGTGGGCACTGGCCAGCCAGTGGTCACAACGCTGCGATCCTTGGACCAGCTAGTGACGGTGACCCAGGGGATGTGGGACGCCTCGGTGGTGGATCGTTCCAGTTCACTTGCAGGAGGGCATCCGTTTGTCTGCCCTGAGCCGATGGTCTCTCTATCGGCCGATGCCTCCCTGATGGGTTGGGGTGCCCATCTGGGGAACACCGAGCTCACAGCCTCCTGGTCCCGAGGAGTCCCGATGCCACATCAACCTGCTGGAGCTCGAGCGGTCCGCCTAGCTCTCACCGCCTTTGCTCCATTTCTTGGGGTCAAGTGGTCCGAGTCCACGGACAATACCACGACCATGTACTTCTAAACCGCCAGGGCGGGGCCGCGCTCCATGCTTCTGTGCAAGGAAGCTCTCCGCATTTGGTCACTGTGCGCCAGCCTGGAGGCAGATCTCCTAGCCATTCATGTGGCAGGAGCCTCCAACACCCTGGCCGATGCCCTGAGGCGGATAGGGGCTGCGTCCCACAGTGGTCTCTCCTGCGGATCTGTTCTCCCATTGGGGCACACCTCAGGTGGACCTGTTTGCCTCCAGGAGAAGCAAGCTGAGGCTGTTCCATGCCGCCCCCTCAGCAAGGCTCGCTGCAGGGGATGCCTTCTTGAGGCCGTGGACCCTGGGCTCTTCTACACTTTCCCCATTTCCCTTGATTCTCAGGTGTTTCTCAAAAGCAAGGAGGGACAAGGCGCAGGTGATTCTGATAGCTCCAGACTGGCCTCGCCAGTTCTGGTACCCAGATCTCCTCAGCCTCAGCTCCAGGCTCGAGGCAGCTTCCAGCTCGCCCGGACCTGCTTTCAGTCAATCAGGGAAGGTGTTCCATCCGGACCTTCAGTCCCTGCACCTGACGCCGGTTCCTGGCGACTAGAGTTCCAGGCCTTGGGTCTTTCCGATGAGGTCCTCAATGTTGTTGAGGCGTCCCATAAGGAGTCGACCAGGAAATGCTGTGCCTTCAAATGGAAGAGGTTTTCCATTTAGTGTCAGGGCAAGGGCTTGGACCTTCCTCCTGTTCCTTGGCAAGCATCTTGGACTATTTATGGTCCCTTTCTCAGCCAAGAGCTTAGTCGGCGACCCTAAGGGTGCACCTAGCAGCCATCTCTGCTACAGGCGTGGGCGGAAGCAGTCAGTGGCACAGGAGAAGGTGGTCTGGTGCTTTTCAAAGGCCTTGATCACATTTCCCCTCCGTGCGAGAACCCTCCACCTCCGTGGGATCTACTGCTGGTACTGGCAAAGCTCATGGGCAAGCCATTTGAACCAATGCACAGGTGTGATCTCTCACCTGTCGTGGAAGACCGCCTTCTTGGTGGCTGTCACGTCAGCCAGAAGGATGGGAGAGCTCCAGGCGCTTTCCATCGAGTCTCCTTACCTGGTCTTCCACAGGGACAAGGTTGTCCTCCGCCCCACCGAAATTCCTTCCGAAGGTGGTGTCGGAGTTTCACCTTAACCAGGTGTTGTCTCTGCGGTGTTCTACCCCAGTCACACCTCGGAGGCGAATATAGGCTCCATACTTTGGACCCTAGAAGGGCTCGCTACTATAAGAACCACGGCTGAAATTGGGAGTGGTTTGCCAGCTGTTTGTCACCTATGCTGAAGCCGCACCTGGCAGACCTGCAGCCAAGCGGACGGTAAGCAGATGGGTCACCTCCTGCATAGATCTCTGCTATAAGTTGGCGGGCATGGAGCCTCCCAGAGGGATAAGAGCTCATTCTACCCGCCATACTGCTGCATTAGTGGCTGCTTCCAGGGACGTCCCTATCCAGGAAATCTGCAGGGCTGCTACCTGGAAGTCAGCACACACCTTCATCACCACATTGACCTTGAGTCACGCCGGGATGCTGGTTTGGGGCCTCGGTTCTCCAGTCTCTCTTTCCCAAGTAAGTATCGGTGTGCACCTTGCCTCCCTCCTCCTGGAGAACTGCTAGAGTCTGCCAGACAGTGTGAATGAACAACATATCCATGTCCCTAGAAATACAGGTTACTCACCTGTAACAGGAGTTCTAGGAATGGTATCGTTGTTCATCCACCGCCCCACCTCCCGGCTCTGGCGCTCAACCTGAGCTTCCAGCGGGCCAGATCTGGCGTCATGGGCGGGCGGAGGTTTTACCACCGGGTGGGTGGGAGGAGAACCAGCTTGAAGACCTTCCAGCAAGATTTAAAGCGGCAAGGATACCTGCCAATAAGTGTGGATGAACAACATATACCATTCCTCGAACTCCTGTTACAGGTGAGTAACCTGTATTTCTTGGGCGTGGATATGGTGCTCTCCACAATTCTGGCAGTACTTCCTTCCCTTTAAGACTTGCTGGAAGGTCTTCAAATAGCTCCTCCACCACCCGGTGGTGTCCCATGGCACCACCTCATGACATCAGATCTTCCTTTCTGCTGGATGCATCAGATTCCCTCCATTGTAGCTCTGTGTTAGGTGTAGGCTCAAAAACTTTCTTGGTCTTAATTTATTTCTTGGTGTTTTTACCCTTGTTCCATTTTAATATGGTTTATGATGATCCTAAATCAGTTCCTGGCTTTAACGGTGCACAGCAGATCCCAAATGATGTTACACACCAGTGCACACTTTCTACATATTTACTGCTTGGCCCAGGATGAGTTACAGGCTTGTGGCCTGTGCGGACCATTCAGCCCTTCACGTTGGAAGACTGTTATGCCTCCTTTTGGGTCACCTGGACCACCAGGATCAACCTGTAAGGTCCAAAGATGCCCACAAGGAGGTTTTTGTGGCAGCTGGTTTGGCTGTGCAGCTTGCTGCATTTGTGAGGAGGCCTGGCCCAGAACACTTCAGGTGCTGGTCCAGCAGCCTTGGGTGTTCTCGATTACCAGGGCGTTCAGGGACTTGTGCCAGTCCTATCTACTTTAGGAAGGGCCCTTCCAAGAGTCCAAAACTTTGTGGGACTCCAAATCCAAAAAGTCCCATCGCAGGTTGTGGGATTGGGAGCGAAGTTTAGTTTCATTTTGTCGCTATTCTGCTTCTGGCACGATGGCTGTTGAGCCATCTGGCTGACTCTTCCACTTTTCAAGTCCAGGTTGTTGGCCCTAATGTGTCCTCGTATCCCCGCCAGCTGAGACACGGGTCAACCAGCTGATCAAGATCTTTCTTAACCCTGTCGACCCATTGTTGGAGAATGGTGGGGATGATTCCCTTTCAAGGACTTAGATCCCTTCTGACCATCTTGCAACAGTGGCGATTCAGCAGCGAGATCTGACTGTCTCCCTGCGGAAATTGACCAATCAGGGGTCCTTGGCATACTATGCCTTTCCTCATGTTTCCTCCTGACAGAATGGTGCTTTGTCGGTCGAGGTCACAGTTGAAGTCCAGTCGGGCTTTTGGTCAGGTCTCAAGACTCCTGACATTCTCTATGGTCTGCTCTTGACCGTCAGCCAAGAGGCACCATTGATGCTCCTCATCCACCTCTTCCTCATTTTCCAATGAGGAAAGTCTCCACCGTAAATTTGTGGCACCGGTATGAGGAACTTGTCTGACAGCAGTGGGTTCTTGGCCATGGTCTTGCTCCACAGCAGGCCCTGCCATTCCCTGGTCACCAGTCCTGTGGCCTGTGCCGTTTCTCCTGGCTGGTCGGCCTGCATCCCCACCCATTCGGTGGAGCCAGGGCCTCCACAGCCCTTGCACAGAGCCCGTCTAAGGCTGCATGCCTCACTCCAGGCTTCCCAGTAGGCTCTTCGCAGATTTTGCACTCTGAACCTCTGATTGTCAGCAGGGAGCCGGGCTGCAGGCAGTAAACATAGAAACATAGAATTTGACGGCAGATATAGACCACTTGGCCCACTCCAGTCTGCTCCATTTCCCTCACTCTACTGGATAAGCTGCAGATCCTAGTTAACCAGCAGCCTACTTCTTCCTACCCCTCCCCCAGAATTGCCTTTTATGACTATCCCATGCATGCTTGAATTCCCCACTGATTTTGACTCCACAACCTCCTGGAAGGCCGCTCCATGCATCCACAGCCCTCTCTGTGAAAAAATACTTCCTTAAATTACCTCTGAGCCTCCATCTTCAAATTGTGCCCTCTTGTTCTTGCACACTCTTTTTTGAAAGATGCTACCCTCTTGGACTTTGTTGATTCCTTGAGGGTACAAAGTTTCTATCATGTCCCCTCTCCCTCCTTTCCTCGAGGCTATACATATTAAGCTCCTTAAGTCTCTCTTCATCGACTTCCGGTGCAGACCCTGCACCATTTAGTTGCCCTCCTCTGGACAGCTTCCATCCTGTCTATGTCTTTGCGAGATTGGGTCTCAGAACTGCACACAGTGTTTGAGAGTCTGTGCCCCACAGGAGAGCGTGGTGTTTGTGGACATGTTGTCTGCCCTTGAGGAAGACTATCCCCAAGCTTCTTCACAAAGAGGCTGTGGCCTGTGTCCCAGACTCCACGGCCGGTCAGGGGTTCATCTCCAGATATTTTATGGTTCTGAAACAGATGAGGAGTTGGTCCCCCATACTGGATCTTCATGACCTCAATCAATTTTTGGAGTTAGCTAAGTTCTGGATGGTTACTGTGAATCAGATAATTCCGTCCTTAGAGGCGGGACATGTAGTTCTGCTCTCTGGTGCTTCAGGATGCCTTCTTACATCCCGATCCATCCTGCCAATGGTTCCTGTGGTTCCGTTTAGAAGGGATACTTTGAGTTCTGGACCATGCTGTTTGGCCTTTCCTCGGCCCCAAGGGGCTTCACTGAGTGCATAACGGTGGCCACATTCCTGTTATACCAATGAGTCGAGGTGTACCCTTACCTAGACGACTGGCTGATCACAGAAACCTAGACTTTGACAGCAGATATGACCGCTGGCCCACCTAGTCTGCCCATTCCCTTCCTATTGGATAAGCTGCAGATCCTAGTTAACCAGCAGCCTACTTCCTCCTTCAAACAACATGAAGTCTTGCTGTATTCTGACATATGCAGTTAGCCCCAGCACTTGAACTTCCCTGGAGAGGAAAGAGTTAATTTCTGTGCCAGGCATAGATCGTTGAGCTTGAGCTTGTTTTTCAAACCTTTGTCTGTGGTGCCTCAGAGTGTAACTATCAGATTCTTTACTCTGCCTAACTGTGAAGTCGCCCGAGATTGCTCCTTCTCTTGGGTTCGGTAAGGTTTCAGAACGTGTTGGTTTTCAACAGATTTGTTTATTTTCGGTTTCAAGCCTCTGTCTACAGTACAGTAAGTAGTGTAACTAGGTAGTGAACTGTGATTTTGTGTTTTTCTTCTGTGGAAATTGTACACTTCAGTTCCTTCTCGGTCAGTGCGGTTGGGAACTGACCTTTTGTGTTTAAATTTAATTTCTGGGATTTTAGTTGTGGTGTGCCAGTTCCTATTGGTCTCAAAATAAAAAAACAAACTTTTTGGTTTCTTTACACAATCTGTGACATGGTTGGTAACCAATAGGGGTGTATTACCTAGCTAAAAGCTGTAAAGAGTCATTTTTCTAGTCTGGCCATGTCTGAGACACCAAAAAAAAACAGTCCCACTGGGTTTCAACACTGTACAGAGTGTGGGGAGGCCTTTGCTAGAGCTGACCCCACTACTTCGATCTGTGTTTATTGTCTGGGTTTGACCACCTCAAAACAGACTGGCAAATCTGCAGAAAGTTTCCTAAGGCCACTGTGGAAAAAGATCGGGTAAGCTAAAGGAAAAGGAGGCAGAGAAGTCCGCTGACCTGGATGGCCAGCCGGTTTGGTTCTGATCGAACCTGAGGAGATGCCTACTGACCAGGCGAGATGTTCTCGGCCAAAGGAGAGCTGATCCTAGAGTCACTTCCGTCAAAAAGGCGAAAAAAGTCAGCAGGTTCGGATCCAGCATCCTTACTCAACCGCTGAAGATATAGCCAGAGCAATCAGTATTGTGCAATTGCCTGTCGGTTCCATCAAACTGGCGCCGTCTGTTAGGCGCTCGGTTTGGTTGGATCCAACTCCATCGGATTATGATCTGGATGCTTATTACAATTTGAGTGGGAAGGGGACGAAGAGTTACCAGATGATGATGACAATGATTATGAACCAGACATCTCCCCATACAGACCCTCCAGTGTCTCCACTCCAAGGCTTTCTGAGTCCCTATCTCACTTTTTGTTTTACAAAAGGTGGCTGAAACTCCTTCAGCTCCCTATGGTTGAAGCTGTTGAGGAGGAAAAAGAGCCTGATTTTGTGGAGATGATGGACATCCCAGAGTCCAAGAGGTTGTCTATTCCCTCCATAAATCCTGGGAAACAGAAACAAAAGATTTTACAGACACCAAATTCTTTACCTCCTGTGGATGAGAGAATGGACAGGAGGTATATGCCACCAGGCACCGGTATGGAGTTTTGTTCAATCGTTAAAGCCATGTTGGGGTAGTGCAGGCTGCAGCCTATGACAGGGCTAATTACCTTTGCTTCACACACCCCAGATAAAGACTCCAGGAAGGTGGGTGCCATGGCCAAGAACAATACTTGGCATCCTCCTTGGGACTCAGGCAGGCTAATTATATGACCTACACAGCCAGATACCAGAAGTCCAGGTGGGATACGGTTCTGGAACTGGCTAAACAGGATTCCCCCAGCTAGCCAAAGAACTGGAGGAGGTGGCTGCTGATGGGATTGAGGCATCCAAAGTGCAATTCCATGCTGCTGTAGACTCTAAGGATGTGGCATCGAGAATAATGGCTACATCTGTGTCTCTCAGGAGATTTGCTTGGCTCAGATGCACTAGCCTTTCTCAGGACACCCAGGTTAAGCCGTGGATTTCCTTGTGGTGGGTAACTCTCTGTTTGGGGAGCAGACAGAGGCTTAAATGAAGAAGATGGATGAGTACAGGACCACCTATAGGAGTGCACAGGCCAAGGCACGGCAAGCCGCTCCTCAAAAGCAGCAGTCTGGAGCAGGCCTTTTCACAGGCCTTTCTACAAGCCCAGGCCTCCTCTCACTTCCCACAGTTCTTTCGAGGGAGAGGCAGGAGGGGGATGAGCAGAGCTGCATTCTCTTCCCAGTCCAAGGCTCCTGTCAAGCAGACACTGATGTGTCAGCCGGGTCGATTCCCTAATTCCAGTAGGAGGCAGGCTGGCTTACTACTTCCAGGCCTGGAAGTCTGTTACCTCAAACAAGTGGGTCCTGGGTAGTAAGCCAGGGACTGGCCCTCAGTTTCAAGACATTTCCAAAAAGGAGGGTCATATCTTTTCCACCACAAACTTCTCCAAAACTATTGCTGTAGAAGCAGAGGTTTCCTCTCTGCTGGTTCTCAGAGCCATGGAGAGTTCCTGCTCTACACAGGGGCAGGGTCTGTACTTGAATACGAACATCGAAATTTGCCAGCAGATCAAGGCCCTAGAGGTCTATAAGTCTGCTTTCGAATGTGCAGCTAGCACCTTATTCTGCAGCTGCCCTCCTTCCACCCTTCCCTTGTCCTGTCCATCCTCGTTTGAAGCAGTCCACTGTTCTACTGCATACCACTTCAGCAGGCGCATTCCACCCAGCCACCACCCTTTCTGTAAAAAGTGTCTCCTCATCTCCCTCCTGAACCTTCCTCGCTCCAGTCTCATATTATGGCCCCTGGTGTCCCTCCCTCCTTACTTTGAACAGCCCCTCTGTACCCGTCTTGTTTATTCCTTTCATGTATTTAAAGGTTTCAATCATGTCACCCCTTTCTCTCCTCTCCTCCAGTGAGTACATGTTCAACTCTTTCAACCTCCTCTCATATGATAAGTCCCCAGCCCCTTGATCATCTTTTGTCACTCTGCTGCACCCTCCTCAGATATGGGCCTGAGTACTACTGAATATTCCTTACCCCAAAAGATGGGAGTGGTGACCCATCCTGAGACTTAAGGTATTTGAACAACACACCTTAATACCAAAGTTAAAATGGTGACTCTGGGAGTAATTCTTCCCTCTCTGAGGCCAGGAGATTGGTTAACATCCTGGACCTCAAGGATGCCTATTTCTACATTCCTGTCAGGTGCTCCCACAGAAAGTACCTTAGGTTTGAGCTGCCTTCAGGCCACTATCAGTTCAGAGCCACGCCTTTTGGCTAACATTGTCTCTAAGTGTGTTTACAAAGTGCCTTGCAGTAGTAGTGGCCTTCCTCAGAAGGCAGAGGTTCTCTCTATTCCCATACCTGGATGACTGGCTCATTGTAGGACAGTCTCCCAACCAGTCAGGTCAGCTGTTCAGGTCACTCAAGATTTGCTCAGTTCTCTAGGATTCCTTCCCAATCTGCAAAGTGGGTTCTCGAACCAGTTCAACTCCTCACTTTCATAGGGATAGAGTCAGATACTGTTCAAGCAAAGGCCTTCCTCCCACTAGCAAGGGTAAAGGCCCTTATAGCTCTTGCTTCCTCAATTCATCCTCTGGTTTTCACCCAGCAAGACATTTTCTTCAGCTCCTAGGTCACATGGTAGCTTCCAGTGCAGTGGTACAAGGAGCCAGGTTCCAAATGATGGACATTCAATTTCACCTAAGGTCTTTTTGGTCTCAGAAAAGATTCTCTCACCAAATTGGTTCCAGTGACTCAGTCTCTAGTCGAAGCTCTCCAGTGGTGGCTGGATCAGGACAATCTCAGACAAGGTGTCCCATTCTTCAATCAATCTCATTCAGTGATATTAACCATAGATGCTTCTCTCCTGTGCTGGGGAGCCCACGAGGAGCCCTCACAGCACAGGGTGTTTGGTCTCCACAAAATTGTCTCCTTCATATCAGTCTTCTGGAACTCGGGGCAATATTCCTAGCTCTTCAGGCTTTCTCGGACTCAGTAAGGTACAGGGTGGTTCAGGTCAGGACAGACAACACCACCACCATGTGGTACATCAACAAGCAAGAGGGCACTCTGTCTGTGGCCTTGTGCACGGAGGCCATGAAAGTATGGTCTCTGGTCTGCTCCTTGCAAACTTCTCTAATAGCAGTCCACCTCCCAGGGAAGAGAATGCATTAGCAGATGCTCTGAGCAGAATCTCCCAGGGCCATCACGAATGGACCTTGGATCCTCTCATACTGAAAGTAATCTTCACCAGGTGGGGCACTCCAGAGATGGATCTCTTTGCAGCCCCAGACAATCACCAACTTCCCTCTCTGCTGCAGACCCCCAGTCCTAGGGACTGTTCCTCTGGATGCCCTGATATTGGACTGGGAAGGCAAGTTCCTTTATGCCTCCCTCCCCCTGTCTCTTCCCAAAGACACAATCTCCTAACCCTCTCAGGGGATGATCTGGTACCCCAATCTCCAGTCTCTCAGTCTCAAGGCCTGGCTCTTGAAGAGTTAGAATATGCAGGCATGCATGTTTCTCAGGGAGTTTTGGACATCCTTAAGGTTTCTTGGGAACCCTGTACCAGGAAAACTTTAATTCCAAATGGAAAAGATTCAGCATTTGGTGTTCCCATAAGGATATTCTACCAGATGCTTTTGGCATTGCTACACTTTTGGATTACCTGGTTCACCTTAATGGCTTAGGCCCTTAGGCCAGCCACTTTAAAGGTTCATTTAGCAACCATGTCTGCATTCCTCTCAGCAGGAGGGGCTCTTCCCAGTGTCTCACCCTGTTTTGGTAAGTTCTTTAAAGGTCTGGTTCTATATCAACCCTCCTTTTATAGAGTCTACTCTGGCTTGGGTCTCAGTATCTGCATTGCTCAGCTTATGTAGCCACCCTTTGAACCTCTGGCCGGCCGAGCTGAAGTACCTGACCTGGAAAACTGTGTTTCTGGTAGCTAGCACTTCTGTCAGGTGAATTAGTGAATTACAACCCTGTCAGTTGAACCTGATTTTTATCTCATTCCATAGAGATAAGGTGGTCCTCAGAACCAATAGGAGGTTCTTACCAAAGTGGTCTCAGATTTCCATCTGAACCAGTCCATGTCTCTTCCTGTGTTTTCACTGATCATTCTTCTTCAGGAGAAAGAAGATTACATAGTTTGGATGTTAAGAGAACTTTGCAGGCGCTGGGCCCACACCTCGCCTCGCCCGGCAATCCGGGTTTGAGGAGCGGACTCGGGTGGCGGGGGTCGGCAGGAGAGAGTACGAGCATCCCAACAGATGCTCTCCTCCCTCAGGGATGGGGAGACCATGAATGCACCTGCATTCTGCATCCCTTCCGTAGCTGGTGGAAGCACCAGCAACAAGAAGGGATGGGCCGGCTCCGCTCGCGGAGCCGGGGAAGGGGCGTCGCAACACATGGAGAGGTTGGCGTCGTCAGCACGCCACCCTCGAGACGTCGTCCCAAGTGCCCGGCGTCTCAGAAGGCAGGGATCTAGGGAAAACAGAAAAAACCCTCTCGGCAGCCCTGGATGAAAGCCGCTCCAGTTCCATCCAGACCACCAAGAAGGACAGACCCCACTGTGCAAGGAGAGGAAAGAGGCACTCTAGGGGCAGATCCCACAGAAGGTGGATTGGAGGACATGAGTGGACGGAAGGAGTGGGCACCGGGAGTAGATAGGAGGGATAAAGTAAAAAAAAAAAAAAAAAAAGAGAGAGAGAACTTAGCTACTGCATTGAGCATACTAAGGCACACAGGAATGACTGTCTTCAATTGTTTCTCACTTATGGTGAAGTGGGAAAAGGTAGGCCTGCTACTAAGAGAATTGTTGCCAGGTGGATTGTCTCTTGTATACAGTTTTGCTATGCCAAGCTAGGTAAAACACCTCCCTCAGGCCTGAGGGCTCACTCAACTAAGGGTACAGTTGCTTCTCTGGCAGCTGCCAGAGATATATCCCTGCTAGAAATCTGCAAAGCATCCACCTGGAAAACAGTCCATAGTTTCACCAAACATTACTGTCTGGATATCCAGGCTAGGAGTGATGCTAGGTTTGGTAGTACAGCAGTACTGAGAGCCCATTCCCAAAACAGGTTTGGTACCCTGCTCCGTGGAGGCACTGCTTAGTAGTCTACATATGTCAGAATACAGCAAGACTTCATGTTGTTTGAAGAAAAATTACTCACCTTAGTAGTTGTGTCTCTTCTAATGGAGTCTTGCTGTATTCTGCCCCCTCCCTTCCCTCTCAGAACCTAGTTTTGGGATGTGGGCTGGCAGGTACAGTGTTGCACCTCATGGGTGTACTTGCACCCCTCCTCTTCAGGGTGGGGGTGGTTGTTATGTAATAACTTAGATTTATATATCTTGTTCATTATCTGTTTTTCTCATGGGTTCTCGACTTGAGTCTTTTGGACCCAGGTTGTTGCGTGTTGGCTTATATGTTTTACAATTTCCACACTGGAAGTGTAGTTAGTTAGCATCCTGGTAAGAATCTGATGGTTACACTCCGAGGCACCACAGACAGATGTTTGAAAACTGAGCTTGAGCTCAACGTTCTATGCCTGGCATAGAAATTAACTCTATCCTCTCCAGGGCAGGTCAAGGGCTGGGGCTAACTGCATATGTCAGAATACAGCAAGACTTCATTAGAAGAAACACAATTACTAAGGTGAGTACTTTTTCTTACTTCCTCCTACCCCCCACTATAATTGCCGTATGTCAGTCCCATGCATTCTTGAGTTCCCCACTGTTTTTGACCCGCAGTCTCCTCAGAAAGGCTGTTCCATGCATCCACTACCCTCTCTGTGAAAAATATTTCCTCACATTGTCTCCCTCTAGCTTCAGAATCGCCCCTTGATCTTCCCTTGTCAGTCTTCACCATTCATTACTGCTTGGGTGTAAGCTGGGCTTGCACCGCCACGGGAGCTTTTAGAGTTGGCTCTGCAGGCGCCCTCGAGGCGGCGCATTGCGTCATCCGAGACGGCCGTTAGCAGCCACGGACTCCTCCTCCATCTCAGTTCTGTTTCTCCGCCGTCGAGGCTGCACCTGCTGCATGGTTAGCGAGAAGTATCGTACATAAAAACTTTCTTGACTCCTCGTTGTCGTCTCAGTCTGCATTCGACGTCATACTCCGGTAAGACCGTTCTTTTATTGTTTTCTCTGGCGTCAGTGTTTTCCTACGTTTTTCTTAATTGTTTGCATTATGTCCGGTTCTGGAGCAAAGCGTTTTGAAGCGGTGGCGCCCCTATCGTCGGTGCTCCTGGCGGCATTTTCCGTCTCGGACCGGCATGATGTATGTCTCCGTTGCCTGGGACCCAACCACGACATGGGCGTGTGCGATGCTTGTTTCTCCATGGACCGTCGTGTCCTCGAAGTCCCCATGCGTTCAAGCTCAGCAAGGCCCGCCGACTTTTGGAGGGCAAGTCGCTCAGGGATTTCAGGTAAGGTCTCTAGGCCCTTCCGGGTCCCCTCCGGGCCTACAGTCCAGGAGGAGGAGCTTCCTCCTCTTCTCTTGCCGAAGAGGAAGCTTTTCGCGTGTGTCGGGGAGACGTTGTGGTCCCTCCGGGGCGCGATGGTGACACTGCCTCGGCAGTCACCTCCTCGGAGGTGCAGGCTCCCCAGTGTCGAGGCCCATGATTTCTGGGCGGACACCGTGGACCCTCGATGCCGCCTTCGGCGCCGTTTGCGGCACCGGTGATCGAAACAGTGCCGTGGCGATGCGCTCTGGCCCTGGCGCCGTTTGCGGCGCCGTGGCCAGTTTCTTCTTCCTGCGGCGCGGGTCGGGTTCCGCCGCCAGCAGCGCGCTGTGGGCCTCGCTGCTGCCACAGGAGGGTAGGGCCGGGTCTGGCTGTTGCGGGTGTGCGGGGTGTCGGGCGCCGCCTGGCACCAGCGCCATTCGCGTGCCGTGTTCCCGGGGACCCCGGAGTTGCCAGTATTGAGGTCCTGCTGGTCTCGCTCTTCTTGAGCCGATGACTCGGATGTGGACCCATCCTGGCACCCTCACTCCCTCGGGTCAGGTCTCGGCGGCACAGAGTGCCAGGCGGCGGCGGGCCTCACTGTCCCCTCCGTTCCTCCCTGAGGGCTCTCCGGCTAGGGGTGGCCCTGAGTCCCAGAGGGTGATGTGGTGGGGACTAGGAAGAGGCTCCCCTCCCGGGGGACGGTGACAGCAGCCCTCCCGGGTGCTGTTGCTCCCTCTGGGGTGCGGGGAATGCTGCGGTCGAGGAGGAGGCTCTCTCGGAGTCGAGGGGTTGAGGGCAGGGGGCGGGGCCCTGGTCTCTGTCGGCCACCTCTGGTGGGGTGGCTAGGGCCGTGGCGCTGAACCCCTTCCCTCCTGGGCTCTAGGGTGCCCTCTGGTGGCGTTGCTGTGGACTGCCTTCTGGAACCATGCAGTCCCGGGTTCGTCTGGGAGGTTCTCCCCTGGGCTCTTCCAGGCATCGCTTCCTCAGGGTTCCGTCTTGCGGCCTGGTTTGCTGTCCGGGATCCCGCCAGCTCGGGCTCCGTTCCCAGTTTCAGAGTCCTGGCAGAGGTCATTTGTCTCTTTGTAGGTGCACTTCTCCATATCTCTGCCTCCACCCCCCGCTTCGGGCCATGTCGGTCCTCACGGTCCGTTATCCTGGGAGCAGTTCAGGGTTCTGCAGCGGCCTTCCCCTCATCGTTAGATGTATGCATGGCCGGGTCTTTCGACTCTCCACCACCCAGGAATCCTCTGGGCATTCGAGCTCTCCATCATCCTCGTCTCCCTCCTCTGAGGAGAGGAACCTGCTCACCTTTCTTCCCGACGCTGATTTCACTGAATATCAGCGATTCCTTCGAGGATGGTGAGGGACCTTCGGATCTCTTTATGGAGGAGACAATACGAGGCAGGAAGCAGCTTGAATTCCTTGGAGAATTCAGTGCCCAGCATAGTGGTACCTTCCTGGCCTGTCCCTTCCAGGAGGCGTCCTATCCGTTCCTGGCGTCGCCAGCCGCCCTTTCTCCAGCCCGCTGACTGCCGTCGTGGGTATTGTGCCCCTCGGAATCCCTGTGCAGCTTCCCAACCCGCCTCAGGCTTGGTGTACCTAGAGACTCCTTCCGGGCGCTGCTGCCTGGCGCATGACCGCCCACCGGATCCGGATTCTCTACAGTTCGACCGGTGGGGCGAAGAGTGTTCTCTTCTTCTCGTGCGGTGGCTTGTAGCGCATCTCATCAGGCTCACCACACTGCCTATAATCGGCATCTGTGGTCGATGCTCTCTCAGCTCCTAGCATCAATGCCTGATACGGAGCAAACCAGACAAGCTGTTGCCCTCTCCGCTATAGGCCTGGAGCTGGCAAGACATCAAGCAAGGGCATCTTCACAGCGCCACTGGGTGGCTTCCAGGCTTAGGGGACAGCGATCTGCATTAGGCCAGACGGCATAACCCGTCTGTCCAGGTTGTCACCCCTGGCCCTCATTAGGGTGATACGCTCCGCTTTCCGGGGACCGTCCTCTTTTCCTCCAGAGCTAGGAGACTTTTGCAGGGGCTTCCTCCGTCTCCCGTCCTCGGGAGGCACCTCCTAGCTCTTCCCCACATAGGCTTTTCTCTGTACTAGCCAGGGTCTTCCCTTCTGTTTCTCACCAACAGGAGGCTGGGGTCTTGTTCCCTCAGGGTTCTACCCTTCCCCTTCTAGGGGAAGGGGCTAATACTCACCCAAGCAGTAATGAATGGTGAAGATTGACAAGGGAAGATATGAAAATGCATTACCTACCGTAATTCTTGATCTTCTCTTGTATCTTCACCATTCATACTAATACCACCACCTTCCCTCAGTGGCCTCCTTCTGTGGCGTCTCCCCTCCCATCTCGTTCCTCTCACTTTTGGCCTTTATGCCAAAAAACCACCACATTTTCCGTTTTCCCATTCTTATTGAATGGATCCCAGGGATTACTTTACTCTAAGATTCATTGGCATTTGCTTGTAGAAGTGCTGAGTCGTGAGGGATGCACAACTCTTGCACGCCGTGTTGACAGGCGAGGCACTTCTAGGGACTCTGTGTAATACTGTCTGTGCAGTTAGTATAGTCCCAGAAACAACTGCTAATTAATTACTAAACCCTGGAACCCCTCTTTCTTTTCTCAAGGTGAAGAGGAGCGAGTATGGTTACAAAATTTTCCCTTAATTCTGGGGAACTCTTTCGGACTGCTCTATAGTGCAATCCCTTGCCTTCTCAGGTCATGTTGCCTCACAGCCTGGTGGCCGTGCTCTGCCTCGACACCTTTGCTAGGATCCTTGGCAGGCATTACTGCAAGAAAAGCCCACAGCTGCTGGCTAGCCTTGTCAGCTTCAAGTCTCTATCTGCCTTGACATAGCAAGTCCATTGAGTCCTCTATATTTTCTTACAAACTGCCTTGTGGAAGGCTCAGTTTCTTCCTGTACTCTCTCTAGAGTAGCTCTTATCAAGCTGCTTGAAACTTAGTCCTCTTCCTAGATGGGCGCTCTTCCGAACAGGTTCTGCTCAATCAGTCCAGGAGCCCTCAACTAGGATGAAGAGACTTTGCATGTTGAGAGTCCAGAGGCTCTGCCTCCCTTGGTCTGTCTAGCGGGTTCGGTGAACCTTCTCTTCAGCTCTACCAACGAGTTCTTGCCCCTCATTAATTCGAGCCTTAAGCCTCTCAACCAACAATGCTCGGTGGGCACTATTGCCTCCTCAACATGCCCTCTTTTCTTTCTCTCTGCTTCCTTCATTCCTTTCTTTCTCCTTCCTTTCTCTCTCTCTTCCTTCCTAGAGCCGCCCGGAAAGGAGGCCCTCAGTCCTTAGGGCAGGAATTCTCTCTCCTCTGTCTATTCTCCATCGGCTTATTCCTTTTCAGTTTATTTCCTTCCTTTGCTATCCCTTAGCTAGCTTGCCTCGCTTTCTCTTTTCTCCGCACTTTGTTTTGCCTCTCCGGCTAACAGAGCTGAGATGGAGGGAGGAGTCGTGGCTGCTAATGGCCGCCCCTCGCATGGCTGTCGGCGCCGTTAGAAACCCAACTCTAAAAAAAAAAAAAAAAAAAAACTCCCGTGGTGGGTGCGCGCCTCCGGCTTACATCCAAGCAGTAATGAATGGTGAAGATACAAGAGAAGATCAAGAATTACGGTAGGTACGTAATTTTCATTTCTTTTTCTGAAATGTGCTACTCTCTTGGACTTTGTTGACTCCTTGAGGTACTTGAAAGGTTCTATCATGTCCCCCCTTTCCTCAAGGGTATATATATTAAGCTCCTTTAGTCTTTCTTTGTATGGCTTCTGTTGCAGACCCTGCACCATTTTGGTTGCCCTCCTCTGGACTGCCTCCATCCAGTCTGTGTCCTTGTGGAGCTGGGTTCTCCAGAACTGCACGCAGTGTTCCAGATGGGGTCTCACCAACTGTCTGTACAGAGGAATAGCAACATTCTGCTTTCTATTGGTGATGCCTCTCCCTGTGCATCCCAGAATCCCCAGCTCTCCTTACTGCCTTCTCACTGCTTGCCTACCTTAAGGTAATCTGCTGTGAGTACCCCAAGCCCTTTCCATTTTTGTTGTTACTCCCTTCCCCCATGTACGTTTCCCCTGGTTTTGTTTCCCAGGTACATTACTTTGCAATGAAACTAAGCTGCCATACTCTTGACCATAGCCCCAACCTTGCCAAAACCCTTTTCATCCTTTCCATCCCTCCTTATGTATTAACCTAGTTGCAGATGTTTGTGTCATGTGCTGAGAGGCATACTTTTCCTTCAGCCCTTCTGCAATGTCACCTATAAAGATATTAAAGAGTACGGTCCCAGTACTGAACCTTGTGGTACCTCACTAGTAACTCCCTTTCTCCAGAGTGTGCCCGTTTACTATTACCCTCTCGTCCTGTTGTCCATTCATTTTGTTACCTAGGCTACCACCCTCGACCCACTCCCAGGCTGACTAATTTGTTCATCACTTTTGTGTGCTACTGTGTTAAATGCCTTGCTAAAGTCTAAGTAGGCCATATCTGCAGCCCTCTCTGTTCCACTACTTTGGTTAACCAGTCAAAAGAAATCGATTAGATTAGGTCTGAACATGACGTTCCCGCTGTGAATCCGTGCTGCCTTGGGTCCTGTGCCCATTGTCTCAGGTACTCTACAGTTCTTTCTTTCAGAAGTGATCCATCGTTTTCCATGTACCACTGAGGTCAAACTAACAGGTCTGTAGTTTCCTGTCTCTGCCTTGCTCCCCTCTTGTGAAGGTGGATCAAATCTGCCTTCCTCCTGTCCTCAGGTACCACATCATCCTCCCATCATTTGTTAAAAGGGTAGTCCATGGTGTCACTAGGTCTCCCTTAGTACTTCTAGAATTCTAGGGGAACTGCCTGGTCCTTCAGGGCAGGCGTGTTGTGGTCCAGGGACCTGGCCCTTCAGACCCACGTGGCCTTGGGCTTCCTGGTCAACCCGACTAAGTTGGAGCGCTGCACCTCTCAGGTCATCCACTTCATCGGGTGAAGCTTGACTTCTCTTGGGCCAAGGCCCAACTCCAGCAGACAGGGTGGAGGATCTTACCTCCTTTGCTTGATCATTTTGGGTTGGGCAATCGCGTTCTGCCCAGAACTTCCCTGCAACTGCTAGGTGCAGCGGATCTTCAATGCAGTGGGAGATGGCCTGTCAGTGGTTCATGCTGTCACCTCGACCAGCTGGTCTCGTGACGCAGCCGATGTAGGATGCCATCCAGTGGTGCTCATCCCAGACACCTGCAGGAAGGAGTTCCGTTCATCTGCCCAGAGCCAGTGGTCACTCCCGACCAACACCTCTGTGATGGGATGAGGACCCCTTGTGGGCCGCTGAGTCCTAGCTCTGGCCCCCAGGAGTCCTGATGTCACATCAGCCTGTTGGAGCTCCATGCAGTATGTCTTGCTCTGGCAACCTTCGCTCCAGTTGTGTGGGGTCAGATCATTTCAGGTCCAGGCAAGTTCAACCACGATGACCATGTGCTACCTCAATAAGAAGAGTGGGCCTAATCCCTCCCATTGTGCCAGGAAGCTCTCCATCGAGGTCCTTTATATGCTGTCTGGATGCTGATCTTCTGGTTATCCATGTGACTGGTGTCTTCATCCAGCTGGCAAATGCCCTTAGCCAAGTGGGTGAGACATCTTACAAGTAGTCTCTTCACCCTGAGGTAGTCATTCACCTGTTCTCCCCAGTGGGGCACTCCCTGCTTGACCTGTTTGCCTCTCGAGAGAATGCAAAGCTGTGGATGTTTGTGCCCCCTCCAGTGCAGGACACTGCTGGGGATGCCATCATGAGATCCTGGACCCCAGGCCTCTTATATGCCTTCCTTCATTTCCTTTAACCCACAAGTGTGTTGCTCAAGGTTTGGAGGGACAAGGCATGGATGATCCTAGTAGCTCTGGACTGCCGTGCAAGTTCTGGTACCCTGATATCCTCAGCCTCTGTAGTGATTGCCTCTACACCCAGACCTGCTGTCTTGCTCTCAGGAGGGTCCTCCACCCAGACCTTCAGTCCCTGCACCTGACAGCCTGGTGCCTAGCGGCTTGAGTTTTAAGCTTTGGGTCTCTCCAGTGAGGTCCTCCATGTTATGAGGCCTCTCGGAAGGAGCTGACTCGCCAGTGCTGCTCCTTTAAGTGAAAGATTTTCCTTTTGGTGTCAGGGCAGGAGCTAGCCCCTGTACTGCCCTGTGGTGAGCATCTTGGATTACTTGTGGTCCCTCTCTGTCGGGCCTGAGTTCAACACTCAAGATGCATCTGGCAGCCATCTCTGCATAAGCGGGCACAGGCTGGTATGCTGATGGTGGTGTAGGGAAAGGTGGCTGGGTGCTTTGTCAGGGCTGACCCATCATCACCTTGGGACTTTGTTGCTGGTGTTGGCAGCGCTCATGGGCAGTCGTTTGAACCCATGCTCTGGTGTTACATCTCCCACCTGTTGTGGAAGACTGCGTTCTTGGTGGCTGTCATCTCCACCAGAAAGATCAGTGAGCTCCAGGCACTCTCAGTGGAGTTTCCTTATTTGATTTTCTGCAGGGACAAGGGTTGTTCCCTGCCCTCAACTCAGTTCCTTCCAAAGGTTGTTTTCAGAGTTTCACCTCAACCAGGTGAATAACCTCTCAGTGTATTCACCAACCCAACCACAGAGGCCAAGCACAGGCTCTACACTATAGGGAGTGAAAGGCTGGAATTTATAGAGAGGTTCACCAGCTCTTGGCACCCTCGTGTGAAGCTGCACCTGGCAGACTGGCAGGTAAGCAGATGGTTGTCAGGTGCATAGTCTCTTGAATCGACCTCTGCTATAGGTTGGCTGGTAGGGAGCCTCCTGTTGGGCATAGGGCTCATTCCACTAGGCATACTGTTGCCTTGTGCTGCTTCCAGGGGCTTCCCTGTCCAAGAGATCTGCAGGGCTGCTACTTGGAAGTCAGCACACACCTCGTCTCCCACTGCCACATCGACCTTGAGTCATGCTGGGATGCTGGTTTTGGGATCTCAGTTCTCCAATCCCTGTTTGCCAAGCAGAGGTTGTGCCATGCCCCTTCTTCCAGAGAAGTGCTAGAAGTCAGCGCAGTGTGCACCATTTCCACGTGCCTAGAAATGAGTTTACTCACTTGTAACTGTAGAACTCCCACAGAGTGATCTCTTGTAGTAGGTAATACTTTGGGAGTTTCAGCAAGTCGGCTGTGGCACGGCAGCTCTTCTAGCAGTTTTCACCAGGGACACTCTGGTATCTTCAGTTCATTTTCCGCCGTCTTCCAGCTCACGCAGCAGCTAATTCAACTTCTGTGCAGCAGTCATTGACAAGAATTTTGGAAAGCAGATGTGTGAAGATTCTTCAAGCAAACAAGCACTATTTCATTCCTTTCGTTGCAGTAGGAAGATATACTGGTTTGACAATTTGACAATCTTATGTAAGGTGTCTGGGACTCACACACAACACCAGTTCCTGCAGCTTCTGTCAGTAATTTAATCAGGCAACTCGTCACCGACGGTTGCTTAACTCATTCACACCACAAGAGCTCTTGAGACTTCTACCACATGTACCCTGTATACTCTAGCACTGCATCCTGGGCCTTTCTAAGCAAAATCAAGCCATAATCAGCATGCCACAAACAAATGTGAATACCTCTTGAACCGTAAGTGCTACACACAAAGTATGAGTGGCAAAGTTGTTCAGCACAACGTTACCTTTCCAGTGGTGCTATGCAATCAGTTGTAATCAATTTAGTTTTTATTTTATACTAGCTGAAATACCTAACAACTGATTTTTTCAGATTTATTCAAGGTGCGTAGGTGAGGCCTTGAGAGACAAATGTCAGCCATGCACACCATACCTTAAACAAATGCAAATAACTCCTAAAGTATATGAGTTAGACACAACGTATCAGTGGCAAAATTGTTCAGCACAAAATAACCTTTCTAATGGTGCTATGCAATCAATTGTAATCCATTTAGTTTTTATTTTATAGTAGCTGAAATACCAAACAACTGTTTTTTTTTCAGATTTATTCAATGTGCTTAGGTGAGGCTTGAGAGACAAATGTTAGCCATGCACACCATACCTTAAACAAATATGAATAACTCCTAAAGTATACATGATAGACACAAAGTATCTGCAGCAAAATTGTTCAGAGGAAAATTACCTTTCTAACGGTGCTATTCATTCAATTATAAACAATTCGGTTTGTTTAATAGTTGGGTAAAACTGCTGACTTCCTCAGGCGTTTCTAGGCCTGAGTGAAAGTCATTTGAAGTACGTCTACAGGCGTGTGTCCTGAGTGGCTATGCTTTCAGACACCGCCTACAGGCGTCTCTAGGCCTGAATGAGTTAAAATCCAGCATCTTTTAATGGAGCAGAAAATGTCTCTCTTGGAGAACCAGGGACTAGTACAAGGGCTCCCTCACCACTGATTCTCATGCCCGGCAGAAAACAGTGAATGGAAATCCTCTTCGCACTCCCTGCCTCGTTGCCTGTCGATGGACACCATTTCAGGTATCCCTCCGTTGACTGAGAATCTTTCAGCAGCTTCTTTGTCGGCGGGAGCTCATACCCTCCTCATCGACAGTGCTTTCCAACACCTTAAATGCAGTTAAATTAAAACTGCTCTGTTGACAGAAGCTTATACCTTCTGTCGACAACACTTTCTAGCACTTTACATGTAGTCACATACACAGCTGTTCCATCGACGGGGGCCCGTTCCTGCAGACTCCTTAATGAGACCCCACATTCCTCAGGGGAAACCTGTGGCTTCTGCCTTACTTACTACCCTCCAACCTCACAGGTGGCCTCTTCTAGGGGTCAGGCGGACAGAGATTGGGACCCTGGTTTATACCACCCGGAGCAAGACCTTCTCATACCGCGATTCCATCCCTCTATCACCCCACTTGTTTCCCACCATGCCTGCCCCGTTCTCATGAATGGGACATTTCCAACGTAGTATGACATATCTTGCATGCCATGCTGCACTCCCAGCTCTCTGAATCAGGAGAGCCTGGTGATCCTCTCTGGTCTCCTCCTCCTCTGCCTAAACTATTTCACAGTGACAGGGATACCATACCACCCTGGTCCCTCCTTCTAATATGGAGGATTATTTGTCAGATGAACAAGAATTACTGGTTGAGTTCCCGGTGATATTGATGAAGAAGAGTTCCAAAATCTGGATTTTCCAAATCCTGACTCTCTCTATTGAAATCTCTTCTGGATGAGGACCCGCCTAGAACTTCCACAGCCTCTGCCCCAGATGACTTGACCTTAAGCGAAATAATGGTTTAAATACAAAAGTCATGGGATTCTCTACTAACAGAATACAACAAACAACGTAAGAATTTGGCAGAATATCTTGAATTATCTGAGGAGCCTCGTTGAGTGGTTCCCCATTAATACCAACTTATCAGAATTCCTTGCTGACTGCTTGGCATCAGCCTTCAGCTATTACACCTGTTCCCTAAGGCAGATAGTTTATATCAAGCTCCTCTGGACCATCCTTTTCTGTCCACCATACCAGAGTGGATTTGTGGTTATTGCTGCCTCATGACAGTACTAAAGACCTTAACACATGAGCGCCTCATTGCCTGATAAAGAACCCCGAAGACTTGACTACCTAGGGAAAAGGTGTTTTCCTCAGGTACCATAAATATCCGAATCTAAACTATATGGGTCATATAGTTAAATACCAACATACCCTTGGGGCTTCTGCCATTGAACTCATCAATAAACTCCTCCTTCACAAGAATGGGAAAATTATTGGCAGCAGTGTCAACTAGCAACTCTGTCTCCCATCAACTACTCAGGTTGGGATATGATGCGTAGATACCTCAGCGTGACTGTCAACTACTGGTATTTTTTGTGTACGCCATGCCTGGCTTCATGTTTCAGATTTTGCACCTGACATACAACATAAACATAAACTTGCTAATGCCCCTTACGGGTCCAAGCTATTTGGGACAGGTACTCAAACATTACTGGATGACCTGCAGGCATCAGGCAGAACTCACGTATGGTCCACGGCATGTACCATACTCCACATACAGCCCTATCATACTCAGTACTCCTCTTATTCCAAAAGGTGGAAAATACAAAGCTAATACCAAGAGGCTTCAGAGGTCATACCCAATCCGCCAGAGCAACCTCTGCCGCCAGAGATCCTGTCCCCACTCTTCTGGAGGGTTGGGCAGCCCAGCACCCAGTGACCCACTAGGGCTCCCCCCCTTCATCCAGGCCTCAGAGGCTGTGGGGTATTGTTTTGCCCTCCAACTGGAGGCCTGGCAAATGATTACTTCAGACAAATGGGTACTTCAGATTATGCAGAAGGGCCACTCTAGAGTTTACCACCACACCCCCTTGTCCTCCCGGAAGATTCAGTATCCTCCACACCATATACCCATCCTTCAGGAGGAATTGAGGGCTCTTTTGGCAAATGGGCCATTTTACCAGTGCCAATTCTGTAGCTTTCATGAACTTCTAGATGGCTTATTAATGTACCAATATCATCTAGCCAAGATGTTTTAAAAGGAATGTTATATATTAAGCCACCTATCAGAAGACCCACTCCTCTGTGGGATCTCAATTTTATGAAAGAAAAATTGACCGTTGAACCATTCGAGCAAACAGCCACTTGTGAACACCATTTCCTTTCATGGAAAACCGTATTTCTAGTGGCTGTCACTTCAGTTGCCATATTTCCGAGCTTCATGCCCTCACGTGTAGGAACCTTACTTGATTTTCCACAAGGACAGGGAGGCACGCCTGCCAACCCTTCCTTCCTTCCTAAAGTAGTCTCTGAACATACTTTAAAGCAATCCTTGGGGTTACCAGTATACTATCCTGAATACTCCAATCAAGGTGAACATTTACATACTTTAGATGTACATCGTATACTACATTAGTATATTAATGGACAAAATCAATTAGATAAACTTCTCTTGTTCATCACTTTTGCCTTGAGCAGAGAAAGACTCCCAGTTGCAAAGAGCCCTTCTTTCTGGCTGGCCAATTGCATTACATTTTGTTACACAAAATACAACAAACCTCTACCTGGACCTGTCAAGCCCATTCCACTAGAGCTATGGCCACCACTGCAGCTTGCTTTAAAGGAGCCTCCATGTCAGATATCTGCAATGCAGCTACCTGGTCCACAATCCATACATTCACAAGGCATTACAATCTGCATATTGCCTCACGATGTAGGGCGGACTTCAGCCGTGCAGTCCTACAAGGTCTTCTATCATAACTGTCCTCCCACATGGACATAATTGCTTGGGATTCATCCCAAAAGTATTGCCTACTACAGGAGACCACTCTGTGGAAGACAGTACAGTTAAGTAAAACTTACCGTAACAGTAGATCTTTGCGAGTGTCTCTTGCAGTAGGTCTGTTCCCACCCTCCGTCCCCTCCTTCTCTAAGAGGCACATTATATATATTTTATGGTCCAATGACTTTGGGTTGGGAATCCTTTGGTACCTTGGGTTCCCCTTGGTCCTCATTTTGCGAGCTGAATCCTGTGGGGGAACGAGGTTACCAGGGACCAACCACACTTATATAGGAGACAGGGAAGCTGATGTCATATGTGGGCAGTCCCTGGTGAAAACTGCTAGAAGAGCTGCGTGCCACAGCAACCTCTGCTGGAAACTCCCAAAAGTATTACCTACTGCAAGAGACACTCCTCGAAGATCTACTGTTACAGTAGTTTTACGGAACTGTACTTTCTAGGAGTGGTATATGGTCATATCCACAACCCACCTGACCTTTCTGGCAAGTGGCACATGGATCCTGCTTCCAGCATGCAAGATCTGATGTCACGGGGTTGAGCTGAGGAAGGTAACACCTAGTTGGGTGGGTGGGAGGCTTATCTTGAAGACATTCTGGCTGGATTTAAAGGGAAAGGAAGACTGCCACAGTATGGATGTGCACCGTATACCACTCTTAGAACTATGGTTACGAACATATGAAAATGTCAGCTGATTAGGCCATGATGTCTGTCACGTCTGCTTGAGATGCAGCTCACAGCTTGATAATGGCTGCTGCCCCCTTCAGAGTTCCCATGGGCTACCCTCCTTACCTGTACCCTGCCCAGGTATCTATCCCATCCCTTCTTAAAACTTCCCACCAGTTCCCTTAATACCAACTCCTCAGTTAGCCCATTTCAAGGCATCACCACCCTTTCCATGAAGTAATGCTTTTTCAGGTGTCTTTTATACTTCCGACCAACCAGTTTCAGGCTATGACCTCTCTTGGTCCATTCCCTCTTGGTCTGAACACTCCTCTGTGTTTACTCTGTTAATACCTTTCAGGTATTTAAAGGTCTCGATCATGTCCCCTCTGTCCCTTCTGTCTTCCAAGGTACATGTTTAGCTCCCTATATCTCTCCGCATAGGGCTTATCCCTCATTCGATAATCATCAGAGATGCCCTCTTCTGGACACTCTCAAGGAGCATGATGTCCTTCTTTAAGTAAGGGTGCCAGAACTGCACACAATACTCCCAAGTGCAGCCTCACCAAGGGATTTGTTCAGTGGCTGAATTACCTCCTCCTTCTCGAAGGGATCCCCTAACAGTGCACCCTAGCATTCTGTTTGCCTTAGCCACTGCTTTCCTGCATTGTCCTGAGTGATTCAGTTTCCCAGTGATCACTACTCCCAGATCTTTTCTTCCTCCAAGACTGTTAACTGTACCCCCATTTGTAGCTGTATCCTGGATTCCTAGCTCCCAAATGAAGTATACTGCACTCCTAATGTTAAACCCAGCTGCCATTTGACTGACCCACTGTGAGTGTCCTCCTTCCTCCTTACTGTCCACCTCTGCACCTAGTTTGAGGCGTCAGCAAACAGGCTCATATGACTCTAACTCCACCGCACTGTCTGAAATGAAAGCATTAAATAACAGTGGACCCAGAACTGAACCCTGAGGGACCCGCTAATGACCCATCTGGGTGTCAGTAGCTCCTCCCCACCACCAACACCTGATGTTGCCTGCCACTTAGCCAGTTCCCAGTCCACCTCACCAACCTTTCCCCCCACCCCCAAGTCACTCAGCTTGCCCACAGGTGAGTAACCCTTACCCCTCAGGGCTAGCACTGTTCCGGGCAGTCAGGCGCTGACACCAAAGCGCCAAGCAAAACAGTGGAAATGGTATGGGTGAACCTGCAATCAGGGCACCAGTAACTCAGTGCACCTTGGAGGATGTGGAATACGGCACCGCAGGTGGCATGGGTGCTTAGCCAGTGAGGCATGCCCATTGTGGTTGCACACATGGCAATGCCCCTCACCATGGTGACGTAAACCTACCACCAGACAGCACTGTACAGTCCCCAGGCTCGACCTCAGCAACATGGAGGAACAGCAGCCCAAGGCCACTTGCTGATAGTGTATACGGACTGTGGTATTCACCACTGCAGAGGATCGCAGGTCACAATGGGCATCCAGGCACCTGCCCTCTACCCGGTGACACCCAGGTTGCATAGGGGTGGGGATCAGCGCTGCAGGCACGTCTGACGACCATGTGGACTATGCTGGTGGGGTGGGGAGGGACACTGTTGGTGGCCGTGGTTGTTAGGAGGCATGTTGCACAGCGGCACCGACCTGTGTCATGGTGCGTCTACCCTTCCTGGTGTCCTGTTGTGGCACACATTATGTCTGCAGGGATGTGTGCCAGATGCACTCATGTCTGTGGTGCCTTCTGTTGTTGCTACGATTCCTGTGTCCTGATGGTGTTTGAAGGGGGTACAGTGGGATGCGGTGGTGTGCACTATCTCGGTGCTACCAGAGGTGGGTGCCTCTGCTCCCCTGCGCACCTGTTGCAGCGCCGATGTGCTTGTGGACGCCAAGAGTTGACGCCTCATTGCTAGCGCGCTATGCTGCACCCTGACTGCCTGGAACCGGCTAGCCCACCGCCTCTAGGGTGGTAAGCTCAGTACTATGACCCATAAATGGGAATAGGTGGTAAGATTGATCCTTGGAAGATATGAAGATTACATACTCACTGTAATCGCTGATCTTCAGAATATCTTAATTAGCTATTCACACACCCAGCCACAGTCCTTCACTTATACAAGCCAGAGATCTGGGCAGCTCACCCTTTCTCTCTCTCTCTCTCTCTCCCCCTCTCTCCCCCCCTTCCTCTCCTCTCTTTTCTTATTTGGCCCCTGGAGCATGTTTAACAGAACAAAATACAAAATAAATGCAACTTTTTGGGATTTCTCTCCCTCCCTCAAGTGATCCCAGTGCACCTTTTTCCACATGCTGACCTTGCTGTAGTGGTCTGGGTCACATTGTTTTCTTTCTCTCAAGGGTGATCTCCTTGTTCCTGTTTAAAAAATTATCAATAAACTGGGGGTTGTGAAATATGTTTAAAAGAAAAAAGATAAAGAGATTTATTTCCAGCAGTGTGCTTTTATCTCTGTGATCCCAGTGGGATTGTTTTTCCCTGTATCTAGGGTGGAGTTTTTCCTGTGCCTTCTTTTGGATTACAATTTTTCTTGTGACTAGATATATAGAATGATTATTTTTATAGTGCTTCATTCCAGAAACTCCGTACTTCACATAACAATTTAAAAACACAGTATAAATGTACAATAATTAAAAAACATACACTAATGCAATCCAAACAGGACTATTATGTTCCTCATTTACCAGGATATGTCTTGTGGCATAACTTATTGTAGTTCCTTTGCTCTCTGGAGTTACAGGGATCTTTGAACATAGGGTCCCTGTTGATCTTCCTTCTCTGGAGCCCATATTCTTCAGGACCCTGCTTCCATCTGTATGTCCTAGTTCTTCCAAAACTATTGTTTTCCTGTAACCCAGGTCAGTTACTTGACTTTTCCCTTTAGATAACATTATTTCCTGGAAGCAGAATTGCTCAGTTTTCCTGTATGCGGTGCAAGTTTTGGGGTTTTACCCAAGTAGAGCTCTAAGCCCTGTTTTTCTGGGATTCTTGTGGCTATGGGAGCCTGCTACCCAGATGGGCTCAGCTTCTTTTCAAACCCACTACCTAGGATGGTAGGACCCCTTTCCACTGTCTGGTAGTCTGATTTTATTGCTTTATTCATTTTATATCCTATATCCTTTTCTCTGTCCCTTGTTTAGCTCTTCTTTCTTTTCTCTCCATGGTTTCTTTCCTGGCTGACAGAACTGAGGTAAGCAGGGCTGGCATTAGTTACTGGGCAGCCACGCGCCGTGTCATATGTGGGTATTGTGGGTGGCGCCCTCACCGATGTCAGACCCTATCTGTAAA
The DNA here is from genome assembly GCA_016271365.2 of Neoceratodus forsteri. Classification (NCBI taxonomy): domain Eukaryota; kingdom Metazoa; phylum Chordata; order Ceratodontiformes; family Ceratodontidae; genus Neoceratodus; species Neoceratodus forsteri. Next base: position 1,135,363,469 of record CM057453.1, on the reverse strand, counting down.
CTAAAGAGTTTTCTCCCATGGGATCCTAGTGCCTCCAGCACAGACCCGTAAGTGTGACTAGGTGTTGAAGAAATTCTGGAAGATCAACAGTTAATGATGAGTCGTAATTTTCATTCATGGCATTTAAGAGCGATACGAGCAAGCCTTACAATTAGTTGTGACTGAAGAAATCATGACAAGTAGTATCAGGATATCTTTAGTCAAGACTAACTCTGCTGCTGAGCACCAATGTACAGGTAGTTCATTTGAACTTCAGCTGATATTCAGTTTATATTTGGGTCTGTATTTTGCTTGTAGATGCCGAGAGGAAATTTGGAAGCGATTCACCATCGAGCACTTGTGTTGGCTCCAGGTTCGAAAATGGTTGGACAGGTAAGTGATCTGCATTAGTTCCGTTGTCACTGACTTCCCTTTCTAACTGAAGAGAGATCCAAATCGATGGAGGCACCCAGAATAGTGGGCATCACAGTAGTAAAGGCTACTTCATAATTTTCCTTTTTAATTTTGAACCTCCATCCTGAATGACAAACAGAATGATGCTGGTTTCATCCTTTACTTGGATTCTTACCTATATATAAATCTGCTGTTTGCTCCTGACTCATTAAAGGAAAACTCTCTAAATCCATGGCTCCCCACCCTGAATGAATCACCCTCTGATCCAGCTTTTATTTAGAAAGTGCATTTTCTCGTGCTGCTACTTACTTTATTTTATTTGAAAAGTCCACTTAAACTGGTAATATTGCAGACACTGGGGACTCCATTTATGCTGTAAAGGTGCAGCGGCGCACCATGCACTTGTGTTGGAAGTGCATGGTGTGTCATGCACACCTTTACTATAAATGGAGCCCCAATGTCTGCCGTATTCCAGTTTCGTACTTCAAAATAAAACAATAACAACAGCGAGAACTCCTTTCTAAATAACAAGCTGAATCGAGGAGTAAGCCTTTCGAAGGGGGGGGGAATAGTTTAGAAGTTTTCTTTAGAAATGTTATTTAGTATTTGGAAACATGGGAATTAGAGTTTGACTGCAGAAAAGAGTTGCTTAGCACCCCCCGTCTCCCCAGGTGTTATCTATCTATCTATCTGCAGATCCTATCTGGTCTTCATCGACCCTCCACTTCCCTGCATCCTATCTAATATACATCTGTGTCTGTCTCTTGCATGATTGAAGCCTTCCACTGTTGAACCTCCTCCAATTCCACTGCCAATCTGTTCCAGGGCTTCAGGAAGATTGTTCCCGAAGACATGGTCTGAGACCAGTTTCTTTGTTTTCTTGCACTTAAACACCCTTTAGTGTAGATTTGCTATTCCAACACAACATTGCCATGGATCACCACTCCTGTGAAATCTGAGGGTAGATGAATTTAGGGAAATTAGTGTTCAGACTCGAACTTTCTGGATCACAGCTTTGTGTCCTAACCACTAGGTTATGCTGGCTGGTGTATGAAGCTTGTGGTTGAACACGTGTGTGACACTAACTGATACCAGACTAGTTAAAATCAGAAACTGGCCATGGATCAGCTCTGTTGGGGGCAGAAACTGTTCAGACAAAGTCTTGCGGAACTAATCTTACTAGACCCTATTTTTGGGGACTAATTTCCCTAGACCTTGTTGCTTCAGGAATCCACTATCCTTTCAGTGAAGATATATTTCCTTACATAACTCTTGAATTCAAACCCCCATCTTCATTGCATTCCCCTGGTTCTGGTGCTTGTTCTCATTTAAAAGAGGCTCCCCACCTGTACACTAGTCACCCTTTGAGGTACAGGTATTGTAGGTGTCTATCATATCTTCTCTCTTCTCTGTTGTGGTCTCTCTTTCTCCCCTCCTTTTCCAGAGTGTACATGTTGAGATCTCACAGTCTCCCTCGTGGGGTTTCTCATGCAAACCACGCATCATTTTAGTTGCCTTCCTCTGGACAGCCTCTGCTCCGTCTTTGTTCTTTTGATGTGTGGTGTCCAAAATTAAGCACAGTGGTCTAGGTGTGGCCGCACCAGTGAGCAGTATAATAGCAACTACCTCTGTCCTTCTGCTGGAGATACCCGCCCTCATGCACCAGCATTGTACTAGCTCTATCCACTGCCTTGTCACACGGCTCTGCCACATAGGTGTCCTCAGATATGATAACCCTGGAGGTCCCCTTCCTGCCCAGTGACTGTTGGTACCCCATCCCATACTCAGTGCCAGGGTTTCTATTTTCTAGGTGCATTACCGTGCACTGTTTTGCACTGAACCCACACTGGCGTGTTTTGACCATTACTTAAGTTCCCAACATCTCTGTACAATTTTCTACCCTTCCTGAGTGCCCACTCTGTTGCAGATTTTGGTATTACTGTATCTGCAAAAGGTTCCATTCAGCTGTTCTACAGTGTCCCCTGTAGAGATGGGCAGTTGACTAAATTGTGAAGTTTTGCCACGAGGTGCAAAGTTTTTGCTGCAAAGTGTGAAGTTTCACCCATGAGTGTGGAGACTTTGCCTCACGAATAGCCACGCCGCACAGGCGAAAGTCTGCGCCGCATTGAAAAACTTCACAATTTGGGTGTAATTGAAGTTCCTGAGGGCAGGAAAACTTAGTGAAACTCCACTAATGTGAATTTGGTCACTGCAACCTTCACTAGTGAATTAAAACTTCAGGATATCTCTTGTCTCCTGTAAAGATATTGAAAATGACTGTCCCAATTTAGAGCCTGTGGTACCCCACTTTAAAATGAGTGTCATTAACCACCACCCTCTGTCTCCTACCGGTAACCATTTTCTAAGCCAGTTTATCACTGCGGATCCCACTCCTGGGTTGGTCACCTCTCTAATCAGCCTTCTATAGGGACCATGTCAAAGGCCTTGCTAAAGTCTAAATTGGCCATGTCCACTACTCTCCCCTGATCAATTTCACTGGTAATCCAATCAAAGAAATATGTTAGATTAGTTTGGCATGACCTCCCCACTGTGAATCCTTATTGTCTATAGTCTTGTAGCCCATTGGGTTCAAAATAATGAGCCTTTCTTTTCAGCAGTGTTTCCAGCAATTTCCCACCTGAAGTGAGACTGATTGGACTGCTGTTGCTAGCCTCCTCCCTGCTACCATTTTATTTAGAGGGACAATATCAGCACTTCTCCATTCCTCTGGAACCACTCCTGTTTCTAATGAGTTGCTAAACAAGGCTGTCAGTGGGGTAGCAGAAGCTCCTAAGTTCTTTGAGACCCTAGGAGTGAATCCCATCTGGTCCGATTGCCTTGTCCACCTTCAGTGCTGCAACTCCTTTCAGTACTCTTTCCTTTGAAAATGAATTTGCATCTACTCCCTCCCACCCTATCTGTACTTCTCCCTGGTAGTCTGTCCCTCCAACTCGTCTTTGAAGATTGAGCAGAAGTATCTGTTGAGCATGTCAGTTTTCGCTCATCTCTGCACAGACTCCCTTCTGCCCTTCTAATTCTTACTATCTCTACCCTTGTTTTCCTGTTCTCACTTAATGCACTTGAAGAAAGTCTTGTAGCAGCTCCTTTGGCAATTATTTCCTCTGTCTGTGCCTTTGTTCCTCTCACTGCTTTGCCTGCTTCCTTCTGCTTTGCTGGGTCTAAATCCTGTCCTCCTCCCTCTGCATTTCCTTATACCTCTTGAATACAACCCTTTATTCTCTTACCACCCTTGCCACTTCCTTGGAGAACTGTAAAGTTCTTCTGTTACTTCTGCTTTTACTTATATCCTTCATGCATTGGTTGGTTGCTTAGTTATGCCCTTGGTTATTCTACTCCACTGTGCCTCTACCCCTCCTGAAACATCTCCACCCCTTAGGCAGTTCCTGAAGTGCTAGTCCGCCATTTCTTTAAAATTTCTTTAAAAATGTTCTCTTGTGGCAAGGAGCCCATATAGGCATCCTGTATAATGCCTTCCTGATATTTGGTTCTAGATGGTACCCATACTGGACCACACACTGAGACCACTGGGGTGGTAGAGAATCTCACTGACTGAAATATGGGTGGAATGAAGGTCATGCTATTACTACACTGTATTTATTTTTTTCTCCCGTTTATACTGTATATGGTTACATTGCCCTGTATAATGTCACATTATGCTCGTCACTTATGAATTGTGTTTCCGTTATTACCAAGTTATGTTAACCTCTGTTGCAATGATGTGAAACTGAATAGACATATTAAAAAAAATCATTTCATTAAAATGTATTATCTTGAGCTGGTTTAAGCTGGTCACCTCATCTCTAAATGCACAGGATACTACAAACGTGACAAATGGAGTTTTTATTGGTGTAAATATATTTGCATGAAATTGATAAGCAAAATGTGCAGAAATGGATCCTTGCTTTGGGTATTTTGTGACTTGATGTTGAGGTGGGATTCAAACAATAACAAAGATATGGATCTCCAATGTACTTATGGTTAATATACTGTGCTGGAAATTATTCCTTAGAGTTACTAGTAACGTGGTACAGAAATCTCTACATCAGTGCTGTGTCTTTCCCAGGTTAGGGACATAGATATTGAGACTGTTGTGACTCCAGTGTAAACCAGGCCATGTAGAATTTTAAATGTTTTCTCTTCTTCTATAGGCTGATGTTTAAGGAAGCCTTCGAGTGTATGAGAAAGCTGCGAATCGATCTGAACCTTATCTATGACCATAACCCACAAATGAAAGTCCACTTGCCAGCGAGCCACATAACAGGCAGATGCATGTTTGTAGTCTAATACATACTGCAAGAGATAAACCAGATCTGTCAAAAAATGGAGTATTGCATCTTCAGGATCATTATCAAAAAGCTATATAAAACTACATTCCTTTATTTGGTGTTTGTGTGTGTGTGTGTGTGTGTGTGTGTGTTGTGTGTAAGTATGCTGTTGTTTCCTCCCATTTTGTCTTTGAAATGGTAAGTAAATTTGTATAGAGGTTTATAGAAAATCCACAATTGTTTCTTGTAAGATAATGATGTCTGTCATGTGGTCATGGCATTTTGTGGCACATTTCCCTGCACTGGCAGCAACCACAGTTTACTTACAGAGTTTAATAGGTCTGTTTTTTTTCCCCTGGTATTAACATATAATTGGATTTGACAAGATGTTTTAACACTTGCATCCAGTCGTCTTTACTTAATGATCCCTTATTTCAGTGTCTCTGTCTATTAGCAGCTTTCTCCAGGGACGACCCTGTAAATGGGACGTATTCTCTTTCAGGGAGGTATCCTGACCAACAAAATTTTCAATTGATAATTAAATCTGTGAGTCTTTCATTCCTTCCTCGATACCCTGATCATCAACAAGCTGTTTGCTCTTTCTGGTGTTTTGGAAAGCGTGGAAATGTTTGTGAAGCAGATTCATGAAGTCAGTTACATCAACTTGTTTTTGACTGAACTGAAGTAAGTATGGGGAGGTGATTCTATTCCAGGTGAACAGTACTTTGTGGTGAATAGACTTGGTGGTTTAAATAAGATGGCTTTCTGTATCCACTTTAGCAAGTCTCTACTTAAAGCAGCAGTGCAACGAGAAAGGTTTAAAAAACTAGTGTCAGGTACAATTAATAAAAATATTAGCATACCTGTCAAATCTGTTTGGTCTGTGTACCTCCCTATTCTACTTCCGTGAGTTTTTTTTCTTGATCCTAACCCTTGACTGGTATACAGTGCTATTCTATGCAAAATGTGGTAGCCATCTTTTTATCTTGAGAAAAAAATAATTTAAAACATTCATAAACTATTTAAATGTTGGTGGAATTAGAAATTTGTACCACCAAATAAAACTAGAAGATGCCTGGAATCTTTAATAATGAAAATGATAGGGTCAAATTTTTGCCCAGTTTTGTTGGAGTGCTGCTTTAAGAGCAGACTTGAATATTTTCATCACACAAGTTGGCTGTGATCTGAGAGCCAGAAGGAAAGATCTTGCTGTTGAGGAAGTGGATTGCTAGAGCATCTGTGAAGAAGCTCTCAACATTATAGGTGAAAGATAGGAATTATAGGATTTAGTAATGAAGTAATGCTTAGGGGTAGACAGTAACAAATAACTATCATTCATTTTATATTTTAGCCACATCAGGTGACTGAGGGGTCTAAGGCACTACATTCAGATTGCAGTCTCCTGGAGGCATAGGTTCAAATTCAATTTTCACCTTTTTTTCTAAAAACATATACAGGGTGGCTTGAGAATGAGTGCACAGCCAGTTTGGACCCTGCAGAGTTTCTTCAGCCACATTAGGAAAAGAAATATATTATACAGTCAGCATAACATTCAGGTGTGTGTGTGTGTGTGTGGGGGATAGAATCAATTAACAAAAAAGTTTGTGTAGAGGTTTTGTACACACTATCGTGGAATATCTGTAGCAAAACAGATGAACTCCAAGCACAAGTGGCAGCAGAAAGTCGTATCGTCCTAGCTCTCACTGAGACTAGGCTGCACAGAAATACAGCTGTAATCTAAGTGTCCTTGGCTACATGTGCAGGTACTGTATGTTAGAAAGTCAGAAAGGGCGGCCAGGTGCTGAAGAAGGCTGAGATGCCTCACCTTTTCCACACCGGTCTACCTGGGTTCGGGAACAGACTTGAGTGCGATGGGGGATCAAGCATCTGGAGGACTGCTCACTTCCTCTGGGAGGGAGGGAGGGTTGTTGAGTCTTGGCACTGGTCTGACCCCTAGTGGAGCTGGGGATAATCCAGTGCAATTTTCAGGCTAGAGGGCTGGCAGCTGGTGATGCCTCACCCTCCAGTAGCATCGTGGTGCATTTGGTCAACACTGCATGCCCGTCCACAAACTATTGGCATATAGACTGGAGCATTTGCAGCCAAAGCCGCTATAACTAAAATAACCTCTCCGCACTGGCCAACTAGTTAGACAGACTACCCAGATTGCTGACTCATTTGTGGAATACTACTCCTACCTATATAGGACATTGGAGAACACATCTAAGCAAGATAAACTTGGTTACTTAAATTCCATTCCCTCCCGCCTCCAGACATAGCCCAAACCCTAATGAGGCCCATCACCCAGGAAGAAATCACTCTCTAATTAAAAGCCTAAAACAGCCAAATGCCCTGGTCCAGATGGATTTGGTCCTGAGTTTTATAAAACCTTGGCCCCAGAGGTTGTTCCCCTTCTTCACAAGGCCTTCTCAGATGTATGGGTGAGGGAGCCCCCCCGCAATGTGCCACCATCACAATTTTACACAAAGAGGGCAAAGACCCTTGAAGTGTGAGTCTTATCGACCCATATCCCTACTGAACCATGACTACAAGATCTTTACCTCTATAATAACCGCAAGAATTAATCCCATTCTCCCAGAATTGATCCACCCAGACCAATCTGGCTTTGTGATAGGTCGACAGCACCTGACGGTGTAGCGCAGCCCTGAACATGACAGATAAGATCTAAAGAACTCTCTCCTGTATACTGAGTCTAGACTGAAAGGCCTTTGATAAGGTCTCATGAGACTTCCTGTTTTCGGTCCTTGAACACAGGAGTTCCCTGAACAATTTATTGGTATCATGGGATCCCTATACACAGGGCCCCAAGCTTACGTCCAGAGTCAATGGGGATTGTCTAAGAGATTTTCCTTGGGCGGGGAACCATGGAGTTGCCTCCTTTCCCCTCTTCTCTTTGTCTTATATATTGAACCCTGGCTGAGGCCATCAGAAGGAGCACAGTAGGTGACAGGGATAGAGGTGGGGGTGTCCAAAGAAGATCTTGCTATATGTGGGACGATGTATTACTGGTACTATCTCAGCCACATAAATCTATAGAACAAGCATGGTCCATTTTGGAGGCTAGGGAAGCACTCAGGTTACTCCCTCAATAGATTAAAAACAGAGGTACAGAGTTTTTCTTTAAACCCCCGAGGGCATCCGTAGACTTTTCCCCTGAACTGGCAGCTGAGGGATGAAATATTGGAACACACATCACCAAACACTCATCCAAGTTGTTTAAAGTGAACTATACTCCTTAACTAACTCCTGAAGAGAGACATTGAGAAATGGTCTCTGATTAATTTGCCCATGCATGCGAGAATCCAAGCCATAGCTATTAATGTATTACCTAAATTTCTATACCTGTTCCAATGTATACCCCTGTATATCCACAAATCTATATTTATGGTCTGGAATAAGATGGTCTCTAGATTTATTTGGTGAATAAAGAATCAGACTAAAAAACACTACAGACTCGGAGGGAGGATGGAGTGAGATCTCTACCGACCTGGAAGACTACTTCCTAGTGGTGCAACTGAAGCGGTCTCTTCAGTGGTCCGGTCCCAGCTCCACCTCGAGTTGGAGGAGATGAGAGGGGGAGGGGGCTTGCTCGGGAAGACAGGTGGTCATCCACGGCTGACTCGCCATCACCCCATCCCTAAACTAAATTCAGTAGGCGAGACCCTCCGGCGGTACATAGATTATGGCAAAATATAAACTGCTACCAACATTGTGGCCTCTCAAAAGCTGGCCTGGGCTGAAGACTTTTCACCAAACGCATCAACCTTACCTATAAACACTGGACTAGGCTAGGCCTGTCATACCTAGGCCAGTTAATTTACAAGTGCCTCTATCCTGGACTTTGACACCTTGAAGAATAAATTTGGTTTAAGGAACACAGACTTCTTTAGGTTTCTTCAAGTTGAACATATATAAATTCCCTTCAGAGAAAGTGAAAGATTCGAAGGGCTATACCTCTTCTGGAAACTATTCAATAAATAAAGACCTCAATAGATCAGAAGGGTCAAATTTCCACCTTATATAAGGCTTTAAGAACTATAAATCGGACTCTCTTATAAAACTTCAAAATAAATGGCAGGAGGAGATGAGTCCGGGTTCTTTACCCCTCAATTGAAATCAATCTTTAGTATAGCCAGGCTAACTACCAGGTCACCTCTCTGGCAGGAATTTGCCTGGAAGGTTAGAGTGCGCTTCTTCTACACCCTGAGATGCTGAACAGGAGAGCCCCTCCCTCCCGGCTGGTTGCTGGAGAGATGTGGGAAGACAAAGCAGGCTACTTACATATTTTCTGGGCATGTCCCAGGCTGGCCAAGTTCTGGGCTGACATTACGTCGGCAATAAAAGAAATATTGGCCATTACTCAGCAACTGAACTGTCACTGAAATTATACTTGAGGTTACCCCACAGGAGCTTGGGGGAATAGACTCACACTACCTCTGGGCATTTTTAACAGCAGCCGCCCTTAGCGATAACCAGAACATGGCTGGCCCAGTTATTCCACAAAAGCAGGACTGGATCTGGATTACTAAAGGTCTGGCCGAATTAGAGAGCTTACCTTTAAACTAAATCAGAAGACTCCTTTATATGCCCAGAGATGGGCCAGGTGGACCAATTGGTATCACTCCATTGAAGTAACAAGCGGCAAGGCCTTAGGGAAAGGTAGGGGTCCCTCCGCTGGGCTTGGGAGACCCGTAAGTGAGATGGCAGCAAGATTTAAATCAATATATGGTTTGTCAATAGAAGTAAACATAATGCTTCCAGTATACAATAATGAAATATGTCATGGATGTATATAACATACTAAGTCTGCACCTGTGATCCTTGAACATGTAATTAAATTACTGCAGAATATGAATAAAGATAAAATAAAATAAAAAAGCATTGCATGCCCATTCTTCCCTTCAGGAAAAGTTTCTACACCTTTGGGTAACTTGTGACAAAAATGAGGCAATTAGGGGTAAGCCCACAGGATGTGCACTAGGTCAGCGCCTGTGGGCTGTACCTCAATGGTGTCATGAAGGACCACTCCCAATGCTTTAAGTTGGGCCAGAGTTCAATACCAAGAATGCAGTACCTTTTTTGTATCTGGTGACTCTCTTGGTCAGCACAGGCCTGATGTGCCAGTCTCCGCATTTATGCCATTCCTCATCCAGTATGACCACGTGGAGAGCAGTCTGCCATTTGTCCTTAGCCCCCGTGAGGGTCAGGCTGTGCATCTGTCATCATCTCATATATGGAATCTGCCTTGGCCTTGTTTGGTATGAGCCATTCTGCCAGTGGAGCGAGGGACCCTCTATTCATGCTACTGGTCTTGCAGGCACGCATTTGCATTTGAGTTTTACCACTGCGTGTACACAGATCTGATCTGCAAATAATGCCAGAACTCTGTTTTTGGTAGATTGAATTTCTTTTGGAGGTTCTGGAAGGATTCAAGTACCTTTTATCAGGGGTCAATAGGTCACCAATCCTACATATTGATCCTCTCCCAGCTATTCAATGAATAGGGCCACCCTCTATACAGAATTAGGGGTTACATCAAAGGTATGTCAGACTCCCTAGCCTTGGGCTCATAGAAATGTTTGCCATTTGTGACCAGAAGCTGTATGTGCGGTTGATATGGTGGCCCAGTGGCATCTTCGGCCTTAATGGAGTTACCCAGGCAAAGTGAGGGATGTCTATCACCCATAATCTCCTGTTCTATTCGACATCAGGCCCAGGAGGCTTGGGTCTGGGCTCTGAAGGACTTGCAGTGTTGTAGCTGTGAGAAAGAAATACATATAATGCCTAAAGTTTGGGAGGTTTCACCCTGCCCTGTCTCCAGTGAGCCCTCAGTTTTGCCTGCTAAATCTAGGTGGAGATGTACCCGCAAAGTAGTATCCTGTAAGTGAGTCTAACTGGAACCATTTGTCTGGTATTATGATGGGGAGGTGGGCTAAAAGGTAAAATATTGTGGAAGCCAGCATCATTTTGACTGAGTCTGTTTTCCCTGGAAGTGAGATGTTTAGATGTTTTCTTCTGTTTAATTCCATTTGGAATGTTAGCAGCAACAGGTTCAGGGACACAGTTTGTGGAGTGCAGGGGATAATATAATCCCTAAGTATTTGATTTGTGATCCTGCCCATGCTAGACCGAGACTTTCCCATATCTGTGGTTGTATGTTTTATTAGGGAATGATTTCAGACTTGATTCCATTAATCTTTAATCAGACAATTGTGAGAATATTTGTAGAACATGATTCAGACTTTTGGGATATCACTGGTCAGGATGAGCCAATTATTCACGTACAATTTAGTTTTATAGTCCTCTTGATCTGTTTTATTCCTGATATGTGACTGGCGCTCGGATGACCAAAGCCAAAGACTCTATCACCAGTATGAAGAGTAGAGGTGAGAGGGGCAACCCTGCCTTTGCCTCTCTGTAGAGTAAATGGGTCTGAAAGAAGGCCGTTGGTAAGGACCTTGTGACAGGGTTGAATAGGACCCTGTCCCAGGTGTTATGGGAGATTGAATGCAGAGAGTTTGTTCTCTTCTTTCCTTTTCTGTCTCTTATTTGTCTGGTTGCGTGACAAGATTTTCTCATGCTGGACTTGATCACCCGACAGTCTCACAAGTCTCAGCCTCTCACTGTCTCTGTTTTCCCTTGCTGTTTCTGTCTTTTTTCTCCCGCTTGCATATCTGCTGGTATAAAAATATATGTGAATCATTATGTGGAAATTAAACTTATATCGGGATCCCTTTGTTTAGAAATTATACAGTATTACTGTTGAAATGTATATAATTATAGTTTGAGATGATTGCAAAAGCTATTTGGAGCATAAGGAGTTAACCTGAGTAGGTTTTAAGCCATTTTTCAGAAGCTGTGGAGAATAGGCCTCAGTTCTGGGACATTGTGTTCTTGCACCTGCATGAAATTGACAAGAACATTTTAGAACAAAATCAGGATGCTTGTTAAGAAGGGGGTTGCAGAGACTTGTAAGAGAGAGCTTCAGTGTTTTGAGACACACAGAGATTGAAGGAAAACTCAGATGATCTTCTGTTTATTCTGCCTCTGTAAATAGTTATTCTGAACAATTTTATTTTTGATGTTACTGCTAGTACTAATAAACATTTTTGTGAATTCTACAACTGCTTCTGGTTTTCCTATGCTTCTTGACCTGAGCCTCGATAGGCGGACCTTAGCTGTGGGACCGTTATAAATGGTGCTGACCCACCTGCAAATTTGGGCCTACACTGAATTGTTCTAAACCGCTTGTGAGATAATCCCATTCGAAAGAGTTGTAGGCCTTCTCAAGTCCGTGGTAATTGCTGCAGCTGGGGATGTCAGTGTTGAGGCTGTCTGATATAATGTGACTAGTGCCCTCAGGTGATCTGCACTAGATTTCCCTTTGACAAAGCCAACTTATGATGCATGGGTTGGGGATGGTAGGACCTTTTCCAATCTGGAGACTAGGATTTTTGCAAGTATTTTGGTGTCTGCATTTATCAAAGAAATAGATCTGTAACTTCGCAGGGGGCAGGGTCTTCCCCTTCTTTGGGGACTGTTATGCGCCTCTTTCAGAGAACCGGGAGCCTATGTGGCATGCACTCTCATCATTTGGAGCATTGGCCTGCTTATTATTTCTTTGGTAATCCATAGATACATAGATATATAGACAGTGTCGGCAGATAAGGGCCTATGGCCCACCCAGTCTGCCCATTTGAGCTTGAAAGTTCAGTTTGTTTTCCTAGAGTCTGTTGCCCTTACCCTGACCTCTAGAATTCCTTTATGTCTATCCCATGCATTCTTAAATCCTGTGATTGTTTCAGCCCCACCACTTCCTCTGGCAGGGTGTTCCACTTGTCCACCACCCGTTCTGTGAAGAAATTCTTTCTCATGTTTCCTCTGAATCGTCCTCCCTCCAACTTCAGCCCATGCCCTCTAGTCCTGGAACATCTTTATCGCTTAAAAATAGTGTTTTCCTGCACCCTGTTCCTCCCTGTAAGATACTTGTATGTCTCTATCATATCCTCTCTCTCTCTCTCCTCCTCCAGGAGTACATGTTCAGTTCCTTCAACCTGTCTTCATAGGACTTGTGATGCAATCCATGCACCATCTTTGTTGCCCTCCTTTGAACCTTCTCTACCCTGTCTATGTTCCTACGTAGGTATGGTCTCCAGAACTGTACACTGTACTCCAGGTGGGGCCCTCACTAGTGTCTTGTATGGCAGATTGATGACCTCCCTTTTCCTGCTGGTGATGCCCCTGCCTATACATCCCAGCATCCTATTTGCTTTACCTGCTGCCTTGTCACACTGTTTCCGTACCTTGAGGTCATAAGAGATGACAATCCCAAGATCTCTTTCCTGCTTGATGCATGCTATATCCTCACCCCCAACTGATATATTGTGCCAGGGTTTTTCTGCCCCATATGCATTATCGTGCACTTCTTTGCATTTAATTTCAACTGCCAAACCCTGACCATTCTTCAAGTTTCTGCAGGTCGCTTCTCATTCTGTCTACACCCTCTGGTGTGTCTACTCTGTTACAGAGCTTTGTGTCATCAGCGAACAGTGAAATTCTGCCTTCTAGATCCTGCGCAATGTCACTGATGAAGATGTTGAATAGGACCGGTCCCAGCACTGATCCCTGTGGTACCCGCTGGTCACTCTTCCCTCTGTGGGTGACAGCCATTTACCACCACCCTCTGTGTCCTGCCACCCAGCCAGTTACCTACCCACCACACTACTGTCCTGCCCACCCATATTCCCCAGTTTGTGTAATAGTCTTCTATGTGGCACAGTGTCAGAGGCCTTGCTGAAGTCCAGATAGGCCATGTCCACTGCCCTCCCCTGATCCACCTCCCTAGTCACCTAGTCAAAAAATTCAACGAGGTTGGTCTGACATGACCTCCCCCTGGTGGAAACCATGCTGCCTTGGGTCCTGTAGTCCATTGATAACCAGATGTTCCACCAGTCTCTCCCTCAGTAGTGCTTCCATGATCTTCCCCACTACCGAGGTGGGGCTGACTGGTCTATAGTTCCCTGCTTCTCTTTGTTCCCACTTTTGTATAAGGGACTACATCTGCTGTCCTCCAGTCTTTGGGTACCTCCCTGTTTCCAGTGATCGGCTAAACAGGATAGCCAGAGTTCAGCCACCACCTCTTAGTTCTTTAAGGACCCTGGGGTGCACCCGTTTGGCCCCATTGCTTTATCAACTCTTATTACTTCCAGTTCCTTCAGGACCCTTTCTCATGTAAAGGGACTTGTGTCCATTCTGCACCATTCTCACCCTTGCTCCCTTCAGACCCATTACCCTCCTCTTCCTCAGTAAAGACTGAGCAGAAATACCTGTTCAATATGTCAGCTTTACTGTTGTCATCCTCCACGCGGCTCCCATCCTCCCCTTCAGTCTCACTATCCCTCCCTTTGTCTTTCTTTTCCTTATGTACCTGTAAAGGTCTTGTCCCTCTACCCACTGATTTTGCAATGTGTTGTTCTGTCTGAGCTTTGGCTTCCCTTACTGACCTCCTGCCTCCTTTGCTTCTCCTGGTACTTCTCCCTATCCCCTTCTGCCTGTGTCTTTTTGTATTGCCTGAATGCAGTCTTTTTGGCTTTCACTTTCTTTGATACCTCTTTGGAAAACCATAATGGTCTCCTCTTCCTTTTCCTCTTGCTAACCTGCTTAATGCATAATTCTGTTGTTCTTGTAATCCCATTTAAATACTGCCCACTGTTCCTCAACCCTGATTCCTGTCCCATTCCCTTAATGCCTCTTTCAAGTATCTCCCCATTTTCCCAAAGTCCCCCCCTAAAATCCAGGATCGTGTTTTGTGTGGTTTGGTTCTGCTCTTTCTGTGATTTCAAACCACAGTGACTGGTGGTCACTGTTTCCCAGGTGCTCCCCACTGTACCCCCATCACACTGTCCCTGTTTGTGAGCACAAGGGTCCAGTATTGCCTTCTGCCGAGTTGGTTCCATGACCAGTTGCTGAGGAAGGCACCCTGAAGGAGTCCAGGATAAATCTGCTCCTAGTTGATGCTGCTGCTGGGATGCTCCAGTCCACGTCTGGAATATTGAAGTCTCTTTAATTTTTTTTTTTTTTAACCAGGAGGCACACTAAGCTGAAGCTTGTTTCAGTGCGACCGCAGGAGCACAAAGGAAGTTAAGTGACTTGCTCAGGGTCACACGTATATGCAAGTGGAGGCTGTGGGATTCAAACCCATGTCTCCAGGTTTGCAGCTCAGAGCCTTAAACCACTGTGCTATCCTGCCTCCAATCCAGTAGAAGTCAGCCAGGAAGCCATCACTTCCGGTGACTAATGTGGTGCCATCCCTCTGTGGCCTTAAGCAGTTCGTTTTCTTCAATGGGTGTGTCCAACATGGCCTTTGTGACTCAGAGAGCATGGGGAGAGTTGTTTGGGCCATAAATTTATTAAAGCTTGGCCTGTGGAAGGGGCTAGTTCCTTATACAGATTGTCGTAAGCGTCATCATGACATTGTTTATTGTTTTGGAAAATGCACTATTCTGATGCATCTCTTAGTTTTCAATATGCCTTCGTCCTGTTGTTTCCTCAGCCAGTATGATGTAATTTCTCCCGTCTTTTCTCCCTGGTCCCTTCTATGGTGTACTCTTGCTATTTGTAGCTTTGCCTTTCTGGTGGCCAGTGTGTTTAATTTGATTCTGAGGTCTGTTGTTCATATCTTAGGGCTTGATTGTTTAACTGATTGGGGTCTTTTTGTAAACCTCTTTTGCTTAAGTTGTAGTTCTAACTGATGGGCCTCATCCTCCCTCTGTTTCCTCCTATACACTGCATATGATATGATCCTACCTCTTAAATTGACTTTAAAGCTTCCCAGATCAGATGGAGGAGGCACACAGTTCAGGACTGTCCAGGAAGTAGTTGGTCACCTCTAGCTTCAACCATTGCTGAAACTTAGGGTCACTCAGCAGAAGTGGATCCAAGCTCCATGTCATTGATCTTTCTTTACCTGGGTTTAAATAGGCTTGAAGTTGCACCAGGGCATGGTCAGATACATACAAGGGGCGATGGACACATCTGCTATGACAGAGTTCAGTTTGGTCGAGATGAATCAGCAGTCAAGTCTGCTGGCCATCGCCCCAGTTCGAACAAAATGTTAAATCTTTTGTGGAAGGGTGAAATGTTCGCTATGTATCCATAAGGTCGTGCAAGGCCGGTAAGTCAGTCAAGGTTCGCAGAATGCTTTGCTGTGTGGTTTGGGTTTGCATTTGACCAGTCCAGCAGGTGGTTCGTGGCCATATTAAATCTCCCCATTATGATATCTGGATTGTCATCAGATATTTCATTTTTTTTAAACTCAGCTTTATTGCTATGTCACAGCACAACTGATGCATGTAAATTGATAGGCATCTTACAAACATACATGAGAACCTGGTTAACAGGTGTACATATTCAGGTTAGCATGCATACATGGTCTAATTAACATTGAAAGGCCATAATGGCCTCCTATAACAAGCATCTAAATCATTTTATAGATGCGCTATGACTTCCAGAACTCTAAATATTAGTGTTTTGTCTGATACCTTCCATGCATATGTGTTTAAGCTAAGTGACATGGAGAGGTGTCAGCTCACCCTTTACTTGATGGTCAACTGCTCAACAGGAACTGGAACCAGTAACTAGCTTGAGGACCATGCTACAAGACCATAAGGCTTTACCATATAGATACCCCATGTGTATGATTCCGGGATATAGCGTGATAGGGGCAGCTAAGGAGAAAGGAAGGTAATTCCATCCATACCCAGAGACCTGCTCTGTTGATTCAGCCATCCAGAATCGCTGAGTCATTTCCACAGGGTGCCCCAGGTCTTCCAGACCTCAGTATGTACCTCCAGAGAAAGCCTCAACTTGGCTGTGAGCTCCTCCCTTCTCCAGATGTTATCTACCCAGGATTTCTAGAATTCTGTTACTGGGAAGCCCCAGTCAGTTCGACGTAATTCTCTTTGGGCCACTAGGCATAGAGTTCTGAAAAGATTTTGCTGTCTAACTGAACCCACCACAGGGTGTCCACATCCCAGCACCAGTATCTGAAAGGTTCTAGGAAGCTGAGGCCCCACCCTTCTGCAATCTGCTGTGAACCCCATTCCAAAATTCCTGCACCTATGGACAGGCCCAGAATATGTGGAAGTGGTGCCCACCTGCCCGCATCCACGCCAGCATAGGTCTGACATGACTCCTTTAAAGTATTTTGTGATTGTTGGGGTATGAAAAAGTGAGATATGCATTTCTAGTGGAATTCCCCCACCCTGAAGAGGACGTGGTCTTCAGCCCCATTCCCAAGTCTTAATCCATTGTGCAGCTGGCAGGGGTGCACACTCTCAACCCCCCATTTCTGTCGAGTCCTCAAATTGAGCATTGCCCTCACCCTGTAACATCTTATAGGCTCAGAAATGAATTTCCTACTCCTGCTAGGCGTACTTGACCAATAGAGAAAATTCTCTAAAGCGTCCTATCTCAGGTCACTCCTGCGATCAAATTGTTGAAATCAAATAATGTCTAACCTGTAGATACCTTTGAAAAGACATTTTTGTAAGGGAATATGTTGATTGAAGTGCGCAAATGAGACCACCAAACCACCCGGGTAAAATCCAGCGAAGTGTACTAGAGAATGTCTATTCCATCACTGAAATTTGGTATCCGTGATTGGGGGGCCTGGGCCATGAGATAATACAGTCTAAAGTCTGGTAGGGCCAGACCTCCTACTTAGGCTGTGTGAGAAAATTATGGCTAATTCATCTCCTAGTCTGTTGCCAGAGAAAGGGACAGGAGGGCTCTGAAATTAACTATCTTAAAAAAGAATTGGGAATGTGGTTAGGGAGGGCCTGAAACAAGAACAACAACCTATGGAGGATGTTCATTTTAACTGAGTCCACCCTACTTCCTAATGATAATGGAAGCAGATCCCACCTCGCCAGATCTGACTTTATTTCTCCCACAATTTACCATAATTAAGTCTGGCGAGGCAGTGATGATATTTTAACTCCAGTATCTCACAGTATTATTCCCTACCCATCTAAAGGAAAATTTTCCACCAGACCCTGGGAAAAGCCCTCCAAACATAATCACCTCCGATTTGACTCAATCCAGTAGCCTGACACCTGCCCATAGTCTTTGAGGAGCTCTTTAAAGCTGGGAGGGTGGTCTCAGGGAAGTCACAAAGAACAGGAGTCATCAGCATACAAGGAAATTTTATGCTGTCTCTCACCCACCTGAATGCCCTTGATATCTGTATTGTCTCTAACTGCCCTGGCCAGGGTTCGATGCACAAACCAAAGAGAAGGGAGAGAGCAGGCACCCTGTCTGGTCCCTCTGGTGAGTGTGAACCTTTGAGTGGTGAAGCCATTCACTCTCACTGTGGCTTGTGGGGCCACATAGAGTGCCCAGATCTCATCCCTGAATGTTGGGCCCATCCCTACCTCTTCCAGAGTCCTGTGCAGGAACCTCAGTCCACCCGGTCAAAGGCCTTCTCTGCATCCATAAAGATTGCTAATGACAGGTCTCCTTTATGCTGTTGTTATGGTAGAAGGTTTAATAGGCGTCTAATGTTGTCATGGATCAGCCTCCCATTAATGAAGCCAGTTTGATCTGGGTGGACCAGAGTCCCCACACTCCTGCAGTCTACAGGCCAATGTCATTGTAAAAGTTTTAGGTCAACATTTAGGAGGGAGATGGGCCTGTAAGATCCATAAAGCTCAGGGTCATTCCCATCCTTAGAGATGACCGAGATTTGAGCATACTGCCAACTCAGTGGGATGAGTTCACCATCTCTCACCCCTGGCAGACTCTGCCTCAACAAAGGGCAAATTCAGGCTCAAGAGCCTTATATAATTCCCTGATATCCCATCCGGTCCCAGGGCCTTCCCTGTTTTCAGTTCCCTAAAACTCTTCGAAGTTCATCTTTCGTTATAGGGCTTCAAGTTTCTCCTTGTCTTCCACAGATAATTTCTGCATTTTTACCTTTTAAAAAAATTCAAATTTTCTGAGTAATTGGTGATATGATCTTGGCAATACAGTGATTTGTAAAATTTTTGAAACTGTGCGCTATGGTTTCTGGCGATGTTATATACTGACCTTGCTCTCGAGTCCTCAAACAAAGGATATTTGAGCAACAGCCTCTTTCCTTAGTTGCCAAGCCAGCAGTCTACCTGCTCGATTACCTGCTTCAAAAACCTGTGGCGAGAGTATCTAAGTTGTCCCTCCACCTTCTCATCTAGAGTCTATTTAATTTCCTCTTGTCTCTTCCATTCGTCTCTTGATCTGCTCATCTAAGCAGATCTTATGTTCAACCTCCAGGTCAAAGAGGTGGTTCTCAAGCTCCAGGATCTCTTTTTGTTGCCTTCTGTTAAGATTAGAAGCATTCCCTATGGTGGTCCCGTTAGGACCACCTTCAGACAAATCCCACCAGATGGCCGCTGTAGTGTCCCGGGAGGGTTTTATTCTCATGTTGTCTTATTGTTTCTTTTAGGAGGTCTTTGTACTCCCTCTGTTTAGAGGGATACATTTAGCCTCAAGTGGAGTTCTTAAGTTGGGCGTGGCCATAAAAGCATCTACACCATGCTATGATCTGATGTGGTCCGGGATGAATCTGAGAGTCCTCCACCCTGTGAAGCCAGTCTGTGGACAGCCAAAGCATATCAAGCCTTGAGTAGGCATTATGTGGTGCAGACCAGCAGGTATAGTCCCACACCTTCGGGTGGTGGTGGCACCAGACCTCCACTAGGCTCAACTCTTTCCCAGCCTGATTAGTGTTTGAGTTGCTCGTGTAGGAGGGCCCAACGGTACACCTGATCTATCCACCTTGGGGCTGAGAACTGTGTTAAAGTCCCCCACAATGAACATCTCCTGAGGGCGCCCGCCTAAGGAGCACCTCCCTCAGGAAATCTCTGTTCTCCCCATCATGATTGGGAGCATAGATGTTTAAAATGGAACATGGAACCCTCTATAGTTACCCTCAGCCATAAGAATCTCCTCTCCTGGTTCTCTTGTATGTTAGTAAGTTGGAAGGACAGTTTTTGTGAATTAGTGTGGCAACCCTCTTCTGTGAGGGTGTCCCCTATAAGTAGAGTAATATACTTGGCCTACCCTTGCATGTTTAAGCTTACTGTTCTCCTTATGATCTAGGTGGGTCTCCTGGAGGAGCTGTTTCCACGTGGGCCTCGTGCAGCTGGTTCAAAATTCTCTTTCTCTTGATAGGGTTATCTAATCCCCTTACATTATATGTAGCTATCTTTCCCTCTGCCATTCTCTCTGTTTAGCCCCCCACTTTCCCATCCAGTAGTATGGTCTTCCAATGCCCAACCAACATTGTGAGCCTCTTAACAGTAAAACAGTTAAACTTTGTACAACAGCAAAGTTGATAACTTCAAGGTTATATAACATCATCAGTAGGTAATTTGAGTGCCACTGGCCCACGGATGGGGCACTCCTGTGGGAGCCCTCGCGCTAAACTTGCGCTTAAAAGGCGACCAGGCCTATACCATGTTCTAGCCCATTATTCCGACAATCCATATGGAGTTAGTCATTCAGAATTATTCAAAGTTGCCTCTTCACTGCTTGAGCCCAACCCCAGGAGACAGACATATGCAAGAGGTGAGAAATAGAATTCCTGGTTGGGTCTAAGTCAGTGTGTGATCTAACTTTGTAGAAGGTTTGCATGTCCTCCAGTGAGCGATTAAAAGGCCCTGTCAAACCAGATGATGGCCATTGCCCCCCACTGGTCGCTTCAAAAGTCAATCGTGATTCCCTGTAGGGTAAATTAACTCTGAGTCCGCTGTCCCAATCAGGCATCAGCAGATCATTTCCTGCCATTGCCGGGGATCTGAGGCGATCCATTTCCTTCCTCTCTTTGCCCAAGTTTCCTGCTTATCCTCCTACCTAACCTAGGGAACCCTCAGCGAAGGGGAAAAATTCTTACGATAAGCAGAGGGCTATTCATTATGATGTGTTCCTTTCCCCTGCTGCTGGAATGGAAGGTAAAACTGTCCCCAAGCACCTCAGTTCCAATCCACCATTTATCTTCCCCTGCCCACATTAAGTGCATGCAAGGTATGTAGCAAATCAGAACCTTCCCTGCAAAATTGAGGCATAAGTCAAATGGTCATATATCTAACCGCTGATATGTCAGGTCTTTTGTATCCAGACCGCCCCTGAATCTATCCAAGGAGTTTAATCTGTAACCAGAGCACCTCTAAACCTACATCAAATAACTAGGCATTCCTGGATTACATTACCAAAACCTTTTCAGGCTGTAGGGCGGTATAAGACCACATCCGTGCTATCAGTTAGATCTCTTAAAGAGAGCACCAGAATGTCAATGAGGGGTCCGAAATGTCCACTTGCAAAGTCTGCCCTTTTGAGGCAGCAGAAGACTCAGTCTCTGAGAGGTCACGGGACAGTGATCGGCCTCTCTTTGCAACTCCTACCCTGGACCAAGGTTCTTCTCCATTCAGAATGTCTCTTTCCAATCCTGATGGCCTAGTCAGCATATCCTGGGGACCCCCAACTGCAGCAGGGTGCTTTTAGCAGCTCTGAGTGGCCGAAAAAATTGAGGGCCGTCTGAGAGAAAGATTTTTAGTTGTTCTGGCACAATTAGGTGCATACGAATGTTCTTGGAGGCCAGGCATTTCTTAATCTCTAGAAGCACCCTTCGTTTTGTTGAGTAATAGGTGTGTAATCATTATCAAAGTATGGCGTTTATCTCCAAGTATAACTTCTTTTTCACCAGGCAGCTTGTAGGATTCTGGTCTTGATCCTGTGGTCAGAAACTTTAGCACTATGGACCTCGGGGTTGCATTAGGGCTGGTAAGCTTCTTGGCCAGAGCTCGATGTGCCCGAACAATATTCAGGTGGAGGTCAGCAGGCAAGTCCAGTAATTCCTTTAAAAAAATTGAAAAGTCCCCATGTTGCCCTGTTCTGTGTCCTCTAGCACTCCATAAATCCGTATTTTGTCCGTCTGGATCGGAGTTCGAGGCGTCTAGTTTATCTGTTAACTCTCCTCCTGCACATTAAATGGTGTAACATATCCGCATGGTGATCCACTTGTTTATCAGTGTGTTAGGCCCTCCTCCAAGTCGGCTGCTTGTTTTTCCACTGTGAGTATACTTTTTTATTTTCAGTCGTGGAATGCTCAGTCTTGCCCAAAGTATCAGTCAGTTTAGCTAGTTCCCAATATAATCTCTTCGAGGTGATGGTAAATTCCTCCTCGGAGGTTCCTCAGCCTGATTGCCTGCCTGTTGTGGGTGTGGATTGAGACTTGTTTTTGGCCTTTGGGTCACGCTGATCCAGAGCCACACTCGACTTTAAAAATTCCATTAAGGTATCCTTCACCTCGATTTAGGAGAGCATCCTGAAGCGTCGCGTACAGAACAGTAACCCACAGTATTGGTGACATTCCTTGGTGCCGGGGACAAGCTCTACCATAGATTTTTTCCTCCCGGGGATCGGAGCACTCGCGTTCAGCGACTGCACAGCATGGAGGTGGAACTGGAAGTCGTCAGTCAGACATTTCAAGTAGTGTCTGGGACACTGCATTGAAAAATTCCAGCCTATCTCCATTTGGTGCATATTTATTACCCAGGATTAAGGCCGTCTCTTTGTATTAACTTTGACCAATATCCATCTCCTTCTTTATCCCTATGTTGTTCCAAAATTTGCCATTTGAGGTGCTTGTGACATAGTATCAACCCCCACCCTTGGCTTTTCCCAAGTACTGTGTGCTTCTTACTCTACCCACTCTCTCACCAGTTTTCTTGCATCTACCTGTTTAACCTTGTAGTGAGGACTCCATAATTGGAAAGTATAACTAGATTCCTCCCCTTTATCCCAGGGTATATGTCCCTTGCCCTGTATTTTTGGATGAAGGATGTGCAGCTTTAAACATCACTGTCCCCCATAAGTCCCACCTTCTGTAAGCAACATGCACCTTATGCCCCTCCCCCCTAACTTTCTTTGCAGAGATTTCATTTTCTCTGCATCTTTTCTTGCCTGCATCCATTGACCCAAACTTCAGAGTGCCAGCCACTTGTCAGAGCGGGATATGAGCACCGATGTACCAATGCCTGATAAGTTTACCATACCATGGGACTCCTAGGGATGAGTCTCCAGTTGCCAGGGTGAGGACCCCAAGCCCTCCCAATTTCATTGAGATTGGACCCCTACTATTGTCTGGAGGAGCCAGCCTATTGCCACCTGTGGCTTGAGTGGACCTCTCTGGGGCACCATTTATCAGAGCTGCCCTATCACTTATAAACATTTTAACCATTAACAACAGCTGACCACCATGGAGCCAAAAGCTCTAGGGAGTACCTGAGGGCTCCACGTTCATAAACTGTTTGGGAGGGAGCAAGTGCTCCTCCCTCCCTTCAGTGAAAACACCATATAAGAAACTTGTGAGTTCATCAGTGGCCCTCCCCCACCGTGAGAGGCAAGTGGGCAGAAGCTATTGATACCATGGCTGTATTTGTCACCCTGGTATATGCTATGGAGGTCCCAGTTACAGTGATGTAACTCAGTCTGCCTCTGGAGGTGCACTGTTTCCGAGGGGTTTGCAGTTTCCATCATGTTCCTCAAAAGTCAATGCTCCATGGGAATGCTAGAAAGTGCCCCACAGAAAATTACGGCGAGATGTGTACTTCCCGGGAGTAAAAAACCTAGTCACTGACTTCACTGTACTTGTTTTGGGCCAGAGCCACCAAGCCCTTTCTCAGTGCCACAAAACATAAATCTGACTGCTTTGGCAGCTAGTCCTTGCAGCTGCCTATTTGCTGTTTTAGCCTTTTTTTCTTTAGACCTAGGCACACATTCCTCTGGGTTAAAGGGAGCAACTGCTGCATTACGTATTTTATTTGAGCTGTGGTAGAATACCTGATTTCAACATGTTGCGGTAGGATTTGTCCATACTTCAGGCGGGTCATTTATGCAGATAAGGCAGTAGCTGCTGCTTTGCCTGTCTGATGACAGTTATGACCTAACATTGGTTTGGACTTCTCCATCTGCACTTTCCATCAGGGAAGGTAGGGAAGATGTACAAAGCATGTTGTCACTAATGGGGCAGGGTTTGGGAGAGCGGTACTGTAGGGTCGGTGTGGGTTAGCAGATCAGTCTGCCGCAATGCCGTTCTTTTTCTCCATCTCACCCATTATTTTTCTCCTATCTCCACCCCACAGTGGCCTGCTTTTACTCTTACGCCATTCATAATGACCATATCTATATTTATTCAGTTATACATTTCCCCTCACCTATCAGAATAGCAGCAAACCTGTGCGTTCTATGTTCAGAGGAGACTCATGAACATTTAAAGGACACCAGTAAAGAGTTATATATTCAGAAAGTTTTTGTCTGATGCCATCAGCATCTCAGAGAGCTGCTCTACCGTGTCCTCTTCCCTTTTAACCATCCGGCATACAGTTAGCCCACCTGCAGGTACCAGTCTCTTTGGTCGCTGCTTCTGGTATCCCCTTCTCTCCTGCTTCATGGCCGGACAAATCAAGTGTAGCAGGCATGAGCTCTCACAGGGCCTTATATCTGTTTGAGGTTTTGACTGGTATAACCTTGGGGAGCAGCTGTCGTGACTGATGGCACAACTTCTGTTGCCTGCTTCGGTGATCTCTGCCTCCCACTGGAGTGGTGGAGTGCCTGCCTGCCTTGCCTTCTTCGGCCCAGTCTTTTGTAACTGATTGCCAGGCATGTGCTACTGCATTTTACCCTCGCCACTGTGATTTTCCTCCTCCTCTCTTCTGCGTAGTCACCTCCATGTTGGATTCTTCTGTGCCACGAGGAGTGCCAAGTGGTCTTCCCTGAGGACCCTGTTGCTCCTGATAATCCCTCACAAAGTGTTCCGCTTCTCCAGGGAGTCAAACATTATAAATTCGCATTTATCTGTAACCTTAGTAGTACAGGATATCTTAAGCAGGTGAGAATACTGAGCCTGTAGCGTTGCTTGTTTACATTGGCATACAATCCTCTTTGGTTAGATAGCTCTTAACGAAAGTCCTGAAACATCTGCACTCTATTTCCTGCCACTGAAATAATCCTTGCTCTCTTGCGTTTTCAAGTAGAATTTCTTTTCAGGTATTTTAGGAATTTACACAATATTGTCCTTGGGCGTTCTCCGGCTGGGGCAGGGTGGGCAGGAGATATCTGCCCTCTTGATCACTGGGGTGCCACATTACTTGATTCACAGTGGTTGGTAGAAAGTCATTGAGAAGCCGTCATGCCCCAACCCTCAACCCTCTCTGGGCTCCCACTATCCTTATGTTTTACGGCTCACCATTCTCAGATCATCCACCTTATTTAGAAGAGATTGTAGCTTTTGGTGGTGATCTTGGAGGATGCCTTTCTAGGTTTCGCAGTCTTTGCGGTATGCTGAATATTTTGCTCTGCATATGATACCCTGTGGCAAGTATCATAGAAGTCATTGTTAGCCAAGGCAGAATCGAGATCTGCCTTGGCTTTAGTAAATTACACTGGCACCATGTTTGATCGTAAGCTCCACCCCATCACGAACTGTTTTTAGATTGTATTTAATGTCTGCAGCAAAGGGCAAAGCAGCTCCACAGCTCGAGGAGGGTAGGAGTAATCCAAGGTCAACATAGGCAGCAGTAAAAACCACACTTGTCAGCCAGACATATACAAGTAACAAAATACTTCCTTAAATACATGAAAAATAGGGCAGAAATGCCATACAGGTGAAGGCTCATAGCTGAAGGATACCCGACTGGATTCGTACACCTAGTCGTCATCAGGGGATGAGTCATACCAACAATAGCAGGTTTAAAAAGGTAACATTTGAAGTGACAGTCCACATTACATACATGTAAAATAGCTGAAAGTGCATAATACAGTTATATACACAGGAGCGTGAACATTGAATTATTACTTTGCCAGTATGTCTAAATCAAGGTACTCTGGCTCAAAAATATTACAGCAGCAAAATAGGTACTACAACGCCAGTGTATTTACTACAAATGAGTACCAGCTCCATAGTGCTCTGTCAGGGCTTCTCATATCTGGAGGAGGTCTAAAACTTCAAATAGTTACTGCGGAATTATATGCAGATGCTGTAGGGAAGGTACATCCAATCCCATGTCCATAGTCTGACCTCGTTGCATCTTGTTTTTTTTGTTTTTTTTTGGTACTGCCAGATTAAAAGTTCTGGTAAATCTATGTAGATCAATAAATAAATCAAAGGTTTAGCGTCCAAAGTAGGTACAAAAGACAGTCCCTTTTGTAGTATCCACAGTTCTTGACTCAATTTGATATTTATAACAATATTCTCTTCCACTAATATTGCTTGCCTCTCCTTTTGGCCCCTTATTCTTACGGCCACCTCTTCTCATCTGATGGATGGATTGTGAGTCATGGTTCCCTGTCTGCGTGTCCTCAGGTTGTGGGTGTCTGCGTCTGTTCTGGCTCCTGAAATTGTACAGCTCTCCGAAAATCTAGTTGGTGACAGTCCTCCTCTAAAAAGGTTCCACCGGCTCTGATTCACTATTGGATGTGTTGTAATTGGGAATTACTATGGTACTTCAGGATCGATCTCTGTTGTTGAGGTCCTTTACCTCCACTGATGGCAAGGGATCTTTGCGCCTCTCCATCTCTAGGCGTGCCACGTTATTTGCTTTCACAGTGGTGGTAGAAAGTCATAGGAAGCCCATCATGTCCCAGCCTCAGCCCTCTGGGACTCTGACTATCCTTATATTTTCGGTGAGCACCATTCTCCGGATCATCCACCTTATTAGAAGATATTGTAGCTTTTGGTGGTGGTCTTGGAGGATGCCTTTCTGGATTTTCGCTGTCGCTGCGGTATGCTGAATATTTTGCTCTGCATGGGATACCCTTGTAGCAGAAATGTGCAAAGTCATTGTTTGTAAGGCAGAACATGGGATCTGCCTTGGCTTACAAACCTCTTGATGGTCCCAGGTAGCTGTTACAGTTTCAGTTTCTGCTTCTGGTGGCTGTATGGGATATTATCCTCATGCTAGGCATGCTCACTTGCAAGCCATTTGAACCTCTAGTCACTTGTGATCTGAAGTTTCTTACCTGAAAGACTGCCTTCCTGGTGGCCATTACTTGCGCTCGTGGGGTCTCTGAGATCCACGTGTTAGTCACAGACCCTTCATACATGGTGTTTCACAAGGATAAGGCTGTTCTTTACACCACCTAAGTTTCTTCCAAGGTGGTTTCAGAGATGCCCTCTTTTTTTTCTCAATACTTTCTCACTCCTCGATCCAGAACTCTCTCAGGCTATGTCCACTGGCCTAACCACTCTACCGTCCTCCCGTCATCTTCAAAGTCGTTGCCGGCTCCCTGAGGCCATGAGGGCTAACAGCCCCAGAGAGATTGAAGGGGCAGTGACAGGAGACCAGCATTGGGCGTGTGGCGGCGGCGCTGGAGGAAGCTGTAGCCTATCCGGCCAGGATGGTTTTCTCCTCTATGCCCCTTGGTCCCTCCCTCCCGTGCGGGTGCACGTATCCCGACTACAGTGCAGGCTACCCTGCCGTGTCAGGGCCACACTGGTATCACGTACTGCTCAAGCTCTGCAACTCCCCAGTCTCCACCGTGGGTCGCTGGAGCACCCAGCCACTCAGCACCCTCCCCTCAGGACAGGAGAGCAGCCCAGCGGGCGCTCCATCCTATTCCTCCTGCCGACCCCTGGCACCGGGCTCGCTCCTGAACCCAGGTTATCGGCATGGCGCGGAGGGTGTGTCAGCACCTCTACCCTCAGCGCCACGGACCGCCCACAGAATTCCAACTTAATCAACCATTGGTGCTTCCGCCTTACGTCGCCAACTTCCAGAATGAAGGGGAACACACCTTCACTCTTTTGGATGTGAAAAGAGCTTTGCAGTCCTACCTTGACAGCACTAAGGAGATCCGCCAATCTAGCATCTCTTCGTGTCCTTCGAGTGGGACCCAGCTGGGTCCAGCCTGTCTTCATCCGATGCATTTCTGCTAGCTAGTAGCCTGTCTCCGACACTGCTACTCAGTGGTGCAGAGTCAAGCTGGAAGGCGGGTTTACCCACTCTACTAGAGTGGTTGCAGCTTCTCTGGCAGAGATTTGTAACATATCCATTGCAGACATCTGCAGAGTGGCCACTTGGAGTTCAGTGCACATCTTTGTAAGCACTATGCTCTGACATTCATGCCAAACCGCTTCGTCCTTCGGCAGATCAGTCCTTAATGGACTTCTGTCTTGGCAGCTTGATCTCCTGCTGCCCTGCTTGAGGTATTGGTTTTAGCTTGGTAATCTCCACTAGTGTGAGTAAATGGTGAAGACTTTAAGTGCAGGAAGATATGGAAGTTGCGTACCTACCCTAATTCTTGATCTTCTTGGGAGTCTTCACCATCCTTTCACATGCCCACCCACCATCCCCAAGCTCACTCATTCTGTTTTAGGTCTTCATGCCCTTGTTGGTTGGGCTGTGAAGATGTTGTTGTGTTGACCCTTCTTACATGGGTCATTCGGACTGTCTTATGCCAAGATTAGGTTAGGTTCTCCTAGGTTAGTTTATGCTGCACCTCCTCAGTCAAAAAGTACTGAGGTGGTTGGAGGTTGATGCTGAGATAGCCTATATGGCTGGAAGCCAGTCTCACGGTGCCGCATATGCATGGTCCTATCTGGCTACTGCCCTCCTGAAGATTTTGGCTCCCACCTGATCCCTAGCATCTCCAGCTAGCCCCACTATTGTAAATGAGTGATGAAGACTCTGTCCAGGATCATCAAGAATTATGGTAGGTACGTAATGTCCATTCTAGGGATGTGGATATGTTGTTCTTATCCACACTTCTTGGCATGTCCTTTCCTTTAAATATCTTGCGGAAGTTCTAAAGCTGTCTCTTCCCACCTACCCACCTGGATGGTATATCCCTCGGCTCCACCCTTGATGCCAGATCTTCCTTTCTGCTGGAAGATTCAGGTTCCCTCCTTATCGCTTCAACGTTGAGTAGGCCCTGGCATAAATCTTCACATTACTTCCAAAACTCAAACTCGTGGAGTGTCACCGATCATTTTTCGACACAACCGTGATGGAGGACAAGTCCTCGGCTGGGTTCTGCCAGTGCCCCTGTAGGCAGAATATGTCTCGGCACCCGCACGCCACGTGTGTCTATTGCATAGGCCATGATCATGATACCCAGGCTCGCGACTTTTGTCACTCATTCCAGCCAAATGTGTTGGCACGATCACCTCACATGCTTACAGATCAGCTGACCAAAAAATGGAACCCGCCAGTCAAATCTAAAGAGGCCCATTTGGTGGTCTCCATGACTGCGGGTCCACTGAACAGCTCTAGCAAATGAAGACTTTTGAGGAGGAAGGCGGCTTGTGCTGCCAATCAGTCCTCTACAGCACTAGTCTTCATCGACTGAGACTGGGTTCTACCTTTACAGGCTTCTTCAAGGAGTTATGCCAGTCTCTCCCAACCAAGAGGGAGGCCATTGGCTTGCACAATTCTCATTCCGTAAAAAGATTCAAGGCCAAGAGAGAGAATCTCGTCAATGTCGCTCTTGGGATCAGAGAGGTCTTGTTCCTGGAATCTCAGTTTCGACTTAAGTCAAAAGTGCGGCCTCACCTGTCACAAGACCATGGGCATTCCAAGAAGTGGCACCACCGCAATTCATCCTCCATCCTCCTCAGAGAGGAGGCTTGGTGCAAGTTGTGATACTACGAGGATCATGTGGCAACAGTTGGTGCTGGCCAGTCTGAAGTCGGCCCTGACTTCCCGCAGCCATCATGGCTGTCGCCCTGTGAGCCAAAGCAGACACCATCCTTCCACCAGCAGACCAGTGAGAGGCCCTCCCAGTTTGGCCAAACCGGCTCTCTCCGCTGATTGTGGTGGAGCCACCACCTAAACAGCCTCCTCTGGGCATAGGCTGTGGTCACCCTCACTCCCAACTGTCCGTGGCCGGGTCGAAAGTGACTTGGGTGGTCAGCCAATCTATCTGGACTCCTCGAGTCTGAGGACCCCTTTGCACTCTCGTCCATTCAACGAGGTTTTGCTTGGGGTCTCGAAGGAGGAAGGTCCCACGTCCTTCATGGCCATTCTTCGCCTCATCTCCAAATCCACGGGATGAAACTGGAGCCTGTTCAGAAACAGGCTCAATGTCCTAACGGACATCCTGACAAAGGGATTCTCCAGCAGAGGCATTCCCAGTGGCTGAAGACATTGTTGGCCCAGCCCTGGAGCTTTGATAGCACCCTACCTCCTGCCCCACACCAGTGGCCTGGATGGCCTGCAAAGTATGCAGTTCCCATCGGCTCCCTTTCTGGGTTCACAGAGCACCCTTGGCTGAGGGGTTGATGACTAAGTCTGTGTTGCGGCAGTTGGGCAATTAAGGAGTCACTGATAGACCTCTGGACAAAGAGTCCAAAAACTGGACTACTCTGCCAGAAAAGTCTGTGGTCTCCACCAGGTGAGTTTGGCTGTCATCATGGCACACTTCTCCCATGCCCTCCTGGGCTCTCTAGATGAGGTGCTTCCTCATCTCTCCTGAGACCTTCAGACTACGGTAAAGCAGGTCCAGGATCAGGCTGTGGCAAAACAGTAACTCATAATGGCTCTGGACATTGGTGATTCCTGTGCCCATTCGGTGGCATCTGCCGTCACCGTGTACCGCAGGGAGCCTGGCTGAGGGTCTCGACCTTTACAATGGACACCCAGCACAAACTGGTGGATGTTTCCTTCCTGAGCACTGACTTGTTTGGTCCAGGAATTGATGGTCACCTTCAGTGCATCAAGAAGTCCACTGCCACCTTGGACTTCGTTGCCTCCACGCCAGAAGGTACTCAGGGTTCCAAGAAGCAAAAGTGTAAGCCCTTTCAGCCTTCTGCCCCTGTGGCAAGCAGCCCCAGTACCAATCAGAGCAGCAGCAGCAGGCTCAATCTTGGTGCCCTCAGCCCAAGTCGGGGCTTCTGCGGTCCGTAAGCCAGGAGGAAAGGGTCCCGAGGTCTCGTGGCTGAATCCTCCTCCTTCAAATATGCACACTGACAGGATGGTGGTGACCACCCACATGCTCGTCACGCATCCATCACGCACTCTGGGTCCTCCCGTGGAGGTCAGCTCCACCACTTCCTTTCCGCCTGGTCTGCTTTCACAACAGACATGTGGATATTGGAAGTGGTCGGCCGGGTGTGCCTCTGGAATTTGAGCAGTACCACGAAGCTGAGCCCGCACCCCACGGGAGGAGAAGGTATCTGTGGACACTCAGTTGGGTCTCTGAGATGACATCACTCAACTCCTCCGCAGGAGGTAGTGGTCAGAATCACCGATCCTCCTGTCAACCCAGGTTCATTTCCAGGTACTTCCTGGTTCGAAATGGACTGGGGCTGGCACCCCATTCTAGATCTGCATGACCTAAACCAGTTTCTCAGGTCTTGCTCATTCAGAATAGTAACTCTGTCTCAGAAGATACCATCTCTCGAGCAGAACATGTGGTTTTGCTTGCTGAATCTGCAGGATGCATCCTTCCACATCTCGATCCGTCCGTCATACCAAAATTTCCTCCACTTCTGGGCAGGGGAACCCTCTCGAGTTCCAAGCCATGCCATTCAGCTGTCGTCCAGCCCCCAGGGTCTTCAAATGCATTGCAGTGTTAGCAGCCCATCTTCAGCAACGAGGGGTCAGGGTGTACTCCTATCTGGACAATTGACTTATGCAGGTCCCTCCAGACAGGAGGTGGAGAGGTCAGGAATCTGGCCCTCTAGACCTGCATCGACCTTGGCTTACTGATCAACAAGGTCAAATGGAACTCGTGCCTTTGCAGGTGATTTGCTTCATCAGGGCAGAGCTTGACTCTTGCCGAGACAGAACCAGGCTCCCAGTGGACGGGGTGGAGATTCTCTCCTCCTTTGCCTGATAATTTCTGGCTGGGCATTGCGCCCTGCCCAGGACTCTGCGACTTCTGGGCTGATGGCGGCCTGCACCTCCGTGGTCCAATGGGCCCAATGGTATATCGCCCCTTCAGTAGGAGCTGGCCAGCCAGTGGACTCAGCGACTAGGTCATTTTGATCAGCTGGTCACTGTAACCCAGAAGATGTGGGACACTCTCCAATGGTGGACTGTCCCAAAGCATCTGAAGGAGGGATCCCGCTTGTCCGTCCCGAGCTGGCGGTCATCTTGAAAACCGATGCCGCCTCACAGGCTGGGGTGCCCACATGAGGACCACAGAGTCCACGGGCTCTGGACCCCGAGGAATCCTGATGTCATATCAACCTACTGGAGCTCTGAGCAGTTTGGCTGGCGCGGACTGCATTCACTCCGTTCCTTGGGGTCAAGTGGTTCAGGTCCACATGGACAACACCACAACCATGTACTGTCTCAACAGACAGGCAGCACACACTTCAGCCTCTGTGCAGGGAAACTCTCGCATCTGGACCTTGTGAGCCGACTGGAGGCAGATCTCTTAGCCATTCATGTGGCAGGATCCTCAGATCAGCTGGTGGGCGCCCTCAGCCATGTGGGCAAGGCATCCCATGAGTGGTCTCTCCATCCAGAGGTAGTACACAGCCTGTTTTCAGTGGGGCACCCCGTGGACCTTTAGCCTCCCAAGAGACTGGAAAGCTGAGGCTGTTTGTGCCCACCCCCTCAGCAGGGCTCGATGCATGAGGATGCCTTCTCAAGGTCAGGGCCCCAGGCTTCTGTATGCTTTCCCTCCACTTCCTTGATCCACAAGGTGCTCCTCAAGGTCAGGAGGACAAGGCACAGGTTATCCTGGTGGCTCCAGACTGGCCTCGTCAGTTTGGTACCCTGATATCCTCAGCCTCAGCATCAGCATCAGGCTTCTGAGGCATCTTCTATCACGCCTGGACCTGCTCTGTCAGTCAAGGGAAGGTCCTCCTCCCAGACCTTCAATCCCTGCACCTGACAACCTGGTTCCTGAGTAACTAGAGTTCCAGGCTTTGGATCTCACCAAGATGTCCTCACCATAGTTGAGGCATCTAGGAAGAAATTAACCAGGAAGTGCTGTGCCTTCAGGTGGAAGAGATTCTCCATTTGGTGTTTGGGCAAGGGACTGGACACCTTGTCCTGTCCGGTGGCTAGCATTCTCAACTTCTTTGGTCTCTCTCAAGGGAGGTCTTTGGTCTCGACTCTTAAGGTGCACCTGGCAGCCATATCTGCTACCGGGCACAGGCTGGTCAGCAGGCAGTTTGCACAGGAGAAGGTGGTCTGGCGTTTTCTTCAAAGGCTTTGACCATATTTTCCTCTAGTGTGAACCACCACCACCGTGGAATCTACTGCTGGTACTGGCAAAGCTCATGGGCAAGTCATTGAACCTGTGCATAGGAGTGAGATGTCACACCTGTCATGGAAGACCACCTTCCTGGTGGATATCACGTCAGCCAGAAGGATTGGGAGCTCCAGGCACTCTGTCGAGTCTCCCTATTTGGTCTTCCACAGGAAAAGGTTGTTCTGTGCCCCACCTGAAGTTCCTTCTGAAGGTTGTGTCGGAGTTTCACCAGAACCAGGTAATGATGCTATTGGTGCATTACCCTAGTCAAACCTCTGAGGTAGTACAGGTTCCATACTTTGGACCTGAGATAAGTGCTCTCTTATTATAAGAGCACATGGCCAGAGTTTGGGGAGAGGTTTGCCAGCTGTTTGTCAGCTATGCTGAAGCGCAACTGCCAGACCTGCAGCCAAGTAGATGATTAGCAGATGGATTACATCATGCATCAATCTCTGCAATAGGTTGACTGGTAAGGAGCCTCCGTGAGGGCTTAGGGATCATTCCACCGCCATACTGCTGCATTGGTGGCTGCTTCTAGGGCGTCCTATCCAGGAAATCTGCAGGGCTGCTACCTGGAAGTCAGCAAACACCTACATTTCCCATTACCAATTGACCCAGAGTCATGCTGGGATGCTGGTTTGGGGCCTCAGTTCTCCATTCTCTGTTCCCTAAGTATTGGGTGTGCACCTTTCTCCCTCCTCCTGGAGAACTGCTAGGAGTCTGCCAGAATTGTGGATAAGAACAACATATCCACATCCCTAGAAACACAGGTTCTAGGAGCGTGATATGTTGTTCATCCACACTGTCTGCATTGTCCCTTTCCCTTTAAATCTTGCGGATGTCTTCATGCTGGCTCCTCCCACCCACCGGTGGTAAATACTCGGCTCCGCCCCATGACCAGATTTTCCTTTCCACTGGAAGATACAGGTTCCCTCGTGCTACCTTGCAGTAACAGAGGCTCTGGAGTCAAATCAACTGTTTTCGCCGCGCTTACTCACCTTAAAACTCGTAGAGTATCGATTCAGATCCAAATGCTTGGGATATGGAGGACAAGTCATCCCTGGCTTTTGCTGGTGTCCTTGTTGACAAAAAATGTCTTGCACCGACCCCCACCTCTCATGCGTATACTGCCTCGGCGACTTGCATGACACTGGGTGTACCATCTGTTGCGGCCTTCCATCCCACCGTTCTGGAGGACTGTAAGGCGCGTCTTAAGTTGGAGAGACCAGAGCTTCGCAATCCACAGGTAAACTCGAAGGAGGCCAGGTGGGCGGTTTCCGTGGCTACAGGATCCACCGAAGCTCAAGCAGATGGCGGCCTTGAAGAAGAAGCTGCCCAAGCTTGACCAACCAAAGCTTCTTCATGCCGCTCAACTTAGGCTCCACCTTCATGGGATCCTTCCGGGAGTTGTGACAGTCTCTCCCTACTAAGGGTGAGGCGCCTTGGGCTCGCCACTCCTCCCGATCAAGAAGGATAAGGATCTAAACCTTCTTCTTCACCGAAGAAGATGATCCTGGGACCGAGGCTGTCTGACTCTCAGGAGCAAGGGGTCTCGACCACGGTTGAGATCACCTCCTCAGCTGCCGGCTTTCGGACCTTCCATCAGGCCAGGGCACGGAAACCGAGGATACGGCAGAACTGGGACGAGATTTCTCTTGACCCGATCGAGCTGTTGTCGCCATGCCTGTCGACTCTCTGGAGAGGACCCTATCCTCTCCTTCCCGATGAGGAGACCCGTCCTTGGGCATCCCGATCGAGGACAGGAGCCGAACCCAGTTCTCACAATTCAGCTTCTCTCGACCGACAGAGCCGACGCGTCAGTCTCGATCAAGGAGGGACCCCATCGGTCGAGAAACCGAGAAAGGCCACAAACACTCCCGGAAGAGGCGCCCCACCATTCCTCATCCTCCTTGGACAAGGAGAAACTTAGACGGAAGCTCCATCGACATTATGAGGACCTCTGTGGCAGCAACTTCTTCGACAGGTCAAAAGCCGGCTACCCGACGGTACGGCCATTGCTAACCTCAGCCTCTTCGTCCAACACTGACTCCTCGGTGCTGAGGACTCCGGCTCCTCCGTGGGTCCGGGCGATTTGCTCGGCCTGTTACGGGCTCCCCACCAATTTGGGTGGAATCTCCACCAAAACAGCCTCGGGAGGGTTCCCTCTAAGGAGGACCTACCAACCTCTGGGCCTGCCCCATAGATTGTCCATCACAGTCACTCCTGATCGCCCTAGGCATATCAAGGGGATATAGATGAGAGACCCTTGTATCTGGACTCCTCGGATTCGGATACTACCGGCCTTCACTCTCATGATGAGCTGTCTGTGTCAGGCATGGAGGAAGGGCCTTCTTCCTTCAGAGCATCTTCAACTCATCTCAGAGTCTTCAGGTATGCCTCTGCAGCCCATTCAGAAGAAAGCAGAATATCCTCTCACGGATATTCTCAAGTGAGATACCCGACAGAGGCCTTCCTAGTGGCTGAAGCCATAGTTGGCCCGGCTGTTGAACTTTGGCAGCGTCCAGCCTCTTGCCGGCTCCCACTGCCCGTATGGCCCGCAAGTGCGTGGTGCCCATGGGGTCTTTGGCGGGCCTTGTGACTGCCTCAGTGTTTAGCAAATGGGCAGCTCTCGGATCCAGACCGCCCTCCAGACAAGGAGTCCAAACTGATGGACCACTTCGCCCAGAAGGTCACGCGGCATCATCCTTAGACCTTCGCCAGGCTAGTTCAGCAGTGATCATGGCACACTTCTTTCACACCCTTTTGGGGTCGTTTGATGAAGTTCTCCTCATCTCCCAGCAGACATGCATACCACGGTCAAGCAGGTCGGGACCAAGGCCAGGCTGTTGATAAACAACAGCTTCAGGCGGATCTGGACATTGGTGATTCCTGTGCCCGTTCACTAGCTGCCACGGTAGCCTCTCGCCGCGGGGCTTGGCTGAGGTTATCCTCCTTTCCTGCGGATACTCAGCACAAGCTAGCTGATGTGTGCTTCCTTGACACCGACCTCTTCGGTCCGGGAGTGGCAGGTCACCTACAGCGCGATTGAGCAGTCTAATGCCACCTTAGATGCCACCTCTGCTAAAGGTTCTTGGGCAAGAACCAGCAGAAGTACAAGAAGAAGTCCTTCGGCATTCTTCCCTGCAATCAGACAGCCCTTCCAGGAGGTCAGCAACAGCAGCAGGCTCAAGCTTGCGCCCTAGGCCCAAGCAAGGTCCCCAACAGCCGCGAAGGAGGCCAAGGTGCTGGTCCGGTGCCTCCTCCTCCTCCACTAAGCCTGCACAGTGACGGGTCAGGGTGGCCTCCCTGCACCCATCACGTCAGTTCTGGGTCCTCCTTGGGGGCGGCTCCGCCACTTTCTTTCTGCCTGGTCCGATATCACTTTGGACAGGTGGGTTCTAAGTGGTCATAGAACATAGAAACATAGAATTTGACAGCAGATGAGGACCGCTTGGCCCACCCAGTCTGCCCATTTTCCTACCTACTGGATAAGCTGCAGATCCTAGTTAACCAGCAGCCTACTTCTTCCTACCCCACCCCTAGAATTGCCTTATGACTGTCCCATGCATGCTTGAATTCCACCACTGATTTTGACTCACAACCTCCGGAAGTCCGTTCCATGCATCACAACCTCTCTGTGAAAAAAATACTTCCAGCAAGTACCTCTGAGCCCCACACCCTTCTTCAAATTGTTCCCTGGTCGGTGAGGGGACTGCCTCTAGAGTTCAGCAGTAACCCCCAGCCGGGCCCGTGCCCACGGAAGGAAAGAATCTCAGCTGGTACTCAAGCGGCCCTGGGATGACATTGCTCAGCTCCTCCTCAAGGATGCGGTAGCTCCAGTGCGGATCCTCCTTCAGACCCAGGCCTCATCTCCAGGTACTTCCTGGTGCCCAAATGGATGGGGGGGTTGGCGTCCCAATCTATGAGCTCCACAACCTGAATTGGTATCTCAGGTCCTACTCTCTCCGGATGGTAACTCTGAACCAGATCATACCATCCCTGGAGCGAAACATGTGGTTCTGTATACTGGATCTTCAGGACGCATTCTACCACATCCCAATCCGACCATCCCATCAGTGGTTCCTCCACTTCAGGGTCGAAGGACCCTGTACGAGTTCAAAGCCATGCCGTTTGGCCTGTCGCCGACCCCAGGGTCTTCACCAAATGCATCACAGTGGTGGCAGCCCATCTATGGCGTCAAGGGTTCGCATTTACCCTATCTAGGCGACTGGCTCTTGGCAGGTTCCTTCCTTCAGGAGGTGGAGAGATCCAGGGACCTGACCCTTGAACCTGCTCCCACCTGGGCCTCCTAATCCAGAGCCCAAGTCAGAACTCGTGCCGTCTCAGGTGATGGGCTTCATCGGGCAGAGCTAGACTCTTGTCAAGCCAGAGCTCAGCTCGGCGGACAGGCAGAGGTTCTTTCCTCCTTTGCCCAATCATTTCTGGTTGGGCACTTGCACCCTGCCTGGGACTTCCTGTGCCTCCTGGGTTACATGGCGTGCACCTCAGTGGTCTGCTAGGCCAGATTGCACATGCGCCCTTCAGTGGGAGCTGGCCGCCCAGTGGTCTCAGCGTTAGGGTCTCTTAGACCAGCTGGTCATGGTCGCCTAGAGGATGTGGGACGCCTCCAATGGTGGACCATCCCTTGCAGGAAGAATCCCATTTGTCCACCCGAGCCGACTGTCGCCCTTACGACCGATGCTCTCTCATGGGCTGGGAGCCCACATGGGGACAACAGAGTTCACGGGTTCTGGACCCCGAGGAGTCCTGATGCCACATCAACCTGTTGGAGCTCAGAGCAGTCACACTGGCTCTGTCAGCTTTGCTCCTCAGCTCCGGTGTCAAGTGGTTCCAAGTACAGACGGACAATACCATGACCATGTACTACCTCAACAAACAGGGCGGCATGCACTCCCATCTGCTATGCAAGGAGGCGCTCTGGATCTGGACCTCCGTCAGCCGGCTGGGACGGATCTCCTAGCCATCCATGTGGCAGGAGCCTCAAACCAACTGGTGGATGCTCTCAGCCGCATAGACCAGACATCCCACAGTGGTCTCTCCATCCAGAGGTAGCTTATGATCTGTTCTCCTGTTGGGGCAAACCGTTGGTGGACCTGTTACCCTTCAGGGAGAACACCAGCTGAGGCTGTTCTATGCCCACCCCTCAGCAGGGTTCGCTGCAGGGGTGCCATCTCGAGCTGTGGACCCCAGGCCTCCTCTGTGCCTTCCCTCCATTTCCCTTGATCCCCAAGGTGTTACTCAAGGTGAGGAGGGGCAAGGTGAACGTGATCCTGGTAGCCCCAGATTGGCCTCGCCAGTTCTGGTATCCAGATCTCCTCAGCCTCAGCTGCAGGGCCCTGGAGCGACTTTGTACATGCCGGACCTGATATCGTTGAACCAGGGAAGGTCTTCCACCGGACCTTCAATCCCTGCACCTCACAGCCTGGTTCCTGGCGGCTAGAGTTCAGGTTTTGGGTCTTTCTGAGGATGTCTACACAGTGGTGGAAGCATCTCAAAAGAATCGACCAGGAAATGTTATGCCTTCAAATGGAAAGATTTTCCATTTGGTGTCGAGAAAGAGCCTGGACCCCTTATCCTGCTCTGTGGCTAACATTCTAGACTGCCTTTGGTCCCTCTCCAAAGGGAGTATTCGGTCGTTGACCCTTAGGGTGCACCTGGCAACCATCTCTGCTTACCGGGCATGGGCCAGTCAGCCGATGTTGGCACAGGACACGGTGATCGGGCACTTCTTCAAAGGCCTTGATCACGTGATCCCCTCGATGCGTGAACCTTCACCTCTGTGGGATCTCTTGCTGGTTTTAGCAAAGCTCATGGGCAGGCCATTCGAACCCATGCAAAAGTGTGAGCTGTCACACTTGTGGAAGACTGCCTTCCTAGTGGCTATCACATCAGCCAGAAGGACAGGGAGCTCCAGGCACTTTTGGTGGACTCCCTTATCTGGTCTTTCACAGGGACAAAGTTGTCCTACACCCCACCTGAAATTCCTTCCAAAAGTGGTGTCGGAGTTTCACCTCAACCAGGTGTTGACTCTGCGGTATATTACCCTAACACCACCTCGGATGCAGTACAGGCTCCATACCCTGGACCTCAGGCGTGCTCTCTCCTACCATAAGGAGGGACTGCGGAAGTCGAGGAGAGGTTTGCCAGCTGTTTGTCATCTACGCTGAAGCCGCTTCTGCCAGACCTGCAGCCAAGCGGACTATTGCAAGATGGATCACATCATGCATAAGTCTGTGTTATGAATTGGCGGAGCAAGGGCCTCCCAGAGATAAGAGCTCATTCTACCCGCCATACTGCTGCTTCAGTGGCTGCTTCAGGGATGTCCCTGTCCAGGAAATCTGTCGGGCTGCTACCTGGAAGTCAGCGAACACCTTCATTACCCATTACCACATCGACCTTGAGTCACGACGTGATGCTGGTTTTGGGGCCTTGGTTCTCAATCTCTGTTTCCTAAGAAGGGGTGTGCCCTTGCCTCT
Organism: Neoceratodus forsteri; assembly: GCA_016271365.2. Lineage (NCBI taxonomy): Eukaryota > Metazoa > Chordata > Ceratodontiformes > Ceratodontidae > Neoceratodus > Neoceratodus forsteri. Next base: position 1,135,324,030 of record CM057453.1, on the reverse strand, counting down.
CTCCTCATGGAGAATTGCTAGAGCTCGCAGACAGTGTGGATGAACACCATATCACGCTCCTAGAAACCGGTTACTCACCTGTAACAGTAGTTCTAGGAGTGGTATATGTTGTTTATCCACATGCACCGACCTTCGGCTTAAGGCACACAACCTGGCTTCCAGCGGGCTAGATCTGGCGTCATGGGGTGTGGCAGGTATTTACCACCGGGTGGGTGGGAGGAGCCAGCTGAAGATTTCGGCAAGATTTAAAGAGGAAAGGAACAATGCCAGACAGTGTGGATGAACAACATATACCACTCCTAGAATTACTGTTACAGGTGGTAAAAACAGGTTACTCACTTGTAACAGTAATAGATCTTCAGGATGGTCTCTTGCAACAGGTAATACACTTGGGTGCGTTGCCAGAAGTCGCTGTGGCACACAGCAACTCTTCTAACAGTCTTTTCCAGGGCTGCCCACAATGACATCAGCTTCCTGTTTCCTAAAAGTATGGGGGTCCCTGGTATGCTCAGTTTATTTTCCGCTGTCTTCAGCATGCGCACAGCAGCTAGAGCAACTTCAGACAGCAGTCATCGATGAGAATTTGAGCAAACAAAGCGAATGTCCAAAGAATCTTCAAGCAGAAAGCGCCATTTTGTTCCTGCCGTTTCGGTAGGGAAAATCTACCGCTTTGACAACCATACTACTTGTCTAAGGTGTCTGGGACCCACACATGACACCAGTTCCTGCATACATTGTCAGGATTTCAACCAGGCAACCCGTGCCAACGGTTGCTGGAAATTAAAAACACTAACTGAGCAGAAATTGTCTCTCATTGGGAATCAGGGGCTCATCCCAAGGGCTCCTCCTCCACTAATTCTCATCGGCCACCCGAAAAGAAGGAAGCCCTCCTCACACTCTGTGCCTAAGCATTTGTCGATGACCACCATTACAGGTGTCCACTGTTGACAACATGATCTCAGACTGCTTCTGTGTCGACGAGGGTATGCCCTCTCGTCGACAGCGCTTTCTAGTGTGTTAGTGGCAGTCTGTGATGAACCCTTTATGGGTTCCATCGATGCTCTGTCGACTGTGGCTCCTCTTCCGTCGACAGGACTGTCATTTACATTGCATAATCCTCTTTCCACAGCGGTTCCATCGGCGAGGAACCACATTCTACAGGAAGCCCTACTACATTTGCTCTGCTTACTGCCCTCCACCTTCACAGGTGAGTACCCATGGCGCCAGGTGGACGGGGTTGGGACCCTGGACTTTACCACCCAAGGGCAAGACCTGCTCAGGCTCGCATCCCATTCCCTTCACCATCCCTTGGTTTCCCAGAACCCCCCACTCAACTGGGCGTTACTACAGTAGTACAGCATGTCTGCGTGCCATGTGGCATGCTCAGTCCTCCAATCCAGGAGAGCCAAGCCATCCGTCCTGTTCCCCTACACCTCCACCAAAAACATTTCAGGGTGACAGGGACCCTTTACCACCCTGGTCATCTCCCTCGTATGTGGATGACTACCTATCAGAGCGAGCCTGAATTTCGGCAGATTTTACTGGAGGTCTAGAGGATGAGGAATTCCAGGGTATGGATTTTCAACCCCAATCTCCTCTATCGGAGATCTCCTTATTAAATGAGGACTTATCCAGACACGTGGCTGCCTCTCCTCTGGATGACCCATCTTTCATGAGATGATCGTCCGAATTCAGAAAGTCATGGGATTCTTTATTACCAAACATGGCAAACAATGTAAAGCTATGGCAGACTGTCTAGAGTTGCCAGAGGATCCAGTCTTAGTGGTACCCCACTAATCCAAACATACCAAAATACTATGCTTGCAGCCTGGCACCAGTCTTTCTCTGTCATGGCTATTCTCCACTAAGGCGGATTGTCTCCATTAGGCTCCTCTGGATCACCCCTTTTATCCACTACTCCTGAAATGGATTCAGTGGTGGTTGCTGCCGCTCATGATCATACTAAATGACCGAAACACGTGAGCTCCTTACCTCCTGATAAAGAATCCCGCAGGATAGACTGTCTGGGGGAAAAGTATTTTAATCAAGTACCATGAATCTCAGAATCCTAAATTATATGGGACATGTGGTCAAATACCAGCATACACTCAGGGCCTCTGCCATTGAATTAGTCAGTGAACTCCCTCCTTCACAGGAAAGGGAACAATTACTGGCTACAGTGTCTACTGGCAGCTCCATTTCCTGACACCTACTTCATTCGGGATATGATGCGGTTGATACTCGCCCACGTGTCAGCAACCGGCATTACCTTGCATTGCCATGCTTACTGTGTCAGGCTTCACACCTGACGTACAGCATAGAGTAGTTAACGCCCCTTTAATGGGTCCAAATTATTCGGCCAGGTATCCAGACTTTGATAGATGATCTCCAGGCTTCAGGAAGAACCGTGCATACGTTGCATGGCATATACCATACTTCTTAGCCATCCTCACCGTCCTCGGTCCTCTCTTTATACCAAAGAGGTGTCAAATACAGAGGCTCAAGTAGAGTTGGATTCAGAGGTCATTCCCAGTCTACCAGAACCAACACTTCTACCACCAAGGTCCCTCACTCCCACCCACCTGGTGGGGCTGGTCAATCCACCTCCCAGTGACCTACTGGAGCTTTGTCCAAGCTTCCTTGACCAGGACTCGGAAGCAGTGGGTGGTCATTTTGCCCTCCATTTGGAGGCCTAGAAAACTATCACATCGGATGAGTGGGCACTCTAGATCATTCAGAGGGTCACACTCTGGAATACTTTCCAGACCTCCCCTCACCCCCCCGCTCTGTCCATTACCCACTGACCATATTCCTATTCTCCAGGAGGAACTAAAGGCTTTTCTAACCAAGAAGACTGTTTACTCAATACCTGCTACAGAACACTAAAAGGGTTTTACTCCACTTCTTCCTGGTACCCAAGCGAACTGGAGATCTCAAACCAATACTGGACTTCAGATAATTGAACCTATCGTCCAGTACAAAAGGCTACGCATGATCACCCTAAACTCTGTCATGCCAATACTGAACCAAGGGATTGGCTTTGTGCCCTAGATATGAAGGATGCCTACCTACATGTTCCCATCCATCCTACCCACCACAGGTTCCTGTTTTCACCTGCTGGGTCAACAATACCAGTTTCAGGCACTCCCATTCAGCCTCTCTTCAGCCCCAAGAGTGTTGTCAAATGCCTAGCAGCAGCCTATGATGGGATGGGCACTTTGTCTTCCATACCTGGGTGATGAGCTCATCAAAGCAGAGTCCATAACTGTTCTGCTTTCCTCCTAAAAGCAACCTTAACTCTGTTCCTAGCTCTAAGGATTATGGTGAATTGGCCAAAGTCCAGTCAGACCCCTACACAGTCACTCCAATATATAGGAGCAGTCCTAGACACTGTCTTCGCCAAGGCCTACTTCCGGCCACCAGGCAAGACAAGCTTCTATCTCTGGCATTGCAGATACAAATCCAGAAAGTTGTCACAGCCAGGCGCATGCTATGTCTCCTAGGTCACATGGCATCTACCATCCCTATGGTAGCTTGTCCATCTTCACATGAGACCAGTCCAGTGGGTTCTCCAGAGCCAGTGCTTTCAAAGAACAGGAAATTTCGAAGACAAAATCAAGTCACTCCCACATTGCAATCCACCTATTTTGGTGGACACTTAGAACCAACCTGTGTCAAGGCATGCGTTCCAGCCCCCACTCAAAGCACCACGTTAACCACGGATGCATCCCTGAAAGGGTGGGTGCACATCTGGTCCTTACAGGACACAAGGCATGTGGACCACTTCTGTGCCTCATCCCCACACCAGTCTCCAGGAACTGAGGGTGGTATGCTTAGCTTTCAAGCTTTTCAACCTCAACTTGTCTCCGGGACTGTTGCTGATTTAATCAGTCAATGCCGCAGTAGTATTCTGCCTCAACAAACAAGGAGATATGAAGTCCCGTACTCTATGCAAAGAAATGCTTGCAGTCTGACAGGACACCATTCAGCAACACCTAGTACTGACAGCTGTCCGTCTACCAGGATGTTACAACCTCCTGGCCGACCTTCTCAATCGCCAGTCATCTGCACATGGATGGACACTTCATCACAAAGTGCTTCAGAAAATCTTTCATCTTTGGGGACCCAGCACTGGATCTTTTGCCTCCCCAGTCAACCACTGTCTCCCCAGATACTATTCCATTATCCCAAGCAAAGGGACAGTCTATAGATGCCCTGTCCCAAGCGTGGACAAGACTTTTCTTATATGCTTTTCCCCGTCCCACTCCTGCAACGGACTCTACTGAAATTACAACTCAAACTTGCCACCATTATCCTCATAGCACCTCTGTGGCCTCGGCAGGTGTGGTTCCCTTACTTCAACAGTTCTCAGTAGAAGAACCCGGTCCATTGCCAGTCATACCAGATCTCTTGACTCCAAATCAAGGGACCCTTCTAAATCCCAACCTGAAGGCACTACACCTTCACGCTTGGCTCTTGAGGATGCTTTTGTACCCCGTTTACAAGTGTCCTCTCCTGTTGCCGATATATTACTGGCCTCATGTAAACTAGTGACCAAGGAAACATATTGCCAACTAGAAATGCTTTTCCATCTGGGCTGCTTCCCAATCATTGGATCCCTATTCCTGTCCACTGATGAAAGTCTTGGATTACCTGGCCTCGATTGCTGAGACAGGATTAAAGTATTCCTCCATCAACATCCATTTGTCCTCTATTTCAGACTTCCACAAATCTCTAAATGTCAAGTACTGTAGCAACATCATCTAGCCAAAATGTTTCTAAGAGGAATGTTACATATTAAGCCACCTATCAGAAGACCCACTCCTCCATGGGATCTCTCAATTTTCTAATAGAAAAATTAACCCTTGAGACTTTTGAACTGGCGGCCACTTGTGACCTCCATTTCCTTTCTTGGAAAACACTATTCCTAGTGGTTGTCACTTCAGCTCAGCATATTTCCGAGCTCCATGCTCTCATGTGCAGAGAACCTTACTTGATTTTCCCAAAGACAGAGTGGCACTTTGTACCAGCCCTGCCTTCCTACCTAAGATAGTGTCTGAACACACCTTAACCAGTCTCTGGAGTTTTCAGTATGTTATCCTGAACACTCCAATCGAAGTGAACACCTCTTACCTACTCTAAACTTCCATCGTATATTACGATACTATACTAATTGAACTAAATCGATTAGGAAGGCTTTGCAACATTTTGTCACCTTCGCCTTAGGCAAGGAAGGACTCATGGTCACTAAATGGACCTCTCCAACTGGTTGCCACACTGTATAACATTTTGTTATTCAAAATACAACAAGCCATTACCTGGACCTGTCCAAGCCCATTCTACCAGAGCTATGACCACTGCTGTGGCCTGCTTTAAAGGGGCCTCTATCACGGATATGTGCAATGCAGGTACCTGGTCCATGAATCATACTTTCACTAAGCATGCCAACTTAGACATTGCTTTTACTCAATAGGGCCTTGGGCTGAACTGTCCTACAAGGTCTCCTGTCATAATGACCACCCTTTTTAAGTTTACTGCTTGGGATTCATCCCAAGTTATCACCTGCTGCAAGAGACCACTCTGTGAAAGATAGTACAGTTACATAAGACCTTACTGTAACAGTAGATCTTTGTGGGTGTCTCTTGCAGCAGATATAATCCCACCCTCCTTCCCCATCCTTCTCTAGGAGAACAGATTCTGGGTCCAACAACTTATGGGTTGGAGATCTGTGGTACCTCAGCTTCCCTCGGTCCCCTGTGATAGCGAGCTGAATCTGGTGGGGAAACTGAGAATACCAGGGACGCCCATACTTATATAGGAAACAGGAAGCTGATGTCGTGGGTGGCCTGTAGAAAAGACTGCTAGAAGAGCTGCCATGTGCCACAGCAGTCTCTGGTGATGACCAAGTGTATTACCTGTTGCAAGAGATATTCCTCAAAGATCTACTGTCATGGTAGGTCTTGCGTAACTGTACTTTTTAGCAGTGGTGTATGTTGTTCATCCACACTGACCTACCTGACCTTCCTGGCTAGCACAACCTCTCTGCTTCCAGCGAGCAAGATCTGGTATCAAGGGGCAGAGCCTAGGGATATACCACCAGCTGGGTCGGAGGAGCCAGCTTTTAGACCTTCCGGCAAGATATTTAAAGGAAAGGACATACCAAGAAGTGTGGATGAACAACACATACCACTCCTAGAAATACTGTTACAGGTGAGTAACCTGTGTTTTTTATTTGTGAAAATGGCTTTCCTAGTGGCTGTCACTTATGGCTGCATACTTTCTGAAATTCATGCTTTGGGAACAGGTCCTCCATATACTGTTTTCTACAGAGACAAGGTGATGCTCCCCACGCTTCCAAGATCTTCCAGGAATCAGTCTTCACCATTCATTGCTGGTAGGTCTGTGCTGGAGACATCAGAACCCTGCAGAAGCATAGACCTTTAAAGTTTTAGAGGCAGGGGACTGGCGCTGGGGGCGCTCCACCCATGAGGCCTAACATATGACTTAGTATTCAGAGCTGGCCAGTAACGGTGCTGGCTCCCCACCTTCTTCAGTTCCGTTTTCTTGCCATTGAGGTAACACTCCATGGGAGGCGTTGCCATTTGCAACTGTGCAGCACAAGCGTAGTGCTGTTCTTCACGCTCACTCAACACCATAGCCCTTATTTCAGCTTCTTTCATTGCCGCTTTTTTCTTTTCTGTCTCTTTTTATGGCACCATGCCCTATTTTTGCTGATTTTGTTTCTTTCTGTAGTCCATCATGTCCGAATCTAGGGCCCTAAAAATCCCAAGAAGAAGCCAGGCAAGAAGGAGTCTCCCATGCATCGGTACCCGGTTGGAGGCAGGCGTCGCATTCGGGACTCAGGAGTAGGTCCTGGGCTCTTCCCTGAGCTCTACCAGTACTGCACATACTAAGGAAGACCAGTTCTTTTTGTCCTCTTCTCACTAAGATGGATAGCCTGAGGGAGGGATCTGTGGGACAGCGGACCCTCAAGAGACCGTTATGCAGCCCTCCCAGTCCAGCATTCCCTTGGGGTCCAGACACCCCTGGTGGCGAGGTCACAGCTATATGCTGGGCTTATACCAGTGGGCCCTTGGGGCCACGACCTGGAGCCATTTCAGCTCCTGGCTCTGAGGCCGGTGCCTGTGAGAGCAGGGCGCCACCTGCACAGCCGGTCTCCTCCTGGTGATGCTTACAGCACTAGGAGAGGGAAGGTCTCTGGAGCTAGTGTCCTGTTGGAGATTTTCTGGATCTTGTACTCTGAGCTTTCTGATGATCTGGGGATGGGGTCGGGATGATCCTGACTGGTTTCTGGACTCTGGTGAGGAGAGGAGACCTTTTGGGCCTAGGCCTTTGGCATCAACATCTTTGTCCCTGGGTGCTTCTCGATCTGGTTCCAGCTGTGATACCGCTTCTTTTCTGCCTCATATCACTGGTACAGTCCTGATGCGATTCTGGCGCTGAGAGAGGCTGGTGCCGAGTTGATTCTGGTGCCGCCCTCAGTGACAAGTCGGGTTCCGCCACCATCCCCAGCACCAAATCTGACTCCGGCACCATCCACTGTGCTGAAGGGGTTCCATTGCCACTTATGGTGCCAGCTCCCCTGGCCTAGGCTCTTGCCACTGGTGCTGTCCTCAAGCCCTAGTCCAAGGGGCAGATCCCTCCGGTGAGGTGGGGGCTGGTAGGTCCCAGTCAACACGCGCTCCATGCCCAGAGTGGTTGGTGGGCAGGAGTCAGAGTGTTGACTTGGATCCTTGGCCTCCCCAGAACCGTCTGGGCCTGCAGTAGTTGGGGATGGGGCTGTCGGTGGGACATCTATCACTCCGATCTCCTGCCTGGAGGTCCTCTCCCCTCCCGGGCACCACCTGGATCACCCTCACAGCTGGGCATTCACAGGTGGACCAATTGCACAGGCCCTCTGTTTGCTCTCATAACCCTGGCAGAGGATCTGACCTAGCCCACCAGTCTCCTCCTCCTCTGCCTACCCCTCCTGCTCTCCTGGGCATTTCGGGTCCTCTAGGGCCATTGACCTGTGAGCAGTTCGGGGCTTGGAGGTGCCTTCCCACTTACCTTATGGCCTGAGACCCTGGCATCCCTGCTCCCTGAGTCCAACTCCTCCTCATCTTCATTTTCCTCTTCTGAGGAAGAGGCTCTTCCCTTCATCTATCGTCCGATGCTGAGTACCCTCATTACCATCAATTCCTTGTAGAGGTGATGAAAGAGCTGTGACTACCTCACTTTTCAGGCCACAATTCTGCTCATCTGATACTGTTCTTCCTTAAGGAATACAGTCATGACTATCGTCTGGAGACATCTGGCTCCGTCCTTCTGCCCCATCTCCAGCCCCAAAGGACACCCAGCACTGGTATTGCACACCATGGGGTCTTGGGAAGCCGTGCCCACCCCAAAGGGATAAATTAAGGGGGTTCACATCTTGATTTTATGACTCAAGAATGGAAATGTGACTCAGTTGCCAGCATTATTAGCAGTCATTGCTAATCATTCAAAACTGGCAGTAGTTCCTTTCAAAATGGCTTTAAATTTTTTTTTATGTAAAATAATCTTTTTTTCTTTCATCCTTCCCATGCCCGCCCCCATGCACCTGGCTGTCTGTTACTGGTTAGAAGAGCGTCCCAGCTCCCCCTCCACCCACTTTCAGCGTGGGAGAAACATGATATGGTCCTTTGTTGCATCAGCATCGCCATTGGAAGAAGCTGGGTCGAGAAGCAGGCTGGAGTTTCAATGTGGCGAGTAGAAAGTTTTTCGGTTTTTTGCTAAGGATTTTTTATTTGCTCATCGTGTTTTGCATCCAGTAGTAAGTAATTTTATTTTTTCTTAGCATAGCAGAGGAGCCAGGAGGAGTTACCGACCCGCCAGTGATGGCGACCTGAGGAGTGTCAGACCACGGAAACCGAGGGTCTGAAAGGCCGAGAGCCCAAGAGGATGAGAGTGGAGGCGAGAGTGGCTAAGGCGTGGCAGTGAGCAGGCTGAGATTCAGCTCTTCCTGCACTAAAAGTCTCCACCACCCATGCACACTAACGGGACTATGCTACAAGCACTAGGACCCCACGGGAGCCAAAAATCTTCAGGAGGGCTGGGCACCAGGCTAGGACCGTGCATGCGCGGGCACTGTGGAGACTAGCTTGCTCCCATGTAGGCTGTCCTCGCGTCGACCCTCCAACTGCCTCAGTTCCATTTCTCCCGCTGTCAGTGCGCTTTGATGATGGCGTCACTCGCCCACGGAGTCAAGTTTTCATCTGTCACGACAGCTATAGCTGTTCAGTATTCAGTTAACTTACCATTCTTAGCGTCCTTTTTATTAACAAAAAAAAAAAAAGATGAAGAAAGAAGAAGAAATTCTCAGCCTGCCATCAGAGTCGACCTTAGGCGGTAGCAGTGATGGTAGGGAGACTTCATTGAAAGCTGTGATGTCATCACGGCTGTGTCAGTCTGCCACCTCTGTGAAAGAGGGTCCAGCCATGGGCAGTCTGGTGCTCGGGGGATAGTCTGCCCGAAGCACAAAAGTAGCGGTCCCAGCTTGGTGGGGACCCAGCTCCGCTTGACCTCGAGCTCTTCTTCCTTCTCCTGCAGTGTAAGAAGAATTGTACTACTCAGGTCATGCTCTGGTATATCTGCGCAGAGGTCATCAGTGGTGGAGAGCATTAGGCCTGAACTGACTCGTGGGTTCATCTGGGGCTCTGCTCTTAATGGCCACAATCCACGACACGGATCCTCTCCTGTCCTCGATGGGGTCCCAGTGAGTAGTTTCACCTCTGGGCCGCTCTTTTAGAGGAGGGATATGGTGTCTGCCCTGTTGTCCTGGCAGTGGTCCTGGTTCCGGGCCTTGGAGCCATTAGATCGCAGGCAGGTCGGTCGGGCGGGATGTGCGCAGTGCCCTTTCTGGTGCCAATGCCATCAACCCGTCATGCTCCCCCTCCTTCTCCCTGCAGGGGCTGGCATGGAGTACCGCTTTCCTTCTCCCCTTATTTTTCTTTAGGTCTGGGCCCAGCAATGGTTCTGGCACTGTGTGTGGTGCTGGCCCGCATGTGGTGCCTGCACTGTGTGTGGTGCTGGCGCCACAGATGATGCTGAACTAATTCCCGCTACAGGTGGCAACATCTTTCTTGTTTCTGGCCCTAGACCTGCCTTTTGGAGGTTATTCTGGGGTAGAAGTGGATCTGGATGAGTCTTTCCTATTCTTCCTTGTCAAAGGACGAGTGGATGACTTATTTTATGGGCTAGAATGTAAGTCTTCCATATCAGTGTGATCAAAGATCTTCTTTCCAGTTTTACCTCAAGGATATGAGGTTCACCATAACATTTCAGCCTTTATCTGTGGACCAAAGCAGACTTCTCGTCTTGAGTTCCTACATTCCTCCCTGTGGAACATGCTCAATGCAGTGGTCAAGAACATCCTTTTACCAAACACTCCATTGCTAAGGGCACATAGCTCAACAATCAGCGAAAGCTTTATGGATGCCTATGCTTCTAGAGCAGCTGCCTGACAGCAAGTGGTTGAACATCTCCTTGGTGGTGTTCATCTGTTTGGCCCTTAGGTTGAGCTCTGGAGGCCACTCAGAACAATAGGGCTGATGTTTAAACAACAGGCAGCATACCAGTCCATTGGCACAGTGGTTGGATTTCCTTTCGTGACACCAGTGACCCAGTTCAGGAGGCGGACTCTGGTTGCTGGAGGGCCGGCCGAGGGAGGCTTGAGCATCCCAGGATGGCTCGCCTTCTCCAGGGGAGGGAGGATCAAGATGCACAGCTTGCCTGACCCTGGGCGGAGGCCGAGGTACAACAAGTCCTGCAGCTTGCAGGAGGACTGGTGGGAACTGTGTGGGTGGACATCGGCCAGCAGCACCCTTGGCGTCAGGGCACACCACACAGGGAGGAAAACTAGAAAAATGGCCATCGGCACCCCAGTAGACAGAGCACCAGCCCCGATCCCCAATGCCTCCTGCCTGGCCTAGAACTGGCATCCCGATGAAATGAAGGAAGTACAGGGTGTTCGGGCCCCACCTCGAGCCCACCTTGGGAGTAGGAACTAAGGCTCCATGGGAGGTGGACTGCTCTGGGAACAGGTAGGAGAGTGGGGACTGATAAGGCAGATGGTGTCTCCCAAGAGTGGAATGCCACGGACCTGGGGGTGGAGTTTAAAAAAAAAAGGCAGTGCCTGCTATCTCTGAGGAATGGTAACTGTCGACATTTTCATAAGAGGCAGTGCTTACGAGGTAGAGGCCTAGGTGTCTTTATCAGGAACTGATCCCTCAGCCATGAAGAGAATGCAGTTCAGGGCACAGGGCCTGAAATTGCCCTGTACCAATCTCTGTGAATCCAGCCCTGGTCCCTCCTCAGGAGGGGTGTCTAATTCAGTTCTACAAGCAGTGGAAGCACATTACGGTGGACATTGGGTCATCAGGATTATCCGAGAGGATACTCTCCCAATTTAGATTTCCCCAAACCTTCCACCTAGGCAGTAGAAGTTGTTCCACAATGAAACAGAGCATAGTTTCCTATTTACATTGCTTCTGGTCCCAAGATAACAAGTGGCATCGCCCAGTTGTCAACCTTGGGAGGTTAAACAAGTTTCTGTTCAGAGGGTTCATGAAAACCTCTGCATTCAAGTTTTCACTTCCTGGACATGTGGCTTCTAGCTAACCTCTCCAGGCAAGAGACACAGGAGGCAATTGCTACTGCTTCTCGGTTGTTCTCTTCAGGGGGTTTCTGATTCAGGAAGATGCCAGTTTCATCTTCCCAGTAGCTCCTCTTTTAGGAGTCCCTCCTGGATTCTTCCAGGGAATTGTTTTGTTCAAGATGAAGGGAGGCGTCATCTACAGATGGCTCGTTACATCATGGAAAATGACTCTTTGGGCCCTTTCGACTGGGCGGATTCTGGAACTCTGGATGTCCCCGCAGCAAGCAATGGTCTCTGACCACTCATCTGCAATTCTCCATTCAAAATGATGTGGCCTTAGACAAAATCTCTCATGGGGAGTTCACTGTAAAGACCCCCACAGTCAGGTGTAGAGCCAGGAGGAACCTCATCTTTCTTAATTTTCTTAGAGATGAGAGCTATCCTATAAACAAAGTCCTGAAGGATGCCCTCTGCCACAGAGTGATCCTGCTTCGGACAGACAACAGAGCTGTGATGTATTACATCAGCAAGCAGGGTGTGGCGCCCTTCTACCCTTTCTACAGGAAGGCCGTGAGGTTATGACAGTGGCACCTCGAGTACAGCACATCAGTCCAGATTTTGTGCAGTCACTTCAGCGAATGAGGCAATTCGGACCTGCACCTTTTACGTCCCTTCTCAACGCAAAACTGCCTCTATTCAAGACAGTGTGTCTGGCTTGCATCACCGAGACCTGAATGGATGAGAATGCTGGCCCCATATTGGAGGTTGCTATTTCAGCCGGGTATTCAATGATACAACCGCCTGAGATTGGACCGGTTTTTGGGGGTTACGGTCTGTTTCAAGACCAGATTGGGCCTCACAGTGTACTGGTTGAGGAGGCTGGGTCATTTGAGTGTACCATAGTAGCAGGTGTGGGCTGTAGGATGGCCCTCATCTACCATCCACCCGGAGATGAGAGTTATTCCTTCAGGAAGTAGCGGACTTCGTCATCGATATGGCATTTGGGTCTCCCAGGCTGATGGTCTTGCTTGCGATTTTAACGCCTGGGTCGATGATGAACTCTTGCAATTTGGACAGCACTTCCTCCAGTTGATGACATCACTGGGCCTTACACAGATTGTTACCTCTGCTACTCTTAAACATGGTCACTCTCGTGACCTAATCTTTCTCCTGGGGGTGAAGCCTCCGATTTGGTGGTGGAACCTGTCAGGTGGTCCGATCACTACACTGTGGGTTCAATTTGCACCCCTTTGCAGCCTACCCCTGTGGAGATGGTCAGATACCACCCTTTACGGGATGTGAGCCCTGAAGAGCTAGCGGTGGTATTTGACCTATTGGAGTTCCTGTGGCCAGCCGAAATCCAGAGGCTTTGGTGCAGGCCTATAAGGCGTGACCACAGCTCTTGATTCCATCGCTTCTGTCTGTGTTCGCCCTCTCTCTCTCTCCTCGGTTTGATGGGACTTTGAGGGAGTTGAAACGACAAGGACAAAAGTGAGAGCAGTGTTGGCAGAGATCTGCCCTGATGGCCGACCATCTTGGATTGTTAGAACATTACCAAATCTACCAATCAACAATCTCCTGTAAGAGGCAGAGTTCCTGTCTGGGGAGATTGCGGCCACTCAGAACCAACCAGCTCAGCTCTTTGAACAGTGGACAGGCTGTGCAGCCCAGCCTGTCTGCAGTCTTGAAGAGCTTTTCACAGTTAGATACGATGAGCTTGCTGAGTTCTTTGCAGATAAAGTGTCTGACATCAGGGCGTGATCAGGACTTCACACTCTCACGGGGATGCTGTTGATCGGTGCTTGGTCTCTGTCCCTCATCTTTCCTGGAGTACCTTTGACCAGCCAGGGTTTGTGGATGTTGTCTGGATTGTCCAGGGTATGCACCCTACGTGCTGTAGTTTGGATTTGGGCCCAGCTTCCCTGATTGTGGGTTGTTGTGACATCACTGGCCCAATCCTGGCACAGATAGTCTGGTACTCCCTTGATTGGGTGAGTGCCATAGCTCCTAAAGGAGGCGGTGGTGATGAATACCCCCCTGAAGAAAGCTCTCTGGACCCAGACTTTCTTGCTAACTACAGACCGATCTTGAACCTCCCTTTGAGGGAAGTTTATTGAGAAAGTAGTGGCTGTACAACTGGAGAACCATCTCACCATCCATAACATCTATGAACCTCTCCAGTCCAGTTTTGAAAGAGGCACAGTACCAAGACTGCTCTGGTTCGGGTCCTCAGTGATCTCCTGATGGTGAGAGATCGGAAAAGCCATTCCATCTTGGTTCTCCTTGATCTCTCTCTTCAGCATTTGACATCATGGACCATGGGGTGCTGCTTGAGCACCTGAGGTGCATCTGTGGGCTAACTAGTACAGTCCTCGGGTGTTTTAAATCATTTCTCACTGGCAAAACTCAGAGGGTGGTGTCGAGTTTATTCCTCCGTCCCTCTGTCATGTGCTGGCCCCCATGTTCGCGGTGTATATGCTGCCCTCGGAGACATTATAAGACGGGTATGAACTGAGGTTTCACTGCTATGCTGATGATACCCAGCTCTACCTGTCTTTGCAGCTGACCAGGATAGTGCACTCTTGGTATTTAATAACTCATCACGGAAATCCAGGACTGGATGAATTCCAGCTGGCTAAAGTTGAACTCAGGAAAGACAGATGTGATGGTGGTGGATCCTTGTGGCCGGATAGGGGGTCAGTGGCTGGTCAGCCCACAAGGCTTTTCTGGGGGCTCCCAGCTCCTTGCCTCTGAACCAGTGCGGGACCTGAGGATGATGCTTGATGATGGGCTGACTATGCGGTCTCAGGTGTCGTCAGTCATCAAGTCATCCTTTACCATCTGAAGAACATCGCTAGGATCAAGCACCTTGTTCTGTCCTGTGACCTTCCGCACTGATCCACACCTTTGTGACCTCGCGCCTCAGTTACTGCAACTCCCTTTACTTAGGGCTACGAGGGTTGATATCCGCTGCCTCCAGCTAGTGCAAGCGCTGCAGCCCGGTTGTTGGCGGGGACTGCCGGTCATGTCATATCCGCCAGTGCTAAGACTGCACTGACTGCTGGTTCAGTGGCAGATCATCTTTAAGTTGGATTACTGACTAAAAGCCCTACACAGACTTGGCCCTGATTACCTGAAAGAGCTTCTGATTCCCTACTGCCCGGTGGCGGCTCAGCTCGGCTGACGAGGGGTTGCTAGAGTTTCAAGGGTTTCGTTAAAATCTTCAGGGGCACATGCATTTATATACGTGGCCCCAGCCACTTGAATTCTCTACCCTGTCAGCTGCAGGAGTGCATGACCATGGGGGCTTCAAACAGGCATTAAAAGCGTATTTATGGGGCCAAGCATTTGTTAATTAAGTATTTCTGGCAGCAGATTTTATAGTTTATTTTATATTGTTGTTGTAAGTTAATGTTTTAAATTATTTTGTAAAGCGCTTTGGTAATTGAAAGCGCTATATCAGATAAAGATTTATTATTATTATTATTATTCCAGTTTGAAATCCAGACCCTAGTGTTTTCCTGTCAGTACATATTCACTGCAGTAGACAAGATGCTTCTGTCGTTTGTTGTCCTCTTTCTTTGGATTTTAAGAGGGTTCTGCAGTTCTGAATCGACAGAATGAAGTGACACTTATCCGAGCATCTTTTGTATCCTTCAGCAGGCTAGCTGGTCAGCCTGTTGCCACGCAGTGTATTTAGTTTGATTGGTTGCATGTCTTGACACTTCTCATCCATGGCACAAGTCAAGTTGGACAACAGGTTCGCACCACTCTACGGAGTGGTTGCAGCTTTCTAGTGGAGATTCAGTAATGTACCTGTTGCATACTTCTGCAAGGCGATGAGTTTGGCGCAGTGCATACCCTTGTAAAGCACTATGTTCTGGATATCCATGCCAGGCGGTTCGCTTTCCTTGGTGGGGCGATCCTTGGACTTATGTCCTAAGTGAACTCTGTCTCCTTCTGCCCAACTTGGGGTTTGATTTTCAGCTTGGTACTCTCCCGTTAGTGTGAATGAGTGGTGGAGACTTTTAGTCCAGGCAGATATGTAAATTACATGCTTACCTTAATTCTTGATCTTCTTGGACAGAGTCTCCACCACTCATTTACTACCCCACCATCCCGAGCTCACCGTTATGCTTTGGTCTTCACTGTCTTGTTGTTGAACTGTGAGGACATTGTTGAATTGACCCTTCTTATATGGGTCATCTGGGCCTTCAATGCCCAGAAGTTAGGGGTTAGGTTTTCTTTCATCAGTTTATGCTGCACCTCCTCTGTTGAAAAGGTACTGAAGGCGGTTGGAGGGTCGGCGCCGAGATACTTCTCTACGGTATGAGCTAGTCTTTGAGGTGCCGCATACATTCCTATCAGCGTCGGCCCACCTGAAGAGTTTTGACTCGGGGTCCTAGCATCTCCAGCGTAGTCCCATTAGTGTGAATGAGTGGTGGAGACTCCGTCCAAGAAGATCAAAATTACGGTAAGCACGTAATTTCCATTTTCAATGACGTAGCACAGCAGGAGGATTGGGACTCTACAAAAAAAAAGTAGTAACTTTTCATTCTTTATGGGCTGGGAACTGTTTAACTGATGGAAAGAAACAAACACTGGGCACTTGGCTTGGCATTGCGGTGGTGGGGGGTTGCTGTGCAAACAGAAAGAAGGGCACACTTGACTGGCTAGGCCAAAGGTCTGGAACACTTAAGAAAGGACAAGTGGGGTGGCCAGCTAAATTGAAGAGACGATCGATGCCCCAAAGGAACAACCTACAACTCGCACACTTTTCAAGAATCGGCAGTTCTGGTGAACAAAATCGGTGCCAGCTTGGGTGGGAGTAATGTGCCTTGCAAATGCAGAGATTCAGCATCAGCTTCCTCAGCAAACCAAACAAGTAATCACTGCACTGCTGCAATGCAGAGAATTTGAGGACAAATTACAAAAATAAAAGTATGTGCCCTGCAGACTTTGCAGTGAGTAGGACAGCTTTTCATTCTGAATTTACAAACTGAGTTAAGCGTTGTGCCCTGCTTTTACGGTGAAAAAAGTTTGTGCCCTCAGTCAAGTGTGAAAAATTAAGTTGTGCCCTGTAAATGCAGAAATGTATATTGGACATTGGCCTTCCTGCTGGTCGGTGCAACCATTGAAAAACTGTGTGCCCTGCTTGAATGAGACATTTTGAAATTTGTGCCCTGCTCTTCGCAGTGATTTGGGGAAAAGAGACATTACAGACAATTTTGATCTGCTAAGCGTTGTGTCCTGCTGTTGCAGTGATGGGAGGAGACATTTACTGAGCTGCTAAAAGTATTCTGCCCTGCGTTTGCAATGATGGTGTGTGTGTGTGTGTGTGGGGACATTTACTGAGCTGCGGCGTTGTGCCTGCTTTTGCAGTAATGGGAAGAAGAGACATTTACTGACTGATTCTAAGTATTTTGCCCTGCTTTTACAATGTTGGGGTGGGGATCAGTTGGCAAGGGTTGTGCCCTGCTTTCATGGCGATGGGGAAAAGAGACATTTACTGAACTGCTACTCTAAAGTGTCGTTCCCTGCTTTTAGCAGTGATTGGGGGTTACTCAAACTGTCTGATCTGTTCAAGTGTTGTGCCCTGCTTGAGTGAACAAATTGTACTATGTGTGGACATCATCGATTTGTGCCAGCCCAGTGTGAAAAATTAAGTAATGTGCCCTGTAGTGTAATCAAAATCATGACCTCTGCCCTGTACAATAACATATCATGGGAGGGATGTCCAGCCAGCCAGCCAAGGATGGGAGAGTTGTAAATTTAACCAGTGTGTCTCTAGTGCCAGTCTATTTTATTTTATTTTTTGGTGGGGGCAAATCTGCTGCATTTCATGTTGGGAGAATTCAGTTAACTCTGAGTCTGTTTGCCTGTCTTTCTGCTATCAGGGATATACTCATCTTGCTGTTCCCATTAAGTCATTGTGCTAGGAGACAGCCTTTACTTCATGTGAAAAAGCCTGCATTGTCAGAAGGCTGTGGAGAGAGAGAGACTGGGGCAGGGGCAGGCTCATGGTTATTAATTCTGACCAACATGCACTGCTACACAGTTGGCTGTGCAGGATGATGACAGCTGAGCTGCCATTCTGCACTTATAATACAGCAGGACTGACATTCTCGATAGAGCCACAGAAATGTGTTAAGTGCACATCCAGATACCTGTGTTTGCCCTAACTCAAACTTTTTAATAATTGCAGTCTGTCTGACATGGCTGGAGTAAAACTAACAACTGCTGAAGTATGGTGCCAAAAATATGATCCAGAAAAAAAACTGGCTACAGATAAGCAGTGAGGGAGACTTTGCAGTGCGTGTTAGTTGCAAATTGTGCTGTGTATACAGAAATGAGCTACGTGGGTTGAGGAACTTCCGTGAGGAATTAATTATAGGGATAACAGGCCCCCAGCTAAAGTTGACACCATCCGGAAACATCATTTGACAGAGCAGCACAAGAAAGCAGTTAACATTTTCAAATTTATTAGAACAAGATCACCACTTGATATATATGTGTATATATATATCTCCACACCACAGTTGGTAAGTTTAAATAGGGAAGGGGTGGTGGGGTAGTGGTTTGGACCCAGAGCTAAAACAATTTTAATTTATTAGCAGGAGAGCTTTCAAGTAATGCAGAGAAACAGCATAGAAACGATTCTAGGCAGGCTGATGGAGATCCTCTATATGATGGCCAAAGAGGACATCCTATTAAAAGTCAGAAGCGATAACAGAACAAGAAAAGAGCCATGGAGTGCATTTGGGCAATAAATACATTAATGCTATTAGTGGGAAAGAACTCACAATGTTGTATTGGCAAGAACCTAGAAGAAAACCTACTGGCAACTGTCAAAATGCAAATTATTTTTCAGTGCTTATGGATGGTAGTATGACCAGTGGTGTAATTGAGAAGGAACAGGTTTACATTATTTATATAAATCTCATGAATAGTGAAGTGGAAACTAAATTTTATGAATGAATACTGTATCAGCTGGCACAAGTGAGGGCTTGACAAATCTCCTCTTGGGTATTCTTGCGAAGAGTGGCCTTAGTATGAAACAAATGGAGTTTGGGGCAGATGGGGCAGCTGTTAACATGGGTGCAAGGCAGTCTTGCTGCACTAAGGGAAGACATTGAGTGGTTTGTTGCTGTTCACTGTTTCTCACTCAGATTAGAACTGGCCATAAAGAGCTTTGGATAACACCTATTTCAATGGCGTTTCAAACTTTCTGACCCAACCATTTTATCTCAATCAGAAAAGTCCTAAGCAACTCTGATAGTTGCAGTCCCTTGCCAGGCAGTGGAGATGCCAGTTGCAAAGCCAAGAAGGCTCATGGCACCACGTTGGGTGGAGCATAAACTTCTTGCCCCCAGACTGTTACCAAATCATACCCTGTATTTTTGTGCCCATTTAGAATCTATGCGCAGACCCAGCTCATGACCAGGCCAAAGCCAAGAGAGTGTTGAAGATTATGACTAAATTCCAAATGGTGGTACAGTTTTGTATTTTGAACAGTTGCTTTAGCCACTTGCCAGATTCTAACACTTCAAAAGAAATAGTTGAAGCATGGAAACTACTTTGCTCTGTTGAAACTTTGAGAAACACTCTTGAATATGCAAAGTAGAGTGCTTCCATAGGTGGCAGTGAAGTTGAAATTCTAACTCCTTTGCTCCGTTGGCCATTTTGGGTCCATTCAGCAATGGATTGTTGCGACGCCATATATGGTGTCTATGGGAAGTGAGTCTGGCGTTCTTTCAGGAGCATGTCCTAAAGTCACTTACAAGGATGTGAAATTAGCACATTCAGTGGAAAGCTGTTAAAAATTTTAAACAGCAATGTAAGAAATACATTACAAACATTGAGAAGTGTTGCGAAGAAAGGTTCTCTTTGACAGGCAATAGTATCTATAACTGTGCAAAATTGTTAGGTACCGTACTTTGGCCTGCAGCCTCAAAGGAGCCAGAGCTGTATGGTAACAATGACATTACTGTAGTAGCTGACCATTTTTCAACACTTTTGCAGCCAACTGTGACAGCACTCTGCTGCTTGCTGGAATGGCAAGAGTTTAAGATTTTGCTCAAACCAATTTCATGAATCTGTCTGCCTCTGCTGGCATGTGACTTCAAAATGCTTACCGTTATCTGCTGAAGCTTGTGAATGTGTTGACAGTATTTCCTGTCTCTAGCATAATAGTAGAAAGATGTTTTCAACAATGAACAAGGTTACAACTGACTGGAGATCATCTCTGGCAGAGGACACTGTAGAAACATTGATTCACATGAAAAGCAGGCCCCTCCAGCTGAATTCAACCCACAAAGACTGTAGATGCATTATTTAGTCAAAAGCCAAGGCGTCCTGGTGATATTGCAGCTCAGGATGGTGAACCCCAGTTCCTTCCCCCAAAACAGGCTAGAATTACAGGCTCATATATCAAAACCAGAGGCTCGCACTCAAATACAAAGTCAGAACAAAAGATAAAAAATAAATATTTTATTCTCACCAAGTGGATAGGAAAATACAAAACACTCCCACAGCCTGGAAAAATCTGGCATTTCATACTCAAACTAGTACTTTTCAAGGTAACATCTCTGACCAAAAGTGTTGCTTAAATGGTATTTACATGTCAATAGATAACAGGTAAAACAAACAAATAATCAGTTTCAACCATCATTTTGATTTAATGCATAATTAAAGATGAATACATTGATAGAACCCTAATCTGGTCTTTCCATTCGATGAAGTGGTTCCTGATTCCAGGAATTCACCGGTCCTGCCGGTGTCTCCTAAACAACCAAGTTGGCCGCTTGATCTCGATCGAGGTCTCGGACCCCTACGTTCGACAGGCCAAGGAAGAGCCATGAGTGCTCTAAAAAGAAGCGGCTATCAGTGCGTTCTCAGATGAGGAGAGGCTCCGGCGCTACGTGTACCTCATGTGGTAACAGCTAATTTTGACTGAGCACAAGCCCTCCAGTTTCTACCACCCATTACTGGTTTTCGCCTCCTAAGCCAAGGCCAACTCCTTTAGAGCTGATCGATCGGTTCCCCAGCGCTGAGCTGGCAAATCCACCTATTCGGCCAAACGATCTCTCCACCAATTGTGGTGGAACCATTGCCCAGACAGCCTGTGGGAAGGGCTCCTTCAAAGAAGACAGACCAGACACGTGCTCCCTGGCAGTGGTCAGTCACCCTGGACCACCCCGGCGAGTTGAAGGTGACATGGGTGGTGAACCGTCATATCGGATTCCTCAGATTCGGACGTCACGGCTTGCATTCACATCCAGGTGATGATGAATCGACTGTTGGCCTAGAGGTGGAGGAAAGTCCTTGTCTTTTCAAGGGATCCTTTGCCTCATCTCTGAATCTACAGGGATGCCCTGGAGCCAATCCGGAAAAAGGTGGAGTACCCTCTTATGGACATCCTTAAAGAGGATACCGTGATGGAGGTCTTTCCTGTGGCCGAGGCTGTTGTCTGCCCGGCCCTCAAACTTCACAGCGTCCTGCCTCTTGTCCAGCTCCGTCTGCCCACATGGCCTGCAAATGCAGCGGTGCCCATGGGGTCCCTAAGCGGGGTTCACAGAGCACCCAACGGCCGAGCCTGGTGACCGCCTCTGTGGTCAGGTGTGCTGGCAGTTCTGCCAATATAGACCGACCTTCTGATAAAGAGTCCAAGCTTCTGGACCATTCAGCGAGGAAGGTCTGCAGCGCCTCACTCCTTGGACCTCGTCAGGCAAGTTCAGCCGTCGTCATGGCACACTTCTACATACCCTTCTAGGGTCGCTAGATGAAGTCCTCCCACATCTCCCTGCAGACATGCAGACCACGGTCAAGCAGGTCCAGGATCAGGGCTGAGCTGTTGCCAAACAGCAGCTTCAAACGACCTTGGATGTTAGGGATTCTTGTGCCCTTTCGATGGCTGCCACGGTTGCCTCTCATGCAGAGGCTTGGCTGAGGCTCTCCTCCTTTCCAGTGGATACCCAGCACAAACTAGCTGACATGCTCTTCCTCCAAGACTGACTTGTTCAGCCCAGGAGTGGCCCGGTCACATTCAGCACATTGAGCAGTCAATGCCACCTTGGATGCTACTTCTGCCAATAGTTGTTCGGGCAGGAACCAGCAGAAGAAAAATAAGCCTTTTGGCATTCTTCCCCTGCAGCTTAGCAGTCCTCCTTTCAAGGTGGACAGCAGAACCAACAGCAGCAGGCTCAAGCTTTGCTTTCATTAAGCCGGACTAACAGGCCCGTAAGGGGCCGAGTTCAGGTCCTGGAGCCTCTTCCTCAAGTCTGCTCAGTGACGGGACGGTGGCTGTCAACCCTTTCCCGTCACCTCAGCTATGGGTCCTCCCTTGGGGCCGGCTCCACCTTCCTTTCCGCCTGGTCTGTTGTCAGTTCGGACAGGAGGGTTCTCGAAGTGGTCGGTGGGGACTGCCTCTGGAATTCAAGCAGTACTCTCCAAGCTGAGCCTGCACTCCTCGGGAGGAAAGAGTATCTGCTCAGACCAAGTCAGCTGTCAGAGCGACGTCAGCTCAGCTCCTCCTCAAGGAGGCAATAGCTCCAGTGGCGGATCCTCCACCAGACCCAGACTTTGTCTCCAGGTACTTCCCTGGTGCCCAAGTGGATGGGGCTGGCGCCCCTTCTAGATCTGCATGACCTCAATCAATATCTCAGGTCCGCACCTTTTGGATGGTCAGTCTGTCCCAGATCATACCATCCTTGGAGCAACGTGGTTCTGTTAACTGGATCTGCAGGGCGCTTCTTTCATGTTCCAATCGTTCATCCATCAGCGGTTCCTCCACTTCAGGGTCGAAGGACACTGTCACGAGTTCGAGCCATGCCGTTCGGTTGTCATCGGCCCCCTGGTCTTCACCAAATGCATTGCAGTGCTGGCGGCCCATCTCCGGGGGCAGGATTTATCCTTACCTCGGCGATTGGCTCCTAGCAGGTTCCAACCAACAGGAGGTGAAGAGGTCCAGGTACCTGGCCTTCAGACCTGCTCTCATCTCGGCCTCCTGATCAACGAGGCCAAGTTGGAACTCGTGCTTTCTCAGGTGATGGGCTTCATCCGGGCAGAGCTCGACTCTTGTCAAGCCAGAGCTCAGCTCCCGGCAGACAAGGTGGAGGTTCTTTCCTCTTTTGCCTATCATTTCTGGTTGGGCATGTCGTGCCCTGATGGGACTTTATCGCCTTCTGGGTTACATGGCGGCATGCACCTCAGTGGTCCGCTGGGCCAAGATTGCATCGCCCCTCCAGTGGGAGCTGGCTGCCCAGTGGACTCAAGCGCCACAGTCATTTCGACCAGCTGATCACTGTAACCCAGAAGATGTGGGGCGCTCTCCAGTGGTGGACCGCCCCAGACCGGTTGCAGGAAGGGATCCGTTTGTCCACCCTGAGCCAGCGGTTGTCCTCACGACCGATGCCTCTCTCATGGGCTGGAGCCCACATGGGGGCGAAAGGGCCGACAGGCTCTGGACCCCGAGAGTCCGATGCCACATAAACCTGTTGGAACTCAGAGCAGTCAGACTGGCACTGTCAGTTTTTGCTCCTCAGCTCGGGGTCAAGTGGTTTCAAGTCCAGGCCGGACAATACCACGACCATGTACTACATCAACAAACAGTGAGGCACACTCCGTCTGCTGTGCAGGAGGTGCTCCACATCTTGACCTCCGTGAGCCAATTAAAGGCAGATCTCCTTGCCATCCATGTGGCAGGAGCCTCGGACCATCTGGCAGATGCTCTCAGCCACTTAGGCCAGGCGTCCACGATTGGTCTCTTCATCCAGAGGTAGCATAGCCTGATCACCCTCTGGGGCAAACCGTTAGTGGGACTTGTTTGCCTCAGGAAAATACCAAGCTGAGGCTGTTTCATGCCCACCCCCTCAGCAGGGCTCACAGCAGAGGTATGCCTTCTCGAGCCGTGGACCTCAGGCCTCTCTCGCCTTCCCTCCGTTTCCCTTGATCCACAAGGTGCTCCTCAAGGCAGAGGGACACGGCAAATGTGTTCCTGGTAGCCCCAGACTGGCGCGCCAGTTCTGGTACCCAGATCTCCTCAGCCTCAGTTACAGGCACCCAGCGGCTTCCAGCCGCCCGGACCTGATATCACTCCAACTAGGGAAGGTATTCCATCCGGACCTTCAATCCCTGCACCTCACAGCCTGGTACCTGAGTGGCTAGAGTTCTAGGCTTTGAGTCTTTCTGAAGATGTCTACACCATGGTGGAGGCATCCAGAAAAAATTGACCAGGAGATGGTATGCCTTCAGATGGAACAGGTTTTCCATTTGGCGTCAGGGCAATGGCCTGGACCCTTTGTCCTGTTCAGTGGCTAACATTCTCACTACCTTCGGTCTCTCTCCAAAGGGGTCTTGGTCATCGACCCTTAGGGTGCACCAGGCAGCCATCTCTCCTTACTGCACGGCCAGTCAGCTGACAGTGGTGCAGGAGATAGCAGTCGGGCACTTTTTCAAGGCCTGGATCACATATCCTCTGGTGAATGAACCTCCACCTCCGTGGGATCTACTGCTGGTACTGGCAAAGCTCATGGGCAAATATTCAGACCACAAGTGTGCCTTGTCACACTTGTCATGGAAGACGGCCTTCCTGGTGGCCATCACATCTGCCAGAAGGACAGGGAGCTTCAGGCTTTCGGTGGACTCCCTTATCTGGTCTTCCTCAGGGACAAGGTTGGCCTACTCCCACCTGAAATTCCTTCCGAAGGTGGTGTCAGAGTTTCACCTTAACCAGGTGTTGACTGTGCCAGTACACTACCTAGTTACACCTCGGAGGGGCCGAGTACAGGCTCCATACTTTGGACCTGAGATGTGTTCTCTCCTACTGTGGAGAGCACGACAAAAATTCGAGGAGAGGTTTGCCAGCTATTTGTCACCTATGCTGAAGCTGCTTCTGGCAGACCTGCAGCTAAGCGGACCATTGCAGGTGGATTACATCATGCATATCTGTGCTATGAGTTGGTGGGCAAGGAGCCCCCAGAGGGATAAGGCTCATTCTACCCGCCATACTGCTGCATCGGTGGCTGCCTCCAGGGACATCCCTAGCCAGGAAATCTGTGGGGCTGCTACCTGGAAGTCAGCAAACACCATTATCACCCACTACCACATCGACCTTGAATCACGCGAGATGCTGATTTTGGGGCCTCAGTTCTCTAATCTGTTCCTTAAGTAGGGATGTCTTGCCTCTCCTCCCGGAGAACTGCTAGCAGGCTGCCAAAGTGTGGAAGAACAACATATCGCTCCTAGAAAAACAGGTTACTCACCTGTAACAGTAGTTCTAGGATTGGTATATGTTGCTCATCCTACGGACCCACTAACCTCCTGGCTGCGGACACACAAACCTGGCGTCGAGCAGGCTAAGAGCTGGCATCATGGGGTGGAGCCGAGGTATATACTTCCCGGGTGGGTGGGTGGGAGGAGCCAACTGAAGACTTTCGGTGGATCTTAAGTGGAAGGGACATGCCAAAGAGTGTGGATGAACAACATATACCACTCCTAGAACTACTGTTACAGGTGAGTAACCTGTTTTTCTCACCCAGGAATTCTCCAGTATTCCTATCTCTTGCAGTCAACTTAGAAGTTGAACTGCCGGAGGTGGAACGTTGTGCTAATGATGGAACCATCTTTGGCTTGTGCCACTTATTCAAATGCTGCCCTAATCAACTGCCTACATTCTAACGATTCAGATTTCATTCTCAAATTCAGACGCCTGGAGAGCTCCTCATCAGTCATCCTCATATGTTGTTATTTAAAATATAAGTATATTTGTGTTTAGTTTTATTTGCTGCCTTTATCTCTTATTTTCTAGTAAAACACTAGTTAGAATAGAGTTTTTGTTGTTTTCTTGGTTTGTCTCGGTTTGGGATAACCGTAGAGAAACCGAGCCTTAGGTTAGTTTTAGTTTAGTTTTGGAGTTTTAAGTAAAACTCTGGTTTGTGTTACCTTTTTTTATTCATTAAAAGTTACCACTATTTGGGGTGAGGAATCGATGACTTTGGTTAATTTTTCCTCAGTTCCTGGTTCTTATCGGGACTTTTGTCGGTTCCTGAACCAACCACAATCCACAACAGCCTAAATTTAAACATCTTTTTGTGGTTTGTGTTTTTCTTAGTAGTTTGCAAAATGTCAGACAAACCTAAGAAGAAAACCAGTGAACCGGGTTTAAAAATTGTACCAAGTGTGGAGAGGTCTTTGCCAAGGCAGACAAACACACTTTATGTGTTGTTTGTCTTGGCCAAGAGCATTTCTCAGCTGATTGTGATATTTGCATATCTTTTCCTCAGAAGACAGTTGAATAGTGTCTGGAAGGCTTCAAAAAGTTGCATAAGGTCCCTCAAGCTCTGACCAGCCAACACCCTCTAAACCTGCAGATGAAACACTGAACCTTTACAATCCACCCTGATACGGGTGCATTGACTGACTAAGAACCGGAGAACCGGTTGACTATTCGGTTCCTACAAAGAAATTAAAAAGACAAAGCACACTGAACCCCTTGCCGGACGGCCCTCTGGGACTTCTGCTGTGTCCTCTACATTGCCTTTGCCTGAGGAGATTACCCAAGCTTTTAGGGTAATCCAGGCTTTATAAGGGTTGGCACAGGTCCAAACCCAGCTTAGGTAAGCAACCTCTTCTGCCAGTCCTCATTCCATGAGTCTACAGAGTTGAGGACTATGGGGAGAATGAGCAGGAGGAAAGGGAACCTATTGAGCCGGAGGTTTCCCTGAACAAGAGTTTGGATCTCCTTCCAGATCCTCAGAGGACTTCTCATCCCACTTCTCATTCATAAGAATGATGGTGGATGCCCTGGATATAACCCCAGTGAGGTTATTGAGGATGAGGAAAAGGTGGCGCATCTTCAAATGATGGGGCTGACACCCACCAAAAACTACTGCTTCCAGTGAATAAGTTTTTTAAGAAGGACATTTTAAAGTTGTTACAGACCCTATTCTATCCCACCTCTTCACAAGAGATTGGATAAAAAATAAACCCAGTGAACCTCACATCGATTATGGGAAGCTCATGGAGACCATCCAAAAGGAGCGGATGGTAACCTTCTTGGAGGACAGTGGTCTCGCGGATGGTCATCAACATGGGTTTGTCTCTGGCAGATCCTGCCAGACAGATCTAATTTGAGAGTTATGACTGGGTGACCAGGGAACTAGACAGGGCCACGCAGTGAAAATGTTCTGTATTTACACTTCAGCAAGGCCTTTGATTCCGTGCATGGGAGGCTGGGGGTGGGGGAGCTGGAATACATAGGGAGGGAACAAAGATGGTAAATTGGATCATCAACTGGCTGAATGGAAGGCAGCAGAGAGTGGTGGTGGTGGGGAGCTCTCATCACCAAGGGAAGTGACAAGCTGGGTGCCACAGGGATCAGTGCTGGGACCAGTGTTGTTTGGGATATTCATAGCTGATATCTGACACGGGGTCTGGAGTAGGATCAGTCTTTTCACAGACGATGCAAAGATGGGAGCTGTGGTAGATGGCGTCAAAGGTTGGAGCAGGGGCTGCAGGAGGACCTGAACAAACTACAAGAGTAGTCAGTAACATGGCAGCTGGGGTTCCAACACCCAGAAGTGCAGGTGCTACACTGGAGCTAGGGAAACAGGAGGAACTAGGAACCAGGGGAGAGCTATCAACTGGAGAGGGGTACAGCTGAAAAGTAAGGAGGAAGAAAGGATCTGGGGGTGATTATAACGGCAGCGTGAACAACTTGGCTCAGTGCAGGAAGGTGGCGGCAAGGCCAGTAGGATGCTAGGGTGTATAGCGAGAGGAATCTCCTCCAGGATTAGGGAGGTGATCCTTCCCTGCAGAGTCTCTGGTCAGGCCTCACCTGGAGTACTGCGTGCAGTACTGGCGCCCATTCCTGAAGAAGGACATCAAGTTGTTGAAGGGTGTGCAGCATAGGGTGACAAAGATGATCCAGGGATTTGGAGAGGAAGTCCTATGAGGAGAGATTAGCAGAGTTGAACATGTATTCCCTGGAGGGAGGAGAGGAGGGATAGGGGGATATGATCGAGATATTTAGATACCTCAAGTGAACAAATAAGGTTATCGGAAGGATTTTCCAGCTTAGAAGAGGAGGTACACAGAGGCATCATTTGAGGTTGGAGGGGAAGATTCAGGACACATTTTTCACGGAAAGGGTGGTGGACAGATGGAATGCTCTGTCCGAGGGTTGGTGTCCTGTGGAATGGTGGTGGCTTAAGAGGGGTTGGGATTGGGTGGGGTGGGTTATGATGAAGAAGGTGTGGAAGCTTGAGCAGCTGCAAGTTGAGGGCCCTAGCTGCACAGTCGAGCAGACTCGATAGACTGTAAGGCCTGCTTCTGCTGGCATTTCGTATGTTTGTGTCAGCTGCATGGGAGGGAGCTGAATTTCTCTTACCCACCCTGACCACCAGGGTGGTGCAAACAGTAGCCTGTGACAGGGCAAAGGCACCGTTATCCCCACCCCGGACAAGGATTCCAGAAAATGGATAGCATGGCTAGAAAGGCTACATGTCAGCCTATCTGGCTATCAGGCAGGCAACCTATCAGGCCTACGCTGCCTAGTACCAGAGTCACTGTGGCAGTCTGTTCTGGCTATGTCCGAGAAGGCTCAGTCTGGCCTCTCAGCATATCTGGCTGACTGCCAGGTTTGGACTAGAAGCTGCAAATCCGAGGTTCAGATGGCAGCAGATACAGCTGACACTGCTGCCAGATAGATGGCTAATGCCATAACCTTGAAGAGGTTTTCATGGTTAGAACCACAAACCTCACAGGATACACAGACAAAAGCCATGGATTTCCTGTAGAGAATAATCTCTCTTTGGGGATAAAATGGAGGTTACATGAAGAAGGTGGACAAATATAAAGCCACCTGTAAGAGTAATTTGGCCAGAGAGAAGCCTCTTCCTCTCGGCCTTATGGAAGGGGAGGCAGGGTAGAGCTTCCTACCCAGACCTTTTACCAGGCCCAGGCCATCCCCAGTTTCAGCAGTAACCCCAGCAGACAGGGTACTTCAGGGCAGACAAGGATCCATCGTGGGTCCCAGGCTGGTCAAGCCCAGCCTCAGTTGAAACAGACTCCTGACTTATTGCCAAGGCCGCCTCCCCAGTACCAGTAGGGGCAGACTGACTCACTACTTCCAGGCTTTGAAAATATTACCACAGATGAGTGAGTCCTGCAAATAGTGAGTCAGGGTTTGTCCTAAGCTTAAAATCCTTCCCTCCTCTAAGAACAAGAGTTTTCAAGCCAGCTTCAACGCAGAAAATAAGCTGTCGGAAAGGAAGTACAAAACCTGCTCTTGTCAGAGGTAGTGGAACCTGTTCCTCCACAGCAAAAGGAAAGGGTTTTATTCAAGATACTTTATTACAACAAAGAAAATAAGGAATGGTGACCTATTCTAGACCTAATGTGATTGAACAGGCACCTGATAAAACCAAAGTTCAAGATGGTAACCTTGGCACTGATGCTGCCAGGACTTCTAAAAAGGAGATTGGTTGGCATCTCTGGACCCAAAATACCAGTATGCTTATTTCCACATCCCCATAAGGGAGTGTCACAGAAAATACCCGGGTTCAGACTCCCATCAGGTCATTACAGATCTTACTTAGAAACAGCTCTTGCAGCAGGTTGCACCTTTAGGACTGAAGCCAGCAGGCACCAGGACCCTTGGAAATTTTCTAGCTAGCAGTATTCAGCGGGGACCGCCTCCGATGTCGGTCCTGCCCCGGCGTCAGGCGTGGTACATATGGGCGGTCCCCCGCAATCCTCAGTTCTTTTCCCTTCGCCGACTCACCAGCATCGGCCTCTCGTCCTTTCTAGTGCACAATGACTACAGACTTCGACAACTATTTTCTCCGCACAACTGATGTCCTCTCCAACTCCATCTCTTGAGGGTCACCTTCAAGTGTGGCTGCGGCAAACAGATCTCTTTCAAGGATCCTCACTCATCCTGTGTGCGTTGCCTAATGCACGGACCACAACACCAAGGTCTGCACCTTTGCCAGGGTTTCAGTAGCCACACCAGGATCCGCTGTCAGAAGGCACTTCAGGCATATCTTCTCAAGAAAAACTAAAAGGATGGACAAAGAACCTTCCTCCAGGGAGAATCTTCATCAAAATCCCACAAACACCAGGACAAGCACTGGGAGAAGGTGAGGTCTGGGTCCCAACTCGGACCTCGGACTCCGCAACTCGGCTCCAATCGGACCGCTATCCCTCCAGGGCTCGGTCGCAGCCTCCCCAGTTAAGGTCAGGTCTTTAGGCAGCTCTTCCTCGCTCCAGCCTCTTAAGACATTGAGGCCCTCGGCTTC
The DNA here is from genome assembly GCA_016271365.2 of Neoceratodus forsteri. NCBI lineage: Eukaryota > Metazoa > Chordata > Ceratodontiformes > Ceratodontidae > Neoceratodus > Neoceratodus forsteri. Next base: position 1,135,294,093 of record CM057453.1, on the reverse strand, counting down.
ATCTACTCCATCCAAGGCCGCTTCAAAGTCAGCTGAACGCTATAAGTCATCTTCCTCCACCCAGCGTCGGGACACCGACACCAGTCGATCTCCCAGCCGCCCAGAGGTCCTGATCCAGTGCCCAGAAAGACCAGGACCTGACGCCGGACCCAGCGCGCCAAACATTCAAAATCGCCCGGCGCTCACGGGAGCCGACGACACCTGCTAGACACCCTTCGCCAGCCATTGTGTTCGCCAGGTCCAAGACATCAGCAAATCCAGAGCGGAAGACCACACCCATGTCACCGGCAGGACGCGGTCGAGGGAATCGAAGAGGAGGAACACCCCACAGCCCAAAGACCAGGCAGGTGACATCGAGGATGCCGGGCTCCCATGGGAACCCTCCTGGACCGGGAGGCCCGGGGATCCGGCTCGACCCGGCGACAGACCACTAGCGCCAGGCCGTCGTTGGGCATGAACATCGCAAAGGTAAAGGGCTCTTTACCTTTTGGTGGGACACCATCAAGAAGGATGTAGTCCCCGCCTGTCCTCCTCCTCCTCCTACCCTTCACCGCCTAAGCCCCTCCTCCACCTAAGGGGCCAATAGGATGACCACCATCCCCCAAGGAGCAGACTCCACCTCCTGAGGGAAGATCTACAGACAGGAGAGGGCCTCCTCCAGATCTCCTTCAGGGTCACCCAGTCCCAAACAACCCAGGCGGCGCTGCATACTCCGTCGGAGGATTCAAGATCGGATACTGCAGAATACTCCAGATCTCCTTCTCCGCTCAGCATCTCTTTTCCTGACCCACATGACCTCCCAGGTCTCACGGATGATCCCTCTTCGTGAGATTATGAAGCACATCCAGGACAACGTGGGGTGGGATGCTGAGGACCTTGACCCCGAGCGACAACGCCTTGCCCGCTACGCCGTCAAAAAGACCCAAAGCCTGTGGTAATGCCACCCTTGGTGGACACCTTCATGGATGTCACCAAGGCTGCGTGAAGCGTCTGCACTCCACCCCGTGGTGCCGAAGAAGGCCACCTGTACAAGGCTCCTAGAGAAGACCAATACTTGGGAAGCAGCCTCTGGCAGATTCCTGGTCATCACGACCTCACATGACCGGTGTCAAAGGCCCCAGCATATGAGCACTCAGCCACCCGGACCAGGAATCCAAGCAATTGGATGCCCTGGGGGCGCGCACAGGCTGCTACATGCGCCATCAGGTCTCTGAACTACCTTACCCATATGGTACAGTTCCAGAACGCCCTGTGGGAACAGGCCAGGACCTGGTTGAAAGCTTCCCGATGGCGACCAAGCGGGCTCCTCAACCTACTCCGCACAGGGTCAGATATGGAGACCCAAGTACTTAGAGCTGCATACGATTGCGCGGACTCTTGGCCAGAGCTGCAGTTTCAGGCATTTGTCTCGGAGACATTTCTGGCTTTGTGTCTCGGCTTCACCCGGACGTACAGAAGAATATTCTAGATGTCCCATATAATGGCGAGGTACTCTTTGGTGAATCTTTGGAGAAGGTCATCACCAAGCTCCAGGGCCTTGGGAAGGCAGTCCGATCTGTACAGGCCATGTACAAATCCAGGCCTAGTTCCTTTCGTAGGAACCAGAGCCGTTTCGGCCGGCTACAAAGGCAGCATCAACGTTCCAGCCAGCGGCAGAGGGCGCACCGGCGCAAGGCACAGGCCAAATCATCCCCAGGCAGAGGCCAGCGTTACACAAAGTTGGCTCAGCCGCGCGAGGACTAACGCTGCCACAGCACGACTCCTTCCGGCCACTGCCCTCTTCTGGATCAGTGGGCAAGGAAAGTCGGGGTCGCATCGCTCGCCACTTTTTAGGGTGGCAGTCGATCACCAACGACAGGTGGGTTCTCCAGTTGGTCAAGAAGGCCATTGCATAGAGTTTCTAGATGACCCACCTACAAGACCTCTCCTGCTCTCCGTTACTGGGTCAGCATGCCCTGCTCATACAGCAGGAGGTGCTCGCACTTCTGGAAAAAGAAGCTATAGAGCACATACCAAGGAACCAGCAGGACTAGAATATTATTCTTACTTCTTTCTGGTTCCAAATAAAACAGGAACCTCCGTCCAATACTGGACCTCAGCGACCTCAATGTCTCGGTCGCATTACAAGCACTTCCAGGGTCTGATTCCCATGCTGAAGCAGGGCACTTTTCTAGTGTTCCTGGACATGCAGGATGCCTACCTGCATATTCCTATTGCTCAGGTGCACAAGAGGTTCCTGCGCTTGAGTTGCAGGGCCGCCATTATCAGTTCGAGCTCTTCCTTTGGGCTGTCGCCGGCACCTCAGGTGTTTAAAGTGCATGGCGGTCGTAGCCGCATCTCTGAGACAGGGCCACTATGTGTTCCCCTACCTGGACGATTGGCTTCTCATGGCACCCTCCCGGGAGGCCTGATATCTGCCATTCACTGCACTCAGTCTCTGTTGGGGCGTTGGGCATTATCATCAACTGAGAAGTCACGTCTGGTTCTGTCCCAGACTCTGCAATTCATAGGAGCAGTTCTGGACACCGTCAGAAAAGCTCCCCGGACAGAGCAGAACACATCAGATCCCTCATCAGGGACTTTTCGTGAAGAGCCGTCCCGGCCAGACTGGTCCTTTGCCTGCTCGGCACATGACTGCGCCCATTGCAACAGTCCGCTAGCCCATCTCCACATGCGGGTAACCCAGTGGATGTTACGGGTACAATGGGACCAAAGGCAAGACCATCTGCAGCATCTAGTCCGGATCACGAAGACCGTAATTTGAGATTGGCAATGGTGGCTAGATTCAAGGAACCTCTGGTGAGTCCCTTCATAGCGCCGTCCTTGACTGTGACACTCTCAGACGCCTTAGGGCTCGGGTTGGGAGCACACCTCGATGGTGTCTGGTCTCAGGGCCTGTGGACAGCCCAGAGTCTCATCTCCACATAAACATCCTGGAAATGAGGGCAGTTCTTTCGCCCTGCAGGCCTTCCAGTTGAGATTCCACGGGTACACTTCTGTTACAAACAGACAATTCCAGGTGATGTATTACCTCAACAAACAAGGAGGCACCCATTCCGACCCACTTTGCAGGGAGGCCATGAGAGGTGGGATTGGGTCTTACAACATGGCGCAAACCTTATTGCCGTTCATGTTCGGGAGTGGACAACATCGCTCAGACAGCCTGAGCTGCTCTCAGGTCAGAGTCCACAAATAGGAACTACTACAGGAGGTGGCAGAGGATCTGTTTCGCAGATGGGGTACTCCAGAGCTAGACCTTTTCGGCGTCCCCATCCAGCATAAAACTGCCCAATTTTTGCTCGCTAGATCCAGGGCCTGGTGTTTTCTGGTGAGACACGTTGTCCCTCTCCTGGGTGGGCAGATTCCTCTGTGCCTTTCCACCTTTTCCATTGATCCAGAGAGGAGTTCTAAAACTCACAGGGAGCAAGCGACCCTTATACTGATCACGCTCTTTTGGCCCAGGCAGATCTGGTTCCCTCTCTTGCATCAGCTATCCGGGAACCTCCAGTGCCTCTACCAATTGGCTCCCATCTGCTGTCTCAAGAGGTGGGTTCCTTAGTCCATCGGACCTACGTTCCTGAACCTGCATGCTTGGCTCCTAGAGACATAGCCATGTTGCGACACAGGGTCTAAGAGGTAGCAAGCGTTCTTACTGCCGCCAGGAAACTGGCTACCCAGCGACCTCACCATGAAGTGGTGCAGGTTTACTTATGGGTTCAAGCACATGGCCTTTTCGCCTTTTGGACTGTCCAGAGAAGCTGGTACTGGATTACCTGCTGTCCCTTTTCCACTCCGGCTGGCTTACTCCTCGATTAGGTACACCTCTGTGCCATTTCAGCCTACCACATCCCTATAGACCAACGCACTGTGGCTCAACTGGACACGACATGTGCCTTCTTGAGGGGTGTCCTCCACCTGGCCCCGATTAAGGATCCAATCCCACCATAGGATCTACCCTTCATCTTGGAGCAGCTCACGCTGCCACCTTTTGAGCAACGCGGTGCGAACTCGTTTCTCTCTCTTGGAAAATGTTATTTTTAGTTGCTGTCACTTTGGCCAGAAGGATTTCTTGAAATGCACGCACTTATGTGCGAAGAACCTTATTGGTTTCCACCAAGACAGGGTATCCTAAGGACTAATCCTAAATTTCTGCCTAACATGGTCTCAGCTCTCACCCTTAATCAGGACATCGATCTACCAGTGTATTTCCCAAAATACTGTAATCGAGGAGAAGCCCTCTTGCACACTCTGGATGTGCATAGGTGTCTCAAATACTACCTGACCAGAACCAAACACCACTGAAAATTGGACCAATTTTTTGTCTCCTTTGCCCATAGGATGATGGGAGCTCCTGTTTCAAAGCAGTCGCTGTCTGGGTGGCTCATTCAGTGCATCACGTTCTGTTACGGAAGCACAACAAACCTTACCGGCGTGGTTATGGGTCATTCCACCAGAGGGGTGGCTACTCTTTTGCGGTTTTAAGGAATGTGTCCACCTCAGCTATTTGTGCTGCAGCTACTTGGAGCTCAGACACTTTCATCAGGCATTAGAGCCTGGACATTGCATCGAGGCGAAGAGCAGGGCTTGGTCTAGCAGTCCTTCAGGGACTTTGTCCTAGGCTCGATGTAATTCGAGATTACTTTTTCCTCCTCCCGATGGTGTGTGATTACCAGTATTGCTTGGGAATCAGTCCTATCGTAGGTAATCTGTTGCAAGAGCTGTTTCTCAAGTAAGATAGTACAGTTACGTAAGAACTTACCCTAACAGTAGATCTTCGAGAACAGCTCTTGCAGCAGGTACTTTCCTCCCACCATCCCCGCTGGAGGTAGGTTGTAGTCACAGCATCCTTCTCCTGAATAAGGCATTTACTGCTGCTTTGTTTGCCATTTGATGGCGGATCCTCGGTCTCCTCTTCTGATGTCATCCAGCGGTTGGGAGTCTCCGGCGGGAGAACTGAGGATTATAGGACCGCCTCCATATATTGCCTAAGCCTGGCGTCGGGCGGGACTGGCCGTCGGAGGGGTCCCATGAATACTGCTAGCTGGAAAATTCCATGGGTCCTGGCGCCTGCCGGCTTCAGTCCTAATGGTGTAACCTGCTGCAAGAGCTGTTCTCGAAGATCTACTGTTATGGTAAGTTCTTGCGTAACTGTACTTTCTCAACACTACCTGTCGGCCTCACCTCTGCCCGAGAATGTTCACAAAGTGCCTGGCAGTGGTGGTGGCATACCTCAGAAGATTGGGTATCACAGTGTTTCCATACCTGGATGACTGTTGGTAGTAGAAAACTCAACACAGCAGGTAAAGGCTCACTTGTAGCTAACTCAGGAGCTCTTGGAGTCCTTAGGGTTCCTGATAAACCTCAAGAAATCTGTCCTTCAACTAACACAGGTGTTGCAGCTCATAGGAGCAGAATTGAACACCCTGGAGGGCAGAGCTCATCTGCTTCAGGATAGGGTAAACCATATCTTGCAGATTGCTGGCTTGTTCAGTCTCAACAAACCAAAAACTGCACAGCAATTTCTTCAACCTACTGGATCATATGGCTGCTGCCACGGCACAGTACTGGGATCCAGGTTCCAGATGAGAGACATCCAGTTCCACCTCAGAGCACACTGGTGCCAAAGGAGACACCCTCTCAAAGCTGATTCCAGTAGCAAAAACATTACTGCAAGCCCTTCAGTGGTGGAAAGAGGGAGATAACCTAAGGAAGGGGTTCCTTTCCAGCAGGAGTCTCCATCAGTGATACAACAGATGCATCACTACTGGGGTGGGATGCCCACCTCAGGGATCACACCACTCATGGTACTTGGTCAAGTGCAGAGTCACTCCAGCACATAAATCTGCTGGAGCTAAGGCAGTGTTCCTGGCCCTGCATTTCGCCCCATTGGTGCAGGGCAGGTGGTCTAGTCAGAACAGACAATACCACCACAGTGCACTACATAAACAAGCAGGGAGGGACAAGGTCCAACAGTCTTAGCAAAGAGGCTATGAAAATATGGAGTTTGGCTTACTCAGATTCTTTATAAACCATTCATCTGCCAGGAAAGACAGCACCTTAGCAGATGCCCTGAGCTGAATCAACCAGGCCCATCATTTATTTATTTATTTTATTTATTTAGCTTTTGTTGACCGGTAAGTGCACTAGACAAATCCTGCCTATTTTCAGGCACGACCGGGGAGGGATACAGATGAATGCCAACTGACCTTGAACCAGATTAAGCTGTTGGTGGTATTTTTAGTGAATGAGAGAAATTTGGCCAGGACACGGAAATTCCCTACTCTTTTTCGATAAGTGCCATGGGATCTTTAACATCCACCTGAACTACCACCAATCCAGGCAGATGGGACCTCGGTTTAACGTCTCATCCGAAAGACGGCACCTCAGAAGTGCAGCACCCTCTCATGCTGCACCACAGTGTCAGTACTGGGATATTAACCCAAGTGCCAGATGTGGGAACTGAACCCACAGCCCTCTGATCTCCGGCCTCAGAGGTGAGTGTGCTACCTACTGAGCCACTGACACTGCTGAATCATGAATGGGCCCTCAACAGACAGGTGCTGGAAGTAGTTTTGGAAGGTGGGGCACCCCAGAGATAGATATCTTTGCGTCCCGAGAATCACCACCTGCCACAGTACTGTTGAAAACCACCAGCCAGGGGTACAATATCTCTGGATGCTCTGACTCTGGATTGGTCAGGAGGCGGCTATATGCCTTCCCTCCTTTCCTCTAATCTTAAGGGTTCTGATCAAACTTGGGTCCCAGCCAGCATCAGTGATCTTGATGGTGCCAGACTGGCCCAGGCAGCCATGATACTCACTACTGCTCTCCATGTCTGTGGCCAAACCAATATACCTCCCTCGGAGGCACAACCTGTTAACCTCCAACCAGAGGAGGATACTGTGCAGACCTTAGATCCCTCAGGCTCAAGGCATGGCTCTTTAGGACCTAGAGTATGCAGCCTTGCATCTCTCAGAAAGTGTTCTGGCTGTTTTAAAGGGTTATAGGAAGCCTTCTACTAACAAAACCTGTGCTGCAAAATGGAAAAGGTTTTCTGTCTGATGCTCCACCAACGATGTGCCAGCACATGCAGGAATTCCACATCCGCTGGACTACCTTACACATTTACATTCCCTGGGCTTGTAGCCTACCACTTTAAAAGTCCACCTGGCTTCAATATCCGCTTACATTTCAGCTGGAAAGGGTGTCTCCATGACATCTAGCCCTATTTTCAAGAGGTTCTTCAAAGGTCTGGCTCATCTGCACCCCTCACAGGGAACCAGTGCCTGCTTGGGACCTGAATGTGTGCCTAGCCAAGCTCATGGGTTCCCCTTTGAGCCCTGTCTCAGCCCACTTGAAATATGTCACTGGGAAAACAGTGCTCCTGGTGGCAATCACTTCTGCCAGAAGGATTAGTGAGCTTCAGGCTTTCTGCATTGAAAAGCACTACATCTCATTTCCCAGGGATAAAGTAGTCCTTTGGACAAACAGGACATTTCTCCTAAAGTGGTCTCTGATTTCCATTTGAACCAGTCCATAACCCTACCAGTCTTTTTCACTAAACACTCTAGTTCAGATGAAAGAAGACTCCACAGTCTTGATGTCAAAAGAGCTCTCAGCTACTACATAACTGCCACCAGGACCATAGACAGGACAGGCAACAGCTGTTCCTGACTTATGGGGATGTGGGAAAAGGAAGCCCAGCATCTAAAAGGTCCATTTCTCGCTGGATAGTTCGCTGTATCCAGTTTTGTTACTCAAAAAGCTGGAAAGGAGCCCACAGCAGGCCTGCGTGCACATTCCACAAGGGGTACAGCTGCTATCTTAGCAGCTGCCAGGGATGTTTCACTAGTGAGAAACTGTAAAGCAGCTACCTGGAGAATGGTGCACACCTTTACAAAGCATTATAGTCTGGAAACCTAGTCTGGAGTGATGCCAGGTTTGGCACTGCAGTCCTACAGAGTCTGTTTCCAAAGTAGGTTCTGTGCCCACCTCCAAAGGTGCTGCTTCTTAGTCTACAGAGTTAGGAATATTGAGAATTCCTGGGGTGAGAAGAAAAAATTACTTATAGTAATCTTGTTTCTTCAAGGTATTCTCAATATTCATAACTCACCCACCCTGCCTCCCCTACTAGAAGCAGTGGCCTCTGCACTCCAAGCTGAGAAATTATGTGTAAGGGTGCCACACTGGTATAATCTGTCTCTGAGCCCTGTTGGGCATAGGTTTACCCTTCTTTAGGTTATTGTGACATTTGGGGGTGTTTTGTCCTCCAGTTGGAAGTTTGTTGAATTAGATTTGTGGCGTTGTTATTACTATTACTATATAGTTACAGTTCGGTTGGGCCTATACTTGCAAGCTCTTCATGAAATCTGAAGCATTAGAATGTAGGCAGTTGATAAGAGGCAGTATTTGAATAAGTGGCACAGAGCAATGATGGTTCCACCATTAGCATAACTTTCTGTCTCTGGGCAGTTCTACTTCTAAGGCTGACTGCAAGAGTTATGAATATTGGAGAATACCTTGGAAGAAACAAGATTACTATGGTAAGTCATTTTCTTCTTTCCCTGGCATTATTAGAGGTACCGAGGGGACAACGACACCACCTCCACTGATGGATTCGCGGACGGCTATGTTGTTGATCCTGGGCCTGGTACTGGGCATGACACCAGTCATCGTGTCATCCCTGGGGTCATCCCAGTGGCGCTGGTTTGAAGATGGCTCTGAGGTCAGTGCCAGGGTAAGGGTGGTGCCAGCCACAGTGACGGAGGTGAACCTGTCTCTGAGATCGACTGAGCCCGACCCAGAGTTGGTTTGAAGTCTGATGGTGGCTCAGTGACATAGTTCTCCCAGAGTCGCTGGTTAACACCACCACCAGAGAGGGATTGTGGCTCTGCTCTCCTCTGGGGGAGGGGGTCCCCATGAGCACTGATTGTGGTGGTGGTCTGATGTAGGAGGACCCGTTTGTGCAAATCTGCAAGCCCCTGTGCAGTTCTGCAGCCCAGGGAGAGGACCTTGAGACCCTGCATCTCATCCCCTCTGGGGCCTCACCACATCCTAGAAAGGTTGCCTTACCGCATATGCCCTGAGGGGCCATGCACAAGTGAGCAACACAGAGCATCTGTTGGTGCCTTAGATACTTTCCACAGGAATTCCAACAGGGCCCTGTACTGGCCCTTCTTAGTACCAGCAACCTCAGGGTCAGTGCTTCATCCCTCCGGCGTTTTCCTCCGAGGAACAGCAGAATCATCTACCCTCCTGTCTTCTGCTACCTAGTACTTCCTGTACCAGCAATTCCTTGCAGAGATGCTTGCGGCACTGACATTAAGTCCTACACAGGCCACAATCTGGTAGCCTGCCACTGGGGTACCCAGGGTTCCCAGTGATGACGTGTGCCATCCTCCCTGGCCTAGGGCTTTGGGGGAGGCATCAAAAGGTAGTATGGAACATCATGAGTCTTGACTTCCTACTACGGTATTGCACAGTCATGGGGTCTGCAGGTGCAGTACTTCATCCTCTTCAGGGCTGGAAGTACTGCAGATCCTGATGTGGCCCAGGCCCCATCGTGATTGACCTCCAGAGGCAGATTCCACTTAGATGATTGTTTTTGGAAGGAAGGTTTTACCTTGGCACTAGGGTTGTCACAGTATCATGGTTTTACGGTATACCTCAGTATCAAAAGTCACAGTATTGATACTGGGCAATTTCAATACTCCGATAACCATGATTCATGGTATACTGTGCTACTGAGACCTTTCAACTAGTGTTTTTTGCATTTTTGGAACAACTGTCCCTGATGCAAGAGTTTGAGAAGGCTTCTTCTTTGTGCAAAATTACTTGTTCTGCAATACTGCAGTATGAGCGATAACCGTGGTATTATATATGATGGTTATCATACAGTCAAATTTCATGCCGTGTGAGCCTACTTGGCATGCACTCTTATGTGCGTTGCTGCACACCAGGCATATCGGGCAGACTTCAGGTACCGCCTGTTGTTGCAGTGGGCTCAGCTTCTAGCTGCAGTGTGTCTTAGTCGGACAAGCCATTTTGTTTTTGGGTCAAGGCCTGGAGGTAGCTTGGCACCAGTTAAGGGCATTGTATGGTGCCAATGGGGGTGATCTGCAGGCTTGCAGGAACTGCCAGACTGCTTCAGGCAGATGGCGTGGCTTTGCCTTTCCAGACTAGCACCTTTGGCCAGCATGAAGGTGCTAAACTCACAGTTCGAGTTGTTTTCTCCTGCAGGGTCAGGTGAGAGCTACAGGTGCCGTCCAGCTCCTGTGCCACAGGAGCCCCACTGGCCCCCGACCAGTATCTGGTCCACCAGACCCATTACAAGCCCCTGCCCTCAGGTGTTCACCCCCACTTAGAGGGCTGCAGGTGCCTGTTACCCTCGGGGTGAGCCAGCATCTCCCTCAGAAAGAAGGAAGCTTGGTACTGTGACCCATAAATGAAATCAATGGTGAAGATTAATTCCTTGAAGATATAGAAACTACACACTTGTCATAGTTGTTGATCATCCAGAATATCTTCACCATTGATCTACTCCCACCACCATTCCCCATCAGAGTCGGCTCCTCTCTGCATGCTAACTCTGCTGTTGCTGGCAGCACTGCTGACTTCTGGGCAACTCCAAGTTACACCCCACCCGAGGGTCGTTTTCCTTATTTATATGAGGTGTGGGCATATGATTTTACCTTCAAAAAAAAAAAAAAATACAAAAAGTGGGACAGTGGTCCTTTGGGACCCTGCACTAACAAAAAAGTGAGGGATTTAGAAGGTGGTCCTTCCTCTGTTTTCTTTCTGTTCTTTTCTTCCTGCCAGGGGTATATTCCCCTCTGTGGGCATATCCTATTAGTTGCTGAATGGAGCATGTGCCCTGGACACTATCCTGTCTAACTCTACTTGGCAGCTGCTCTGCATTTTGTGTGTGTGTGGAGGAGGGTGCTATGCCTTTTGGATCATCTGCACTAGCTGTCACCTAGGTACATCCCTGCTGTTGCAGGAGAAGCAGGTCATTTTTTTTTTTTTCTATGTCAGGTTATTTTGGTTGGTATAAACCAAGCAGTAGACACAACTTCAAAACCCTGCAGCAGTAAACCACATAGGCAGTCTGTTTTGCAAATAGAAATTAAAATGTCTTACCATGTAAGTTTAAATGAAGGCTTTATTGAAGTGTGAAAAGTGTGAGAGCCTGATGACAGAACTAAACATTCAAAACATAAAAGAATCACAACGGTACTCCATGAACAGCATCACATTGTCGTGACGAGGGACCTTGATAGCTGACATTTCGTCGGAGGAAGGCCATACTGGAAACATCAGCTGTTGCGTGTCACTGTTGCTTATGCGCCCAGTGTTCAAGTGATGCCGCTGGTAATTCTTTTGTTTTAATGTTTAGTTCTGTCTCCTCTCTTTGCACTTTTATTCACGTATGTAACTTGGGCACTTTGCATTCTGTTTGTGTTTCGAATAATGCCTACATTCAAAATTAATCATGGTAAGCTGTTATAATTTCTGTTTGCAAAACAATCTGTCTATGAGTTCACTACTGCAGGATTTCAACTGTTTCCACTTCTTGGTTTGTGACTGCTCTCTGAGCCTGCAAGCACCAGGATGGCAGTCACCAGTGAGGTGGGAGACCCTGCTGTTGCTGTTTTGGTTGGTATGCCCTTTTTCTTTGTGTATCTGGGCTTTTGCCCACTGCATAGGGGTGCCTGGGGAGATGAATACATCTCGACTCCCTAGGACTGTCCAGTCTTGCAACTTCAGATGCACTAGGTTCCCCTTTGTTCTTCCCAGATGTAAGAGAGTGACATGATTAACTCACAAGTTCAGTCAGTCCTCTATCTGGTAACACAGAGTTGCCCTTTTTTTTCCAGTAGTCTGTAGGTCTCTTTCCTTTTGGCATATTGTGCCATCTCATTTCAAGAGGGTCCCATTCATGGGCATCCCTCTTGTACTTCTGCCAGAGCCAGAGGCTCAGGGCTGCTGCACTATTTTCTCAACCACTATCCGCCTTCTGTCTAGCTAGAGATGTGAGAATGTGGCTTTATACTCAACTACCCCTTGTGCCACCTAGTATGCCCTGATCTTACTTGAGACACAGCTCTTGCAGCAGGTTACACTATTAGGACTGAAGCGGCAGGCGTCAGGACCCCACGGAGAAAAATTCTAGCTAGCTATCTTCAGCGGGGACCACCCCGGCGTCAGTCCGCCTCGACGTCTGTCCGCCCCAGCGTCAGGCGTGAGTACATAGAAGCGGTCCTTAATTCTCAGTTCTTTCCGCCGTCGACTTGCATGTCTCAACCCATCGGTTCGGTTTCTAGCGTCGGCCAGCGTGGTTAAGTGTTTTCCTATGGGAAATTCATTCTCGGTATTCAGCTGTCTCTGATGTCCTCCCGACCTCCGGTCACTCCTTGAAGTGCACCTGTGGGAAGCAGATCCCATTCAAGGATCCGCTTTCGGCCTGTGTCCTGTGCCTGGGCCCAGACACGACACCGGTCCTGCTCCTTTTGCCAGAGCTGTGCAGAACCGGATCCGTGCCAGAAGGCCCTTCAGGCTTTCTTGTTAGAGGCGCCTCAAGACCATGGCTTCAAGGGGATTCTTCGAGAAGGCCCGTAAGCATGCTGAGAAGCATAAAGAGAAGGCCCTTCCAGGTCCCCATCTAGGGCCTCCGATTCACGCAGCTCTGGCTCCAGGTCCGACCGCTCTCCTTCCTGGGCCAGCTCTCAGCCTTCCCCCGCTGCAGTGAGCAGATCTTCTTCCTCTTCTCAGGCCAAGACTCCCAGGCCTTCCTCGTCCTCCAAGGCACGGCTAAGTCGGGGATCGCCACCATCACCATAAGTCAGGTTCCGCCATTCTGAACCCGGCGTCAGGTCTGTCTCCTTCCTCCTCCTCCTCCTCTCCACTGGAAGACTAAGGAGCTTACCTCGCTTAAGCAGCGGGACCCGGCGAGTTTGTCCGGCGTCGACCTCTCGCCTAAGGTCCCCAGAAGCCGTCGTCTGTCAGGAGACCATCGCCCGGCCAAGCAAACTCATCATCGGACGCCCGGTGAGGGACCGGCGCCTGCTCCAACTGAGAAGAGGACTCCGGCGCCTCCGACCGGCGTCGGTCAGGAGACCATCACTGAGGAGGTTAACTCAGCCCGAGGACCAGGCAGGCGACCCGGTCCTGTTGAGACTCCCAGGGCACCCTCGCCACAACCCGAGCCCCTGTGGGCCGACACCAGGACCCGCCAGCGTCCACGGCGCCCAGGCCGTCGTCGGGCTTTTCTTTTTCAGAGGTGAAGAGCTGTTCACTTTCTGGTGGGATACCGTCAAAAGGACATGGTCCCCACGCCACCTCTGCTTCCTCCTCCTCCTCCTACACGGTTGCTCCTCCGGTTCCTCGCCCCTTCTCCGTCTGGGTCTGCAGGCGGTTACCTCCTCCCGGGAGCCTAGGACCCCTCGGGGAGACCAGAAAAAGGAGACCTCCATCCAGATCCTCTTGGGGTCACCCAGTCCCAAGAGGCCCAGAAGATGCCGCGTTACCTTCGACGGAGGACACGGGATCAGACTTCTCATCATCAAGATCCCCTCTCCCTCTCCATCCCTTCTCTGGACACGTGAGCTGCCAAAGTCTCCTCGGATGACCCTTCATTCGGATATTATGAGACACATCCAAGAGAACATGGGATGGGATGCGGAAGAATTAGACCCTGAAAGGCTACACCTTGCAAAGTATCTTAGGCAGAAGGACCCCAAGCCTGTGGTGGTGCCACCCTTGGTAGACACTGGTGGACATCACCAAGGCAGCGTGGGCGATCCACATTTGCTCAGCGATGCTGAAGAGGCTGACCGCTTGTACAAGGCTCCAAGAAGACCAGTACTTGGCTCCAGCAGCCTCAGGCCAATTCTCTGGTCATTACAGCCTCTCATGACCCGGTCCCAGAGACCGCAACATCTGAGCACCCTGCCACCTGACCCAGAGTCCAAGCAGTTGGACTCCATGGGTAAGCGCATGTATCTTCCGCTACCTGCGCCATCAGATCCCTAATTATTTAACCCACATGGTGCAGTTCCAAAATGCCCTGTGGGGACAGGGTCTGGATGCGGCTGAGAAATTGCGGAAGGTGAGCAGAAGGAGGAGATGTTGCAGCTCCTCAGGACGGGTTTGGACGTGGGAACCCAAGTGCTACAAGCAGCGTACGACTCCGCAGACTCCTCGGCCAGAGCAGCAGCTTCAGGCGTGTGCCTCGGAGACACTCTTGGCTCTGTGTCTCGGTTTACCCCGGACGTCCAGAGAAACATCTTATGCGCCCCATTCGAGGAGAAGTTCTGTTTGGTAAACCCTCAGAGAAGATAATTACCAAACTCCAAGAGGCCAGGAAGGCAGTGAGGTTGGTCAGGCCATGACCGACCCAAGCTTAGTTCCTTTCACGGGATCCAAAAGCCGATTTGGTGGACGGACGCAGAGACAACAGTCCCTCCGTTCCACAACAGAGGGCTCCGGTTTCGCCAGAGCCAGGAAACAACCCGCAGGCCAAAGCCAGCGCACTCCTAACCGGTCCTGCCAAGCGGGACCCTCAGCCACTACAGCCTGACTCCTTCCGGCCCCGCCCTCCAGGATCAATGGGACGTCATGGTGGGAGTCGCGTGCGAATTTCCTGCCAGGATGGCAGACTATATCCACAGACAGGTGGGTTCTACAGTTTAGTATGAAGGCCACTTTATAGAATTCGGAAAAGCCACCCTCGAGGCCTCCGTTGCTCTCCGGTACCCGGGTCAGCACAAGTCATTGATCAGACAAGAGGTACTCGGCTCCTGCAAAAGGGAGTGGTAGAGTCGTCCCAGAGAACCAGAGGACACGGATACTATTCCCACTTCTTCCTGGTTCCAAAGAAAACAGGGACCTCCGTCCGATTCTGGACCTCAGCGACCTCAATTTGTCGGTCGTCTACAAAAGATTCCGCATGGTAACCCTTCGGGTCTTATTCCCATGCTGAAGCAGGGCCCTTTTTAGCATCTCTAGATATGCAGGGCGGCTTACCTGCACATCCCCATAGCTCAAGCGCACAAAGAGGTTCCTGCGCTTGAGGTTTCTAGGCCATCACTTTCAGTTCGAGCTCTTCCATTCGGGCTGTCATCGGCACCCAGGGTCTTTACCAAATGTATGACAGTCGTGGCAGCGTCTGTAAGGAGACAGGGCCATTATGTGTTCCGTACCTGGACAATTGGCTTCTCATGGCAGCCTCAGAGAGGGCATTGTTACAGGCGATCCAGAGCACCCAGGACCTATTTCGTTCTCTGGGTATCCTAATCAACCACGAGAAGTCCCTCCTGGCACCGTCGCAGAAGCTGCAGTTCATGGCGCAGTACTGGACACCGTTCAGGGAAGAGCATTTCTTCCAGGCGACAGAGCGGAGGCGCATCAGAGCCCTCATCAGGAGCTTTTCGTCGAACAAGACCGCCCAGCCAGGTCGGTCCTTCGCCTGCTCGGACACATGGCTGCGGCCATTCCTACTGTCCTTCGCAAGGCTCCACATGCGGGTAACTCAGTGGATGCTCAAGGTGCAATGGGACCAAAGGCAAGACCACATGCAGCATCCGGTCAGAATCCACGAACACGCGATTCGAGACTGGCAGTGGTGTCTAGACCAGGACACTCTCTGTGGGTGTCCTGTTTGTAGCGCCGTCCCGGGAGGTAATCCTCACTACAGATGCCTCAGGTCTAGGGTGGTGTGCACACCTGGACGGGTGAAGTCCCAGAGACGTGGACCCTTTGGAGGCCATCTCCATATCAACGTCCTAGAGATGTCCATATCAACATCCTAGAGATGAGGGCGGTCCTTTATGCCCTGCAGGCATTTCAGTCAGAGATCCCGCCGAGCAGTCTCCTGCTTCAGACAGACAACACAGCGGTGATGTATTACCTCAACAAACAAGGCCGCGCTCTTATCCCTTTGCAGGAAGCCATGAGAGTGTGGGATTGCGTAATCCGACACGGCGTGAACCTGATCACAGTACATGTTCCTGGGGTGGACAACATAATTGCAGGCGGCCTGAGTCGCTCCCAGGCCAGAGTCCACAAGTGGGAACTTCTTCAAGAGGTAGCAGAGGATCTGTTTCTTTGATGGGGAACTCCAGAATTGGACTTGTTCGCCTCCCCATCCAACATAAAACTGCCCAATTTTGCTCGCTAGATCCAGGGCCTGGTGTTTTCTGGCGAGACCGTTGTCCCTCTCCTGGGCGGACAGATTCCTCTCGCTTTCCCTCCTTCCCTTTGATCCAGAGAGTTCTTCTCAAACTGCGCAGGGAGCATGCAACAATCCTGGTGGTCCCTTTCTGGCCCAGACAGACCTGGTTCCTTTGCTAATTCAGCTATCCGGGAACCTCCGCTCCCGTTGCCATTCACCTCCACCTTTTGTCTCAGGAGAAGGGTTCACTGGTCCACCGGACTTAAGTTCACTGAACCTGCATGCATGGCTCCTAGAGACATAGCCATCCTGCGTCACGGGGTCTCAAGAGGTTGCAGATGTTCTTGCCGCAGCCAGAAAGCGACACGCATGCACGTACGCCATGAAATGGCGCCGCTTTTTGTTTATGGTCGCAAGCACGCCGCCTTTCCCTTTAGGTTATCCAGTGAAAGCGGTGTTAGACTACCTGCTTTCCTCTTTTCGCTCGGGCCTCGCCTACTCCTCTATTAAGGTGCATCTCTGTGCCATTTCAGCCTTTCACGTCCCAGTAGGACGGCGCACAGTGGCACAATTAGATGCCTGTCTTGAATTCTTGAGGAGGGTGTACACCTTAGACCGCCTTAGGACCCGGTGCCTCCATAGGTTGCTCTTTGTCCTGGAGGTATCCGCTCCCACTGAACCTGCCGCGGATTGCGAGCCTGCGTTTCTCATGGAAAAGCGTTGTTTTGGTTGCTGTTACGTCAGCAAGAAGAGTTTCTGAGCTTCAGGCTCTCATGTGTAAAGAGCCTTATTTATTTTTCCACCAGGACAGAGTTTCCCTGAGGACGAATCCCAAATTCTTGCCTAAGGTGGTTTCCACACTCACTGTCAATCAGGATAGTGACCTACTGGTTTACTTTACTAATTATTCCAACAGAGGAGGCGATCCTTCACACCCTGGATGTTCACCACAGCTTAGATACTACCTGAACAGAACTAAGCAGCTTCCGTACTTTGGAGCAACTTTTCATTTCCTTTTCTGAAAGGATGATGGGCCAACCGCTATCTAAACAGTCCCTGTCTCATGGCTTGTCCAGTGCATCTCATACTGTTATGATATCAGCGAAAGCCCTCCGGGAGCAGTCCGGGGACATTCCACTAGGGTGTGGCCACCTCCTTTGCAGCTCTTGACGTCTCCACCTCTGCTATTTGTGCTGCTGCCACTTGGAGCTCTGTTCATACCTTTATCAGGCATTATTGCCTGGATATCGCTTCAAGGCAAAAGTGGGCTTTGGCCTGGCAGTGCTGCAGGGTCTCCTGTCCTAGATTTGAGACCTGGAGCGTTCTTTCTAATTTCCTCCTCCTGGCGTTTACAAGTGCTATTGCTTGAGAATCAGTCCCTAGCAGTGTAACCTGCTGCAAGAGCTGTGTCTCGAGTAAGATAGTACAGTTACGTAGAACTTACCGTAACAGTAGATCTTCGAGAACAGCTCTTGCAGCAGGTACTCCGCCCACCTTCCCCTTGGAGGAGTGCCTTAAGCCTTTTATAACAGGGATTTATCCTTTTGTCTTCTGACGGTGGATCCTCGGTCTCCCATTTCGATGTCAGCCTGCGGCGGAAGTCTCCAGCGGGAGGCAGGGAATCTGGCGGGACCGCCCGTTATGTACTATGCCTGATGTCGGGGTGGGACCCGGCGTCAGGGCGGTCCCGATGAAGATGGCCAGCTAGAATTTTCCGTGGGGTCCTGATGCCTGCCGGCTTCAGTCCTAATAGTGTAACCTGCTGCAAAGCTGTTCTCAAAGATCTACTGTTACGGTAAGTTCTTACGTAACTGTACTCTTATTTCTAAGTCGGTAGTCAGGTTTTATGTTGTTTATTTTGCATCCTGTATCCTTTCCCTATATTTTGGGCTAGAAACTCTCTAGCCCTCTCTTATTTTCTCCACTTTGTTTTCTCCTGGTGAACAGAACTGAGGTACTGTGTGAGGAAGCCCGTGATGGTTAGTGGTAGGTGCATGTGGCACCATGTGAGTGTGCAGGCACCATCAGAAATAGCGTCGGCTCCTCCCTACAAAACAATTTGCTCCTGTGGGGTCCTAGTGCCTCCAGCCTCAGACCCATAAGTGATAATCAAGTCGTGAAGATATTCTGAAAGGTCAACGGTTAAAAGCAAGTCGTAATTTTCATTTCTTGATGGTCAGGAAAGAAGCTCAAGAAAGTAAAGCAATGAATAGTACTTAATTTTTTAACTGGAGTGTTTTAAAATGGGGATTATAGATTGAAAGAATATTTATTTATTTATTTATTCAGCTTTGAGGAGTTTCATTTCATAGGCCTAGTGACTTTTTAATGTGAGTAAAGGTGGCGCCATGTTTGTAATAATTTCTTTTACAAAAGATATTGATATGTGTGTGCTGTGTCCTGATTGCCACCACTTTTCTTTTAACTAGTGGCAGTGGTTCTACTGGCCAATCAAGATGCAGCAGTTTCTTCCCATTTATAATCTGTTAGTAGACCTTCTTTAGATACGGCACAATAAAGGCAGCATAATTCGTCCCTGACTGCCCTCTGAACTCCCTCCCCAAACTTTTTTTAGATCAGTCAGTCTGCCCTCATACACCTCTAAGCGTGCCTGGTTTGTGGATAAATGTCATTTGTCTAGATCACAGTTTAAGCTTGCCGATAGAGAAGATCACTCTCCCTTGTCTAGAAATCTAGTTTTCTCTGTACTATTATTTTTATGTGTCCTTACTTTGGCTGTCTGACAGCAAGCCACCTCAACTGGCATTGCCTGCACTTTGTGCTACCGTAGCCTACAAAGTTTATGATTTTTTATTTCATTTTATTATTGGACATATCCTTTAACATTGTATAGTGTAACCCTTCAAGGCAGACATAACTTAATACAGTTAAGGTTATATGATTTACATATTCCATGTCTTAAAAATAAAACAGTTAAAGTAAAGAATATTACTTTCATCATTCACTAACTGAAATGTATGCAGCCCTCTATATTATCGAACAGGTCAACGGATCTCACCCGGAAGTCAGGACCACAGAGAGGGTCCATCCGAACACCATCCCGCCCCCAAAACAACTTATTGAGCAGGTGCAGATTTAGTTTGAGATGGCCAGCAAGACCCGCCCCCAGGTACAAATCCAGAATCTGTTTGGGAAAAGTAAAGTATCCACTGCTCCATCTCCTCAGAAAAACCTCATGTTTATTACAGACTTGGCTGTCAATGAGTCTAGTCTGTAAACTTCAAGGACTATTTTATGCCAGTCTGAAACTGTAGGAGTTCCTTTGACATCCATCTGTGTGTAATTGCTTTCTTGGTTGCTAGTAAAAAGAGAGCAATGTACTGTCCACCTTGGTCTATGAGGAGGAAGATGGACAATAACACCATCTCAGCTGTTAATTCTCTGGTTTCATTTATGCATCTCCCAATTCCATCTGCAAGGTAAACCAAAAGGCATCAGACGGACAATGCCAGAATAGGTGACCCAGATCAGCCAGATTGCAGTTGCAAGCTCGCCAGCAGTATCCATACAGAGGCTGGCATGTACTTACACTGCAGGGCAAAATATCTGGAACTGGACTTCCATGTGAATTCCCGCCAAATATTTGAAAGGTCATTTTGATTAGTTTCAAAGTTGCCAGGTCCCACTGTGTGGGTAAGACTTCCATTTCTAGGTCTTTGTTCCAGGCTTCCAAAATCGAGTTGGATAAGTCTCCCAAATTATCCGTATTATTCTATAAAGATGATCTATAAGTTCCCCAAGTGCTGCCTGCCAGAGTATCTCTAATAAGGGTCCATAAGTGAGGTAGAGGTGATGGGGCACACAAAGGGAAATCTCTTTGTCTTAAGACATAGTTTCTCACCTGGGTATAATGTCTTTTGTTTATGTGTTCCTATATCAATTTGTACTGTATATTGTATTTTCCTGGGTTTTTTTTTTTTTTTTGGGGGTGCAACCACTGAAGTGTTTTGAGTTATGTTTTGTTTGAGTGATGAAATAGAAAATGAAATTGTATTAAAGTGCTTCCTGTCATCTTATTCAAGCTTCTTCTGGTCACCGATATGTGATTTGCCTCTTCTGTGGTTCATTTTCAGAGAGGATGTCACCAAAACTATGTACCCCTGTCCTGCTTCCAGTCAGGCACAGTCAGCCCAGAGAGAAGCCAGTAAGAAAGTGGACATTGTCTGTGATGCGATGAGAGTAGCCATGGAGAAAATACATCCACACAAGTAAGTTATGCCCAGCAAAA
The DNA here is from genome assembly GCA_016271365.2 of Neoceratodus forsteri. Taxonomy (NCBI): domain Eukaryota; kingdom Metazoa; phylum Chordata; order Ceratodontiformes; family Ceratodontidae; genus Neoceratodus; species Neoceratodus forsteri. The sequence goes on along the minus strand of CM057453.1, from coordinate 1,135,273,673 downwards.
CAGCTGAGACTTTGTCCCTAGTCTTTAATGCTTGGTACTGGCGTCAGGCAACATTAGGGATGCAGGCCCCATGACAACTTCTTGGGGGGTCTGATCTTTTGAGGACTATATGCACACAGTCCGCTGGCATCCATGGATTGCTTTAGATACTTTCAACTTCATACATACAGCCTCAAAGAGATAAAGAATGGAGGACAGTGGAGGGTCCCCGATATGGGTTTTCAGGGATATATGAAACTCTACTTCTGTCAGAGGCGATTTCCTCGCTGTACCAGTTCTATATCGTCACCCCACTGCTTTTGTCAAGGTGTAATGGGAAGCAGAAACTGTACACCTTGCCACAGACAAAGACTGGCAGGGGTCTTGCATGATTAGACCCATCTTTTCCTCAACTAAGTCTCAAGTATTTACATGGTAGATACAGATTAAGTATTTCTTGCTACCACACATGAAAGCAGAATGGAATCCTCAGACAGAGTCAAGATAGTGGAGGCTTAATGGGGAGGGTGATGGCACCTACACTCTATTTCTAGGGACATGGTTCATTTGTCACACTTCTGTTAGTATTTCTATAAGAGCTGATTTGCCAGGCTGTCTTTAAGAGATGGTCCTCCCACCACCCAGATCGTATAGCCTAAGCTCCTCCCCATGATGTCAGATTTTCTTTTCTGCTGAAAGAGCCAGGTCTCCTCCTTCGCAGCTCCATGCATGGTGTAGGCCCAAAATACTCTTAGTGCACCATTTGGCAAGCTTTCTATTGCTCACTTTATCTTTGGATTTATTTTCCAGTTCCACTCTTGTCTTTGATGCATCATGGAACACAGGGATTCCAAGCTGGTTTCCAGCTAAGCACTTCCTCCAGAGCAACCAAAAGATGTCTCGGATGGATCCACACGTCATGTATTTACTGTTTGGGTGAAACGCACTATGTTTCTGCCTGCAGCTTCTATCAGCGATGCTTCCCAGTTTCCTCAAAGACTGCTACCATTGTCTTTTCCTCAGCGGCCATCTGAGCAGGATCCACGGTGAAATCTAAAGAGGCTCACAAGATGGTTCCTGCAGCTGCAGGGTCTGTGACTTAGCTATCAGCAATGGAAAAGGTGACAGCCAAGGCCATGGAGGTACATTGTTAGCCTCTGCGCTGCTCACATTGGGGGCCAGTGTCAGAGCATCCTTCATGGGTAATTTCCATGAAATGTGCAGGGCCCTCCAGACCTTTGAGGAGAGCTCCGCCCACACAGTAAGTCAAAAAGTCAAGAAGTCCCGTCGATGCGTGGGAATAGGAAAGCATGCTTTTCCTGCTCCTTGACTCTCGTGACCGCTGTTGAACATTCTGCTTTGGATGAGCCGCTTTGGTCAAGGGACGAACTGCTAACTCATCGATCACACCGCCAAGCTTGTTGGCCTCGACACAGATCAGTCAGGTGGCCAAGCTCTTTTGACCATGTCTAAATGTCGGAGTGATAGAAAATTATTCTTTCTGTAGGGCCTCAGTCCTGTCGGGCCTCACTCAAGGGCTAGGAGCAGCTGGCGAAACAGACTCTCTTCTCAGAAGTTCTGTCTTTCCAGGATCGAATAGTCGACTCTGATTTGGGTAGTTTGTACTGCCCCTCTGGCGTATCTCCTCCTCCTCCTCGTAAGTGATTGTGTCGTTGTTCGAGGTCAAGGTCAAGGGATTCCTCATACTTTTGGTCTTGCTTGACTGGGAGGCATCGCTGTTGGCGCTCTTCTTCCTCCTCACTTTTGGACGATAAGAGGCTCCATCGGCATATGAAATGGCACACAAAGAGCTCCTTTGGCAGCAGTGGGCCTTGGCTGGGCAGGATGGGGCTCAACCCCCGCGGTCACCTGGTAGTCAAAAGCCCTGTCTGTGCTGCTGGTCCTGCCAACACAGCAGTCCCTGACATGATTCTTACCGCTGATTCAGGTGGACCCACTTCCATGTCAGCCTCATGGGAGCCCCTTCTAAGGACTTGTTTCCGGCTACCTTTTGCCAGGCCGATTATCTGTGGAAATCACACACACAGACAAGTTCCAAGTGGTGCCTGGTGGTAAAAGGCAGAGGCCATTTAGAAGAGTCCTCAGATGACTCTGATGGGTCCCTGAGGATTCATGTGTTAGACCATGATTCAGCTAAAAGAATTGACTACTGACCATGGGTCGCATGCTTTCAGGCTCTCCTAAGGCTCATGTCTGAATTCATGGGAGGTTCCTTGGAACCAGTCCAGAAGAGGCTAATTAACCCTTTCACTGGCATCCTGGATAAGGACAAATTCCCAGGGTTGCCTTACTAATGGCGAGGCCATCCTGGGGCTGGCACTGGAGCTTTTGCAGCACCAGCTTTCTGCCCAGTGCCCTCTGCCTGTATGGTCTGCAATGCCTTGGTCCCTACCCGTACTTTGTCTGATTTTGGACCACCCTTTGGCCTAGGGTCTGTTCGCCAACTCAGTATTTTGTAAGTCCGCAATACTGAGGACATGGTCAAAGCCCCTGACATGGAGTCTTAAGAAGCTTGATCATGCAGCAAAGAAGGTCTACATATATCCTTCCTAGGGCTTTTTTGACACTTTGGTCACTCCTTGATGGGAGTGCTGAATCATGCCTCCATTCCTCCTACAAACAACCAGCTGCGGTAAAAGTGGTCAGAGACCAGAGGAGTCACGTGATGCAGAAGCGCGTAGTGGCCGCTTTCCCCAGAGCTCCATTCACCCGCTCCCGTTGTAACCGTTTGCCCTGTCGGCACGCTGCTTAACCGGAGCATTTCAGCAGTTATCGAAGAGAGGAATGCTGGACACGCAGCATACGGAGCAAGAAATGAGAAAACAGCCGCTAAAACACAGCCCGCTACCTCGAGAAGGCCGCCAAGAAATCCAAGGCCTCGCCTTCTCAGTTGGCGCAGAGCCCGGTGGACGTGCTTGGAGGAAGAAACGCTCCACCTTAACCAGATTTTGGAGGAATTCAGGCCATTTAGAGCCAGTGTGGAGGAGATGACCAGCGAGATAAAAAATATTACCACAGCTTTAGAGGATTTAAATCGGAAGGCTGCAATAATGAAGCTAGAATTAAATACCTGGAGGAACAGGGATCGAATGGATTCTGCCTTTACTGCATTAAATCAAAAATTAGTACGATGGAAACAAAATTAGAAGATCTGAAGGCAGAAGTCGCCAAACAACGTGGTAGTCATCGGGCTACCAGAGAAGGCAGAGGGCTTGGATGCAGTTAAATTTTCCCAGAAATTGGTGGAGAAGGTGGCTGGGCCTTCACCATTTGGGCCCACATACATTATAGAAAGGGCACATCGGGCGCTCGTCCTCTACCCCTCCTAATGGGCCACCAAGAACTTTTATATTTAGATTCCTGAATTATCAGGAACGTCAGCTGTTCATCACGAAAGCCAAGGATAACAAGGAACTGTACTGGAGGGCATAAAATTCAGGGTGGCTCAAGATCTACCATTCTCGGTCAGACAGAGAAGGACTGCCTTTCACCCCTTGGTCAGGAGACTGATCGCTGCAGATATCAAATTCGGATGATTTATCCGGCTAAACTGCAGGTCTGCATAAAGGATGAATGGAAATCTTTCGATTCTCTGGAGTCTGCTACAGCGGCATTGCAAGTGGCCTTTCCTGTGTTATTCAAAGTTCCCTGAATGGTCTGGAGAAGGACAGTGCCTGGAGCAATTCAAGGAATACAGTGAACTGTGTTTTGGGACTATGTTCTCTGTGTTGCATAGAGATATGTTCCCTGTTATATATTCGGAAACTAAGTTTATTTTAGGCGGTTTGCTGTTGTCATTTCATCATGCTATCTAGGGTTGTTACGTGGCTAGTAAACAGTGCCCTTTGAGTTTTATATTGTTTTGCAGCTATGGGGTAGCGTCCCAGACCCCTTTTATGGATGTTTGTTTACAGTTTACTTTGAAAATAGGGTCATTCAATTATTTTATATATTGAGTGCAGAATGAGGCCAAAGAGCTGCATATCATATGGATTTGGGAAGGAACATGGGTTCTCTCCTTTAATTAAGAGCGGGCACTTTTACAGCATGTTGTTTTTCGTGGGGCACTTTTAGAAGGCATATGATTTTGTAATTTGTACAATAGTATGTGGGACAAGTACCTAACGTGGTGGGAAATTAATATTGATTGTTGTGTGCTCCAGCTCCTTTGATATATTTTTATTCTCACTTGCTTTTATTATGTGAATATATATGACATGGAATGTTTTATCGTTTGGAAGTGGGCAATATTAGATTGACAAGCCAGATCGCACGGATTGATATTTTGTGGGCTTAATCTTGGTATTATTGGCTTGTCGGGTAAATCTGGTGGGGGTGGGAGGCTCTGGGGACGGGCTGAGTGTCCTGTTGTCATGGACCATTATGATGGAGAGGGTTGGGAGGGTGGGGGAGAGAATTGTTGTTTTCTTTGGGGATGGCTATAGAGATATAGTTTGGGGTGTGAGAGGGTGGGGCTTTTTCTTTCGAGGCACTACGAAGATGTACTTACGGGTGTTATTTCATGAGAATCTAGTTACTTATTGGGTAATATGAATTATATACCATATTTTGGGACTATTCATCTAGAATGGGACAGATATATTTGTTAAGTTTCTTACTTGGAATGTCAAAGGGCACGGCTTAAGGCTAAGCAGTATAGGATTTTGAAACATATCAAGCTGTTAAGGCTAAAATTGTGTTTTGCAGGAAACACATTTGCTCCAGTTGGAGGCCAAGGCCATGAGGCGGTTACAAATTGGAGAAGTTTTTCTTCTCAGGGTAGCACACAGAGCAGAGGTGTTATGTTGTTAATACACAGATCAGTACCGTTTACCCCTTCACAAGTAGTTCAGGGACGAGGAGGTAGATATATCCTAGTTAAAGGAAGTTGCAGAGCATCGAAATCCTGATGGGTTTGGTATATGGCCCTAATTTGGACACTCAAGATTTCTTGGTGGGCCTATTAAAGGCTCTTTACCATTTAGCCACCTCCCATGATCCTGGGTAGGGACTTTAATTTAACTTTAGACCCTTGATGGATAGATCTGGTAGATCACGTATATACCACACTCCCGCTTCTCGAGCTATGGAGATCTGCTAGACGGTTGGGACTAGCTGACGTCTGGCTGGTTTTACACCCGGAAACTAGAGAATATACCTTAGCTCCCCTGTTCATGGAAATTCCTCCCTGCTAGATTATATATTTCTCTCGTTCCCTTCTCTGTGGAGTTCTTGATTCTAATATTATAGCAGGTCCTATCTCTGACCATGCAGCTCTGTTCACAACTATCTCTTTCCCATCCTTCATTGAGAGAGGAGCAGATGGAAAATAAACAATCAGATTCTAAGAGTGCCTAAACTGGTTAAATATATATCAGAACAGGTGGGCCAATTCACCTTAAATAATTTAGATAGTAGTGTCCGTCAGACATTTTCTGGGGGCACTCAAGGCCTATTAAGGGGTTATTAATTGGGTAGCTGTTAGAAGGAAAAGAAAAGAAAGTAGAATCAATGAGTTACTAACTAGTATTAGACTATTAGAATCTAATATTTCTATCCACTCGAGAGAGGAAGATAAAGAAGAGTTAGTGAAAGGAAAGGAGCCTATCTTAAAATTTTGGGAGAACAGGCAGAACTAGCTTTAATCAAGACAAAGTCCAAATATATTGACCAAGGCAGAAATCCGGGAAACTCTTGTATTGTATATGGTACAATTTGAATCCTCTCGATTGATTGAGGAATCCTATCAAAGGGGACGGCTGTGTCAAGACCTCCCGGATAAAGTACTCAGGTCTTCCGTCAATATTTTGAAGGTTTATATGGAGATGGAGTCCCCACCCACTGAGCTTCAGATTTCCTCCTTTCTGGAAGGTTTGGACCTTCCCACAATGGATGAATCTGGCAGTTAGGTCTGGCAGCAGATATAACTCAAGAGGAAATATAATTGGCTATTAGAAATCTCCCGCAGATAAAACACCCGGCCGGATGGGTTCTCGTCCAACTTCTACAAAAGGTTTTCTTGAAATTGGCACCTTTGCTCCTTAATTTATTTTGTTATACTCCTCTCAGGGCAGGAAGTGGATAAATTATTTTCAAGCGCTCATAGTTCTAATTCCTAAGCCTAACAGACCCCCTGCAGACTCTGCTAGTTATAGGCCTATTTCACTATTGAACTATGATTTAAAAATTTTGGCAAAGTTGTTAGCAGATCGGATCAACAGAGTTTTGCCTAAATTAATAGGTAATGAACAGGTGGGATTTATGGAAGGGTAGGTCCTCGGCCGATCATTTTAGGACACTAGCTCATGTCTTCTCGGTGTCCGAGGAGGCTAACCTCCGATGGCGCTGGTCTCCTTGGGCCGAGAAGGCTTTCGATAGGGTTTATTGGGGTTCTTATTCATGGACTATGAGGAGGTTTGGTTTTCCTCGAGATGTTCTTAGATTGGCTCAAGGCTCTATACTAACACCCATCAGCCAGGGTCATTTGCAATGGAGCTATCTCCAACCCTTTTCAACTTTCTGTTGGTACTAGGCAGGGTGCCCTTTATCCCTCTTTTGTTTAACTATATTTAGAACCCTCATAAGGAGTGTTGTTCACACCAGAGATAGAGGTATTAAAATATAGGGTTTGCAGGTCAAAGTCACTGCATATGCAGATGATCTTTTAGTATCGTCTCGAAGCCTTCTAAGTCCATTCCAAATTTGCTAAAATTAATAAGTAATTTCAGTCGGGTAGCTAATTATAAGTTAAATCAGGATAAAACAGTGGTCTGTCCTCTTAACAACAAGTTATTCAAACAGGAAATAACAGAACTGGGCTTGGGTGGAATTCTGAGTCCCTCAAATACCTGGGCCTTTATCTAACTAGAAATCTAGCTCGCATCGTCAATTGAATTTAGACTCCTGGTTCACGCCATCGAGTTGGACCTTAAAAGGTGGGCTCAACTCCCACTATCGCTTGGGGAGGATAAATATAGTTAAAATGAACATATTTCCGAGGCTTTTCTATCCTCTGAGTAGGTTAGACATTTTCCTTCCATGTCCTGGTTTAAAAACTCCATGCCAGGATAGCTGACTTTGTTTGGGCGCATAAAAGTCCAGGATGGCCTACCAAAATTAGCTGCACCCAAATCAGTTGGTGGGTTAAGATTACCTCACTTTGGTCTTTACTTTTGATCAAGCGCAGCTGAGCAAATCTGACAAGTGGGCCTTATATAAAGACCCTGCTTCAGTGTCAGGTTATGTTCCTCTATGGGTGAACTTGAAATGAACCTATTTAATAAATGTGCTATAAACCCTGTAGCTCTTTTTATTCAACTTTCAAAATACTCCCCGTTGAAAAAGTCTCCAATAGGGGTTGCAGTGAAAGTTCATACTCAGCTTTGGGCTTATTAAATATGACCATGTCAAGGATTGGGATCAACCAATATGGGGTAATCACGTTTTTGATAGGTAATAACACCATTAGAGCAGACTGGCTGAGCCTGTCGGATAATTGTTCTCTCAAAGACCTTCTTACCGAAGAAGGGATATAATTTGGCCCTGAGAATAATAAATAGATTTAACTTATCTACCAAAGATATTTTCAAAGTGTATCAACTTCGACATGTTGTATTGCAGAAACTCGAGCGAGGATTGTTCACCCCACGGTATTCGTTCTGCACAGATATCGTCCGTTGATTGGAGTCCCTCAGGCAATTTCAAAGATTTATTTAGCTCTGTTTCATTAGGCGTGCCAGTAAACCTTGCCCTTGTTCTTACTGGCGGCAGTCTTTCCCAATACCAATTTAGACTGGACGGGGATTTGGCAAGCATGTCACAGGTTTATTAGGCATGATCAACTGAGACTTATACAATTTAAAGTATTACATAACATTTACTATTCCCCCAGAAATTGACAGATTTGAATTTGTTAAAAGACCCTAAATGCTACAGATGTGATGCAGATGCAGGGGACCTTCTACATATTTTTTGGGAGTGCTCTAAAGTTGCTCCCTGTGGCTCTAAATTAAGAATAAGTTAGATCCCTATTGGGGTTGGAGGACATGTTCAGACCGAGGTCTGTCTGATAGGTGAAATGACTGCTTTCCGGTCAGAGCTAGGAAGTATCACATGACCTTGATCTCAGTCATAGTTAAGAAATTGGTTCTTTGCCATTGGAAAGACAAAGTCATGAATTTCTTACTCTGAATGGCTGGCAGAGCTCCTTGCTTTTCTAAGGGTTGAGAGAATGATTGCTATCCTGCATAATCAGTTACCCTTTTGACAAGATTTGGGCCCTGTTCTATTCTTGCTTCTCCGTTGACTCTTGAGCACCCTGTTTCGGTGATAAAGGGATTCGTGTGCCTAGTAGGGAGGGTATAGAGGACAGTGTGGGGGTAGGGATGGGGGTCTAGGGGTTTATAGTTTGGTAAGTGTTAGGGGGTTAGCAGAGAAAGTTTCACTTTGATTGTAATGTCTTAACCACAATTTGTCTTTACACTTGGCAATGCTTTGTATGTGTTGTTGTATCTCTGCTTAAAATAAAGAAAATGTTAATGGGGGAAAAAAAGTGGTCAGAGACCATGGTCAAACACTGGCCAAACACCAGCTTCAGACAGCCTTTGACATTGGTGGTTTTTAGTCATTGCCATGGCAGCAGCTTCAGAATGGCTATTGATTTCCACCTTTATGGCAGACACCTAGCACAAACTGGCCAACATCCCTTCTTGAGCACTGACCTCTTTTGCCCAGGGGTGGAAGGACACCTCTCTAGGATGAGAAGTCCAGTGCCTCCCTGGATTCTGTGACTTCCTCCCAGAAGGACCAGAAGGGCAAAACAGAAGAAGAAAACTTTTCAGTTTTGTCCTTTCCATCACAGCAACCTAGGCAGCAGCAACCCCAGCATGGGCAGTCTCAGGCTTGGTGCCCCAACACCAGGCTACACAGTCAGGGCCCCAAAAGGGTAAGGGTAGGTAGTGGTGCCTCTCTGGCAGCAGCCACCAGTGCCTCCTCCAAAGCTGTCCAGTGGCCGGCCCAAGGGTTTCTGCCTCCTACCCAGCCATTCCTCGCGAGCTCCCTATGGGAGTAACTTCATCACTTCTGGCATAATTGGTCTGTAATTACCTCAGCCAAATGGGTCCAAGAAATGGCGGGCAGAGGGTTGCCTTTCAACTTCAAGGCTGCCCGCCTTACTGACCCCACATACCACGGGAGTCCCGAGGTGCGCAGGGCGCTGTCCGCCATCAAGGAGGATGTTCAGCTCCTCAAGAAAGGAGCCATAGCCCATGTCCAAGACTCCATGGCAGGTCAGGGCTTCGTGTCCAGCTACTTCATGGTCCCGAAATGGATGGGAGGCTGGTGCCCCACACTGGGTCTTCATGATCTTAATCCGTTTCTGAGGCGCAAGTTCAGGATGGTCACGCTGAACCAGATTAAACTAACTCTAGAGCAGGACATGTAGTTTTGCTCCTGGACCTCCAGAACTTGTTCTTCCACATTTCAGTCTGTCCTTCCCACTTGCGGTACTTCTGGTTCTGTGCCAAAGGGTTCTTTGTCAGTTCAGGTCACACCTTCGGCCTTTCCTCGGCGAAGATCTTCACAAGTACCTGGCAGGAGTGGCAGCCTTCCCTGCGGTGCCAGGGGGTCAGGGTGTACTCCTGCCTTGATGACTGGCTGATATCTGAGTCATTCAAGAAGGCAGTAGAGCAGTCCAGGGTCCTGGCCCTCCAGTCCTACAGAGACTTGGGCATTCTGGTCAACACAGCCAAGTCTGAACTGATCCCTGGAGGTGGTGACTTACTTCAGTGGGGCAGAGCTAGATTCCCATTGGGCCAAGGCCTGCCTCTCTGTGAACGGCCATTGGATCATTCCACCTTTGCCTGCTCTTTTCAGGTTGGCGATTACACCCTGCCCAGGATTTCCTGTGGCTGCTGGGTACATGGCATCCTACACCAGCATGGCCAGATGGGCTTACTGTCAGCTGCGGCACCTGCATTGGGAGCTGGGCCATAAATGGTTCCAACGCCTAGGTCACCTGGACGGCTGGTCACGGTGACCCAGCCGATGTGGGATGATGTCCAGTGGTGGTTGATCCCAGAACATGTGGAGGAAGGAACCCCAATCATCCCCCAGAGCTGACAGTCACTCTCACAACAAGCGGGTCTCTGGTGGGATGGAGTGCACCTGGGGGACCACAGGACCCACAGGGTCTGGACACCCCAGGAGTCCGTCACCACATTACCCTGCTGGAGCACCATGCAGTGCACTTAGCTCTGACAGAATTTGCTAGTTTTGTCTGGGGTCAGATCACGAGGTCCAGATGGGCAATACCATGACCTTGTTCTCCTGAACAAGCAGGGCAGATTGCACTCCTTCCCTTATGTCAGGAGGCCATCTGAAACTGGTCCCTCCTGCACAGCTTGGGTGCAGATCTCCTGACAGATCATGCCATGGGAGCCAACAGCCAGCTAGCAGATGCCCTCAGCCTTCGTGAGGCCCTGGACCCCAGGTCTTCTGCATGCCTTAATTCCCTTTCCCTGATCCACAAGGTGGTGGTCAGAGTGTGGAGGGACAAGGCGCGGATGTTCCTGATAGCTCCAGACCAGCCCACCAGTTCTGGTACCCAGATCTCCCCTGCCTCAGCAGAAGACCTCCTTGGTGGTTACCTCTGTGCCTGGATGTGCTGTTTTGTTATCGGAGGAGATTCTGCACCAGATCTTCAATCCCTGCACTTCACAGCCTGGTTCCTGAGTGGCTAGAGTTCCAGGCTTTGGGATTTTGGAAGATCGCTTTATATTGTGGGGTTGTCCTGAAAGGAGTCTACTCATCAGTGCAATGCCTTTAAATGGAAAATATTTTCTATCTGGTGCCAGGCAATGTGCTTGATTCCTTGTCTGCCCTTGGCTAGCATTCTGGACTATCTTTGATCCCTTTTCCAGTTGGGGACCGATCAACAACCCTCGAGATGCACTTGGCAGCCATCTCTGCATACCAGACATGGTCTGTAATGCTGACAGTGGTGCAGGAGAAGGTGGTTGGGCACTTTTCAGAGGCCTTGACCACTTGAACCCACCGGTGTGAATCACCCCACCTTTGGGATCTGTTGCTGGTTCTGGCTGTGCTCATGGGCAAACCTTTTGAGCCCGTGCACAGGTGTGAGATGTGTCACCTGTCATGAAAAACCACATTCCTGGTGGCTGTCACCTCCACCAGTAGGATCAGTGATATCCAGGCACTCTTGTTGAGTCTTCTTACCTGGTCTTCCACAAGAACAAGGTGGTCCTTAGCCCCCACCAAAGTTTCTTCTAATATGTGCCATGTTTTTTTTGGGGGATGGTTGTGCACTGGGTTTTGTTTTGTTTATGTACACACACCAGTAGCACCCTTAGCAGAAATGTGACTTACATTTTGTGAGCAATACAAAGGTTAGATCATGCTAGTTTTGGATGTGCTTAGAGTGTTGGAAGTTGTGGTGCTCCTTTTAGCATGCTCCTTTTACCACCTGTGAAATTCCTGGGTGGAAGCACTTTATTAAAAGGAGCCAATTGGGCAATGCACTTTATATTTATGGGTAGCCACTGCAGGCACTTCAGAGCTGAAAAGCTAGTGTAGGGACCAAATCATGGGTCCCACCGTGATGTGGTGGTTTGGCTTGCTCACATTGGAATTCCAGTCTGAAAACTAAGAGGACCCCTTTTTCATGGGTTTAAAGTAAGAAAAGCCATTGGGCAGTTAACATGTTTAAATTCTTAATATGTGCCATGTTTGGGGGTGGGGAGGGTTGTGCACTGTTTTTTGTGTTTTTTATAATATTTTATTGGTTAGAAGACAAATGGTGAACATATTTATCTTTTCAGATTTAAATTCTAGAGATCATATAGAACATTCAGCTTTGCATTCACTATATAACCTTGATATAGACAGAGTTACTGTTTGGGTATGAATTCCAATCTCTATATTGCAATATATATAACAAACCTATTACGTTTATAGCTAATTCTTACTTATGTTCTAATATTAGTTAGAGTAATCACTTTTGTGAAAGGATACCATATCTCATCAAAGATTCCTTACTTTTTCAGCATAAAATAATGAATTCTTTCTACCCTGTTTAGTTCTATCATTAAATTAATAAATTTTGTATATTTGGAGGATCCTTATCTTTCCAACCCAATAGTATACATTTTTGGCCAGTAGAAGTCCCATTGAAACCAGTTTTTTGCTCCGGCATGTTTTCTCCCATCATCTGATTGCCTCCCAATAATACTGTAAAGGCATTATCCGCTATCTCAATGCCAGAAGATTGTTCTAATATATTAATTACAGAGTCCCAGAATTGAGTTAATGTTCTGCATGTTAAGAACATATGCAAAGATCCAGAATTGAGATGGCATTGTGGACAGTTTTCATCCAGTGAGGGGTTAATTTGCGTAGCCTTGAGGTATATAATATGTCCTATGGAAAATATTAAACTGTATTTGCTGCATTTTAGCTGAATAAAATTGATCATCGGGTATTTTTTTATATATTCCATATATACTCTGGAATCTCATGACCAGATTATGTTTCCCATTTGGTTTTAAGTTGATCCAGCACCAGTAAATCATAATTCTGAAATACTTTTTATATATTTGAAATTATTTTAGTATTATTTATACATAACGTTCTGTTAGGGACTCTGTCAAATTTAATTCTTTTTTTATTAAATCCTAAGTTGTAGATATCAAAAAAAAAATGGTTTCTTGGTAAACTAAATTTTCTTGAATTTGTTGAAAGGACATCAAAATACCTTTATGAAATAGATCACTTATAGTGCTCACACCTGCCTTCTCCCAGATGTGAAATTTCTTATCCATCTACAGATTTTGGAAATGCTTATTTCTCTGAATTGGAGCTAATGGGGATTTATGTTCTGGCCATTTTATTATCTTATGGGCTTCTTTCCATATCATACATGAGGTCTGAACTGATGTGATTTTTCCAGTAGGTTTTGTTTTGTTTTAGTGTAAAACCCTGAAGATAATATACTTCTGATATGTTTATATTTGTGTAGGGCATGTTCAATCTACTTGTTTGATGTAGTATCTACACTGAACCATTTCTGTATTTGTGCGGTTGCGAGGCCAAATAATACAAGTAAAGTTAGGGAGTGCTAAGCCCCCTTGATCTGTAGCCAGACAGAGTTTTCTTTGTGACACCTGGGCTGCTTCTCCTTCCATATGAATTTTCTGATTATCTTTTCTAACTGTTTAAAGTGTTTGTATGGAATCTGAATAGGTAACGTTGATATAGGTATAGGAGCTGGGGTAGTATATTCATTTTGATTATATTACTTCTCCCAATTACTGTTAGCGGAAGAATTTTCCATTCTCTAAATCTTTCTCTATGCTGATAACTGTATTTACAAAATTTTCTCATATAAATCCTTTGTGTCTTGGGTAATAACAACCCTAAATATTTAAACTGTTGCACTATTCTATTTTGTAATGATACAGGAGGAAATTTCTATTATTCTTACCAATAGCAAGTATTTCTGTTTTGTTAGTATTCATCTTATATCCAGAGGCTTCATACATTTTATAATATTTCAAGGCTTTTAGGTACTGAGTATTCTGGGTTAGTGAGGAATAACAAGATATCATCACGTATAGACTAATTCGATGTTCAGTAGAGCCTACTAATATTCCAGTTATATCAGGGTTTGTTTGTATTGCTATTGCAAAGGTTCAATTACTAATGCAAACAATAACGGAGATAATGGGCAGCCTTGCCTGGTTGCCTGTCTTGTTAAACAGAAATTTTAGATTGATTAATGTTAGTTTGCACACTTGCTCTTGGGCATGCATATATCGTTTTGATAGCTTTTGAAGTTTTCCCAAATCTAAATTTCTCTATTACTTCATAGATATATAATCCCATTCCACCGATCAAAGGCTTTTCTCGTCCAGTGCCATAATCAGTAATTTATTCTGTTTATTAGCATCTATCAGATTTGTAACTCTTCTTATAGTTAGTCCCTATCCTTCTACTCTTAATAAATCCATTCTGGTACGTCCTTTATTAAATGAGTTAGTACTTTTCTGCCCTTTTGGTGAATATTTTTGCAAATATTTTCATATCTACGTTTAGTAATGAAATAGGGCGATATGATGAAACTTGAGTGGGATTTTATCTATTTTAGAAATACAGCTTTTCTGGCATCATAGAAGGAATCAGGTAGTTTTCCGAATACCAACCCTGATTGAATAGCTGAGTCTATATTTTTAATAAATATGGTGAGAATTATTTATAAAATTCTATAGGGATTCCGTCTGGTCCAGGGCTTTACCAGAAGGTAATTCTTTAACACAGTTCATAATTTTGACTTCCTGTATCGGTCTGTCCAGCATTAGGGCCTCATCTGTACTTATTTTGGTAATATAATCCCATTAAAGAACTTATTAATGGCATATGAATATACCGGTCTCTCAGTTGTATATAGTGTTTGATAGAAATTCAAAAATTGTTTATTAATTTCAATTGGGTTTGTAATTTCATGTTTTTTCTCCTTCCTTTGTATTGATTTGAAAGATAGAACCGTTCCTGCTGTTCTTTTTGAAGTTGGAAGGCTAATAATCTATCAGGCTTATCCTTGTGCATAATATTTAGCTCTAGTTTTTAGCAGACTGTTCTCTGCAGCCTGAGTAATTTATTATATTCAACTTTGGCTGTTATTAATTTAATAAAGATATTAGAATCCTGATTTGGCATATGTTTTTTCCATTGGATCTATTTCTGTTTCTAATTGTTTTATTTTTTCATTCTGTTTCTTCTTTTTAGCCAAAGAGTAAACCATGGTAGCTCTTCTTATTACCGCTTTTAAGTGTATCTCAGTTGTTATTAAATGATGTCTGCTCAGGTTCATTATATATAAAAATGAGTCAACTGATTCTGTGTATGCTTCACATAATCCCTATCCTGCAAAAGGGTAGGTTGGACACCCATTTAACATTCCTAATATTTTGAGCCATATGTATTTCCAGCTGTAGTGGCACATGGTCAGAGATGACAATATTATGATATTTGACTTGTTTTATATCACATTGTAATTGCTTAGAGATTAAAATAATATATCTGAATAACTTTGATGCGGGCGTAGAAAAAGGAATATTGCCATGTATCAGATTCTCTACCCTCCATATATCAATCAGGTTCAGATCCTCCATAAAATCCTGAAGTAACTTTCTTCCCCAATCATATTATCTGGGACAGAGGATGAGTTTATCCAGTCTGCTATTTATAGCCATATTCCAGTCCCACCAATAATGTAAGGTGATTGAAAGATGCTAAATCAATAAAAAATGTACCCAAAATCTTTTCAAATACATTTGGAGCATAAATATTAGCAATTGTGATAGAGCCTTCTGAAGTTTTAATCTCTACTATAACATATCTTCCTGAGGGATCTTCTTTTGTTAATCAAATTTAATTATGTTATTTTGCTTTTTATAAAATAGCGACCCTCTGGATAAGAGGTATAATTAGAAAATCGTCCAGCTCTCCATCTTTTTGCATGAAATGTAGCTTCTCTTTTGCAAAAATGTGTTTCCTGTAAAACAAAATATCTACTTTTCTTCTATCAATCCAATTAAAGACTTTTTTGCTTTGTCTGTTTCTTAATCCTTTCACATTCAAGTTACAATGTTAAGCATTGTTTCTTAAATAATCGTCTGCTCGTGAAAAGAAAGAAAGGGGAAAAAAAGCACAGCTTCACTGTTCTTGTCTTTCTTGATCTGCTTCATTATTTTCCGATCACCACTGTCTTCAATTTTTAACACTGCTAGGCCTCCATTGCATCTTTAATAAATGTATTTGACTTGTTGTATGAAATAAGCCTAGCCATCCCCAAACTCCCCAACCCCCAATTGCTGGAGAAAACCTCTCACAATGCACCCTCCACCAACTAAGATGGCTATTGCTTACCTCCCTCTGCTGGGTATCGTTGGGAGCTAATTAGAGCACTCAAAATCGCATTAAATTCCACCTCTAAATGTCAGCAGTTTATGACTCTGTTTTTGCTATTAACCCCCCATTCTTATAAAGCTCTTTTCCCATATTATCAGCATTCATTTAACAATTCCATCAGTTACCTGTATATGGCAATATTTGCGATCGGGTCCTTCTACTATAAAGATAGAAAAGCAGGAAAAGCGACAGGTATGTGAAGTCCATTCTTCTGCTCGCTTCTGCCCCCTTCATAAGGCACCCAGGGATTTGAATTTCTCAAGCAGATAGAAGATAAGAGACTGAAATTAATCATTGCAACATTATATTCAGTTGAAACTTTTCTTAATACCCATTTATTAACTATTAGTAATACCCCTCCCCTTTTATCGTTATGAACATTGCAACAACACCTGAAAAGAGAAAAAGTTATTATCATAAATCAAGGGTTGTTACTTCCCCACATTAGGGCTGTAGCCTCACTTATTTGAGGGCTCAGCCTTTCTTGATCTGTTTGTATAGTCCTAGGACTGAAAGTACTTGTTTCATATGCTGTGGCCAAGCCTAAATTTCCTGCAGAATTTGTGAATGTCTGTCCCTGGTATTTAGCCCTCCAGCTTTGATAATAAGAGTCTTCATCCTTCTCTCTTAGTAACTGTTCAGCCTCCTTAGGTTCAGTAATAAAAATACAGCTTGCCTTTGTAGTAAAACTTTGGCGTGTGGGAATAAAGCATATTTTATCCCTTTTCCCTCAGCATGGCCATAACCTGATTGAAAGAGTGTCTATCAAACATAGTTTCAGCACTGAAGTCCGGAAAAGCTTGGAAAGTTATGCCTTTAACCTTTAAGCCCTTTTGCATTCTTGCTTTTCTAAGAATTGCTTCTCTGTCTTGAAATCTATGGGGTTTAATGTACACAAATCGAGGTCTCTCTTTATAAGCTAAAAATCTACTCAGTCCAGCTTGATGTGCTCTATCTAAGGAGATTTTAGAGCTTACAGGGTCTAATCCCAATGCTTCAGTAACTAAATGTTCAAAATAATGTAATGGGTCCCCACTACCTTCAACCTCTTCAGGTACTTTACCCAGCTTGATATTTCCTCTTTGGGATCTTGATCTTGCACCTTACTAATTAATAACTCAAGCTGTGTTGAATGTAATGTAGTAGTTTTTTAATAGGATCTAGTGTCTTCTAACGTACTAATTCTGTTTTCAGCTTCTGCGGTTACGTAGATTAGAGCTTCTAATTTTGATTGGTTCCTGCTACTGCACTGGTTAAAAGCTAAGGGAGTTTTGTATGTCTACTAACCCTTTAAGACATTGTTTTGAAATTCAGAGGTTGCAGATACCTGTGTATCTTTTGGTTCTGGCTGTTATAATTGATTGGTCGGTTTGTTTCATTTTCAGCTGCTTTGCCCCCTTCTTTAGGACTCTCCTTTCTTTGCCTTTTATATTGCATTCATCCTGAGAATAATTATCTCCAGAAATACTCATTTCCTTGTTTTGTTGCGGTAGGTACTGGTCTCCAGAACACTGTGGTTCTGGCTCTGCTCATTCCTCTGCTTCTGGCCTTGTCTTCCGTATCCGTTTCATCCTGGCGTAATTCACCATCATCGTGAGCGTTTCGGGTCTGTAACAACCACAAATTCTGTTTCCTTCAGATCCCTGCTCATTCCTGGTCTGGAGTTGGCGATGGAAGAGAGAAAGAACCGCAGGTAATAAATCCATGACTTCGTTCCACTTGCCTGAAAAAATTGTGGATTGTGTTTTGAGAGAGCCTTTCTTACACACGTACTCCTGGTTTCCCCTGATCAATCAGCTCGGGTCTTTGCTTTGCTTCTTTAATTCTTCTAATCCTTTTGGACATTTTTCCTCCAGTGTGCTTGAAAAAATATATAGGGGTTGTCAGGTTCAGAAAAGGTGGAAATAGCAAACTTTTCCGCATAGTCTTTTGCTCCAGTATACACTCCGACTCTGCAGGCCTTTCTCCGCCATCTTGGATCCACTTCGTCCAGGCTAATAGGCCTGTGTTCCAAAGTTGTCAACATTCTTATATCACTGGGTGTTTGTTTTGTTTGTTATGCACACACCAGTAGCACCCTCAGCAGAAATGTAAATTACATTTCTAGGAACATGGATATGTTGTTCATCCACTGTCTGTGAATGTCCCTTTCCTTTAAATCTTGCGAGTCTTCAAGCTGGCTCCTCCACCCACCCGGTGGTATATACCAGCTCCGCCCCATGATGCCAGATCTTCCTTTCTGCTGGAAGACACAGGTTCCCTCATGGTACTCTTCAAGTACCGTAGGCCCTGGAGTTTCATAGACAGTTTTAGCGCATTTACTCTCTCTAAAACTCGTTAGAGTTTATGACTCAGATCTGAGCTCTTGGATATGGAGGACAAGTCGTCCCCGGTTTGCTCGGTGTCCTTTTGAACAGAAAATGTCTTGCACACGATCCCACCTCTCATGCATTTATTGCCTAGGCATGTGCACGATACCTCAGCTTGCACCATCTGTTTGGCCTTCCATCCCACCATTCTGGAGGACCGCAAAGCGCACCTTAAGCTGGGGGAGGCCGGGCCGCAATCCACGGTGAAATCAAGGAGGCCAGGTGGGTGGTTTCATGGCCATGGGATCCCGCCGAGCAGCTCGAACAGATGGCTTTCGAGGAGGAAGCTGCCCAAACTTTGGCCAGCCAGTTTTTTCGTCCCGCTCAACCTGGACTCCACCTTTACTGGGTCCTTTTGGGAGTTGTGCCAGTCTCTCCCTACCAAGGGCGGGTGCCTTCGGCTTGCACTCCTCCCGCTCAAGAAAAGGACAAGGACCTCAGATCATCTTCTTCTAGCCAGAAGACATTCCTGGGACCGAGGCGGTCCGATACTCAGGATCAGGCGGTCTCGGCCTCGGTCGAGATCACTTCCTCGACTGCGGCTTCTCGGACCTTCCGTCAGGCCAAGGCACAGAAGCCGAGGATACTGGCAGAAGCGTCCGAGATTTCTCGACCCGATCGAGCCGTTGTCGCCGACTCCTGTCGACAACTCCTTGGAAGGACTTCCATCCTCTCCTTCCCCAATCGGAGACCCATCCTTTGGGTATCCCAATCGAGGACAAGAGCGGAACCTCGGTTTTGCTGGATCCTGCTTCTCCCGATCGACAGAGCCGGCGTCGTCGGTCTCGATCGAGTAGGACCCGTCGGTCGAAAAGCTGAAAAGGGTCATAAACACTCCCAGAAGAGGCGCCGCCACGTTCCTCATCCTCCTCAGGCGAGGAGACTTGAAGCGAGCTCCGTCAGCGTTATGGGTATCTCATGTGGCAGCAACTGCTTTTGACGGTCAAGCCGTCCACTCCAGCTGTACCGGCCATTACTTGACCCCAGCCTCTTCGGCCGACGCCGACCCCCTCGGTTCCGAGGACTCTGGTTCTCCCTCTGGTGGGGCTGGCACATTCAGGTCATCCTGATACGGTCTCCCCACCAATTTTGGTGGAACCACCACCTAAACAGCCTCGGGAGGGCTCCTTCTAAGGAGGATTGGACAACTATGGGCTTGCCCCATAGGTTGTCCATTACTGTAATTCCTGATCACCCTAGGCGCATCAAAGGGACGTAGGTGGAGACCCCTGTATCCTGACTCCTCAGACTCTGATACTACTGGCCTTCACTCACACCCCGATGATGAGCTGTCAGTGACAGGCCTGGAGGAAGGTCCTTCATCCTTCCAGGGCATCCTTCGACTCATTGCTGAGTCAATGGGTATGCCTTTGCAGCCTATTCAAAGAAGCGGAATATCCTCTCGGATATTCTTAAGAGGATACCCGACAGAGGCCTTTCAGTGGCTGAAGCCATAGTTGGCCCGGCCCTTGAGCTTTGGCAGCACCCTGCCTCTTGCCTGGCTCCATCTGCCGGATGGCTCGCAAGTCGTGGTGCCCATGGGGTTCTTGGCAGGCTTCACTGAGCA
Source organism: Neoceratodus forsteri (assembly GCA_016271365.2). Classification (NCBI taxonomy): domain Eukaryota; kingdom Metazoa; phylum Chordata; order Ceratodontiformes; family Ceratodontidae; genus Neoceratodus; species Neoceratodus forsteri. The sequence goes on along the minus strand of CM057453.1, from coordinate 1,135,253,753 downwards.
TCCCTCGGCCTAGAGCCTTGTGACTGCCTCATTGTTTGGCGCAGGGCAGCTCTGCGGATACTGACCACCCTCCGAACAAGGGTCAAAAATATGGACCACTCTGCCCAGAAAGTCTATGCGGCATCATCCCTGGGCCTTCGTCCAGGCCAGGTCGGTAGTAATTATGGCACACTTCTCTCACGCCCTACTGGGGTCACTGGATGAAGTCCTCCCTCATCTCCCAGCAGACTTGCAGACCACGGTCAAGCAGGTCCATGACCAGGGCTGTGCTGTTGCTAAACAGCAGCTCCAGACAGCTCTGGACATTGGAGATTCTTGTGCCCGTTCACTAGCTGCCACAGTGGCCACTCGCCGCAGGGCCTGGCTGAGGTTATCATCCTTTCCGGTGGATATTGGCTCAAGCTAGCTGGCGTGCCTTCCTTGGCACCGACCTCTTGGTCCAGGAGTGGCAGGTCATCTACAGCACATTAAGCAGTCTAATGTCACCTTAGTGCCACCTCTGCTAAGGGTTCTTGCGGGCAGAACCAGCAGAGCGCAAGAAGAAGTCCTTCGGTACTCTTCCTGCAGTTAGACAGCCCTCGTTCAGGGAGGTCAGCAGCAACAGCAGGCTCAAGCTTGGTGCCTTAGGCCCAAGCAGGGTCTAACAGCCGCAAAGGAGGCCGAGGTGCTGGTCCAGGGCCTCCTCCTCCTCCTCCTCCTCCTCTAAGCCTGCACAGTGACTGGTCAGAGGTGGCCTCCCCTACCGTCACACCAGTTCTGGGTCCTCCGTGGTGGGCCGGCTCCACCACTTTCTTTCCGCCTGGTCGGTATCACTCCGGACTGGTGGGTTCGGAAATGGTTGGTCAGGGACTGCCTCTAGAGTTCAAGCAGTACTCTCCAAGCCGAGCCCGTGCCCCACGGGAGGAAAGGATCTCAGTTGGCTCAGTCGGCCCTTCGGACAACATTGCTCAGCTCCTCCACAAGGAGGCGGTAGCTGCAGTGCCAGATCCTCCTACAAACCCAGGCTCGTGTCCAGGTATTGTCTGGTGCCCAAGCGGACGGGGGTTGGCGCCCCATCCTAGATCTCCATGACCTGAATCAATATCTCAGGTCTCGCACCTTCGGATGGTAACTCTGAACCAGATCCTTACCATCTCTGGAGCGAAACATGTGGTTCTGTTCACTGGATCTACAGGGCGCATTCTTTCATGTCCCAATCCGTCCCGTCCTGGCAGTTCCTCCTTCAGGGTTGAAGGGACCCTGTATGAGTTCGAGCCATGCTGTTCGGCCTGTCATCACCCCACGGGTCTTCACCAAATGCATTGCAGTGGTGGCAGCCATCTACGCATCAAGGGGTTCGTATATACCCCTACCTTGATGATTGGCTCTGGCGGGTTTCCTCCCTACAGGAGGTGGAGCGGTCCAGGGACCTGACTCTCTGAACCTGTTCCTGTCTAGGCCTCCTGATCAAGGAGCCAAGTCAAGACTCATGCCCTCTCAGGTGATGGCTTTGCTCGAGGCAGAGCTCGACTCTCATCAAGCCAGAGCTCGGCTTCCGGCGGACAGGGTGGAGGTTCTTTCCTCCTTTGCCCAATCATTTCTGGTTGGGCACTTGCGCTCTGCCCGGGTCTTCCTCGTCTTCTGGGTTACGGCGTGCACCTCAGTGGTCCGTTGGTCCAGATTGCACATGCCCCTCCAGTGGGAACTGGCCGCTCAGTGGTCTCAGCGTCAGGGTCTTTTGACCAGCTGGTCACTGTCACCCAGAGGATGTGGGGCTCTCCAATGGTGGACCGTCCCGAGTCATCTGCGGGAAGGGATCCCGTTTGTCACTCTGAGCCGATGCGTCCTCACGACTGATGCCTCTCTCATGGGCTGGGAGCCCACATGGAGGACCACAGAGCCCACGGGTTCTGGACCCTCGAGGAGTCCCGTTGCCACATCAACCTGTTGAAGCTCAGAGCAGTCATACTGGCACTGTCAGCTTTTGCTCCTCAGCTCCGAGTCAGGTGGTTCAAGTCCAGACAGACAATACCACGACCATGTACTACCTCAACAAACAGGGGCACACACTCCCATCTGCTGTGCAAGCAGGTGCTCTGGATCTGGACCCTCGTCAGCGGTTGGAGGCGGATCTCCTTGCCATCCATGTGGCAGGAGTCTCGAACCAATTGGCGGATGCTCTCAACCGCATAGGCCAGACATCCCATGGTGGTCTCTCCATCCAGAGGTAGCTTACAGTCTGTTCTCCCTTTGGGGCAAACCGTTGGTGGACCTGTTTGCCTCCAGAGAACACCAAGCTGAGGCTGTACCACGCCCCCTCAGCAGGGCTCGCTGCAGGGGATGCCTTCTCGAGGCCGTGGACCCCAGGCCTCCTCTCGCTTCCCTCCATTTCCCTTGATCCACAAGGTGTTACTCAAGGTGAGGAGGACAAGTGAAGGTGATCCTGGTAGCCCCAGATTGGCCCGCCAGTTCTGGTATCCAGATCTCCTCAGCCTTAGCTGCAGGGCCTCGGAGCGGCTTGTACACGCCCGGACCTGATATCATTGAACCAGGGAAGGTATTCCACCGACTCTCAATCCCTGCACCTCACAGCCTGGTTCTTGAGCAGCTAGAGTTTCAGGCTCTGGGTCTTCCAAGGATGTCTCATGCTGTTGTGGAGGCATCTCGAAGGAATCCCAGGAAATGTTATGCCTTCAAATGGAAAAGGTTTTCCATTTGGTGTCAGAAAAGTCTGGACCCCTTATCTTGCTCTGTGGCTAACATTCTAGACTACCTTTGGTCCCTCTCCAAAGGGGTCTTCAGTCATCGACCCTTAGGGTGCACCTGACAGCCATCTCTGCTTACAGGCGCGGGTCGGTCAGCCGACATTGGCACATGAGACAGTGGTCGGGCGCTTTTCAAAGGTCTGGATCACATATCCCTCCAGTGCTTGAACCTCCACCTCAGTGGGATCTTTTGCTGGTTTGGCAAAGCTCATGGGCAAGCCATTCGAACCCATGCATAAGTGTGAACTCTCACTTGTCGTGGAAGACTGCCTTCCTGGTGGCTATCCGTCAGCCAGAAGGACAGGGCTCCAGACACTCTGGTGGACTCCCTTATCAGGTCTTTCACAGGGACAGAAGTTGTCCTCGCCCCCCCTCGAAATTCCTTCCAAAGGTGGTGTCAGAGTTTCACTTAACCAGGTGTTGACTCTGCCGTTATATTACCTAACTACACCTCGGATGCGAGTACAGGCTCCATACTCTGGACCTCAGGCGTGCCTCTCCTATTATAAGGAGAGGATGGCGGAAAGTCAGGAGAGGGTTTGCCAGCTGTTTGTCACCTCGCTGGAAGCAGCTTCTGGCAGACCTGCAATAAGCGGACTATTGCAAGATGGGTCACATCATGCATAGGTCTGTGTTATGAGTTGGTGGGCAAGGAGCCTCCCAGAGGATTAAAGTTCATTCTACCCGCCATACTGCTGCATCAGTGGCTGCTTCCAGGGACATCCCTATCCAGGAAATCTGTCGGGCTGCTACTTGGAGTCAACAAACACCTTAGTTTCCCACTACCACATCGACCTTGAGTTATGCCGTGATGCTGGTTTTGGGACCTCAGTTCTCAATCTCTCTTTCCTAAGTAGGGGGTGTGCCTTGCCTCCCTCCTCCTGGAGAACTGCTAGGAGTCTGCCAGACAGTGTGGATGAACAACATATCACGCTCTAGAAAAACAGGTTCTTACCTGTAACAGTAGTTCTAGGGTGGTATATGTTGTTCATCTACCTACCAACCTCCCGGCTTCAGGCACACCACCTTGCTTCCAGCAGGCTAAGATCTGGCGTCATGGGGCGGAGCCGAGGTATATACCACCGGGTGGGTGGAAGAGCCAGGCTTGAAGACTTCTGGCAAGATTTAAAGGGAAAGGGACATTGCCAGACAGTGTGGATGAAGAACATATACCACTCCTAGAACTACTGTTAGAGGTGGTAACCTATTTTTGTGAGCAATATAAAGATTAGAGTGAGCTCAGCCGAACACAGGCCAATCCTCACAAGTGGTCACTAGCTCCAGACATTATTAGATAGGTGTTCACAAGTGGGGCACCTCAGATATGGCCCTTCTTGCATCCCTACTCAATGCCAAGTTGCCTTTATTCTGCTCCAGACATCCAGGACATGGCATTTTCTGTCATGATGCATTCAGACTGCAGTGGAAAAGTCTTTTTCTGCGCATTCCCACCAGTCCCTCAAATGCAGATGAGATTGCTCAAACTGGAGGCACCCAGGGCAAGATGATATTAGTCGCCCCTGCTGACCTCGACTGATATTTCTTCATCTGTTGAACAGGCGTTCAGTCAGTTAGTAAACTGAGATTATTATACTCAGGATGGACTTCTGACCCATGGTCACCTGGTCCATTGCAACCCACACTTCCTTCTCTTTCAGGCCTGGCTCCTGAAGGATACAGGTACAGGGTATCAGTGGGTCTCTGAAATACTTTTTGGCTCGCGTAAACCTTCCAGTAGGAAGACTTACACAGCCAAACGGAAATGATTCTCCATCTTGTGCTCCAGAACCCATAAAGACCCTTTGGGTGCCCACCTGTCAGGGTTCTGGAGTACTTGCTGGACCTTTCTGATGCTGACTTGCAGTATTCCCCAGTCAGATCCACTTGTGTGCTATTTCTTTGTGCCACTGGGCCGCCAGTACCGTTTTCCTGGCACAGCTGTCACTCTTCAAGAGGTTCCTTAAAGAGCAGCTCACTCCTGAAGGACGGCTCTCCTATGCCTTTTCAGGAACTGAGCAACAGGTATGGGCTACAGCCTTGGGACAGGTTTCAGTACCTTCAGGCAGTCAATTTTATTCAGTCCTTTCCCAGCAGCATTTACAAAATGGTTTCAATATCCAGATAGTAGACATATTGTGAAGGGCACTAGAGAAGTCGGCCCCTTTGGCACATGTGATATCTTACCTCTATAAAGCATTCAATTGAATGCTCACTATATGAACTGTCCATCCGCACTTCCCTTATTACACTTTTTTCTAGGTACAACTTTGTAAAGCAAACTCTGAAAGCATAAATATATGTTCCAATCATTTATTTATAAAGTGCAAAAGATTCAATGAAAAATCTTTTTAACTTATAAGCTATGTCAGCTATAAATTTCAGTCGTGTACCGCTAGAGTTAAAGTCACTTTACCCATTGCTACATTCCCATCTCTGGGTTGGATTCTGAATTTGTCTGTAACTCAGTTGCCTAATCCATGTTTATCCTCCATAATAGATGACGACTGCTTTTATTTGATTCCGGGCTTCCTTTTCCCATTTGCGTGCAGTGCTCTTAGCCCTTGAAGGCTTCTTTAGCCAATTATACACTGTATCGCATTGCTCCCCATGCAGGGTCGCTGATTCCTTCTGCTGCTTCCAGCAGCCTGGTTATCCTCACCACAATCATGTGGTCAAATTACGTTCAACGTGCTGATGTTTTGGAGACCTCCATCTCCATCCTCAGAGCTGATTTGTATGGGGGCATGTTGCTCTTTAAAGTTCCCAGTTAATAGGCAACCATGACATCATGTCGTTTCCATTGCCTTGCTATTAAATTGTCACATCACCTTTTGACCTCCTATCCTTGTGTTACTCATCAAGTCTCTGTTTGCACATTTAATTTATGCTTACACATAGGCTGTATAAAAGTAACATGGCCAAAAAACTTTCTTCTATAAGCATTTCACCTTTTGACCTCCTTTATACCCAATATCAGTGTCTCATTGTCCAGACTTGTTCACATAAATAAATTACTTATTCTAGCAGGCATCCTATCGATCCTTAATTATTCCAAGGTAAAAGTATTAGCTTTGACCTCCAGTGTATTAATCGCTGTCTTGGGATGAGACTACGTTTTGTGACTAAATTCATGCAAAAACCTCTATATAAGTGATTGCTATAGATTTCCTACCGATCATTTAAAAACTTACCATGACCTCTTGACCTCCCATGTACAGCTGCTGTTTTAGATAAAATTGTTGTTAAAACATGATTCAATGTAAAACCTTTCTATAAGTGATCTTTATGGAGGTCATTGATAACATTGACCTTTTGACCTTCCCATGCAAATAAGCAAAAGTATATTGATTTGAATTCTGCTATTAATCTTTTGTGTGTCTTACACTGTCTATAACTTAAAACCCTGACTTTTAACCTCCCATCATCAATAAATGTGCAAAATACAGTTATTAAATAAGTGCATACATAGTAACCTTAATCTTATAACTAAAACATCGATTTAAAGCCTTATAAAAATGTTCATATTCTCTTATGCTAGAGATTCTGAAGTAATTATAACAATTAGATTATGAATAACTGTTCGCTGTGATTACAGGTAACTGCTGTAGCCTGTGTCCTCATTTAGTCCTTTTGGAACCAGCATTTGTAATTCATGAATCTAAAAGATTATCTTTGTAACAACAGATCTTACTTGAGAGGGCTCTTGCAGTAGATAATTACTTTAGAACTGCACCCCCTGGTGTCAGGACCATATAAACTTTAGCCAGCAGTATCTGACAGGGACCACCCACCTGATGTCACGTGATGGATGTCAGGCGTGACTCTATATAGTGGGCAGTCCCACGCCTGCTTCATTCTTTACCGCCATCGACCTGATCCACGTCATACCTGCGAGAGATCGTATGCTGCAGTTCGACTGCTATTCGGATAGTATCCGTTTATTTCTTTATTTTTCAGTAAATTTTTTTATTTTGTACATATGTGAGTCTAACGTCGAGCACAAGAAGAAAGTATGCTTTATGCGGTGTGCAACTACCGCACAAGAAGTTTCATTCTCTTTGCCTCTTCTTAGGCCGGAGCACAAGGTGGAGGGCCTGTGCCAGTTTCAACCCGGCCACATGGAAGTGCCGCCAGCAGGACCTCAAAGGTCACCCATTGAAGTAATGAATGGCCACCATGGAGAAAGGGCTCGAAAAGCTTTGCAGTGCTTCATTCTCCAACCAAATCCAGGCATAAAAGAAGAAGCACGGGACCAGAATAGGTCCCCTCTCACCCAAAGACATCTGTGGGCCCTCAGGTGAGTGACGATCCTCCTCTGAGAAGTCAGCCACTGTGGCCCAGCCTGCCCTGCCTGAGGAGCAGTTCTCGGGACCTCCGCCACCACTAGTCTTGGTGACTGTGGGCACCTGGCCTCGGCTGAGGGCTTGGCTGCATTTAGACCCATTCCCTCAGTTGGGTCTGTCGTCGAAAGGGCTGATAAAGTTGCTCATCAGACCTCCAGGCGACCACCAGCTCATTCTGTTCCGTCGGGCTCTGGAGATTCCAGAGTCCGCCCGACTTCGACTGATGTGTCGGCTTGTCTGATGTCCGCACAGTCACCATGGCTGGTAAGGCTGATTGGCTCTGCCGATGCCCACGCAACCAACATGGCATCGGGGTCCAGCGACAGCCTCAATAAATCCCATTTACCAGACCTTTTGCAGCCTCCCGGTTTTACATAAGGGCCTCCCCTCCTTGCCACTGGAAGTGATTCCTCCACCCTCCCTATTCCAAGAGGGACGGAGGATGAGGGACCTCAGCAGAGGGCTTACCCAGTTCGCCTCGGACTTGGGGTTAGGAGCTGGCAATCCTGATGGAACCCAGCCACTCGCTTCCCCATCAGAGACTCCCTTGACTCCACCACGTCCGCCTCCTGCAGGCCCGAAGTGAACCCGGTTCTTCCGGGCCCCCACAGGTGCAGGCCTCGGGGCTCCACAGCATCCTCCGTCAGGGTCCCTGCCACCACCGTCGGGTTACCCTCCATTGGGCCCTCTGTCAGGGTTCCCACCATCAGGGTATCCGACACCTCATTCACGCATACAGCCCTTGGGCTACCCCCATCAGAGTTTCATGCACCAGGGTACACACCTGCCTACCCCTTCACAGGGGTGCCCAGCGTCTCATTTTCATCACGGTGGGTACCAGCGCTTGAAGAGCTTGCCTCAGGCTATACACCAGCCTACCAGCTCCTCCTCAGGCCCCAATGGACTTTAAGGCTATTCTTCAGTCCTGGTTGTCTGAAACTAAGGCGCAGCTTGTTTCAGAGCTGGACAACCGCCAACCTCACCTGTAATAGTAGTTCTAGGAGTGGTATATGTTGTTCATCCACACGGACCCACCAGAACTTCCCTGCTGCAGCACACAACCTGGCTTCCAGCGGGCTAAGATCTGGCATCACGGGTGGAGCCGAGGAATAGACCACCGGGTGGGTGGGAGGAGGAGCCAGCTTGAAGACTTCCGGCAAGATTTAAAGGGGAAAGGGGCATGCCAAGAAGTGTGGATGAACAACATGTACCACTCCTAGAACTACTGTTACAGGTGAGTAACCTGTTCTTTTCTGTTACCAGAAGTATGATATACCCTCATGGGAGCTCAGGTGGAATTCCACGGTATTATGGCAGCTTCTACTGCTTGTTTCTGGGATGTGTTAGCCTCTGATACTTGTGCTATGGCTACCTGGAGTTCAGTCCACACTTTCACAAAGCATTGCAGTCTGGATATTGCTTCTAGATGCAGAGCAGGTTTTGGCCTAGCTGTGCTTCCGGGACTCCTGTCCTGAACTGTCTGCATTTAGCAGTTGTTTTCCTGCCTCCCATGTTTCAGTGTCTTCTGATTCACGCTGCTTGGGACTTAGTCCTCAAAGTAATTACTTACTGCAAGAGCCCTCTCGAAGTAAGATAGTATAGTTACATAAGAACTTACCGTAACAGTAGATCTTGAGAGAGGCTTGCAGTAGGTAACCTTCTTCCCTCCTCTATCGCCCAAATTGTATTTGGTTTTATTGCTCTTTCTTTATGAGCTCATTCTGGACTCCAGCAGCCTCTGTTTCCTTTTCTCCTGTTGCTCCTCCTCTGAGGTCTCAGGTGGAAAACTGGAAGGCAGGCATGGGGACCGTCCACTATATAGGGTCACGCTGACATCAGTCACGTGGCGTTGGAATTAAGCGGTCCCCGTCAGACACTGCTAGCTAAAGTTTTCGTATGGTCCTGACGCCAGGAGGCGAGGTCCTCAAAGTACTACCTACTGCAAGAGCCTCTCTTGAAGATCTCCTGTTATGGTACGCTCTGCATAACTACTGTCCTTCAAATTACCTCCTCTTTGAGGGGTCACCACTCTTTCCAATCCAACATGGATTAAAGAAGCAGCAGATCCATGTCCCACCGCATGATAGTGTTTTGCCATTGCATATTTCATGTTTTTGCTTCTAATAGCTGTTTTTGATCCCTTATTCTTGCCTTAGAGCTCCTTTTGTTTGGCCTCTATAAGCTTGACCACAAGGGCACATCAGCATATAAACGACACCTTTAGTTTGCACAATTTATGAACCCTTTAATTTTATATTTTTTCCTGATCTTGGATGATTTATTGTCTTAGTATTTCTTGTTCTTCCATACTGAGTGCAGTTTCCACATTTATAATTTACTTTCGTCACTTCTGGCATCCAATCTGGTCTGATCGTATTTTTCTTTCCACATACAGTGTTCTTACCAGGTGTCTTTTCAGTTCTTGTTTCATCTATAACTCATAAAGGCCCTCTTTCTGGGTATTAAGGAGGTCAAAAGTGAAATACTTATAGAAGAAAGTTTGTTTTGGCCATGTTACTTTTATACAGCATGTCTATGTGTAAATAAATTAAATGTGCAAATAGAGACTTGGTGAGTAACACAAGGATAGGAGGTCAAAGGTGATGTGGCAATTTAATAGCAAGACAATGGAAATGACATGATGTCATGGCTTCCTGTTAACCAGGAACTTTAAAAGAGCAACATGTCCCCATACAAATCAACTCTGAGGATGGAGATGGAGGTCTCGAAACTTCAGCATGTCAAGCGTAATTTGACCACATGATTGTGGTGAGGACAACAGGGCTGCTGGAAACAGTAGAAGGAGCCAGCAACCCCGAATGGGGACCACAGCGATACAGTGTATAAATGGCTAAAGGGGACTTCAAGGGCTCAGAACACACTGCACAGATGGAAAAAGGAAGTCCAGAATCTAAATAAAGCAGTCGTCACCTACGGTTATGGAGGATAAACATGGATTAGGCAGTTGAGCCACGGACAAATTCAGAATCCGACTCAGAGATGAGCATGTGGAGTCGGGTAAGTGATTTAACCTAGCGGGTACATGACTTTGAAATTTATAGTTGATACAGCTACTTAATGAAGATTTTTTGTTGAATCTCTTGCATTTTATAAATAAATTATTGGAACATATATTTATGCTTTCAGGTGTACTTTACAAAGCTATACCTAGAAAAAGGCACAATAAGAGAAGTGCGGATGAATAGTTCACATAAATAGTGAGTATTTAACTGAGTTTGCATTTCCTGCCATCAAGCACTCCATACCTTCTAGCTCATGGTAAGAAGCTGAGCTCCAGAGACATTCTTTCTTTCCCCACATCTATAAAGCAGTATCAGCACTAAAGGGGATTAATTCCGTCCTGTTAACCAACGTTGGGAAGGGATTTGGGGATCAATATTCTGGATACTGTGTGTGACAGCTATATCAAATCTTTACATTCAGCCACCGCTTCCTACTTATGGAAGGAATTTTCATGGAAGTTGTCTCATCATTGCTTTTGAACCCCACAATACAGATTAAATACATACGGGCAGGAGGTGGCTTGTTGGAGCAGGTGTGGCTTTTCCTCGCCACCCATAGACACATTTTTCTGGAGCTGCCGCATCTTACAACCCTTTTGCGGGCATTGCTGACAGCCCTTACAGAAATATTTGTTACCATGGTGCAGCTTTCTGTGGGTTCTTTCTTTCATTTCTTGCGCAAGGAGCGTTTTGGGAGGAAATGCTTGCACTTAGAGGTGTGCCTCCCACCAATGCACTGCTCCCTTGAGCAGGCGTGGCGATCCTGCACCAATGGGTGCAGGCTCTCAATATGACAGCGGTGTTCCTCTGCTTCAAAGGAAAACACCGCTGCCATAGTAGCGCGCCGTCCCCGCATGCGTCACGCCGCCTCCCCCAAAGCTTTCATGCCACGCTGGCAAACGTTTGGTTTATTTTGCCGAGTGGTCCAATCCCCGTCGGCTCCTCGGCGCCCCACGTGGTTTGCAGACAGGGTGCCCAACCCCGTCGGCTCCTCAGCCCCCCAGCCATCTTCTGCCACGCTGGGCCCACCTCAGCGTGGCAAATGTCCACGTCGTCTTATTTTTTTTTCAAACCCAGAAACAAAACTGTCCTGCGGGCGTGTCTCCCAGCCCCCACAACCCGCACTCCACCCACTGCGCACTCCAGCTCCCCACACCCCCACCCCATACTTACCCTCCGACTTCAACATGATTCTCGTGACCGGGAACACGCCTGCACTCTTCAAAGCTGACCGCGAACTGAGGAAATGCCGGTAAGCTGTATAATGGGCTAGATAGGGGGTTTCAACTTTATTGCATATCTCAGTCATTTTGGAATTTTTGCACCAAATTTTCAACATGGGGTTTTGGGACCCCTTCTCATGAGTGTCACTGTCATGGTGTTATTCAGAGCCTGAAGGGTGATTGCTTGGGCACTGCGCGAGTCGATGCTGAAATCATCGACCTCGAATAACACCATGACAGTGACATCATTCATGAAAAGGGTCCCAAAACCCCTGTTGAAAATTTGCAAAAATTCCAAAATGACTGTTTTACGAGCATGCATTGCGCAGTTCCTACGCAGGCTCGTAAGTTTGAGAATTTTCAATATTTTAACTCCAGATTTTCAACATTGCCATTTTATCACACCTTCTTATGAGCTGTACAGCTGTCATTTTCACATCTCACCCAAAAGCGTGTTTCCGCCCATGTAGCGCACAATGGCGCAGTCGGTATCTTGAAATCAATGTATGGAACACATTAAGAAAATCACAGTGACACTGTTCATGAGCAGAGGTCTTAAAATGGCTATGTTGAAAGTAATGGCTATTCCACAAAATGACTGTTTTCACAGCGTGCGTTCGCAGTTCCTACGCTGCGCTTGTGCGTTCGCAATTTTCAATATTTGCACTCCATATTTTCAACATTGCTATTTTACCACACCTCCTCTATGAGCAGTACAGCTGTCATTTGTCACATCCTGCCCAAAATGTGTTTCTGACCATTGGCGCACAATGGCACAGTCGTTGTCTCGAACTCAATGTATGGGACACATTAAGAAAATCACAGTGACACTAATCATGAGCAGGGGTCTTAAAATGGCTGTGCTGCAAATTTGGTAAAAATTCCTAAATATGACTGTTTTATGAGTCGTTGCGCATGATTCCTCGCCGCGTAAGTTTTCAATTTTCAATATTTTCCTCCAGATTTTCAACATTGCCATTTTACCACACCTCCTTATGAGCATTGCAGCTGTCATTTTCACATCTTGCCCAAAACGTGTTTCCACCCATGTAGCGCACTCAGTGTATGGGACACATTAAGAAAATCACAGTGTTACTGTTCATGAGCAGAGATTTTAAAATGGCTGTGTTGAAAATTTGGCGAAAACATTCCTACAAATAACTGTTATTTTCACGAGCATCGTTGTGCAGTTCTCACGCCTTTCGTAAGTTCAATTTCAATCTTTTCACTCCAGATTTTCAACATTGCCATTTTACCCACCTCTTATGACCAGTACAGCTGTCATTTTCATCCTGTCAAGCGTGTTTTTCGCCCATGTACTGCACAGTGGCGCAGTCGGTGTGCAAAATCAACGTATGGCACACAGTAAGACAATCACAGTGACACTGTTCATTAGCAGAGGTTTTAAACTGCCAATGTTGACAATTTGGTGAAAAAATTCCTAACAATCACTGTTTTACCAGCGTGCATTGCACAATTCCCGCATAGCTCCTAGGTTTGAATTTTCAATATTTCACTCCAGATTTTCAGCATTGCCATTTTACCACACTTCCTTATGAGCAGTACAGCTGTCATTTTTCCACATCCTGCCCCAAACATGTTTCGCGTATACCAGCACACAATAGGGGTAACAAAAAGGTCATGCTGACAATTTATTGTGCAAATACCAGCAATCGCACAGGGCATTAGGGTAAAGCACCATACATGCCAAACACCACTGCAAACACCTGCAAGCGAACGTTCGGCATTGACAAATGCTTGTTTCCCAGAGGGACTGTGTGACTCAGCCTCCAGAATTTTGTTAAATATTTGCTTACAGCTAAAAATCTATTACTAAGAGGTGGCTCTCTATGGTACCGCCAACAGTACAAGATTGGCAGGAAATTATGATGGAGGTTTATCGGATCAAATGACTGACAGCTCTGCTCCATCATAACGGAACATTTTGATTTGTTATGGAGAAGATGGGTCCTATCACGTGTACGCTATAGGCCTGATTTTGTCCCCTAGCAGGAATGAGAGGAGGTGACTAGGAAGGATTGTAAGGAGGAACAGGATACAAGGGGTTGGAGAGTATTGTTGGATTATAGACCTACTCCTACAGTCTCCCCAAATTCATGAATTGTAAATCTTTCTCTCGCCCTCTAGTAATTGATTTTATACAGATCACCTGGTGGGACTTCATACTTGGAAAAGCTGATGCTTCTTTATTTTTACTGTGATCCAGTATTTTCTAGTAGCACGTAATGTATTTACGAGATATTTATCTATCTATTTACACTAATGTATAGAACAAAAGGAATTATGTCTGACTGTATACCTGTTAGTTGTTATCCTTTGATGGAATTTGTACTGTTTGAATGTTGCTGTTATTAATTATAAAAACTTCTTAAATTAAAAGTAAAAAAGAGCAGCTGACACCTTTAGAGAACTTTAACAAAACAATATTAAAACACAATTCGACTTGTATTTCACATTAGTTCTATATTCCTCCTCCCATTATTTATTACTGGTGTAATTTGCATGAAAACAGGGTATTTGCTCCTGAAGAGTTAATCTATTCCTGTTACTTTCTCCTACCTGAGGTAATAATGCATTCTTTGTGACATCTCAGCTACTCCCTTGGCAACAGATTGTGATGTCACACCAGAGGATTGTAACATGAAGTAGGAAGTGAGCTAAAGTGGCAGATGAGCACTAAGGTATCAAGACATGTATTCATGCAAATTTCTCAGTAATAAATAATGGGAGAAAAATCTATAGAATATATATGGAATGCAGGCTGAATTGAACCTGAATATCATATTTTCAACATTTTCTTTGGCGTCAGCAGCTCTTTGAGGGCATTTTACACAAGGCCCCCAATCGGAAAGCAGGTGGCTGCCTGGGATGAACTTTGTGCTCACCCACAAGACTTTTGAGTTCCTTGTGACATGTGAGCTGAAGTTTTTGTTTTTTAAACTTGGAAAGCAGCTTTCTAGTGGCTATCACCTCTGCTTGCAGAGTGTCTGAAATCCATACCATGGTCATAGAGTCCCTGTTTTCCACAAGGACAAGGTAGCTCCTACTTGAGATTAGCTCTTGCAGCAGGTAACACCTTTAGGACTAAGCTGTCAGGTGCCAGGACCCCACGGAAAACTTCTACCTAGCAGTATCCAGCAGGGACCGCCTCAACCTTGGTCCACCCCGACATCACGTGCAGTATAAAAGGGTGGTCCCCAACCCATCCCAGTTCTTTTCCACTGTCGACCATGCAAGTCGGACCTCCGTGAACTCCTTCAGCTTGTCAACCCGCCATTTTTCACACTATCCACATTATTTTCTGCAAAAATAGTACAGTTTTGAAATTTTGCATGTCGTCTTCTCCTCCTCCTTCCATCGAGCAGCAGCAGTCAAAATGTGCATGCAGGAAGCAAATTCCCCATAAGGACAGCCATTCGGCCCTGCCTTTTCTGCCTAGGCCCAGACCACAACCTCGAGGCCTGCCAACACTTTAACCAGCACACCAGGCTTCCGCCAGAAGACCCTGAAGCCTTTTGCTCTCCAAAGATCATCTGAAATGGAGAAGAGCTTCACCACAAGAGTTTGTCATCCCTCCAGGCTCATATTCTTCTCTCATAAAGGGAGGAACTCGAGTGGCAAACACAAGCACTGGGAAAAACACCTTGAGAAACCCCAGGCAGAAGATTGCTCAAGTCCCGAAGAAGTTGTCGACCGCTCCATGGTCGTCCCCCAACAGAGGCACATCCTCCACCAAACTGCCAGTGTCTAAACCTCCTCCTTATCTCAGTAGTGGGAGAAGGTTCCTCGGGATCGCGACAGTTCTTCCCCACCCCTCTGCCACTTCAACTAGGCCCATTGTCACAGAGGGCTCTAAGCCAGGTGGGTCAGCCAGTGGATCTTCAGGCGCAGGCCTTTGTCTGTCACCCTCCCTGCCAGGTGTCTACCCTGGCATCCAGGGGCTGCCGCTTCAGAGCGACACCGGGGTTGGCCTTTTTATGGAAAGGGGGCGTTAAATCTCATTCGAGAGCTAGCTCCCTTCCCAGGCGACTCCAGCTAGGTGGCCGCCAGATCAGTCTCCGGCCTAAGCCTATACAGTTCCCCTTGACACCAGTCTCCTGGTGTGTCTTGAGGTGACCCCATTGCTGAATACTGTAAACCATGGCTGGCCTGATGTCCACCCCAGCCCGCCTTATGTTCCTGGCGCCCAATATCTGTCTGCTGGATCCAGTTCGTCCGATGCCAGATGGTACGTCCCTCTGGGTCCAACGTCAGGCAACCCAGATCCACCCCATTCTGATGCCCAAGTTGTCTTAGTTTGAAGACCAGATGCCAGGGTCATCTAAACCCAAACCCAGACGCCGGTTGTGTCAATTCTCAACAGGATCCACCACAGGGCCTAAATTAGCTTTTTGGCCTAGTGGGCCTTTTTCAAAGACAAACAGGCAAACCTCAGGGACAGCCTCTGAACAAGCCTCCAGCCTGACCACCTACCCTCCTCCAAGGGGCTGCTCAACGCTGGATGGGGTGATAAACCCCTTCCCAGTGGTTGGCTGCGAGAGGCATCACATTCACCCTCCCCAGACTCCGCAGAAGTTGGACAGATACTCTTCCTCCCGGCTCAGCCGAAGGGATTCGAACCTGCCGTCGGGCGGGAGGTGGCAAGACACCGCTCAGTCCCCATCCAGTGACCCAGCGTTTATGGATGTGATGTGTCACATTCAACAACTTAACGGCTGGGACACTGAGGAGTTAGACGTAGAACGTAAGCAATTGACTGTCTTTCTTGGGAGGAAAAATACCTTGCCTATGGTGGTCCTTCCTGTGGTGAATCCTACAAGGATGGAAACAAACTTGCTTGGAAGCAGTGCCCTTTCTCTGCTGGCCATATTGAAGAAATGCATCTGGCTATATACTGTACCTAGGGACAACCCCTGTTACGGGAGCAACCAGAGGCAGACTCGTCGTCGTTAATGCTGCCCATGACAAGTCCAAGATACCTCGGCACCTCAGTACACAACCACCAGATAAGGATTGAAGCAATTCGATTATCTGGCCAAGATTTCTTCCTCCATATGTGCCATTCATTCACAAAACTTCCTTGCCACATGGTTCAGTACTAAAATGCCCTGTTTGACATGGTGGTGGAGGTGACCCAGGCCATACCTGCTGCCCAGGCTGGACTGAGCTGATGGCGATTCTGAAGTTGGGCTCTGACATCGGTAACCCCATCCTCAGGCGTGCTGTGATATCAACTCAGCCGGCAGAGCTGCTGCTTCGCTGTTTGTATCCGCGGTACTCCTGGTTGCAGAAGTCTGGCTTTGCACCGGACGTATAATCCAAGATCATGGATGCCCCCTTTAGAGGACCGGTTTGTTTGGTGAGAGTCACAGAACATTATCACTCGGCTGCAAGAATCTGGCAAGCTGTTAGATCTGTACATCTGAGTACAAATCTCAGCCAAATCAGAACTCCAAGCAGTCCTTTTGAGGAACACCAGATGTCAATCCGGAGGCAGCAGAGGTCGAGCTTCAAGCGGAAGGCCTCTACCCCTGCCGCCAGTGGTTCAGCCTCGGCCCCTAGAATCTCCCAGTCAGTGCTTCCCTCCCGCTTCAGCCTGACACGCTGCCCAACCCCCTCCCTGGCAGACACCTTAAGGGAGGTGGTGGGTCAGTTTTCCTTGCACACTGAGGGGTGAAGAGTAACCACTGATCTGTGGGTTCTGCAACTAGCGAGAGAGGCACCTCCTATGAATTCACTGAGGTTCCTCCAGACGACCCTCAATTCAGTCCCATTACTCCGAGGCCCACAGCATTCTCATCGTGGAAGAAATCCAGGCTGTTCAGCAAAAACAAGCCATAGAACCAGTTCCTCCAACATAACAGGGGAAGGGAATTTACTCCACTTCTTCTGGTGCCAAGGAAAACTGGGGATCTGCGTCCAGTCTTAGACCTCAGCCACCTGAACCAGTATATCGAATACGAGAGGTTCAGGATGGTCACCCTGATAGGTCTTCTACCTTTGCCTCATTAGGAGATTGGCTATGCTCCCTGGCAGTGCAGGAAGCATACCTCCATATTCTGATTTTCCAACTACACAGGGGTTTCTTCGTTTCCAGTTTCAGGGTGTCACTATCAGTTCAAGGCTGTGCCTTGGCCCATCTTAACACCTGGAGTGTTTGCAAATGCCTCGCAGTGGTAGCTGCAGCTCTCAGGAAGCAGGGACATTATGTCTTGCCCTACCTTGATGACTGGCTCTTAATTGCTTCCACCAGGAACGGCTGCTGTACCATGCAGGCCACTTCTCACCTGTTTCAGGACTTTGAGATCCTCTAAATCTCGAAGTCCTCCTTTGGCCAAGTCAATGGCTACAATACATAGGGGCAATTCTGGATCGTTCCAAGGCAAAGCCTTTCTTCCCCAAGACCGAGTGGAATGCCTTCAGGCTTCACTGCGAGCTGCCCTCAGCTCGTCAAGTCTCGGCCAGGAATGTCCTCAGACTCTTAGGGCACATGGCTGCTGCCTTTGCCATGGTTCCTCTGCCAGGTAATACATGAGGCCGATCCAGTGGAAACTGAGAGTTCACTGGGATCAGAGGTCGGATGACCTGGACCAACCGTCCTAATATCCAACCCAGTCAAACAAGCCCTGCTTTGGTGGTTGAATTCTCCAACCATTCCAGAGGAATTTGTCTCGGAAAGAGGCCCCAGACAGATCCTGACCACAGATGCATCAGGTCAGGGCTGGGGAGCTCACCTGGGAGATTGCCAGACACAAGGGTCCTGGGAGCAACAGAGTTTCATCTCCATATCAACATTTTGGAGATGAGGGCAGTTTGTATGCCCTTCTGGCCTTTCAGACAGTCCTGCTGTCAGGCCCCTGTTGATTCAGACCGACAACATGTCGCGGTATTTACATCAGCAAGCAAGGGGGACTCATTCCTATCCTCTCTGCAGGGAAGCCATGCAAGTGTGGACATGGGCAGTGGACAATCACCTGGACTCTTTAAATCAGTAGTCCATGGCCCAGGCATCCAAAATACTCTGGCCGACAGCCTGAGCCATTCTAGGTCCAGGGCCCATGAGTGGGTGCTTCATCCCTCAGTGGCAGAGGATCTTTGTGACAAATGGGGTCATCTAGAACTGGATCTATTTGCTTCCCCATCCAGCGCAAAACTGCCCAGCATCTGCTCACTAGATCCAGGGCCTAGTGTTTTCTGGCAGACACGTTGTCCCTTCCTTACTGGTTCACTTCCTCCCTCTACTGCAGAGGTCCTCCTCAAGCTGCAGTTGGAAGGGCAGACATGATCGTTGTGGCACCCTTCTGGCCATGCCAGATTTGATTCCACTGCTTCAGCAGCTGGCTGTGGAACCTCCAGTTTCACTGCCCATCCGACCAGACTTGCTCTCCCAAGAACAGGAACCCTGGTCCATCCAGATCTTCCTGGACTAAAAGTCTTCACCATTTATTCACACTAATGGGACTACACTGGAGGCACTGGGACCCAGCAGGAGCCAGAAATTTTCAGGAGGGCCAGTGCTGAAGGTAGGACCACGCATGTTCGGTGCCACAAAAATGGCTCATGCCATATAGGCTACCTCGGCATCGACCCTCCAGCCGCCTCAGTTCCTTTTTTCCCCACCATCAAGTGCACTTCAGTTCAGCACGTCGCTCGCCAGTGGAGTCAAGTCTTCAAGTTTGCATGACAGCAGCATTTTCGTTCAGTTCATTTAGCTTAGTTTTGTAATTTATTTATTTTATTTGCTAAAAAAAAATTACTTTTGTCACAACCATTCCTTCAAGGAGTTGACCATGACCGGTGTCCTTGACGGTAGGGAGACTTCAGCGAAAGTTGTTCTGGCAGTGAGGGTCCGACCATGGGCAGTCCGGTGTTAGGGAGGAGGACAGTCCTTCCGTAAGCACAAAAGAAGCAGTCCCGTTCCTGATCCAGATCGAGGATCCAGCACCACTCGGCCTTGAGCTCTTCTTGATCCCGGCGGTCGAAGAAGAAGAGATACTCACTCGAGGTCACCCTCTGTTATGTCTGCCAGGTCGGCCGGTGGCTAGGAGGCGTTCGCCCCGACTCAACAATGGTTGAGTCCCCAGTGGCCTCCATTCCTGGCAGCGGCGATTCTCAATCCCAGAGCCCTCATTGTCCTCCGTTGGGCGCTGTTATGGAGCAGTGGGTGCGACGTTTGTCTCATCTTCCTTTTGGACCCCTCGGATTTGGAGCCGTTGAGCTGAGGCCGGGATGTTCGGGTCAGAGGCGCGAGGCTTGGTTTTCCGACCTCTCTTACCAGACCAGATCGCGCCACAAAGAATTTGATCGTGATGCGTAATGGGCTTCATTCCCTGGATGTCATCTACTCTTTTTTTACTCGGCTAGACTGTGCATTACTTATGGGGGAAAGTCATGGCAATTTGCCGATCAAAAGGCGTGGGTGGCTGGTTGGAAACAATGGAGTCCAATTTGCAGCCTGTCGATGACCTTTACAGGCCGATCCAGAATCAGAAGATGAGGAGACTTGAGAGGTTGCTCTTAGAAATCGCAAGTTGCAATTTTCCTAAATTTTAAAAGCTTATAAACTTTTTTTTTTATTTCTTCCATAACGTATAAATAATTAAAATTACTAAGATCTGCCTAGTAACATACCCTGTTAGCTTAAAGCTGATGTTTCCAGTTTTGGGGTTATGGCCTTATATAGTTTAATGGACTATGGGACTGAAGAGACTCTTGAAACAAGACCCCCTCTTATAAGGCTAAAGTTGCATTTATTTGCTTAAGATGGTGTAATGATTAGCCATGTAAGTTTTCAGTTCACTCTGGAGATAGCTATTGGTACGTTGCTTGTGAAATTTATACCTGGGAAAACTGCTCTGAATTGTATGTTGCTGTGTTAAATGGATGCACTGGTTAAAGCTGAAGTTCCCTATATACCTGACATTTTACAGAGTATATAGCATTCACTCGAATGTGTTTTATATTTTAATAGTCTTCCTCCCTTCAAGGTTACTGCTCTAGCCATAGAAGCTGGCATTATATGGACTTCCTTGGGACATGAATATCTCATTTTCTCTTTCTTTGGATTCCCCCAACTCCTACTGTACCAGATTACAGAACAGTAGCCTTAATTAGTTTTCTCCTAATTGCTGAATGAGTTACAACCCATATGTCAAGTGGAGTGTCTGTATGAGAATTGTATAACCTATATTGTTATTTTCTAAAGAAATCACAATAAAGAAAAGTACAAAAGAAAAAAAGAGAGTAGGGGCTCCACCTGTGGCGCTAAGCGTCCTTCTAAATCCACTCCTCTGGTCTACCCCTCAACTGTTGTCCATGCAGGGGCGGCACAGTACCTACAACAACTTCTCCCTTCTGTTTTAGGCAGGACTTTTCAAGGATCGGCACAGGTCTCTATGGAGCCAGGTGTCCAACAGCTAGCCTCGTTGCCGCCATTTGCGTCCCCTGGGCGCTATGGCCACGATGCTAAGAGACGTGGCAGCCTTATCGATTCCTCATTTTCCTGACCCAGCCTGTAATTTGTGGCCCGTCTGGTGTAGGGAGACCTTGATGAGTTTGATCCGAACATGATTCTTTCTGACAACAATGCAGATAACTCAGTTTTGGACTGGAGGGTAAGCCTTCAATCTTGGCGAGTCCATAGTGGAAGATATTTCTTTCCAGTCTTTACTTAAGAATATGGGATCTTCCTTGGCTTTACAAACCTCTTCATTGAACCCAGGTAAGCTGTTGCGGTTACAATTCCTGCACATCCCTGAAATCTCAGTGGATTTGACTCCTCTGATTCCCCTTCTTTTGAAACTCTATCAGAGATGATTTGGGACAAGCCAGCTCTAATTTCCTCGGTGTCTAAAGTCATCAATAGAAAATACACCCACCCAAGGATAGACCAATCCTGTCTTCGTGAGCTTTTGCAGATGCTTTGGTGGTGCTTGCTGAAAATGACAAGGTTGTCCTTCCTCAGGAATCTTCTGCTCAACTTGTCAATAAGGAGTCTTGCAAGATCGACACTCTGGGCAAGTAGACTTGTCAGCTGCAACCTTGGGTATGCGTATTAGCTAGCTACCAAGGTAATTTTCACAGTATGAATATATTCTTTGGCACTCGCTACAGCTTTGGCGAAGCTCCCAGAGTCTGCGTCACCTTGGAGCTACTACAGACCATCACCAGAGGCATAGAATCCAATTACCAGCAGCTGAAGGCTACAACGGATGCCTATGATAGTGCTTCAGGCTGCTGCTGCAGGAATTTGTATATAGTGTCACTCCTGGCTGAGGACATCATTTTATTTATTTATTTTTTAAATAGTCAGTTTTACTGGAGGGTTTTTACACAAGTATTATTAAGACATGTACAGACAGTGACAAAAACAGTCACAGCTACCAATCTAAAAGCATCATTGCATGCACTGTATGATCACTTCACCTGGTCTCCATCAACATTCTGGAGTTGCCGACACCAGGTTTGCTAGTGATGTGGTGTAATTAAAGGTTTGGAGGATGCTTGGGTGGTGGGGAGGCGACCTGGGGAGGAGTTGTCTTTCAGCTCTCTCCCATTGGATGTCTTCCAGAACGGGCATCCGGGGCCTAGAGGTTGAACAGCAAAGTCTCCAGTGGGCCCCATCTTCTTGGGTATGTCTGTGGGTATGGCTTATGTGGTTGATCAGTTTCTCCATGCGTAAGGCCTCAAGGATCGCCCTGTGCCATTCTTGAAAGGAAGGGATAGTTTCATCCATCCAGCATCTGAGGATAAATGTTATGTGGTATTTTCGTGATGCCTACTATCCTTCTAGGTTGCAGCCCAACAGGCACACCTGAGGAGAGAAGGCATCCCCAAGCCCACCAAGGGATCGAGTCATGTTCTGACCTCTTCCCAGAGTGACCTTGCCTTAGGCAGTCCCACAGAATCGTGAGTTTGGTAGGGTATAGTACATGTTGTGATTGATTGATTTGGTATTGCATGAGTCTGAGGCCATCAAACTTTGGGAGGGTGTGGGTATTTCTCCATAGGGTTTTATTATAGTCAGGGTTTCTAGTTCTGAGAATTCTTTTCTTCCAATAGCAGCTTAGCACATTATTTGGATCAGTCATGAGGGCCAGCAAGTGTTTGTAAAGCTGGGAGCAGCATGTCTGAGGGATACCAGGAGCAGAGGTTGTCCACGTATTAAGCGAGTTGGTTCTCCGCGGTTTGGGTCCCAGCCTCGATGCAAGCATGTGTTGGAGTTGCATGAATGGAAAAGCCGGGACTTTCATGGAGAGTCTTTACGTCTGAAGTTGTGGTAGGAGAACAGCTGGTTGTCCTCTAATATAGACCCTGGGTGCAGTCTCATACTGGACCAAGAAATCCCTCTGGGATGAGTGCATTCTGGATTCAAAAGTTTGGATTTCCATCAGTGGTTTCTTGGTCAAGGACCGATCTGGTGCCCAGCAGGTTATGTAATTGTTTGCAGACTTGTACTGAGTTTCCTGGGGAGGCCCATAGGAGAGGTGAGAGGCACACTAGTCAGGGCTTGAGTTCTGATCTTGGCTGTCGCGATACAGATCTAGTTCTATTTCTTTCATTGTGGGATGTAGACTGAGCCGTTCATGGGGCCATACATCATCTCCACCAAGGAATTGTGATGCATGGGCTGCAGGTGGTACAGTCGTAGGTCAGGAGCTGAAGATCCCCATTTCCTTCAGTGATACAGGTTTTGATAGGCCCTGCGTGAGGGCTTGCCTGACTGGAGGAATGAGGAGATTGTCGAGATCGAAAACAGCTCTTGCAGCAGGTTACACCATTAGGACTGAAGCGGCGCCAGGACCCTACAGAAATTTTCTAGCTAGCAGTCTTCAGCGGGACGCCTCCCACGCCGTCCCATCCCGACGCCAGGCGAGTACATAAGGAGGCGATCCCTCCATAATCCTCAGTTCTTTTCCTGTCATCGACTGCAAGCATCGGGCCTCCCGTCCTTTTTCTAGCATGCGACGACCCTTTAGAGCGCTTGCCCTTCTGCCAGGGCTTCAACAGTCGCACCAGGATCCGCCGCTCAGAAGGTTCCTACAAGCGTTTCTTAGAGGAGAAACTGAAAACCATGGACAATGAACCTTCCTTCAGAGGGGAGTCATCAGGTAAAACCCACAAGCACCAGGATAAACACCGCAAAGGAAAGGGGCCCCTCAGAGGGCCTCGGACTCCCAAGCTCCGGCTCGCAATTGACCGCTCCTTCCAGAGCTCAATCGCAACCTCCCGGTTCAGGTCAGATCCTCCAGTGGTTCCTCTTCTTTGCAGCCCCTGAAGACTTCCAGGCCATCGGCATCTTCCACTCCATCTAAGGCCTCGTCAAGTCCAGGAGTGCCATAAATCTTCTTCCTGCCGGGCAGGACTCTGATGCCAAGTCGGTTTCCCAGCCCCACATGGGTCGATCCGGTTCTCGCAAGACCAAGGACCTGACGCCCTCAAACTGACGTCAGACCCGAGTCGCAGCCAAGCATCACGGCGCTCCCAGGAGCCGATGACACCAAAACACCCATCGCCGCCCAGCATTCGCCTCCGAGGGCATCGCCAGGGACCGACATCAGCTACCCCAGAGAAGAGGACCGACCACCATCGCGCTGACGCCGGGTCGGAAGGACTCGGAGGAGGAGGATACCACACAGCCCGAGGACCAGGTGGGCGATACTGAGACGCCGGGTTCCCACGGAACCTTCCCTGAGCGGGAGACTCGGGACCCGATGCCTGACCCAGTGACAGGCCACAGCGCCGGGCCCGCCATCGGGCATGAACTTGGCAGAGGTAGAGGAGCTTTTACCTTCTGGTGGGACACCATCAGAAAAGATGTGGTCGCCACCGTCCTCCTCCTACTCTGACTCCGCCTCCTCCTGCTCCTTTACTGCCTCGCCCCTTCTCCACCCAAGGGGTCCGTGGGGATGATCGCTAACCCCAAGGAGCAAACTCAAATCTCCTCAGGGCAGTTCCTCAGAAAGGAGAAGACCTCCTCCAGATCCACTTCTGGGTCACCCAGCGCAAGAGACCAGGCGATGCTGGTACACCCCGTCTGGGGAGGATTCTAGATCTGACACCTCAGGGCGCTCCAGATCTCCTTCTCCCATCAGCATTCCTTTCCGGACCCACACGACCTACCTAGATCTCCGGGTGATCCCTCTTTCCACGGAGATCATGAGGCACATCCAGGAGAATATGGGGTGGGATGCTGAAGAGCTTGACCCGAGAGACAACGCCTTGCCCGCTACCTTCGGCAGAAAGACCCGAAGCCTCTGGTAGTGCCACCCTTGGTGGATACCTTTATGGACGCCACCAAGGCTGCCTGGAACGTCAGCATTCCACTCCAGCAGTGCCAAAGAAGGCTGACCGCCCATACAAGGCCCTTAGGGAGGACCAGTATCTGCGAACCATCCTCTGGCTGACTCCCTGGTCATCACTGCCTTGCATGACTGGTCTCAGAGACCTCAGCATTTGAGCACACAGCCACGGACCAGGAATCCAAGCAATTGGATGTCCTGGGTAAGCGATACCACAGCTGCGACTTACGCCATCAGGTCACTGAATTACCTCACCCACATGGTTCAATTCCAGAACGCACTGTGGGAACAGGGACATGACCTGGTCGAGAAGATGCCCGATGGCGACCAAAGGAGGAGCTCTTGAACCTCCTCCACATGGGTTCGGATGTAGGGACCCAGGCGCTCAGAGCCGCCTGATTCTCGGACTCTTCAGCCAGAGCAGCAGCCTCAGGCGGTGTCTCCAGAGACACTTTTGGCTCCGTGTCTCGGTTTTACCATGGACGCCCAGAAGAATATATTAGATGTCCCTTATAACGGCGAGGTCCCTATTTGGTGAAGCCTCCAGAGAGTAATCACCAAACTTCAGGGCTGGGGAAGGCAGTCTGATCTGTACAGCCCATGTACGGGTCTCGGTCCAGTTCCTTTCAGAAGAACAGAGCTGCTTCCATGGCCAGCTACAAAGGCAACAGCCATGTTCCGCCAACAGCAGAGGGCAGTTTCACCCGCAAAGCCCAGGCAAGCCATCCCCAGGCAGAGGCCAATGATTTGCAAAGTCGGCACAGCCTGCGGATCAAACGCTACCACAGCATGACTCCTTCCTGGCCCCGCCCTCTTCAGGATCAATGGGAGAGAGAGTTGGAGTCGATGCGCCGCTTGCCAGGCTGGCGAGTCGATCACCACCGACAGATGCGTTCTGCAACTGGTCAAAAAGGCCACTATATAGAATTTGTAGGCAGTCCACTCACAAGACCTCCCCTGCTTTCCCAATATTGGGTCAGCATGCCCTGCTCATACAGCAGGAGGTGCTCGCGCTTCTGGGAAGGCAAGCCTTGAAACACGTTCAGAGAACCAGAGAGGATTAGGGTGCTCTTCTCACTTCTTCCTGGTTCCAAAGAAAACAGGGACCTCCGTCCAATACTGGACCTCAGCGACCTCAACCTGTCGGTCGTTTACAAACGCTTCCGCATGGTGACCCTTCTGGGCTTACTTCCCATGCTGAAGCAGGACACCTTTCTGGAGAATTTGGACATGCAGGATGCCTACCTGCATATTCCAATTGCTGAAGCACACGGAGGTTCCTGCGCCTGAGTTCCAGAGCCACCATTATCAGTTCGAGCTCTTTCCTTCGAGCTGTCATTGGCACCTCGCATATTCACGAAGTGTATGGCGGTCGTGTGAGCGTCTCTGAGGCAGGAGGCCACTACGTGTTCCCATATCTGGACGACTGGCTTCTCATGGCTCTCCAGGAAGCACTGATGACGGCCATTCACTGCACCCAGTCCCTTTTCAATCACTGGGTATTCTCATCAACTAAGAGAAGTCACTCCTGGTGCTGTCATGAAACTGCAGTTTTAGGAACAGTTCTGGACACCATCAGAGGAAAGCTTTTCTTCCCTCAGACGGAGCGGAACACATCAGATCCCTTATCAGGGACTTGTTGGTGAAGAAGACCGTCCCAGCCAGATCGGTCCTTTGCCTGCTCAGACACATGGCTGCAGCCATTGCAACAGTCCCGCTGACACGTCTCCACATGCGGGTAACCTAGTGGATGCTAAGGGTGCAGTGGGACCAAAGGCAAGACCATTCTGCAACAGCCAATCTGAATCACGAATGCCGTAATTTGGGATTGGCAATGGTGGCTTAATCCGGAAATCTCTCCGCGGTGGTTCCCTTCACAGCGCCATCTCCGACTGTCCACAGACGCCCAGGGCTTGGATGGGGAGCACACCTGGACGGTGTTCGGTCTCAGGGCCTGTGGACAGCCCAGGGTCTCAGCTCCACATCAACATTTTGGAAATGAGGGCAGTCCTTTACGCTCTGCAAGCCTTCCAGTCGGAGATTCCACGGGGTACACTCCTGTTACAATCAGACAATACTGCGGTGATGTTTTACCTCAACAAACAAGGAGGCCTCACTCCTACCCGCTTTGCAGGGAGGCCATGAGAGTGTGGGAGTGGATATTGCAACACGGCGCAAACCTAATTGCAGTACACATCCTGGGAGTGGACAACATCGTCGCAGACAGCCTGAGCCGCTCTCAGGCTAGAGTCCCAGTGGGTGGCAGAGGATCTGTTTCACAGATGGGGCACTCCAGAGTTAGACCTCCGCGTCCCCATCCAGTAAAACTGCCCAATTTTTGCTTGCTAGATCCAGGGCCTGGTGTTTTCTGGCGAGGCGCGTTGTCCCTCTCCTGGGCGGGCAGATTCCTCTATGCCTTCCCTCCTTTCCCGTTGATCCAGAGAGTTCTCTTAAAACTTCACAGGGAGCAGCGACGCTCATTTTGATCGCACCCTTCTGGCCCAGACAGATTTGGTTGCCTCTTCTGCACCAGCTATCCGGGAACCTCCAGTTCCTTTGCCAATCAGCTCCCATCATATTATCTCAGGAGGCGGGTTCATTGGTCCACCCAGACTTACGTTTAATTGAACCTGCACGTTTGGCTCCTAGAGACATAGCCATGATGCTGTCTGAGGTCTCATGAAGTGGCAGGCGTGCTCTCCGCGCCCAGAAAACCGGCAACCCATAGCGTATGCCATGAAATGGCATAGATTCTGTTTGTGGGCTCAAGTCGCGGCTTTTCGCGTTAGACTGTCCCAAAAGCTGGTCTTGGACTACCTGCTTTCCTCTTCCACTCTGGACTGGCTTACTCCTTGATTAAAGTGCATCTTTGTGCAATTTCTGCTTACCATGCCCCAGTAGGCCATCGGACAGTGGCCCAGCTGGACACTACCAGTGCCTTCTTAGGGAGTCCTCCACCTTTGGCCGCCATCAAAGATTCAATTCCTCCTTGGGACTTACTTTTTGTCCTGGAGCAGCTTACGCTGCCACTTTTGAACCAACCGTGGATTGCGAGCTACATTTTCTGTCTTGGAAAACGTTATTTTTAGTTGCCAGTTACTTGCTAGAAGGATCTTGGAATTGCATGCTCTTATGTGCACAGAGCCTTATTTGGTTTTCCATCAGGACAGGGTATCCTAAGGACAAACCCAAAGTTTTTGCCTAAGGTGGTTTCAGCCCACACCCTTAACCAGGATATTGATCTACCAGTGTATTTGCCTAGGTACACTAATCTGAGGAGAAGCCCTTCTGCACACCCTCGGCATGCATCGGTGCCTCAGAT
The DNA here is from genome assembly GCA_016271365.2 of Neoceratodus forsteri. Lineage (NCBI taxonomy): Eukaryota > Metazoa > Chordata > Ceratodontiformes > Ceratodontidae > Neoceratodus > Neoceratodus forsteri. The sequence continues at coordinate 1,135,225,776 of CM057453.1, read as the reverse complement.
ACTATCTGACCAGAACCAAACAGCTCCGAAAGTCAGACCAACTTTCGTCTCCTTTGCTCACAGGGTGAAAGGGCTCCTGTCTCCAAACAGTCACTCGAGGTGGCTCATCCAGTGCATCACTTTCTGTTATGACAAGCGCAATAAACCCTTACAGGCACGGTCAAGGGTCACTCCACTCAGCTATTTCGCTGCAGCTACTTGGAGTTCTGTACATACCTTTATCAGGCATTACAGTCTGGACATTGAGGCGAAGAGCGGGTTCGGTCTATCCGTCCTTCAGGGACTTCTGTCCTAGGCTCGAGTAATATCGGATCTCTACCTTCCTCCTCCCAGTGGCGCATGATTGCCACTATTGCTTGGAAATCAGTCCTGGTGGTGTAACCTGCTGCAAGAGCTGTTTCTCGAGTAAGATAGTACAGTTATGTAAGAACTTACGTAACAGTAGATCTTCGAGAACAGCTCTTGCAGCAGGTACCTTCCCGCCCACCGTCCCCCTTCTTTTGGAGGTAGGTCGAGTCAAACACCCATCTTATGGGATGGGACGTTCCTATTCTATAGTCTTGGCCATTTGTGGTGGATCCTCGGTCTCCTCTTCTGATGTCATCCAGCGGCGGGAGTCTCTGGGAGAACTGAGGATTATGGGGGACCGCCTCCCTTATGTACTCGCCTGACATGGGGTGGGACCGATGTCGGAGGCGGTCCTCGCTGAAGACTGCTAGCTAGAAAATTTCCATGGTGTCCTGGGCCTCAGTCCTAATGGTGTAACCTGCTGCAAGAGCTGTTCTCAAGATCTACTGTTACGTAAGTTCTTATGTAACTGTACTTTCAGTGTTCTGAACTATGTGAGAGGAAGAAAGCGGCCTGATATGCTAAGCGGTATAGCAGTCTAGGTTGGACATTCATCTTGATTATGTTTATGCGAGCCCATAAGGTTAGATGGAGGAGGACCAGCATTTCAAGTCCTGGCCTATGTTGGCTCGCATGTCATCTAGGTTTCGTGTTCGGCATAGTTTGCCGTTCTGGGTTACTACAATCCCCAGATATTTAATTTGTACTGGGCACCATTTTCCATCCCACATCTCTGCATGGGAGTGAAATGTGCGGCAGTTGAGTGGCATTATGCAGGATTTGTTCTGCTTAGTTTGTACCTTGACACCTTCCCAAATTATTCAATGATTTCTGTGGTGGGGTTATCAACCGACTGGGGTCCTCTATGTGTAAAAGCACATCATCTGCATAGGTCGAGATGTTGTACCTGTGATCTCCCACTCTGATCCCCATTATAGACTCATCCATTAGGATCCTTCTGGTGAGGGGTTCAGTAAGAGGTAGAAGAGGTAGGGGACAGAGGGCAGCCTTGTCTGGTGCCCGAGTACAAGAGGAAGGGGGAGAATGGGCCATTGCAGAGCACCCTGTATTTAGGGTTACAGTAGAGAAGCTGGACCCAATCTATGTAGGCTCATGGAGCCCATATGCTTTCAGCGCCTCAAAGAGAAAAGCCCAGGACACCCTGTTGAATGCCTTTTCGGCATCCAGGGAGAGCAGCACCGCTGGGTTTTACAGTCCCTGGACGCTGCCAGTATGTGGTCCAGTTTTCTCAGTTGGTCTGTTTCAGCCTTCTCTGCATGAATCCCACCTGTTGGGGCCCAACGAGATTGGCTGTCACTCTGCCTAGTCATGTCACAAGGATCGTGGCCAGGATCTTAAGGTCCACATTCAGGAGGGAGATGGGTCTATAGCTAGCCATTATTGTTGGATCCTTGTCCAGTCTTAAGAGTTGGGTGACAGTTGCCTCCTGCATTTCTGGTGCCAGCTCTGCCTGGTCCTTGACCTTGTTGAAGAAGGCCGCTAGTGGTTCTGCTATCTTCTCCCATTGCCTTGTAGACATTTGGGATGAAGCCATCTGGGCCTGGCAGTTTGTCCAGTTTCTGTGATGCCAGTGCTGTCTGGACCTCACTTGCCAATGTGGGGCCCCTGGCATCTCTATGGATATTGTGGGACCTTTGGAGGTTGGCTTTCTGTAGGAACAGCTGTACCTCTTCCATTTGGGCTGGGTTACCTTCGCATCAGCTCAAGAGGAAGTCCCCGAAGGCTGCTGCAGTTTACTTCATATCGGATATGGGTGCACCGATGTGAGAACACCATATTTATGATCTGGTGCGCTTCTTGTTGTTTCAGTCTGAGGGCTAGGAGTTTTCCGGCCTTCTCACCTTGGTCCATGTAATGGGCATTGGCCCTAAAGATTGTCATTTCAGCTTGTTCCCTAATGAGCTCTTTGAATTTCGCCTGGACCATGTTAAGGTCCGTTGTGACCTGTGTGGGTGGGAGACCTTTCCTCTTTCTTTCTAGGTCTCTTATCTGGCGGAGGAGTACTGCAGATTCTGGTTCTCTCTTTCTCCTCCTGGTGATAGCTAGTTGCAGGAGTTACCCTGAAGGTGCACTTAAAGGCTCCTCACAGGATAGCCTACCTCTCCACCGAGTGGGCATTCGTCTCGAAGAACTGCGTGACACAGTCCTTGATTCTAGCTAAACATCTTTCAGGAGGGCATTGTTGAGCTGCCAGATTTTGTCCCTTGCTAGCAGATCTGGGGCAGCACCAACAGCTGTCACGGGGCATGATCCAAGATGACTCTGGCTTAGATCTCACAGGAGGTACTGAGTCACAGTAGTGATTGATTGATCAGGAAGAAGTCTAGTCTGGAGGAAGAGGAATGGGGGCTAACCAATATGTGTATTCCCTTGAGTTTTGGTGGAAGATTCTCCATATGTCTAGCAGCCCCAGTGAGTCAAGATGTTTGGTCAGCGCCGTTTGCACTGGGGAGAAACCCAGTCTTCTGGGGTGGGACCTGTCAAGACCATGGTGGCTGACTAGGTTCCACTTCCCCACCATAACTGTGGGGAGGCTTGGCATGGATGATATGGTTGCCAGTAGCTTGGTGAAGAATCTGGGCTTGTCTGTGTTCGGGCTGTAGACTAATATAAGCCGGACTTCTTGCCTCCCAGCTCCCTCTGGACTTTTAGATATTTCCTGCTGGGTCCGCTGTTTGCTTCAGTGAGTGGAATGGGGACGGAACTATGTATGAGGTGACTTTCCCGCCTTTCTGTTGCTACTACCTGCCACAAAGCGTGGCCCACCCTTCCCTCCTCCGAAGATGTCCCTGGTGGTCGGGAGTGTGTTTCTTGGAGGAATGCGATGTGCGTGTTGAGGGTTCTGAGGTGCTTTAAAATTGTGTGTCTTTTCTTTTCATCTGCACCCATTTTATATTCCATTTGGTGAGATTAAATGGGGTGTTTGTCATATAGGATACGGGTGCCTGATTGATGTGTGTGGGTTTGGCCAAGTTTGGTGAAGTCTGTAGGGGTCTCAGAGCAGTGACTGCTGTGGCCAGGAGGGTGTGTCCACTTGGTCCTGCCCAGCTTTCTCCTTGCGAGAGTACCTTGCAAGTGCACCCCATCAGCAGTCCTCCACATACATATTATCATACTGGTGACAGAATGAGCATGCACAATATGTTGAGTTTCTGCAAGACTACAGTAATCATTATCTACACATACAAACTAACTATGATGTACAGTATATACAATAGACTGGGCATAGGGTGGGACCCATACTCCCCAAGCCCTTGGGCATAAGGAGCCTAGAGCGAGACAGGGCAAGTGGGCCTGCTGCCCACTTAGTCCATAAGAGACCCACATGAAACCACAAGTCTCTGTCCATGGTTGGTGGTTGTTTATGGCCCAGAGAGTGGGACAGTAGTGCTCCCAGTTTATAGTCCGGACGGTCCTCACACATAGTGATAGTCATACTGGCCCATGTGACAACTAGCTGCATCTAAAAAGTAGCCCTGCTACGGTTGTTGTCCAACCTCCCACCCCATGGTTCACTAGCCTCTGCTTTCCGCTGTGTGCTATGATTTTGATTACAGCTTATGTAGTATCCTCAGGTTCCCTTCAAGAGCAGGTCCCAAGGCAAATGGCTTGTGTCTGATGCAAGCCCATTGGTATCCTCTCAGATCTCAATTTGTCTGCCTCCGGACCTAGCCCTCACCCCTTCCATCGTTCTGGCTGAGATTACTCCATTCCTCTTCCTCAGCCCAGCGGAGGCCCACTCCAACAGCCACCCCCCTTTAGGTCTCTCTCGCCTCTCTCTGCCTGATGGTGGCTGGTCCTCATTATGACCCCTTCTAGGTGTGGGCAAGAACCACGCTCCATCTGTTTGGGTTATGTGAGCTACCAGTGGAGACTGATATGACCTCGCTGGGGTCCTATCCAGTGCACCGCTCACTTGTAGCCCTTACACTAGGCAGGTAGCGTTTCAATGAGTAGACTGTTCTGGTGGTCTGATGGTCATCGTGGCCTGCTTTCCCTCCTGGGATATTGGGGGGAATGCTGTGGCCAGTGTGTCCCTCCGCAGGAGTCTCCCTGCCATCTCACTTGGTGATCGGCCCAGTGTATCTGGGTGGTAGGGCGGAGGGTGTGCATAAATTGCATTTGAGGAGACCCTGCACAGAGGCATTAGGGCAGCAGTAGACACTTCTATTTCAGTATGTGCTTGACAGATGTCCACTGCCCTGTGTCTCCTGGCTGAATAGCTTTTCTGTTTACAGGGTGAACCCCATCCCCAGTGTTGTACCTCTGAGCCCCACTCCCTGCCCTCCCGGACCCTTTTAGCATACACTCCCCATGTACCTTGAGAGTCCCATGTTAGCAGTCTGATAGAACTACCGGTCTCGGCGTGGGCTGAGCCCTCCTGTATGCAGTATCACCATATATTCTACACTCATCACTGTTTCTTCCTTGCTAGTTGTGGGCGAGGCTGCGGGTTTGGCGTATTGCCATGGTGGCCTGAATGAGTGTCCCGGTGGGAGCTTCCAGTCACAAAGGCGGAGCTGTGAGAGGAGTCTTCTGTCTGCTTGTAGGTGAAACTGCTTGCTCCTGTTGATCAGGCGTCGCCCGAGTCAGGGGCGCTGTCTCCCTGTTTGCATCACGGTGTAGGGTGCAGGGGTGGTGTGTAGGGTTGATGTTGCAGTATCCTTCACGTCAATAGCACCTTTCAGTGTGTCTGTGTTGGATGACGACCGAGGGGTGGGCCTACTAGGGTCATCTTGTCCTGAGCAGGTTAGATTTATGTCTGCCCTCTGGATGCTGGACAAGGGCCATAAAACCTCCGGCGAGAAATTATGTCCATGTTCGGGAGGAAGGAGGGTAGGGATACCAAACTGTTATGGCCGCCATGTTAAATTAAAAGAGGGCTGGGACCCCTCACCCAGTATGTTTCACGTCACCCTCTTAGTACCTCAGTGAAGATGGCAGTCTTTTGCTTTGGACTTCCAGCCGCGTTTGGATGGTTCATACCTTTTGGTAGTCCTGAGTCGAGGTCATTGCAGCAATTACCAGTTGATTTGAGGTAAGATGCAAAACCTGTAGAACTTCCTGGACATAAGTCTCCATCACTCATTCACACTATTGGGATATGCGCCGGAGGCACTGGACCCATCGGGAGCAAACTTTTGCTGGGGGTGGCGCCAGAGATGGCGCCGCGAGGAGCGTCGCGAGCCCCAGCTCAGCGGCTAATGACTATCTCGGCATCGACTCCCAACCGCCTCAGTTCCTTTTTCCCCGCCGCTGCGCTTCAGTGACGACATCGTCCGCTGTGAGAGTCGAGCTTCAAACTAGCAGCATAGTTTTCAGTTTTATTATTTTGTAGTATTATCTCGATACAGTATCGCTTAAGTTATTCTTATTTTTAAATAAAAACAATTAAAAGTCTCAGCCTACACTGGTGTCGACCATGAAGCAGGTCAGGTGACGGTAGGGAGACTTCGTGTAAAGCTGTTCAGTCAGTCGGGCTGGGTCGGTCTGCCGCCTTCTCCGGAAGGGGGTCTGACAACGGTCAGTCCAATGCCCGGGGTATGGGCGGTCCCAGCGGAGCATAAACCCAAACAGTCGCATTCGGCACGTTGGCCTCGAGCTCTTCTTGACCCAGGTCTAAAAGAGAAGGCATCACTCGAGGTTGCCTCTGATACGTCTGCGCATAGGCGTTCGGTTATCGGGGCTAGTTGCGGTCTCCTCGCCGAGTCGCCAACAGCGGCTTCTGGTAGCCGATGTCTTTGACATCGGAGTCCTACCCCACCCGCAGGTAGGTCTTCAGATGAGCAGTTTCACCGTGGGCCTTGGGCTCTCTGGGCGACCAGGTAGGTGGTTGGACTTTCCTGAGTAAGCACCTTCTTGAGTGCTGTCGACTCCGTGCTTAGGTGCCCCCCACATGGCTTCAGCGCGGGGGGCCACACTGATGCCCTTATCTCCTGCCTTTTCCTTCAAAACCTGTTTTCTGTCTCTGGCAGTGCCTTTGGCGCCCGTGGCGGCGCCAGGCGCCGCCCTGGCGTTATGCGGCTGCAGGCGTATCGCGCGGTGTCGCCCGTGGCACTCGGTAACCGTGGCGGCGCCCGGCGCAGCCGTTCGCTGCCATGCGGTGCTGAGGCATCGTCCTCGGCACCGTGCAGCTTCCGGCGCTGTTTGCGGCGCTGCGTGGTTCCTCGGCGTCATTCTGGCGCCGTGCGCCTCCTCGGCGCCGGGGACTCTCGAGGACTTTCCTTTTGTCTCTTTTCCTCCTTCCTCTTCTAGCTTTCATCCCTTTCTTGTCCATACAGTCCCTCCTGGACTGTCAGGAGATGACGTTGAGCCTGACCCAGACCTTGGCTGGGCGATGAGGTAGACGAAGCAGGATCTTTACTGCTGCAGAGCCTGTGGTGAGGACCTGTCATTTAAGTCTCTGATGAAGAATATGATTTCACACTTTCTCTCCAGACTACAGACATCGATCCTGGGAAATTGCTAAGACTCCAATACCTTCATGCCTCGGAGATCCCTCACGGATTTGACTCATCCGATTCAGCCTTCCTTGAAACGCTGTCTCAAATGGTATGGAATAATCCTGCTCTCTCTTCATCGGTGGCTAAATCCATTGATGAAAATATTCAGCCCCAAGGATCGTCCCATTTTGGCATCTCAAGCTTCTGCGGATCCTATTGTAATCCTGGCAGAGAATGATAAGTGCGTCCTTCCTCAAACCACTACAGCTCGACCTATTAACAAGGAATCTAGTAAGATAGACACCTTAGGTAAGAGAGTCTTTGCTGCTTCTACCCTAAGTATGCGTTTGCCAGTTACCAGGGCTATTTTTCTCGACACGAGTATATCCTGTGGCAGTCTCTCAAGCAAATGGTTGAAGCTCTTCAGAGTCGGATTCAAAACCAGAGCTTCTCCAAACCATTACCAGGGGTATCGAATCTAACAACCAACAGGTTAAAGCAGCCATGGACTTCCGACTCTGCTTCCCGTTCAGCAGCTGCTGGTATTTGCACCGCCGCCATTCCTGGCTACGCACTTCACGCTTCACCAATGATGCGCAACAGCAGGTAATGGCATTGCCCTTTGATGGTGCATATCTTTTGGTCCTCAGGTCGAGCAAGCTCTAGAAGCTACACAAAGACTAGGTCAGCCATTAAGTTGGCTAGACCCCTCCTGCCCCCTCTTGAGGGCATGCCAGTAAGCGTCGTTTCATAACCGTCAGTCCTTCGAGGGCAGAGGAAGTTTCCATAAGAACCAACCTGCCCAACCTCAAAGAAGAGCGCAGAGAAAGCGCAAGGTCCAAAGCGCCATACTTTATGAATTGCTGGCCCAAGTCCCACCTCAACTGCCCGAGGTGGACTTTTCCTCTCGGTGGAGGTCCACATGCACTTCTACAGCCAGTGGAAGTCCATAAGCTCAGACAAATGGGTCCTTGGATAATCATGAGAGTACTCACTCAATTTTGGAAACCCCTCCGTTGTTCCTCCCAATCGACAGCCCAGGCTGTCTGCCCTTCAGTCAGACCTTCTCACGCCGATATTCAGGGCCTTCTAAACAATAGGGCAGTAGAACTTGTGCCGTTGCATCAACGAAACACGGGTTCTACTCTCATTACTTCTGGTTCCAAAGAAGTCTGACGGAATGCCCCATTCTAGATCTCAGAAAGCTAAACAAATTTCTCCCCAGAGAGAAATTCAAAATGATTTCTCTGGGAACCCTGTTACCCTTGCTTCATCAACCACGACTGGTTAGCTTCCTAGACATGCAGGATGCTTACCAGCACATTCCCATTCACCGAGGCATCACAAATTCCTGAGGTTTGTGGCTCTGGGACAACATTATCAGTTCAGAGTAGTGTCTTTTGGGCTATCCTCGGCGCTGAGTTTTACAAAGTGTTGTGCAGTTCTCTGGCGCACCTCAGAAAACTTCGAATACAGGTGTTCCCTTATCTGGACGATTGGCTTCTGGCAAGTCCTTCCAGGCAAGGGACTCTGGATGCCGAGAGGCGGCCTCTCACCTCCTTACGTCCATGGGAGTCCTGCTGAACCTCAAGAAATCACAGCTGCAGCCCTCCCAGAGGCTCCTTTTCATAGGGACCCTTCTGGACACATCCTGTGTGAAGGCTTTTCTCCCAGAGGACAGAAGGAACGATATCCTTCAGATGGCCCGTTACGCCGGAGAGACAGGTCAGTTACAGCGCTCGATGCAACGGATGCTGGGCCTCATGGCATCCTTAGTGTTCACTGTACCTCTGGCCCGTCTGCACATGAGAACCACCCAGTGGATGCTCAGTACTCAGTGGTCTCCAACCACTCACCCATGATCCTATCTCATCAAGGTGACAGAACCCCGGAGGTCTCTCACCTGGTGGTCTCAAGAGGACAATCTCCTGCAGGATACCCCTTTGCCCCTCTGGACCATCAGATCTCCATTACCACAGATGCCTCACTAATGGGTGGAGAGCTCACTGTCAGGCTCTCCACACTCAGGGTGTGTGGACTCAACTCGAGGCCCAGCTTCACATAAATGTCCTCGAAATGAGAGCCGTCCTTTATGCGGTCCGAGCTTTAAAGGACATTCTCTGTCACAAGAATATTCTCCTCCAAATGGACAACAAAGCAGTGATGTATTACATCAACAAGCAGGCGGTGCTCATTCTTACCCCTTATGCAGAGAAGCGATGAGGGTCTGGGAATGGTGCTTGGAGCACAGGCTCTAATTCAAGCAGTCTACCTGCCAGGTGTACAGAACGACTTGGCAGACCGTCTCAGCAGAACAGAGACAGATCCTCACGAGTGGTCTCTCGACTCAACCATAGTTCAGTCACTATTGAAGAGTGGGAACTCGGACCTGGACCTTTTGCGTCCCCACTCGGCATAAAGTGCCTCTCTTCTGCTCAGAAATCCAGGGCCTGGCATTTTTTTTTGTCAGGATGCGTTCAGGCTGTGGTGGACAAAGCGCTTTCTTCGCCTTCGCCTCTTCCTCTAATTCAGAGGTACTCCTCAAGTTCGAGTCTCAGGAGACAAGATGATTCTCATTGCTCCCTTTGGCCTTGACAACTGTGGTTTCCACTTCTCAACAGTATGTTGGCAGTTCCTCGAGACCACTTCCCTGCAGATGAACCTTTTAACTCAGGGACCGTGGTCCATCCCAATCTGACATCTCTTCACTTCACACTTGGCTCCTGAAGAGGTAGAAGTAAATCGGTTCAATGTCTCTCTAGTTTCTGATATCCTTCTGGCTGCGCGAGCCGACCACTCGGAGAAACTTACATGGCTAAGTGGAAGCATTTTTCCTCTGGTGTGCAAAGTCCTCTTTGAATCCTTTTCCTGCCCTCCAGATAAAGTTCTGGAGTACCTTTTGGACCTCTCAGATTCAGGTCTCCAGTACTCTACAGTTAAAGTTCACCTTAGTGCCATTTCAGCGTATCATGAGCCATTTTTTCTCTTTCACTGGCTCAGTTACCTATGGTTAAGAGATTTCTTAAGGGCATTCTGCACACCAGACCCCTACAAGACGTCCTGTTGCAGCCTGGGACATTAATCTTGTGCTAGACATGCTCATTCAGAAACCTTTTGAGCCTCTAGCTACCTGTGATCTGAAGTTTCTCACCTGGAAGACTGCCTTCCTAGTGGCCATTACCTCAGCCCGTAGGGTCTCTGAGATACATGCCCTGGTCACAGACCCTCCATATACTGTGTTCCATAAGGACAAAGTAGTCGCCTAGTACTCATCCTAAATTTCTTCCTAAGGTTGTGTCAAATTTCATCTTAACCAACCTTTGGTCCTTCCTCTTATTTTACGGACTTCCAAAATGAAGAGGCAGCTCTCTTCATTCTCTGGATGTTAAGAGGGCCTTGCGTTTCTACTTAGATAGAACCAAGGATTTTTGTAAAGCCCAGCAACTGTTCGTTTCCTTCAGTGAGGCCGGCTGGGTCAACCTGTCGCTATTAGATGTATCTCAGCATGGCTAGTGGCGTGCCTTCGTCACTGCTATTCCATGGCGCAGAGTTAAGTTGGAGAGGTAGAGTTTACGCTCACTCTACCAAACGGTAGCGGCATCCCTAGCGGAAATCCGCAACATGCCCATTGCAGACATCTGCAATGCAGCCACCTGGAGCTCAGTGCATACTTCCGTTAAGCATTATGCACTCAATGTCCATGCCAGACAGCATTCTTCCTTTGGCAGAGCCATCCTTAATGGACTTCTGTCTTAACAAGCGTGAGCTCTTGGGTTTTCCTGCGCCCTCTGGGATTATTAGCTCGGTACTCTCCCAATAGATGTGAATGAGTGGTGGAGACTTATGTCCAGGAAGATATGAAAATTACATTACCTACCGTAAATTCTTGATCTTCTTGGACGAGTCTCCACCACTCATTCTACACCTCCCTCCATCCCGAGCTCACCTCTCTTGTTGGTCTTCAATCCTCAAATCTTTAGGCCTTGAAGACTTCTTTATTGACCCTTCTTACACGGGTCATCTGGACTATTTATGTCTGGTTTTTAGGTTAGGCTACACTTCTAGGTTAATTCGCTGCACCTCCTTGGTAAAAAGGTACTGAGGCGGTTGGGGAGTCGGCCTTGAGATAGTCATTACCCATGCAGTTGGGGCTCGCGCCGTTCTCTGGCTGCGCCATCTCTGGCGTCGACTCCCCAGCAAAAGTTTGCTCCGATGGGTCCTAGTGCCTCTGGCGCAGATCCCAATAGTGTGAATGAGTGGTGGAGACTCATCCAAGAAGATCAAGAATTACGGTAGGTACGTAATTTTCATATTCTTTGGGTGCCTGCTGTCAGCTGCCTGGGCTGGCATTGGGGTGTTCTTGCTTAATGCTGGTTTTGTTTGTTTGCTTGAGGGGTTGACAGTAGAAATCTGTCTTTGTGAGTGTTGGGTTCTGGTCCATCCTCTTTGTAGCCATCTGTCAGTGTTTGGGTTTCTTGTTTAGCGACTGCTCACCTTGCAACATCTTGGGATTATAATCTTGTGGAAGGTGCTTGGGTAGTTCCTTGCGGGCCAGGTCAGCATTTGGGAATTCAGAGGACTGTTGTCAGTGCTGACCACCAGTCTTGTCGAGTGCAGCATAAGAAAGGGAATACGGCTTTGTGCAAGGCTTTCTTGATATCTTGATGTGCTTTTGCTTATCCTGACTGATGGAGTAACGATCGCTGAAAATATGGGCGCTGGCCATTCCATGCTAGGGGCCCTGGCTCTTGCTTGCGCTTGGATGTGGGCTTTTTCTTACAAGTTGGAGCAGCGGACTATTATTGCCCGCAGTCTGCCGAAGGACATGGTTGAGCCCGATATGATCTGTGGGCATATTCTAACTGGTATGTGGGACCCGTGGTTGGCGGGCCGCCACATCCTGTAGTACTTTCTGCACAAAGCCCAGCAAGTTTTGCCCCTCAGCCTGTTACGGTAAGTCCACCAGAACTATATTGTTTCATCTAAGCCTGCTCTCCTGGTCCTCCAGCCTGTCCTTCATCCTCTTCAGTTTTTCCGTATGTCCACCACTGCTTTTTCTTCCTTGGCTTGTCTGCCTCCACTGAGCTTATACAGGTTTCAGCATCCGCAACCCTGATGGATAAAGTATCCATGGTTGTTTGAGTGCGCCGATGTCTGTAGCCATGTCATTTAGAGTAATTTTGACTGCAGTTATTTTGGAGAAAAAGCAGTCCAGTTTGTCCGTTAGTATTTCAGTCGGATTAGCTGGTGGTGGCTGATCAGCCAGAGAGTCTGGTTTCTGCCGTATAGCTTACAGGGTGGCTGATTAAGGTGGACAGTCGGGACTTCTATGTTTTGGATTCCTTCTTGTTCTGGACGGGTTAAATCTGCCATGATTCGTTTCATTGAGTATTAGCTGAACAGAATCTCTATTTTGGGATATCTTGAGCCAATAAAGGTAGTTTAAAAAGCCGCATTTTGCAAGTTTCAACTCATGGAACCCCAAGACAAGCTGCTACTCAGGCTAAGTCCATCATGTGACTCTGATGCCCAGCAGAGAGTTATGCATGTCCCTTTGATGTGTGTACCTCTTGGCTCTCAAGTGGAGCAAGAACTAAAGGCCGCAGAGAAGATTTAAGTCTGCCCTGAAAACAGCCAGGCTGGCGTCCCCTGCTCCTCAGAAAAATGGAACCGCTGGCAGTCCTTTCAGGGTAAGGGTCCAGGAGCTGGTAATAAAAACACTGCCCCCAACTGCAGAAGAAAGCACGGCCAAAGATGTAGGCCCCAAAGGCACCTAGTGCCACTCTCTGAGAATTGGGGCCCAGGTCCCTCCTCCACTGCCCGAGGGGCACTCTTCTTTGGCTGTGGGAGGTCATCTGTTTATTTCCTACAAACAGTGGAAGCAAGTCACGTCAGACAAGTGGGTCCTCAGAATTGTCAGGAAGGCTACTCCCTCAATCTTGTGGACATTCCTCCAGACCTTCCAACGAAATGAAAGTCCAACCTGCTTGCTGCTCAGTCAAACCTTATTGCCGCCGAGGTCCAGGGCCTCTTAATAAACAAGGCAATGAAGTCATTCCCCTCATGAGAGGAACACTGGTTCTATTCCCATTACTTTCTGGTTCCAAAGAAACAGGCGGGATGTGCCCAGTTCTGACTTCAGAAAGTTAAGCAGGTATCTTTTCAGGGCTGAAATTCAAGATGGTCTCCCTAGAGCACACTACTTCCATTGATTCATCAGTTCGACTGGCTCGCGTCCTTGACATGCAGGATGCTTACTAAGCGTATCCTGGTGCACCTGAATCACCACAAATACCTCCGTGTCTGGTTCTGGGGCAGCACTACCAGTTCTGAGTATTGCCTTTGGGCTGTCCTTGGTACCTCAAGTCTTCACAAAGTGCTTCACAGTGCTGCTGCACACCTCAGAAAAAGCTAGGTATTCAAGTCTTCCCCTATCTGGATGACTGGCTCTTAGCAAGCCCCTCAAAGAGGGACAAGGAAGGTGGCGACCAAAGCCTCCCAGTCCATTACATCCATTGAGTCCTCTTGAACCTAGAAAGTCTCAGCTTCAGCCTTCCCAGCAGCTCCTCTTCATAGGAGCTCTACTGGATACCACCCAGGCAGAGCCTGCCTCCCAGAGGACAGGAAGGACTCTGTTCTCCAGATAAGCCCGCTTAGATCCAGGGAGAACACGTCCAGTCAAGCCATCGCGATGCAGTGGATGTTGGGCTTCATGGCATCCACATTCTTCATGGCACCCTGGCACGATTGCACATGAGGACCTCTCTATGGATGCTCGGAGCACAGTGGTCTCTGACCATGTATCCGCACTCCTTTCACATAAGGATGACACAGCCTCTGGCACGGTCTCTTCTGTGGTGTATGCAGGAAATCAACCAGCAACAGGGTCTTCTGTTTGCCCTGCTGGAGCTGCAGATCACTGTCACCACAGATGCTTCCTGAGTGGGCTGCGGGGATCACTGTCAGGATCTCTACGCTCAGGGTGTGGAGCTAGGGCAGGTCTTACCTTCACATAAATGTTCTGGAAGTGAGTGGTCCTGTACACTGTCCGAACCCTGATGGATGCTCTGTGAGGAAAATAATTCTACTTCAGACAGACAAGGCTGTGATGTACTACATCAACAAGCAGGGCAGAGCACACTTCTCCAGAAATCCAGAACCTGGTGTTTTCTGTCAGGATGCATTCAGACTGCAGTGGACAAGGCGGTTTCTGTACACATTTCCTCCTCTTCCGTTGGTACAAAGGGTATCTTCACAAATTGGAGGAACAAGGGGGTAGGATGATTTTAATTGCCTCATTCTGGCCTCGACAGATATGGTTTCCACTGATCAGTAGATTATCAGAAGATCTTACTTCAAGACACAGCTCTTGCAGCAGGTTACACCCATTGGACTGAAGCCAGCAGGCGTCAGGACTCCGGAAAATTTCTAGCTAGCTATCTTCAGCGGGGACCGTCCCTGACATCGGTCCGCCTCCGGCGTCAGGCGTAGTACATATGAAGCGGTCCTGCCAGATTCCCAGTTCTTTCCATCCGTCGACTTGCAAGTCCTGACCCTTGGTTCCAATTCCAGCTTGTGACGCGTATGTAACGTTTTCCTTCCGGAAAATTTGTTTTTCTTCGGTCAGTTTATTGTCTGATGTCCTCTCCAACCTCCGGTCATTCTTGAAGTGCGCCTGTGGGAAGCAGATCCTTTAAGGATCCGCATTGGCCTGCGTCCGGTGCCTAGGCCCAGACCACGACACCAGGTCCTGTTCCTTTTGCCAAGGTTTCAACAGCAGAACCCAGATCCGTTGCCAGAAGGCCCTACAGGCGTTCCGGCTTGAGGAACAACTCAAGACCATGGCCTCCAAGGGAGATTCTTCAGAGAAGGCCCACAAACATTCAGAGAAGCATAGGGAAGGCCCTTCCAGGTCCCGTCTAGGGCCCTCTGATTCTCATAGCTCCGGCTCCAGGTCCAACCGCTCGCCTTCCTGGCCGATTCTCCAGCCTCCCGGCTGCGGTGAGAAAATCTTGGGCTCCTCTTCTCAGGCCAAGTCTTCCAGGCCTCCTTCGTCTTCCAAGGCCTTGGTCAAGTCGGGGGACCACCACCATCATCACAAGTCGGGTTCCGCCATTTCTGAACCCTCGTCAGGTCTGCCTCCTTGCCTCCTCCTCCCCAGTGGAAGACCAAGGAGCTCACCTCTCTTAGAGACGCCCGGACCCAACGTCTGACTAGCCCGACGTCGGCCTCTCCACAGGTCCCCGGGCCCGTCGACTGCCAGGCGGCCGTTGCCGGCCAAGCCTCGCCCCCGGATGCGGTAGGGGAACCGACATCCGTGCCAGTCCGGATTGAGAAGAGGACCCCGATGCCTCCGACCAGCGTCGGTCAGGAAACCATTACAGAGGAGGACTTAACACAGCCGAGGACCAGACAGGCGACCCCAGTCTGTCGAGCCTCCCAGGAACCCTCCCGCAACCTGAG
This sequence comes from Neoceratodus forsteri, assembly GCA_016271365.2. Lineage (NCBI taxonomy): Eukaryota > Metazoa > Chordata > Ceratodontiformes > Ceratodontidae > Neoceratodus > Neoceratodus forsteri. The sequence goes on along the minus strand of CM057453.1, from coordinate 1,135,210,501 downwards.
TCCCTGTGGAGCCGCGCGGAACCCGGCGACTGACCACGGCCCGGTCCGTCGTCGGTCTTTCTGTCTCAGAGGTTAAGGAGCTTTTCACTTACTGGTGGGATACCATCAAAAGGGCGTGGTCCCCACTCCATCTCCTCCTCCTCCTAGGCGGTTACTCCTCCGGTTCCTGCCCCTTCTCCATCCGGGTCTGCAGGCGGTTACCTCCTCCCGGGAGCCCAGAGTCCCTCAAGGGAGACCACATAAAGGAGACCTCCGTCCAGATCCTCTTCTGGGTCACCCAGCCCTAAGAGACCCAGAAGAGCGCCGCCGTTCGCCTTCAACAGAGGACATGGGATCAGAGTTTTCAACAGGATCTAGATCCCCATCTCCCTCCACATCCCTTCTCCGGACCCGTGAGCTTCCAAGGTCTCCTCCGGATGACCCTTCGTTCTGGACATCATGAGACAATCCAAGAGAACATAGGATGCAGAAGAGTTAGACCCTGAAGAGCTCGCCTAGCGAAATATCTTCGGCAGAAGGACCCCAAGCCTGTGGTGGTGCCACCCTTGGTAGACACTTTCATGGACGTCACCAAGGCAGTGTGGAAGCGCCCACATTCACTCCCAGCGATGCAAGAAAGCTGACTGCCTGTACAAGGCTCCAAGGGAAGACCAGTACTTGGCTCAGCATCCTCAGGCCGACTCTCTGGTCATAAAAGCCTCTCAAGACCGATCTCAGAGACCGCAACATTTGAGCACTCTGCCACGGACCGGAGTCCAAACAGCTGGGCGCTATGGGTAGGCGCCACGTGTGCTTCCGCTTACTTGCGCCCATCAGATCCCTGAATTACTTGACCCACATGGTGCAGTTCCAAAATGCCTTGTGGGAACAGGGTCTGGATCTGGCTGAGAAATTGCCAGAAGGTGAGCAGAAGGAGGAGATGTTGCAGCTCCTCCAGACGGAGTTCGGACGTGGGAACCAAGTGCTACGAGCAGCGTCGACTCCAGCGGACTCCTCGGCCCGAACAGCAGCTTCAGGTGTATGCCTCCAGATATACTCTTGGCTCCGTGTTTTGGCTTTACCCCAGGCGTCCACAAAACACCATGGGCGCCCCATTTGAGGAGAAGTTCTCTTTGGTGAGCCCTCTGAGAGGTCATCACCAAGCTTCAAGAGGCCGGGAAGGCGTTGAGGTCGGTCCAGGCAATGAACCGACCGAGGCTTAGTTCCTTCGTAGGAACCAAAGCTGTTTTCGTGGATGAGCACAGAGACAACAGTCCCGCACTGGACCACAACAGAGGGCTCCGGTTCCGCAGAGCCCAGGGTAGACAGCCCATGGGCGAGGTCAGCGCCCAGCAAAGCGGGCCCAGCCCGAGCCCCTCCGCCGCCACAGCATGACTCCTTTCCGGCCGCCCTCAGGATCAACAGGACATCAAGGTCGAGAGTCGCATTGCAAGTACCTGCCAGGATGGCAGTCCATAACCACCGACTGGTGGGTTCTTCAGTTAGGTCGAAAGAGGCCACTTTATAGAATTAGCAGAAAAACGCCCTGAGGCCTCCTCTGCTCTCCGTTACTCGGGTCAGCACAAGCCTCTGATCAGGCAAGAAATACTCGCGCTCCTGCAAAGGCGACAGAGTATGTCCCAGAGAACCAGAGAGATACGGTATTACTCACTTCTTCCTGGTTCCAAAGAAAACAGGGACCTCTGTCCGATTTTGGACCTCAGCGACCTCAGTATGTCTGTAGCCTACAAAAGATTCTGCATGGTGACTCTTCCGGGTCTTATTCCCATGCTAAAGAAGGGCAGCATTTTTAGCATCCCTAGACATGCAGGATGCATACCTGCACATCCCTGTAGCTCACAGGCGCACAGGAGGTTCCTGCGCTTGAGTTTCTCGGCCACCACTTTCAGTTCGAGCACTTCCATTAGGACTGTCATCAGCCCCCAGGGTCTTTACCAAATGCATGACAGTCGTGGCGGCGTCTCTAAGGAGACAGGGTCATTATGTGTTCCTGTACTTGGACCGATTGGCTTCTCATGGCGCCTCCAGAGAGTGTTGTTACTGGCTATCCAAGTACCTAGGATCTGTTTGGTCTCTGGGCATCTTGATCAATTCAAGTCTCTCCTGGTACCATCGCAGAAACTGCAGTTCATAGGCACAGTCCTGGACACTGTTCAGGGAAGAGCATTTCTTCCAGGCGACAGGCGGGAGCGCATCAGATCCCTCATCAGGGATCTTTGCGTCGAACAAGACCGTTCCAGCCAGGTCGTTCCCCGCTTGCTTTCGGACACATGGCTGCAGCCATTCCGACCGTCCCTTTCACAAGACTCCACATGCGGGTAACTCAGTGGATGCTCAAGGTGCAATGGGACCAAAGGCAAGACCATATGCAGCATCGGTCAGAATCCTGACGCCGTGATTCAAGACTAGCAATGGTGGCTAGGCCCAGGGACACTCTCTACGGGAGGTCCGTTTATAGCGCCGTCCCGGAGGTAATCCTCACCACAGGCGCCTCAGGGCTGGGGTGGGGAGCACACCTGGACGAGGTGAAGTCCCAGGAGACGTGGACCCTCAGGAGGCTCACCTTCATATCAACATTCTGGAGATGAGGGCGGTCCTTTATGCCTGCAGGCATTTTCAGTCAGAGATCCCTTGAGTACTCTCTTGCTACAGACAGACAACACAGCGGTGATGTATTACCTCAACAAACAAGGAGGCGCACACTCTTACCCCTTTGCAGGGAGGCTATGAGGGTGTGGGATTGGGTAATCCGACACGCGCAAACCTGATCACAGTACATGTTCCCGGTGGACAACACACCAGAGACGGCCTGAGTCGCTCCCAGGCCAGAGTCCACGAGTGGGAACTTCTTCAGGAGGTAGCAGAGGATCTTTTTCTTGATGGGGAACTCCAGAATTGGACTTGTTCACTTCCCCATCCAACATAAAACTACCCAATTTTCCTCGCTAGATCCAGGGCCTGGTGTTTTCTGGCGAGGCCGTTGTCCCTCTCCTGGGCGGACAGATTCCTCTATGCTTTCCTCCCTTCCGTTGATCCAGAGTTCTTCTCAAACTCGCGAGGAGCATGCAACAATGATCCTGGTGGCCCTTTCTGGCCCAGACAGATCTGGTTCCCTTTGCTAATACAGCTATCCGGAACCTCTGCTCCGTTGCCATTCAGCTCCCATCTCTTGTCTTAGGAGGAAGGTTCACTGGTCCACCGGACTTCGCTCACTGAACCTGCATGCATGGCTCCTAGATACATAGCCATTTTGCGACACAGGGTCTCGCAAGAGGTCGGGAAGTTCTTTCTGCAGCCAGAAGCCCGGCAACGTGATGCGACGTATGCCATGAAATGGCGCTGTTTTTGTCTATGGTCGCAAACACGCTGCCTTTCCCCTTTAGGTTGTCCGGTGAAAGCGGTGTTAGAGTGCCTGCTCTTCCTTTTCCGTTCGGGTCTTGCCTACTCCTCTATTAAGGTGCACCTCTGTGCCATTTCAGCTTGTCACCTCCGGTGGGACAGCGAACAGTGGCACAATTAGATGCCTGTCGAGAATTCCTGAGAGGGTGTTACACCTTAGGCCGCCCATTAAAGACCCAGTGCCTCCATGGGACTTACTCTTTATCTTGGAGCAACTCACGCTCCCCCATTGAACCTGCCGCAGATTGCGAGCTGCTTTTTAATAAGTGGAAAATGTTGCTTTTAGTTGCTGTTACGTCAGCGAGAAGTGTTTCGAGCTTCATGCTCTCATGTGCAAGGAGCCTTATTTGATTTTCCACGGGACAGAGTATCCCTGAGGACCAATCCTAAATTTTTGCCTAAGGTGGTTTCACACTCACTCTCAATCAGGACATTGACCTGCCTGTCTACTTCCTAATTACTCTAATTGAGGAGGCTGCTCCATACCCTGGATGTTCACCGCAGCTTAGGTACTACCTGAGCAGAACTAAGCAGCTTTGTAAATCAGACAACTTTTCATTTCCTTTACCGAAAGGATGATGGGCCAACCAGTATCCAAACAGTCCCTTTCTCGCTGGCTTGTCCAGTGCATATCATACTGTTATGATATCAAACAAAAGCCCCTCCGGGATCAGTCCGGGGCCATTCCACTAGGGAGTGGCCACCTCCTTCTGGCGCTTGAAGCGTCTCTGCCTCTGCCATTTGTGCTGCAGCCACTTGGAGCTCTGTACATACCTTTATCAGGCACTATAGCTTGGACATCGTTTCATGGCGAAGAGCCGGCTTCGCCTGGCCATGCTACAGGGTCTCCTGTCCTAGAATCAGGACCTGGAATGAACTTTCTAGTTTCCTCCTCCCAGAGTGTTTGCAAGCGCTACTGCTTGGGAATCTGTCCTAATAGTGTAACCTGCCAAGAGCTGTGTCTCGAGTAAGATAGTACAGTTCGTGAACTACCGTAACAGTAGATCTTCGAGAACAGTTCTTGGCAGATTCTCCCGCCCACCTTCCCCTTGGAGGAGGCATGGCTTAAGCCTTTTTAACAGGGATTTATCCCTTTGTCTTCCGGCGGTGGATCCTCGGTCCCCATTTCGATGTCAGCCTGCGGCGGAAGTCTCCGGCGGAGAACTGGGGAATCTGGCAGGATCGCCCCCTTATGTACTCGCCTGACGGCGGGCTGTCCCCGCTGAAGATAGCTAGCTGAAATTTTCCATGGGGTCCTGACGCCCGCCGCCAGTCCTAATGGTGTAACCTGCTGCAAGAGCTGTTCTCGAAGATCTACTGTTACGGTAAGTTCTTACGTAACTGTACCTTCCTCCAAGCAACTGCCCATGCGAACGGACATCCTGACTCAGGGGCCATTGTCCATCCCAACCTGCACTCACTCCATCACCATGCCTGACTCCTGAGGTGACAGAAGTGAGTAGATTCAAGGTTTCCCAGCAGATCTCAGAAATCCTGTTAGCAGCCTGTAAACCTTCCACTAGATAGACTTACACAGCAAAGTGGAACTGTTTCTCGATTTGGTGTGCAAAGTCCTGCCTGGATCCTTTCTGTTGCCCACTTAGCAAGGTGTTGGAGTATCTTCTAGACCTGTTGAATGCAGGACTACAAAATTCCACAGTAAAGGTACACCTCTGCACAATTTCTACCTACCCATGAGCCAGTGCATAACCTGGTGCTGGCTCAACTTCCTCTGGTCCAAAGATTCCTTAAAAGCATCCTTCACACCAGACCCCAGGTCAGAAGATTGGTGGCTGCATGGCATAGTAACTTCATGCTAGACATGCTTACTCTAACTGTTTGAGCCTCTAGCCACTTGTGATTTGAAGTTTCTGACCTGGAAGAGCGGCCTTCCTGGTGGCCATTACTACGCTCGTGGGGTCTTTGAGATCCACGCGTTGGTCACAGACCCTCCTTACATGGTGATTCACAAGGATAAGGTGCTTCTTGCGCACCCACCTAAGTTTCTTCCAAAGGTGGCTTTGGAATTCCACCTAACCAGCCTTTGGTGTTTCTGACTTTACCAACTCCAGAGTGAAGGGTAATGCACCCTTCATTCTCTGGATCTGAAAGTGCTTTCTAAGATCGTGGATATGTTGTTCTATCCACACTGTTTGCATGTCCTTTCCCTTTAAGAATCTTGCCAGAAGGTCTTGAAGCTGGCTCTTCCCACCCACCTGGGTGATATAACCCTCGGCTCCGCCTCCATGATGCCAGATCTTCCTTTCCGCATGAAGATACAGGTTCCCTCTTTACAACTCTTTCATTCAGTAGGCCCTGGCTTCAAAATCTTCAGATCTGCTTAAACTCATCAAATTAATAATAATTGCTTCTGATCTTTACCACTATGGAAGATGAATCTTCTCCGGTTTCAGCGCTGCCGTGCGGGCAAGATCTCTCCGAGACCCGCATGCCACGTGCATGTATGTGCCTGAGTGTCAGTCTTGACACCCAGGCCTGTGAGATGTCGCGCATTTCACCCAAATGTCTTGTACGATCGTCCTTACGGCTAAAATAGGAAGACTGGAAAGCGGAATCCGCCAGTCAAATCTAAGGAAGCCCGATGGGTGGTCTCCACGCTGCGGGTCTGTCGAGCAGCTTGAACAAATGAAGGCCTTTGAGGAAGAGGCGGCTCAGACCGTGGATTGGTCCTCAAAGTCCTTTTGTACTGCTCAACTTGGGCTCCACTTTCTCCAGATCCTTTCGGGAGATGTACCAATCCTTCCCACCAAGTCGAGGCGTTCAGGTGTGCATGCCTCTCGGTCCCATAAAAGGACAAGGAACCAAAGAATCTTCATCCTGCCGATGGCGTTCCTGGGATCATGGGAGATCTCAGTTCAGGAATCGCCTGTCTCGACTTCAGTCATGGTTGTGACCTCTGCCACTGGTTTCCGGTCCCACTGTCAGGCCAGCCGTCCTAGACACTGGATGACGATACAGTTGAGATCATGCTCGACCCAGTCGACCCACTGTTGTACTAGGGTGACAGCTCCTTATTCAGGACCCGGTCCTGCCTCTCTCTGATGAGGAGACCCAGCCCACTGGGAACCCATCGGAGAACCGGTCCCTGACCAAGAAGAACCTCCTGTCTCCCGGTGCCTTCTGATCGGACCCGTTGGTCACCCGGACGATCAAGGTCAAGGTCTCGGACCCCTTAGACTGACAGGCTGAAGAAGATGCACAACCACTCTAAGAAAAGGCATCCCGACATTCTTCTCCGTCCTCCTCGGATGAGGAGAGGGCTTTGTCGTAAACTCACGTCGATGCTAGAAGATCTAATGTGGCAACAGCTAATCTTGTCCGGTCAAAAGTCGATTCCGGCTTCCACCCTGGCCATTACTTGGCAATCACCTCCCAGGCTGAAGCCAACTCCTCGAGCCAGCCGCACCGTTTCTCCTCCACGGGCGGTCAAAACCATTCCATTTTGGCCAGAATCGACCTTTCCACCAATCTTGGTGGAGCCACCACCTAAACAGCCAACACTGGGTGTGCCTGCCAAAAGTCTCGGCCTGTTCCAGGCCTCCCCATGAGCTCTCTGTTACCCTCACTCTTGACCGTCCTTGGTGGGTGGCGGACGATTTATCCGAGTCCGAGGACTTGGACCTTCACTCTCATCCCTGGATAAGGAATCGGTTGGTAGGCTCTCAACAGAGGAAGGCCCTTCTTCCTTTATGGGCATCTTCGTCTTATCTCCGAATCCACGAAGATGCCTCTCGAACCCATCCAGAAATGGGCTGAATATCCCTCTCGGATATCCTCAAGCAGGGGATTCACTGACGGAAGCCTTTCTAGTGGCCGAGGTCATTGTTAGTCCAGCTTTGGAGCTATGGCAGCATCCTGCCTCCTGCCCTGCACCTTCTGCCTGTAAGGCCAGCAGATATCGATGCTCATTGAGTCCCTTTGGGGCTCACAGAGCACCCTCTGCGGAGGGTTTGGTGACCACATCTGTGTTCAGAGCGCTCGTGTAATTCACCAGATACAGATAGACCTCCGGATAAGGAGTCAAAAACTGGACCATTCTGCCCATAAAGTCTATGCTGCCTCGCTGGGCCTCCATCAGGCAAGCTCGGCTGTCATCATGGCGCATTTCTCTCACGCCCTTCTGGGCTCCTTGGTGAGGTCCTTTCTCACCTCCCGCAGACCTCCTGACCACAGTCAAGTAGGTCCGGGACCAGGGTTGAGCTGTTGTGAAGCAGCAACTCCAGACAGTTCTGGACCTCTGGGATTCATGCTCCCGTTTGGTGGCAACTGCAGTTGCCATGCGCCGCAGGGCTTGCTTAAGGGTCCCTTTCCTGGGTGCCAGCCTCTTCAGCCCAGGTGTGGACAGTCACCTCCAATGCATTGAGAAGTCCATTACCACCTTGGACTGCATAACTTCTGCACAAAAGGAATCCTTGGGTTCCAAAAGCAGAAGAAAAAGCCATTCGACACAATGCCCCTGCAGCCAAGCAGCCCACTTCTAAGTGAGGTAGCAATAGCAGGCATAATCTTGATGCCCTCAGCCCAAGTCCAGGACTCTGTCGGACTACAGAAGCCTGGAGGTCGAGGCTCTGGTGGTCCCCAGTCTGGACCCTCTTCCTCCAAGCCTGCCCAGTGACGGGATGGGGGTGGCCACCCCATACCTGTCACGCAAGCTCTAGGTCCTCCGTGGGGGCCGGCTCCACCACTCCTTTCCGCCTAGTCCACTGTTACCACAGACAGATTGGTTCTAGAAGTGGTGGGCCAGGAGTGCCTCTGAATTCGAGCAGTGCCCTCCAAGCTGAGCCTGTGCCCCACGGGAGGATATATGGTGTCTGTACACAGTCAGCTCTTAGAGCATATTGCCCAACTCCTCCACAAGGAGGTGGTAGCCAAATCTCAGATCCCCCCACACGATCAACCCAGGGTTCGTATCCAGATACTACCTGGTTCCAAGCAGACAGGGGCTAGCGCCCATTTTAGGTCTGCACACCTGAATCAGTTCCTCAGGTCACGCACTTTCAGGATGGTATCTCTGTCCCTGATCATACCATCCCCCGAGCAGAACATGTGTTTTGCTCTCTGGAGCTCAGGACGCATTCTTCATGTCTCAATCAATCCATCTCACCAGAGGTTCCTTCGCTTCTGAGCAGAGGGACCCTATTCAAGTTCCGAGCAATGCTGTTAGCCTGTTATCGCCCCACGGGTCTTCACCAAATGCATTGCAGTGGTAGTGGCCCATCTTTGACGCCGAGGGGTCAGAGTTTACCCATATCTTAACGACTGGCTCTTGGTGGGTCCCACCAAGCAAGAGGTGGAGAGGTTCAGGACGTGGCCCTCAGACCTGCACCGACCTTGGTCTCCTGATCAACGAGTCCAAGTCGTGAACGTGTCCCTTCACAGGTGATATGTTTCATCAGGGCAGAGCTCGACTCCTGCAAAGCAAGAACCTGGCTCCCAGCGGACAGGGCAGAGGTTCTCTCCTCCTTTGCCCAATCATTTCTGGTTGGCACGTGCACCCTGCCTGGGACTTTCTGGGCCTTCTGGGATACATGGTGGCCTGTACCACCATGGTCCAATGGGCCCAGTGGCATATCTACCCCTTCATTGGGAGCTGGCCAGCCAATGGACCCAGCGTCAGGTCACTTCAACCAGCTGGTTACTGTGACCCAGAAGATGTGGATGCTCTCCAATGGTAGACCATCCTGGATCACTTGCAAGAAGGATCCCATTTGTCCGTCCGAGCCAACGGACATTCTCATGACTGATGTCTCTCTCATGGGCTGGGGAGCCCACATGGGGAAGCACAGAGCCCACAGGTTCTGGACCCCCGAGGAATCCTGATATCATATTGCCCTGCTGGAGCTCAGAGCAGTCAGACTGGCACTGTCAGCATCGCTCCGCTCCTCGAGGTCAAGTGGTGCAGGTCAGACGGACAATACCACAACCATGTGGCACGTACTCCCGGCTGCTGTGCGGGAAGCACTCCACATCTGGACCCTCCTGAGCCAACTGGAGGCAGATCTCCTAGCCATCCATGTGGCAGGAGCCTCAAATCAACTTGCGGACTCTCTTAGCCATGTGGGTGAAATGTCCCACAGTGGTCTCTCCATCCAGAGGTAGTACACATCCTGTTACCCACTGAGGTAAATCTCAGGTGGATCTGTTCGCCTCCAGGAGAACACCAAGCTGAGACTGTTTCATGTTCCCCCCTCAGCAGATCTTGCTGCAGGGGATGCCTTCTCGAGGCCGTGGACCCCAGGCCTCTTCTATGCCTTCCCTCCACCCCTTGGTTCACTAGGTGATCCTCAAGGTCAGGAGGGACAAGGCACAGGTGATCCTGTTAGCCCCAGACTGGCTTCACCAGTTCTGGTATCCAGATCTCCTCAGCCTCCGCAGCATCTTCCAGTATGCCCGGACCTATTATCTGTCAATCGGGAAGATATTCCATCCGGACCTTCAGTCCCTGCACCTGACAGCCTGGTTCCTGAGCGACTAGAGTTCCAAGCTCTGGGTCTCTGAGGATGTACTCACAGTAGTGGAAGCATCCAGAAAGGAGCTGACCAAGAGGTGCTATGCCTTCAAATAGAAAAGGTTTTCCATTTGGTGTCAGGGTAAGGGCCTCAACTCTTTGTCCTGTCCAGTGGCCAGCATCATGGACTACCTTGGTCTCTTTCCCAGGGGTCTTGGTCTACGACCCTTAAGGTGCACCTAGCAGCCATCTCTGCCTACCGGTCACGGGCCAATCAGCAGGACGGTGGCACAGGAGAAAGTGGTCTGTCGTTTCTTTAAAGGCCTCAACACATATCCCTCCAGTGCGTGAACCTCCACCTCCATGGGATCTATTGCTGGTACTGGCAAAGCTCCTGGGCAAGCCATTCAAACTGACGAGAAGTGTGAGATATCACATTTGTCATAGAAGACTGCCTTCCTGGTGGCTATTACGCCAGCCAGAAGGACTGGGGAGCTCCAGACTCTCTCGGTGGAGTCTTCTTACCTGGTCTTCCACAGAGACAAGGTTGTGCTGTGCCCCCACCGAAATTCCTTCGAAAGTGGTGTCAGAGTTTCACCTTAACCAGGTGTTGACTCTGCCAGTGTACTACCCAGTCACACCTCGGAGGCTGAGTACAAGCTCCATACCTTGTACCTGAGATGAGCGCTCTCTTACTATAAGGAGCGGACGGCTGAAGTTCAGGGAGAGGTTCGCCAGCTATTTGTCACCTACGCTGAAGCTGCACCTGGCAGACCTGCAGCAAAGCGGACAGTTGGCAGATGGATTACATCCTGCATTGATCTCTGCTATAGGTTGGTGGGCAAGGAGCCTTCCAGAGGATGAGAGCTCATTCCACCTGCCATACTGCTGCATCGGTGGCTGGTTCCAGGAACATCCCTATCCAGGAAATCTGCAGGGCTGCCACCTGCAAGTCAGCAAAAACCTTCATCACCCACTACCACATCGACCTAGAGTCACGCCCGGATGCTGGTTTTGGGCGTCAGTTCTGTAATCTCTCTTTCCCAAGTAAGTATATCAGAGGGGTGTGCTTGCCTCCCTCCTCCCAGAGAACTGCTTGAGTCTTCCAAACAGTGTGGATAGAACAACATATCCATGATCCTAGAAAAGCAGGTTACTCACCTGTAACAGTAGATCTTCCCTGGTCATTCTTAGCCATTCATTACTGCTTGGGTTAGTGCCAGGCGCACCACGCTTCAGAGATTTTTTTTTTTTTTTTTTGAGTCGGCTCCAACGGCGCCGCCTCGAGAGCGAGACGCACTGCGCCAAGGCATGAGGGGCGGCCGCTAGGTGCCGCAGACCTCCTCCATCTCAGTTCTGTTTCTCCCGCTGGCCGAGGCTGCACCTGCTGCGTGGTAGTGGAAATTAGGCCTTCTGCGTCATTCAGGCCAGACTCCTCCTCGTACTTCTCGAACTTCTCTCGACACCGCCACCCAGTAAGACCGTTCTGTTTATTTCTACTTCGATGGCGCGAGAGCTTTTTGCTATTCTTAGTCTAATTTTTTCACATCATGTCAGGTTCGGGGCAAAGCGTAAGTCGAAGGTGGGCCGTGCCCCCTATGCGTCGGTGCTCCTGTGGCTGGCATTTTCCGTCACAGATCGGCATGATGTTTGTCTTCGCTGCCTGGGACCCAACCACGATATGGATGCATGTGACGCCTGTTTCTCATGGACCATCGCATCCTAGAAGTCCGTGCTCAAGATCGGCAAGGCCCTTGCGACTTGGGGACAGCTGCTCCAGGATTCCCAGGTACAGTCTCAGGCCCTTCCTCCGGGTCCCTCTCGGCCTATACGGTCTGTAGAGGAGGAGGCTTCCTCATCTTCTCTTGCCAAGAGGAGCTTCTTTGCGGTGTCGGAGGAACATCAAGGTCTCTCCGGGGCGCGGTGGGGACACCACCTCAGCAGTCTCCCCTCGGAGGTGCAGGCTCCCCAGTGTCAAGGCCCACGCCTGCTGGGCCTGGCATCGTGGACCTCGGCGCCAGAATGGCACTGGTGATCGAGATGGCGCCGATGGCGGTGACGTGTTGGCCTTCTGGGCCCGGTTCACTCTTCTGGCGGCGCCAGTGGGGTCCCGCACCGATGGCGGTGTCGGGTCTGGCCAGCGCTGGGGAGCCGGGCCAGGCTTAGGTGTCACGGGGTCCGAGGTCGTCCGCGCCCGCCTCCGCACCAGCGCCATTTCACCGGGGACCCCTAGGGTTGCTAGTATTGTGGTCAGCTGGTCTCTTCCTCTTGGAGGCTGCTGATTCAGGCGTGGACCCGTCCTGGCAGCCTGACTCTTGAGTCAGGGTCTCCGGTGGCACGAGGTGCTCAGGCGGCCCAGTGCGCCTATTCCTCTGTCCCGCTGCTGTCCTCCGCTGAGGGACCCCAGGCTGGGGTGGTCTGGGGTCCCTGGGGCGATGGGCTGGGCGGATGGAGGAGGCTGTCTCTCCTGGGGGCTTGTGGCTACCGACCCTAGTGCTGCACCCCTTGGGGTGGGAGGTCGCTGGGGTCGAGGAGGAGGCGTTCGGAGTCCGAGGTCGAGGGCAGGGTTCAGGCATCTCGGTCTCTGCCTGCCACCCCTCGGGTGTGGCCTCGAGCCGTAGCGCTGGGCCCGTCTTTCCCTTTTGGACTCTGGAGTCCCTCTGGTGGCATTGCTGTGGGCTGCCCTTCTGGATCCATGCAGTCCCAGGTTCGCCATAGGGAGATCCTTCTGGGCTGTTCCAGGCTTTGCATCCCCAGGGTTCCGTTTTGCGACCTGGTCTGTTGTCCGGGATCCCGCCAGCTCGGGCTCCGTTCCCCAGATTCCAGAGCTCTGCAGAGGACAGTTGCCTCTCCGTGGTGCCCATCTCCCATTCCTCTGCAGCCACCCCTGCTCTCCCAGGCCATGTCGGTCCCATGGGCCCATTATCCTGGGAGGCGTTAGAGGTCTCTATGCCGGCCTTCCCTCATATGTTAGGTGCATGAATGAGCAGGTTTTTGCCTATCTCCACCGCCACAAGAGTCCTCTGGACATTCAAGCTCTCCATCATCCTCGTCTCCCTCCTCTGAGGGAGAGACCCACTGCTCATCTCTCCTGCTCTCTGCGATGCTGATTTCACTGAATATTAGCGATTCCTTTCGAGGATGGTGAGGGATTTTCGAATTTCCTGTATTAGGCGAGACAATACTGAGCGGCAGCGTGAATTCCTTGGTGAATTCAGAGCCCAGCACTTGGTGGTACTATCCTGGCCTCTTCCCTTCCAGGAGGCGTCTATCCGTTCCTGGCAGTATCCAGCCACCCTTTCTCCAGCCCGGCAGACTGCCAACGAGGTACTGTGCCCTTGAATGCCTAGGTACTCTCCCCAACCCACCTCGGGTTCGGCATACCTGGAGACTCCCTCAGGCGCCGCCGTCTAGCGCCGACCGTCCACCAGACTCGGATTCTCTACAGTTCGACCGGTGGGGGCAAAAGTGTTCTCTTCCTCTCGTGCGATGTCTTGCATTGCATCTCATCAGGCTCATCACGCTGCCTACAGCAGGCATTTGTGGTGATGCTTTCCCAAATCTTAGCATCAATGCCTGATACGGACCAAACCAGACAAGCTATTGCCCTCTCTGCTATAGGCCTGGAGCTGGCAAGACACCAAGCAAGGGCATCTTATGGCGCCAGTGAGGTGGCTTCTAGGCTTGCAGGGACAGCAATCTGTATTAGGGGAGACGGCATGGCTTCATCTATCAAGGTTGTCACCCTGACCCGGCGTAGGGTGGTTTGCTCCGCCTTTCCGGGGGACCCATCTCTTTTCCTCCAGAGCTAGGAGACTTCTGCAGGAGCTTCCTCCGTCTCCCGTCCTCGGGGGCACCTCCTAACTCTTCTCCCCAAGGCTTCTCTCTTGATTAGCCCAGGGTCTTCCCTTCTGTTCCTCACCAACAGGAGGCTGGGGTCTTGCTCCCTCAGGGTTTCTACCCCCTCTTTTATGGGAGAGCTTGGTACTCACCCAAGCAGTAATGAATGGTGAAGATTGACAAGGAAGATATGAAAATTACGCACCTGCCGTATTCTCTGATCTTCTCTTGTATCTTCACCATTCATTACTGATACCCGCCCACCTTCCCCTCAGTGGCCTCCTTCTGAGGCGCCTCCCCGCCTCGTGCCTCCCCTCCCTTTGGTCTTTATGCCAAAAAAAAAATTTATATTTTCTGCTCTTATGGACTGGATCTTTTTCCTCAAGGTAAAAGGAGCGAACAGGGCTGTGTTTCACTTATTCTGAGGGAACTCTTTCTGACTGCCCTAGGGTGCGACCTCTGGGCACCTTAATCACGTTACACAGTTCACAGTTAAGAGCCGTGCCTGGCTCGGCCTCAAAACTCCCGGCTGGTGCATTGCACTTCTTAGACTTGAGCGGTTGCTCTTGCCTTGCCTTAGGGAGTCTGATTGAGTTCAAACTCTATCCTTTCATACAGAGCTGCCTTTTGTATGGCATATTCCTTCCCCATACACATCTGTGTTAGCACTTAATAAGGTGCTAAGGGCATATTCCCCTTCCTGGCGGGTGCTCTCTTCCGGAACAGATTTTCTCTTGGCGGGCAGTCTGTGAGCTGTCAGCTAGGATGTCTGGACCATGTTAAGAGATTAGAGAATCTGCACTTTATGTCCGATCTGTGCAGGCGGTTCAGTTGAACCTCTCTCAGTCCCATCAGCAGGATTCTTGCTCCCTGGTTTTAGTCTCGAGCTTATAAGCCTCTCAACCACTGCCTCTATGGGCACTGTTCTCCCCTCTCAACATGCCTTCTTTTCTTCTCCTTCTTCTTCTTCTTCTTCTTCTGCTTTTCTCTTTCTCTCTAGCTGTTCCTCCCCTAGAGCTGCCCGGAAAGGAGGCCTCCGGTCCCTTAGGGTGGAATTCTCTCTCCTCTGTCTGTCCTCTTCCAGCTTATTCCTTTTTCAGTTTATATCCTTTCCTTTTCTGTCCCTTGGCTCTCTTGCCTTGCTCTCCTTTTTCCTTATCCTTTGTTTTCGCCTCTCCGACTACCAGAACTGAGATGGAGGTCTGCGGCACCTAACAGCCGCCCCTCGCGCTGCTGTATGGCGTAGTGCGTCGCTGTCGAGGCGGTGCAGATGGGCGAACTCCAAAAAACCTCCCATAGTGGGTGCGCACCTCCAGCACTAACCCAAGCAGTAATGAATGGTGAAGATACTAGAGAAGATCAAGAATTATGGTAGGTACAATTTCCATTTCTAGGAGTGGTATATGTTATTCATCCACACAAACCACCCAACCTCCCGGCTTTGATGCACAACCTGAGCTTCCAGCAGGCAAAAATCTGGCGTCATGAGGCGGAGCTGAGAGTTATACCACCTGGGTGGGTGGGAGGAGCCAGCTTCAAGACCTTCCAGCAAGATTCTAAAAGGAAAAGAAATGCCAAACAGTGTGCATGAACAACATATACCACTCCTAGCTACTGTTACAGGTGAGTAACCTGTTTTGTGGTTCTACATTGACAGAACTAAGGAGATACCCCAATCTAAACAGCTCTTTGTATCCTTTAGTGTGTCCCTGCTGGGTCAGCCTGTCTCCATCCGATGCATTTCTCGTGGCTTGTAGCCTGTCTCCGACACTGCTACTGGATGGTGCAGGTCAAGCTGGAAGGCCGGTTTATGCCCACTATCTATGAGAGCGGTCGTGAGTTCCTGGCAGAGATTCAGACGTACTCTATTGCAGACATCTGCAGAGTGACTACGTGAGTTCAGTTCACACTGTCATAAAGCACTGTGCTATTAATGTTCATGCCAGACAGCACACATCCTTCAGCAGATCAGTCCTTAATGGACTTCTGTCTTGGCGAGCTCGATCTCCTGCCACCGTGCTTGGGGGATTGGTTTTAGCTTGGTACATTCCACTAGTGTGAATGAATGGTGAAGACTTTTAGTCCAGGAAGATGGGAAGTTCACGTTGCCTACACTTAATTTTGATCTTCTTGGGACGAAGTCTTCACCATTCATTCACATCCTCACCGTCCCCAAACTACCTCGCTCACTCATTCTGTTTTTGGTCTTCACCCCATGTTGATTGGGCTGTGAAGACATTGTTGTGTTGTCCTTCTTACATGGGTCATCCGGCTATTTTATGCCCGGATTAGGTTAGGTTTTCCTAAATTAGTTTAAGCTGCACCTCCTCGGTCAAAAAGTACTGAGGCAGTAGAAGGGTCGACACTGCTGTAGGCCTGCTCACGGCGCAAGCTAGTCTCGCAGTGCCCTGCATGTTGCGGTCCTACCCTGGCACCAGCCCTCCTGAAGATATATGGTTACTGTTGGGTCCTAGCCCCGAGTGCACCACTAGTGTGAATGAATGGTGAAGACTTCATCCAAGAAGATTAAGAATTACGGTAGGTATGTACTTTCCATTTCTCAGATCTCTGCATCTCCATCGTTGCTCCTGCAGACCTAGCCGTCTCTAGATTGGGTATCACCCAGAGTAGCGGACATCCTACTGGCAGCCAGGAAACCCTCCACTAGGGCAACTTATGCTATGAAATTGAAGTGGTTCTGCGTTTGAGCCACCGCTAAGCATTTAGACCCATTCTGTCCGGTGAACTCGGTATTAGAGTACCTCCTCTCTTTGTCTGATGCAGGACTCAGTTACTCTTCGCTCAGGGTGCACTTGTCTGCCATTTCAGCCTATTATGTACCTATTGAGGGCAAGACTGTTGCCCAGCTGGACCTTCCTGTACCTTCCTACGGGCATTTTACACTTGAAGCCTCCCAGCCAGGATCCTGTCCCACCATGGGATCTTTTATTTGTTCTTCAGAAGCTCACATTACCTCTCTTTAAACCTGCACGAAGTTGTGAGCTGCGTCTTCTGTCGTGGAAGGTGTTATTTTTAGTTACCATTACTTATGCTCGAAGGATTTCTAAGCTTCAGGGTCTGATGTGTAAGGAGCCTTGTTTTTTTTTTTCACAAGGACAGGGTGTCCTTGTGAACTAATCCTAATTTCTCCATAAGGTGGTGTCAGAGTTGACTTTGAATCAGGACATCCACCTTCTGGTATATTTCCCAGAATACGCGAACCGTGTGTGTGTGTGGGGCAATTATTGCATACTCTGGATGTCCATAGGGTGCTCCGTTATTATTTGGAGCTCACCCAGTCGACACAAAAACAATCAGTTTGTTTCTTTCACCCCACCCCCCATGGTAGGGGCTCCTGTTTCTAAGCAGTGTTTGTCCAAATGGTTAGTTAATTTCATACTTTTTTGCTACAAACAGCACAGCAAACCCTTACCGGCTCGGTTAGGAGTTATTCTACCTGGGGAATGGCTGCTTCCTTTGCCTCACTGAAGAATATGTCTGCTGCTGACATCTGCGCAGCAGCCACTTGGAGTTCCATCCACACCTTTGTGAAACACTACAGTTTGGACATTGCTTCTCGTTGTAGGGCAGGCTTTGGACTTGCAGTCCTTCAGGGCCTCCTGTCCTAATTTCTTGGGAGATTTCTGCCTCTACCCTTCTGCCTGAAGTTTCTCAGTTACTGCTTGGGACTCTGTCCTAAAGTTGTTACCTGCTGCATGAGCGAATCTTGAAGTAAGACAGTACAGTTACTTGAGAACTTACAGTAACAGCAGATTTTCGAGAGGAGCTCTTGCAGCAGGTACTATATTTCCTTCCTCCTTCCCCTGGCAGCTGCTTCTCCATCTCAGATACCTTTATTCTCTACTGGAGGAACCTCCTCTGTTCTCCAATTTTACCAACTTGCGGGGTCTTGGTTGGAGAACTGGGGATGGGTTAGAGTACCTCCTTGATACTGTACATGACTTCAGGGGTAGACTGACATTGGGGTGGTCCCCGCTGGATACTGCTAGCTAGAAGTTTTCTGTGGAGTCCTGGCACCTGATGGCTTGGTCCTAAAAGTGTTAGTTGCTGCAAGAGCTCCGCTTGAAGATCTACTGTTACGATAAGTTCTTGCATAACTGTACATCTTCCTGAACTAAAAGTCTCCACCACTGATTAACACTAATGGGACTATGCCAGGCGCTGGGACCCGTGGAACCAAAAGCCTTCAGGAGGCTGGTGCCAGGATGGGACTGCGCATGCATGGCATCGTGAAATTAGCTCATGCCATATAGGCTATCTCGGTGTCACCATCCAACTGCTTCAGTTCCTTTTTCCCCGCTGTCGTGTGCACTTTGACAACGTTGTTTGTCTGCCGAGTCAAGTCTTTCCCTATATGACAGCAGCTATAGCCATTCAGTATTTGATTAGCTTACTACTTTTAGTGTTCTTTTCTTATTTTAAAAGAAAAGAGGAAGAAAATCTGATTGAAGAAAGTTTCAGCTTGCCATCAGGAGTCGACCTTAGACGGTAGCGGTGACTTTAGGGATAATTTGCTTGACAGCTGTTCTGGCAGTGGGGCTGTATCCAGTCTGCCACCCTTTGTGGAGGGTGTCTGACCATGAGCAGTCCAGTGCTCAGGAGGAGGACAGTCTGCCCAAAGCACAAAAGTAGAGCCCATTCCGACCTTGATCATGTACCGGCTCAGCTCTACCTCATGTTCTTCTTCCTCCCATTGAGCGAAGAAGAAACAGTACACTAGAGGTTGCCCTCTGGTATGTCTGCATGAAGTTTGTCGGTGGTGGTGGCGGCAGGTCTGACCCAACTCCGGTGGGTACTCTGTGACTCCGTTCTTGACGGCCGTGGTCTTCGACACTGGATCCCGTCTCTGTCCTTGATGGGGCTTCAGTGAGCAGTTTCACCACTGGGCCACTCTTTTAGAGCAGTGGGTACAGCATCTGCCTGGTTGATCTGGCCAGTGGACCCGGTTCCGGGGCCTTTGGGCCAGGGAGCCACTGGCCCATGGCCAGGTCGGTTGGGTCAGGATGTGCGTTGTGCCCTCTCCCGTGCCAGTGCCATTGATGCCGACTCCTCGTACTACCCCTCACCTTTTCCCTGCAAGGGCCGGCACAGGCACCGCCCTCCCCCTTCTTTCAGGGTCCGGCAGTGCCAGCAGCAGTACTGGCACTGTGGTGCCGGTGCCATATATGGTGCTGGTGCTCCATTTGATGCCAGCACCATGGCCGATCTGGGTGGCAGCGCTCCTGTATTTCCTTTCTTAGACCTGCGTTTTGGAGGTTCTTCTGGGGTAGGAATGGATCTTGATGAGTCTCACCCTGTCCTGCTTTTGTCAAGACTCAGCGGGTGACTCATTTTATGGGCCGGAATGCAAGTCTTCTGTATCAATGGAGTCTGTAGTGGAAGATCTTTCTTTCCAGTCTTTCCTCAGGGATATGGGGTCCACCATAGCATTTCAGACTTCATCTGTGGACCAAGCGGACTTCTGCATCTTGTTCCTACATTCCTCAGTACAGTACAGCCTGTGAAACACGCCTCCCTATCAATGGTTGAGAGCCTCCCAAAATCTAATGCTCCATTACCAGGGGCATATAGTCCAATAATCAGCTGAAAGTGTCTATGGATGCCTCGACACTGCCTCTAGGGCAACTGCGCTTCAGCATTTGTAGAAGGCGACACTCCTGGCCCAGAACATCAGGTTTCTCACCCGATGCTTAGCAGGTGATTAATGTCCCTGCCGATGTTTATTTGTTTGGCCTCAGGCTGAGCTCTGGATGCCGCTCAGAATATCAAGGCTGCCATTTAAACTGCCAGGCCTGCTCCTGCTGCCCTCAAAGGGACAGGAACAGTCGACATTTTCAAAGAGGTAGTCGTTTCAGGGTAGAGGCCTTTATCAGGAACCAACTCCTTAACCATGAAGTAAATGCAGCAGAGGGCACAGGGCCTGAAAACACCCTGTACCAACCTCTGAGGATCCAGCCCAGGTCCCACCTCAGCTGTCTGAGGTGGACACCTCTCGGCAGTAGGGGGCATCTGACTCGGCTTTACAACCAGTGGAAGTCCATTACAGTGGATGAATGAATCATCAGGATTGTCTGAGAGGATACTCTTCCAATTTCGCGAAAATTCCCAGACCTTCCACCCAGATGACAGCTCAGTCTGTCCGCCTATCAGTCAGACCTTCTTACTTCTGAGATATGGGGCCTCTGTAGGAATAGGGCAATAGAAGTTGTTCCACGGCAGAATGGAACACTGATTCATGTTTCCATTGCTTTCTGGTTCCAAGATAACACCCAATTCTCAACCTTGGAAGGTTAAACAAGTACCTGTTCAGGAAAGTTCACCAAAACCTCGCGTTCAAGTCTTCACTACCTGGACGATTGACTCCTAGCCAGCCCACCCGGGCAGAAGACACAGGAAGTAGTTGCCACAGCTTCTCAGTTGCTCACTTCCGGGTTGGGGGCCTGTTCTGATTCGGGAAGGTGCCAGATTCACTTTCCCAGCAGCTCCTCTTCATAGAAGCCCTCCAGGGTGAGGGTTTCCTTCTGGAGGATGAGAGAAATGACATCTTCAGATGGCTCGTTGCATCACGGAAAACATCTCTGTTCAGGTCCCTTCGATGCAGCGGATACTGGGACTCATGGCATTGCCCACAGCAAGCAGTGGTCATCGACCACGAACCAGCAATCCTCCACATAAAGGGAGAGAGCCTTGGACAAAATCACTCATGGTAGATGCAGGTGGACAAGCTTCTGCAAGGCCTACCTCTTACCTCACTGAAATCTCAGATCACCATCACCATGGATGCATTCCAGATTGGTTGGGGAGCTCACTATCACGAGCTCCACACTCTGGTGTGGAGCCAGGAGGAGTTCATTTTTATAAATATCTTGGAGATGAGAGCTGTCTTATATGCTGTCTAAGTCCTGAAAGATGTCCTCTGCTGCAAAGTGATCCTCCTTCAGATGGACAACAAAGGTGTGATGTATTACATCAACAAGCATGGTGGAGCACTCCCCTACCCTCTGTGCTGGGAGGCCATGAGGGATGTGAGAGTGGTGCCTCTAACATGATCACGTCGGTTCAGGCGTTGTACACTCGCTATTCAACAGTGAGGCAGTCCAGACCTGGACCTTTTAAGTCCACTGGCGCAAGACTGCCTTTATCCTGCTTCAGAAATCCAGAACTTGGCATTTTCTGTCAGGATGCATTCAGACTGCAGTGGACAAGACACTTCTTGTACGATTTTCACCCTCTTCCCTTAGCTCAGAGGGTGCTGCTCAAGGTGAGGGCAATATGATTTTTATCGCCCATACTGGCCTCGAGAGATACAGTTTCCATTGATCAACAGGCGTCAGAAGTTCCCCAGGCAACTCCCTCTCGACGGACCTTCTGACACAGGGACCTTTGGTCCATCCCCACCTTGCGCTTCCTTCATCTCCGTGCTGGGCTTATGAGGAGACAGTAGTGGGCAGGTTTTTATTTGTTTATATATATATTTTTGGTTCCTGGGAGTCCTGGCAGGGGACTATGATCCTCTTCACAGAGGAACTCACTTTTCCAGTCCCCATGTGTCACCCTACTTGCCGACCCCAGAAATTCTCTGCGGATTGCCCCCACTGTGGGGCTAGGGAGGAAGGTGCTGGCTTTTCCCCTCCCCAGAGACCTAATCCAGACACCAGGGTCAGCCCTCGGGATGTGGGGCTTTCATGGAACCCTGCCAGGCTCGTTTGCCATTTTCTCCTATCCCCCTCCCTACCGATGTACTGATGTCGATCGTGCCTCCCTGCCTGTATTCCCTCCAGCCACTGCCAGAGGATGTCAATGAGCAGGGCGACAGGTTGCCTTCCCCTGAGAGAGGAGAGCAGTCCTCCGGACGCTCGATCCTCTCTCCCCCTTCCGACCCGGCGGCCCAGACTTGTTCCAGAACCAGGGTCACCGGCATGGCACGAGGTGTAGCGACCAGCTCTCAACCTCTAGCGCCACTGGGCTGGCAGCAGTGGGCAGGTTTGGTTTTCAAGACAATCACAGAAACCTCTTAGCCACGCATAAGCCTTCCACCAGGAAGGTTTATGCGCTCAATGGACATGCTTCTCCATCTGTGCAAGTCCCATCTGGACCCTTTCTGTTGCCCACCAAGTAAAGTATTGGGGTGACACTCAGACCTGTTGATCATAGGACTGCCATACTCGACAGTGAAGGTACTTCTTTGTGCCGCTTTGGCCTATCTTGAGTCAGTACAGAACATGTCACTGGCTCAGTTACCATTAGTCAAGAGATTCCTAAAGGTATCCTACACCCTAAATCCTCGGTCAGTAGACCAGTGGCTGCATGGAATATTAATCTGGTGCTAAATTGCTCACCCATAAACCCTTTGAGCCGCTAGCTACCTGTAAAATAAAATTTCTGACCTGCAAGACAGCCTTTTTAGTGGCTGTCACTTTCACTGTGGAATCTCCAAAATCCATGCTTTGGCCACAAACCCCTCACACCGTCTTTCACAAGGACAAGGTGGTACTCTGTACTCACCCTAAATTCCTACCCAGAGTGATTTCGGACTTTCACCTCAACCAGTCTTTGCTTCTCCCTACTTACTTCTCTAACTTCCAGAATGAAGGAGAGTGCCCTTCATTCTCTGGATGTTAAAGAGGGTTCTGCGATACTACATCGACAGAGCGAAAGGGATCCAATTCTAACAACTCTTGTATCTTTCAGCATGCCTTGGCTAGGTCAGCCTGTTGCCAGTAGATATATTTCTGCATAGTTAGTAGCATGTCTTCAACACTGCTACTTCATGCCGCAGGTCAAGATGGAAGGTCGGGTTCACGCCCACTCTACCAGGGTGGCCGTGGCTTCCTTGGCAGAGGTTCATAATGTACCCATTGCAGACATCTGCAAGGCGGCACTTGGAGCTCAGTGCATACCTTTGTGAAGCACTACGCCTGGATGTCCATGCCAGACAGCACACTTCTTTGGCAGGACAATCCTTAGGACTTCTGTCCGCCCTACTCGGGGAGGGATTGTTTTTTAGCTGGGTACTCTCCATTAGTGTGAATGAGTGGTGGAGACTTTTAGTCCAGAAAGTTATGGAAATTACGCATCACCGTAATTTTGATATTCTTGGACAAAGTTGCCACCACTCATTCACACACCCACCCACCATCTCCCGAGCTCACTCATTCTGTTTTTGGTCTCACTTCCTTGTGGTTTGAGCTGTGAAGGCGTTGTTGAATTGACCCTTCTTACATAGGTCTTCTGGGCCATCTGTGCCGGAAGTTAGGCTTAGGTTTTCTTAGGTTAGTTTATGCTGCACTTCTCAGTCAAAAAGTACTGAGGTGGTTGAGGGTCGATGACGAGATAGCCTGTATAGCACAAGCTAGTCTCGCAGTTCTGTGCATGTGTGGTCCTACCCGTACTGGCCCTCCTGAAGATTTTTGACTCTGTGGGGTCCTAGCACCTCGGTATAGCCCCATTAGTGTGAATGAGTGGTGGAGACTTTGTCCAAGAAGGTCAAGAATTACGTAGGTATGTAATTTCCATTTCTAGGATCGTGGATATGTTCTATCCACACAGTTTGGCATGTCCTTTCCTTTAAGAATCTTACCGGAAGGTCTTGAAGCTGACCTCCCACACACCAGGGTGGTATAACCCTCAGCTCCACCCCATGATGCCAGATCTTTCTTTCCACTGGATGATACAGGTTTCCTCCTTACCGCTCTTGTGTTCTGTAGGCCCTGGCTTTCAAATCCATGGATTTGCTCAAACTCACACTTGTCAGAGTTGCACCAAATTGCTTTGCGATCTCGACCTCTATGGAGGATAAATCCTCATTCGGTTTCCACTGCTGCCGTGTGGGCAAAGATGTCGCACTGACCCATGCCATGTCGTGTACTGCCTGGGTGTCGGCCATGACACTCAGGCCTGTGAGATGTGTTACGATTTCACCCAATGTCTTGGACGATCGCCTCGCATGGTGCCAGTTGGGCAGACCGGAGAGATGGAACCCGAGGTCAAATCTAAGGAAGCCTGACGGCGGTCTCCACGGCCAGGGGTCCACTGAGCAGTTCGAACAAATGAAGACTTTCGAGGAAGAGGCGCTCAGTCTGCTGATCAGTCCTCGATGTCCTTCTTCGCACTGCTCAACTTGGGCCCTCTTTCGCTGGATCCTTCCGAGAGATGTGCAAGTCCCTTCCCACCAAGAACGTAGGGGCCTTCGGGCACGCATGTCTCACAGTCCCATAAAAAGAGACAAGGAACCAAGAGCATCTTGTCTCACCAACTGACATTCATGGGATAGTAGAGATCTCGATCCCAGGAATCACCTGTCTTGACTTCAGTCGGGTTGCAGCCTCGCCACTGGATTCACAGTCCCCTGTCAGGCCAGCCGCTCAGATTCGCACGATGACTCAGTTGAGATTATTCTTGACCCAGTCGATCCGTTGTTGCTTGATGAGGCTGACAATCCTTATTTAGGACCCCGCCCTGCCTCTCCCCGATGAGGAGACCCAGCCCTCTGGGAATCCCATCGGAGACCTGGTCCCGGACCCAGAAGAACCACCGCCTTCCCCAGTGCCTTCTGATTGACCTCATTGGTCCCCCGATGATCGAGGTCAAGGACCTTTGACTGACAGGCCAAGAATGTGCACAACCGCTCAAAGAAGAGGCGGCACCGATATTCTCTTCTTTGTCCTCCTCAGACGAGGAGAGGCTTTAAAACTGCATCAACGTTCCGGAGACTTAATGTGGAAACAGCTGATTATGTCCAGTCAAAAGTTGATTCCGGCTTCACCTTGGCCATTACTTCACACGCCTCCCTAGGCTCCAAGCCGACCCGCACCATTCCTCCTCTCACGGAACCGTCAAAACCATCACAGTTCGGCCAGAATCGACCTCTCCATCGATCCTGGTGGAGCTGCCACCCAAACAATCCCCTCTGGGCTCCTGCCAAAGAGACTCGGCCTGTTCTGGGCCTCCTGTGCAGGCTTTCTGTCACCCTCACTCCTGACTGTCCTAGGCAGGTGGAGGGAGACCCCAGTGGCCTGCCAGTTTATCCGACTCTCGGAGTCCGACGACTGACCTTCATTCCCATCCCTTGATGAGGAATTGGTTGGTAGTCTCAATGGAGGAAGGGGCCCTTTCCTTTATAGGCATCCTTCGCCTCATCTCCGAATCTACGGGATGCCTCTAACCCATGTAGAAACAGGACGAATATCCTCTCACTGATATTCTCAAATGGGGTATTCACCGACGGAAGCCCTCCCAGTGGCTGAGGCCATTGTTGGTCCGGCTTTAGAGCTGTGGCAGCACCCAGCCTCCTGCTCTGTGCCATCTGCCCATATGGCCCGCAAATATCACGATGCCCATCGAGTCCCTTTCAAGATTCACTGAGCATCCCTCTGCTGAGCGTTTGGTGACTGAATCGTATTCAGACACTCAGGTAGTTAAATCAGATACAGGTAGACCCTGGACAAGAGTCAAAAAAACTGGACCTGAAAAGTCTATGCCACCTCTCAGCTGGGCCTCCGCCAGGCAAGCTCGACTGTCATCATGGCACATTTTCTCACCCTTCTGAGCTCCCTTGATGAGGTTCTCCTCATCTCCCTGCAGACCTCCAGACCACGGTCAAGCAGGTCCATGACCAGGGTCGGGCTGTTGCAAAGCAGCAACTGCAGATGGCTCTGTACCTCTGGGACCAATGCGCCCACTGGTTGGCGGCCGCGGCTGCCATGCTGCACCACAGGGCTTGCTTAAGGATCTTCACCTTAATGGCAGACGCCCAACACAAGCTAACGGACATCCCTTTCCTGGGTACTGACATTTTGGCCCAGGTGTGGACAGTCACCTCCAGCGCGCCGAAGTCCAGTGCCACATTGGACTCCTTAACTTCTGCGAGAAGGAATCCCAGGGTTCCAAAAAGCAGAAGAAGCAGCCATTTCAGCACTCCTCCCCTGCAGCCAAGCAGCCCCACTTTCAAGCGGGGCAGCAATGGCAGGCACAATCTTGGTGCCTCTACCCAAGTCCGGGTCTCTGGCAACCCATAGGCTTGGAGGACGGGGTTCAGGCGGTCCCCAGTCTGGATCCTCTTCCTCCAGGTTTGCTTAGTCACGGGATGGGGTGATCACCCCGTATCTGTCACCGACCTCTGGTCCTCCCATTTGGGCCGGCTCCACCACTTCCTTTCCACCTGGTCCGCTGTTACCACAACAGGTGGGTTCTAGAAGTGGTAGGCCAGGTACTGCCTCTGGAATTCGAGCAGTACCCTCCAAGCCGAGCCCACGCCCATGGGAGGATGTGGTGTCCATGCACACTCAAGTCAGTTCTTCGAGATGACATTGCTCAACTCCTCGCAAGGAGGTGGTGGCCAAGTCACGGACCCCCCAGTCAACCCAGGGTTCGTATCCAGGTACTTCCTGGTTCCGGAAGCAGACCAGGGCTGGCTTCATTCTAGATCTGCATGACCTGAACCAGTTCCTCAGGTCACACACCTTCAGATGGTAACTGTGTCCCAGATCATACCATCTTTCAAGAAGAACATGTGGTTTTGCTTCTGGATCTCCATCTCGCATTCTTTCACATCCCGATTCGTCCGTCCACCAAAGGTTCCTTCACTTCCGAGCAGAAGGCACCTATTCGAGTTCCGAGCCATGCCGTTTGGACTGTCACTGGCCCCACAGGTCTTCACCAAATGCACTGCAGTGGTGGAGGCCCATCTTCAGCATCAAGGGGTCAGGGTTTACCCATATCTCAACGACTGGCTCTTGGTGGGATCCTCCAAGCAGGAGGTGGAGAGATCCAGGGACCTGGCCTTTAGACCTGCACCAATGTTGGTCTTCTGATCTACGAGGCCAAGTCGGAACTTGTACCTTCACAGGTGATTTGTTTTATCTGGGCAGACCTCGGCTTCTGCCTAGCCAGAGCCCGGCTCCCGACGGACAGGGTGGAGGTTCTCAGCTCCTTTGCCCTGTCATTTCTGGTTGGGCACATGCACCCTGCCCGGACTTTCTGCGCCATCTGAGGTACATGATGGCCTGCACCACTGTGGTCCGATGGACCTGGTGGCATATGCACCCCTCCACTGGGAGCTGGCCAGCCAGTGAACTCGCGCCACGGTCACTTCGACTGTCTGGTCACTGTGTCCGAGAAGATGTGGGATGCTCGTAAGTGGTGGACCGTCCTGGAACACTTACAGGAAGGGATCCTGCTTTGTCCGTCCTGAGCTGACGGTCATTCTCACATCCGATGCCTTTCTCACGGACTGGGAAGCCTACATGGGGAACCACAGAGCCACAGGTTCTGGACCCCGAGGAATCCTGATGATATATCAACCTGTTAGAGCTCAGAGCAATCAGAATGGCACTGTCAGCCTCGCCTCCGCCTCCTTCAGGGTCAAGTGGTGCAACCAGATGGACAACATCATGACTATGTACTACCTCAACGTACAGGGCAGCATGCACTCCCAGCCAGCTGTTGTGCAGGGAAGTGCTCCGCATCTGGACCCTCGTGAGCCAACTGGAGGCAGATCTCCTAGCCATTCATGTGGCAGGTGCCTCAAACCAACTGGCGGAGTCACTCAGCCATGTGAGCTTAGACATCTCACGAGTAGGCTCTCTATCCAGAGGTAGTACAGCCTCTTCTTCTTCTGGAGCAAACCTCAGGTGGATCTGTTCTGTCTTCAGGGAGAACACCAAGCTGAGACTTTTTCATGCCCACCCCTCAGCAGGGCTCGCTGCAGGAGGATGCCTCTCGAGGTCATGGACCCCAGCCTCTCTCTGCCTCTTCTCCACTTCTCTTGGTTCACAAGGTGATCCTCAAGCTCAGGAGGGACAAGGCACAGGTGATCCTGGTAGCCCCAGACTGGCCTCGCCAGTTCTGGTATCCAGATCTCCTCAGCCTCCGCACCAGGTCTCCACGGCATCTTCCAGTATGCCCGGACCTGTTATCAGTCAATCAGGGGAAGGTATTCCATCCGAATTCCAATCCCTGCACCCGACAGCCTGGTTCCTGAGCTGCAGAGTTCCAGGCTCCGGTCTCTCTGAGGATATACTCACAGTAGTGGATGCATCCAGAAAGGAGTCAACCAGGAGGTGCTATGCCTTCAGATGGAAAAGGTTTTCTGTTTGGTGTCAGGTAAGGCCTGGACCCTTGTCCTGTCCAGTGGCTAACATCCTAGACTACCTTTGGTCTCTGTCTAAAGAGGGTCTTCTGTCTACGACCCTTAAGGTGCACCTGGCAGTCATCTGTGCTTACCAGGTGCGGGCCGGTCAGCAGATGGTGGACAGAAGAAGGAGGTCTGGCACTTCTTTAAAGGCCTTGTCTACATATCCCCTCCGGTGCGTGAACCTCCACCTCCATGGGATCTACTGCTGGTACTGGCAAAGCTCATGGGCAAGGCATTAATCCATGCACAAATGTGAGATGCCACATTTGTTGTGGAAGACCACCTTCCTGGTGGCTATTATATCAGCCAGAAGGACTGGGAGCTCCAGGCGCCTCGGTGGAGTCTCCTTACCTGGTCTTCCACAGGGACTAGGTTGTCCTGCACCCCACCCGAAATTCCTCCCGAAGGTGGTGTTGGAGTTCCATCTTAACCAGGTGTTGACTCTGCCTGTGTTCTACCCAGACTACACCTCTGAGGCCGAGTACAGGCTCCATACTCTGGACCTGAGATGAGCGCTTCTTATTAAAAGAGCGGACAGCAAATGTTTGGGGAGAGGTTTGCCACCTGTTTGTCACCTGCACTGAAGATGCACTGGCAGACCTGCAGCAAAGCGGACGATTGGCAGATGGATTATATCCTGCATTGATCTCTGCTACCGGTTGATGGGCAAGGAGCCTCCCAGAGGATAAGAGCTCATTCTACCGCCATACTGCTGCATCGGTGGCTGCTTCCAGGGACAATTCTCTCCAGGAAATCTGCAGGGCTGCCATCTGAAGACAGCAAATACCTTCATTACCACTACCGCATTGACCTAGAGTCAACGCCGGGATGCTGGTTTTGGGGCCTCAGTTCTCAATCTCTGTTCCCCAAGTAAATTATGGGGTGTCGCCTTGCCTCCCTCCTCCCGGAGAATTGCTTGGAGTCTGTCAACAGTGTGGATAGAACAACATATCCACGATCCTAGAAAAACAGGTTACTGACCTGTAACAGTAGTTCTAGGAGTGGTACATGTTGTTCATCCACACGAACCCACCTGACCTTCCCGGCCTCGATCCACAACCTGAGCTTCCAGCGGCAAGATCTTGGGTCATGAGGCGGAGCTGAGAGTTATACAACCCGGTGGGTGGGAGGAGCCAGCCTCAAGACCTTCCGACAAGATTTTATTTTTTTTATTTTTATTTTTCATTTTATCTTGTACTTGAAAGACAAATACATGTAGCAGTCAGTCCAAAATAGTAAATACAATACTTTTGGGGAAATGAAAAACTTTCTCCTTAATCAAAGGAATATAATGCATCAGCTACATTGGGGTACATCATAAGGGAGTATTTTATAGTTATACTGAACAAGATTAAGTGACTATTCCATGCTGTCTAATGAGCCCAGGAGCACATGGCTTAAACTAATGTTAAACTAATTGTCCAGTAATTCAGTCCAAAAGCAAACAGTGCCCTACAATAGGGCTATTGGTGCCATGTTCTAGCCTAGATGATAAAGAATAAAGACGCTACATTAAACAGATTGCAGCTAAACATTGCAAAACATTAAGAGGAACACACATCTACCTCTTATTCTTAACAACTTAACATTTTAGGACTTAATATTAACACTACTACCCTCCATTTTGAACAAAACAAAAAACATGGCCTGTTCAGTTTCCTAATTAAGTAGTAGCCCCAAATAAAAAAAAAAAGGACTAAGAATTTTGTCCATCGATGAACAGGTTACTCCGATTTATTAAATTAATGTCAACAGGGTAGAATTGTTATGGTGTTACCAGTGTTTAGAATGTCCTGTGTCCCAACATTAATCCATCTGGTTGTTGCTCGTCATCTTCCTCATCTGACCCTTCAGTTCTCCTATGTGATTCGACTGCCCTCCGGTCTGCTCACTTACCAGCCTCAATGGGATCTGTAAATAGACTTTGCTCTGATGTATGATCCAAAGCTTGGCGGGAAGATAATTGTATTGCACTAACTCCCCTTAGAGCGCGCCCAGTCCGTCATAAACTTTTTCCTTCTGGCTGAGTCATGTAGCTGGTGTCCTGGGAAAATGTAGAACCTGGCAATCCTCTTGAAACAGTGGAGCTGCTCTATGGCATATCTGAGGATCTTATCTCGGCCGCAACACCCGAGCTGACCAACATTAAGGTTTGGGGTTCCTCCATAGTTTGTACGTGACCACGTGGAGTTACTTCGTAAATTTTTTGTATTGCCCAAGAGTCTGCTCTGGCTTCCGATTTGACTTTTCTGTTAGCCATTCTTGAATATTTAAAACCGGTGGTCCCCTCTGAGCCCTCGTGAAGACCAACAATCCGCACATTAGCCCTCGGGCTTGATTTTCGAGTGCTTCCAAACGTGTCTTGAGGTGTTGAGATTCTTTAATAAGAAGGGTGGTCGCCTGGTCAAGGCCTCCACCTGTTTATATACCCTTGACTTCGCCTTTGCTCCATCTGCTGCTTTCTCCACAATTAAGACTTGGGTGTTGAAATCATCTACTTTCTGGTGAAGTGTGAGACTAAGGAGATCAAAGTCTGAAGTTTGAGGCCCAAGGTGTTAATAGTTTCTCCTGAATCAGGCCGTTCTTCAGTTAACATGGCCTCTTCGTATCTCCTGAATCCTGCTGCCTTTGCTTTTCCCGGTCCCTCCAGACATTTTATCTTTCTTGGGATTGCCCATCTTCACAGATTTGGGGTTGCTGTTCGATGATGGGGTCAAAAACCTGTAGAAAGCTGCTAGATAGGAAATTAAGGTAGATTTTTCCTTTAGGTGTTAAGAGCTGTAAAAGATTGCTGCACGCTGCTCGGGCTCCATAGCGCCCACCCCACCCCCAACAAGATTCTTACTGAAAGGACATGTTGAATAGTGGATGAACAATATATGCCACCCCTAGAACTACTGTTCTAGGATCGTGGATATGTTGTTCATCCACACTTATTGGCATGTCCTTTCCCTTTAAATCTTGCCATAAGTCTTCAAGCTGACTCCTCCCACCCACCTGGATGGTATATACTCAGCTCCGCCCCATGACGCCAGATATTCCTTTCCTCTGGAAGATGCAGGTTGCCTCCCTTGCGCTTTCGCATTTCATAGGCCCTGGCTTTCAATACTCAGTTTTGCAGAAATTAAAACTTGTTCGAGTTAGTGATTGCCTTTGTGTCTTCTATCATGGAAGAGAAATCTTCTCCAGGATTTCGCCAGTGAAAGATGTCACGACTGATCCCCATCTCACGTGTGTCTACTGCCTAGGTGTCTGCCATGACACCTTGTCCTGCAGCTTTTGTTTGGCCTTCCATCCTGACGCTCTGGACAACCGCCTGGCACGCTTAAAGTTGGGGAGACCAGAGAAAAGGAATCCTCCAGTGAAGACTAAGGAGGCTAGTTAGGCGTGTTTCGCAGCCGCTGGTTCCGCCCGAGCAGCTGGAATGCATGAAGGCGTGTAAGAAGAAGCCACTGCACTGGCAAATCGTGCTTTTTGTTCCACTCAGCCTAGGCTCCACCTTCACAGGTTCTTTAAGGAGTTGTGCCAGTCTCTCCCCACCGGAGTGAGGCTCTTGCAGGCTCACACTCTTTCCGCCTCATAAGAGGGACAAAGAACCCCGCTCATCTCGCTATGCTGGCACTCTTGGGACCGAGCGAGGTCTCGGTCCCAGGAGCATGAGGTCTCGACATCGTCGAGATCGCCTCCGGACGTAGGCTTCGTGGACCTTCCATCTGCCAGATTCGATCCAAGGAAGTTGTCAAGGAGGTAAAGATTATTCCTGACCCAATCGGCCTTCTGTTGCCAGCCGTGGCCAATGACTCCTTGGAGAGGACTCTGGTCCTTGTGCTCCCAATGAGGAGACCCAGCCTGCTGGTGTCCCCATCGAGGATCCGGTTCCGGATCCTCGGCTTCACCGATCCCTCCGGTGTCTCCCGAGTGACCTAGTCAGCCCGCTTCGATCTCTGTCGAGGTCCAGAACCCCTGGCCGATCATCT
Organism: Neoceratodus forsteri; assembly: GCA_016271365.2. Classification (NCBI taxonomy): domain Eukaryota; kingdom Metazoa; phylum Chordata; order Ceratodontiformes; family Ceratodontidae; genus Neoceratodus; species Neoceratodus forsteri. The sequence continues at coordinate 1,135,178,661 of CM057453.1, read as the reverse complement.
GAGGAAGAGCCTTAAGCGCCCAAGAAGAGGCGACGCCACAGGTTGTTCTCGTCCTCCCCGGATGAGGAGAGACCCGACAGAAACTCCATCGGCACTCTACGAGGATCTTATGTGGCAACAGCTATTTGACCGGACAGAAGCCAGCTCCGCCACCCACCCCAGCCATTACCTGGCTCTTACCTGCTGAGCAAAGCTGACCCCTTGGATCCAAAGCCTTTGGATCCCCCCCTGGTTCGGCCTGTTCTGGTCTCTCCACCAATTCTGGTGGAACCGCTGCCTAAACAGCCTGTGGAGGGGCCTTCGAAAGAGGGCCGAAAAGATACTGGACTTCCCGATGTGTGTCAGTCATGGTCACCCCAGACCGCCCCTGGTGATTTAGGCAGCAGGCCACTGTAGCCCGACTCCTCGGACTTGGATGTCACCGACTTCACTCTCATTCCGGGAATGATGAGTCTTCTGCTGGCACAGGGATGAAAGAAGGCCCTTCCTCCTTCCAAGGGATTCTCTGTCTCATCTCCAATCTCCACGGGATGCCCCTGGAACCCATCCAGAAAAAGGCGGAGTACCCTCTCACGGACATCCTCAAGAGAGAGGTTACCTTGACGGAGGCCTTTCCTGTGGCCGAGGCCATTGTTGGAACGCCTCTAACTCTGGCAGTGCCCTGCCTCATGTCCAGCGCCATCTGCCCACATGGCCCGCAAGCACGTGGTGCCCATGGGGTCCCTTGCAGGGTTCACAGAGCACCCTTTAGCAGAGAGCCTGGTGACCACCTCTGTGTTCAGGCATGCTGGCAGTTCTGCCGACACTGATCGACCTTCCGACAAAGAGTCCAAGAACTTGGACCACTCAGCATGGAAGGTCTGTGCAGTTCCTCCTTGGGCCTTCATCAGGCCAGTTCGACCATCATCTTGGCACACTTCTCTCATGCCCTTCTCGGGTCATTAGATGAAGTCCTCCCACACCTCCCCACGGACATGCAGACCCACGGTCAAGCAGGCTCGGGACCAGAGGCCGTGCTGTTGCCAAACAGCAGCTCAGACAGCCCTGGACTTCAGAGATTCTTGTGCTTGCTCAACGGCTGCTACAGTTGCCTCTCGCCACAGGGCTTGACTGAGGCTTTACTCCTTCTCAGTGGATACTCAGCATAAGTTAGCTGGACGTGTTTTCCTTGGGACCACCTGTTCGGCCCAGGAGTGGCTGGTCACCCACAGCGATAGAACAGTCCAATGCCACCTTGATGGCCACTTCTGCTAAGAGTTCTTTGGGCAAGAACCAGCAGAAGAAAAGAAGAAGCCTTTTCAGCACTCTTCCCCTGCGGTTCAGCAGTCCTCCTACCGGGATGACAGCAACATAAGCATCAGCAGCAGGCTCAAGCTTGGCACCTCGGCCCAAGCCCGGACCCCAACAGGCCGCAAACAGGCCGAGGCTCAAGTCATGGAGCTCCTCCTCCTTCTCTAAGCCTGCCGAGTGACGAGGTCGGTGCCACCCCTATCTCCATCACGCCACCTCTGGATCCTCCATGGGGGCCGCTCTGCCACTTCCTTTCCGCCTGGTCCACTATCACCACGGACAGGTGGGTTCTTGAGTAGTCGGTCAGGGTCTGCCTCTAGAGTTCCAGCAGTACCCTCCCAGCCGAGCCCGCGCCCGTGGAAGAACGGATTTCCGCATGCACCCAGTCGGCTTTCTCGAGATGACCTGCTCATCTCCTCCACAAGGAATCAGTAGCTCATGGCGGATCCGCTTGCAGACCCAGGATTTGTCTCCAGGTACTTCCTGGTGCCCAGCGGACCGGGCTGGCGCCCATTCTAGATCTCCATGGCCTGAATCAGTTCTCTCAGGTCACGCACCTTCAGATGGTCACTCTGTCCCAGGTCATACCATCCTTGGAGCGAAACATGTGGTTCTGTTCACTGGATCTGCAGGGCCGTTCTTTCATGTCTCAATCGTCCGTCCATCAGCAGTTCCTCCGCTTTTGGGTCGAAAGGACCCTGTACAGTTCGAACCATGCTGTTCGCCTGTCATCAGCCCCACTGGTCTTCACCAAATGCATTGTAGTGGTGGCGGCCCATCTCCGCATTGGGGTGGGCAGAATTTACCTCTACCTCCACGATTGGCTCTTGGCAGGTTCCACCCAACAGGAGATGGAGAGGTCCATGGATCTGGCCCTCCAGACCTGCTCCCAACTCGGCCTCCTGATCAACGAGGCCAAGTCGAACTCGTGCCTTCCCAGGTGATGGGCTTCATCGCAGGCTGGCTCAGCCGGACAGGGCAGAGGTTCTCCTCCTCCTTTGCCCAATCTTTTCTGGTTGGGCACTTGAGCCTGCCCCGGGACTTTCTGCGCTTTCTGGGTTACATGGTGGCGTGCACCTCGGTGGTCCGTTGGGCCCGGTTGCACATATGCCGCCTCCATAGGAGCTGGCCGCCCAGTGAACTCGTGGTATGGTCATTCAACCAGCTGATCACCATAACCCAAAAGACGTGGGACACTCTCCAGTGGTGGACCACCCCAGACCGGTTGCAGGAAGGGATCCCTGCTTATGCGCCAAGCCGACGGGTCGCCCTTTAAAACTGATGCTTCTCTCATGGGCTGGGAGCCCACATGGGGAAAACAGGGCCCATGAGTTCTGGACCCCAAGGAGTCCCGGTGCCACATCAACCTGTTTGAGCTCAGAGCACTCAGACTGGCACTGTCAGCTTGGCTCCTCAGCTCCGGGGTCAAGTAGTTCAAGTCCAGATGGACAATACCACCACCATGTACTACCTCAACAAACAGGGTGGCACACACTCCGCCTGCTGTGCAAGGAGGCACTCCACATCTAGACCCTCATAAGCTGGTTGGAGACGGATCTCCTAGCCATCCATGTGGCAGGAGCCTCGAACCGGCTGGTGGATGCTCTCAGCCCGTATAGGCCAGACATCCCACAGTGGTCTCTCCATCCAGGGTTAGCATACAGCCTGTTTTCCCGTTAGGGCAAACCGATGGTGGACCTATTTGCCTCCAGGGAAAACACCAAGCTGAAGCTGTATCATGCCTGGCCCTCAGCAGGGCTCGCTGCAGGATGCCTTCTCGAGGCCGTGAACCCTGGCCTCCTCTGTGCCTTCCTCCATTTCCCTTGATCCACAAGGTGTTACTTAAGGTGAGGAGGGACAAGGCTAAGGTGATTCTGGTAGCCCCAGACTTGCAACGCCAGTTATGGTATCCAGATGATCTCAGCCTCAGCTGAAGGCCCCCAGAGCAGCTTCCAGCACACCCGGTCTTGATATCTCTAAACCAGGGTAAGGTCTTCCGTCCGGACCTTCAGTCCCTGTACCTCACAGCCTGGTACCTGAGTGGCTAGAGTTCCAGGCTTTAGGTCTTCGAACATGTCTACACCATGGTGGAGGCATCTAGAAAAGAATCGACCAGGAAATGTTATGCCTTCAAAGGAAAAGATTTTCCATTTGGTGTCAGGGTAAGGGTGTGGACCCTTGTCCTGTTTTGTGGCTAACATTCTCAACTACCTTGGTCTCTCCAAAGGGGTCTTGGTCATCGACCTTTAGGGGTGCACTTGGCAGTCATTTCTGATTACCGGTGCGGCCGGTCAGCTGACATTGGAGCAGGAGACAGTGGTCGGGTGCTTTTTCAAAGCCTGGATCATATCCCTCCGGTGCGTGAACCTCCACCTCTGTGGGATCTACTGCTGGTTTTGACAAAGCTCATGGGCAAGCCATTCAAACCCATGCATAACTGTGAGCTGTCACACTTTTCATGGAAACTACCTTCCTGGTGGCTATCACGTCTGCCAGACTGACAGGGAGCTCCAGATGTCCGGTGGACTCCCTTATCTGGTCTTTCACAGGGACAAAGTTGTCCTGCGCCCCGCCTGAAATTCCTTCCAAGGTGGTGTCAGAGTTTCACCTTAACTAGGTGTTGACTCTGCCAGTATACTACCCCAATTACACCTTGGACGGTGAATACAGGCTCCATACTTTGTACCTGTGATGTGCTCTCCTCCTACTACAAGGAAAGGATGGTGGAAATTCATGGAGAGGTTCTCCAGCTGTTTGTCACCTGTGCTGAAGCCGCTTCTGGCAGACCTGCAGCCAAATGGACCATAGCAAGATGGATCACATCATGCATAGGTCTATGCTATGAGTTGGCATGCAAGGAGCCTCCCAGAGGGATAAGAGCTCATTCTACCCACCATACCACAGATCGGTGGCTGCTTCCAGGACATCCTTATCCAGAAAATCTGCTGGGATGCTACCTGAAGTCAGCAAGCACCTTATCACCCACTACCACATCGACCTTGAGTCATGCTGGGATGCTGGTTTTGGGGCCTCAGTTCTCCAATCTCTGTTCCCTAAGTAGGAGTGTATGCCTTCCTCCTCCTGGAGAACTGCTAGAGTTCGTAAAGAGGTGGGTGAACAATATATCCACTATCCTAGAACAACAGGTTACTCACATGTAACAGTAGTTCCAGGAGTGATATATGTTATTCATCCACACGGACCCACCCGACCTCCCGGCTTCGGACGCAACACCTGAGCTTCCAGCAGGCTAAGATCTGGGCGTCATGGGGTGGAGCCGAGGTATATACCACCCGTTGGGTGGGAGGAGCCAGCTTGAAGACTTCTGGCAAGATTTAAAGGAAAGGGACATACTAATAAGTGTGGATGAACAACATATATCACTCTTAGAACTAACTGTTACAGGTGAGAAACCTGTTCTTCTAGGATCGTGGATATGTTGTTCCTCCACACCTTTGGTAGACTCCTATAAGTTCTCCAGGTAAGTAACCTGTTTTTCTTCACATACCCCTTTCTTTTCTTCCTAAAGTGATGTTGGAGTTCCATCTCAATCAAGCACTTTTGCTGCTTACTTAATTTGTTAACCTATAGAATGGAGAGTCACTCCATTCTCTGGATATTAAGTGGTCCTTGGTTTTACCTGGACAGAACTAAGGGCTTCAGGCAATCCAGACAGCTCTTAGTCTCCTTCAGTCTCAGTCGAGGGTCAGCCTGTTACATTCAACTGCATTTCATTTTTTTATTTATATTTTTTGCCTGCTCACACCCCTTCATCTCTGCAGCTCATCATCGATGCCTGGCTAGGGGGACATGAATCCTGCGCGGTCCTCGGCCCCATCCTGCCTCAGATTACCCCAAGGTGAGGGAAGGGGACTATCCGCTTGCACCACGTGTTGAGCCTCTGAGCAACTCGGTCCGCTACCACCCCGCCAGCCTGTAAGCAGGTCGAGCCACAGGGCCATTTTCCTTTTCTTTCCCAAGTACCTCATGAGGAGGTAGGCATTCTGAGGATGTAGGCAGTCGAGGGGCTGTAGAGAGGCTGCTGGGACGTGATGCCCTCTACCCCAGCCAATGTCCTTCCCTCCCACGGTGCCCCACTGCACCTCCACCTGTGTGCACCCAGGTGGCGGCATTGCAGCGGAGCAGCATCCCTTCCTCCCCAGAGGAGGAGAGCACCCTAGGGTGCTGAATCATCTCTCCCCCGGCTGACCCTCCAGGCCTCGAGCTTGTTTCCAACCCGGGTCACCAGCATCAGAAGCAGAAGCGCCACTGTGGCATCGATGGGCCAGCCTGCCAGCTGCATTTCTGTGAGCTATCTATGCTGTGATATGCCATGGTGTTGGTCAAGCTGGAAAGTCAGTGGCGTGCCCACTCCACTGGTGCAGTTGCCATGTCCCTTGCAGAGATTTGCTCTGTCTGTTGGTGGCATTTACAGAGTTGCGACTTGGAGCACAGTGCACATTTTATTAAGCACTGTGTCCTGGATGTCCATGCCAGGCAGAATGCCACCTTGGCAGGACTGTCCTGAATGACTTCTGTCCTGAGTGAGCCATTGGCTCCTACTGCCATAGTCCGGGGTTTTGTCAGAGATTTGTACTCTGACCGCTTAGTGTGAATCAGTGTTGAAGATTGTTTCCTGGAAGATGTGAAAATTACGACTCACCATGGCTCTTGATTTTCAAAGAATATCTTCACCATTGATTCACGTGCTCCACCTGCGCCCCAGGCTCACTCCAGGATGCTTTGTTGGTCTTCACCCATTGTTCTGGTGTAAGGCAAGGCAATTTATTTAAAAGACGCCCAATCCCTGGTGCTCTGGGCCTGTACAATCAAAGAATAAATAAAACCCACACCATAAATAGAACAATATTTAAAACAGTTATACTAAAATAAATTCAAAATAGATGAGTAAATATAAGTAACCTGGGATGAAAGTTATTGCACAGTATATCACTACCTAGGCAGAATTAAAAGACAGGGTCTGGGAAAGCTTGATTGAACAGGAAGGCCTTAAGGCGAGTCCTGAATACCTCTACTGAAGGGGCCTCCTTTCAGCTTGAGGTAGCGATCCACAGGATGGGTCCGTGACACTAAAGACTATGTTGCCAGCCATTTTTAGCCTCGCCTCGAAATCGCAAGGAGTCCCTCACAGGAGGAACGGAGGAAGTGGACTGACGAGCAGGTGTCAGAAGGTCTACCAAATAACCAGGGCCCAGGCTGTGTAGGGCCTTAAAGGCGAGTAAGCCCACCTTAAAGAGGATCCTCCACCTGACTTGGCAGCCAGTGCAGTTCACGAAACTGGGGTGATGTGGCAGTACTTAGACTGCCGTTAACAGCTTAGCAGCTGCGTTCTGCACCAGCTGCAGGCGGTGGAGGAACCTCCGAGACCCTGAGTAGAGTGCATTACAGTAGTTAAGCCTCAATGTCACAAAGGCATATACCAGGATAGGGAGGTCCAGGGGCGAAACTAGGGCTTAATCTTGCATATTCCTTAGATGGTAAAAGCTGGTACAGACAACGGACGACACCTGAGACTCAAGTGTCAGTCCATTTTCAAGGAAAACGCCAAGGTCATGCACCCTAGAGGAGGCCTTCAAAGGCACAGAACCCAGAAAAGTCCTGTCTCTGTGCCAGAGGCTATCCTAACACGCCTCTGTTCGACTTCAGTACCAGTACCTCTGTCTTATCAGGATTCAGTCACAACCAGCCTGAGGCCATCCAGTTACTGATCTCGGCAGGGCAGTTGTTTAGCACATCCACTGCGTTGGATGTCCCTAGACAAAGGAAAAGTACAGCTGGGTATGATAGGCATTGCAAGGAAAACCCCGACTGTACTTTCTGATGAGCTCTCCAGGGCAGCAAGTACACAACAAACAAGCATTGGCGAAAGACCGGCTCTGAGGTACTCCACAGGACAGGAGGCTAGGGAGGAAGACAAATTCCCATCACTACTCTTCGCCTCCTGTTCGTGAGATAGAATTCAAACCAGCAGATGACGGTGCCAGCGAGTCCACAGAATTCCCTCAGGCGGTCGAGTAATGCACAGTGGTTCACTGTATCAAAGGCTGAGGAGAGACAGATGAAACCAAGAATTGATGTAGACTGTGAAGACGATTTGACTGGTTTGTTGACCCTTTCTACACAGGTCATCAGGGCTGTCTTATGCCCTTAGGTTTAGTGCATAAGTGCTTGTTAGATTATGCTGAAACTCATCGGTAAAAAGGTACTGAGGTAGTTGAGGTCCGTGCCTAGTAAGTTTGCGCGCATGATCCGTCTTGTGGCACTGTGCATGTGCGCAGCTTGCCTCAGCACCAGCTCTCCTGAGTTTTGGCTTCCACGGGTTGTAACACCTCTGGCTAATACATATTTTTGTGAATCAATGGTGGAGGTATTCCTAGAAGAGTAAGACTTGCAGCGAGTACCTAGTTTTCATTTCCTGATTGCTGGTTTCCTTAAAACGTTATGCACCTTCAGGACTTCCTCTGAGAGATTTAATCCCAAGTATTCTAGCTCCTCAAGAACCATTCTCTGAGGCATAGTGTTTTGAGGTTTGAAATGCTGTCCTGCCCTGAGATAGGGTCAGCAGATTGTGGCTCAGTGGCAGGCATTGATTGGAGGCTTGCTGGACATGGTCTGCAGAATTGAATAGCAGGTCTTTCTTGCCCAGTCTGGCTATATTAAAATCATTGTTGTGGATTTGGTCCTGAGTTTCAGGAGAGCTTCCTGAATGAGTGGAAATGGTGGGAATTCATACAGGAACTTCCCTGTCCAGCCGAGGACCAGGGCATCCTGTGGGACTGTCCCTCTGACTGGTGGTCTGCAGCAGCAGTGTGAAAGCTTATTGTTTTCCGAGATGGCACAGGTCCATTTTGGAAGTGCTCCACCTTCTAAACACTGTGGCCAGAACTTATCTGCTCAGAGTCCATTCATGGTTTCTCTGATTCTGCTTGAGGAATGTTCCAGGATATTGTCTTTGCCTGGCAAGTGCACCAGATTAATATTTGGTTCCAAATTTTATTCCAGATCCCAGATACTCCTTGCTTCTGTACACTGTTTTCAGGACCTTTTCCTCCCTGCTTGTTTATGCAGTACATTGTTGTAGCGTCTCTTCTGATTTGCACAAACTGACCTTGTAGCTAGGAAGAGAAAGACTGCATTGCTATCAGCACTGCCTGAGCTCCAGGAGGCTGGTGTGTTCCCAAGACTTCTGTGGTGGGCTCCATGTGCCACTCACTGTGAGGTCCTATAGGTGGTTGCCCCACCCCATGAGTGAGGCATCTGTAGTAATGATGCTTGTTGGTGATTGTTGAAGGAAGGCAATGCCCTCTTGGGTTGCTTTCTTCTTCCACCACTCCAGTGATGTTACCAATGCTTTTGTCACTGGCACTAGTTTTGAGAGGGGTCCCATATTTCAGACTAGTTGTCACTAAGTGGTACTGGATGTGTCTCATTTGGAATATAGGCCATGGAATCACAGCTGTGGATGACCTGTTGTGAAGGACTCTGCTGCTACTATCAGAGCTGCAACTGTGGCCTGAGGAGGAAAGTCTCTGTAAGGTGTTTAGCTTTTGTTTTGCTCTGCTCCTATAAAGTTCAGTACTTGACAGAGTCTAGCTGGGGCTTAATACAGGTTTATCAGGAATCCAAGAGTCTCCAAGGTGCATTTTACAACCTGTAGGGAGCGCCTTATCTCCTGTTCTGTTTTCTATGAGACTAGCCAGTCGTCCAAGTAGGCAAAACTGTCATGGTTTGCCTTCTTAGGTGTGATGCACCAGTGACGTGCACTTTGTGAATATCCATGGAGCCTAAGTGGAGGCCAAAGGAGAACTTTGAACTGGTATTAGCAGATCTCTTCGAGGCCATCTCTTTCATCAGGCCACACCTTTAGGACTATGCCAGGCACTAGGACGACATGGAAACATTTTTGCTAGCAGTCTACTAGGCTGCCTGACAACGCCTGATGTCGATGTCCTCCAGATGTAAACATGGGCCGTCTCCTCTCCTCCTCAGTTTTTTACCTGTCATCGACTATACTCACTGCTTCCACAGAGATGCCACCGCCACAGTTGACTTGCTAAATCTTCCATTCTCCTATGTTTTTTTTTTTCTCACCCTAGTAGCTATCACTTTACTTTAAAGTGATTGCCATCATCAAGTATGTCAACAGAAGACTTCACTAAACTCTCTTGTTACTGTTAGTGTGGTGGAAAAATCTACCACAGCGACCAACACGTACGCCTGTGTATGCTGTCTCTGAGAGGCCCACCACGCTTAGGCCTGCAAGCTCTGCCTGAAGTTTAACCAAGTTACCCAGTGATGCCATCAAAAGCCCTGCAGATCTTCCTCCTTGAGCAGCAGGTAGCCAAAATGGAGAAAGAGAGCTCAGATGAGGAGTTCCACCATGTCACTGGCACATTTCTTGGGGTCCCGTCCTCCAGGGCCCAAGAGAAGTCTTCGTGAAAGCACAATCACCAGGAGAGGGAGTGGAGTAAGGATATATCCCTCCTGGTATGCTCCCAGTCACCACTACCTTGGCACCGACTGCTGCAGCGTTGTCAGCCACTTCACCGACACCTCCTGCTGCTCAGACCTTTGAACCCAGAAGGTTGACTCTGGCAGTGAGTTGTGCTGGACCTCCCACAGCTGGCTAAAGCCTGTCAACATCAGGGCTGCTGACACTACTGTCGACGCCACAAGCCTTGCTGATCAGACCTCCAAACTCTCAAAATCATCTGGCAGTGAATTCTGTTGGACCCACTGTGGCTAGCGATGGCCCATCAATGTTAGGGCTCCAGTGCCACCATTGACGGCAGATGGTGCTTTCCTCCTCTGTGGAGATAATACAGTGCCTTATACCTCCTCCTCCTCCTCCTATATCAGCCACGATGATGACTGGGCCTTTCAGGCCAGCCCCACCGCTCAACGCCTGTTCCGCCGATGCACCCTACACACTTCAGGGTGCCACATCCTCACTTCCTTCCTTGTGCCTCCAGGGTCCATCTACAAGAATCAGAATGTAACCCTGACCTCGCTCCACAGCAGTAAGAAGAGGAGGAGGAAGGTAAGGATGGGAGCCCATTTGACAGGTCTGGCTCCACCATTTCCACCAGAAGTGAGACTCTACATTGTATACCCGAGGTCCCTCCTGAAGACCCTCCTTCATATATCTATGATGAAACAACTCCAAACTGCAATGGGTTTGATGCTGAGGAGCAAGACATCACTAGGAGAAACTTGGTAGAGCTTCTGGAGCTATCAGTTTCTCCACCTTTTGTCATTTGTCATTCCTCCTCTGTTAGCTGCACTAGAGGATGCCAGCCTAGCCACCTGGCACAGACTAAGCTTGATCCCTGCCATGCCCAGAAAGGTAGACAAGCTGTACCAGGCCCACCCCTCAGGAAAGTCCTTTTCATGGCCAACCTGAGGCTGATTTGGTTGTGATAAAGGCAGCCCATGATAGTTCAGAGGTGCCTAAACATATCAGTTCTCTTTCCCAGATAAAGAGTCAAGGAAACTGGGCCCCATGGAAAAAGAACCTTTGTCTCTGCTGTGTTGGGCCCCAGAATAGCAAATTATCAGGCCCACATTGTCAAATACCAGAATACACTCTGAAAAATGGCTAAAGCATCATCCCAATGTCTCCTTGAGGGTCCCCAGAAACAGGAGATGCTCAAGGCCCTCTAGACTGGGGCTGACATGGTAAACACCTTTAAGGTCTACCTACGATATTTTGGATGCCCCAGCCAGAGCAGTTATGCTGGCATCTGCCCTAAGAAGGCATTCTTGGTTGTGGGTGTCAGGATTTGCTAGTGATGTCCAGCAAGCCATTCTGAATATCCCTTCAGAGGATACAGACTCTTTGTGGCACATGTGTTAGGACATCCTCTATGACCTGCAAGCCTCAGGAAGGACTCTGAGGTCAGTTAATTTCCTCTGCCACCCACAACCGAGAAATAGGTAGAGGTGCCCTTTCGCAGGGATACCACTGGACTTGGGTCACGAGCCAGGCAACAGAGCAAAGCTGAGCAGCTTTGCCGGCCTCAACCTACCTTTAGGGGAGCCCACCCAAAGCTCCTAGAGGAGGTGTGGCTGTAGCCACTGGATCTGCTTCAGCATGACTCCTTATTAGAAACTCACCGTCCAGTACAAAATCCGAGGTGGTGGTAGAGGTTGCCTTTCTCCATCTGGAACAGTGGAGAGAAGTTACAACAGGTGGTTGGGCCCTGCAGTTAATAAAACAGGGCCACGCTTCTAGAACTCTGGAGTTGCCTCAGACCTTCCACCTAATTCCCTCAACTTATCCTCCAGACCACATAGCAGTGCTACTAGAGGAAGTATCGACACTGCTGTGCAAGAAGGTTATAGAACCAGTTCCTTGGCAACCATGGAACTGGGGGTTCTATTCTTATTTTTTCCTAGTCTCCAAATCCACAATGTACTTGAAGCCCATTCTGGATCTGAGGGATCTAAACTTCATATTAGTGCAAGAATTTCAGGATGGCAGCTCTCCTAGGCCTGCTGTCCTCCTGCAAAAAGGGATAGAACATGCTTCCTGAACATGCAGGATGCTTACCTGCATATCAAGATTTGTCCACCCCACAGGAAGTACCTCAGATTCCTGTTTGAGGGAACTGTACCAGTTGGCTTGTCATCTGTTCCATGGGTATTTACCAAATGCTTGGCAGTAGCTCTCAGGAGAGAGGGAGTGTATGTCTTCCTTTATCTAGATGACTGGTTGCTCAAAGTTCAGTTCCAGGAACAACCATGTGACACCCTAGTGCACAGCAGACAGCTTTTCAGTGCCCTAGGATCATGGGCATCTACCCAAGTCAGTCTTGATCCCTTGTCAGCGCCTACAATACACTGGGGCAGTACTGGACACTGCTCAGGCTTAGTCTTTCAGCCCAGGCAGGATGAAGCGCTTCATGGCACAGGCCCAGCTGCTTTACAACAAGTATGTCGCAGCCAGGACATTCCTGAGACTGATGGGCCTGATGGCAGCAGCCATTGTCACAGTACCACTGGCCAGGCTGCACATGAGGATCCCTCAGTGGACATTAAGAGTTCAGTGGATTAGCGCACTGATGATTTAGAACAGCAGGTTGTAGTAACTTCTGTCCGAAAGGTGCTCCACAGGTAGATGGGACCCAACAATTTTCTGAAAGGGGTCTCTTCCTCATTCCTCCTCAGCAGATTCTTACCACAGATGCCTCAGGACTGGGCTGGGGGCACATCTGGGACCTCATCAGACACAGGGAACATGGACCAGAGTCAAGACTTCCTTCCATATAAACATGCTAGAGATGAGGGCCGATCTTCCTGGACATAAGTCTCCACCACTCATTCACACTAGTGGGATTGGCGCCGGAGGCACTAAGACCCATCGGGAGCAAACTTTTGCTGGAGGGTCGGCGAGACGGCGCCATGAGACAGCGCATGAAAGCAGCGGCTCGAGCGGGTAATGACCATCTCGGCGACGACCCTCCAACCGCCTCAGTTCCTTTTTTCCTACGCCGAAAAGCGCTTCAGTGACGACGCCGTCATTGAAATGGAGTCAAACTTCAAACTAGCGATAGTTTTCAGTTTGTTTTTTGTAACATTATCACGATAGTAGTATCGCTAGTTTTATTCTATTTTTCGTAAAATTTTTCTAATATTTAAATTTAACTTACTTGAAGAAGTCTCGCCTACTGGACGGAGTCACCATGAGCAGGTCAGGTGATGGTAGAGACTTCAGATGAAAGCTGTTCAGTCAGCCGGCTGGGTCCGTCAGCCTCCTTCTCCTCAGCGGGGTTCCGACTCACGGTCAATCCGATGCTGGGGATGGGCGGTCCCCTGACCGCATAAAATAAGCGGTCGCATTTCGGCGCTGCTCGCCTCGAGCTCTTCTTCGCCCACAGGTCAAAAAGAGAAGGACTACCGAGGTCGCCTCTGGTATGTCTGCGCTGGCCGACGGTCGGTTATCGTTGCTAGTTGGCCGGTCTCTTCGAGTCGCCAGCTTCGATCATCGTCGCCCTCGACATCGGAGCCCTCCCGCCTATAGGTAGGGCTCCAGATGAGCAGTTTCATCAGTGGGCGCTCTTATGGAGCGCATGGGCTCGGAGGTTGGTTCTTCTGCCTGGCTCGGTTACCTCGGAGCCTCGGGCTCCTCCGGCGATCAGGTAGGGCGTGTTGGACCTTCATGATCGCGGCGCCTTCTTCGGTGCTAGCGACTCCGTGCTTAGTGTTCCTCCTCACATGGCTGCTGCGCAGGGGCTCACCGATGCCCTTATCTCCTGGTATTTTCCTTCTCTTGTTTCCAGGTTCCGGCTTTTCCGGCGCCTTCTGCAGGGTCTGTGGCCTGTCGGCGCTTGCTGGGCCGCTGGAGCTGGCGGGCGCTGGCGGCGCCGCGCGGGTCTCTCGGCGCCGCTGGTGCGCTGTTGTTCGCGGGCGCCGCTGTGGTGCTGCTGATCGGGGCGCTGTTCGGCTCGCCGCGGCCGTCAGGGCGTCGTCTCAGGGCGCCGTCATGCGCCGTTTGCTGGCGCTGGCGCGCGTGCGGGCGTTGCCCGGGCGCGCCGCTGGGTCGCAGGTTTCGCGCCAGCCTCGGGTCGCTAGCCTGCTTTGCTGCCTTGGCGCCTGCAGCCTTGGGGATTCCTTTTTTTTCCTGCCATTTCTCCTCCTCTTTTCACTTTTTCCGTCCAAACGTCCTTTTCTGGACCATCAGGAGATGATGTTGAGCCTGACCCAGACCTTCGGTTGGGTGATGAAGTGGAGGAACAGGATCTTTCTTTGCTACAGAGCCTGTGGTCGAGGACCTGTCCTTAAGTCTCTGTTGAAGAACCTGGGATCCACTCTTTCTCTCCAGACTACAGACATCATCCTGGGAAGATATTAAGACTCCAGTATCTTCATGCTTCGAGATCCCTCACGGATTTGACTCCTCCGATTCAGCTCTTCCTTCGAGACGCTGTCTCAAATGGTATGGAATAACCCTGCTCTTATTCCCTCAGTGGCTAAATCCATTGATAAGAAGTATTCAGCTCCCGATGATCGTCTCCATTTTGGCATCCCAAGCCTTTGGATCCTATTGTAGTCCTGGCAGAGAATGACAAGGTGGTTCTTCCTCAAACTACTACAGCCTCGAACTCTATTAACAAAGAGTCTCGTAAGATTGATACATTAGGTAAGAGAGTCTTTGCTGCCTCCACTCTAAGTATGCGTGTTGCCAGTTATCAAGGCTATTTTTCTCAGTATGAGTATATCCTGTGGCACCTATGAAAAGAATGGTTGAAGCTCTTCCAGATCTGGATTCCAAGTCAGAGCTTCTTCTGACCAGTTATTAGAGTATTGAGTCCATAACCAACAGGTCAAAGCCGCCATGGATGCTTTCGACACTGCTTCTCGCTCAGCAGCCGATGATTTAGTACCGGCGCCATTCCTGGCTGCGCACTTCTGGCTTCACGAATGATGCTCAGCAGCAGGTGATGGCGCTGCCTTGATGGCCTTCTTTTTGGCCCTCAGGTGGAGCAAGCCTTAGAGGCCACTCAGAAGACTAGATCGGCCATTAAGTTGGCCAGACCGCCTGCCCTCTCGGGGCATGTGAACAGACGTCTAGTTTCATAGTCGTCAGTCCTTTCGAGGCAGAGGCAGGGAAGCTTCCATAAGCCAACCTGCCCAACCTCAAAAGAAGACGCAGCAGAAAGCGTGAGGACCCAAAGCTCCCAGCGCTACCTTATGAGTCGTTGGCCCAAGTTCCATCCACTCTGCCGAGGTGGAACTTTCTCCTCCGTGGGAGGTCGTCTGATGTACTTCTACAACCAGTGGAAGTCCATAACCTCAGACAAATGGGTTCTTCGGATAATTCGCGAGGTTACTTCTCAATTTCTTGGAACCCCCGGTGTCCTCCCATACGACAACCCAGGTTGTCGGCCTCTCAGTCAGATCTCCTCACCGCGGAGATCCAGGCTTTGAACAACAGGGAAAATAGAACTGGTGCCCCATCTGTGAAACACAGGGTCTATCTCCCATTACTTTCTGGTTCCAAAGAAATCTGGGGGATGCGCCCCATTCTAGACCTCAGAAAGTTAAACAAATTCCTCCCAGGGAGAAATTCAAGATGATTTCCAAGGTACCCTGTTACCCTTGCTGCATCAGCACGACTGGCTGGCCTCTCTGGATATGCAGGATGCTTACCAGCATATCCCGTCCACCCGACCCACCGCAATTCCTCAGGTTTGTAGCTTTGGGTCAGCATTATCAGTTCAGAGTCCTGCCCCTTTGGTTATCCTCGCGCCATGAAGTTTTTACAAAGTGTTGTGCAGTTCTCGCGCATCTCAGGAAAGTCGGACTCGAGTGTTTCCTACTCGACGATTGGCTTCTAGCAAGCCCTTCCGGCCAAGGGACTTTGAAGCCGTGCAAGCGACTTCGCGCTTCTCACGTCCATGGGAGTTCTGCTGAATTTGAAAAATCTCAACTGCAACCCTCCCAGAGGCTCCTTTCATAGGGGACGCTTCTAGACACCTCTTCAGCGAAGGCTTTCCTTCAGAGGACAGAAGACTCGACATCCTTCGTATGGTCGGCTACATCAGGGAGAACCAATCGGATTACAGCTTCTCGATGCAACGCATGTTGGGTCTCATGGCGCTCGGTCTTCACTGTCCCTCTGGCCCGACTGCACATGAGAACCACCCAGTGGATGCTCTCCACTCAGTGGTCCCCGACCTCTCACCCCCAGTCTTATCCCATCAAGGTGACGGAGCCCTTCAAGGTCTCTCACCTGGTGGTCTCAAGAGAGCAATCTCCTGGAAGGATTCCCCTTTGCTCCCCGGATCATCAGATCTCCATCACCACAGATGCATCGCTAATGGGATGGGGAGCTCACTGTCTCCCTCCACACTCAAGGTGTATGGACTCAGTTCGAAACTCATCTCCACATAAATGTCCTGGAGATGAGAGCGGTCCTTCATGCAATCCGAGCTTTGAAGGATGTCCTTTGTCACAAGAACATTCTCCTTCAAGCGGACAACAAAGCAGTGATGTATTACATCAAGCAAGGCGGTGCTCATTCTTATCCCTTTGCAGGGAAGCAATGAGGGTGTGGGAGTGGTGCTTGGAGCACAAGTCTCTGATTCAAGCGGTTTATCTGCCAGGTATACAAAACGACCTAGCAGATCACCTCAGCAGAACGGAGGCAGACCCTCACGAGTGGTCTCTCTGATCCAGCCGTAGCTCGGTCCCTGTTCAAAGAGTGGGGGACTCCAGACCTGGACCTTTTGCATCCCCACTCAACGCAAAACTGCTCTCTTCTGCTCCAGAAATCCAGGGCCTGGCATTTTCTGTCAGGATGCGTTCAGGCTGTGTGACAAAGCGCTTTCTTCCGCCTTCCACCACTTCCTCTAATCCAGAGAGTACTCCTCAAGTTCGAGTCTCAGGGGACCAAGATGATTCTCATTGCTCCTTCCTGGCCTCGGCAACTATGGTTTCCTCTACTCAACAGTATGTTGGCAGCCTCTCGAGACCACTTCCTTTGCAAATCAGTCTTCTGACTCAGGGTTCGTTGGTCCATCCAACCCTGAAATCACTTCACCTCATGCTTGGCTCCTGAAGAGATAGAAGTGAATCGGTTCAACGTCTCTTAGAGTCTCAGACATCCTTCTGGCTGCTCGAAGCCAGCCACCCGAAAACGTGACGCTTCCAAATGGAAACGTTTTTCTCTCTGGTGTGCAAAATCCTCTTGGAATCCCTTTCCTGTCCTCCTGGCGAAGGTTCTGGAGTATCTTTTGGACCTATCAAACTTAGGTCTTCAATACTCCACAGTTAAAGTTCACCTTAGTGCCATCTCAGCTTCCATGAGCTGTTTCTTCCTTAACCTGGCTCAGTTACCTATGGTGAAGAGATTTCTAGGGATTCTCCATACCAGACCCCTGTTAGCGCGCCAGTTGCAGCCTGGGACATTAACCTGGTGCTGGACATGCTCACTCGGAAGCCTTCGAACCCTTAGCTACCTGTGAGTTAAAATTTCTTACCTGGAAGACTGCCTTCCTGGTGGCCATTACCTCAGCCCGCTAGGGTCTCTGAGATACATGCACTGGTTACGGACCCTCCGTATACTGTATTCCATAAGGACAAGGTAGTTCTCCAGACTCATCCAATTTCTTCCAAGGTTGTGTCAGAATTCCATCTGAACCAACCTCTGGTACTTCCCGCTTACTTCGCTAATTTCCAAAATGAAGGGGAACGAGCTCTTCATTCCTTGGATGTTAAGAGAGCCCTAGTGTTCTATTTAGATAGAACCAAGGATGTTCGCAAGACTCAGCAACCTGTTCGCTTTTTCAGCGACACCGGCTGGGTCAACCTGTCGCTATTAGATGTATCTCTTCATGGTTAGTGGCATGCCTTCGTCATTGCTATTCCATGGCTCAAGTTAAATTAGAAGGTAGAGTGTACGCTCACTCTGCTAAGTGATCATGGCATCCCTAGCGGAAGTGCAATGTTCCAATTGCAGATATATAGCGCCGCTCTCCTGGAGCTCAGTGCATACTTAGACACTATGCACTGGATGTTCATGCCAGGCGCATTCCGCATTCGGCAGAACTATCCTTAATGGGCTTCTATCTTAGGACGCTGAGCTCTGGCTTTCCTGCCGCCCTTGGGGGAT
Organism: Neoceratodus forsteri; assembly: GCA_016271365.2. Classification (NCBI taxonomy): domain Eukaryota; kingdom Metazoa; phylum Chordata; order Ceratodontiformes; family Ceratodontidae; genus Neoceratodus; species Neoceratodus forsteri. The sequence goes on along the minus strand of CM057453.1, from coordinate 1,135,160,735 downwards.
TATCAGCTTGGTACTCTCCCACTAGTGTGAATGAGTGGTGGAGACTTATGTCCAGGAAGATAGGAAAATTATTTACCACTGTAATTCTTGGATCTTCTTGGACAGTTCCACCACTCATTCACACCCCACCCTCCATCCCCGAGCTCACCGCTGTATTGGTCTTCACTCCTCAAATCTTTAGGCGTGAGGACTTCTTTGCTGACCCTTCTTATCGGGTCATACAGGACTATCTTATGTCCGTTTTTAATGTTAGGTTTACCCTTTTTCGTTAGTTGCGCTGCACCTCCTTGGTAAAAAGGTACTGAGAGCGGTTGGAGGTCGTCGCCGAGATAGTCATTACCCGCTCAGGCCGCTGCTTTCGCTATGGCCAGCGCCGTGTCTCAAGGCGCTCGCTCTCCTCGCTACCGACCTCCAGCAAAGTTTGTTCTCGATGGGTCTTAGTGCCTCCGGCGCCAATCCCACTAGTGTGAATGAGTGGTGGAGACTCGTCCAAGAAGATCAAGAATTACGGTAGGTACGTAATTTTCCTTTCTGTATGCTCTGCAAATCTTCCAGAACCATTTGTCCCCGGGCATCTGCTGATGCAGAGGGACTATATCATGGTATTGCACTACATAAACAAGCAAGGAGGACTCATTCTACCCCTGTGCAAGGAAGCAATGAAGATTTGGTACTGGACTCTAGAACATGGCCTAGAGCTGTCATCCATCTATTTTCCAGGTGTCCAAAACCTCTGTTAGATGAGCTAAGCAGGTCACAATCCAGAATTCATGGGTGGGGGCTGTTGACCTTGGTGGTCGAAGACATGTTCGACAGGTGGGGCTGTCCAGAGTTGGACCTTTTACGTCCCAACTCAATGCAAGACTGCCGCTTTCTGCTCACTCATTTTAGAGCCTGAAGTTTTCTGGCAAGATGCATTGTCCCTCTCTTGGAAGGGTGATGATCTTACTTTGAGGAAGGCTTTTGCAGCAGTCAGGACTATGCCGCCAGGCACTAGGACCACACCGAAAACTTCTAGCTAGCAGTCTACCTCGGGCCCTTCCCCACCCTGACATCAGTCATCTGACATCAGTACAGGCTATATAGGGAGGCGTCCCCACACCTACCTCAGTTGTTTTCCTGCCATCGACCCATGCACGCCGGACCTAAGTGAAGCGTCGCGGCTGGTCAACCACTATTTCCCGCGTTTACCATGCTCTTTCATTTTCAGTTCTTTTACTCTTTACCATCATTTTTTGGTGTTTTTCCAATATGTTTGTCTTCTCCACCAGCCTCATCTTCTGACCACTCCACGAAGTGTGCCTGCCGCAAATGGATTCCTGAAAAGGACGATCACTCTTCAGTGCCTGATCTGCCTAGGCCCCAGCCACGACACCAAAGACTGCCAGTTCTGCAGAAATTCAACCAGGCCACTTCAAGACGTTGATTGAAAACATTGAAGAGCCATCTTCTAAAACAAAACAGAAGCTACTTGCCATGGAAAAGGAGCTGGGGTCAGGAGCTCTTGACTTTGCCGGGCAGTCCTCTGTGGCCTCTTCATCCTGCCACAGGAGAAATTGGGAAAGCACAGACACCAGGAGAAACACAGAGAATAGACCCAGTCAGCTTCCCAGTCGACCATATGTCTTCAACCCGCAATGGCACCTTCCTCCCGCAGTGGGTTGGAAAGTCTCTGGCCCGCCAGCCCTTTTCTCCTCCGGATGTGGTGGCACTGCCTGCTCTCCTGCTGGCAGTGGCATTTTGCAGGGCGTTCACTCTGCCACCAGCCCCAGACACTCAGGCCCACCTCCTCCATGGGCTCTCAGCCAGGTGGCTTGGCCGGTTCTGGGCTCTCGGGTGGTGGCTGTGTGCCCATAGCCCTCCCAGCCATGGCTCTGCCTTCATCGGTTCTCACCTCTGGGACCAACACCAGTTCTGGTAGGCAGCACCATGGCAGTCCAGTGCCATCTCCTCCCTCTGGTGTCGCTTCTGCCGCTGCCTGGGGAATCTCCTTCCCTCAGGTGCCGGCTTCCCTGTGGGCCGTGGCATCAGCGACCCATTTGTCCATGCGCTCTAGGCCGTTACCCACCAGGCCGACACCCCAGCTATTGGGCCAAGCGCCAGCATCACCTTTGCCGCAGCCTTCTCCACAGCTGACATTGGCTGGGCCATCACGGAATGTTTGCCGTGCCACCTGGAACTATGCCAGGTTACAAGTTGCCAGCTCGCAAACTGTTGTTCCCTAACCCAGTGCTGGGGTTGCCCTTCTTGCCTGTGTACAATATTGCTCCACAGGTGAATTACAATGCCCTTTTCTTGGTGAGGTGCGCTGCATGTAGAAACAGACTCCTGCCCCTCAGGGTCCACCTCTGGCTTCTTCCTCCTTCCTCCCGGGATCCCCAGCCCTGGGACACAGGAAGGGCTGGACCTTGTGACCCCCATACGTCCAGTGTCCTCCGCAGCAATGCCTGACATTGGTGCAGGCCTCAGGTGGGACGACCACTGGCCTCTGACACCGGTGCCAGACAGCGAGTCCTGTGAGGATGACTCTGAATCTCGGGGTCTTTTTCTTCCCTATGGGAGTCTTTGGGTGGTGGTGATGATATGCCCAAGGAGGTGCTTAAGTCCCCACCCAGTGATCCGCCCTTCGTGGGTGTATCGCCATATTCAGTCCATTATGGGTTGGGAGATGGAGAAGCAAGACCGGAGAGACTCCACCTAGCCCTTTTTCCTTGGCAGAAGGATGCCAGTAGTTGTGCCACCCTTGTTTGAGTCATATGAGGATGTCACCAAGGCGACTTGGGCTCACCCCTCCACTAACCCTCCCCAAAAGGCAGGCAGATTATCTTTTCACTTGCCGGCAGGTAAGCCCTTTCTGGGGAGTCATCCTGAGGCAGATTCTGTGGTCGCTAATGCAGCTCACAACTGCTCAAAGAAGTTCAAGCACCTTAGTACTCTCAACACAGACCGTGAATCCTGTCAGCAGGACCAGATCGGCAAGCGGGTCTTTGCTTTGGCCACTAGGGGCCATCAATTATCTGATCCATGTTGTACAGTACCAAAATGCCATGTGGGACCTGGCTAGGGACCTGGTCCAGACTCTGCCTGAGGATCCCACAAAACTATGCTGGCCCAATGCATAAAGCGGGGCTTGTTGTGGAGCCATGTGCTCTGGGCATCTTACAATGTCGTGGATGTCTCTGGACGAGGGTCTGTGTCTGGCATTTGCCTTTGGCGCCATTCCTGGGTCTGGGTTTCTGGTTTTGCCCAGATGTTCAGGCCAGCATTTGGATGCTTCTTTCAGGGGCTCGGTCCTTATTGGGGGTGATGTCCAAGACCTCCTCTCATTTGCAGGAGTTGGGCAAAGCCCTTTGGTCGGCTCAGTTGCTCTACCATCCTCAGCCTAGAGCCAACCAATGCCAGCCCTTTCATTAGTCCTCCTGCAAGCAGACTCGAGGCCAACCTACCAAGGACCAGCAATGCCATAAGACACTGAGCTATTTCTACAGGGGCTGCTACTGTTCGATTTCCGGGTCCCATGGCTCCTGCCTGCCCTGCCCCCACCTCCTGACTCCTTAGCCACCCGGCCCCTGACTGAGGATCCAGAAGATGGTCAGGAGTTGATTCTCTCTACACTTGGAGGGTGGCGTAGAGACAACAGACAACTGGGTGCTCTAGTTCAGGGTCACACTCTGAAGCTGGTGAAGTGGTCGCCCAAGGCCCCTCCCATCCACTCTACCACCCTCCTGTGCATTTACCTCTTGTTTTGGAGGAATTCAGGCACTTATGCACAAAGAGCCATGGAGTCTGTCCCTCAGGCTCAGTGGGAAAGGGATTTTACTCTGACTTCTTCCTCATCCCCCAATAGACCAGGGACTCGTGCCCATGCTAGACTTGAGCAGTCTGAATCTCTGCATGGAGTACAAATGCTTCAGGAGGGTGACCTTCCAGGAATTGCTGCCCTGCTGTACCAGAGGGACTGGCTGTGCTCTCTGGACATGCAGAATGCTTACCTGCACTGGCCCGGTGGTGCTGAGGGTTGAGGTGATGGACACCACACTGGCGACCTGGGTTCGGGAGCAAGCTTGGGCCATCGGGGGTCATCCGGGAGGAGACGATTGAGCGTCCATAGGACTGCTCTCCTCTCTGAGGAGGGTACAAGGATTGTCCTGCATAAGTAGCGGCGGCCAGTGGAGACTGGGTGCACTACAAAAGCAGGGACCTTGCTGGGAAGACATTGGGCGGTTGCCCTCTGGATGTGTGGGAATGCACAAGCAGCAGGCTGGGCAGAACTGCACGACCCACGCCTGGGAGAAAACATAAGAATAAAACCCTCCCTCCTCTGGTAGGCAAAGCGGGCACTGTGGCAATGGCCCCATATCCACCGCCAGGTGTCAGGATGCTCAATTCCAGACCCTCCCTGTGTCGGCAGCCCATCCAATACTATAGAAAGGGCGCTGGTAGGAGATGACAGTTCTTCCCGAGGACACAGACCAGGGAGTTCAGACTAGCTGCACAGGGATGAGGGGTGGGTCCCACCAGAGTAATGAGCGAACCACGCTCAGGCAGGACGGACAGAGCTGGAGACCGAAGACCATGCGGAGAGAGGCCAGAGGTGGGGTGAAGAAAGAGAGTTTAAAAAAGAATGCTTACCTGCACATCCAGGTTTTCCAAGCTCACTGCCATTTCCTCCATTTCCACTTTCAGGGTGCCCACTTCCAATTCAGGGCCCTCCACTGTGGCCTTCTTCTGCCTCCCGGTATTTACCAAATGCCCAGCTGTAGTGACAGCAGCATTGCAGAGACCAGGGCTTTTAATGTCTTTCTCCTACCTGGATGACTACCTGCTAGCAGCCCCTTCCAGGGAGCCTTAGTTCAGACCCTGGAATGCACTTCCCATCTCTTCCAGGAACTGAGAGTCAGAGTGACTCTCCAAGTCCTGCTTCTCCCTTGTCAGTGCCTCCATACATAGGGGCGATCCTGGATACCCACCAGGGCAAGGCCTTTCTGCCAGAGGACAGGGTGGCCTGCCTGATGAAGCAGGGCCATCTTGTTTCCATGAGCCATCAGTTTCCTGCCAAGTCTTTCTGCACCTCCTGGGCCATAAGGTATCATCAATTCAGAGTGCCAGCGGCCTGGTGGCGCTGAGGGTCGAGGCACTGGACGCCACACCACGTCACGCCCAAGCACCCAGGTTCAGGAATGAGCCCGGCCACTGGGGTCAGTGAGGGGGTAAGATATTGAGTGTCCGGAGGACTGCTCTCTCTTCCCAGGGAGGGTGGGGAGAAGCAACCGCCCTGGAGCGCCCCTGGTGGAGCCCAGGGATGCCTAGTGTGGTGACGCAGCAATGCAGGGGCAGACCCTGGCAACGCTGCCTGGACAGCACTCTGAGGGAAGGAAAAATGGAAAAAACACCTCTGGCCACCCAGTGAGATGATGGAGGCCCCCGGTGGAGTGCCCACATCTCCCACGCTGGCCCAGCGCACTCCAGGTTTCTCCAGGGCCAACCCGGCGACGGAGGTAGGTCCTTCACACTCAGCTTCAAGAGCCGCCAAGGGAGGGCGGACCCAGCCCCGGAGGTGATCCGGGCCGGACCTGTTGATGTCGCCTGAGGGTGGAGAACCGGGGAATGCGGGGTTCAGGCCGCGAATAGAGGCACATCCGAGAGGGCACTCCAAGGAAGCCCATGGAGGTTCAGAGGAGATAAAAAAAAATTATCACAGTGCCTTGGCCCAGCTGCATATCCGGTATCAGTGGACCCTGTGTGTCCAAGGGGATCCATGCACGGACAACCTCGATTAGTTGGTCCTGGTCTCTGACCCAGTCCAGAGGGTTTGGCCTGGTGGATGGACTTGGCCAATCTGCTCCAGGGGTTCCTTTCCAGATCTCAACTCCCTGCAGGTTCTGACCACGGATGCCTCCAGCATGGGATAGGGTGCCCATTCGCCAACCATCAGACTCTGAGTACTTGGTCAGACATAGAGCAAGCTCTTCGATTAATGCCCTGGAGTTGCAGACAGCTGTATATGCCCAGCAGGCCTTCCAGACCCATCTCCTCCCAGGCCCACTACTGGATCAGGTGGACAATATGTGTGTAGTCTACTACGTCAACAAACGGGGAACCCACTCTTATCCCCATGTTGGGAGGCAGTGAGAGTCTGGTATTGGGCCATCGAGACAATCTAGAACATCCCCGGCTGTTCATGTTTCAGGCATCCAACACGTGTTGGCTAGCAGTCTCAGCCACTCCAATTCTCGGCTTCACAAGTAGGAACTTCTCACCTTAGTGGTCAAGATCTCTTCAACAGGTGGGGTCGCCCAGAGTTTGGACCTTTGCATCCCCACTCAATGCAAAACCGCTGTTTTTTATTTTCTGGTGAGACCCGTTGTCCCTGTCTTGGAAGGGGAAGTTTCTGTAGCATTCCTTCCATTCCCACTCTTGCAGAGGGTTCTACTCAAACTTCAGTTGAAGGGAGCAGAGATGATTCTCATAGCTCCCTTCTGGCAATGCTCAGATTTAGTTTTCTCTGCTGCAACAGTTGGCTGCAGAACCTCTGGTTCCCTACCTTTGTGCAGAGCTTGCTCTCCCAGGACCAGGTCACCCTAGTCCATCCGGACCTCAAATCCCTGCATCTGTATCGTGGCTCCTGTGGACCTAGCTGTTTCCCCGCTTTGGGGTTTCTCTAGGGTTGCTGACGCCCTGGTGGCAGCCAGGAAGCCCTCCACCAGGGCCATTTATGCTATAAATGGAAGCGCTTTTCCATTTGGGGCCACTGTTCACTATTTGGATCTGTTCACCTGCCTGGTTAGTCAAGTGTTGGAGTACTTCCTTTCCTTTGAATTCAGGCCTGGGGTACTTGTCTCTTAAGGTGCACCTTTCATATCTCTGCGTACCATGCACCTATTGAGGGCAAAGCTGTCGCTCAGCTTGAGGTGTCGTGCACATTTCTGCGAGGCATTCTGCATCTGAAACCTTCCATTCGGGGCCTGGTACCCCAATGGGACCTTAATTTTATGTTGGAGACGCTCACTTTACTCCTTTTAAAATGCCCGTGAGTTGAGAGCTGCGCTTCTGTCATAGAAAGCACTCTTTTAGTTGCTGTTACTTCTGCTCAAAGGATTTTCGAGCTGCAGACTCTAATGTGTAGAGAGTCTTATTTTCTTTTTGTTTTTACATAGACAGGGTATCTTTGTGTACTAATCCTAAGTTTTACCTAAGGTGGTGTCTGAGTTTACTTTAAATCAATCTATCCATCTTCCAGTTTATTTTCCTTAGTATTCCAGTCGGGGAGGCCTTGCTCTGTACTTTTGATGTTCACATGATGATGTGGTATTATACAAACTGCACCAAGTCTTTTAGGAAAACTGACCAGTAGTCTGTTTCATTGCTTCAAGAGAGAGGGTGTTCTTATTTCCAAACAGTGTTTTGTCTAAGTGGTTAACTAATTACATTGTTTATTGCTACCGTAAGTACAACAAGCCGCTTGCAAGGTGGTCAAGGGCCATTCCACCAGGGGTATGACTACTTCTATAGCTTGCTTCAGAAAATGTCTGCTGCTGACATCTGTGCAGTTGCCACCTGGAGTTCCGCCCACTTTCACCAAACATTATAGTTTTGACATCGCCTAGGCATAGAGCTGTATTCAGCCTGGCAGTTCTTCAAGGATTTCTGTCATGAACTATTGACTGCTGTGTGGTCCTCCTCCCATGATTTTCATCCTGGTGATGCCGGTACTGTTTGGGACTCAGTCCTACTGTGTGGCCTGCTGAAAGAGCCTTCCTCAAAGTAAGATAGTACATTACGTAAGAACTTACATAACAGTAGATCTTGGAGAGAAACTCTTGTAGCAGGCCCTGCTTTCCTCCTCTCCCTGCTCTTTTCTATTGCATCAACTTCTGCCTCTTTGGTTTTCAGGATAACCTCCTCGGTTCTTCATTAGTTGGCCATGCAGAGTCTCCGGAGGAAGAACTGAGAGTAGGCGTGGGGGACTGCACCCTCCTTATAGCCTGGACTGATGTCAGATGACTGGCGTCGGCAGGGGCTGATTCCTGTGGTAGACTGTTGGCTTGAAGTTTTCCAAGTAGTCCTAGTACGTGGTGGCATAGTCCTACCTTTGTGGCCTGCTGCAAGAGCTTCTCTTGAAGATCTACTGTTACAATAAGTTCTTACTTAACTGTATTTTCCTTTATGCCTCCTCCCTTTTCTTTGATTCAGGGGTGCTAATCAAGCTTCAGATGGAGAGAGCTACTCTAATTCTTGTGGCTCTTTTGGCCTCACCAGATCTGGTTTCCCTGAATGCAATAGCTGGCAGTGGACCCTCCAGTACCCCTGCTCCTGTGTAAGGGCTTTCTGTCACAGGAACAGAGAACCCTAGTCCATCCAGACCTCCACTCAGTCTCCATGTTTGGCTCCTAAAGACGTAGCCATCACGAGGTTTGGAGTATCCCCAAAGGTGGTGGACATTCTGGTGGCTACCAGAAAACCTTCCACCAGAGCCACTTAGTCAATAAAGTGTAGCTGTTGACTTTGTTGGCCAATTTTCATCACTTGGATCCTTCACTTGTCCATTGAATCAGGTTCTGGAGTATTTATTGTTCTTGTCGGATGTGTGACTGCAATACTCTTCTGTCAAAGTACACTTGGCCGCTATTTCAGCTTTCCATGTGCCTGTTGATGGCCATACAGTGGCACAGCTAGAGGTGACCTGTATGGTCTTGAGAGGCATCTTGCACTTGAAGCTTCCCATCTGTAATCCAGTCCCAGCTTGGGATCTGAATTTTATTCTAGAGAAACTTACTTTGGCTCCTTTAGCCAGCCGTGACGTGTTTGCTATGCTTTTGTCATGGAAAGTATTATTTTAGTTACTAGTACTTCTGCTCTAAGGATATCTGAGCTTAAGGCTCTTACATGCGAACCTCCTTATTTGATTTTCACAAAGACAGGGTGTCTTTGCATACCAAATCTAAGTTTACCAAAGGTGTGTCTGAGTTTACTCTGAATCAGATTATCCACCTGCCTGTTTATTTTCATGAGCATGCCAATCCAGGAGAAGCATTGTTCTGCATTTTAGATGTACGGGTTGTCCTCGCTATAACAAATGAGTTAGGAGCCACAGCTACCATTCAATATAGTATCTCATTCATTGTATCGAGGGATGCTGTTTTATATAGGACAACTACACAGTCAGAGGCTCAGTGCTCTCTCAGCCGCCCCTCCACCATGTTTTCTCACTCCTGTATAGTTACGCATGTGGCTTCCTTATGTTCCTTCTTTTCTAAACAGTTTTAACATGCCAAAAAAAGTGAAATTGTTGACAGCTCGATGAACAATTCTGCACTAGACCCATGCTAAGTCGATTGTGTGTCAGCTGTCCCATTATTTAAAAAGAAAGAAACAGGACACTTACCTTGCACAGGGAATCCTATAAAAAATATTTTAGTACTTTTATGTCCCATCTGCTGTCGCTGCACCATCCACTCACTTATTCACACTTATGCTCCCCATCCACTCCCCAATGGACTTCCATGCTACCTTTGACTGCCTTCCTGCAAGTTCAGTAGTTTTACAGTATTTTGTTAGGCAGTACCTGTACAGTAACCACCAACAGCTGTGCTCATGCCTGAATAAAGCCATGTAGTGACTGGAATCAGTTAAACATGACAGAAAACATGGCACTGTGCAAAACCCATACTGACTCTGATGTCACTGATGACAGCTCATACTAGCACTTCTTAGCCACCATACTGCACTGCTTCAGAAATGAAATGTAAACTGTTTTTTTTCTGAACTAAAATAAAGCACTGGCCGGCCTGGTGATGCTGAGGGTTGAGGTGCTGGACGCCACACCACGCCGGCAACCCGGTTCGGGAATGAGCCCGGGTCATTGGGGGTCGGCAGGGAGGACTGGGATCGAGCATCCGACGACTGCCTCCTAGTCCTGGGGTGGGTCAGGGATCACTTATCATGCGGTGGCAACCTCTGGGATGCCTGGGGTTACTACCGGTGAGGTGACAGTTGGGGAGGGGTGGAGGAACGTGCGGACGCCGGCACGTAGTGCCTGACATCATTGCACGCCCACGCTCCGTGGGGATAGAACAAGGAAAAGGGCTGGGCACGGCCATGCAGCTTGATGGCTGCGCCTGGGCTGCCCGGAGGACTTGTGCAGAGTCCTGTCGGGAAGGGTCCGGGCTGTCCTGGCTGGGGCGTCTGGGGGTCTCCAGCAGGATGGCATGACAGCCATCCCGGATCCTCCTGGGTGCGGTTTGAGCTACCCAGCTCTCCGGCAGACAGGGCGGCGGCTGATGCCCATGCAGGTTCACACTGCAGCTCAAAGGCGAAAAGAGCAGCCGTGGATTAAAAAAACTCAGTGCTGTTTTTTCTGTTGTGTTTAAATAGCTGTACAATTCCATTTTGCAATTCTCCTGTAAAATTTCAGACACAGATGGGAGCCATTAGGATCATTCGTTACAACCGGAGTTCGGTATAACGAGGTTACGAATAATGAGGGAGCATTGTACATAGAATACCAGGTACTATACATACTATATGAAGGATCATGGAAGTCCTCACAGCTTTTTGTTCTTTCGCCCTTTGAAAGAGGACGCTCCAGTTTCAAAACAGTGTTTGTCCAAAAGGGTGGCCAACTGTATTACTTCTCTGTTACAGGAAGCACAGTAATGAACTTCCTGGAGGAGTTCATGGCCACGAGGGAGGTAGTATAGCACAGTGGTTTAAGGCTCTGAGCTGCAAATCTGGTGACATCCAGTAGACCAGACCTGGGTTTGAATCCCACAACTTCCACTTACATACTGAGTGACCTGAGCAAGTCACTTAACTTCCCTGTGCTCCTGGTCATGCCTGTAAAAAGCTTTCAAGCTTAGTATGCTAATCCTGGTTAAAAAATAAATAAGTCAATGAGAGGCATGGCCACTTCAGTTGCCTGTTTCAGGAATGTGTCAGCTGCAGAAATGTGTACTGCTGCAGCCTGGAGTACTGTCCACACTTTGACCAAACACTACAGTCTGAACATTGCCTCACAAAGGGTAGAACTAGTAAGGGTAGAACTAGTGACACCACTGACTACCCTCTTTAACAAATCATGGGAGGATGGGGTGGTACCCGAGGACTGGAGGAGGGCAGATGTGATTCCCTTCACAAAAGTGGGAGCAAGGCAGAAGCAGGAAACTATAGACCTGTTAGTTTAACCTCAGTGATAGGGAAAATGATGGAATCACTTCTAAAGGAAAGAATTGTCGCAGATCTGGAGGCCAGAAGGGCACAGGACCCTAGGCAGCATGGATTCACAGCGGGAAGGTCATGCCAGACTAATCTGATAGATTTCTTTGACTGGGTGACCAAAGTAGTAGATCAGGAGGGCTGTGACATGGCCTACCTAGACTTTAGCAAGGCATTTGACACAGTCCCACACAAAAGATTAATATATAAGTTAGCCAGCCTGGGAGTGGGTCCCAAGATGACAGCCTGGGTAAAGAATTGGCTGGAGAATAGAACACAGAGAGTAATAGTAAATGGAGTCCACTCAGAAGAAAGGAGGGTTACTAGCAGGGTACCGCAGGGTTCAGTAGATAGGACTAGTCCTCTTCAATGTCTTCATAAGTTACATTGCAGAAGGACTGGAAGGAAAGTATGTCTCTTTGCAGATGACACTAAGATCTGCAACAGAGTTGATGCACAGGGTGGGGTGGAAAGGATGAGAAGGGACTTGGCAAGGTTAGAGGAATGGTCAAATGTATGGCAGCTTAGATTCAATGCTAAGAAGTGCAAGGTAATGCACCTGGGAAACAAAACCCAGGGAAGAGTACACAATGGGAGGTGAGATACTAACAACAACAAAATGGAAAGGACCTGGGGTGGTCATATCAGATGACCTAAAGGTGAGCAAGCAATGTGAAGGCAGCAAGGAGGGCTGGGGGATACTGGGATGCATAGGGAGAGGCATCACCAGTAGAAAACAGGAAGTATATCCCTCTGTACAGACAGCTGGTGAGACCCCATCTGGAGTACTGTGTGCAGTTCTGGAGACCCAATCTCCAGAGAGACATAGACAGGATGGAAGCTGTCCAGAGGAGGGCACTAAAATGGTGCAGGGTCTGCACCGGAGGACATATGAAGAGAGACTTAAGGAGCTTAATATGTATAGCCTCGAGGAAAGGAGGGAGAGGGGGACATGATAGAAACTTTCAAGTACCTCAAGGGAATCAACAAAGTCCAAGAGGGTAGCATCTTTCAAAAAAAGGTGTGCAAGAACAAGAGGCACAATTTGAAGATAGAGGGGCGGCTCAGAGGTAATTTAAGGAAGTATTTTTTCACAGAGAGGTTGTGGATGCATGGAATGGCCTTCCGGAGGAGGTTGTGGAGTCAAAATCAGTGGTGGAATTCAAGCATGCATGGGATAGTCATAAAGGCAATTCTGGGGGTGGGGGTAGGAAGAAGTAGGCTGCTGGTTAACTAGGATCTGCAGCTTATCCAGTAGGTAGGGAAATGGGACTGGGTGGGCCAAGCGGTCCTTATCTGCCGCCACATCTTATGTTTCTATGTAAAGAAGGGTTGGCTTTAGCCTAGATGTGCTTCAAGGCCTTCTTTCCAAGGGCCTGTAGCCTCCAGCCACCCAGACTGTCTCATTGTCAGTACTGCTTGGGATTGGTCTTATAGGTGGGCCTGATGAAAGAGAGATCCTTGAAGAAGATAGAACAGTTATGTACTTACTGTAACAGTAGATCTTCAAGAGACTCTCTTTCATCAGGTCATGCCATCCCCCTCTATCTCCCTTTGCCCCTGAGCTTTTCCGCTCCTGTCTCTCTCTCTCTCTCTCTCTTCAAGATGGACTACCTTCTGTTCCACCTTGCCTGGTAGCTGGACACTTCATTGCCCTCTGGTTCCCTAGAGGAGTCTTCTGAGTATGATCTCCGTTGGGAACTGAGGAGGAGAAGGCTTTCACATTTATATACGGAGATGTCGACATCAGATATTGTTGTGGGTGGCCCTGGTAAATTGTCACATTTTGATATGTCCTCTTATGAGGGTTTTTTTTTTTTTTTTTTATCATCTGCCTGTTCCTTTCTCCATTCAAGAGGAGTGGCAGTGACTTTTTTAAATTCTTTTTAGCATGCACTATTTCCAAAGTCTGCTTAGAGGCTGTTTTATTTATGTTTTTGCCATCAGCAGATTCAGGATTCCCCTTTGGACACCTGATATCAGATCCATCTCTACCATGCCTTTCAGATGACTGAACTGATTTATCTGATCTTCTTTGGGGGTACCTCAGTCATCAGGTCACACCGTAGGAACGTCACCGTCGGTGAAGCAGGATCAATATGGAAGATTTTCAGCAGTACCACTGGGGCTGCCACACTGACATCACCTGCTGGTATCACAACCCCTATAAAGGTGTGAGTGGCCCCACTCCCTCCTCAATTCTTTCCACCATCAGCTCAGTTCACATGGGTCTCCGCAGAAGCTTCGACACAGTTTCACGCCATTGTGCTTTTGACTTTTTTTACTCTTGGTATTTTGAATCTCTTTTAAACAAGAGATTCATTTACCTTGTTTATGTCAAGAATTACTCCTTCCACTTCTGTTTTCTGTAACTGCCACTGCAGAAAGAAGATTGCCTCTTCAGATGACCATAAACCTCTGTGTCTGCTGTCTTGGGCCTGACCATGACGCCTCTGACTGTGAGCTCTGCCAAAATTCAAACAACCCTTAGGCAACGCAAAAGTCTTTGAAGAAATTTCTCATGGAACAGCAGGTAGTCAGTTCTGGGCAGGGGTCATCCAGGGTCCCTTCTTTCCAGTTGCTAGTGGGTTTGTCAAGCTCCCAGGCCTCCAAGGCCAGAGACAAGTCCTCCGGGGAGGGACCACAGAAAGGACCATGACCGGTACCTCCCACCCCCACCCCCAGTGGCGCTCCTGCTACCAGACGGCTTCTTCCTCATCTTCTGGGGCACTTCTGCTGGTCGTGGGACGCACTCAACATCCTCTGCTACCAAGCCTCTGCTCCTGTCAGGCCCATAACAGTAGCGCCACCTCTAGCTGCTGAGGGAATCTGAGCCATCAGCCCCTGGGTCATCGACTCCCAGCAATCCTCAGCCCTCGAGTCATCATACCCCCCTGTCAAGCCACTGATGCTTCTCCAAGCCCACGGTCAGACAGCTCCTCAGGCTTTCAAGCCCACGATGGATAGTTACGTCGCACCCAGCACCGACGCACCCCGCCACCATCAGTGCAACCCTCTCCTGCCATTGACCTTAATGGCAGTTTGGCCAGGATCATTACAGCCATCGTGCACCAGTTGGGTTCATGCAGACCTGGGTCATTGGCGCGTTGATGGTCCCATCATTGTTGACTCCCTCACCTCTTCACTCTGCACCCCAGAGGTCACCGTCAGTGCATCGCCGTTGGACATCGAGTTGGAGCAGGTACGACATCGAGGAGGAGTATCACCCAGGCCTCGATCTTCTACCTGTGGAAGAGGAGGAGCCCTTTCCTCAGACAGATCCACTACATCCTCTGTGAGTGAGGACTCTGTTAGGCATATTTCTAGGTCTCCCCAGAGGATCCTACCTTCTTCAGTGTAATGAAACAGCTGTCCTCAGCCATGGGCTTTCATACAGAGGAGGAAGATGCTACCAGATAGGACCAGGTGGACTTCTTGGAGAGCCCAGAATCCCCCCTGCCAAATCATTCCATCCAAGCGGAGAATGAAGTATGTACTTCAGCTGGGACTTGAACCCAGGCCACCTAGAATACCGTTCGGTCATGCTAACCAGCCTGCGCCACCAGGCAGCTGGAACCTGAACCATCCCAGAGCACACATTACTCTTTCTCCAATGCACAACCTGGTGTTGCACACATAATGACTTAATTTTCAATCACATGGGTGCAATGTGCCTATTTATGGAACACATACCAACAGAGGAGAGAAAGAAGTAAGTGCCTCAGCTTGGACTTGAACCCAGGCCACCCATAATACTATTCTGGTTGCGCTAACCAGCTGTGCCACCAAGGTAACTGGAACCTGGGCCATCCCGGAGCACACATTACCCTTTCTCCAATGCACAGTCTGGTGCTGCACAAATATTTACTTAATTTTTCAATCACATGGGTGCAGTGTGCATATTTATGGAACACATACTAACAGAGGAGATAAAGAAGTAAGTGCCTCAGCTGGGACTTGAACCCAGGCCACCGGAATATCATTCTGGTCGCTTTTAACCATCTGCGCCACCAGGGCAACTAGAACCTGGGCCGTCCCTGAGCACACATTGCTCTTTCTCCAATGCACAACCTGGTGCTGCACAAATAATTAAATTATTTTCAGTCACATGGGTTCAGTGTGTATATTTATGGAATACATACAAACAGAGGAGAAAGAAGTAAGTGCCTCAGCTGGGACTTGAACTCAGGCCACCCGGATATTGTTCTGATCGCTAACCTGCTGCACCACCAAGGCAAGTCCTGAGAACATAGCCATCACCCATTTTGGAGTATCTGAGAGGGTAGCGGGTGTCTTTGTGGCAGCTTGAAAGCCCTCCACTAGGGCCACTTAGACCATGAAGTGGAAGAGATTTGCCAGCTGTGTGGCCAGACATCATTTGGAACCTTTCACCTGTCCGGGAGCCAGATTCTGGACTACTTGATGATCTTCCTGGACATAAGTCTCACCACTCATTCACACTAGTGGGATTAGCGCGGAGGCACTAAGACCCATCGAAAAAACTTTTGCTGGAGGTGGTAGCGAGAGGCGGCGCCCGCGAGACCACGAGCGCCCGCGACAGCGGCTAGCCAGTAATGACCATCTCGGCAGCGACCCTCCAACCGCCTCAGTTCCTTTTTTCCGGCCGAAAGGGCGCCCAGTGACGACGTTGTTTCATTGAAAATGAGTCAAACTTCAAACTAGCGCATAGTTTTCAGTTTGTTTTTTTTGTAACTTTATCACGATAAGTAGTATCAGCAATTTTATTCTATTTTCGTTAAATTTTCTAATATTTAAATTTTACTTGAAGAAGTCTCGGCCTACTGGACGAGTCGACCATGAGCAGGTCAGGTGGATGGTAGGGAGACTTCGTGAAAACTGTTCAGTCAGCCGGGCTGGGTCGGTCAGCCTCCCTCCTCCTCAGCGGGAGTTCCATTAGCGGTCAGTCCGATGCCGGGGGATGGGCGGCCCCCGCCCGGCATAAAAAGTAGCAGTCGCGTTCGGCACCGTTCGCCTCGAGCCTTCTTCGCCCACAGGTCAAAAAGAGAAGGCATCACCGAGGTCGCCCTTCTGTATGTCTGCGCGTCGACGCCGGTTATCGCTACTAGCTGCCGGTCTCCTTCGGAGTCGCCGACTCCGGTGACCGCCACCGACATCGGAGTCCCCTCCCCGCCCATAGGTAGGACCCCGATGAGCAGTTTCATCAGTGGGCCGCTTCTATGGGAGCAATGGCCTCGAGGTTGGTCTCTGCCTGGCCTGCCGCCTCGAGCCTCGGGCCCCTCCGGCGGATCAGGTAGGGCGGTTGATTCTTCCTAGTCGCGCCTGCGGTGCCAGCGACTCCGCCAGGTGTTTTCTCTCACATGGCTGCGCGCAGGGGCCTGCACCGATGCCCTTATCTCCTGGTTTTTTCCTTCTAGCTTCCAGGTTCCTGGGGCTTTTCCCGTGCCTCCTCAGGGTTCGCGCTGGCTTGTCGGCGCTGCCGTGCCGCTGGTCTTGGCGGCGCTGTCCGGCGCGCCACGGTGGTGTCGTGCTGGATAGGGGCGGCGCTGGCTCATGAGCCGGAAGCCGCGCGGGCAGCCGCTGCCGGGCCAGTAGGCATTGTCGTCTCGCGCGCTGGGCGCTTGCGGGGCTGGGCAGGCCTCTTCGGGCGCGCAGGCGCCCGGTGTCAGTTTTCAGCCCGCTTGTTGCCTCGGCACCGGCAGCCCCTGGGGACCTCCTTGTTTTTCTTGCTATTTCCTCCTCTCCTAATTTTACCCTTTCCTGTCCAAACAGTCCTTTCTGGACCATCAGGAGATGATGTGTGAGCCTGACCCAGACCTTCGGTTGGGTGATGAAGTGGAGGAAACAGGGATCTTTCTTTGCTACAGAGCCTGTGGTCGAGGACCTGTCCTTTAAGTCTCTGTTGAAGAACCTGGGATCCACTCTTTTCTCTCCGGACTACAGACATCGATCCTGGGAAGATATTAAGACTCCAGTATCTTTATGCCGGAGATCCCTACGGATTTGACTCCTCCGATCCAAGCCTTCCTCTCGAGACGCCTGTCTCAAATGGTATGGAATAACTGCTCTTATTCCCTCAGTGGCTAAATCCATTGATAAGAAGTATTCAGCTCCCAAGGATCGCCCCATTTTGGCATCCCAAGCCTTTATGGATCCTATTGTAGTCCTGGCAGAGAATGACAATGTTTTCCTCAACTTACTACAGCTCTACCTATTAACAAAGAGTCTCTTAAGATTGATACATTAGGTAAGAGAGTCTTTGCTGCCTCCACTCTAAGTATGCATATTGCCAGTTATCAAAGGCTATTTTTCTCAGTATGAGTATATCCTGTGGCACTCTATGAAAAGAATGGTTGAAGCTCTTCCAGATTCGGATTCCAAGTCAGAGCCTTCTGACCGTTATTAGAGGTATTGAGTCCAATAACCAACAGGTCAAAGCCGCCATAGGACGCTGACACTGCTTCTCGCTCAGCAGCCGCGGATTTGTACTGCGCCATTCCTGGCTGTCGCATTTGGCTTCACGAATGATGCTCAGCAGCAGGTGATGGCGCTGCCTTTGATGGCCTTTCTTTTGGCCCTCAGGTGGAGCAAGCCTTAGAGGCCACTCAGAAGACTAGATCGCCATTGGTTGGCCAGACCTCCGCCTGCCCCTCTCGGGGCATGTGAACAGACGCCAGTTTCATAGTCGTCAGTCCTTTCGAGGCAGAGGCAGGGAAGCTTCCATAAAAGCCAACCTGCCCAACCTCAAAAGAAGAAGCGAAGGAAAGCACAGGGGCCTAAAGCTCCCAGCGCTACCTTATGAGTCGCTGGCCCAGGTTCCATCCACTCTGCCCGAGGTGGAACTTTCTCCTCCGTGGAGGTCGCCTGATGTACTTCTACAACCAGTGGAAGTCCATAACTCGGACAATGGGTCCTTCGGATAATTCGCGAGGTTATTCTCTCAATTTCTTGAAACCCCGAATTGTCCTCCCAGACTACAACCCAGGTTGTCGGCTCTCAGTCAGACCTCCTCACCGCTGGAGATCCAGGGCCTTCTGAACAACAGGGCAATAGAACTGGTGCCCCCACATCCACGTAAACACAGGGTTCTACTCCCATTACTTTCTGGTTCCAAAGAAATCTGGGGATGCGCCTCCATTCTAGACCTCAGAAAGTTAAACAAATTCCTCCCCAGGAGAAATTCAAGATGATTTTCCTAGGTACCCTGTTACCCTTGCTGCATCAGCACGACTGGCTGGCCTCTCTGGATATGCAGGATGCTTTGCAGCATATCTCATCCACCCGACCCACCGCAAGTTCCTCAGGTTTGTAGCTTTGGGTCAGCATTATCAGTTCAGAGTCCTGCCCTTTGGGCTATCCTCGGCGCCCTGAAGTTTTACAAAGTGTTGTGCAGTTCTCATGGCGCATCTCAGGAAATCGGACTCCGAGTGTTTCCCCTACCTGGACGATTGGCTTCTAGCAAGCCCTTCCGGCCAAGGGACTTTGGAACCATGCAAGCGACTTCTCGCCTTCTCACGTCCATGGGAGTTCTGCTGAATTTGAAAAATCTCAACTGCAAACCCTCCCAGAGTTCCTTTCATAGGGACCTTCTAGACACCTCTTCAGCTAAGGCTTTCCTTCCAGAGGACAGAAGACCTCGACATCCTTCAAATGGCCCGCTACATCAGGGAGAACCAATCGGTTACAGCTCTCCTCGATGCATCATGTTAAGCAGTCTCATGGCGTCCTCGGTCTCACTGTCCCTCTGGCCCGACTGCACATGAGAACCACCCAGTGGATGCTCTCCACTCATTGGTCCCCGACCTCTCACCCCAGTCTTATCCCATCAAGGTGACGGAGCCCCTCGAGGTCTCTCACCTGGTGGTCTCAAGAGAGCAATCTCCTGAAGGATTCCCCTTTGCTCCCCGGATCATCAGACTTCCATCACAGTCTCGACGCTAATGGGATGGGAGCTCACTGTCTCTCCTCCACGCTCAAGGTGTATGGACTCAGTTCAAACTCATCTCCACATAAATGTCCTGGAGATGAGAGCGTCCTCTATGCAATCCGAGCCTGAAGGATGTCCTTTGTCACAAGAACATTCTCCTTCAAACGGCAACAAAGCAGTGATGTATTACATCAACAAGCAAGGCGGTGCTCATTCTTATCCCCTTGCAGGAAGCAATGAGGTGTGGGAGTGGTGCTTGGAGCACAAGTCTCTGATTCAAGCTGCTTATCTGCCAGGTATATAAACCACCTAGCAGATCACCTGCAGAACGGAGGCAGACCTCACGAGTGGTCTCTCGATCCAGCCATAGCTCGGTCCCTGTTCAAAGAGTGGGGACTCCAGACCTGGACCTTTTGCATCCCCACTCAACGAAAACTGCCTCTCTTCTGCTCCAGAAATCCAGGGCCTGGCATTTTCTGTCAGGATGCGTCAGGCTCGTGGACAAAGCGCTTCTTCACTCTTTCCACCGCTTCCTCTAATCCAGAGAGTACTCCCAAGTTTGAGTCTCAGGGGACCAAGATGATTCTCATTGCTCCTTCCTGGCCTCGCAACTATGGTTTCCTCTACTCAACAGTATGTTGGCAGCCTCCCGAGACCACCTTTGCAAATCAGTCTTTGACTCAGGGTTCGTTGGTCCATCCAAACCTGAAATCACTTCACCTTCATGCTTGGCCCTGAAGAGATAGAAGTGAATCGGTTCAACGCTCTCGTAGAGTCTCAGACATCCTCTGGCTGCTCGGAAGCCAGCCACCAACAATCACGCTTCAAATGGAAGCGCTTTTCTCTCTGGTGTGCAAAATCCTCTTGGAATCCCTTTTCCTGTCCTTCTGGCAAGGTTCTGAGTATCTTTGGACCTGTCAAACTTAGGTCTTCAGTACTCCACAGTTAAAGTTCACCTTAGTGCCATCTCAGCATTCCATGAGTCGGTTTCTTCCTTAACTCTGGCTCAGTTACCTATGGTGAAGAGATTTCTTAAGGATTCTCCATACCAGACCCCTGTTAACGTCCAGTTGCAGCCTGGGACATTAACCTAGTGCTGGACATGCTCACCTCGGAAGCCTTTCAGATGACCCTTAGCTACCTGTGAGCTAAAGATTTCTTACCTGGAAGACTGCCTTCCTGGTGGCCATTACCCTCAGCCCATGGGGTCTCTGAGATACATGCCCTGGTTACGGACCCTCCGTTATACTGTATTCCATAAAGACAAGGTAGTTCTCCGGTACTCATCCTAAATTTCTTCCCAAGGTTGTGTCAGAATTCCATCTAAACCAACCTCTGGTACTTCCCGCTTACTTCGCTAATTTCCGAATGAAGGGGAACGAGCTCTTCATTCCTTGGATGTTAAGAGAGCCTCGGTTCTATTTAGATAGAACCAAGGATGTTCGCAAGACTCAGCAACTGTTCGCTTTTTCAGCGACACCCGGCTGGGTCAACCTGTCGCTATTAGATGCATCTCTTCATGGTTAGTGGCATGCCTTCGCTATTGCTATTCCATGGCTCAAGTTAAATTAGAAGGTAGAGTGTACGCTCACTCTACTAGAGCGTCCTTGTGCATCCCTAAGCTGAAGTGCGCAATGTTCCAATTGCAGATATATACAACGCCGCCACCTGGAGCTCAGTGCATACCTTCGTTACACTATGCACTGGATGTTCATGCTAGGCGACATTCCGCATTCGGCAGAACTATCCTTAATGGGCTTCTATCTTAGACGCTCGGAGCTCTGGCTCTCCTGCCGCCCTTTTGGGGATTATCAGCTTGTACTCTCACTAGTGTGATTGGAGGTGAGACTTATGTCCAGGAAGATAGGAAATTACGCACTCACCGTAATTCTTGATCTTCTTGGACGAGTCTCCACCACTCATTCACACGCCCACCTCCATCCCCCGAGCTCACCGCTGTATTGGTCTTCACTCCCTCAAATCTTTAGGCCGTGAGGACTTCTTTGCTGACCCATCTTCCTGACCTAAGTCTCCACCACTCATTCACACTAGTGGGATTAGGGCCGGAGGCACTAGGGACCCATCGAGAGCAAACTTTTGCTGGAGGGTCAGTGCGCGAGATGGCGCCAGCGAGACACGGGCGCCATGACTGCGGCTCGGCCAGTAACGACCTTCGGCGCCGACCCTCCAACCCGCTCTAGTTCCTTTTTTCCTACGTCGAAGGCGCTTCAGTATACGACGTGTCTGAATTGGAGTCAAACTTCAAACTAAGCGTTTAGTTTTCAGTTTGTTTTTTGTAACATTATCACGATATAGTAGTATCGCTTAATTTCATTCTATTTCAAAATTTTTTTCATATCTTAAATTTAATCTACTTGAAGAAGTCTCGGCCTACATTGGACGGAGTCAACCATGAGCAGGTCAGGTGACGGTAGGGAGACTTCAGATGAAAGCTGTTCAGTCAGCGGGCTGGGTCCGGTCAACCTCCTTCTCAAGAAACTCAGCGGGGTTCCGACTAACGGTCAGTCCGATGCCTGGGATGGGCAGTCCTCGTCAGAGCATAAAATAAACGGTCGCTTTCACGGCACCGCTCGGCCTCGACTCTTCTTGACCCACAGGTCAAAAGAAGGCATCTCGAGAATTCGCCCTCTGGTATATCTGGTGTCGTGGTCGGTTATCATTGCTGGTTGCGGTCTCCTTCCGGAGTCGCCAACTTCTGGTAATCATCGTCTCTACATCGAGCCCTCCCGCCTATAGGTAGGGTTCCAGATGAGCAGTTTCATCAGTGGGGCCTATGGAGCGATGGGCCCGGAGGTTGGTTCTTCTGCCTGAGCTCGTTGCCGGAGCCTCGGCCCCTCCGGCGATCAGGTAGGGCGGTTGACTCTTCCTAGTCGCGCTGGCGCCTTCTTCGTGCCTGCGACTGCGTTAGGTGTTTCCTCACATGGCTGCGGCGCGAGGGGCCACACCGGATGCCCTTATCTCCTGGTTTTGTTTCCTCCTCTTGCTTTCCAGGTTCCTGGGCTTTTCCGCGCTTCTCGCGAGTCTGCTGGCTTGTCAGGCGCCGTTTTTGGTGCGGTGGGTCTTGTTGAGCCGTCTATTGGTGCCTGTTGGATCTAAGCGGCGGCCGTCGGTGAGCGCCCGCTGTGCGGCGCTGGCGGCGCCGTGGTGTGGCGCCGTGTGGCGCTTTCGGCTAGCTGGCGCCTGTCGGGCTTCGGCGGCGCTGCTGCGGCGTCCGTCGGTTTGGCGGGCGCAAGTGGCGCCATCGGCTTCGTCTGGTGGCGTCTCCTGCTCGCGCGCCGCCTGGGGTTTTGCGGTGCTGACTTGCAGGCCGCTGCTGCCTCTTTGCGCCTGCAGTCTCCTTGGTGCTGCTTCGCCGCTTTGCTGTCTCGGGCGCTGGGGTCCTGTGACTCCTTGTTTTTCTGATATTTCTCCTCCTAATTTTCATTCCTTTCCTGTCCAAACAGTCCTTTCTGGACCATCAGGAGATGATGTTGAGCCTGACCCAGACCTTCAAGTTGGGTGATGAAGTGGAGGAAACAGGATCTTTCTTTGCTACAGAGCCTGTGGTCGAGGACCTGTCCTTTAAGTCTCTGTTGAAGAACCTGAGATCCACTCTTTCTCTCCAGACTACAGACATCGATCCTGGGAAGATATTAAGACTCCAGTACCTTCATGCTTGGAGATCCCTTGGATTTGACTCCTCCGATCCAGCTCTTCCTTCTAGACGCTGTCTCGAATGGTATGGAATAATCCTGCTCTTAATCCTTCAGTGGCTAAATCCATTGATAAGAAGTATTCAGCTCCCAAGGATCGCCCTATTTTTGGCATCCCAAGCATTTATGGATCCTATTGTAGTCCTGGCAGAGAATGACAAGGTCGTTCTTCCTCAACTACTTCAGCTCGACTCTATTAACAAAGAGTCTCGTAAGATTGATACATTAGGTAAGAGAGTCTTTGCTGCCTCCACTCTAAGTATGCGATTGCCAGTTATCAAGGCTATTTTTCTAGTATGAGTATATCCTGTGGCACTCTATGAAAAGAATGGTTGAAGCTCTTCCAGATTCGGACTCCAAGTCAGAGCTTCTATTGACCGTTACTAGAGGTATTGAATCCAATAACCAACAAGTCAAAGCCGCCATGGACGCTTTCGACACTGCTTCTCGCTCAGCTGCTGCAGGATTTGTACTCGACGCCATTCCTGGCTGCGTTCTTCGGCTTCACGAAGGATGCTCAGCAGCAGGTAATGGCGCTGCCTTTGATGGCACCTATCTTTTCGCCCTCAGGTGGGCAAGCCTTAGAAGCCTCCCAAAGACTAGATCGGCCATTAAATTGGCCAGAACCTCCGCCTGTCCCTCTCGCGGGCATGCGAACAGGCGTCAGTTTCTTAGTCGTCAGTCCTTTCGAGGCAGAAGCAGGGAAGCTTCCACAAAAGCCAACCTGCCCAACCTCAGAAGAAGACGCAGCAGAAAGCGAGGGGCCTAAAGCCCCCAGCGCCACCTTATGAGTTGTTGGCCCAAGTTCCATCCACACTGCCCGAGATGGAACTTTCTCCTCCGTGGAGGTCGCCTGATGTACTTCTGACAACGAGTGGAAGTCCATAACTTCAGACAAATGGGTCCTTCGGATAATTCGCGAGGGTTACTCTCTCAATTTCCCAAATTGTCTCCCCAGACGACAACCCAGGTTGTCGGCTTCTCAGTCAGACCTCCTCACCAGGAGATCCAGGGCCTTCTGAACAACAGGGCAATAGAACTGGTGCCCCAGATTTCTGGAACACAGGGTTCTACTCCCATTTCTTTCTGGTTCCAAAGAAAACTGGGGGATGCCCATTCTAGACCTCAGAAAGCTGAACAAATTCTCTCCCAGGGAGAAATTCAAAATGATTTCTCACGCACCCTGTTACCCTTGCTGCATCAGGACGACTGGCTGGCCTCTCTGGATATGCAGGATGCGTACTAGCATATCCCGTCCACCGACCCACCGCAAGTTCCTCAGGTTTGTAGCTTTGGGTCAGCATTATCAGTTCAGAGTCCTGCCTTTTGAGGCTATCCTCGGCGCGCTGAGTTTTACAAAGTGTTGTGCAGTTCTCGCGGTGCATCTCAGGAAAAGCGGACTCGAGTCTTTTCCTACCTGGACGATTGGCTTCTAGCAAGCCCGGTCCAGCCAAGGGACTTTGAAGCCGTGCAACGACTCGCCTTCTCACGTCCATGGGAGCTCTGCTGAATCTGAAAAATCCCAACTGCAGCCCTCCCAGAGGCTCCTTTTCTTAGGGGCGCTTCTAGTCACCTCTTCCATGAAGGCTTTCCTTCCAGAGGACAAGAAGACTCGACATCCTTCGGATGGCCCGTTACATCGGGGAGAACCAATCGGTTACAGCTCTCTCGATGCAACGCATGTTGGGTCTCATGGCGCCCTCGGTGTTCACTGTACCCCTGGCCCGTTGCACATGAGAACCACCCAATGGATGCTCTCCACTCAGTGGTCTCCAACCTCTCACCCCAGTCTTATCCCATCAAGGTGACGCAACCCCTTCAAGGTCTCTCACCTGGTGGTCTCAAGAGAGCAATCTCCTCAAAGGGTTCCCTCTTGCTCTTCCGGACCATCAGATCTCCATCACCACCGCATCGCTAATGGGATGGGAGCTCACTGTCTCTCCCTCCACACTCAAGGTGTATGGACTCCGTTCAATCTCATCTCCACATAAATGTCTTGGAGGTGAGAGCGGTCCTCTATGCGATCCAAGCTCTGAAGGATGTCTTTGTCACAAGAACATTCTCCTTCAAGCGGACAGCAAAGCTGTGATGTATTACATCAACAAGCAAGGCGGTGCTCACTCTTATCCCTTTGCAGGGAAGCAATGAGGGTATGGGAGTGGTGCTTGGAGCACAAGTCCACTTCCCTTGCAAGTCAATCTCTTGACCCAGGGTTCGTTGGTCCATCCCACCTGAAATCACTTCACCTTCATGCTTGGCTCCTGAAGAGATAGAAGTGAATCGGTTCAACGCCTCGTGAGTCTCGAGCATCCTTCTGGCTGCTCGGAGCCAGCCACACGGAAAACATACGCATCCAAATGGAGCGTTTTTCTCTTGTGCAAAGTCCTCTTGAAAACCCTTTCCTGTCCTCCTGACAAGGTTCTGGAGTATCTTTTGGACCCTATCTAACTCAGGTCTTCAGTACTCACAGTTAAAGTTCACCTTAGGGCCATCTCAGCTTCCATGAGCTGGTTTCATCCCTGACTCTGGCTCAGTTACCTATGGTGTGAAGAGATTTCTTAAGGATTCTTCATACCAGACCCCTGTTAGCGTCCAGTTGCAGCCTGGGACATTAACCTAGTGCTGGACATGCTCACCGGAAGCCTTCGAACCCTAGCTACCTGTGAGCTAAAATTTCTTACCTGGAAGACTGCCTTCCTGGGGCCATTACCTCAGCCACTGAGAGTCTCTGAGATACATGCCCTGGTTACAGACCCTCCATTATACTGTCTTCCATAAAGACAAAGTAGTTCTCCGTACTCATCAAAATTTCTTCCCAGGTTGTGTCAGAATTCCATCTAAACCAACCTCTGGTACTTCCCGCTTACTTCGCTAATTTCCAAAATGAAGGGAACGAGCTCTTCATTCCTTGGATGTTAAGAGAGCCTTGGTTCTATTTGGACAGAACCCAGGATGTTCGCAAGACTCAACAACTCTTTGTTTCTTTCAGCGACACCGGCTGGGTCAACCTGTCGCTATCAGATGCATCTCCTCATGGTTAGTAGCATGCCTTGACGTTGCTACTCCATGGCTCAGGTTAAATTAGAAGGTAGAGTGTACGCTCACTCTACTAGGGCGTCGGGCATCCCTGGCGGAAATTGCAATGTTCCAATTGCAGATATCTGCAACGCCCTACCTGGAGCTCAGTGCATACCTTCAGGTAAGCACTATGCACTGGATGTTCATGCCAGGCGACATTCCGCATTCGGCAGAACCATCCTTAATGGGCTTCTACCTTAGACATGTGAGCTCTGGCTCTCCTGCACCTTTTGGGGATTATCAGCTTGGTACTCTCCCACTAGTGTGAATGAGTGGTGGAGACTTAGGTCCAGGAAGATAGAAAATTACGTACCTACGTAATTCTTGATCTTCTTGGACGAGTCTCCACCACTCATTCACCGCCCACCCTCCATCCCCGAGCTCACCGCGGTGTTGGTCTTCACTCCCTCAAATCTTTAGGCTGTGAGGACTTTTTACTGACCCTTCTTACACGGGTCGTCGGACTATCTTATGTCCGTGTTTTAATATTACAGTTACTTTACGTTAGTTGCGCTGCACCTCCTTGGTAAAAAGGTACTGAGGCGGTTGGAGGGTCGGCGCGCCGAAGGTCGTAACACGGCTGAAAGCCGCACGCGCAGCATGGTGTCTCAAGCGGCGCCATCTCTCGCGCCGACCCTCCAGCAAAAAGTTTGCTCCCGATGGGTCCTAGTGCCTCCGGCCCTAATCCCACTAGTGTGAATGAGTGGTGGAGACTCGTCCAAGAAGATCAAGAATTCACGGTAGGTGCGTAATTTTCCTTTCTTACAGGTCATACGGACTATCTTATATCCGTTTTTAATGTTGGGTTTACTCTTTCACGTTAGTTGCGCTGCACCTCCTTGGTAAAAGGTACTGGGGCGGTTGGAGGGTGTCGCGAGATAGTCATTACCGCTCTAGACCGCTGCTCTTGGCCTTGTCTCATGTGCGTCTCTCGCGTAACCCCTCAGCAAAGTTTGCTCGATGGGTCTTAGTGCCTCCGGCGCTAATCCCACTAGTGTGAATGAGTGGTGGAGACTCGTCCAAGAAGATCAAGAATTCACGGTAGGTGCGTAATTTTCCTATCTTGTTGAGTCAGGCCTCTAGTATTTCTCTGTCGAAGTGCACCTTCTGGCCATTTCAGCCTTTCATGAGCCCGTTGATTGCCAGACCGTGGCTCAGTTGGAGTCTCCATACCTTTCTAAGGGGCACCCTGCATCTGAAACTCCGGCTTGGGATTTAAATTTGTTCAGGAGAAACTGATCCTGTCTCCATTTGAGCCAGCCGTGACTTGAGAGCTACGCTTCTTTCTTGGAAAGCATTATTTTTGGTTGTGATTTACTTCTGCTTGAAGGAGTTCTGAGCATCAGGCCCTCTAGTGTCAGGGGTCTTATTTGATTTTCTTACAAAGACAGGGTATCTTTGTATACAGATCCTACAAGAGGGTTCCTGCAGTAGGTCTTCACATATAGGACTGCACCCCTGGCGTCAGGTTCCAACAGCAAATTTGTAGCTAGCAATCATCAGCGAGGACCTCCCCGATGTCAGGTGATGCAACGTCAGACCGACTATAAAAGGGGCGGTCCCACACCTCCCTCCAGTTCTTTCCAGCTATCGCCTCAGTCCGTTCGGCTCTCGTGTAAGAACAGCGATCAAATGCCTGCGTTTTATTTGAAATTTTCTCTTCATAAATCTGTTTCTACATCCATTTCACTGACCGAGTGTATGTCAGCTCACCCAAAAGAAGTGCTCTAAGTCATGGTAGCACAAGTCCCTTTACAGGGACAACCATTGTCCAGCTGCCGTCTGTGTCTAGGCCCAAGCACAACTGGGATGAGTGTGCCATCGGTCAGGGCTTTAATCAGGTTACATGGACCAGAGGCAAGTGGACCATCGAGGCCCACCTTCTTCCGGACGGCTGGCGTAGATGGACAAGGAGCAAAGGAAAGGTCGTAAATCACTGGCCCCTAGAAAGAAGAAGAAAGATAAGGAGAAGCACTGGGAGAGGAGTCTGTCACCACGTGGGGAGCCTTCTACCTCAAAACTATAAGTACTTCTTTTCAGGTACCCGTCCACTTCTTTGGTTTGGGCACCTTCTCCTTCTCCTACTGAGGTGGCGGGCAGGCGGGGGTAGCCTCTCTTGAGATCTCTGTTTAGTCTCCTCCACCCAGCACTACCAGTAAGTCACCCTCCGACCCTGTTGACAGGCACATGGTCACGACCATTAAGCCTAGCGGCGGCCTCTTGGCTACTGCCAGCCCAGTCAGGTCCTGATGAGTCAGGCGACAGATACTCTGTCATCCACCCAAACTCTTCTGCCCGCCTCGCCGTGAGGACCCTGATGTCGGCACAAGTGTGCTGGTATGAGACCCTGCATCCCTTCAGGTACTTTACCTCAGGGATTCTCCACCCGATCCTGCCTTGTCCCTGCCTTCAGGATCGTTATTGGACCTTCGTTGGGGTCTCTATCTGAGTTACCCCTTCGCCTGGTCTTCTGCTGCCCATGGACATGAGTCTGTCACCGGCCTCGGAATCCTTCTAACATGGAGCCCCTTCCTTCGACCCTCGGGGGCCATTCCTGTTCCCATGCCACCCAGTGGCCCTCGGCACCTCCCCAGCCAGTCCTGCCAAACCTTCAGGCAGTTTTCCGGGGCCAGATCCCCATTGTCCACTGCTGGATAGGCCTCCGTCGGCACCACATTATCCGGCGCCAGGCCCTGTGCCACTGCGCGGAATACCCAATGCCAGGATACCCTGGGTATTCTGCTTAGGGTTACCCTGCAGGATTGCCAGGATACCAGTACCCTTTTGGCAACAACCGCAATACTCAGGATGCCTGCCTCCTGCTCTGCCGACATCAGAATGTGGTCCGGCATGGTGGCAGGATGCCAGGATCCAGCTCATCTCTGAACTGAGACATCATCTGGTGGGAGACATTCCTCTGCCTAGAGCACCTCCACCACGCTGTCCTTCAGGACGAGCCTCAATTTCCCTGCTGGTGGGCTTCTCTGGGTGCACCCATCCGCCCCCAGTGGGTCCAAACCTTCAGACTGGACATCAACTCCCACCTTTGGATCCTTGATTCCCAGTTGAAGTCCCACCTAAGGAATCTCCCAAATCACCGCCAGAAGATCCTTCCTTTGGTGGCCTTCTTAGGACTATTCAGGCAGCAGGAGGCTGGCCCTCAAAGAAATAGATCCCCAGTGCAAGAGGCTGGTGGGACATCTAGAACTGACTACTACAGACCCTCTACCCATCCCTCCCTGGATGAGGCGCCATGAGGATCTGGTCACAACTATCTGGCAACAGCCCTCCTCTATTCTGACTGTATCCAGAAAAGCCGATTGCACATATTTCCCCAGGAGAGGAATCCTCATTTAACAACTCATCCTAAGGCTGACTCCATGGTCATTCTGACCGCTCATGACCGATTGGCCAACCCAAGCATTGAGCTCCTCTCCTCCCGATAAGGACCCAAGGCAATTGGACCAATTTGGCAGGAAGATATATTCTTCTACTTCCTGTGCCGTCCTGTCCCTTAATTATGTGTCACATATGGTGGCCTTCAGAAGGCTGCTCTCTCTGAGCCTGACAGGGACCTCCAGGATATACCGGATGAAACGGCTCAGAAACAAACTACTGGACAAAGTCTGTATCAGCAAATCTTCTTGTCGTCATGCTCTTAGAGCCACGTGCGACTCTGTAGATCGGTGGCTAGGGCTGTCGCTACAGGGATCTGCATCCGGCACCTATCCTGGCTCAGGAAAGCAGGTCTGGCACAGGACGTCCAGTCTTCCCTCCTGGACACCCCTTTTTAGGGGTTCCGTCCTTTGGCCAGCGATGCCAAGGACATAATAACAGGGTTGCAAGAGAGCGGACCGATCACTGCGGGACGTACCCTCCATGTATAGGGACGGGACAAAGAAGCAGCCTTTTGCCACCAAAGACAGTGGAATAAGACCCAGGGCAAGCCTCTGGGCAGATGACGCGCCCTGGATCTGGAGCTCAAACCCATCAGGAAAAATTTCCCAAGCCTGCCTCTGGGGCCAAAGCTCCTTCCTCTCAGCTGCTGATGTTTCCCCCTCCTCCCGGTACCTCCAGTCGTCAAGGAGGAACCGTAGGAGGGAGGGAGGTTCCTCCACCTGGAGGGATGGAGGGCCGCCACCATAGATTTATGGGTTCTGCAACTCATTCAACGAGGTCACTCAGTAGAATTCACAGAGATCCCTGCATCCCACCCTCCGGGACAGTCCTTTGCTCAAGGGATCAGATTCCCATAATCTTCCAGGAGATTCAGGCCCTCCTGCAAAAGCGGCCATAGAACCCATCCTCAAGATCATCTGGGAAGGGATTTTACTCCGCTTCTTCCTAGTACTAAAGAAGACAGATCTGAGACTGATCCTGGATCTCAGCACACTCAACCTCTTCGTCGCGTACAAGAGGTTTCGCATGCTAGCCCTTCAGGGTCTTCTTCCCTGCTCCAACCAAACACATGGCTGTGTTCCTGGATAAGCAGGATATTTGATACCTGATATCCCCATCCTCCCGGTCCACCACCACTTCTTCATTTCTCCTTCCAGGAGAACCATTTCTAATTCCAGCACTACCCTTTGGCCTATCCTCGTTCCCCTGGTTTTCCAAGGTGCTTGACGGTGGTAACGGCATTTCTATGCTGCAGGCATTTACATATTCCGCATCTGGACGACTGGCTCCTCTCAGCACCCTCTCCAGACAGCCTGAAAGAGTCTCTCTCTTTCACTCTGGACTTGTTGTCCAGCTGGGCATCTCAGTCTCTTTCCCCAAGTCCCAGCTAGTACCTGTTCCAGCACCTCAATTCATTGGAGTGGTACTAGACATAGTCCAGAGCAATGCTTTTCTGCCATTAGATCGAGCCAAGACCTTAGTTTCTCAAGCCACCCTGGTGGCCAGGCTCGACAAATCCCAGCACATGATGTGCTCCATCTCCTGGGATTTATGGCAGTAGCCATCTCCACAGTACTCCTGGCCAGATTACATATGAGGGTCACCCAGTGGTCTCTTCGAGTCCAATGGGACCAGAGACGGATGACATGAACCAACAGGTCATGATCTCCAACAGCCTCCAAAAGATCTTCGCTGGTTGCAGGATATTTCCAACCTGTTAGTGGGAGCTCCTTCCACTACCCAACCTCACCCAGATTCTCACCTCAGAAGCTTCGGACATTGGTTGAGGAGCCCATCTGGGGACCACAAGACACAAGGGTCCTGGTCCACTCAGGAGCATCTACTCCACATCAACGTCCCTGAAGACAAGGGCAGTCCTCTATGCTCTCCAGGCATTCCAGTCGCTACTTCTCCGGGATTGCTTCTCATCCAGATGGACAGTATGTCCACAGTCTGGTATATCAACAAACATGGAGGAACCGTAGTACCCTCTCTCTGCAGGAAGTAATGAGAGTTTGGGACTGGGTGATTCTACACCGCTATTCCTGACAGCAGTCCATGTCCCAGAGTCTCTGGCGGACAGTCTCAGCCGATCAGTGGCCAGGGCACAAGAGGGAGTTAAAGCAGTAGGTAGTCGAAGGCTTGTTTCTTTGATGGGGTCAGCTGGAAGTAGATATGTTCGCCTCCCATTCAACGCAAAACTACCCAACTTTGCCCACTTTGTTCCCAGGCGTGGTGCTTTTTGGCAAGAGACACTGTCTCTCTCTCGGACAGGGAGGTTTCTATACACTTTTCCTCCTTTCTTGTCATTCAGAAGGTTCTATTAGAAACTTGTGGCGGAAGAGCACACTTAATTCTGATTCCGCCTCTGCTGCCCCATCAGATTTGGTTCCCACTGTTACAACAGCTGACTGTAGAACCTCCAGTACTCCTGCCATTGTCTCACGACCTTCTGACACAGGAACAGGGCACCGTGGTGCATCCGAGTCTTCAGTCTCTCCACCTTCATGTGTGGCACCTGTGAACATAGCAGCTTCCCGCTATGGAGTCTCCTCCCAGGTTGCTCAAGTCCTGGTGGGAGCCAGAAAACCATCTACCAGATCCACCTATGCCATGAAGTGGAAAGATTCTTGATCTGGGCCACAGCCAGAGCCAGGAGCTTGGATCCCTTTTCATGCTCAGTCGCCCAGGTGTTAAGAGTATCTGTACATTTATCAGAGATGGGCCTTAGTTATTCCTCTATCAGGTCCATCTCTTTGCGGTGTCAGCCTACCAACTCCCGTGGAGGGCAAATCCTTAGCTCAACTGGAGGTTTCTAAACCTTTCTGAAGGGTATCCTTCACCTGAAACCTCCAGTCCGGAACCCTGTCCTCCTGGGATTTTAACTTTATGTTAGAAAACGTACTTTTCCCCTTATGAACCAGCTTCAAATTGTGACATCGCTTCCTTCGTTGAATACTTTGTTTTAGTTGCTGTCACTTCAGCCAAAAGGGTCTCAGAGCTTCAGGCATTCGGATGCAAGGAGCCTTTTTGATCTTTCATAAGGATAGAGTGGTTCTTAGGACTAACCCATCCTTTTTTTTATAAAGGTGGTTTCAGAAACCACTCTGAGTGTCGAATTGCCAGAGGTATTGTGCCCCGGAGTCTCCAGGTCATATGCCTCATCCTCAGTCAGGACCCACGCAGCTGGATACTCCTGATGGGCTTCATGCCCTCCATCGTGACCGGCCCCCAGATCAAGATTCAATGGATTTTGACTTCTGGGGAGGAGGACCTTCTACTCGCATGGTTGCTTCTTTCAATTTCTGCTCATCAGGCCGACTATTCTACCTATGATAGGTTTCTGTGGTCCAGGCTAGGTCAACTCATAGCCTCTATGCTTAATTTGAGGTAACCAGACAAGCCATTGCACTCTGTGCACGTGGCCTGGAACTAGCAAGGCACCAAGCGAGGGCATCTTACAATGCAAATGTGGTAGCTTCCAGGGTCATAGGGACAGTGATCTGCACTAAGGCGGACTGCATGGCTACGTCTTTCCCAGTTATCACCCTTGGCCCGGCGTGGGTGATTTCCTTCACGTACCAGAGAACCCACCTTTTCTCCTGTCACGGTGAGGGGCGTCTGTCAGGGCAACCTCCTACCCCTCCGGGGGTCCCGTCTCACTCTCCCCAGTCATGGGCCTTGCCAGGCCGTAAGTTTTCCCTCTCAGTTTTTTGCCCCACTGGGAGATAAGGAACTTAGTCCTTTAAGGTCCTAGGGCCCCCCTTGAGAAACCAAGTACTCCATCAATGTGATGAATGAGAAGATTGACACAGATAAGATATGAAAATTACATACCTACCAGTAATTCCTGGATCTTTCTGTGTATCTTCACCATTCATCACAAATCCCACCCTCCATCCCCTGAGGCCTCTCTCTCTGGGTCCCTCCTTCTGTGTGCTCCCTTCCCCTTCCTTTCCGCTGGTCAGGAGTGGGGTGACCTGAGAGCACACAGGGGGAGTTTTACCTTCTGGCAGGGGGAGAGGGATCGGGGAGGAGGGCGCTTTCTCTCCTCAATTTTGCTCCACCCTTTGGGGTGGGGTTGGCTGGTGCCCTATCTTCTTCTCTTCATCTATCCTCCTCTGTTCCTGTCCTTAGGGACTTATCCCTCAATTTTAATTGAGGAAACTTACTGTTTCTCCCCTATCCAGTTATGTGGTTTCGGGCAACCCTGGATCCTGTCCCTTTCTTCCAGAATAGCCTCTTCTGCTCATCTTGGAGTTTCTTGCCAGTGATTCTGTGCCTTGAATTATGGCAATTTAGCCTTCTTGGCTACTCCTTCGCAGCCACCATCTAGTCTGGAGACCGTCATCAGTCCAGGGTATGTCCTCACCCCCATTTCTTCTTTTCCTTCCCATTTCTGATTCCAGAGACTGGGACCCCTTCCCAGTCCCTTAGTTTTTCTCTCTCTTATCTGTCCTCTCCGTCGTTTGTTTCTCCTTTTAGTTTGTATATCTTTTCCTTTGTCTGTCCCTGGGACTTCTTGTCTATCCCTCCCAACCTTTCTTACCTACGGTGACTCAGAACTGGTGGAAGGGCAGGTCGACGACGCCTAACGCCAACCCGTGAGCACCACGCAGTGCATTGGCCTCGAGGCGGGCGCCATCAGTGCATCGGCTCTGCCCATCAAAAAAAGTGTTTCTGTGAGGTCGTGACCTCTGGCCAAACCCAAATGTGATGGATGGTGAAGATACACAGAAAGATCAGGAATTATGGTAGGTACGTAATTTTCATTTTTCGGGCATCTGTCTCTGTGGAGATTGAAGCATAGAGCGAAACCTTGAGAGTCTTCCAGGTTTAGAATAATAGGTTTAAAAATCATTACCTGTAAACCTTGGAATTATACAGAAGTAGGATTTCTATGGTTCAAGTCCTACAGTATGCTTAAAATACTGTAGATTAGTTTATAGATTTCAGACTGTCTTAACATAGTATTTTAAACAAATGAATACTGCAGACTGTTAGTGGTACTTTGGTTCAAGCACCAGTTCATTTTCCTTTGTAGATACTGCTTGTCAATACTGACGCCACACGAAGAAAGAGTACACCTGAGCTGGATGTTGCGCCTAGAAGGTCCAAGAACTCCGAGGTAATAGCAGTTTGGTTCCTTTCACAAGGTATCATATTATCATATCATGTTCTCATACTGTGTGGCTTTGAGTCTAGTCCTGCTTAGTCCATTCTGCTTCACTGCTGGCATTGTTTCCTCAAGTAGTAATCAAAAATGTTTTATACTGGTCATGGTTGATCCAGTTCCTTTCACGCTTGTATAG
Source organism: Neoceratodus forsteri (assembly GCA_016271365.2). Lineage (NCBI taxonomy): Eukaryota > Metazoa > Chordata > Ceratodontiformes > Ceratodontidae > Neoceratodus > Neoceratodus forsteri. The sequence continues at coordinate 1,135,126,113 of CM057453.1, read as the reverse complement.
TATGTTGACTCTAGGGGTGCCAGTCATCGACAGTACTGTACTAGTGAGCCTCTATTTTACCTTTGTTTGATGGAGCACAAAAGGACAGAATTCAGATTGATATTGCTGTCGTTTTGTTATATGTTTACATGTAGATACTGGTTATCTTGTGTGTACTAATAGTGCTGTGGAGACCACTTTGCTTCTTAGAGTATGAGAACCACAAACCGAAGGTCCTGATACCCTAATAGTGTGGAGGCCAATCTTTCAACCATAAAATGGTCTCTGTGACAGTAGTAATATATTATTGGTTAAGGTTGATCAATAACATATTAAATATTAGGAAAACTTGGAGCTGACCGGTGGCACTGAGGTTTGCAGCTGGATGCCACATGTCGCTGCAGCGGTGAACCGAGTTGAGGCAGGCCGGGGTGCCAGGGGTCGGCGGGAGAGAAGGATGGGCGCCAATGGCTGCTCTCCTTCTTCGGGAGGGAGCCTCTGCATGCTCCCACCACAATACTGCCATCTGGGGAGCCCAGGTGGTAGGTGTGATAGTCAAGTAGCAGCAAGGGCATTGGGCAGATGTTGGCAGGGAGGAGTAGGAGGCACATCTCAGGCCTCCTAGCTCATTGGCCCCTCATTGCCCACCGAGACGCCTAGGAGAACAAGAAACCCCTCGGTCTCCTAGGCGAAACACCTCCTGCACGCCTCAAGCTTAGTAGCGGCAGACCGCACTGTACAGGATCCACAACTTAGTATGCTGGTTCTGAGGAGGTAAGCATGGGGTCTCTCCTCACCCACCCAGGGGTTATCCGGGTACCTAGGCTAGTGGAACCATAGGTACTGTAGGGCAAACTGCGGCGACCAGGAGTGCAGTCAGAGATGTCTGAGAGAATGGAGAGAGGAGGTAGTTGGGGCATAAATACAAGGTAAAAAAAAAATAGGAAAACTCCCTCAAATGAGCCCATTTCCAGGACACGTGCTCATCATGATACTCTCTATGCAAAGGTTATGACTGAGGGCATTCCTGAGTTGTTTGCATGAGACAGTTGTGAAATTAAGCTAAGCTAATCTGGCATACTGTGGACTTGAGAAGAAATTCTTAGAACCATATGAAACCCAGGAACTGTACATATTCTAAATCATGTTGAATATTTCTTTTTTATTTATTTATTTATTTATGAAACGAAATTTAAAATCAGACTCCTTAGTTTGAAGAACATTACAGAAACCTACGTTCTGAAATGGACTATGCCATCTGAACTTAACTTCAGAACTGTAGAACTACAGTACTGGCCCAATGCATCCATTTGTGGTTATGAGATTGTTTGGAATGTTTCAAGATAATCCTGATTGGTTAAGAAAAATATCATGCTTTAGAATGAACATTATACACCCGTTCTTTCCAAATCGTGTCAGTGTCCTCAAAAGTAATACTACACATCATCACATGGGAGACCCGTGTTCTTCTGAAATAAGAAATAACAAGAATTCAAGGTATAGAAAATAACATGAAATTCAAGGTATAACAAGAAATTCAACATATAAAAGAAAAAATAACAAAAAACATGAATAAAGTGAAAAAATTGCATTTTGGGGCAAAAACTAAATAAATGCTAGCAGCAGTAGTTGTTTAGGCTCCGTTGTTACCATAGAGAAGGTCCACAAGGAGGAAGACAGCGGAATTGTTTCACTCACAAAACTTTCAAGACCATAGCATAATACTGCGTAAACTGGTCGGCAATTTCTCTCAATGTACTGACCAGGTTGATATTTTCCATAACAACCGGCTGGTTGTATGAAAGCCATGCCAGTCAAACTATGCTGCTGCCTCACTGGCCAACATTCTGTATGTGGGCGGGCCAAATCAGTCTCACAAACTGCTGGAGAAAAATTGCTGGTCTGATATTATAAAAATAAAAGATGGGAGGTGTTTATATGAAATTTAATGCACCCTCATTGTGGGATGCTTTGATAAACCCTCGGCTTCACCTCGGGTTTATGTAGCATCCCACAACTCAGTGTGCATTAAATTCTCATATCAAACCCTTCCCCATCCACTATTCTCTATTTAATACAGTGTAGTATACTAGAAATATGATTTCTAGTGTGCGTATAGTCATTTGAGGTAATTTATAAATGTAAATGTATTAGAAATAAAACAAAATTTTCAATGAATAAAAGAAATAACAAGAAATAACAAAAATTAAAAAATGATAAAAATAAAAGAATTTAAAAGAATTTCACAGGTTTCTACCCATGTGCCAGTGACATTTGGGATAAGATTCTGTATTGCCTAAATTTGTAATAGTACTCCAGTTATTTTGACACTTGTTGGAAACAGTATACAACCTGACCAGATCTACACATGCAGTGTAGTGAAACCAGGCACAAGTGTTAGGCGTACATTGTTTTTATATTTTTCTGATTAGCGTGTGCCTGACTAGTTTCAGACTTTGTGTATGCGCTCAGTATGAATTCCACACAACATATTGAATTATGACATCTATGTAAGATCAGATTTACCTTGCCTTCATTTCCTAGAGCAGTACAAGTCCAGTTCCTTCCAAACTTGGTATGTGTACTCCTTCAGAATTCATATTATGAAAACCAAAGTAAAGGTTGAACATAGATTTCCTTTATTTGTGGGCAGTGCCTGCTCAGTTTCTATCAACAGTTTGCTTGTTTTCCTTCCAGAAAATCCATACAAGTCCTTACAAAACCAAGGTCATAACTCAAAATCGTATTTATATTTCCTCCTGTTACGGATTTTATGAGACTGAAGTTCATTGTCCAAAGGTAAATGGTAATATACAACTCCAGTGTAGCTAAACTGCCCCTCCCCAAATTAGGCTTTTTTCACAATGAATAAAAAATCATAAGTGTTTACACTTTATCTTATGCGCCCTAAACTCCGCTGTCAGTCAACATAGCAGGTGCTACGATGACCATCTTGTGTTATAGCACAGTGCAGCACTTCTTGCTTGTATGTTTTCAAACCAAGCAAGCGGTGCAGCGCCGCACTGTAACACAAGATGGCACCATGCAGCATCCGCCATGTTGACTGACAGCTGAGTTTATAAGCATAAAATAAAGTAAGTGTAAACATGATTTTTTTTATTGATTGCAAAAAGCCTACCCGGGTAAGGTCTGGGGTGGGCAATTAGCTACGACGAGTTTTCCTTGACAGATAGCTAAACCAAGTAACTGTGATTCTCAGTCTGTCAGGGCCCCAGCCCATGGACTCTGTATAATAGGTTACTAAATTAGAATATTACTAATTCTTTACAAAAATGTAATGTACTGTACAATTTATTCAAGTCATATCACCATTTGCTTACACGTGCCTTCCCAGTGTTAACTGTGGTAGCACTTTGTGAGTGTCAGAAATTCAAGAACCATGAGGTATGCAAATGTAAAGCAGAGAGCTGGAGACTGGGATATGAAAATATTCTAGTGATGCAAAAATAATATAATGAATAATTATATTTATGTATTATTTATTTCAAATGTTTTACCAGGAAAGATATACTGAGCTGATAATGCTGGTTTCAGATGCATCCTGGGGCAGGAGTATGGGAGATAGTGCAAAAGGGTCAGAAATATGTAGTACATTAACATACATGCAAGAACAATAGTCTTTATAAGCAACACAATGCATTAGAAAAGGCGTGATAAAAATACAGTGCAGGGAACCTAGCACAACAAAGTGCATGCAGCAGATAAAAATTGCAAATGGATAGGCATAGAAATTCCCAATGGGACATTACATGGGGAGGGAGAGCAAGTGGCCAGGGCTGTAAGTGTTGGGTGGTGGGTAGTCATTAAGGTGAAGTGGTTAAGGTCAGTTGCAGGTGAGAGCAGTAAAGTCACAAAGGCAAGACTTAAGGGAGAAGTGGTAGGGTGTATAGAGGGAAGAGAGGACCAGAGTTATGGAAACAGTATGAGAAGGCAGCTTGAGCATCGGTAGATTTCCAGTGGAAGAGAAAGAGAGGGAATGGGAAACATTGCTGCAGAGAGAGAGAGTAAGAGAAGGTAGGAAGGAAAGGAACCAAACCAGTATTTGGGTATGATGGAGACACAAGGGAAGGCACTTGCTTTCAAGGAGGGAAGTGAAAGGGCCGAGTGAGAGCAGTGACATGTATGAGGGGCAGTCCAAGTAAATTGAGAAAAGGAGGCGAAGAGGGGTCCAGTCTGAATAATAATAATTTGAAGTTAAGTAAGAGAAAGCTTGAAAGTATATTGAAGGTTGGCACTACATAAAGTGTGCTCTATGGTGGATGGACTTTTATAATGACATGCTCTTGCTCCCTTGTTTGAAAAATAATGGTTGTTTGTACACCTTTTCCCCACTAAATTTCAGAAAATCACCCATTGGATCAGAGGCTGTCAGTGCTGAAGAGGCTTTGAAATACTTGCTGTTTCTGGTTGATGTTAATGAACTGTATAATTACTGGTGGGGACATACGATTTTGATCTAGTCGTCATGGTAGCTGAGAAATCCCAAAGGTCTGTATTAAAGCTCTGTGACTTTCTTATCTTCCTTCTTAAAAAGACACTGGGTTACTTCTTAAGCCCCAAAGGCCTTTGTTAAATAGACTAGAAATTTGAGCTTTAACAGTTTTTGGAATAGTGGGAAATGTGGCATGTATACAGGAGGTGGGGGCTTCATCCACCTTTTGTCCCACCCTTCTTTAAGTTGTTCTCTCTTGAGTAGGGGTCTGCTAGAGGGGAAACAGAATGGCATCACGTGCCACAGAATCTGGCTCCATCTTCAGCACTGCAACATGCACCAGGCTAGTGCCTCAGTACTGCAGTCTCACATTAGCGGCCTCACATTGCAATGCAAGCCAACGTCATTCCCAGTTGTGTTATATCTGGAAGTGGCAACTTGTATTGCAGCACACACATAGAGGGCTCCCCAACTGGACCCATGATTCCTGTCAAACAGTGTATTTGTTCTTCTGTCGGATTTCTGCAGTTTATATGACTACTGTTTAAAGAGGTCACCAGTACAAAGTTTATAGTTGACATCAGCGTTGGGCAATTACACAGCCATCCAATATAAAATTGAATTTTAACATATTTTGTTCCTTAAAATGAAGGCTATTTGAGCCAGTCTGGTAGCCAGGTGGTAGTGCTACTGCCTGCTATCCTAGTGACCTGGTTTGGGAGCAAACTCGAGTCGCTGAGGGTGGAGAGAGGACAGTGTATCCAAAGAATGCCTTCCTCTCTGGAGGTGGAGTTAAGTGCCTCCCGCCAGTGGACCTTACGCCTAGCAGAGTCTGTGTGTCAGTGCAGACAGGAGGCCCAGAAGAGTGTGGAATGTCGACGGATGCTCTGCACCATTGCACATCAGCGCCCAGGACAGAAAAACCTCTTGCTGCAGCGGGATGAAGGATGGCCTCCTGCAGGCTCAGCACCATCAAATGGGCACCATCTGGGTCCTGCTTGGGGTAAAGGCAGATGCCCCTGACCCAGCCATGGAGGTGAGTCATGGGATTAAAGGTAAGTCCCAAGGATGGTGGGCAACCATCCTGGGGAGACTTCCAGATTGGATCTGAAAAGGGAGATGAGGATAAATCAAAGTGAAAAAGAAATTAGAATTTTTTGCATCACAAAAGCTGCTTCTTCTAAGTTCATTTGATTCCACCGTGATGGTGTTAGGAAGCTAAGGGCATAATTCTCAGCTAGTGACCTCAAAATCAGCGCCATACAGCAGCAGATTGTGATGTCACAAGTAGGGAATTATGACTTTGGCTCTAAATAGAACCGAGCAAACTGCACTGCCAAGAACAAGGGTTATGTTTTGTATATCTGTTGTTACTGATGGAAAATGAATAACAGCTTGAAGTTCAGTTTTAGTTGGGAATGCTGGGAAATTGGAGTCTGCTGATGCGAACTGACATTTTTATTCTAGGGTGTGGATATAGCTCACTATCCATGCATAGACCGTTCAACGGAAAGTGCTAATTCGTCAGACGTTTTCAAGGTGTATATTTATTTATTAGATCCTCAGTTTACAGACCTTTGAGCCAAAGACTAATTTACAAAGGCACCTTGTCAAGAGAGCAATACATCACAGCAAACAAAACAGTACAGTACATACGCTTAGATTAAAAAGCAACCAGTGTTACAGGCATTCACTGGTGGTACAAGCTTGAATAATAGGTAGATCATAGTGGTCATAATATGGGTACATGAGTACCACGTCAGGTAGCAACCAGAGATATTTTATCACATTAGTCAGCAGATCTTGCCTGAGACCCCAGGCATATACAGCAAAAGAAGAAAGGGTAGACCCAGCCTAGGGGTGAGGGTAAGGGTCAGGTGGGGATTATGTGCAGTTGCAGCATCAAGTGCTTGTCAGATGGCTTCTGAGGAGACCTTGAAAGGGCCAAGCTTAGTAGAGTCAGCTAGGTTGGCTGGGAGGAACTGAACCAGGAGGGAGCCTGATAGCAAAAGGATCTCTGAGCCATAGAGGTCCTAACACTGGGGACAACAAGGAGTTTTGACAGTGTTGCGGGTGGAGACTGAGGGAGGCCGCTGCAGGGAGGTGGCAACCCCGGGAAGAGCCCTAGCAGGGTCTTTTTACAAGAAGGCTGGTTTGGAGGCGGAGTCTTTCTTCCAAGGTTGAGCAAGTTGGTGGTGGAGTACAGCAGGCACATATGGGTGTGCCTAGGGCTCCCAGCATTATCCTGCAGGCCTTGTTTATAGAGAGCTGGATTCTTGCAAGCGCGGTGTTGTCGACTGCAGCATAGATGGACAGCCCATAGTAGATTAACGACAGGACAGAGGAGGTGATTGCCAGTCTAAGGGCCACTTGTGGTAGGCAGTCCCTATGGCGTATAACCGTCAATCCTGACATTGGTGGCAGCAGAAAGGGCATTGATATGGAAATGGAAGGAGAGTGCTGAATCAAAGGTAATGCCCAGATACTTGTAGGAGGAAACCTGCTCAATGGGGTTTAGTGTGCTGAGCAGTATCACGAGAGGGCACCACTGGCTTGCTTTGGCAGTGCGAGAAGAGCATAGCTTTGGTCTTTTAGGTTCAGGACTAGCCTTGATGTGAACCAATGCTCAGCTCTATCAAAAGCTTGTTGGAGGGTGGCTTTGGGTGTGTTGAGGTTGGGGTCAGAGGTGAAGAGCACAGCATCATCCGCATAGAGGGCGATCATGTTTGGGCAGCCAAGGGAGGGAGTTGAGGTAGAGACTGAAGAGTAGAGGGCCTAAAATGGAGCCTGGGAACCCCAAAGTGGACAGGTCATGTGTCAGATAGGGTGATATTGATTTTTACACACTGAGTTCTGGCAGAGGTAGATGGTGAACCATGCAGGGGCTGAGGAGAAACCAAGGCATCTGAGGTCAAGCAGGAGGGATGGCAAACGTGTCAAAGATCTTGGTGAGGTCAATGAACAGGCACCGGCAGGACTTCTGGCATCAAGAGCAGAGTGCAGGAAGTTGGAGAATTCAAGTAGCGGTTGTGGTGCTGTGACCTGCACGAGCCATACTGTTCAGGGCACAGGATATTGTGCATAGCCAGGTATTCAGCAAGCTGGTTGGCAACTACTTTTCAAGGGCCCTAGAGTGGGGAGGATGGAATAGGTTGATAGTTACCGGGGTCGCTTGATCGCCGCTCTTTAGGATGGGAGTGATGATGGCAGTTTTCCATGTGCTGAGAATTTCCCAGGCACAGAAGTGGTTGAGCAGCTCAGTAAGTGGGACCAGGATAGCATCCAATGTCAGTTGAAGTAGCGTAGTGTCCAGTAGGTCGGTGCGGGGTTGTTACTACTAATGGCTTTGCAGAAGGGGTCTAGCCTCCAATGGGGAGATGGTACATAGGTAGAAAAGGAGGTCTCTGGAGAGTGGGCAGGGGTGCTACTGGGATGGGGTCAAAGTTACTGAGCAGGACTGAACTCGGGTTTGAGAAAGTGTTCTTAAGGCAGTCCGCAATGCCAAGGGGTCAGAAAAGACAGTTCCATTATAGGAGAGTTGAGAGGTGGTGGGGGCGGGATTTCCCATTCAGCTCCTTTACATTATCCCAAAGTTTCTAGCCGACACCCCAGGAGACAAGAGCAGATTGGTAGTACTGGGCTTTGGCCTGTCAGATAGCCAAGAAGTACACTTATTGCTTCGGCGTTGTACACTTGTCTGTCAGCTGGCATTGCCAGATTCAACAACAGTGTGCCATAGGTTGTCTCTCATTTTAAGTTTGTGAAGGAGAGGGGTAACCCAGGGCATGCTTTGCTTTTGGTGCGATTTCTAGCGAAGTGGGCATAGGCGTCACAGGCAGGTTAAAGTGCAGTGAAAAAAATCCAATGCCTAGTCTCTGGAGACGGTGCAAGCCTGATTGAGGACCAATCCAGTTGTGAGAGGTACACTTTAAGGCAATGCAGGCTGCCTGGGAGTAGGCGACATTGCTGGGTGGTTTGTGGTTCAGGTTTACTGTTGGCAGTGAACCAAGAGAATATGACCAAGGGTGGTCACTAAGTGATTTAGGAAGTACACTGATATCAAGCACTCTCTGGGCGGTTGGTAATGGTGATATCCAGGAGGTGCTGGAGCCAGTAGAGGTTGAATCTAATTCACGGTGGTGACAAGCTGAGACATGTCAAGAGGCGGCAAAGATATCTCTGGTTTGGGAGGCCGTGGCAGAGGCAGTTGATATTCAGGTCACCAACAATTATCTAGGCCATTTTGGGTGGTAGGCCAGAGGGGTAGTCAGCAAGCACCTAAATGGCGAGGTCTTGCTTTCTGGGGAGAATATAGGCAGCGGTGGGAAAGAGTGGGCCCTTACCAGGGTTGGGGAGATTTTTAGCATGAGGGCTTGCTCCCCATTATCAAGCTTAGGTGGTGGAAGTGCATGTCAAGGAGGGAGTCACAATGTAGACAGCACAACCACCTCCACACTACCCACCCTGTGATGACAGATCTTCCTTTCCACTGGAAAAATTCAGTCTCCGCCTTCATAGCTCTGCAGCATTCTAAGCTACCAAGTATGCCATTGGTGATTCCCTTAGTTTTTTGTCAGTAATTCTGAAATTTCCTTAACTACTTTTCCTCTCCTAACTCCGGCTTCTGCCCCATCAATGGAAGATGGAATCTGAGGAAGTGAAGCCAGCTATTGGCTTCAGGTTCTGCATCACATATCAACAGACAATGTTGCAGACAGACCTGTAGTGTCTTGCCTCTACTCTTTTGGGGCTGCACAGTATTTCTGGCTGTGACCTATGTCAGCGATGTTTCCTTCTTTACTGCAAGATTGTGCAGCCGGCATTTTCTCAGCCCGGCCAGCCAACAGGGATATAGGCTCCTGCTGAAACGCATAAGGCGTCCTCCACTGTGGTGGCAGAAAGCAGCTGGCTTGCAGCTATGGAAGAAGTGGCAGCTTCTGCTGTAGAGGCATCTCGTTGAGATCGGTGCTACTGCTGATTGAGCCAGCATCAAAACATCCTTCACCAAAGATTTTTGGGAGATATGTGGGCCCTCAAGCCTACAGTGAGCCCAGACCACCATGGTAAGAAAGCTACAAGGACTGCCAGTGATGGTTATGGGACCAGGAGAATCGAGTCCTCACTCTCTTGACTGCTTTTGAACTTTCTGTGGTCAGTGGCCAGGTTGACAGCTCCATGGTGTTCCATTGGACTTGTCAGCGTCAACACCTGCTGATCAGGCGGTCGAGATTTTTCACGACCCTCTTGACTGGTTGTCAGAGGGTATCAACGAGGTCAGTCTCCAAGGCGTTGATTTTCCTGGTCCTCACCCAAGAGGATGCAGACCGGTCCTGACCAGCTCTATTTGGGATCAGCCTCCACTGGCAGTGGTTCTGCTGAAGCCAGTGTTTCTCCACACACTTTGGCATTTGGTCTATAATGAATCCCCAGTGGCCTCTGCTCAGCGTTGGCCTTGGTCAAAAGTCAAGTACTTGGGTGTGGCACGGAACAGGCTCTTGATCCCACTTGACCAGGAGGCACTGTTCAAACACCATGAAGTCTTGCTATAATTAGGACCATTGCAGTTAGCCCTGGTTCTGAACTGCCCGGAGGAACAGTTAACTCAGAGAGATCTGGAGTTCCACAGCCTTGAGGCGCTGTTCAAAGCTCTATCTGGTCAGTTTCAAATGAAACTGCCAGATTCTACTCCGCTTTCACTGAACAGTCGCTCCGGAGATCAGTTCCTTCAGCTCGTTCGTTTCGGTTTATTAGGTTCATTTGAACCGGCAAATGTTTAAAATTACCGCGGTTCGGTTCCAGAAGCTCTATCTGGTAACCGTAAGTACTAAAATTAAAGTCTGTGGAAATTCATTATCGGTTCAGTCTGAACCCGATCGGTTTCTTATTTTGACTTTACTGACTTTAGAAGTCGCGGTTTCCAGTTCTTATCGGTTCTAAAAAACCCTTTAATTTTCTGGGTTTTTTCCAATACCAGATTGATTGCGAGGAACCCGATAAGGGTGTCTGTCCTAACGCGGCGTTTAAAGGGCAAGTTTGTTGGTTAGGCTGGCATTATGTCTAGAAACCCAAAAGAAAATCCGGGCCCACTGGGTTTCAACACTGTGATGTCTGTGGGGAAGCCTTTGCCAAGGCTGACCCACACACCACTGTGTCTATTGTCTGAGGTTGACCACCTCCTGTCAGACTGCCAGGTGTGTAAAAATTTCCCTGCAGCCACCCTGGAAAAGAGATTGGGCCGGCTCAGGGGCGAGAGGCCAAAAGTCTGCTGACCGGATGGCCAGCCCGGTCCAGCTCTACTGGACCAGAGGAGTGCCCTCTGACCAGGCGTGACTTCCTCGGGCAAAGGAAGGCTGGTTCAGAAGAACCAGTCAAAGTAAAAAGACAAAGAAATCAGCAGGTCTGAGTCCAATATTACCTCTCCTACTGCTGCAGAGTAGCTAAAGCCATTCAGATTGTCCAGTCTTTGTCTCAGGGACTTGTCGAACCCCCTATAGTTGGGAAAAGGGGTCTCGTTCAGGTCCAGTGGTTCAGGATTATGATGTTGGGGATTTTTATGAACCACAGGAGGAGGAGGACCTTGATGAGTGTATTTGTGACTGGGAAGGTCTGGAAGTGCCCATAGAGCGGACATTTCTCCAGACAGACCCTTTGAGTCTCCCCTTTGCTGTCTGAGTCCCTTCTCATTTCAGGTTTTATAAAGGTGGCAGAAACCCTCAGCTCCCTTTAGAGGAGGCTGTGAATGAGCAAGGAGCCTGATTATGTAGAAATGATGGATATTCCAGAGTCTAGAAGGTTGTCTATTCCTTTGCATAAGTCATTTAGGAAGCAAACAGAAGATTTTAAAAATCCTCATTCTGTCCCTCCTGTAGATAAAAAAATGAACAGAAGGTATACTTTATCAGGCCCTAATACAGACTTCCTCACTGAGCAGTGTAGTCATGTAGGTGTTGTTCAAGCTGCAGCCTGTGACAGGCTAATATTCCCTGGCCTCATCCTCCAGATAAAGATTCCAGGAAGATTGATGCCATGGCGAAAAGCAATATATGGCAGCTTCGTTGGGACTCAGACAGGCTAATTGTATGGCTTATGTGGCTAGATATCAGAAATCTAGGTGGGACACTATATTGCAGTTGGCCAAGCAGGCCCAGGGCCAGCTGGCTAGTGAGTTGGAACAGATGGCTGCTGATGGCATTGAAGCCTCAAAGTTCAATTTCATCGGCTGTTGATGTTAATGATGTTTCTTCTAGGGTCATGGCCACTTCTGTAGCTCTCCGTGAGGTTGGCATGGCTCAGATGCACTAATCTGTCCCAAGATACCCAGTCAAGGCTATAGATTTTCCTGTGATAGGAAATTCTCTGTTTAGGGATCAAATGGAAAATTACATGAAAAGATGGATGAATACAGAACTACCTACAAAAGTGCCCAAGCTAAGGAGAGGCATGCCCACTCCTCAAGGCATGCCCCAGGGGTAGGGGCAGGCCTTACCACAGCCTTTACCAATTTCAGGCCTCTTCAGCCTTTGCACAGAGGTTTTTCAGGGGCAGAGGTAGGCGGCACAGGCAGGCCCTCTCCTTCTCCTCAGCCTAAGCTGCTGCTGCTAAGCAGACACCCTGACGGGGTGTCAGGGCCGATTCTCCTGTACCGGTGGGGGCAGGTTGGCTTATTTCAGCCAGAACTGGTTGTCCCTAACCCGGACAAATGGGTTCTGAGTGGTAAGCCAAGGTCTGTTCTCAGCTTCAAGCAGTTTCCAAAGATGAGAGCCAGACATTTCCCCTCAAATCCTTCGAAGCCCTTGCTTTGGAAGCAGAGGTTTCGTCTCTTCTGGACTGCAAAGCAGTGGAAGGGTTCCCCTTGCCATCAGGGCAAGAGGCTGTACTCAGTACTTCCTGACCCCAAAAAGACAGAAGATTGGCGGCCCATTCTAGATTTAAGATTCCTGAACAAGCACCTTTTGAAACCAAAGTTCAAAATGTTAACTCTGGCAATGATTTTGCCTTCCTTAAGGCCAGGGGACTGGCTAGCTTCCCTGGACCTCAAGGATGCCTATTTTCATATCTTAATCAGGCCTTCTCACTGAAAGTACCTCAGAGTTCGAACTGCCCTCTGGCCACTACCAGTTCAGAGCAATGCCCTTCGGTCTCACTTCTGCTCAAGGGTTTTCACAAAATGTCTAGCTGTGGTAGTGGCCCTTTTGAGAAGGCAAGAGGTAGCTGTGTTTCCCTACTTGGACGACTGGCTCATAGTGGGTCAGTCCCAGAGCAGGTAAAATCCCACTTGCAAGTCACCCAGCAGCTTCTCATTTCTCTGGGATTCCTGCTGAACTTTCCAAAGTCAGTTCTCGAACCAGTTCAGGTACTAACTTTTATAGGTGCAGAGTTGAACACAAAGTCAGCCAGGGCATTTCTTCCCTCGGAAAGAGTGGACAGAATCATTGCCCTGGCATCTTCCCTACCCCTGCGGGTCTCTCGACCAGCAAGGCACTTCTGCAACTCCTAGGGCACATGGCCTTCCACAGCTGTCGGTGCAAGGAGCAAGATTTCAGATGAGGGACATCCAGTTCCACTTGAGGTCCTACTGGTCTCAAAGGAAGGACCCCTTACCAAATTAGTCCAAGTGACCAAAACCCTGATCCTAGCCCTTCAGTGGTGGCAGGATCAAACAACCTAACCCAGGGGTCCCATTCTTACCGTTCTTCATTCCCTCACCCTCACCACGGATGCCTCCCTGTTGGGGTGGGGGCTCACTTGGTGACCTTTCCACTCAAGGAGTGTGGTCCCTCAGGAATCTCTGCTCCACATCAACCTGTTGGAACTCAGAGCTGTTTTCTTAGCTCTCCAAGTTTTTTTCAGATACTGTCCAGAACAAGGTAGTCCAAGTCCAGGACAGACAACACCACAACAATGTGGTACATCAACAAGCAAGGGGCACCGGTCTTCAGCCTTGTGCACCGAAGCAATGAAGTTGTGGTCCCTGAGCACTCCTAGAACACCTCCCTGATAGCAGTTCACCTTCCAGGGAAGGACAATGTCCTGTGCGGATGCCCTCAGCAGGATTTCTCAGGGCCATCACGAATGGGCTCTGAATCCTCAGGTGCTGGGGTCAGTCTTTTGCCAGGTGGGCTCCCCACAAATGGATCTTTTCGCGAGCCCCAGACAACCACCAACTTCCTCTGTTTTGTTGCAGGCCTCCAGTGCTGGGATCAGTCCCTCTGGGCCTTTCAGTTGAATTGGGAAGGAAGTTCCTGTATGCCTTCCCCCTTTCCCCTCCTCTTCAGGGTGCGGTAAGATCAGAACTCAGCCTGCAAAGTGATTCTGATTGCTCCAGACTGGCCAGGCAGCCCTGGTACCCTCTTCTCCTGTCCTCACATTTCACCCTCCCTGACCTTGCCCAGGACCCATGACCTGCTGACCTGTGCACAGGGGAGAGTGTGTATCCGGACCTCAATTCCCTCCACCTCAAGGCCTGGTTCTTGAGGAGCTAGAATTGCTGATTTACCCTTTCTCAAGGTGTCTTGGATATTTTGAAGGCTTCTAGGAAGCCTTCCACTAGAACCACTTATAATTCCAAGTGGAAGAGGTTTTCCTTCTGGTGTTCTGAGAGAGGCAGATTGTACCAGAATCTGCTGACTTGGCTATTTTATTGGACTACTTGGTCCACTTAAATTCACTAGGCCTCAAACCAGCTACTTTGAGGGTTCATTTGGCAGCTGTTTCTGTTTTTGTTTCTGCAGGAAACAGTTTCCCTCTCCTCACCCTGTGTTTTCCAAGTTTTCAAGGGTTACTTCACACTAACCTCCTCCTTAGGAACCAGCTCCTGCCTGGGACCTGAATGTTTGCATTGCTCAGCTAATGCAACCCCTTTGAGCCTCTGTCTTGGCAGATCTCAAGTTTTAACTTGGAAGACTGTTTTTCTAGTGGCTATCACTTCTGCTAGGCGTATAAGTGAATTACAAGCCTTGTCAGTAGAAAGGATTTTATTTCTTTCCACAGAGATAAAGTGGTCCTCAGGACTAACAGAAAGTTTTACCTAAGGTGGTTTCAGATTTTCATCTTAACCAATCCATCTCTCTCCCAGTATTTTTACTGGCATTCTTCCTCTGGTGAGAGGAGATTGCACAGTTTGGACGTCAAAAGAGCTCTTAGTTACTATTTGGAGCGTACCAAGGGTCATAGGTTGAATCCTCCAACTCTTCCTTACCTATGGAGAAGTGGGTAAGGGAGACCGGCTACTAGAAGGACAATCGCAAGGTGGATTGTCTCTTGTATCAGTTCTGTTACCAAAAACTAGGTAAAGAACCTCCCTCAGGACTGAGGGCTCACTCCACCAGGGGTACAGCTGCATCTCTAGCGGCCGCTAGAGATATTCCTATTTAGAAATTTGTCAAGCTGCTACCTGGAAGACAGTCCACACTTTCACCAAGCATTATTCTCTGGACATCCAGTCCAGGAGGAGATGCTCGTTTTGGCACAGCTGTGCTTCAGAGCCTATTCCCTAAGTAGGTTCTGGCCCTCCTCCATGGAGGTACTGCTGTATAATCTGCAATGGTCTAATTATAGCAAGACTTCATGGTGTTTGAAGAAAAATTACTCACCTTAGTAATTGCTTTTCTTCTCATGGAGTCTTGCTATTAGGACAACCCCCTCCTACCCCTCTCAGAATTCCTACTTGGGTATGGGGTTGGCAATTTGGTGCAAGCACTGTGTCATGCCATTTTAGCCTTTCTAGTCCCCCCTGTTTCATTTGGGTTAGGGAACTAGGTAATTCTGTTTTTGTTAAGTGGTAGATGGCCCCTCTCTGGACTTGAGTCTTTTGGGGAGAGGGGCCTATTAGTGCTTGTCAGGGGTGATCCTAACAATAATAGGTATATTGTTTTATTCTGTGTTTGTTGTTGTGTTTTGTTGTTCTACTACTAGTAGGTAGCCAATAGCTAGTGTGAGGCTTTTCACACAGACTTGCTATGTTAGTTTAACCCGTAAAGAACCTGGCAGTTTCATTTGAGCAGCCAGATAGAAGCTTTGAGCGAGCGCCCTCGCTGTGGAACTCAGATCTCTCTGGAGTTAACTGTTTCCTCTCCGGGGCAGTTCAGAGCCAGGGGCTGACTGCAATGGTCCTAATATAGCAAGACTCCATGAGAAGAAAAGCAATTACTAAGGTGAGTAATTTTTTCTTGTTGATGTTCCTTGACCTCCTCATCCTCCAATGAGGAGGTACCACAGCTGGGTGTGGCAGTGGTATGAGAACTCCTCTGGCAGCAGTGGACCTTTGCAAGGTGGAGTAGGTCTCTGCCCCAACTCCCTATCATAGCCTGGCAAGTGCCAGTCAAACCCACGCTGGTCCATCCTTGACAGATGTCTCCAGAATCTGTTTCACCACCCTTAGGGTGGAGTCACCTGCTCCATGGCCTTTGGTGGGAGCACCGACAAAGGACTGCCATGCTGCAGGCGGCTTGCAGCCTGTTGATGGTGGAAATCACCCAGTTGGAAGATAATTGATGCACAGTGTCAGACAGTCAAGAGCCATTTTTGAGGAGCCTTGGATGACCCAGATGACTCATCCATGTTGTCATCATCAAGGAGACCCGTGAAATTCTTTTATTTTTTATAATTTTTTTTTTTTTTTTGAATTTCTTATTTCTTTTATTCATTGAAAATTTAGTTTTATTTCTTGTTATTAAATTACCTCAAAATGACCATATACACACTAGAAATCAAATTCCTAGTATATTACATTATATTAAGCAGTATTATGCTATGGTCTTGAAAAGTTTTGTGAGTGAAACAATTCCGCTGTAAAGCTTCATTGTAGGCCTTCTCTTTGGTAACAACAGACCTAAACAACAACTGCTGCAAGCATTTATTTAGTTTTGCCCCCAAAAGCAATTTTTCACTTTATTCATGTGTTTTTGTTTTATTCTTTTTATATGTTGAATTTCTTGTCATACCTTGAATTTCTTTTTATACCTTGACTTCTTGTTATTTCTTATTTAGGAAAACACAGGTCTCTCGCTATACCTTTGACCGCACATCAGTCGAGTAACTGATCACCAACCATGTGCGGTGTCGTTTGGGGCTGTACTCCAGCTCATGTCAGAGTCTAAGTCTGTCCCTCTGGAGCATGTTCAGAAAAGGGCCAAGTACCCTTTCACAGACATCCTCGATAGGGATGAATCCTGGGATTGCCTTTCAGATCACTGAGACCATATTACAACCATCCTTGGAGCTTTGGCAGCATCTAGCATCCTGCCCTGTACCCTCTACCTGTATGGTCCCCAAGTATGTGCTCTCTACTTGGTCCCTTTCCAGGTTTTCAGACCACCCTCGTCCAAGGGTCTGGTCATGGACTCTGCTTTCTAGAAGTCTGGAAACCAAGGAGATGTGGACAAGCCCCAGATAAGGAATCGGAGAAGCTTGACTGTGCAACCGAGAAGGTCTATGCTGCTTGCTCCCTTGATCTCCATCAGGTGAGTTATGTTGTGATGGTGGCCAACTTTGGTCATTCCGTGAAGTGCTGGATGATGTCCTTCCTCACCTCCCTGCTGACAAGCAGCTGCCAGCGAAGTTGTTCAGGGACCAGAATCAAAAGTGCTGGCTAAACACTAGTTCCAGAAGGCCTTAGACATGTGTGACTCCTCCACCTATGCCATGTGGCCTTAGATATGTGCAACTCCTCCACCTTTGCCATGCCAGCAGCATTGTGATGGGTCGCCGGGCATGGCTGAGGCTCTCCACCTTCTCAATGGACACTAAGCACAAGTTGTTGATGTCCCTTTCCTTGGCTCCGACTTCTTTGGCCCAGGGGTGGGAGGGCAGCTCATAGAACTGAAAGGTTCTGTGCTACCCTGGACTCTGTGGCTTCATCCCAGAAGGACCCAAGGCCCAGAAAACCAAGAAGAAGCCCTTTCAGTTTTGGTTCTTCCAACATGCAGCAGCCTCAGCAGCAGATCCAGCAGGGGCAGTACCACACCTGGTGCCCCAAGATCCAGTTCTCTGGCCATGGACCAGAAAAGAGGTGGGGTGGGGAAGTGGTGCCCTCTGGCCCAGTGGCAGTACCCCTCAAAGCTGCCCAGTGATGGGTCGGTGATGTCAGCCTCTCTCCTGATCCAGCTTGGGGGGCAATTCCACTTCTGGCCACAAGGTGGTAGGCAGAGGACTGCCTCTAGATTTCTGTGCTCTCCTGCCTTATGATCCTATGCTCCTCAGTGATACAAAACCCACTGTCCATCCTATGGGAGAACATCGCTGAGCTCCTTGCAAAAAGGAAATATAGCCGTTGTCCCTGATGATCCAGCAAGTCAAGCAGTATGTGTTGAGGTACATTTTGGTCCTGAAATGGAGGGATGGCCCCACGCTGGATCTGCACAATCTCAATCAGATGTGGAAGTGCAATATCTTCTTCAAGGATATCTCTTTTATCAGGTTTCACCTTTTGAGACTTATACCACGCTAGTGCTAGGACCACATGGAAACTTTCACCACCAGTCAGTTAGGGGCCGCCCATGACAACATCACGCATCTCCAGATTACGTATGATGGCGTTGCGCCTCCCTCTCCTCAGTTCTTATCCTGCCATTGATTTTGCTCGTTGGACCGCAGTAGAAACAAAGATCATTGGTGAATTTATTTTTCACTAAATCACTTTTAGTGATTCAACCCGATTAACAAGCGGCGTCTTAAATTATTTTCACTTCTGCAATTGTGGTAAAAAAAATATAAAGATGACCTGCATGAGGTATCACGTATGCTGTCTAGGCCTCTCCCACAATGTCAAGGCTTGTGTGATCTGTCGGAGTTCAATTCAGCTACCAGGCCATGTGGCGAGCAGCTTTGAAGACCCTTGTTCTAAAGAAGACTGTCACGGGTATGGAGAAGCAGTTGTAAGATGGGTCAACGTCATCTGCCCGTCAGTTGAACCCAGTTGACGAAGAAGTCCTCTGGGAGCCATAGCCACAAGAAGCATCACAAATGCAAGGATCATGACTGCAGGTTAAGATCCAGGTCGCTGCAGCAGCCAGTGTCACATCTTGTCGCTGTTCGCGCGGCGGTGGTGACTCTTGTTCCCCTGTCTAATCCTCAGACACTCAGGTCAAGGTGGGATTTAGGTGTTGCTGGGCTTATTACGTTCAGTAGCTCAGCACTGTCACCAGGTCTCGCCCACCATTGACATGCCAGATCGACACGCTCACATGGGGTAGTTGACATTCTGGTTTCTGCCCTTTGATCCTTACCAGATGCCAAGGTCGGGCTTGGTGGTGGCACAACCCTGCCCATAAAGGACGGTGATTTCGCCATTGTCGATGGGTCATCGCCACCACCGATGTACTCTCATGCCACCTCAACATTAGCTGTTGTAGGCACATCTGAGGCTTCATGCCATCATTCAGACATCAAGGCCAGGACCTGGTTTAGGCACTACAGCACCCTTTACGGACAGGGTGCCATCGCCATATGGTGTACATCCATTCTGTCTCCTGTAGTGACCATTCAGTGGCCCATACACCAGGATAGCCACCAGTCTGCACCAGAGGACCCCTCCTTTCTGCTCATGATGCAGGACATGCAGGCCACCATGAGATTTAGTTTGGAAGAGCAGGACTCTGTTAAGAGGTCTCTCTTTATTTTCTAGACACTCCAGAGACCCTGTCAGCAGTTATCCCTCCCTATATTCAGTTTTAGGGGACGCCCGCTTTGCCACTTGGTACAGACCCAACACAGTACCAGCAGTGCCAAGGAAAGGGGATAAACTGTACCCTGCCCGCCTAACAAACTATATTATGCCCACTAACCTGAAGTGCATTTAGCAGTCCTTACAGATGCACATCATGGGTGTTTGGCACCTACAGTCTCGGTTCCTCCCACAAAATCCAGGCAACTGGAAACATTGGGGAAGTGCACTATGCTTCAGCCTCCCTAGGTTTGCATATTGCCAGTTACCACCACATATGATCAAGTATCGGAATATGCTCTGGAGGAAGGCACTAGCTGTGGCCAGGGCATTACCTGAGGAATGGCTGAAATGGATTTAGTGCAGTCTATCAAGGTAGAGGCGACAGTGGGCAGACACCTACACCACTCAGCCTATGATGCCTTGGGTGTTTCTTCCCAGGCTGCAGCCCTAGGAATTTGCCTGAAGTGTTATTCATTACTCTGAGTCACTGGATTCACCAGGCATGTACAGCTGGTAGTTTTGAAAGCCCCTTCCAGGGACCAAAAATTGTTTGGCCACCCTGTGGAAAAGATCCTGTAGAGCCTCTAGTCCTTAGGGTTGAAACTGAAATTGGCCAGATCCCTGTCCCACCACTCTAGAAGAGGTAGATAGATACACGGGACATTCTTGCCTTCCTACTACTAAGCACTCAAGCACAACCCCCACCCTGACAGAAGAGTCAGGAGACACCTGTTTTCTCAGTCCTAAGGTCCCAAGCAATACCATCTAAATCAGGCAATGGTGCAGGGCTCCAGACCCTAAAAGTTCCATTTAATCCAGATATATCATTAGGCGTAGGGGCAGTTATAAGAAGTCGTGTACGCCCTCTGACCATTTCAGTGGGGGAATGATCACTTGGGCTGATATGGTGACAGTGGCCTTGCTCAGAAGCCATTGACATTCTTTCAGGCAGGAGCCCTTTTTCCTCCAAGCCCAGCTACACAGGTCAGCTCGGGACATGGGCAACAAAGGCTTAGGGCACATATGCCATACCATTATGTCGATTCTGATCAGGAGGTGAGGGCTTTGACTTAGCAATTCCTTGTCCCCACTAGGTTTTCCATACTGAGCATTCAGTGGCCCTTGGTGCTGCCCCACTCCTGTGGGGTAGAAGGCTTCTCATACTCCTGGCATGGCATGTTGTCTGCCCTTATATCACAGTCTAGTCCCTCATGAGTCATCCTGTAGTTTCTGTTGGTGAGGACTGTACCCCAGTTCAGTCTTCTGGCTTGGTTACACATAGGTGCTACTCCACATCTTCAACCAGTGATGGTATGGAGCAGTACTAGTCACCATAGACATGGTCTACACATTCGCCCTCACTGCCCAGTGGGGTTTTTGCAAACCTGTTCCTTTCTGCTGCAGGCTCACACAGATGCCAGGGTGGGTACTTAGCATTAATACAGAGGGTGTTATCCTTCTTTGGGCTAAAGACTTCCCTTACTGCATTCTGCACTAGAAGTATGAATCCTGGGCTTCACTAAGGGGCCACTCAGCTTTTTAATCTTTGTTTAGCTCTAGTAGCTGGTGGACACCCTTTCATTATACTGGACCCTTTATAATGAAGGGCAGCAAGTGGTTTCTAGGCGATTTCCATACCCATCAGTTTGACTGGGTGGGTGCCCAAATGAAGTGAACCTAATGCATCACTATCCCAAGGTTATAGTACTCCTCGTTCACAGTGCCATATGGTTGCCTGTCATATCCTGATGATACAGTCCACTTCCTTCTCATAGGAGACACCCACTATTGTTTGGGTGAAGTGCCTAATAGTTACCTAATTTCCTCTGACTTTTCCAGTCTAGAATACGGATTAGATGCACAGTTGGACCGCGCTCTATGTACAAGCAGGTGCTACCCCAGCATACAAGTACTGAAGAAAAAAAAAAAAAACAGCGGGGAGCACTCAGCCAAAAATACTAAGAATAAATATAACAAAAACTGTGTAGTAGAATAATGAACCCGCGAGCACACTACCCCAGCGCTCTGCGTGTCCTCTCCGGCACACTTCGGCCAAGGGGCAGGGCTTTGGTGCACAAGGATCTCATTTTATTTTCAATCTCTTAAACATACAGTGATGGTAATAAATTTTACACCACAACCAAAAATGAGCAAAAACATTTAATAATATGTGTGAATCAATAATAAGTGTGTGACCCAAAATAAATGTAATAAATCCAAGTAATGCTGCAGAGAACTGCTAAGACTGGAAGGTCAACAGTAAGTGCTAAAGGTCAAAGATACTATTAGCAAAAAGAGAGCTCTGAACTACAGAGTATAAATAGATTAGTGCATAAAAAGTTTATGATAATGTTTCTAAGCTGGGAAACACTTCAGTTTTTAAATTTTGGCTTATTTTCATCTATAATGTGTTGCTCAGAATAAACAATAGAATAATTTAGCATATATTGCTGAAAATAAAAGACACAAAAATACACAAATATACATTTAAACAGAAGTTGAGCCAAAACAGAATAAGTTAGTTGGAAAAACCCAAAGTAATTTCATGTGGCTGAATACAACCATCACCAGGCTAGAATGTAAATATTTTTGTTTTAGTCTTTTTGTAGAATGTTTTTCACTTTACCATGGATAACTTTACCGTTCAGAATTAGGAAAATAAGAAAGATCAATAAATCTTGCCAAAAGTCAAATACACATTTAGGCAAGGACTGTGCCAGGACAGATTAAATCAGTGAAGAGGACCCAAGACAAATTATCAAGAAAGAGACACCCCAGAATACTGCAGTATTTCACCAAATCAGTACCTATCCACAATCTCATACAGAAAAGTATTAATATACATAACATACTGAGGTATTTTGAAAATAAATAGAAAAAAATAGAAAATATGAAAGATCACAGAAAGGACTAATGTCCAGACATTCATTCAGACCTTGTGGGGACAGGGCTTTCAAGGTGTCAATCGCCTGCAGATATGCTCTTGCATTCTTTCTTTAGGGTCTCTTTATTTGTCCTGTGTACAGATTGGACTTGTGCATTTAACAACATAAACCACATAACTTGTGGAGCACACAATAAATTCCTTAATCTCCAAATTTTGTTAGTGATAGGATCTACAAAGTAGTAGTAGTAGTACTAGTAAAATTTATTTTTATACAGGAAGCAAATCTTTGAGCCAAAGGCCCAGTTTACAGGAAAGTCCTGTTTACAGTGTTACTTGTGCATATATCCTATATAAAAATAGAAAAGTGTATAAAATGAAATATGTAATTAAAATAAAAATAAAAACTTAAAGACAAAACATGACAATACATTAACAATCAATTTGCATTAACCCTTAATATCACTCAGACACACTAATTATTCCATTCATTCAAACTTACACAAACATTTAACGTTTAACATAACTTCACACTGTCTAGTTCAATCTAATAAAAACTGGCTATACACTGGGAATAGGCGTACAGAATGAGGTGGGGTATTCCAATATTTAGCAGCCTGGTAACATAAGGTTTTTCACCATATTTATTTTGTTAGTAACAGCAACAATCTAGTTTATTTGGCAATTTCTTTTTGGTCTTAGGTTTACTTGGTCACACCACGAACCACTCATTAATATAGCTCTGGGTAATCTATATGATATTTATAAATTAATTTTGCCATATCATAGCACATCTATTCTCAAGAGTTTGCCACTGAAGTGTGGTCATCATCACACAGTGATGTGTTCTCAACTCACACAGCACATATCTAGCAGTTCTATTGTAAACAATTTCCTCAACAATGATATATTAGCAGTTCGATATATTAAATCTCCATATGGTAATACAGAGAGTAATAGTTGTTCAGCTACCCTTGTCCTACTGCTCATATTTAAACAACTCATTTTTCCACAGTGCCCCAATCTTTTATTCAGTTTGTCAACTAGTGATTCAGTATGTTCACAAATTGTCAATCCCTCGTCAAATGTAATTCCTAAATATGTGTAAGATGACACCTGTTCAAAATAAGTATCATTATTCACTTTAAAGTCAGTTGTTTGTTGTTCTTTTTATGTTGTATAGATCCTAAATAAAGCACCTTTGTTTTCTTCATGTTCATCACAAGGCCCATCACAAGAACCTCTTATACAATAATAGCATTGCACTCACCACAGCAGAAGTTACGTGCAGGTTTGGAAGGCGTCCAAGTAGGGTGGATATCATGTATGGGCTTTTCATAAAAGCTATGGTTCTGGATATCCCCAGATTTTCGCTTTCCTGTAGGTCACTCTGGGACTGTCTCCCAGTGCTTTACTAAGTACAGGATTACCTTGGAGGACTGGTCAAAATGTCTAATTATGCCAGAATGCAAGAGCACATTCATGCCATTACAAAACAATTTATTTATTTATTTAGCTTTTGTTTACTGGGTAAGTACACTAGACAAGTATTATGCCTATTTTCAGAAGCGACCGGGAGAATACAACATGAGGAACAACAGTCAAGGAGACATGGCAAAAAGTACAGTTTTTGTCACAGTAAACAAGCGTGGGAAATGCATAATTTGCGCTGGGAAACATATAGTAGTAAGCACATTTCAGATTATACACTCTAGACTAGCTAGTTCAATTGACAGATATATACAGGTCATCATACATAGGAGTGGAGCATAGCTCAAGGACTGGATTGGTCATAATATAACTTATAACATTGTCGTATACACCCCTAGGCTAGTTGGATCGCAGCCAGGTATATACAGCTCATCATATTTTTCAAATCGCGTTAGACAGAAACAGAAACACTTGGTAGTACAAGTTTCTACCAAGTGACCAAGGTGCAATATGTCATGGTTAGCCTATGACCGTGGAGCAATAATGGGTGTAAAATGCCCAAGGCTTTTAGGCAGGGTAGTCAGAAGTCATTGATACATTGGGGAAAATATCTCCAGGAATTCAATGGAGACACCCTGGGGTGGTTCAGACAAAACAATTTGACACTTTACTCTAGGGAGGTTTGGGGCAGTCACACTCTGATGCTAGTTTTAGGAAACCGCACAGGGAATTTGAAAACTCAGATAGGAGGGGCAGCTCGGATATCCACAGGCAGCGAATTCCAGAGTCTGGGCGCACTTATGGCAAAGTCCGATCCCCATGAGGTCCGGGTAGGAGGGACTTTGAGCATCCCTGATGTGAGACCTAAGTTGGTAGGGAGTGGAAGACCAAATACCCCTATTGGGGTACACTGTGCAACCTGCCACAACTGCAGTACTGCAGACTTTCAGTTCTTGGGCCTTGAACATGTGGAACAACATAAAGAGGTGGGAACAGACTAAACACTTTTTGCAAAAGTAATCCAGATTGATTTACACCTTGAAAGCCCTGTCCCATAAGGTCTAAATGAATGTCTGGACATTAGCCCCTTCCTGTGATCTTTCATATTTTCTTTTTCTATTTATTTTCAAAATACCTCAGTATGTTATATATATTAATACTTTTGTGTATGAGATGATAGGATAGGTACTGATTTGGTGAAATACTGCAGTATTCTGGGGTATCTCTTTCTTTATAACTTGTCTTGCGTCCTCTTTCACTGATTTAATCTGTCCTGGCACAGTCCTTGCCTAAATATGTATTTGACCTTTGGCAGGATTTATTGACCTTCCTTATTTTCCTAATTCTGAGCAGGACAGTTATCAGTGAAGAAGTGAAAAACTCTGGAAAAAATATTTACTTTTCTAACCTGGTGATAGTCATATTCATCCACATGAAATTATTTTGGGTTTTCCAATTAACTTATTCTGTTTTGGCTCAATTCTGTTCAAATGTATATCTGTATCTTTTATTTTCAGCAATATATGCCAAATTATTCTATTGTTTATTCTGAGCAACACATTATAGATGAAAAATAAATCAAAATTTTAAAATCTGAAGTGTTTCCCAGCTTAGAAACATTATCATAAACTTTTTATGCACTAATCTATGTATACTCTGTAGTTCAGAGCTCTCTTTTTTGCTAATAGTATCTTTGACCTTTAGCACTTACTGTTGACCTCCCAGTCTTAGTAGTTCTCTGCAGCTTTACTTGGATTTATTACTTTTATTTTGGGTCACACTTATTATTGATTCACACATATTATAAAAGGTTTCTGTCTTGGTTTTGGTATAAAGTTTATTCTAGGGACGTGGATATGATGTTCTATCCACACTTATTGGCAGTGTCCTTTCCCTTCAAGGTGTGCGGAAAGTCTTCAAGCTGGCTTCTCCTAGCCACACAGGTGGTAGCTTCCTCGGCTCCGCCCCATGATGTCAAATCTTCCTTTCTGCTGAAAGAAGCAGGTTCCCTCCTTACGCTCCATGTTGAGTAGGCCCTAGTGCTTAAATTCTTGAATTACTTTCAAACCAACTCTCAGTTTCATCTTATACTCGATCTTGATCGTGACCCAATGGACGATAAGTCCACTCCCAGGTTTCACCGGTGCCCTTACAGGCAGAAGATGTCAATACCGACCACGCGCCACGTGTGTCTACTGCCTGGGGCACGATCCACGATCACCAGGCCTGCGTCTTTGCAGCTCTTTTCATCCTGCTGTCCTGGAGGACCGTCTTGCCCACCTGGAACTGGGCGCCTGGTGCAGTGGAACTTGCCAGTCAAATCCAAGGATGCCCATTGGGTGGTCTCCGTGGCTGCAGGGTCTGCTGACCAGCTTGCAGCCTTGAAGAGGAGGCAGCCCAGGCTGCGGCCCATTCTTCATCAGCTTCTGCCTTCATGCCACTTCAGCTGGGCTTGACTTTACAGGCTCCTTCAAAGAATTCTGCCAGTCCCTGCCAACCTTCAATCAGGGACGCACCAGCAAATCTAAAAAAGAGTCTAAGAACAGACTCATCGTCGATCGTGGGATCGGCGCTCAGAGTCGAGGGCCTCTGATCCTGTGGTTCTCCAGTTTGACTTCTGTCAGATCCTCGCCTTGAGCTGCTGGCTCCATGGTAACCCATCGGGCTTGTCGTCTAAGATGCTGGTCGATGTCCTAGCAGAGATTTTTCTCAAAGCAACCAAAGAGGCCGATACTTCCTGGCTAGGACCCTGGTCCTGCGCAGTCTGTTGGAGGGATGGATCAGTCCGCTGACCCGCCGCCTCTGGTCCCTGACCCCGACCAGGAGGAGCCTTGGCAATGGCAGACTCCTCCGAGCTCTGCCACGGTGTCCCCACCTGCTGGTTGAGGTCTTCTGCCCGTGGGTCAAGCTGGTCCGCCATCATCAAGCGCTCCGCTGTCTGCACCATGGGAAGCAGTGCCACGCTTTTCTTCATCCTTGTCCTCCTTGGATGAGGAGAGGCTTTGGTACAAGTTGCATCGATGCTGTGAGGATTTGATGTGGCAACAGCTGGTGTTTACTGGTGCCAAACCGACCCCAGTGTCTTCACCAGCCATCCCTTGGCTGTCGTCCAAAAGGCAGATGCCAACTTTACTGACTGGCGATTAAGATGGTCCTGACTCCAGCTTCTCCTCCAGTTGTTGTGGAACTGCCACCCAAACAGCCAACGGTCGGTGCTCTGACTAAGAAGTCTTGGCTGGCCAGGGGCTTCCTATTGGCTGTTGGTCATGAGTCACCCCGACCGTCTGTGGAGGTCAGTGGGGACTCCAGCGGTCGACTGCTCTTTGGCGACTCTTCAGAGGTCCGAAAGTTCCTCCCTGCACTCCGGTCCGGTTGACATGGAGTCCATGGAGGATATCTCAACGGACAAAGGTCCATCCTGTTTCATGGGCCTCCTCCATTTGATCTGAGTCGATGTGTATGAAGCGGAGACCATCCAAAAGTTGGCTCGTTGCCCGTGCCCGAGATCCTTGACTGGGGAGACTCTGGACAGAGGCTTTCCGGTGGAGCAGAAGCCATTCTTGGTCCTGCCCCTGGAGCTCTGGCAGTGCCTCGCCTCCTGCCCTGGCGCCTTCTGCCCTGGTGGTCCACAAGTATGCAGTACCCACCAGATCCTTTGGATTCACAGAGCACCCCTCGGCTGAGGGTTGGTGGCCGACTCTGTGTTCCAGCACTCTGGCAACACTGGGCATGTTGACAAGCCACCTGATAAGAGGTCCAAGACATTGAACCACGTGTCAAAAAGGTCATGCTGCCCTCCTTGCTTGGCCTCCCAGCTTAGCGAAATGACCCTCCTCATGGCCCACTCTCCCATTCCCTGCTGGGCACCTTAGATGGAGTGCTTCCTCATCTGCCTGTGGACCTTCAGACCACAGTCAAACAGGTCTGAGACCAGGGTCGGGCTGTGGCCAAACAACTCCAGACTGCCATGGACATTGGGGACTCCTGTGCCTGCTCCATGGCGGCCTCAGTGGCCATGCATTGCAGGAGCTTGGTGAGATCGACCTTCACAGTGGACACTTAGCACAAGCTGGCAGATGTCCTTTTTCTAGGCACCGACCAGTTCGGGCCTGGGGTGAAGTCACTCTACTTGCTTTGAGAACTCTAATGCCACCTTGGACTCCGTGACATCTGCCCAGAAGGATCCCAAGAACTTCAAGTAGCATCAGAAATTGAAGACCTTTCAGTCCTCCTCCACTCCTGTGGCCAAGCCAGCCAAGCAGCCAACTGGTCAGCAGACTAAGGCTTGGTGACCCTAGCTAAGTCAGCGGCCTCGGCCTCCGTAAGACAGGAGAGAGACTCCAGTAGCCCCTCAACCGGCCTTCCTGCTCCAAGCCTGCTCAGTGACAGGATGAAGGGTGCCTCCTTCATGCCCGCCACGCCTCCCCTGGGTCCTCCCATGGGGGCCAGTTCCACCACTTCCTTTCTGCCTGGTCCAAGCGTCACCATGGACAGGTGGGTTCTAGAGTGGCGGTTCAGGGTCTGCCTCTAGAGTTCGAGCAGTACACTCCTTCCGAACCCACACCCTCACGGGAGGACTGGGCTTCTGCAGACATGCTGTCAGCTCGCGGAGGCGACATAGAGTAGCTCCTCCTCCTCAAGGAGGTCATGGTTCCTGTTGCAGATCCACTGAACACACAGGGTTTGTCTCCAAGTACTTCCTAGTGCCAAAGCGGATGGAGGGCTGGTGCCCCATTGTAGATCTGCACAACCTGAAAAAGTTCCTCAGGTCGCTAAATTTAGAATGATAATTCTCCCTCAGATCATACCATCTCTAGAGCAAAACATGTGGTTTTGCTCCTGGATCTTCAGAATGCATTCTTTCACTTCCTGATCCGTCCATCTCACTGAAGGTTCCTTCACTTACGAGCTGGGGAACCCTCTATGAGTTCTAGGCCATGCCCTTCAGCCCCCAGGGTCTTCGCCAAGTGCATAGTAGTGGTGGCAGCTTATCTGAGGCACCAAGGATCCGGGTTTATCCCTAGCTGCACGACTGGCTGATAGCAGGTCCCTCCAGGCAGGAGGTGAAGCAGTCAAGCACCTGGCCCTCCAGACCTCGTCCAGACTTGGCCTACTGGTCAACGAGGCCAAGTCAGAACTCGTGCCCTTGCAGGTGATCAACTTCATCAAGGTGGAGCTCGACCCTTGCAGAGCCAGAGCCTGACTCCTGGTGGACAGGGCAGAGGCTCTCTCCTCCTTGCCCGATCATTTCAGGCTGAGCAATTACACCCTGCCCTGGACTTCCCTCGCCTGCTGGGCTACATGACTGCCTGTACCAGTGTGACCTGCTGGAGAATGCACTCCCTGCAATGGGAGCTGGCCAGCCAGTGGTCTCGGCACAAGGGCACTTCAACCAGCTGGGCATGGTGACCCAGCGGATGTGGGACGCCATCAGTGGTTGCTGGTCCCAGCACATGTGCAGGAAGGATCCCGTTTGTCCGCCCAGAGCAGCTGGTCATCCTGACAACCGATGCCTCTCTCACGGGCTGGGGTGCCCACTTAGGGAATACAGAGTCCACGGGCTCTTAACCCCTGTGGAGTCCCAATACCACATCAACCTGCTGGAGCTCCGAGCAGTTTGGCTGGCATAGACTGCATTAGCTTCACACATTCGGGTCAAGTGATCCAAGTCCAGATGGTCAGTACCACAACCATGTACTACCTCAACAAACAGGGCAGGGATGCACTCCCTGCATTTGTGCAAGGAAGCTGTCTATGTCTGGAGCCTCGTGCAACCTTACGGACGCTTCCTCGTCAGTGGGGTTTACACCCTCTCATCGACAGAGTTTTCTGGGCCCTTTCAGTGGTCTCTACCAAACCATATCTCAGTTTTGGAGATTCATCGTCAACGGCTCCTCGCTTATCGCCGATCGACCACCGCCTTTAGGCATTCTTGTTGTATCTCCATTTACTGTCCTATCAATGACAGGTCAGATTTTCACAAGGAGGGACAATGGATTTTCCATGGATAACCCCTCCTCCTCCTTCTTAGCCAGTCTCTCACAGGGCCAACCTGATAGGGATTGAGACCTGGCATTTATCAGCCAGGAACTAGGCCTGCTTATGCTCCATGCCCTGTCACCTCTGCTATTTCACTGGTTTCAGAAAGGCAACCTGCCTCACCCTCTCGACCCCTGCTTCAGTGGGCGTAGCCACCGTGTGCAGATGGTTTTGCAAATGATGAGAGGATCTCAACTGTCCATCTCAAGGGAGCGGGTCATCCTTCCCATTCTCAGACTACTCCCCCAAATATTTTCAGGGTGACAGGATCCTTCCCTGATTTCTTCCCCATCATTATGGGGAGGAATATTTTCAGAGGAGGAAGATTTTCCTGAAGTCTTTCAGGAGATTTTGAGGATTTTGAACCCCAAGAAGAGGACTCCGTCCTTCTTCTACTATCTCTGCACTGTCCTTCTTACAGGAGGAGGCTTTCCATCAAGCGGCTGCCTCTCCTCCTGATGACCCATTCTTCCATGAGATGATTGTCCAGATTCAAAAGATCATGGGCTTTTCAACTACAGAACATGATAAAGAAAGGACATGGCAGACTACTTTGAATTCCCAAAGGAGTCTGGTAGTGGTTCATCACCTTATACAGACTTACCAAAATCCAGTGCTGGCAGCTTGGCATCAGCCCTCAGCGGTCCCAGCTATTCCTAGGAAGGTGGATTGCCTGTATCAGGCTCTTCTTGACCATCCTTTCTTTTCTGCCACCCCTGAAGCAGATTCAGTTGTGATCACTGCTGCTCATGACCGCACCAGACGTCCACAGCATGAGTTCTTTGCCCGATAAGGATTACCACCGTAGACTACCTCAGAAAGAAGGCATTTCAAGCGGGTACCATGAACTTTAGAATCTTGAACTACATGGGACACATGGTAAAATATACCAGAAGAAATAGTTATCTCCACCTTATGATCCTAGCACTGAAAAAAGTGCTTAAAAATGGGGAGTGACTCAGAATTTCCAGATTCAGAATATCTTTAATTATATTTGTGAACCTCTACCCGATCAGAAACATCACCACATCATGAATTGAAACCTTCTTATAGTTTATTCTTCATTCTTGATATAGGATGTGGATTATGATATATACCGTTGTTTAAGTTCATGTTGCTTTCATCATTTTGTAGCTTTCAACATAATTACATTCATATTGCTTTCATCATTATGAAGCTTTCAATTTTAATTAATGTTTCAGGACTTAAAGTGTCCCTTCATCAGAACTTGAAAGCTGTAATATGAAATAAACATGAAATCTTGTAATCGTAACAATCCTTAAGATGTTATTTATATATTGACAATAATGCTTTCCGAGTTCGAGCATACCTTCTCTTGACCATCCTTTCTTTTCTGCCACACTTGAAGCAGATTCAGTTGTGATCACTGCTGCTCATGACCGCACCAAAAATCCAAAACACATGAGTTCTTTGCCCCGATAAGGATTTCCACTGTATAGACTACCTCGGAAGAAGGTATTTCAAGCAGGTTCTATGAACCTTAGAATCTTGAACTACATGGGATACATGATAAAATACTCTAGTCTTCTGCCATTGAACTGGTCAATAAATTTCCTCCTTCTCAGGAAAAAGACCATCTGTTAGCAACAATCTCAGCTGGTAACTCCATTTTTGAAATCTGCTCCGATAGGGGTATGATGCAGTGGACACCTCTGCCCAGATCTCGGCCACAGGTGTTACCCTAAGTCGGCATGCCTGGCTACGTGTATCAGGCTCTCCCCAGACGTGGAACAGAAAGTTGTAAATGCTTCCTTTAATGGGTCCAAACTTTCTGGTCCTGGCACTCAAACACTCTGGGATGATCTCCAGGCCTCAGGTCACACTTTACATACGATGCATGGCATGTATCATTCTACACAGCCATCATCCTAATTTAAGCTACAATACTCTTTTCAATCAAAAGAGGAGGAAAATCCAGAGGTACTATAAAGGTGGTTTCTGCTGGCGTTGCCAGATAGCCTTCAGAACCACCACTCTACCTCTCAGTGCTCCACGCCCACCTTTCTGGGGAACTGGTCAGCCCTCCTCTCTCTCTAACCAGTTGGGCATTGCCCCATCTTCCTCGACCTGGCCTTGAAGCCATGGATGGTCACGCTGCCCTTCATCTAGAGGCCTGCAACGATAACATCAGATGAGTGGGTACTTCAGATCATCAGAACAGAGCATACACTGGCGCTCACCTCCATGCCTCCACCTCACCCTCCCACTCTGTCTCTTACCCACCCGACCATATCCCCATCCTTCAGGAGGAACTCCAGGCGCTTCTTCACAAGAACAGTCTATCCGGTTCCTCATCTGAGCATCATCAGGGATTCTACTCCCACTTTTTCTGGTACCCAAACATACCGGGATCTCATCCTATACTAGACCTCAGACATTTGAACCTATTCATACAATACAAGAGGTTCGGATGGTAACTTTAACATCCATCATGCGAAGTTGAAATGGGGGATTGGCTATGCACATTAGATATGCCTACCTGCAATATCCCCATCCACCCCACCCACCATCGGTTCCTTCATGTCTACCTGCTAGGACATTACTATCAGTTTTGAGCCCTCCCGTTCAGTCTTTCATCCGCTCCGAGGGTCTTTACCAAATGCCTAGCGGTGGTGGCAACAGCCCTGCAAAGGGACGGATATTTCATCTTCCCTTACCTGGACGTCTGGCTCATAAAAGCAGCCTCCGAGACTTCTCTGCATTCATCTCGTCAGGCAACCCTTACTCTGTTCCAGTCTCTGGGAATCATGGTCAGCTGGCCAAATCTAGCCCAGCCCCTACCCCGGCGACTCCAGATCATTGGGGCCATTCTGGACATGACCTCAGGCAGGGCTTACCTCCCTGCCAACAGACAGGACAGGCTCCTGTCTCTTGCTTCCCAGATCCAAAGGGAACACTCTGTAACAGCCAGACATCTGTTATGCCTCTTAAAACATATGGCCACAGCCATCCCTACAGTGGCGTTTGCCCATCTCCACATGTGACTAATCCAGTGAACTCTTCAAAGACAGTGGAGGCAAAATCGAGAATTTCGAAGACTAGGTTTGAGTCACTCCCACTTTATGCTCTGCCCTTGATGGGTGGCCCCATCACACCCACCTGTCTTGGGGCATGCCCTTCCATTCCCTCCTCTCCAGCAAACATTGACCATGGATGCTTCCTCTGAAGGTTGGGGCGCACCTCGGTCCCTATAGGATGCAAGGTTGGTGGTCCCAGCATTCCGTCCCTCTCCATATAAATCTACTGGAAATAGGTGGTACAGTTTGCCCTTCAGGCTTTCCTACCTCACCTCGATCCTGGGCCTCTCCTGATCCAATCGGATAACACCTCGGTGGTGTATTACCTGAACAAACAAGGGTACCAAATCTACGTGCTCTTTGCAGGAGAGCGATCTCGGTGTGTGAGAAGCCATACATCAACGCTAACATCGACTGCCATCCAGCTACCAGGCGCACAATATTTTTATAATTAAAAAAATAAATCAAAAGCGGACCGTGCCCCCATGTGTCAGTGCCCATGTGGCCAGCATTTCTCCATTTCGGACCGGCATGATGTTTGCTTTCAGTGCCTGGTACCCAATCATGATATGGACCACTGTGCGCCTACTTCTCAATGGACTGTTGCTTCTTAGACATCGCCGCATGGCTTTCCAGCCCAGGACTTTACCCTTCCTCCTGGTCCCTTCCTTGGGTCTGTATGGCCCGGCAAAGAGGGCCTCCACCAATTCCAGCCTTACGAGGAGGGACCTCTTCCATGGCACCGGAGGGCGGTGTGATTCCCTCCAGAGTCGTGCTGCTGGCGCCCGCCCATGTAGACCTATTCAGAGTGCAGGCTCCCAGAGTGTCGCGGCTCACGGCTGCTGGGCCAGGCACTGGCGGACCCTCGGCACCACCCGGATCACGGCACGGTGATTGGGGTGGTGCCATAGACTCTTTTCTTGCCAGGGGCTCTCCGGGGTCATTAGCCTGGAGGTCCTCTTGGTCACCTCCTCTTCGGAGGGAGCGACTGGAGGTGGATCTGGATTGGCAGTCTGATTCTTCGGAGTTGGAGGGCCCTGTGGGGCGTGGCGCCAGAGGCGGCCCAGCGGCCCCTATCACTGGAGTCCCAGGAGCCTGTTGCCAGCGGGGATACTTCGGCTGGGGGTGGACCACGGGTCCTTTGGGCAACGGGCTCAGGGGCTCGGGAGGGTGCCCTCCCGGGAGGCCCAGGCAGCTGCCATTTTGGTGCTGCTGCGTCCCCCAGGGGTGGGGACCCTTACTCCCTCTTGAGACTCTTGAAACGACTCGCAGGACCGAGGAAGGGCTGCCTCTTGAGGTCCAATAGATTGAGAGGCTGGGAGGCGTGCTGGCGACACCCTTCCCCCAACCTGTGGGGGTGGGGAGGAGTCGCAGCACTGAGCCCGTGTTCCTTGAGGTTTGAGGCACCTTTAGTTGGCAGTGCAGAGGGTTGCCCTTCTGGACACATGCAACCCCAGGTGCATCAGGGGAGACTCCTTTCAGAGCTCTTCTGGGTTTGCCTTCCCAGAATCAACCTTCACAACCGGTATGGTCTCAGGGTTCCCTTATGCAGGTGGTATCAGCCCCTGGATCTCAGAGCTCTGGCAGAGGTCGGGCACTTTCAGTGTGGTGCCCATCACCCATCCTCTGCAGACATCCCCTTTTCTCCCGGGTCATGTGGTCCCATGGGGCCCTTAACCTAGGAACATTCAGAGCCACTGCGGCCTTTCCTACCTACATTAGAGCCATGGATGAACAGGTCTTGCCCTGCCCCCCACTGCAAGAGTCTTCTGAACATTCAAGCTCCTCAGTCCTCCTGTCTCCCTCTACTGAGGAGAGAACACTACCCACCTGCCCTCTGATGCTGATTTCACTGAGTACCAGCGATTCCTTTCGAGGCTGGTTCAGGGCTTCATATCTCCCATGTTCTGAGGCCAATACTGACGGGTGGCACCTTCATTCCTTAGTGAATTTAGTGCTCACCATCTCGTGGTGCCCTCCTGGCCCATCACCTCCAGGACATGTCTCTCTGCACCTGGCAATATCCAACTGCCCCTTCTCCAGCCTTGGCAGACTGCAGGAGACAGTATTGTGCCCCAGGGTCTCTAGATTCCCTACCTCACTCTCCTTGGACTGACATCCCTAGACACTCCTTCTGGGCCTCGGTGCCTGGCACAAGACCAACCCCGGATCCGGTTCTGTACTGTTCGACCAGTGGGGATGAAGGTTTTCTCTCGACTCGTATGCTGATGTGCATAGGTTCACATCAGGCACCCATGCTGCCTACAACAGGCATCTGTGTTGATGTTGGCTCAGGTGCTAGCATCTTTGCCTGATACAGTGCAATCTAGGACAGGCCATTGCCCTCTCTCCTCAAGGTCTGGAACTTGCAAGGCACCAGGCAAGGGCATCTTACGATGCCAGTGAGGTGGTTTCAGACTGGCAGGACAGTGATCTCCATTTGGCGACGGTGGCTTAGTCTGTCCAGATTGTCACCCATTGCCCAGTGTAGGGTGAAATCCTCCACTTTTTGGGGACCTACCTGATTTTATATAGGGCAGGAGGGTTTTCAGGAGCATCTTCCATCCCCCAGACCACAGGGACACCGCCTTGCCCTCAGCAGCCTTAGACCTTACTCGGTCTAGTACAGCTAGGGTCTCCCCTTCTGCTTCTCACCAGTAGGAGGCTTGGGATCTCTTCCCTCAGGGCTTTGCCAGATCCCCTGGGGGCTTGGTACTCACCCAGCAGTGATGAATGGTGAAGATTGACAAGGGAAGATATGAAAATTACGTACCTACCGTAATTCTTGATCTTCTCTTGTATCTTCACCATTCATTACTGATTCCACCCACCTTCCCTCATAGGCCTCAATTTTTTGGGCATTTTCCTCTGCCCTGCTTGCTCTCCCTTCCTTGAGGCCAGTTGGGGCTGGAGTCCCTTGGTACTTCAGGCTCTCTGTTCATTCTGTAAGGTCACAGAATGTTCATTCTGGAGGAGACGAGTAGGGTCTTCGCCCTGATCCCTCTGAGATAATTTCCTCTGGTTCTCTTACATCTGGGGTGTCCCCTCATGGGGTTTCAGTAATCCTCTGGTTTGCTACCCTTGATTGTCATTACTTCAAAGCAATCCTAGAGAGTTAGTGACAGTTTCCTCATCTCCTTTCCTCTCATGGTGCGTCCAGTGGTTGTCTTCTTCTGAAGTGGGGACTACACCCATACTCCATGTGAAATCTGTACCAGATGTCTTTCCTTACACCTAAGTCAGGTCTCACTCCTCTTCTGAGTGGAACTGTTCCTCAAAGGGACAATTGGTGAGTCATAAGCTCTAGGTTGCTTAACTTTTGGATAAAAGGATGGGAAGAGAGGTCTGCCTTCTCTAATCCAGTCAAGACCGGTGTTTCAACCTTGATTTCTTAGCCCTTAATGGCGGGAACCTGCTCCTTTGTCTTCAAATCCCACTGGGAATTTGAAAATCTCAAGCTAGTGGTCTTCCAGATCACCTTGGCAGATAATCTTTCCTTCCCTTTTATCTTTTTCTGTCTCTTTCTGTTTTCCTCTCTATCTCTTGTCTCCTTTCCCTTAAAACCGCCTGAGGATTGAGGCCCTGTGGCCACTTTGGGTATGATTCTCTGTCTCTGTCTCTCTCTCTCCTGTCTCCTATGTGACTTATACCTCTTTCAGTTTATTTTCTTTGTCTATCCTCGGCTCCCTTGCCTCGCTCTTTTTCCATAATCTATTTTCTGCCTCTCCGACTACACAGAACTGGGACAGAGCAGGAGTCTACGGCACCTAATGGCCAACCCGCATGCCCCACACAGTGCATCTGCCACATGGGCGGCACCTTCAGCACCGACTCTTCCTCCGGTAGTAAGGCTCTACGGTGGTGCGCATCGCCAGCTTACACCCCCGAAAGTAATGGTGAAAATACAAGAGAAGCAAGAGAAGGTCAAAATTACAGTAGGTACGTAATTTTCATTTCTTTCCTTTTCTACCTGTCTTTTTCTGTCATGTCTCCTTGGTTGTTTTATTCTGCATAGGGCTGCCTACTGTTCTGGTCACCCTTCCTGTCCTTTTTAGTTAGTCCTTCTGGTCTCCAAGTCAGCCTTTATATTATTTTCAGCCCTGCTCTATCACTCAGGCACCCTGGCCCTCTGCTGTATCCAGCTTTCCTTTTCTCCCTTGCCTGGCAGGACAGAACTCAGTGTAGGGAGGAGTCTGCTTGATTACTGGCCAACCCATGAGTGCCACGAATGCAGGCCTTGTGGGCGGTGCCGGCCCAATGCCGGCTCCTCCCAGTTCAAAAATTTTAAAGAGGTGGTGCTCTTTTTTCTGTGCAGGGTCCTAACCTCTGGTAGGACTCATTAGTAATGAATGGTGAAGATATTTGGGAAGATCAATAATTACGGTAGTACGTAATTTCCATTTTAGGGCTTTGAGGACTCACCAGATGGATCAGTAGCTGGCTAAGGAACAGCCATCTGAGGTAGTGGTGAACAGGATCAAATCATTAGAAAGAGTTGTTACTACTGGAGTGCCACAGGATCTGGTGTTGCATCCAGTCCTGTTCAGCGTTTTATTGGTGACATTGGAGAAGGAATACAAAGCAAGATGTGTCTTTGCATGTGACTCAAAGATCTGTGGAAGGTGGATAGTGAGGAAGGATTAGGAAATGAGAAAAACATGGAGATACAGGAGAGATTACCTAAAGTCTGGCAGTTGAAATTTAATGCAAACAAATATATGATAATGCACAATGGCAAAAAAATCCAGCTTTGAATTTGTTAATTTTAATTTATCGTTGATTACAGGAGAATTTATCATTGATTACAGGAGGATTTCCCCTGTGGAAAAATACAGTTATTAAACCCATCTTTAAAGGCACTGCAACAGAGATGGACAACTATCGTCCCATCTCTTTGTTGCCTGTTCTGGATAAGCTGCTTGAAAAGCCGTTAACCAACAAATAGTTGAGTTTCTTGACTCGGTGGCCTCCAGTTCCTGAGCAGCATGGCTTTGGTAAATATCACGAACGGGAACAGCCTTGGTCAGGCTGATGGATCACATTGATAGACCAATGGATGGTGGAAGGCTCATTGGTGTTGCAGGCGTGGACCTGTCAAGGTCTTTGATGTTGTTGATCATCAATTGCTGCTTGGGAGTTGGAGACCATCAAGTCAGAAGCCCTCCACTGAGATGGTTTCATAGTTATCCAACATTTAATAGACCTCTGTGGGTTTGCTACCAAAAGTTTTGTCTGATAGTAAGATGTTGAAATTGAGTGCCACAGGGGTCCTTTTGGGGCCCTCTTATTTTCCTTTGTTTATAGATAAGTTGCCATCTCACCTGACCCATACGGATGTTTTGATGTATGCTGGCAACATTATACTCTTTGGTAGCTCACCCACAGTGGAAGAGATGGATTTAAATTTAACTACTGACTTTCAGGCTTTAGATTATTGGTTAAAAAACATTGTTTACTCTTGCATAAAAAAAAAGTATGCTTTTTGGTTCTGAAAACAGACTAAACAGATGTAAAACCTCTTGAAATTGTGAGCCGTGGGGGGATGGATAGTTATTGGAGCAAGTATTCCAGTTTTAAATACTTGAGATTGTACTGGATCCCTGTTTATCATACACCTTCTACAAAGAAAAATCTGCAGAGTGTTAACCAAGATCGGGTGCACTATTTAAAACTACAGAATTTGTTGTCTGTCACAACACTCCACAGATCAGACCCTCTGCTCCCACAGTGCCAACCTCAGGCGCAATAGTGTGAGCAGGTAACAGACAGGGTAACCCTCCTGTCTACTTTGGTCCGAATCACCTATAGCCTTGAGTTTTGGGGATTCAAACTATGAACCCTATGCTAGCATACTAATGTGTACAGGCTCAGGTATATACCCTCTTCGGACTGTAGTACAATCTTTCGCCATGGGCACCAATCCAGGTCTTCCAAAATGAACCCTTAGAACTCTGTAAGAGACCTTAGGTATTCTTATCTTCTTTCCCAAGCTCAGTAACACCATCAAGCTGTTGAACAGTTGTCAGACTTAACCACCTATACGTCACATGCAAAAGAACTGACAGACACCCAGGCAGTCTTTCAAAGAAATGTCCTTTACTAAATATTGTTAAACAAGTAAGATAAAATACAGAACAAATATCAAAGAGTGTACAATCATTTAAATAAACAGGACATGATAGACAAAACACTCCTACCACAAAGGCTTAAATGTCTTTCTAAGTATTACCTTTCTGAGTGCATTTTAAAGTTAGAGAGATGTTACCCTCTTCTTTCAGAGCCCAAGAGATATGCACACATTTCAGAGATACTGATACATTTTCAACTCTATTTCCCCACCCCTTTTGGATGAGGTCAGCAGGATCCTCCCTTTAGAATTAATTCTAGTATAATTTCTACCAGGAGGTATTTTAATAAATGTGAACATCAGCAAAAAGTAATTTCCTACATATGACAGTCTTTAATCAAACATTTCTTTGAACTGGTTGTGGTTCCTGTTTTCTAAGGAAGATCAAAGGGCTTACGATGTTTTAACACATTGCTGTTATCAATAGGTTCCTCTAGGAAATCATAAAAGTTTATTAAGCGTATCCTCTGGCAGATGGCCAGAGCCTTAATTAAGAACAGAACAGGAAACTCTAAATTTTCCCTTTACTGGTCAATTTCACACATCCTCTGGTCAGTTTACATATCCTGTAGCTTCACTGAAACCTTTGGGGGAGTTGCACTCATGGAAGCACAGGCTGACTTATGTGAGCCAATCACATACTATATTTTGTTACAAATATCATACATAATAATATTAGAGGTTTTCCCATGACATTGTCTAGGGATGCCAGATTTGCTATAGCCAGAACTGTGTTGCTGCCTATATTAAACTACAGTTCATTTCTGTGTTCAGATCTGGCAAAGTCCGAGACTACTCTTCTTGCAACTACTTTCCATGCAAACTGTAGATTTGCTCTACAAGTCCCATTTCAGACTCATCATTGTAACCTTTATACTTTGACAGCTTGGCTTCCCCTGGTTTACACTCACAATATAGCTCAATTTGTTTAATTCATGATACTCTGACCTTGGGTCCGGTCTCTCCCTGTTTGGTTTAATGGATAA
Source organism: Neoceratodus forsteri (assembly GCA_016271365.2). Classification (NCBI taxonomy): domain Eukaryota; kingdom Metazoa; phylum Chordata; order Ceratodontiformes; family Ceratodontidae; genus Neoceratodus; species Neoceratodus forsteri. The sequence continues at coordinate 1,135,086,511 of CM057453.1, read as the reverse complement.
AATGACCTTGGATAGGAATCTAGTTCTGCAAAATCTATAAGGTTGGTTATTCCTAAAACCAAGTTAAAATGGGAATGCTTGCACTTTCTAATTATGGGCCAGTATATTGGAATAAATGACCCCTTCCTTGCAGCAAATAGGAAGTTTTAAATTATTAAACAGTATTTTCTAGATATGTTGAAATGTGATTGTTACTGTATTATTTGTATTGCTTTTCTATAGTATGTATTGTAATTGTTTTGTATCTAACAACTTGACTGTGTTGTATAACAGTCCCAGGTTGCATTTGAAAACAGGCCTTTGGCTCATATTGCTCATCCGTTAAACAGAAGTTAAAATAAAAAAAAAAATAATAAAATGAATTACTGGATTTTAGGGGTGCAGAGTACCAAGTCAACAGAGGATAGGGACTTGAGTGTTGCTATAAGTAATAACCCTAAAACGTCAAAGCAGTGCAGCAAGGCATACAGTAAAGTGACTGAGTAGTGAGGTTTTAAAGCTAGGTGTTGAAAGTTGAAACAGGAAGTGATATTGCCCTTATATCAGTCACTGGTTATACCCCACCTAGAATAAGGTACAGTTCTGGAATCCACATTGAAAGGATAGGGGCAGACTGGAGGTGGCATGATGAAGGGTAACTAAAATGAACCATGAGCAGCAAAGAAATCATGAGGAAAAACTGGCAGACCTGAACATGTACACTTCAGAGGAGGTATAATTGAAACTTACAGATGCCTAAGGAGAATAAACAAGGTTATAATGAGGATTTCTTCACTAGGAATGACACCAAAGTGACAGGGGTCATGGGTGGAGACCAGTTGGGGAAGATGTAAGAGATCGTGGAAAGTACTGTTTCACAGAAAAGGTTGTGTAAAATGGAGTAGTTTATCTAGGAAGGTTGTTGAAGTTGGATCTGTTCATAGTTTGAAGAAAGGCTGGGACAAGTACAGGGACTAGTGGTCTCTAGTTAAGGAAACAGTGTGTGGGAGAAGTGGCTGTGGGAGATTTAGTTGAAACTGGATGGTGGAGAATCAGAATGTAACTAGTCTATGTATTCATTAAAATATAAATGTTTATTTATTTATTTTGCATAATCGGTTTACAACCTTTGAGCCAGAGGCTCATTTACAAAAGGTACCTTGCCACATTGAGGACAGACAGAGCAGTTAGGTTACAGAATACAGGTAACTGACTTAGAGTTACACAGAAAGATTTGATACATTGTACAATTTAGTAGCATTTCGGTGATACAGCTGAGCACATGCTGGTAGCAACAGAGGCAGGATGCACAGGGAGAAGAGTGTGTGGGGGTGAGGTGGAGTGCCGAGTGGACATTGTCTAAGTGTAGAGAGATGGCGATGTGATAGAGTATACCTAGGGATCTTGGGCAGACTTGATGGGCCTTGAGTCTTTGTCTGCTGTCATATTTCTGTTTCTGTCTTTCTGTATAGAAAAGCATTTGATGGGATCTTGCAGGATGTCAGAATATAAGCGGCATATGTTTATGTGTATCCCATTCATATTTCTGCAGGAGCAATTCATGTGGCCTGCCCATGCTACTGGGGAGTCCAGGGTTAATATTTGAGCCCCAGAATCCCTGCACTGAGCTCAGATCGGGTCGAGGCACATCATGGAGGTGAGATGTTGCGCTCCCACGGAGAGCAGGTACGGGCCACATGGCATTTGCCCAAAGCCCTGCTAGATGAACAAGGAGCTGCAGTGATGCCAGTGTAGGCAGCCACTCACCTGCCACCCTTCCAAGGAAGGGGCAGCCACAGTGACTGCTTTGTTAGGTGTGGTAGGGAGAACCCTGTGGAACCAGCGGGTTTTAAATAGTGTAATAAAAAGTTAATTTCATAATGTCATGTACTCTCATAGGATCCCAAGGAATATCTGCCCTTTCTAAATGAGCTGAAGAAGATGGGAACGGATTACCAGAGGTTTTCTATAGACAAATACCTGAAACGATACAAAAGGCTCTTGGTCATCTTAGCAAGTGGTAAGTGCATTGGATTAGTTTAACTAACAAAGAATAGAACAGGGAGGGTCTGCAATACACTCTGTATGGGATGGCATATCCAGGGTTCCATATGACTGTATTGGGTTGAGAAGTATTCATTGAAGTTTTGCTACCCAGGCTACCTTCATGAGATATAGTACCTCATTCTGATGACAGTCCGGGGCAGCAGTCAGACATCCAGCACATTTAAAAAGCAGATGAAATTACAAAGTACCTGTTCATTACAGTTACATGGTTTATGCAGAAATTGTAGCAGAAAACTTGATAACAGCGCAGTCAAATTGTTTACTTGATACCATCTCATATCAGTCCTGGTGTAGACCTGTTTGGCTTTCTAGCTTGGAAGGGAGTGTAACCCTTGGCTTCTTCTTAAATTTGATCTCATAGACCCCTGTGCTCCCACTACCCACCCAGGAGGACGTGGTCCAGTCAGTGTCCGTATCTGGTCCTCCGCATCCACGGTGGTCAGGCATTTCACTGCCATTCTGTTTAACATGGGCGGTATGTGGGCCACTCACGATGATGTCAGCCGCTACATAAATGTGGGCAGGCCCTCCTCTCCTCAGTTCTTTTCCTGCTGTCAGCCATATTCATCAGACCGCTGACAGAAATGCCACTGCAATAGGGCGCTGTTTTATTTTTTCTATATAGAAATGTAATCACTTTTACAAGTGATTTTTGACAACCTGTATGTCGTTGAAGGAACTGTAAAATTATTCGGTACTGTGTTGCAGTTAGAAGATCTACACTGATGACTCTCACGACACTTGTGTCTGTTGCCTAAGCCTGGACCACAACATGAAAGCCTGCCCAATCTGCAGGGGCTTCAATTCTGCCACCCAGTGATGCTGAAAAAGGTTCTAGATTAACATCTCCTGGAGCAGCAAAGTAACCCACATGGAGAAGGAGCTCCAGCAGAAGAGCACCGCCACACTGCTGGCCCACGTCCTTAAAATCCCAGGACAAACCATCCAGGAGTCCTAAACCTAAGCACCGGGATAAGGAGAACATCTCCCGGTGCGCTCCAGGTCACCCCTCCGCCAAAGCAGGTACAACTTCCTCTGTGTCATTGACCGCTATGGCAGTGATGCCACTCTCCCCAAGATCGTCAGCAGAACTCCAAGGTCAGGGCATGGCGCTGGCGCTACCAAGGCCTAGTACTACTGGTACATCAGCGTCAATGTCGGGACTCAGCCTCCCCATTGACGACTCCTACTGGCGCACCCATTGACCATGGTACCGGCGTTCAGGTGGTTCTGTCTTCGCTCACAGATATACTGAGATGCATGTTACCTATTCCAGGGGCCCATCTGAAGAGGCTTTTAATCCTCCACAACGATGCAAAGTAGAGCCTTGCCTCAGCCGCCTCCCAAGGTGCTGCCAATGTCACTGGCACAGTCTCATTGCCTATCAACCCTTTCGACAATGATTTTGAATATAATCCTGACTTAATAATGTAGGATGAAGAGGAGGAGGAGTCTAAGGACTATGCTGAGAGTCCTTATGAAAGGGGCACCAGCTCTACTTTGTCTCGTATAGTGAGGGTCTCGGTGGTCCACACTCCAACGTCCCCACCAGAGGACCCAGCTTTGCTCACCAGGATTCAGCACTTACAGACTGCCATGGGCTTTAATCTAGAAGAGCAGGTCATCACCAAGAAATACTATAGACTTCTTGAATTTATCTGACTCTCCTCCTATTGTGGTACCACCTCTCCTCCCTGCAGTAGAGGATGTCACCTTTGCTGCCTGGTAGAGGCCAAATGTCATCCCTGCCATATCAAAGAAGGTGGACAAAATGTACATGGCTCCTTCTGGGAAGCTCTTTTGCCACCCAGCCTGAGGCAGACACTTAGTTTATCAGTGCTGCCCATGATAAAGTCTAGGGCACCTGAGCTCACTCCCTCGTGATAAATAGTTCAGAAGGTTGGATGTGTTAGGCAAAAGGACTTTTGCTTCAGCTTCATGGGGCCTTCGGATTGCTAACTATCAGGTCCACATAATTAAATACCGAAACATTCTTTGGAGAAAGGCCAAGGCAGCTACACAAGCCTTACCAGAGGGCATCCCCAAACAAGATCTCCTTAAGGCTCTCACAGCTGAGGCTGATGTGGGCAAGTATCTGCTCGCATGGCTTATGATGTCTCACATGCCTGTGTCAGGGCCTCTGTTTCTGCATCTGTTTGCTAATGATGTGCTACAGTATGTTCTTAGTGCCCTTTAAGAGGACGTAAGCTGTCTGATTCTGATGTCCAAGACATTCTTTCCACCCTTCAGGCCTCAAGCAGAACCTGAAATTGGTGCATTCCTTTACTATACCCAGTCAAGTTGTGAGCTGGGTTCCTTTCTGTCTCACTGGTGCCAGGCACCACCTAGCAACCAGACAGCAGGGTAGGGGAAAGGAGCAGGAGGCTGCCCACCTTTGATATTTTAGATGCTTCTGCCAGGGCTACTGCCTCAGTTGCCTGTCTACGGAGGTGCTCAGGGTGGCAGGTTTTGCAACTGACGGCAACAGTCCATTCTCAGTGTCCTTTTAGAGGACATAAACTATTTGGTTCTCATGTCCAAGACATTCTTTCTAACCTTCAGGCCTCAGACAGGACCCTGAAGTCAGTGCACTCCCACTGCCTTACCCATCCAAGGGGTAGGCAAAGAGTACCTTCCATCCAGCTGGTGCCAGACACTATCCAGCCACCAGACAGCAAGGTAGGGGCAAGGAAGCAGGAGCCTTGCTCACCCCAGGTGCACATTCTAAAGCCCCTAGTGGTGGTGGCTTAGTAGGAGATACCACAGACCAGCTCCACCTGCCTCTTTGTACACCCCCAACCACCATTACCTCAAGGTGGTTGTAAGGAGTTGTCTTTTCCGTCACTTAACTGGGTTCTGGAAATCATAGCACATGGATATGGTCTGGAATTTTTGGACCCACCTGCTGACCATCCAGTGGTGCTCAACTCACTATCCTCCAGACCACCTTCCTCTGCTCCTGGAGGAAATTCAGACTTTGCTTCAAAGAAGGCAATAGAGCCTGTGCCCTTCAAACAAAGAAATATGGGGATCTGATGTGGGGATATCCCTTGCAGCAGACCACATCTATGGAACTATAGCCGCCAGGCACTAGGACCACACAGAAGCTTTTCTAGTTAGCAGTCTACCAGGGGTCACCCACTCTGACATCATACGCCAACATCGACCCATCCTATAAGAGTGGGTGCCCCCACGCCTCCTAAGTGCTTTTCCTGCCATCGAACATCACACGTTAGACTTCATGGAGATCCACCAATCCAGTTGACCGCCATTTCGCTGAATTTCTTGTTCAAACTTTACTTCTTTTTGTTTTCTCTCCTAGGGTATATCACTTTAGCAATAAGTGATTTCCCACTCTGTTTATGCCAAAACAGCCTCAGGAGCTCTTCAGAAAGTGTGCCTGTGGGCAGAAGATCCCAGAGAAGGATGACCGCTGATGTCTGTATCTGCTACCTGGGCCTAAAACATGGCATCCAGGCTTAGCGTGATTCGTTGTGGCGTCAACCAGGCCGCCAGGAAGCACCGAGAGTAGACCCTCAGAACTTTTCTGCTGGAAGCAGAAGGTTGCCCTGATGGAGACGGAGCTTCAGTCTCAAAGTTCCTCCACATCCCCTCAATGTCCGTGGGTTTGCAGCCTTCCAAGACCTGGGTTAAATCTTCAGGGAAGCATAAACATCGGATCAAGAACCATCCCAGGGATGGAACGGGTCCTCCTTGTCTCAGTCCCAGTTGCCGCTCCATGAGTCATATGCAGCGGGCTGTCCTTGTTGTTGGGGTGGCCCCTCTGCATTGCATGCCCTTTTCCCTACAGGCTTACCATTAGTTCCCCCACCAGTGTTGCGATGGCAGGGATCAGTTCCAGGGCTCTAGTGCCCCACCAGCATCTCAGCCCTGCTGTTTGGGTCCCTATTTTCCGTGGGAACTCAGTCAGGTGGCTCTGCTGGCTCCTCCTCATCGACGGCTCAGTGTTGGCAGCTGCCAGGTCACAGTCACAGCCGCTTCTTTGGTCATTGTCTTGGGCCAGGAAGCTCTTTCTTCTCCTGAGTCACCCCAGCCTGAGCCCAGGTTGCAGATCACCAACCCTGGCGTTGACCCATGCTGAGAGTGCCTGCAGGCCCCAGCGTGTGGCTACCTCCCAAGGCGACTCTGGCGCCAGCCCGGTGTTTCCCCAACCGACGCCATTGGGTCTGACGCTGATAACAGTGGACTTCCACTCTGTGCTTAACACTTTATCGGATTTCATGTAGGCTACGCCATACCTCCTCAAGGCCCATCCCTGCAACATCCCTCTGTTTTGCCCAAATGGTCATGGCCCATGCCCCAGACCCCTGGGCCCTCACTCCCCTTCAGGACTTGGGGGCAAGATGGGGTGCCGTCCAGACCTCATCCCTCCCAAATGAGGGTGAGTACGGAGGAGAGATAATCCTTACAACTCCTTCTCAATAGTATTGTCCGATGGTGAGGAGACCCAGGTATAGCCCATGGTCCCTCCGGATGATCCTCCTTTGTTTCAAGTCATGAGACAGTTACAGTTGACCATAGGCTTCGACACTGAGCAAGATCCCGCTCATCTTGGACTGGCCAGTTAAGACTTCCAGATGTTCCTTCTCTGGTTATCCCACCTTTAATTGAGTCTTTGAAAATGCCACCATGGCAGCCTGGCATTTACCCAATTTGATCTCCGCATTCCAAAGAAAGGCAGACAGATTATACCAGGCTCCAGTAGGAAGGCCTTTTCGCTGATCAGGCTCAAATGGATTCGGTGGTCGCCAGTGGTGCCCACGACCACACCAGAGCCCAACACCTCAGTTCCATGCCCCTGGATAAGGAGTGTGAGGCTGGATGACATTGGCAAGAGAACCTTTGCCTCTGCCACGGTGACCATCATGGTGCTAAACTACATTGCCCATATGATCCAGTACCAAAACCAGATCTGGGGCCAAGCCCTTGAGTCTGCCTGGGCCCCTCCCAGAGGACACCCTGAAGCAGCAACTGCTTCAGTCTCTTAAAGCTGGGTCCGGACGTCCGGCGTGGTCGAGGCACAGGTCAGGAAGCATAGGAAACCCAGAAGTAGTTGTAGAATCATAAAATGTTTGTTAGTACTAGCAGTAACATAAAAAATAAATGTGTTCAGTATGACTATTTACAAAGGCAGAATAAATAGAGAAGATCCATTTGAGATTTCCTTCAGTCTCTCTGTGTCTCGCTCTTGCAAGCAATTGCAGCTCTGTTTTTTATAAGTCTTGCAACCCCTTCTTAACAAGCATGCTGTTTTTCTAAAATGTATGTTTTAGGCAGGTGCAGCAAGAGCACAATGTCCCAGAACTGAGGCACTTCTCCACAGCTTCCGTAAAGGGCTTAAAACTGCTCTCAGGTTAACCCCTTTGAGTTCTCAATAGCTTTTGCAATCATCTCAAACTATAATTATATGCATTTCAACAGTAACACTATATAATTTCTAAACAAAGGGATCCCAATATCAGTTACATTTCTACATAATGATGTGCATATATTTTTATACAAGTAGATATGCAAGGGAGGAAAAGACAGAAACAGCAAGGGAAGATAGAGAGATAGTAGAGGCAAAGAATTCGAGACTGTCGGGGTGATCAAATCCTAGGTTTCATGAGAAAATTTGGTTCGCTAACTAGACAGAGAAGAGACAGGACAGGAAAGGAAAGAACAGATCCTTGCATTCAAACTCTCCATGACAACTGGGACAGGATCCTATTCAGCCCTGTCACAGTCGGCACTCACCTTCTTAGGGCTGCATACAACACCAGATGCTCAGCTGGGGCTGCTGTGACGAGCATTTGCCTTCATAGACACTCTTGGTTGAGGGTGTCTGGCTTTTGCTCAGGATGTCCAGTTGTCCATCTTGAATGTCCCATTTAAGGGTACAAGGTGTTTGGCTTAGATGTGCAGGACATACTGTCTCAACTGCAGGCCTTTGGCTGCACCCTACGTTCAGTTCACGTCATTTACTGCACTAACCAGCAAAAAGTGGTCAGCGAGTACCCTTTCATCAGTCTACCCATGGACCCAAGCCCTCCGGCAGGCACCAGGCTACGTGCCAGTCAGCACCCTATCCTCCACCACAGGAAAATCCCCAGAGGAGGAAGAGGGGCACCTGGCAGCTCTGGACAGTTCTTCCTGACTCCTTGCCTGATACCCCCCGTTAAGGCAGAAGGTAGGTGGTAGGGGGTCGCTTTTCCCTGCACTTGGACAAGTGGAGAGAAATCACCAGAGTTGCCTGGGTACTGCAGATTACAGAAAGCAGCCACACACTGGAATTTCTAGAGTGGCCTTCAGACAAAACCTTCAGTTCTAGGGACGTGGATATGATAATGCTCCTTTCCCTTTAAGGCTTGTAGGGACATCTTAAAGCTGGCTTCTCTCACCCATCTTGGTGGTAACTCCCTTGGCACCGCCCTGTGATGTCAAATCTTCCTTTCCACTGGAAGAAGTAGGTTCCCTCTTTACGCTTTCTGTGCTGAGTAGACCCTTTGCTTCAAAATTTGCGAATCTGCTTTCTTCAGGCAATTTGTGATTCTTATCATGGACAACTCAAAATCACGCCTGGTTTTAAAAATGCGAGTACAAGCAGAAGATGGCCTTGACGGACCCACACACTCAAGCATCTACTAGCTAGGCAATGAACATGATCCCCAGGTGTGTGCCTCTGTCTCACCGTTCATACCAGTACTTTAGAAGACCGGCATGCTTGTCTACTTTTAGATGAACAACATCTCCTGTTCAGTCAAAAGACGTCTGTCGGGCGGTCTCTGTGGCTGCGGGGTCTGCTGAACAGCTTCCGACTTTTGAAGAGGCAACAATGGCTCAGGCCATGGAGCATGCCTCTTCAGCTTCAGCCTTTGTGCTGCTTTCCTCTGCGCCACCTTCACAGGGACATTTAGAGATTTGTGCCAGTCCCATCCCACCTTTGGGTAGGGCCCTGTATTAGCACAAAATCCAAATCTTCAAGAAGGGGACTAAAAAGAAGTCTGCCATCTTGGTGGGATTGCAAGCACTCTCTGGCCACGGATTCCTGGGCTTCTCTGGAGGGTTCGACTACGGTCGATCCTTTGGCCCAGACCACTGGCTTCACGGTCTTCCTGTCAGGCCAGTCAGTCGAGACACCCATCGACCAACCTGTCGAGGTTTTTCTCGTGATGGTCGATGCGTTGTCATAAGATGAGGGCCATTACCTCCCTCTCTAGGACTCTGGTCCCTGCCTGTCACTTCTCAGGATGGATCGGACCAGCCCGATTGCCCAAGAGGATTCTTGGTTTTCGCCAATTCCTCTCTGTATCCACCATTGGCATCCCCTGACATTCGCTCGAGGTCTTCATCCCGAGGCCCAGAGTTGAGCAGCCCATGCCGACATCGGAGTTCCTGCTCTCGGCATTCGGGCAAGTGGTGCTGCCACTACTCCTCTTCTTTTCCTCCTCGGATGAGGAGAGGCTATGCGCAAAAATGCGCCAGTGCTATGGAGAACTCAAGTGGCATCAGCTCATGCTGGCCAGGATTAAGCCAGTTCCTGTCACCACCCAGCTCTTCCATGGCTCCCACCACCCAGGTCCCTTCGGCTCAGCCTATTGCAGCTTCTCTGCCCATCTAGGTGAACAGCTGCCTAGCAGCTGCAGATGCCCCCAAGGATGCCCGTACTGCTTCCGGGCTTCCTCGTCAGCTGTCGGTCACCGTGACCACCGACAGTCCGTCAGAGGTCAGCGGGACTCTGGCAGTCGACCACTTTTGATGCATCCTTGGAGTCTGAGGGCTTCTTCTTGCATTCCTGTCGATTGGATGCTGAGTCCGAGGAGGATTTGTCCATAGAGCATGGTCCCACCTCCTCCAGGGGCTTGCTTCACCTAATCTTGGATCTCTGGGACTCAGATGGAGACATCCAAAAAGAGCTAAGTACCCTTTGACCAAGATTCTCAACTGGGGTGACTCCTGGGACAGCCTTCCTGGTTGCCTTGGCTATTTTTGGCCTTGCTCTGAAGCTTTGGCAGTACCCTGCCTCTGCCGTGTGCCATCAGCATGGATGGCCCACAAGTATGCAGTCCCAACGGTTCCCTTTGAGGTTTCACTGAACATCCATTGGCTGAGGGTCTGTGGCCAACTCATTCTTTTAGTATACTGGTAATGTTGGGGACATAGATAAGCCTCCCGACAAGGAATTTAAGAAATTGGATCATATGGCCAGAAAGGTCTATGTGGCCTCTTCTCTCAGCCTTTAGCAGCTGAGTCTGGCCCTTTATGGCCCACTTCACAAATACCCTCTTAGGCACTCGATGAGGTGCTTCCCGGCTCCTGGCTGACTTACAGACCACAATCGAGCAAGTGCAGAACCAGGACCAAGCAGTGGCTAAGCAGCAGCTCCAGACAGCCATGGACGTGGCGACTCCTGTGCCCAGTCTGTGGCTGTCGCGGTGACCATGCACTGCAGGGCTTGGCTGAGGATCCGCTGTCTTTACAGCAGATACCAGCACAAGTTGGCAGATGTCCCTTCTTAGGCACCCGACTTGTTCGGCTCGGGGTGGAAGGACACTTTACTCACATTGAGAAGTCTGTTGCCACCCTGGACTCTCTTAACTCTGCCCAGAGGGATCCTAAGGGCTCTGAGCTCCAAAGGAGAAGCCCTTCCAGACCCTCTCTGCCCGTAGCCAGTCGTCCCAGCCCCCAGCTGGGCAAGCGAGGCTCAGGCTTGGCGTCCCTGACTGAAGTCAGTTGCTTCCAGTCATCCGAAAGCCAAATGGTTGAGGCCCGCTGCTTCCTCAGTCAGTCCCTCCTCCGCCTCCAAGCCTGCCCAGTGACAGGATGTGGGGTGTCTCCCACATGCCTGTCCTGACTCCCTGGGTTCTCCTGTGGGGGGCTTGCTCCACCACTTTCTTTCCACCTGGTTCACTGTCAACATGGACAGGTGGGTCCTCGAGTGGTCAGTCAGGGTCTGCCTCTGGAATTCAGAGCTTACCCGTCTTGCTGAGCCCGTGCCCCATGGGAGGACATAGTGTCCACTGACATGCTGTGAGACCTTCAGGAAGACATCACCCAGCGCCTCCAGAAGGAGGTAGTGGCTTCTGTCCCAGACCTTTCAGTAAGCCCAGGGTTTGTCTTCAGGTACTTCTTGGTGCCAGAGTGGATATGGGGCTGTTCGCCATCTTAGATCTGCATGACCTGAAAAAATTCCTTCATTCTGCACCTTCAGGATGGTCACTCCGTGTCAGATCATTCCATCTCTGGAGCAGAACATGTGGTTCTGCTTTCTGGATCTTTGGGACATGTTCTTCCATGTTCCCATCCATCTGTCTCACCACGGTTTCTGTGGTTCCATGCAGAAGGGTTCTCTGCAAGTTCCAAGCTATGCCATTCGGCCTCTCCTCAGCTCCCTAGGTCTTTACCAAGTGCATTGCAGTGGTGGCAGTCTACCTGAGGTGCCGAGTGGTCCTGGTGTACCTCTGCCTGGATGACTGGCTTATAATGGGTCTCTCCAGGGAGGGAGGTCGTCGAGTCAAGAACAGTGGGGAATTCAAGAATGCATGGGACAGACATAAAGGCAGTCCTAGTGGGGGTAGGAGGAAGTAAGCTGTTGGTTAACTAGAATCTGCAGCTTATCTGTTAGGTAGGAAAATGGGCAGACTTGGTGGGCCAGCGGTCCTTATCTGCCGTCAAATTCTATGTTTCTATGAGAGTCTTGGCGGTCCATGGATCTGGCCCCTAGTCCTGCTTGTCCCTTGGCTGAGGCCAAGTCGGAGCTTGTAGCATTGCAGGTGATGCAGTTAATCGAGCGGAGCTGGATTCTTGCAGAGCCAGGACTCTGCTTCCAGCAAACCGGGTAGAGGCTCTCTTATCTTTTGCCCGATCATTTTGGGTTCGGCAGTTCTGCCCTACTCTGGACTTCCTGCACCTCCTGGGATGCATGGCAGCATGCACCAGCATGGTGCTTTAGGCCAGTGGAGAATGTGTCCTCTGCAATGGGAGCTCACCGTCAATGGTCTCGGCATCAGGGCCACCTACCAGCCAATCACTGTAACCCAGCTGATATGGGATGGCCTCCAATGGTGGTTAGTCCCAGAACATCTGCAGGAAGGAATCCTATTTGTCCACCCAGAACCAACAGTCACCATCATGACTGATTCCTCCCTAATGGGCTGAGGTGCCCACCTGGAGGAGCACAGAGTCCACAGAATCTGGATCCCAAAGGAGTCCCAATGTCATTTCAACCTGCTGGAGCTTCTGGCAGTTTGGCTGGCGCTAACAGCCTTTGCTCCTAACCTTCGGGGTCAGGTCATTTCAGGTCCAGACAGGCAACACCATGACCATGTACTGCCTCAACAAACAGGGCAGGGCGCACCCTTACTCTGTGCAGGGAAGCTGTCTGCATCTGGACCCTCTTGCTCAGTCTGGACACTAATCTCCTGGCCATCCATGTAGCGGTGTTTCCATCCAGCTTATGGGCCGCCCTCAGCCATGTGGGCGAGGTGTCTCATAGTGTTCTCTCCATCAGGAGACAGTGCACTATCTGTTCTCCCTGTGGTGCACCCTCTGGTGGATCTGTTTGCCTCTAAGAAGAACGCAAATCTGAGGCTGTATTGTGCCTGCCCCCTCAGCAGGGAACACTGCAGGATGCCTTCTTGAGGCCCTGGACCTCGGGCCTCATGTATGCCTTCTCTCCATTTCCGCTGATCCACGAGTGCTACTCCAAAGTCAATAGGGACAAGGCACAGATGATCCTGGTAGCTCTGGACTGGCACCGCCAGTTCTAGTATTTTAGTCTCCTCAGCCTCATCTGCAGACTCCCATGGCGTCTTCCTCTCTGCCTGGACCTGCTGTCATGCAATCAGGGGAAGGCATTCCATCGGACCTTTAATCCCTGCACCTGACAGCCTGGTTCCTGAGCAGTTAGAGTTCCAGGCTTTGGGTCTCTCCAAAGATGTTCTCACCGTAGTCAAGGCTTCTCAGAAGGAGTTGATCTGAAAATGCTATACCTTCAAATGGAAGAGGTTCTCCATTTGGTGCTAGAGCAAGGGGCTTAACTGGTAGCTAGCATTCTGCCTCTTAGAGCGGACCTTCAGTCGATGACCCTTAAGGGTCACCTGGCGATCATCTCTCTGCATACTGAGCAGTATGCACTGGGAGGAGAAGGTGGTCTGGCTCTTTTAAAGACCTTGATCACATTTCCCTCCAGTGCATGAACCACCACCTTGGGACTTCTTGCTGGTGTTTGCAAAGCTCATGGGCAAGCCATTCAAACCGATGCACAGGTGTGAAATGTCACACCTGTCATGGAAGACCACCTTCTTGGTGGCTGTCATCCGCCAGAAGGATCGGTGAGCTCCAGAGCTCTTGGTGGAATCTCCTTATTTGGTTTTCGACAGTGACAAGGTCGTCTTCGCCCCAACCGAAGTTCCTCCTGAAGGTTGTGTATGAGTTTCACCTTAATCAGGTGATGAATTTTCCAGTGTTTTCTCCAGCCACCTCGGGCCAAGCACAGGCTCCATACTCTGAACCTGAGGTGGCGCTTGCCTACTATAGGAGTACATGGCTGGAGTTTGGGATAGGTTCACCAGCTATTTGTCACCTACACTGAAGCCGCACTTGGCAGACCAGCAGCTAAGTGGACGATTGGCAGGTGGATTGTATCCTGCATCGACTTCTGCTATAGGTTGGTAGGTAGGAGCCTCCCATAGGGCCAAAGGCTCATTCCACTTGACATACTGCCTGTCTCAGTGGCTGCTTCCAGGGATATCCTCATCCAGGAAATCTGCAGGGCTGCTACCTGAAGTCAACACACAATCTTCATCTCCTATTACTGCATTAACCTCTGTACAGACAGTTGGTGTGACCCCATCTGGAGTACTGCATGCAGTTCTGGAGACCCCATCTCCACAAGAACATAGACAGGAAGGAGGCAGTCCAGAGGAGAGCAACTAAAATGGTGCAGGATCTGCAACAGAAGCCATACGGCCAGAGAGTAAAAGAGCTTAATAAGTATACCCTTGAGGAAAGGAGGGAGAGGGGAACATAATGGAAACTTTCAAGTACTTAAGGGAATCAACAAAGTTCAAGAGGGAGCATCTTTCAGAAAAAGAGATGTGCAAGAACAAAGGGGCACAATTTGAAGCTAGAGGCAGGCAGTTCGGGGAACAGCGAGGAAATATTTTTCACGGAGAGAGTGGTAGGCATGGAACTGCCTTCCTGAGGAGGTTGTGGGGTCCAAAAACAGTGGGGTAATTCAAGAATGCATGGAACAGACATAAAGGCAATTATAGTGGGGATAGGAGGAAGTAGGCTGTTGGTAACTAGAATATGCAGCTTCTCCCTAGGGAAATGGGCAGACTGGGTGAGCAAAGCAGTCCTTATCTGCCGTAAAAGTCTTATGTTTCTATGACCTTGAGTCACACCAGGATGGTGGTTTAGGTCCTGGGTTCTTCAGTTTCTCTTCCCTAAATAGGGGTGTGCACCTTGCCGAAGTATGGATAAGTACACCATATCTACAACCCTAGAAAACAGACTATTCATCTGTAACAGTATTTCTAGGGTGGTATATAGTACGTCCTACTAATCCACCCGACTCCCCTGGAGTGACACACAGTATCTTGCTTCCAGCCGGTAAGATCTGGCGTCACTGGGTAGTGCCGAGGAGTTACGACCTGGTGGGTAGGGAGGAGCCAGCTTGAAGACCTTCCGGCCACAGATGTACACCATATACCACTCCTAGAACCACTGTTACAGGTGAGTAACCTCTTTTTCTATATGCATTCCCTCAGTCCCTCTCATCTTGTTGCTCAAGTTGGTGGCACCCTGGATTGAGGTGATTCTAGTAATCCGCTTTGACCTCAATAAACAATAGTTTCCTCTTCTGAACAAACTTTCTATTGTCAAATCAAGGACTGTGCGGGCTTGCTGATGCAAGGTCAGCCAGTCCATCCCAACCTGCACTCCCTTCACATTCAGGCCTGGCACCTGAAGAGATAGAAGTGAGCAGGTGCAAGGTGTCACATCGGATCTCTAAAATACTTTTGCTGCACATAAGCCTTCCACTAGGAAGACATACATATACAGTCACATGGAAATTATTTTCTATCTTGTGCTCCAAATCCTACACAAACCCTTTGGTGTCTACCAGACAAGATTCTGGAGTACTTGCTCTACCTTTCTTATGCTGGCTTGCAGTATTCCACAGTAAAGGCCCACAGAAATGGGAAAAAGGTGGTGGTGTCTGTTGTTATATTTCTGAGAGTATACAGTGTCAGGAATTGGAAATATTCAATACGCCTAATAAGTCAACTGAATCTTTATGGATAGATCTAACCTTTACTCATCAACCAAAATTAAGGTTGGGAATTTGCTATCGACCTCCAAATAGCAATCAGTGTTACAATCATGAGTTAATCAATAAAGTTTGTAAATTGGGTGATACTATAATTATTGGTGACTTCAATGCCCCAGGTATATCCTGGGAGAGGTTATATGGAACAACTTTATTTGAACGTGCCTTTTAGAAGCCCTAACTTTACAAGGTTGTGATCAACTAGTTAGGAAACCAACTAGGGAAATAATATCCTAGATCTTGTAATAATTTGAACTGCAAGAAACGCACTTGTAATATAAAATATGTGCTCATTTAGGATCTAGTGATCATAAAACCATTGAATGTACACTAAAGCTTTGTAAACCTAAGATACATGGCATAACTGATATGCTGGATTTTAAGAGAACTGATTGGTCTAAATTAATCCTTGAACTTGGTAAATTTGATTGGATATCTCTTTTAGAGATCTTAATGTTAATCAAATGTGGACTATGTTGAAAAGTAGAATAATTGACACAATCACATTGCATGTCCAAAATGTAGAAAATGTAATAGTAAGGGTAACATTCCACTTTGGTTTACTAAGCCAATAAAAATATTAATAAGTAAAGCGTCAAACTTTTAGGAAATTTAAATTAAATCCTACACCATTAAATAAATTAAAATATAGGACTCAACAAAGTCTACTTAAAGCTTTAATTAAAAAGAAAAAATTAAGCTAGAGCACAAATTGGCTAGTTCAAAGGATTGTAAAGCTTTTTATGCTTATATTAATAAACATAGACAGTCTACTAACCAAATTAATACAATAACTGTTGATGGTGAGGCTTTGACTAATAGTACAGACATAGCTAATGCTTTCAATTCCTTTTTCATCAATATTTCAACAGAAAGATTTAACAACTTCAGAATTTGATTTTGATTACACTGTGGAAATAAATATAGATCAAGTTACTGTATTAAATGAACTAAATAAACTTAGGTACTTCTTCATCAGCAGGACCTGACAATATCAGCCAATCGCTGATATAGTAGTACAACCTCTTACACTTTAATAAATCCCTTATGACTGGTGGCATTCCTATTGATTGGTTAACTGCTATAGTTGTTCCGATTCATAAAAGGGTAATAGATCTTGTGTTTCCAATTATAGGCCCATCAGTTTAACATCAGTTTGTTGCAAATTATTTGAGAAAATAATTAAAAGTCTAATTGAACTTGAAATAACTTCATTGGATTGGAAGATGTGATGCAGCATGGCTTCAAAAGGGCCTTTCATGTAATACAAATTTGATCACTTTTATGATTTTGTTAGTAGTAAATTGGATAAAGGTATACCAGTGGGCGTGATTTTTTTTTGATCTAGGAAAGGCTTTCGATTCCGATTCTCCATGACAAATTAATTATCAAATTACAAATTTTGGGATTAAATGGTTATGTTTTGAGATGGATTAATAACTGGTTAAGTAATAGAAAACAAAAAGCAAGAATAAATTCAAGACTATCTAGTGATGGAAGTGTTACCAATGAGGGTTCCCCAGGGATCCGTGTTGGGCCCTGTATTGTTTGGATTATACATGAGTGACATGGGAGAGCTCAAGTAGTAAAGTAACTAAATTTCTGGATGACACAAAAATTGGTGGGTGTTTGTTCCCCTATTGAATATCAACAATTATGTAAAGACCTTCATTCTATTGAATTATGGGAATTGAAAATAATATGAAATTTAATGAGGACAAATGTTCAGTGTTGCATTTGCAATAGAAACCCTAAATATCAATATTCTTTAAATAATAAAGTACTTAAGGTCAATCCATGTGAAAAAGATCTAGGAGTATGGATGGATTCTAATTTTTCTTCCTCAACACATATTAAAAACTTTTTGTTAAATGTAACCGAATAATACATTCTATAAGAAGAACTTTCATATCGAGAGATAGATCAAGTATTTTGAAATTGTACAAAACCTATGTTTTGCCACATCTTGATTACGGAAGTCCAGTCTGGAGCCCTTATCTTGAAAGGATATTAAATTGGTGGAAAAAATCCAGAGAAAATTACTAAATCAGTTTATGGGTTAAGGAACTATGAATATAGTAATAGATTAAAGATACTTAATTTGTATTCTTTGGAGACTAGAAGAAGTAGGGGTGACTTGTTGTTATTATATAAAATTATACATGACCCTTGTTGAGAGAAAATTGTGGTTTAAATTAATTGAGAGGGAGGTTAATCTTGGCCGCATAATATGCAAATTAAAGTCCCAATGTATTAACAGTCAGACGACTGAATTTTATAATGTCGTACTGCTAGATTGTGGAATTCATTACCAAATTATATTGTAGAAACATCAACGTTTGATCAATTTAAAATAAAATTGGATGATTATTTGTTAAAGTTACAGTAACTTACTATGTAGTGGGAGACAATTAAATGGGCATTTTGCCTACTTTGTCTAATTAAACCAAGTTAAGCCAAGTTAAACCTGTTCATTATTTCAGCATATCATGAGTCCGTTGGTTCCATCTACTTAGCACATCTGCCACTGTTTAAGAGGTTCCTCAAGGGCATTCTACTCACAAGGCCTCCCTTCAGGAAGCCAGTAACTCCCTGGGACAGCAACCTTGTGTTTGGCGTGCACACTCATAAAGCCCTTTGAGCCTATTACTACATATGACCTGAAGTTCCTAACTTAGAAAGCAGTATTTCTGATGGCTGTCACCTCTGCATGCAGAGTATCTGAAATCCATGCTTTGGTCACAGATCATGCCTATGCTGTTTTCATAAAGACAAGGTAGTTCTCTGTACACACCCCAAATGTCTACTGAAAGTTGAGTTGGAGTTCCATCTTAACAAGGCCTTAGTCCTACCTACCTTTCCAACTTCCAGAAAGAGAGCAGGACTCTCCTCTCACTGGACGTTAAGAGGTTCATAGATTTCATCTAGGCAGAACTAAAGACTTTAGACAATCCAAATAGCTGTTTGTCTCCTTAGATCCTAATTGGAAGGACAACCTTCTTATAGTCAAGTACATTTCTGCCTGGATTGTAAATTACTTTTGCCACTGCTGTGCCATGGCTCTGGTAAAATTGGAGGGCAGTGTACATGCCCACTCCACCAGAGCAGTTGCCACGTCCCTGGCAGAAATCGTTTTATTCATAGATGCATAGAATTTGTCAACATATAAGGACCACCAGGCTGCCCATTTTCCTACCATTTAGTTACATTGCAGACTGTAGATGATCTACGACTTTCCCTCTCCTTCCTGTCTCTAAGATCCCTTGTGTTTGTCCCACGCATTTTTAAGTCCTCCACCATTTTGCTCCCAGCATCCACTGCCTCTTTAAATTTTCTGAGCTGGGAGGAGCCGGCATCAGAGCGGCACCACCCACAAGACCCGCATTCTGCGTGGTGCTAGTGGGTTGGTCAGTAACCAACACTGACTCCTCCCTGCACTCAGTTCTGTCCCACCAGAGCAGGAGAAAAAGGAAATCTGTGGGGGCAAAGGCCTGAGGCCCTCCTCCTTCCTAAAAAGTATTATTGTCCCCCTTTTTAAAAACAAAAGGAGAGGAGAAGCTGGTAAAGAGTCCGAGACCATTCTGCAACAGCAGAAGCTTCCCTTCTGAACACCAATTCTCTCAGCATTCCAGACAAGACTCTCTTACTTGTCTTGTCCATGTATTCTTCCCTCCTTCCAAGTTTCATGCGAGACCTCAATATCCGCTCAGGCTAAGTTTGCCAGACCTGGTTATCAATCAGTGTGAGAAGAGGAGCAACAGCTCCAAAGGCAGGCGAGGTGTGAGGGGCGCCCTCAATGGCTTGCTTGGTGGAGGACTCTGCTAAGAAGGTTCAATCCTGTAGATGCGTGCTCTCTAAGCCAGTAGGATTTCCTCGCTAGCAATGCATTGGCAAGGTTGACAGCAGTCCAAGATGAGACAGGGTTCACCAAGAGAGCCCCCTCGTTCCCCTCGACCTTGGGGAAGAGGGGAGGAAAATTGGGACTTAGCTGTCCAGTATCTGATCTTAGGGAGGGAGGGTGAATGAATGGTGAAGATATTTGGGATGTTCAATAATTACGATAAGTCGTAATTTCCATATCTTCTCAAATTAATCTTCACCATTGTGACAGGGTGGAATAGGACCATGTCCCAGTTGTTATGGAAACAGTTTAAATGCAGGAATCTGTTCTGTTCTCCCTCCCCTTTTCTGTCTCTTGTCTGTCTGGTTGCGCAACCAGATTTTCCTGTGAGACCTAGAATTGAGCACCAGACAATCACGCAATTATTTGCCTCTCACTATCTCTCAGTCTTCTCTTGCTGTTTGTCTTTTCGTCCCTTGCATATCTGCTGATATAAAAATATATGCAAATCATTATGTGGAAATGTAACTGATGTTGTGATCCCTTTTGTTTAGAAATTATATAGTGTTAATTTTTGAAATGTATGTAATTGATTGCAAAAAGCTATTGTAAACTCAAGGGGTTAACGAGATTAAGATTTTAAACCTTTTCAGAAGAGCTGTAGAAAAGGGGCCTTGGCTCAGGCACACTGTGTTCTTGCTGCACATACATGATACTTACAAAACAGGGTGCTTGTTAAGAGTGGGGTTGGAAGGACTTATAAGAGAGCCGAGCTGCAATTGCTTGAAAGAGAAAAAATGGGCACAGAGATGGAAGGAAAACTCTGATGGATGTTCTCTATTTTATTTTGCCTTTGTAAATAGTTATACTGAACAAGTTTATTTGTTTATGCTACTGCTAGTGTAAATAAATATTTTGGTGAATTTGACAACTGCTCCTGTTTTCCTGTGCTTCCTGACCTGTGCCTCGACAACAGCCATTCATTACTAATGGGACCAAGTGCCAAGATGCAGAACCCTGAGGAAAAAAATTCCCCAGCCACCTCTGGGGATAACCACAGGAGGAGGATCATTATAGACCCTGTCAGCTCTCGATTTTGCTGTTTAGCTCCGGGCCTATGGACGTGCAGTAGGCAGAGCGGCTGGCTCTCCACCTCCGTGGAGGCAGCCTAACACATAGACATGGGCCCTCCTTGTTCCTGGTGGCGCACTTGTGCTGATACCCAGCCACCTTTGCGTGTCAGTCTATAGCGTGCCGCGATCCCCTCCCTAAGGAAGGATAGTTGTCTCACGGGCACTCAATCCTCCCTCGCCATGCTGATCCCTGAGGCAACCCACGTTCATTCCCAAACTCTGGTCACCAGTGTAGCGCAAGGTGTAGTGTCCAGTGCCTCAACCCACCAGCCAGCTCTGGGGGGCGTTTTCTGAGCTTGGTACTCTGATCCACTAGTGGAATCATTGGTGAAGATTGATTCTTAGAAGATAGTAAAATTACGTACGTAATGTAATTTTGATCTTCCATAAACATCTTCACCCTTGATTCACTCTCTCCACCATCCCCAGACTCACTTCAGGATGATTTTGTTGGTCTTCACCCCTTTATACTTTTTTTTGCTGTGAAGGCACTCTGTCACTGGATTGCTGGCCCTTATACGTTCAGCCAGGGATATTTTTATGCCCTTAGGTTAAGTGTATAGGTTTTTGTTGGGTTATGCAGCTTACCCCTTAGTTAAAAAAAAAAAAAAAAAGGCATTGAGGCAGTTAGGGCACAGATGCTGTATACTACCAGTCACATACGTTATTGCTTGATTGTGCGATGTGATGCCTACCACATCACCAACCCTGTGAAAAGTTCTGCCCCTGCTGAGTCTTTGCTCCTCCAGCTAAACCCACTTGTGTGAGTCAATCAATCAGATCTTTATTTAACCAGGGCTGAGCCTGGGAAATTGTCCCACAATGAACAACAATAATACAATAACCTTCAATACAACTCAGAACAGTGCATCTCAATAAGGATACTGATTACACAAGTACAATATGGAGCAGGATACCTACACACCACCGGTATAATTGAACATGGTAGACAAGACAAACATAGTGAGTTAACAACGAATCGTACATAGGCTACTTAAGAAGCATGAGGGTGAAAACAGGAAGATACGTAATGACATGGCATAGAAAATCAAGTGCAAAGTTGTTGGCAACATGAAGAGTGCTAGCCCCTGCTATGCAGGGTTCACAGAAATTTGAGCGGGTTACAGTTTGAAGACCCACCGTTTGTAGGTAGACTCGGTTAGGTGATAAGCTATGTACTGTACTAAAAGGAGGAGGAAAGATTAAAATCCAAGAAGTAGGAACTTAAGAGTAACAGCTACATCTGTCTTGCAGGGACTGGTTAATGAGGAATTTGAACTTTGCAATGCTGACAAGGTTGGATAGCTTTAAAGGAGATATACTGGGAAGGAAACTCGAGCCACTGTTGCATAGATTGTGGTTTGAGCCCCCCCCCAGTTACAATATTTGTAAAATAATAAGCATACCTGATCGACATGTAAAAATAATTTTTCCCGGGGCCTGCAGCTGGCATATTGACAACCGGACGCAGCCCCCTAGGAGATCATAGATACATAGATACATAGACAGTGTCGGGCAGAGAAGGGCCAATGGCCCACCCAGTCTGCCCATTTGAGCTTATAAGTTCAGTTTGTTTTCCTAGAAGTCCTAGATCGACGCTGGCAAACACCACGAGATGATGACGGGCTGTTGCCTCTTCCTCCCCATTGCTTATGTATACGGAGAAATTTAAATCTCCATTTATACTCTGCCATGTGTTATTTTACAAAAGGTCCATATATGCCATGTGGATTATCTCCTAAGTGAGTTACTCCTCCTGGTAATTGTGAAAAGATGTATTCTGGGAGTTTGTCAATGCTCTCAATGTCCAGATAGCCACATGTTTTAGGCATCTGGTATGGAAGCAACTGCCAGCCCAGCAAGGAATAGAGGACAGTGGTGAGTGTTAAAGGATGTGCAGTTATGAACCTGATGGCTCTATGATATAAGGTGTCCAGTTTGGCTAGCGCAGAAGAGTTGGGCCATAGCTGTAAATAATATCTGCATAGTCTAGGAGTGGTATGAATGTTGATTGAACCAGTCTTATTTTTGCTTCATGTGTCAGGAGATTTTAATATGAAAAAAGGCCCAGTTGCTGTTTATGTTTCTGAGTTAGTTCATCAATATGCACCATAAACAACAACTTACAGTCAATCAGACACTTAAATATTTGAGTCTGTCTACCAGTTCTGTCATTTCACACAACAACATGGCAATTTGGGACTGCGTTCCTAATGCAGTGTGCTTGTGGTGATAGGATCATAGTCTTTGTTTTCTTTGCATTCAGCAGCAGTTTCAGGTTCAAAAGATTATTGTAGGACATTGAATTCCTTCTGCAATGTAAGGCAGGTTTGGTCAAAGGTTGGTTTTGCGGCATAAATCATGGTATCATCTGCAAACAGATGGACAGATGCAGTTTTTATACGAGTTGAGATTGTTTATGTATGTTGCAAGGAGTAGATGGTTCAAGATAGACCCTTGAGGACTCCCTCTGTATAGTTTTGAGGGGAGATTGATAAGCAATGCTTTAATTTGCTTTTGGTGCCCAGTCAAGTAACTCTGAGACCAATTTAAAGCTGCACAGTTGAGACCGATGTTACATTAGCTCAATTATGAGCAGATAATGGTCAACACGTATCAAAGGCCTTGCTAAGGTCTAGAAAAACAGCACCCACATGCTGCTTGGAGTCCAAAACCAGCTGCTGTTTATTGGTCACACTGGCTAGGGTGGTTACTTGTACTGTGACTAGGTTGAAAGCCCAACTGTAAGGGTTGAGCTTCTTATGAGATTTCAGATATTTGCACAATTGCTTGTTGACAATTTTTTTTAGAAGTTTGGAGAGAATGGGCAGTAGTGAAATGGGTCTGCAGTTACTGAGATCTGATCGGACATTAGATTTCAAGAGGGACTATATTAGCAATTTTCCACAGGTCAGGTAGGGTACCTTGCAACAATGGCAAGTTAAACAAATGGGTAATGGGGAAGTAAGTACACGGTATCCCAACTTCAGAAAGAAGGGGTCGATATGATCTCGCCAGCATTTCTTTAGTGTCTAGAGCTAGCAGTAAGTCCTCAACATCTTTGAAGGATGCTGGGCTAAAGATAAATTTGTCATGGGGAGAAGGGTCATTGTTAGTCTGCTCTTGAGGTGAGTAGTCTGGCATTGGGAGAGCAACTTGCTAGCGGGGAGATGTCAAAAGCCAGCCCGCTGTCGTGAAATGGTTATTAAGTAGATCCAAAATTTGGGGCTTATCCGGTGGTGAGATCACCAGTTGTGATTTTGGCAGGAAGAGCTAAGGGAGTTCTCCAAAAGGATAGGGTCAGTGGAAGCATTATCTAGTTTAGCCTTGAAAACTTTGATTTCTGGGATCATGGATATGTTGTTTATCCACACTGTTTGGCATGTCCTTTCCCTTTAAGATTCTTGCGGAAGGTCTAAAAGCTGGCTTCTCCCATCCACCCGGGTGATATGCCTCAGCTCTGCCCCTTAGCACAGAGCTTCCTTTCTGTTGGAAGATTCAGGTTTCCTCCTTATCGCTTCCATGTTGAGTAGGTCCTGAACAAATCTTTGAATTGACCTATAATTAAACACGTTCAGTTTCTCCATCATACATAATCACAACCGTGATGGAGGACTAGTCCTGCCGGATTCGCTGCTGCCATTTGTGACAGGGTGGAATGGACCCTGTCCCATTTGTCATGGAGAAAGTGTTTAAATGCAAGAATCTTTCATTTTCTGTCTCTTCTCTGTGAGACTTCTGATTTGATCACCCCAACAATCTCGCAGTTCTTTGCCTCTCTCTGTCACTCAGTTTCTTTGCTGTCTGTCTTTTCTCCCTTGCATAGCAGCTAATATAAAATTATGTGCAAATCACCGTATGGAAATGTAACTGATATTGGCATCCCTTGTGTTTGAAAAATGTATAGTGTTACTGCTGAATTGTATATATTTATATTTTGAGATGATTGCAGAAAGCTGTTGTAAACTAGAGGTTACTGGGGTTCAGATTTTAAGCCTTTTGCAAAAGCTGTGGAAGTGGGACCTCTCAACTCAGGCAGCAATGTGTTCTAGCAACTCCTGCCTGATATTTACTGAAACAGGATGCTTGCTAAGAGTGGAGGATGGGAGGACATTTAAAGGAGCTAAGCTGCAACTGCTGAGAGAGAAAAGGGACACAGAAACTCAAGGAAAACTACTGTTTTTCTCCTTTGTACATAGTTATACTGAACAAGTTTATTTTTTAATGTTACTGCAACTGTAAATAAATATTTTGATGAATTCTACAACTGCTTCTGGTTTTCCCTATGCTTCCTGACCTGTGCTTGATGACACATGGTGTCAACCTAAGTGGGATTTAAGCTGTGCATACCCTAAGACAGGAGTTTTGTGCGTGGGTACTGGACCTAGTACCCTGTACCAGAGAAGCACAGAAGAAGGTATGGATTCTGCAGCAGCAAGTCCAGGAGTGTTTACCAAGAGAATGGTAGCCAAACTTAGCAGAGACAGAAGTCCAGGCTGAGACTATGCAACCAGCACAAGTTATGGAAAAAGAACAGGCAGTGACAGAACCTGAAAGCCTAAAAGACTTTTTCAAGTAGTGGGCTATACAACAAAAAGACTAGAAGCAGAGAAAAAAGAGATTCAGCGTTTAGAAGCACAGAGGAGAAGAAGATGCAGCAACAGGAGCAGCAGATGAGAGAAGAGATGCAGCGCGGGAGCAGCGATGGCTGGATGCCTTCCAAGCTATCAAAGGCAAAGGATCGCACAAATCCAGACAAGCAACAAAATGCAAGCAACTTAAAGCCATTAAACTTACACAGTTGTGTTCCCTCAGATGATATTGAGGCATACCTGACAACTTTTGAAAGAGTTGCCACAGCCTACCAATGGCCAAAGCAGCAATGGACAGTCAGACTGGTACCCTACCTGACAGGAAAGCCAAACTTTCCTACAGCAGTATGGACACTGCACAGTCAGAAAACTATGACCTGGTGAAAAGTGAAATCCTGAAAAGGTATGACATCTCGGAGAGACATACAGGCAGAGATTTCAGTCTCTGAGAGTACAACTTAGTCAACAATCCTTGAGAAGCCTTCACTGGACTCAGAAACTCCTGATAAAATGGATCCAACCAGAGAGCAAAACAGTCCCACAGATCATTGACACTTTTGCCATGGAGCAATTCATCAACATCTTGCCTACAGATGTGCAGCTGTGGGTAAAGGAAAAGTGACCGGAGAGTGGGAAAAGGCTGATCTTACTTGAGATACAGCTCTTGCAGCAGGTTACACCATTAGGACTGAAGCCATCAGGAGCCAGGACCCCACCGGAAATGTTCTGGCTAGTAGTCTTCAGCGGGGACCGCCTCCGGCGTCGGTCCCCACCCCAATGTCAGGCGTGTAGTACATAAGGAGGCGGTCCCACCCCCAATCCCAGTTCTTTTCCGCCGTCGACGCCATGAAAGCATCGACCTCTTGGTCCCTTTCTGAGTGTGCGATGAACTTAGAACTCTGACGTTTTCTTTTTCTTCAAAGATTTGCATTTATCTGATGTCCTCTCCAAACACCTCTCTGGAAGGTCACCAATCGAAGTCGCCTCGGCATACAGATCCTTCAAGGATCCTCACTCAGCCTGCATCGCTGTCTAGGCCCAGAACACGACACCAAGGCCTGCTCCTTCTGCCAGGGCTTCAGTAGTCGCACCAGGATCCACCGCCAGAAGGCCCTTCAAGCGTTTCTCTTAGAAGAGAAACTGAAGACCATGGATGGGAACCTTCCTTCAGGGGGAAGTCATCGGAAAACCTGGTACCCTCCTTCTGTCCTTAGCAGTCCATCTTCCCTGTGTCTCCCCAGGAACCACAATTTGTTAACCTGTGCCCAGGGAGAGTTTGGTATCCGAGTCTCAAATCCCTCAACCTCAAGGCCTGGCTCTTGAGGGTTAGGTTGCTGACTACACCTTTCTCAAGGTGTGCTCGAAATCTTAAGCTTCTAGGAAGCCTTCCACCAGGGCTACTTATAACTCTAAATGGAAAAGGTTTTCCATATGGTGCTCTAGGAAGCATATTTCCCAGAATCTGCTGATTTGCCCACTGTCTTGGATTATATGGCCCATCTAAATACTTTGGGGCTGAGGCCAGCTACCCTGAAAGTGCATTTGGCAGCTGTCTCTGCTTTTATTTCAGCAGGAAAGCCCTCTTCTCTTTCTGCTCACCCTGTATTTTCCAAGTTTTCAAGGGATTGCTTCACACCAATCCGCCATTCAGGGACCCTGCCCCTGCCTGGATCTTAATGTTTGCATTGCTCGGCTGATGCAACCCCTTTGAACCTCTGTCTTCAGCAGAGCTTAAGTACTGACTTGGAAAACTGTGTTTCTAGTAGCCATCACTTCTGCCAGGCGCATAAGTGAGTTACAAGCTTTGTCAGTGGAGACTGACTTTATCTCCTTTCACAGAGATAAGGTAGTCCTCAGGACTAACAGGAAGTTTTTGCCTAAGGTGGTTTCAGATTTCCACCTTAATCAATCTATATCTCTTCCAGTGTTCTTCACTGACCATTCCTCCTCTGGCGAGAGGAGGCTGCACAGTTAGATGTTAAGAGGACCCTTAGTTACTACATAGGCGTACTAAGGGTCACAGGTTCGATTCCCTCAACTTTTCTCACTTATGGTGAGGTTGGGAAAGGAAACTTGCCACTAGAGATCCATTGCCAGGTGGATTGTCTCTTGTATCAATTTTGCTATCAAAAACTGGGTAAGGTTCCCCTTCAGGCCTGAGGGCTCACTCTACCAGAGGTACAGCTGCGTCCTAGCTGCGGCCAGGGACATCCTATCTTAGAGATATGTCAAGCAGCTACTTGGAAAACAGTACACACTTTCACTAAGCATTACTCCCTGGACATCCAGGCCAGGAGGGATGCTCGGTTTAACACAGCTGTGCTTCAAGCCTATTCCTAAGTAGGTTCTGTCCCTCCTCCATGGAGGTACTGCTGTGTAGTCTGCAATTGTCATAATATAGCAAGACTTCATGTTGTTTGAAGAAAAATTACTCACCTTAGTAATGTTGTTTCTTCTAATGAGTCTTGCTATATTATGACCTCCCAACCTGCCCCTCTCAGAACCTCTACTCTTGGGATGGGGTGGGCAGCCCAGTGTTGGCACTTATTGATGCCCATCTTGTGTTTTGCACCCTTCTTTTTGGGGTGTTTGGGTGTTGTGTTTATCTTATTTTATCTTATTTTCTGGGTCCCTGACTTGAGTCTTGGTGTTGGGACCAGGAAAATGTGTTAATAGTAGTAGCCAGTTGGCTAGTGTAGTTTACAGCTTCCACACAAGAACCTTAGTGAGTTTTGCTCGTAAAGATCTGACAGTTTCAGTTTGAAATTACACAGAGTTTTTCTAACAGAGCTCGCGCTCCAGATTCCATGCCTGGCATGGAAGTTAACTCTTTCACCTCGAGCAGTTCTAAGGCTGGGACAAACTGCAATTGTCATAATATAGCAAGACTCCATTAGAAGAAACAACATTACTAAGGTGAGTAATTTTTCTTCAGGTCCATAGTTCTTCATTCTCTGCTCACCAAATAAGGGTGCATGCTTTGTCCCCTCCTGCCGGAGAACTGCTTGGATAGTGAACTGTATTCACACCCTTAGAAATACAGGTTATTCACCTGTAACCCTAGATCTTCCTGGATTAAAAGTCTCCACCACTCATTCTCACTAATGGGACTAGCCGGAGCACTTGGACCCAGCGGGAGCCAAAATCTTCAGGAGGGCCGGCTGAGGTGGGACGCGCATGTGTGGCACTGTGGGGCTGGCTCATGCCTGTATAGGCTGTCTCAGATCAATTTCAACTGCCTCAGTTCCTTTTTCCCCCGCGATGCTCAGTAAACGACGCCGCTGTACCACCGAGTCAAATCTTCACGCCTGTATGACAAGTGTGACAGGGTTGAATATGGGTCTGTTCTGTCCTCTCCTTTTCTGTTTCTCTATCTGGTTGCTAGCCAGATTTTCTCATGAGACCTGGGACTTGTCACTAGCGATCTTGCAATTCTCTGCCTCTCATTTGCTACTCGATGGCGCAGGTCAATTGGAAGGTCGGTTATGCCACTCTACCAGAGCAGTTATGGCATCCCTGGCAGAGATGCAACGTGCCCATCGCAGACATTTGTAACGCTGTCACTTGGAGGTCTGTACACACTTTTGTGAAGCACTGTGCTCTGGATGTCCATGCCAGACAGCACCTTCTTTTGGCAGGACAATCCTTAATGGACTTCTGTCCTGAGTGAGCTCCTTTTCCTGACCCGGAGGTTGATTTCAACTCTGTCTCTCCATTAGTGTGAATGAGTGGTGGAGACTTTTGAGTCAGGAAGATATGAACATTACATACCTACCATAATTGTTGGTCTTCTTGGACCAGTCTCCACCACTCATTCCTGCCCACCTACCATCCCCAAGCTCCTCCACAGTGTTCTGGTTTTCATTCCTCGTTGGCCTAGGCTGTGAAGACACTGTTGAGTTGACCCTTCTTACACAGCTCATACAGACTATCTTCACGTCCGGATTAGGTTAGTTTCCTAGGTCAGTTTAAGCTGCACCTCCTCGGTCAAAAAGGTACTGAGGCAGATGGAGGGTCGATGCCAAGATAGCCTATGCAGGCCACGAGCCAGCCTCGCGGTGCTCGCATGCACAGTCTTACCTCGGTGCCAGCCCTCCTGAAGATTTTGGCTCCTGCTGGTTCTAGCGCCTCCGGCATTGTCCATTAATGTGAATGAGTGGTGGAGACTTCATCCAGAAGATCAACAATTCTGGTAGAGTACGTAATTTTTTCATTTCTCCAATGTATGTTTGCTAAATAGAGATTGTGCTGCTTGCCTTTTCCTCCTGGAGAACTGCTGGAGGTCTGCCATCATGTGGATAGTGAACTGTATCCACACCCTTAGACAAATAGTTTACTTACCTGTAATTGTAGTTCAAGGAATGATATGTAGTTCACATACACACCACTCACAGGCTCCCTTGCAATGGCACAAATATCCCTGCTTCCAGCGTACAAAATCTGACTTCACGAGGCGGAGCCAGAAGGTATACTACCCAGGTGGTAGGAGGAGCTTAGCTTGAGGCGTTCAGATGAATCAGCACTTTTGGTAAACTGTCATTGTGTAGACATAAACTTTATACCACTCCTAGAACTATGGTTACAGGTAAGTAACCTTTTTGTGCACAACTATTGAACATTGTATTAATGTGAGGCTGTCCTTTTATACTAGAAATGTATTTACTCAAAGTTTTCCTCCAGGACCGAACATTTCTCTGAGCTTTTAAACTTAGTGAAGGATCAAAATCTGTACAGTGAAGCTCTGAAGCTGTACCCAACAGGCAACCAAGAATTTAAGGTGTGTATGAAGCATTAAAACATTTCTGATTTCAGTTTGTGTAAAGCACAGGCATCTGTGTGGTGTGTTCACTTCTCTGTAATATGTGCAGTCAGACCCATTTGTCTTACAGGGGATAATAAACTCTCTTAAACAGCACCACTCTTATTAGGCTGCTATGCCTCTACTCCTACTGCCACGGAACCCTTTATAAACCCCACTGTGTATATCACTGCATTATAACAGTCCTGCTTGCATGGCTCCAAGAACAGCCATTTGCAGAGAGGTTACTGTATGTTAAAACTGGATAATTGGGATGTTTGACAAAGGTCAGGTCAGTAAGTAATTGCAGTAATTTGACATATTGCACTTAGATGATGTGCACTGGTGATTAGGTGGATATGCATAACTGTGCGAGTTTTGACCTCTGATTTGGGAACTAAAGGTCAAAATGTGTATTCATATAAGCTGCCTTTTCTCAACATCTCTTATAAGGTTGATAGTCCTATGTACAGTACCTCACATTCATCAGGTGAGACAAGTCAGCCTGACTATGATCTTTGATCTTACTTGAGTGGGAGCTCTTGCAGCAAGCTATAACCATTAGGACTAATGCACGCGGGCACTAGGACCCTCTAGAAAATTCTCAGCCAGCAGGGACTGCCACCGACCTCGACTCCACACGACATCGGCCATGGTATAAAAGGCGGACACAGCTCCATCCAGTTCTTGTCCCGCTCGACCCACTCATGTTGGGAAGATCTTGGCTTGCCAGTTGCCAGCAAAACTTTTTGATCGTTTTTCCTACAAGTATAACTTTTTTCACTGACTCAGCCAACGCATGTCATTCCTGTCCGTTCCTGATCTCGGTCTTCAGCCCGCCACGGCGTTCACCTAAGTCAGGTAGCGGACACTGGACAGGTCACACTCAGGAGCTGTTTCCCGCTCCGATGGGTGGACCCACTCCCGATGTCGGTCCCGAACAGATGCCGTCATCGTTCCGTCGTCGGTCTCGTGACCGACGGCGGTCCTGTAACCACTGAGCGTTCAGGCGGGGCCAGTCCTAGAGACAGATCCGGCTACTCTTCACCCTGTATGGCCAGTCGTCCTCTTCCTCTCGGGGATCGGGGTTCCCCAGGAGAAAGGACCAACCCACTCGCTTCCTGATGATACAACCTTTATGGGCGTCATGAGGCACATCCAGGTCTCCAGTGAATGGGATACGGAGGACCTGGATCCGGAGCGCCGTTGACTAGCCAAATACCTGAGGCAAAAGGACCCAAACCTCTGGTGGTACCTCCTTTAGTGGACACCTTCAGGACCTTACTAGAATTACTTGGGCGTCCAGTTTCGGTCCCGGTGGTTCTCAGAAGTCAGACAGGCTGTATAAGGCCCCAAGGGATGAGCCTTTCCTGGCAGAGCATCCTCAGGCGGACTGTTCTGTGATTCACGGCTGCCCATGAGAAGTCCAAGCAGCCAAAACACCTTAGCTCCCAGCCTCCTGACTCAGAGTCTCACTATTTGGACCAGGTGGGCAAGAAGGTTTATTCTGCCTCCACCTGCTCCATTAAGTCCCTAATTTCCTCATGCATATGGTTCCAGTACCACAGGCCTCTGGGAAAGGGACAGGAGCTTGTTAATACCTTGCCAGACTCTGCACAGAAGGCGGAGATTCTGGATGTCCTCAAGTTGGGCTCGGACATAGGCACGCATGTTCTCGTACCTCATGCGATGCTGCGAACCACAGTGCCAGAGCAGCAGCATCAGGGGTCTGTCTCCAGCTCCACACTTGGTTGAGAGTCTCTGGCTTTCACCAATATCTGCAGTCCAGAATCCAGGACCTCCTGTTCCAGGGTTCTGTCTTATCTGAGCAGGAGACAGTCACTTATCTCTTGTCTCCAGGACTCTGGAAATCCATCTGGTCCGTCCATCAGATGTACAGAGACCAGAGGAGGCGAAGAAGCGGCCATTTCTGAAGCCCTCAGGTGCCCAAGCCGCAGAAACCAGCAGGGCCAGAGGGTGACTTTAAAGGAGAGCCGGCAGCCAGCAACCTGGAGATGCTTCTTTTCGTGGCCCCAAGTCCTCCCAAGCCTCTCTGCCACTCCCGGCTCCGCCAAATGACTCCCTTCTGATACCCCTCCTCCGGTGAGGGTAGCTTCTCCTTCATCTGAAGGGCTGGAGCTCTATAACTGTGGACCAGTGGGTCCTCGATATTATAAGGAGGGGACATACGCTGGAGTTCACCGAGATCCCCAGATACCCTACCAAGGTCCTCAAGATATCTCACATTCCTCTCATAGAAGGAGAGATTCAGGCCCTCTTGCGGAAAGAGCGATAGAACCAGTCCCTCTGCAGCAGCAGGAAAGGGATATTACTCCCATTTCTTCCTTGTCCCACAGAAGACTCAGGATCTTTATCCCATTCTGGACCTCAGTTCTTTAAGCGATTATATCGAATACCGAAGGTTCCAGATGGTGACTGTTCCAGGACTTATTCCTCTGCTGCATCAGGGAGACTGGCTCTGCTCCTAGACATTCAAGATGCATACATGCACATAGTAGGGTCCCCACAGGAAGTTCCTGAGGTTCCATTTCCAGGCGCATTATCAGTTTTGGGTTCTCCTGTTGACTTCTCCTCCGCTCCTCGAGTCTTTGCAAAATACTTGGCAGTAGTGTCTGCGGGCTCTAAGGCGCCAGGGACATTATGTCTTCCTTACCTCGATGATTGGCTGCTTGCAGCCCCCAGAGATCCGCCTCCTTCAGGCTCTCGGGAGAGACCTATACTCTATTCAGAGCTGGGGATCACCCTGAACCTTCAAAGTCTTCCCAGAGCCCAGCCAAGACTGTCTTCATGGGCGGTCCTGGATTCGGTCCAGGGCATGGCTTTTCTACCCCCAGGAGAGGCATCGCTTGTGGGAGATTGCGGATCGGTCCTTGTAACCCCTCAGGTCCAGGCCAGGACCTTCCTCAGACTTCTGGGGCACATGGCGACGCCATTTCTGTCATTCCTCTGGCTTGCCTCCACATGAGAATCCCACAATGGATGCTCAGGGTGCAGTGGGATCAATGCTCAGGCGACCTAGACCACATGGTCAGCATCACAGAGCGGTCAAGAGGACACTTCTTTGGTGGCTGGGCCCTCTAAATTTAGAAAAAGGGTCCCTTTCCATCAGAGCCCCAATTCAGACTCTAATGATGGATGCCTCGGTTTGGGTTGGGCGTACCCAGGGCCCACCAAACACAAAGAATCTGGACCCCTACAGGAGCGCTCTCCACATCAATGTCTTGGAAATGTGGCGGTCCTCAGTGCACTACATGCTTTTCAAGAGGACCTCATCCAGGCTCTCTCCTTGTTCGGACGGACAACGTGGCTGTCATCTTCTACATCAGCAAACAAGGGGGCAACCACTCCTACCCTCTGTGCAGGGAGGCAATGAGAGTCTGGTACTGGGCACTGGGTGGCAATCTCTCTGTCCGCAGTGCATGTTCCAGGCATCCTAAATGACTTGGCAGACAGCCTAAGCAGGTCTCAATCCAAGGCGCATGAGTGGGAGCTACTGTAATCAGTAGCGGACCAGCTCTTCGACACATGGGCTGTCAGAGCTGGACCTCTTTATGTCCCCATGCAGCGCCAAACTGCCAGTTTTCTGCTCGCGAGAGCCAGCCTGGTGTTTTCTGGCCAGATGCGTTGTCCCTTTGTTGGGCAGGGAGGTTTCTTTATGCTTTCCCTCCCTTCCCTCTCATTCAGTGAGTTCTATTGAAGGTACAGACTGAAGGGTCTCGTATGATTCTAATCGCCCCATTGTGGCCTGGGCAGATTTGGTTCCCACTACTTCAGCGGTTGTCCTCGGAACCTCCAATCCACTACCAATAAGCTCGCAGTTGCTGTCCCAGTATCAGGGCTCAGTAGTTCATCTGATCTCAGGTCTTTGCACCTTCATGCTTGGCTCCTTCAGGCGTAGCAAAGTCCAGATGACGGGGTCTCCCCGGGAGGTGGCGGACGTCCTCATCTCGGCGAGGAAGCCCTCTACTCGCTCCACTTATGCTATGATGTGGAAGCGCTTCTGCTTATGGTTGTCTCACCATCTGGACCCCCTCACCAGTCTGGTGAACTCAGCATTGCAGTATCTCCTCTCCTTATATCAACAAGGCTGAGACTACTCCTCCATAAAGGTGCACATGTAGGCCATTTCTGCATATCACACCCTTTTGGGGGACAAAACCTTAGCCCAACTGGATGTGGCCCCACTTTTACAAAGAGATTTTACACAAGGACCTCCATTAGAGGATTCTATCCCACCCTAGGACCTCCTGTTTGTGTTGGAAAAGCTTACTCCCCGCTTTGAACCAGCAGCTGACTGTGAGCTGCGTTAACTCCTGGAAGGTTTGTTTTTAGTTGCTGTTACTTCAGTTCAAAGAGTTTCGAGCTCCAGACTCTGATGTGTAAAGAGCTGTATTTAATTTTCCATAGGAAAGAGTTTCCCTCAGAGCGAATCTAAGTTCCTTCCTAAAGTGGTCTCGGAATTGACCCTCAGCCAGTCGGTTGACCTTCCAGTTTACTTTTCTTCTCCCTCCAGTGGGAGAAGCTCCTTCACACTCTGGACATTCACAGGTACTACATTAAGCGCACAGCTACACATGTCACAGACAACTGTTTGTAGCCTTGCGCCACAACACTTGGGCAAACCGTGTCCAAACAGACTATTTCAAGTGGCTTGTCCACTGCATTGTGTTTTGCTATGAAAAGCAGTTAGAGTCCTCCATTAGGGAGTTTCAGCTTCCTTTGCGCTTTGAAGAATGTCTCTATCAGAGAAATATGCAGGCTGCTACCTGGAATTCTGTGCACACCTTCATGAAGCACTACAGCCTGGACATTGCATCCAGACACGCGCAGCTTTGGCCTGGCAGTACTTCAGGACTTCTGTCTTGACTTGCTGTTTTCCAGCATTATATCATCTTCCACCTCCGGGTTAGGCACCTCCTTGGCACGGGACTGCTTGGGATTCAGTCCTAATGGTTATAGCCTGCTGCAAGGCTCCCACTCAGTAAGATAGTACAGTTACGTAAGAACTTACCATAATAGTAGATCTTGAGAGGCTCTTGCAGCAATGCTCTCTCCCCCTCCATCCCCAAATGAGGTGTACAGAACATTATCTTCAGGCTTCATCTCTTTCTCTTGTCAGGACCGTTCAGCGGGTCTTGGTGGGAACTGGGGTGGAGCTGGGTCCGCCCCTTTTATACCATGGCCGACATCGGGGGTCCCTGCTAGGTACTGCTGGCTGAGAATTTTCTGGTGGGTCCCTAGTGCCTGTGGCATTAGTCCTAAAGGTTATAGCCTGCTGCAGAGCTCATTTCAAAGATCTACTGTTACGGTAGTTCTTACGTAACTGTACTTTCTAGGAGCGTGGATATGTTGTTCATCCACACTGTCTGGCATTGTCCCTTTCCCCTTAATCCTTGCCGGAGTCTTCAAGCTGGCTCCTCCCACCCACCGGGTGGTAAATACCTGCTCCGCCCCATGATGCCAGATCTTCCTTTCCGCTGGAAGATACAGGTTCCCTCGTGCTACTTTGCAGTACCATAGGCCCTAGAGTCAAGCGGCGGTTTCACCGTGCCTTACACTGTAAAACTCATCAGAGTTTACGATTCGGATCAAGCG
Source organism: Neoceratodus forsteri (assembly GCA_016271365.2). Taxonomy (NCBI): domain Eukaryota; kingdom Metazoa; phylum Chordata; order Ceratodontiformes; family Ceratodontidae; genus Neoceratodus; species Neoceratodus forsteri. The sequence goes on along the minus strand of CM057453.1, from coordinate 1,135,051,149 downwards.
CTTGGATATAGAGGACAAGTTGTCCCCGGGTTTGCCGGTATCCTTGTGGACAAAAATGTCTCACACTGATCCCCACCTCGTGTGTCTACTGCCTAGGCGCCGTGCATGATGCTTGACTTGCACCATCTATTCGGCCTTCCATCCCACCGTTCTGGAGGACCACAAGGCGCGCCTTAAGTTGGGGAGACTGGAGCTCTCAAATCCACTGGTGAAATCGAAGGGAGGCCAGGTGGGCGGTTTCAGCGGCTGCAGGAACCACGAACAGCTCGAGCAGATGGCGGCCTTGAAGGAAGCTGCCCAAGCTTGACCAACGAAGCTTCTTCATCCGCCGCTCAACCTGGGCTCCACCTTCATGGGATCCTTCCGGGATTGTGCCAGTCTCTTTCTACTAAGGGTGGCGCCTTCGGGCTCACACTCCTCCCGATCCAAGAAGAAGGATAAGGATCCAAAATCGCCGTCTTCTACCCAAAGAAGGCGTTTCTGGGATCGAGTGGTCCGACACAGGAGCAGGCGGATCTTAGCCCACGGTTGAGATAGCTTCTCGGCTACCGGCTTTTCGGACCTTCTGTCAGGCCAGGGCACTGAAGCCGAGGATATGGCAGAACGGCGAGATTTCTCGACCCGATCGAGCCATTATCGCCAACACCGTTGGCGACTCCTTAGAAGGACTCTCATTCTCTCCTTCCCGATGAGGAGACCGTCCTTTGGGCATCCGATTGAGGACCAGAGCGGAACTCCGGTTCTCACCAAATCCAGCTTCTCCCGACTGACAGAGCGGCGCTGTCAATCTCGATCGAGGAGTAGGACCCCATCGATCCGGTAAACCGAGAAAGAGGTCCACAAGCGGCTCCCGGAAGAAGCGCCACCGTTCCTCATCCTCCTTGGGACGAGGAGAGACTTAGACAAGCTCCGTCCAACATTATGAGGACCTCACTTGGCAGCAACTTCTTTGATGGGTCAAAGCCAGCTGCTCGGCTGCACCGCCATTACTTAGCCCAAGCCTGTTTGTCCGACACCGACTCCTCGGTTCCGAGGACTCGGTTCTCCCTCCGGTGGGACGGTGCATATTTTGGCTTCGGCCTGTTATGGGCTCCCACCAATTTTGGTGGAACCACCACCAAAACAGCCTCAGAGGGCTCCCTCTAAGGAGGACCGACCAACTATGGGCTTGCCCATAGGTTTGTCTATTACAGTCATTCCTGATCACCCTAGGCGCATTGAGGGGGACTTGGTGGGAGACCCTTGTATCCAGATTCCTCGGTTTGGATACTACGGCCTTCACTCACATGATGAGCTGTCAGTGACAGGCCTGGAGGAAGGGCCTTCTTCCTTCCAGGGCATCCTTCGACTCATTCGGAGTCCACAGGTGTGCCTTTGCAGCCCATACAAAGAAGGCAGAATATCCTCTCACGGATATTCTCAAGAAGGGATACCCGCGGAGGCCTTCACAGTGGCGAAGCTATAGTTGGCCTGGCACTGGAACTTTGGCAGTGTCCTGCCTCTGCCCAGCTCCATCTGCCCGCATGGCCCGCAAGTATCACGGTGCCCATGGGGTCCTTGACAGGCTTCACTGGCATCCCTCGGCCAAGAGCCTTGTGCCGCCTCAATGTTTGGGTGCATGGGCAGCTCTGCGGACTGACCACCCTCCGGACAAGGAGTCCAGAAATGTGGACCACCCGGCCCGGAAGGTTTCTGAGCATCATCCCTAGGCCTTCGTCAGGCTAGCTCAACAGTGATCATGGCACACTTCTCTCCGCCTTCTTGGGGTAAGCTTGATGAAGTCTCCCTCATCTCCCAGCAGACATGCAGACCACGGTCAAAGCAGGTCCGAGACCAAGGCCGTGCTTGTTGCTAAACAACAGCTCAGATGGCTCTGGACATTAGTGATTCCTGTGCCCGTTCACTAGCTGCCCACGGTAGCCACTCACGCAGGGCTTGGCTGAGGTTATCCTCCTTTCACGCGGATACTCAGCACAAGCTAGCTGATGTGCCCTTCCTTGGCACCGACCTCTTCGGTCCGGGAGTGGCAGGTCACCTGCAGGCGCATTGAGCAGTCTAATGCCACCTTAGATGCCACCTCTGCTAAAGATTCTTGAGGCAAGGACCAGCAGAAGCACAAGAAGAAGTCCTTCGGCATTCTTCCCCTGCGGTTAGACAGCCCTCCTTCCAGGGAGGTCAGCAGCAGCAGGCTCCAGCTAGCAACCCAGGCCCAAGCAAGGTCCCCAACAGCCCCGCGAGGAGGCCGAGGTGCTGGTCAGGTGCCTCCTCCTCCTCCAAGCCTGCACAGTGACGGGTCAGGGTGGCCTCTCCTACACCTGTCACACCAGTTCTGGGTCCTCCATGGGGCCTGCTCCGCCACTTTCTTTCCGCCTGGTCGGTATCACTTCAGACAGGTGGGTTCTGGAAGTGGTCGGGCAGGGACTGCCTGTAGAGTTCGAGCAGTACCCCCAGCTGGGCCTGTGCCCCATGGGAAGAAAGGATCTCAGTTGGCACTCAATCGGCCCTTGGACAACATTGCTCAAGCTCCTCCTCAAGGAGGCAGTAGCTTCAGTGCGGATCCTCCTTCAGACCCAGCCCGTCTCCAGGTATTTCCTGGTGACCAAGCGGACGGGGTTGGCCCCATCCTAGATCTCCACGACCTGAATCGATATCTCAGGTCTGCACCTTCCGGATGGTAACTCTGAACCAGATCATACCATCTCTGGTGAAACGTGGTTCTTACACTGGATCTTCAGGGCGCGTTCTACCACATCCCAATACATCCGTCCCATCAGCGGTTCCTCTGCTTCAGGGTTGAAGGGACCTATGCGAGTTCAGAGCCATGCTGTTCGGCCTGTCCTTGCCCCAAGGGTCTTCACCAAATGCATCGCAGTGGTGGCAGCCATCACGGCATCAAGGGTTTGCATTTACCCTATCAGACGATTGGCTCCTGGTGGGTTCCTCCCTACAGGAGGTGGAGAGGTCAAGGGACCTGACCCTCGAACCTTCTCCCACCTGGGCCTCCTAATCAGCGAGACGAATCAGAACTCGTGCCTTCTCAGGTGATGGGCTTCATCGGGGCAGAGCTAGACTCTCGTCAAGCCAGAGCTTGGCTCCGACGTGACAGAGGCGGAGGTTCTTTCCTCCTTTGTCCAATCATTTCTGGTTGGGTACTTTTGCCCTGCCGGGACTTCCTGCGCCTCCTGGGTTACATGGCAGCGTGCACCTCAGTGGTCCATTGGGCCAGATTGCACATGTGCCCCTTCAATGGGAGCTGGCAGCCCAGTGGTCTCAACTTCAGGGTCTCTTGACCAGCTGGTCACAGTCACCCAGAGGATGTGGGCGCTCTCCAATGGTGGACTGTCCCGAGTCGTTTGCGGGAAGGAATCCGTTTGTCGCCCGAGCCAACGTGCGTCCTTACGACCGATGCCTCTCTCATGGGCTGGGGAGACCACATGGGGACAACAGAGCTCACGGGTTCTGGACCCTGAGAAGTCCCAATGTCACATCAGCCTGTTGGAGCTCAGAGCAGTCAGACTGGCACTGTCAGCTTTTGTTCTGGGGTCAAGTGGTTCAAGTCAGGCGGTCAATACCACAACAATGTACTACCTCAACAAACAGGGTGGCATACACTCCCGTCTGCTATGCAAGGAGGCACTCCGGATCTGGACCTTCGTCCAGCCGACTGGGCGGATCTCCTAGCCATTCATGTGGCAGGAGTCTCGAACCAACTGGCGGATGCTCTCAGCCCCTTAGGCCAGACATCCCACAGTGGTCTCTCCATCCAGAGGTAGCTTCACGATCTGTTCTCCTCCTGTTGGGGCAAACCGTTGGTGGATCTGTTAGCCTCCAGGGAGAACACCAAGCTGAGGCTGTTCCATTCCACCCCCTCAGCAGGGCTCACTGCAGGGGATGCCTTCTGGAGGCCGTGGACCCCAGGCCTCCTCTCGCTTCCTCCATTTCTCTTGATCCACAAGGTGTTACTCAAGGTGAGGAGGGACAAGGTGAAGAGTGATCCTGGTAGCCCCAGATTGGCCACACCAGTTCTGGTATCCAGATCTCCTCAGCCTCAGCTGCAGGGGCCCGGAGCTGCTTTGTACCGCCTCAGACCTGATATCGTTGAACCAGGGAAGGTCTTCCACTGGACCTTCAATCCCTGCACCTCACAGCCTGGTTCCTGAGCGGCTAGAGTTCCAGGCTCTGGGTCTTTCCGAGGATGTCTATACCATGGTGGAAGCATTTCAAAAGAATCGACCAGGAAATGTTATGCCTTCAAATGGAAAAGGTTTTCCATTTGGTGTCGAGGAAAGAGCCTGGTCCCCTTATCCTGCTCTGTGGCTAACATTTCTAGACTACCTTTGGTCTCTCTCCAAAGGGGTCTTGGTCATCGACCTTTAAGTTACCTAGCAGCCATCTCTGCTTACCGGGCGGCTGGCCGACATTGTAGCACAGGAGACAGTGCTGGGCGCTTTTCAAAGGCCTGGATCACATATCCTCCAGTGTGAACCTCCACCTCCATGGGATCTCTTGCTGGTTTGGCAAGCTCATGGGCAAGCCATTCAGACCCATGCACAAGTGTGAGCTTGCATTTGTCGTGGAAGACTGCCTTCCTGGTGGCTATCACGTCCAGCCAGAAGGACAGGGAGCTCAGACACTTTCGTGGACTCCCTTATCTGGTCTTTCACAGGGACAAAGTTGTCCTGCCCCCTCACCTGAAATTCCTTCCGAAGGTGGTGTCAGAGTTTCACCTTAACCAGGTGTTGACTCTGCCAGTATATTACCCTAACTATACCTCGGATGCCAAGTACAGGCTTCATACTCTGGACCTCAGGCGTGCTCTCTCCTACTATAAGGAGAGGACGGCGGAATTCGGGAGAGGTTCGCCAGCTGTTTGTCACTTACGCTGAAGCTGCTTCTGGCAGACCTGCAGCCAAGCAGACTACTGCAAGATGGATCACATCATGCACAAGTCTGTGTTATGAATTGATGGGCAAGGAGCCTCCCAGAGGATAAGAGCTCATTCTACCCGCCATACTGCTGCTTCAGTGGCTGCTTCAGGGACATCCCTATCCAGGAAATCTGTCGGGCTGCTACCTGGAAGTCAGCCAACACCTTTGTTACCCATTAACATTCCATCCTTGGAGTCACGACAAGTGATGCCATTTGGGGCCTCGGTTCTCCAATCTCTTTTCCTAAGTAGGGGTGTGCTTGCCTCCCTCCTCCTGGAGAACTGCTAGAGTCTGCCAGATAGTGTGGATGAACAACATATCCACGCTCTTAAAAAACAGGTTACTCACCTGTAACAGTAGTTCTAGGAGTGGTATATGTTGTTCATCCACACGCATCCACCCGACCTTCCCGGCTAAGGCGCACAGCCTTGCTTCCAGAGGGCTAGATCTGGCGTCGTGGGGCGGAGCCGAGGTTTTACCACCGGGTGGGTGGGAGGAGCCAGCTTGAAGACTTCCGGCAAGATTTACAGGGAAAGGGACAATGCCAGACAGTGTGGATGAACAACATATACCACTCCTAGAACTACTGTTACAGGTGAGTAACCTGTTTTACTAATCACCTGTAGCAGTGTGGCCCCTAGTACATCTGTAATAGAAAAATATAACAGCGAGAGTTATTTGCTCCATAACCTCAAGACAAGTCAGCTGCAGTGGAGTAAAGTCGCACTCAGCAGTGTAGCATTTCAGTATTTTTGATTGAATCAGTAAACATTTCCAGCAATGAGATATAATTTGAGTAAAGTCGATGTTTCATGATCTCGAACTACTGACCACATCATCAGGACAGTGATCGCCCTTATGATATTATCATACGAACATATGGTTGCCAGCAGAAACAGGCCACATGGTCTATCGAGGTCTGCTTGATTATGCAGCTAGCCCTCAGCATGCAGCTGCACCACCCTTCCTCCCCACCTCTGTCCCATCCCCTCTTGGAGCTGCCCACTGTCCTACATGAAACCACCTTCTCAGGTAGAGTGTTCCATTTGTCTACAACCTTCTCTGTGAAATAATGTTTCCTGATTTCCCTCCTGAATCCCCCCAGCCTTGTTTGATGCCCTCTGAGTTTCCCACCCTCTTCTGATCCGAATGTCTCTCCTGTATTAGCCTTGTTTATCCCTTGGTATTTAAAGGCCTCGATCATATTTCCCCTGTCCCCTCTCCTCCAGCGAGGTACATGTTAAGCATGTTCAGCCTTTCTTCAGTATGAATTCGGCTTTCATACAATGGATCATCTTTGTCACGCTGCACTGCACTCCTCCAACAGCCTGATGTCCCTCTTCAGAAATGGGCGCCAGTATGCACGCTGTACTCCAGGTGTGGCCTGACCAGTGACCTGTATAAGGGAAGGATCACTACGTCTAGACGAGGATCCCCTTCCTATACAGCCCAGCATCCTGTTGGCTTTCGCTGCTGCCCTCTTGCACTGGGCTGGGTTGTTCATATTCCTCGTTATCACCCCAGGTCTTTTTCCTCCTCTGTGCTCCTCAGCTGTACCCGCCCATCTGATAGCTCCTCCTCTGGTTCTTACCTCCGAAGTGCGTTACCTTGCACTTCTTGGCATTCACCCCAATTGCCGTGTTTCTGACCACTCCTGTAGTTGTGCCAGGTCCCCTGCAGTTCCCTCCACTCCTCAATGTCATCTACCACAGCTCCCATTTTAGTATCATCTGCGAACAGACTGATCTTTCTCTGGGTCCTGTGTGAGATATCTGCTATGAATATCTCAAACAGCACTGGCCCCAGTACCGATCCCTGTGGCACTCTGCTTGTTACTGCTCTTGAGTGAGAGCTCCCCTCCACCACTATCCTTTGCTGCGTGCCCTTCAGCCAGTTTGTGATCCATTTGACCATCCTTGTACCCACCCCTACATCTTGCAGCTTCTCCCCTAGCCTCCCAAGTGGCACAGAGTCGAAGGCTTTACTGAAGTCCAAGTACAGGACATACACTGCATGGCCCTTGTCCAGCTCCTAGTCACCCAATCATAGTACTCAGTCAGATTTGTCTGCCAGGACCTGCCTGAGACAAACCCGTGTTCCTGCCTGTCCTGAGACCACTGTCTTCCAAAATGTCACCAACCTCTCTTTAGGATTTTCCCCATGAGCTTACCCACAGTTGATGTGAGGCTCACTGGTCCGTGGTTACCTGGATCATCCTATGGTCCACCTTTGTGAATGGGCACCACATGTGCCAATCTCCAGTCCTGTGGTAGCCATCCTGTGCGCAGAGAAGTATTGAACAGGTCAGCTAGTGGTCCTGCCAGGCTCCCTGCCAGCTCCTTGAGTAACCTAGGGTGAATTCACCGGGTCCCGGTGCCTTGTCCACCCGCAGTGCCCTCAGCACCTCAATACTCTTCCTTCTGTAATTCTGTCATCCCTTCACTCCCATGAGGTATCTGTCCCCCCTCTCCACCGTGAATACCGAGCAGAAGTACTCATTCAGTGCCTCTGCCTGCTCCTCCCCTACTTTTCGTAGTATATCCTTTTGCACTGCTGGTTTAAAACGTTTCCTTAAGGTTTTATCATTTTGCATTTCCCAACTTTTTAATTTCACCTGGCCTAGCTCCTCTACAGCCACTAAAATTATAGCCAAAAAGCAGCTGAAGAGCAATGAGGGCCGAGCAGCAGACCATAATGTCTGCTTCTCCCTCGCTCCTCCACCGCAGCCAACGTTTGGGGCCACCACCAAGGAGTCCTGCCCTGCAACCAGCCTGCCATGCCACTTGTGGAGGTCACCCAGGGCTCTAGGGTTGTTCACAGTACTGAGAAACAGTCCAGGGTGGTGTTCAAGGAGACATTGGACTCTGAGGGTGAGTCATTAATAACCTTGAGCATTACCCAGATCTTCCAGGAATCAGTCTTCACCATTTTTTACTGGTGGGTCTGTGCCAGAGGCATCAGAACTCCATGGGAGTGTACACTTTTAAACCTTTAGAGGTATGGGACTGACGTCGGGGACGGTGCCACCCACAAGGCGAATGTATGATGTGGTGCTCATGGGCTGGTCAGTAACCAGCCTTAGCCCCTGCCTTCTCCAGTTCTGTTCTTCCGCCATTAAAGTAACACTCCGTGGGAGCGTTCACCATTTGCAACTGCATAGCTTGGACTAGTTCTGTTCGTCACCGCCTGCTGGATGCCATAACCTTGTATTTCAGCATCTTTCATGGCACTTTCCTTTCTGTCCCTTTTTATGGTACCAAGCCTTGTTTTGCTGATTTTGTATTCTTTTCCATAGTCAGTCATGTCCGGGTCTGGGTATAAGAAACCCAAGAAAATCGGGCAAGAAGGCGGAGTCTTCACCCATTCATCTGTGCCACTCTGGGAGAAACATGTCTGTGTGAGACTAGCATGACTGCTGCTGGACTGGTCTTGGAGCAGAACACGATGATGACCACTGTGATGCCTGCTACTTTATGGACTTCCACACTTTTGAGATCCTGCGATGAGGTGGGATCAGTCACCCCACACCTTTGAGGCAGACATCGCACAATGGACTCCAAGGTATGGTCCCTGGACTCTTCCCTGAGCCTCTCCCCAGTACTACATGTACTAAGAGATATCAGACCTCTTCTTGTTCTCATCTACAGAGATGCAGAGCCTGGTGGAGGGTCTGTGGAACAGCCGTCCCCTCCAAGGGACCAGTTGCACACCTTCCAGTCCGGCACCTCCTCAAGTGTCCAAATGCCCTCAGTGGTGAGGTCGGAGCTATATGTTGGTCCTGCATCAGTGGGCTCCTTGTGGCCGTGACCTGGCACTGCTCGACTACTTGCACCAAGGCCGGTGAACAGAGCAACTGTCCCTGCATGGCCAGGTTCCTCCTAATGCTACTTGTGGCACTAGGAGGGATGAGCTCTGGAGCCAGTGGCCAGGTGAAGATCTTCTGGATCTCATCCCTGAGCGGTCGGATGCCCTGGGAGATGGGGACTGGGATGATCCTGACTGTATTCTGGGCTCTGGTGAGGAAGGAGAACTTTCTGGGCCTAGTCCTAGGCATTTGGTGTCCGTGGCGTTGTCCCTGTGTGCTTCTATGTCTGGTGCCAATTCCGAGCTGGGAGAGAGGTTGGGTTCCAGCATCACCTTCAGTGCGGGTTGGGTTCTGGTGACACCCATCGCCGGGTGGGCTCAGGCGCCTATCGTAGTGCTGGTGGGGTTCTGTTGCCACTTGTGGCACAGACTCCACTTAGCTCATGTTCTTGCCACTAGTGTTTTCTTAGGCTTAGCCCAGGGGCAGCGTCCATTCTGGTCAGCTGGGGCTGGTAGGTCCCAGTTGACACCATGCTCCATGCCCAGAGTTGCTGGCAGCAGGCGGGAGTCTGTGTGTTGACTAGGGTTCTCTGGCCTCCTGGAGCCGTCTGAGCCATGGTAGAGTCGGGATAGTGGCTCTGTGGGACCACTACATAGAAACAGAAATTGTCGGCAACTAAGGACCACCAGGCCCATCAGTCTGCCCGTAGGCAGTTAGGCATTTACAGGTGGACGGTGCTGCACAGGCCCTCCCCTTGGGCGAGGTCTCCTATTCGCTCTCAGAGCCCTGACAGAGGACCTGGCCTGGTCTGCTACGACCCTCCTCCTCCCTTCATCTGCCTGCCTCCTTCTGCTCTCCCAGGCATTTCCAGGTCCTAAAGGCTGTTGACCTGGGAGCAATTCAGGGCCTCAATGAGTGCCTTCCCAGCTTACCTGAGTGCACTGGACCAGGCTGTTTTCCAGCCTGAAACCCCGCACCACCAGCTGCTCCTCATCTGCGTCTTCCTCCTCTGAGTAAGAGGACTCTTCTCTCCATCTGTTCCCTGATGCTAGTACACTTGTTACCAACAGTCCATTTCAGAGATTATGAGGGAGCTTTGACTGTCCTATTTCTCTGGTCGCAATCCTTAATGTCTAATGCTGTCCTTCCTTGAGGAGTACAGTCATGACTATACAGTCATACCTCCTTGGCCCCAAGCCTTTTGCAGAGATGTGCAGAGGTCGGTCTCTCCCACCATCCCTGATCCCTCTGCCCCTCTCCAGCCCATAGGGCCATCCAGCACAGGTGTTGCCCACCCCTGGGATCTCCAGGAGCCATGCCACACCCTACTTCTGGCATCCAGCTCCTGGACACCCCTCCGGCATAGGCACCCAGTGCTTGACCATCCCCAGAGTCAGACTCAGCCGAGTTTGATGCCTGGGGTCAAAAAGCGGTGAGCACCATGTTGTGCATTTCTGCACACCAAGCTGACCAGGTATCCTATGGCAGGCACCTGTGGGCGATGCCAGGACAGCTTCTGGTGTCCTTGCCAGACTATGAGCAACTAGACAAGCATGTACCTTTCTGCACAGGGCCTGGAGCTGGCGAGACACCAGGTAAGGCATCCTGTGACACCAGTGAGGTAGCTTCCAAGTTAGTGGGAACTACAGTCTGCATTAGGCAGGCAGGTGGCTGCATCTCTCCAGGTTGTCACCCTTGGCCCAGTGTGGGCTATTGCCTCACGCTTCCAGGGGCCCATTTCTTCTCCTGCAGGGCCAGGCATGAACTTTGCATTGCTGCTCCCAGGTCATGGGTGCCTCCGCCTGCCCCTGACCAGTCTTGAGCCTCACCAGGCCCGTAAGGGGTCCATGCCTCTCTGTTTTTCCCCACAGAAGGCTGAAGGAACAACCATTTTCTCAGGGTTGGCCAACACCGCCCTTGATGGTAAGCTTGGCACTCACACCACCAGTAATGAATGGTGAAGATTGATTCTTGAAAGATATGAAAATTACGTAGTCACCATAATTCTTGCTCTTCCAGAATATCTTCACCATTCATTATTGCTAACTCCCCCACCTTTCTTGCAATGACCAGGCTTCTGGACAGTCTTTCTCTTTCTTCTCACCTTTGCCTCCCTTGTTAGGCTTTCCTTAACAACAAAGAAAAACAAAAAAAGAGGGAGGCATGTATGGGCAAAAATACTATGGGGGCTTTCTTCCTTCCTTGCAGCCCTCAAAAAAACCCCCAAAGGATTCATAAAGGTATTCCTCTAAAAAAAAAAAAAAAAAAATCCATAGGGTTCCTCATATCCCTATTCTTTCTAGCCCCTTCCCTCATTTTTAAAATTTAAAAACAAAAGAGAAGAAACAAGCCTCCAGCACAGAGCCACCCGTAATGAATGGTGAAGGTATTCTGGAAGAGGTGAGTACGTAATTTTCATTTCTAAGATCATGTATATGTTGTTCTATCCACACTGTTTGGCATGTCCTTTCCTTTAAGAATCTTGCTGGAAGGTCTTGAAGCTGGCTCCTCCCACCCACCGGGTGGTATAACCCTGACTCCGCCCCATGATGCCAGATCTTCTTTTCCACTGGAAGATACAGGTTCCCTCCTTACCGCTCTCGTGTTCAGTAGGCCCTGGCTTAAAATCCTCGGATTTGCTTAAACTTAAACTTGTCAGAGTTAATAAAATCACAGCGATCTCGGCGCTTGGAAGATAAATCTTCCCATGGTTTCGCCGCTGCCCTTGCAGGCAAAGATGTCTCGCACAGACCCGCATGCACGTGCATATATTACCTGGATGTTAGCCATGACACCAGGCCTGTGAGATGTGTTGCGCATTTCACGAATGTCTTCAACGATCGCCTTGCATGGCTAAAATTGGGCAGAGCCGGCCTGGTGGCACAGAGGGTTGGCGCTGGATGCCACACCTCAAACCACGCTGGCGACCTGGGTTGGGAATGGACTCAGGTCGTCGGGGGCTGGCTGGGGCAAGAGAGGATGGAGTGTCCGGAGGACTGCTCTCCTCTCCTGGGGTGGGTTTGGTGGGCAGCTCCGCTCTTGTAGCAGCCCCAGTGGAGACCAGGGCACTACTACACATGGCGCAGGAAGGGACAACCAAAAAAGCGGAAAACAACGGTGGCAGCTGGATGGCGGCTTCCGCATTCTCCACACTCCCGGAACCTCCGGGAGCCTGCCCCTCCACAGCAGCACCCCGAGTCAAGTAAAGATAATAGAGAGTGCTGGGGTTTCCCCCTTACCCGGTGCCTTCCTCCTCAGAGGAGGGGACCCACCGAGATGGGTTACTCTGGGGCGTCTTGGAGGGTTGGCTGCGTGTGTGGTGGATTGGTAGGGCTCAGGAAGAGGATGGCGGGGAGTGCAGAAGCTTAGAGCCGAAGGAGAGGCAGACACCGGGCGTTGTAGGAGGAGGAGGTAAAAGATCACACAAAAATAAAAAAATAAAATTGGGCAGACCGGAGAAACTGAATCCACGGTCAAATGTAAGGAGCCGATGGGCGGTCTCCGTGGCTGTGGGGTCCGGCCGAGCAGCTCAAACAAATGGAGGCCTTCGAGGAAGAGGTGGCTCGGGCTGCAGATCAGTCCTCAAGTCTTTATTATTCTGCACTGCTCAACTTGGGCTCCACTTTTCCAGATCCTTTCAGGAGATGTGCCTATCCCTTCCCAACAGTGGTGAGGGGCCTTCGGCATGCATGTCTCCTGGTCCCGTAGAAACGGACAAGGAACCTTGACAATCTTCATGTCACCGGCGATGTTCTGGGATCATGAGCAATCTTGGTCCCAGGAATCACTGTCTCGACTTGGTCAAGGTTGCGGCCTTGCCCGCTGGTTTCATGGTTCTAGCCAGCCCAGACACTGGACGATGATCCAGTCGAGATCATTCTGGCCAGTCGACCGTCGTCGCCAGACGAGGCCAGCAGCTCCTTATTCAGGACTCTGGGCCAATCTCTCCTGGATGAGGAGACCCAGTCTGTTGGGGACCCAATCAGAGAACCAGTCCCTGACCAAGAAGAACCACGGTCTCCCGATACCTTCTGATAGGCTCCGTCGGTCACTCCGGCGATACCGGTCTAGGACCCCTTCGACCGACAGGCCGGCGAAGGTGCACATGCACTCTAAGAGCATCGTTGACATTCTTCTTTGTCCTCCTTGGATGAGGAGAGGCTTGAAGGAAATTCCGTCAACACTATGAAAATTTAATGTGGCAACAACTGATCTTCTCGGTCAAAAGCGATTCCAGCTTCCACCCGGCCATTACTTGGCTATTGCCTCCCAGGCGAGCCGACTCCTCGGAGCCAGCCCGCACTGTTCCTCCTCCCACAGAGCGGTCAAGACCGTTCTGGTTCAACCAAAATCGACCTCTCCACCGATCTTGGTAGAGCTGCCACCTAAACAGCCCCTGCTGTGCCTGCCAGAGGGTCTCAGCCTGTTTGAGCCTTCCGCATAGGCAGTCTGTTACCCTCACTCCTGACCATCCTAGGCGGGTGGAGGAAGACTCAGGTGGCCGGCCGATTATCCAGACTCCTCGGAGTCCGAGGATTCGCACCTTCACTTCCATCCCTTGGATGAGGAATCAGTCGGAGTCTTTACGTCAGCGGAAGGTCCTCTTCCTTTATGGGCATTCTCCGTCTTCTCTCCGAATCCACGGAGATGCCTCTTGAACCCATCCAGAAACGCGGCTGAATATCCCCTCATAGATATCCTCAAATGGGGGATTCACCCGGAAGCCTTTCAGTGGCCAAGGCCATTGTTGGTCCGGCTTTGAAGCTATGGCAGCATCCTGCCCTCGCCTTCTCCCGGGTGGCCGCAGATCAGCGGTGCCCATTGGGTCCCTTTGGGGTTCACAGAGCACCCCTCTGCGGAGGGTCTGGTGACTGAATCTGTGTTCAGATGCTCAGGTAGTTCAGCAGATACAGATA